>CM031942.1:28150381-29418416 GCA_018703725.1 Brassica juncea | reverse complement strand
GTGCTGTGACCTTGAAAACTCTTCTTGAAACTTGCTTGCTTGCTTGATATTGGGCATTGTTTCTTGAGACCAGCTCCATCCTGAATTTAGACTTGAATGAACTTAATTTATCTTGCATATGGGCATTTGCATACTTGATCATGGATCTCATACACATTTGGGTTATCTTTCCCCATTATACCACTCTTTGCTAACCAAATGGCACTTCTATACCCTTGAACCCTAGCCATTCTTTGAGCTTACATTGATTTGCATGAGTGAGGCCTTTTCCGATAGCTTGTCATGTGCAAAATCTTGAGAGTATTGGGAGCGACATGGATTTGTTCTCATCTCTTGCTAGCATAGGGTCCTCATTTGAGCTAGCCTCTAGGATGGTGAGTGGGGTTTTTTGTTCCTTAAAGGCTTATGTCTTGGGTTTGGGATGTAACAATGTTGAGATTGATGAACAAAAGAATGTATTTAGAAAGAAAAAACCCTAGGGACCTAGAATAGAAAGATAAGAAGCTCTTGATTGATGTTTTGACCTTTCCCCTTCATATTAAAAAAAATGAGAAAAGAAAAGAAAAAGAAAAGAAAAAAAAGAACAAAAAAAGAAAAAGAAAGATGTCAATAAGATAGTGGGGAAGGGAAAACTAAAAGAGTTAGAGCTTAGAAAAGTGAATAGAGGTCCTTAGTGGTTGAATCATGAGAAAGAAAATGTTCATTGAGTGAGTGATGTGAGTATGTTTTTCATTATGGGTTATGGGATGAATAAAGGGGTGTAGAACTTGTAATCACTTAGGATTGGGTAGAATGATGAGATGGATCCATGTATGCATGAATTGCTCCAAGTCTTAGATAAATTTTGCATAATGATCAAGCTCCTTGATTCTTGAGTGATAGCCACCTTAAAAAGATGCATTGAACCCTCATTTTCATCCATATTAGACCATTTGATCACCTAGCCAAATGATTGAGATCATGTGCCCATTTGTGAGACTTCACCTTGTGTGTGTGTGTGTGAATCAATGTGAGGGCTGGTTAAGAGAACTTGTTGGTTGATAAGCATTGCATCTTGTGTAGAGGCATAAGAGTAATTGATAGGCCTTGTGAAGCTAGAGCATAATAAGAGAGTTTTTGCTCATGGTATTTACTATGTTTCTTTAGGATGTCAAGTTGAGTGCTATGAGTGTTTTCTTTTGGCTTTGCTTCTATCCCTATGTCTCTCCTCCTGTGTGTTTTGAAAAGATTACTTGAGGACAAGTAAAGGTCTAGTGTAGGGGAGTTGATGTCTTGCATATTTACATGTTTTTAGCATCCATATCTTGTGCATTTTGATCATATAAGTTAGGCCTTAGGCATCATTAGGATCCATTTTGCATTCATTTGTCCTTATCAGGTGTTGGAACATGCTTTGGTGTGATTTGAGGTGTTTGAGAATCTTATGGCCCAAAAAGAGCTGAAGAATCAAGTTTGGCCATGAAAAGAAAGTCAATCCATGATCTGGTCGAGACAAAGATGAGCATGGACGGAAGCCTTAGAGATACTTTCTGTTGTTAAGATTTTGTGGAGACACAGAAAATTGAGTTAGCTTTCCAATGGAAGTGGTTTCAAGTCATTTGGAGCTGTATTGGAGGAGTTATGATCAGTTTACTAGAAGCACATCAAGCTGGCTGGGAAGACTGGTCCGGGTACAGCTACCCGGTAGGGAGAGAAGCGCTGGATGA
The DNA here is from genome assembly GCA_018703725.1 of Brassica juncea. Lineage (NCBI taxonomy): Eukaryota > Viridiplantae > Streptophyta > Magnoliopsida > Brassicales > Brassicaceae > Brassica > Brassica juncea. Next base: position 29,416,710 of record CM031942.1, on the reverse strand, counting down.
GACCAGGCCGGGAAGACTAGACCGGGTTGGGCGGTTTGGCTCAACCCCTGACCGTTTTTCACCCTCTTTTCCTATTGGTTGAAGCCTAAATGACCCTAGGGACCTTTTAGTATTTTTCTACGATGTTTTTAGGGCTTCTAACCCTTGTATAAATATAATTATATCTCCCAAAGTGAGAGTATCTCATTTTCTCTCAAGACATTGCCTCATATTGTAAAAGCTTGAATCTTTTTATCAATCTAAGGAAGCTCTTCATCTTATATCTTGTTTCTCCTTGTCACAAACATGATTAGCCTTGAATCTCACATAGATTTAAGGTTTTTTCATGGAGATTAGTGAATAGACACACTTTGGATTCATGTGCTAGGGTGATTAGTGAAGATCTAGGGTGTTTAGTGTTAGATCTACTTGTTTCCTTGATTGTTGAGGGTTCTTAATGCTATTTTGGTCTTGATCATATCAAAATAGATCTATAGGCATTTCATGCCCGAAAGGTGTTCTATGAAATGCCTGAACCAACTCTTCAATGCTTTTATTATTTTTTACCAAAGAGATTTGTTGTTAAAGGTGTTAAGATAGCTAATGGACTTGTTTTTAATGATTGCTTTCATATTATTCAACCTAAGAGATTAGATGCTTGAGATATGTTAGTGAATGAGCATTCATCTAGAGGTAGAGCTTCCTTAGGATTGTGTCTAGGCTTAAGGTTGTTAGATTGATTGAATGTTTGCAATCTTGGGTTAAAGCTTGATCACCCAAAGTCAATTCCCTTGTCCCAAGAATCCCCTTGCCTCATTGAGAAAGAAAGTTCACTCTTTTACTGCATTTTTAATATTGTCTTAGTTCATAATCATCTTCTTATCATGGTTGCACTTATATTAAGCATAGGTTTGCATTTTCTTTGCATTAGAATCACTTAGAATTGGATTGACATCTTGTATACTTCAACATTTTATTGGACCCTTGAAACGTCTATCATCATTCTTCTGTACTCCGTAGCATCTATCTCTTGTTCATCTTCAGCCTTTGAGATCTTCAATTTCGGTTCCATTGGAACTCGAGTCGCGTTACGCGTCTCCATCTTGGTGTCACGCATGATTCCTTGAGCATACCTCTCTTGCTTTATTCTGATTCCGTCTGCTCCTTGAATCACCTCTATGCCAAGGTAATACGTTAGCTTACCCAGATCTGACATCTGGAACTTCTTTGACATTTCCTCCTTGAAAGGCTTAATCACCTTAAGAGAAGTGCCTGTCACAAATAGCGCGAGTCTTATCCTAGTAATTTTCTTAAAACATACCAATCCAGAGTGCCCCTACATAATACAAATACTATAAGAACAAATTGTTCCACCATATGAGCTATTTCATTTAAATCATTATTTAAGGAAATCACATATTTACAATTTAATTTGTTAGTTTTGTAAAAATCTGTGATAAATTCATATCTTTGTTACTTAGAGTTTAAAACTATTCTATTAAATTTTTTTTATGGTTAGCAAGTGTGCATATAAAACGAGAACAAATATTATCTACAGGTAAGATTACTGGCCAAAAATGGTCAAATGTTTTTTTTTTTTGAATAAATTGGTCAAATGTTGGAACATACGATACGATGTTAACAATGGTTAGACCAGTGTACCAATACATTTAATTATCTAGCCAATGTCAGCCTAATAGAGACAAGTATGTATTCCTAATACGAACAGGTATTTACTTACTATCATAATTTTATTTAATATATTGCTTTGACATATATACAAATACTTTATGATCAATTTTTCTGCACAAGTTTATTGATATACTAACTTATATGCTAATCCTTTAAAAAAACAGGGGAATACGGTAAGTCTTCCAACCCAAGTCTACTGACTCAAGAGATTTGATTAATATCCTTCCAAAATACAGAGGATGAATATCATTATTTACCTTGCATATAACATGTTGCCGATTTGAACTGTCTTGTATCTTTCAGTATACGCATTAACTACAAAGGGTAACCTATTAATATATATATATTGTGTGTGCATTAAGGGATGCTATATTTTCCATATAATATAATACTAGATGATAATCCGTGCCCTGCGCAGAGTGAATATTTTTAAAATGTATTATATTTAAATGTTAGAAAGAATATATATTTTGTTATCAATAACATTCTTTACATTTGATTAGAGGTCGACATTTGAGCACCATTTGATTTGGTTTGGTCGGGATCATTGTTTTGGTTCGGTTCAGATTTTCGTGGATTTGATTCGGTTTTGGGTTTAGATGACTTATTTAAAAAAGTTTCAAAAAGTAAAGTTCATATATGTTTTAAAATTTTCAAAGTCTAAAAATCAAAATAATATATCATATAAATTTGAATAATATATGCCAAAATACTTAAACTTAACATAAAAATTGGTTTAGCTTAAATTTTTAGATAGGAAATCAAAAGATATTTTAAGTATTTTGGTATTTTAAGTATCAATTAGTTATTTTAAACATGTACTTATAACTATTTATATATATTCCCAAATATTTTAGAAAACTTAAAAACATCTTATATTTTATGTATATTCTTTTAGATATTAAATTTTAAAATAATTAATATATTTAAGTTTATAAATCGGGTTCAGATATATTCGAATACCCGGAATATTTCTGTACGGATCGGGTTCAGTTCCGATTCTTTAGATACCAAAATTTTGAACCCATTCGGATATCTAACCAGTTTTGGTTAAAGTTCAGTAGTATTTTTTGGATCTAACTTGGTTCGTTTTTTAGATTTAGATTTTTTGTCCAACCCTATAATTTTATTGTAACAATTTTTTTTTTTTTAAATGATGATGGTTCATATTGATTTTGGGTATGTAATAATTTTTGAAACTAAAACACATTTTACTATACACGTAACCCATTTAGTTCATCACTAAAAACTGTTTTATGTCAATTTGAGGAAAACAATGGACTGAACTTAAAAAAACATTGTCATTTCAGATTGTCAATCGACACTTCCAAATATTCCATTTTGTTATAGTGATGAATAGAAAGGGGGTTAGGGTTAGGAAAACAAATTTGATACGCACTCCATGTCTCGTTAGGTGATTTCAATAGCTTATAAATAAATCTTCGTTGTATCGATCTCTTGTAAGATTTTTGAAAATATTAATTAATAAAATCTTACACTTGCTAGAGTAATCAATTGTTTCTCAATTAATATATAGAAGATTAGAGAAATCACATAAACCAAAACAATACATCTTGCTTATTTACAATATTTTTATGGTAAATAGATCAAGATAATCATTTTGTTTATTTTATATGGTATATAATTAAATTTCAATGATGTTAACATAAATATATAGTATATTTGAATATAAACATTTATTATTGACACTTCCTACTCATATGGTTTTATTAACATTTGTATATTCTATGTAACAAAAAATTTAAACCATTGATCTCAGAATTTTTGATGTGATATTTTTTCGATGAAATTTCAAAATTAAATATTAAGGTCTCAATTATTTTTCAATGGTACATATAAACGGTATTAAAATTGATATATATATATATTATTTAATGTGAATTTCTATTACTTAAAAATTCATATTAATACGATTTTATGATCATTTGTATCTTGTTATAATAAAAACAATTAAGACGCTCATCACAAAATTTTCAAAGTAATTTATAGCTGTTTTAAAAATTCAAAATATATCATGTAAGAAAAAATCTGATTTTTTAATTATATTGTTAATATGATTATTTAATTTCTTTAAATAATATAAAATTAAACAAAAATGAAAAATGATATACAAATTGTTATCAAATCTTTATTATCTATATTCATTAATTGTCATAAATATGTAATCATATGAGGTAATTCTGTAGCTTTTATGTAAGGAAAGTATACTCGCTTTTAATATTTTGGGTTAATATAATGTTTCCTAGCACATTATATTATATAGTTAATGCTTTAATGTATCTAGCGAGATATATTAATTGAATTGGACCTCTTTTTTCTCAATTAACTACCTAATTGATTGACACATAAGCATTAGACCTTTTTTAATTATTACAAAACTAAGGTTACATCTTTTCAATTGTTCCTCTATTAATATATAGGGGATATTCTACAATTCTACAATTTGCTCATTAATTTATAGATTCTCAAATTTATTTTGTCTATCCTTATACAACTACTATACATACAAGAATTGACCATAATTATTTACCCTGCACAAAATGCGGATCCCGCCTAATTGTTATTATAACATAATAACGTACAACCTCAATCTCCCTAAACGCTTTGTTACACGAAAGTAAAGTCAAAACTTGCTTTACAGTTGAGCGAAAGATTACAGTCTCTTCCGAGACACTCCAAGAAAAACTACTTTGTGACCTTTAAAGATGATTGTAAAAAATATTGTTATGTATATTTATTATGTAGCATAGATGAAACATTAGCAAGTTAAAGGAATTTAAATTCGAGGTAAGAAATCAGCTTAAAACATCTATTAAAATAGTTAGAAGTGATAGAGGAGGTGAATATGATGGTCAGTTCAACATATTTTGTAAAGAACATGGAATTATCCATCAAATCAAATCTCCTTATTCATCTTGATCTAGTGGACTTGTTGAACACAAAAATGAAACTCTAAAAGAGATGATAAATGCAATGTTGCAGAAATCTGGGTTACCTTAGAACATGTGGGGGGGGGGGGGGGGAGGGAGGAAAGCATTGCTTACCACTAGTTATATCTTAAAAAAAATTCCACACAAAGTAATTGGCAAAACTCCATATGAATTATGAAAAGGTACCTTCGTATAAATACCTCAAAATTTGGGAGGGGGGGTGCTTTGCAAAAGTAGCGGTACCGCCACCGAAAAAGGTCACTACTCGATCTAAAAAAGTGGATTACATCTTTATCGGATATGCACATAATAGTAGTGTCTATCGATTTTTGGTGCATAAATCTAAAATATCAGACATTCATGAAAATACAGTCATGGAATCAAGAAATGCATCTTCATTCAAAACCAATTTTCCATGCAGACATGTAAGTAACTAAGACTAGGAGTTTTTCCTTTCACAGTTTATAAGGTGTCTTTGTTGTTCCTTTCTGACATAAACACAATTGATGATTTAGCATGATGTGCTGATTGCTTCTGCCCAAAAACGAGTTGGCACATTATTCCCATGCATCATTGCCCTTGCCATATCCTAAAGAGTCTGATTCTTTCTATTTACTACGCCGTGCTGCTGTGGGGTTGTATGTGCAAAGAACTGATGACTTATACTATGCTGCTCACAGAACGTGGTCATTGCTTCATTCTGGAATTTTCCCACATGATCACTCCGAATCTTCTTCAACTTCTTCTTGCTAATTGTGATTTGAAGAACCCATATCTTGAAGCTTTCTAGTTATCAGACTTCTCCCAAATGAATCTGACCCAAGTGAATCGTGAGTAGTCATCAACTAGTACTAAGACATATTTTTTCCTAGCTATTCTCTCGGGGCATTGATCCCGTTAAGTCCATGTGCATCAGTTCCAGCAAATCCTTAGACTGAATGTCTTGAATTGCTTTATGCTCTACCTTGACTTGTTTTCCTTTGTTGCATGGTCCACACACAATCTTTCTGGTTTCTTATAGTGGAGGGATACCCCTGACCATGCCTTTCCTTACTAGGTCTGTCATGTGCCTACTGTTCATATGTCCCAACCTTTGATGCCACAGATTCATCTCATTGTGTGCAATGAAGCACTGATGCTCTTTCTGCCATATGTAGCCGTTGTTTCCAGATCTGACCCCATGAAAGACTGCTTTGTTTTCATCATTCAGTGCCTTGCAATCCTTGCTCGTGGATTGAACCATTAGCCCCTCGTTACAAAGCTGACTGATGCTGATTAGATTTGCGTTCAGACCGTTTACTATGTACACTTTATTAAGTGGTGGTCTAGAATCAATAGTTTTCCATCTTCCCTTGATGCCACCTTGACTTCCATCTCCAAACGTGACTCTTCCTCCTTTTAAAGATTTGAAGTCCTCGAGATGCTCTCGCGTTCCGGAACATCCACTGTCAATGTACCATGGATTCTCGTCTTCAGAGACCAGTGCCATGTTGCATTGGAATTCATGAGCGACATACTTTGATCTAAGTTCTGATGCAGATTTCTGTATGTCAGACTTCTTGATCCATACTTGTTTTCGATAACCGTTCCACCAATAGTTACCCTATCTCAGAAGTTGATTGACTCTTTCTCTATGGTGACGACATTTTCTTTTGATGTGAACTGGTTATCCCCAGTGATAGCAGCCTTTCATCTTCTCAAGTTCCTGCTGTTTATTCATTGGAAGATCTTTCACCATTTTGATTGTACTATTGAGCTAGCTTCTAGCTTCTGTGCACTTCCTTCAGTATTAGAGCTTGGTACAAACTTGATTGGTCCTGTATTTGACATTCCATGTCCATTAAACCCAAGTCCTCTGGAAGTTTGTCCCTGTCTTCCTAGACAGGAAATTTTATCCAACTCCTTGGATCCAGTAAGCATCCTGACAGCCTTGTAGTGATGCTCTAAGGAAGCATTCAGTTCTGATGACTTCCTTTTCCTCAGTTTGCACTTCCTTCTCAAGCAGGTCGACCCTTGCCGCGAGTTGTAGGTTCTCCATTTAGAAATTCAGGTGGTTCAGATCCTTCTTCTTCTCATCATCAAGCTATTTCCTGAGACTCAAAACTGCTTCTTCCAACCAGATTTTCTCCTTCTTTAGACAGAGATTTTCTTTTCCTATCTGAACCAAGCTCTGACATAGCGCTTGGTAATCGTCTTCTACATCAGCACCCACCACTGACTGATCAGCTTCTAAATCAGTTCCGCCTTCCACAAATTCCATGATCCCGGTAAACGCCACGAAGTTGTTCAATTCTTATTCCTCACTATCTTCTTCAGAATCTTCTTCATCAATTCCGATCAGTGACTTCTCCCGATGCCTTTTTTGATCATTGATGCACTCAAGCTGAGTGTGACCAATACCTTTACAACCAAAGCACTTGATGTCCCTTCTTCTTGCTGTTGGACACTCGGTTTTGTAGTGCCCAAATCCTTTGCATTAATGACATTGCACGTTTGCTTTCCAATCACCTCTTTCTACTTCAGATGAACGTTTTTCTATCTCTGATACACGTCGTGATGTAGTCCCTTTCCTCTGAACCATCTCAGCTCTGCGTAATACCTTGTTGAATCTCTTGACAAGTAGACTTATAGGGTCATTTTCCTCTTCTTCTTTTTCACCAGACTCTTGTGATGTGAGAGAAATTCCATTTCCTTTCTTCCATCCATCCAGTTCCATCTCATGAGATCTAAGGATTCCCACCACTTCGTCAAATCCAATCTCATCAGTGTTGAGTGAAATCGACATTGCTGTGTTATAGGCGGTGTACTTGGAAGGAAGACAACTTAGGAATTTCTTCACCAGCTTACCCTTGAATTTCTCACAAGAGTAAGGGATTCCTGAGCTATACCACTGAGCTGTGATCTGAACTCTTCAATTGACTCATGTTCCCCCATCATCAGATTTTCAAACTTGGAGGCCAGATAATCCGTCTGTGAGCTTTTCACCTTCATGGTTTTTCAAAGTGAGTTTGCAGAATCTCTCATGCCTCCTTGGCAGTCTTACACATCCTTGAATAAACTCGAAGTGCTTCTTAGTGACACTTGCGTGTATGGCTGACAGTGCTCTTGAGTTGAACTTTGCCTGCTTCAGTTCTGTTTCAGACCACTCTTCTTCTGGTTTATTGGATTCAACACCGTTTTCGTCCTTGAACTTTTGTTCAGTCCATCCTGTCATGAAAGACTTCCACGCCATGGCATCAATTCCTCGAATGATGGATCTTATTCTTGACTTCCGATCCACAGCCCATAGTTGGATACATCCAAGATCACCCTTGCACTTGACACCAATGCATGATAGTTCTCCATTTCTTCCGTAGGATCTCACCTGTTATATAATCGAACGAGTGACCGCTCTGATACCAATTGTTAATGCAAGAACTATCGCACAAACGTAAAGCACAAACCACACCAGAGGATATCTTTACAAAGATATATGTATATACTAGTATTCTTTAAAGTGAACTAACAAGTCTCTCTTTAAACAGAATTCCAACAAGATCAAGACACTCTTGACTTGTTTTCCTAGCCTCACACGTCCTAAGGTCGAATAAAAAACCTTTGGAACCTCTCCCCATCACTTAGTACTTTCACTCGCTTACAAACTTACGAAATCCACTCTTATGCTAAGAATACAATTTCAGTGACAACCTTAATACATGGGTCATGTGTGACTATATATACCCTATAGCCAAGTTGGCTAACCTAGCCATCTACCTAATATTTACTAAATCCTCATAAATGGAAAGTTTCCAAAACCTCTTCCAAATCTTTATGAACTTCCCATTGTGAGATCTCTCTTATCCAAGATGAATCTCTTCATGCTTGCTCTCCAAGAATTCTTCGCATTAACTTTAACTTGATCACCAATCTGTTCTTCAAGTCTCGATCTTTATTTGTCTTATTCATCCGCATGTATACTCGTTGTTGCAAAGTCTGCTATATTCGTTGATGTACTTGTGTCTGAATCACAACGTCACCTGATATCTGCATCTTCATGTGTAATTATATAACATAACAGTGATACGATTATAAAAAAAAATTGAATCTTAGTGATCACATTTCTTTTCAGCTAAATTTTTTACAATATTTTACACATCCTCTCGGCGGCGTAACGCTTCCCGCTGAAGCTCAATTATTGGTGTCAAGAATCGTGTGGAGTGATAGTGAAGATAGGAGAATATCGTAGTATTTTTATATCGTAGCCACTCCTGTGCGTGGGCAGAGGCTTTCCCGATGGGTCGGTGCAGATACCTTCGCTTTGAGGGATCCGATCATCGACCTTTGATGTCCTACTTCAACTCGAACAGAACAAAAAAGAGGGGCATGTTTCGATTCAACAGAACATTGACGGAACAAGAGGAAGTTACACAGTTAGTTGATGAAGCATGGAATTCCTCTCCACTTGATTCTGTTATAGTAAAGCTGAACACTTGTAGAAGAAGAATCATCCAGTGGGTCAAGGAACAACAAGAACAGAGCAATGTAAGCATCAAAAGGAACCAAGATGCCCTGGAGATAGCACTATCTAGTGCAAGCCCCGATGTGAATCTTATAGAATCACTTAACGCTGAGTTAAGGCGTGCTTACCTAGCTAAAGAACAGTTCTGGCAGCAGCGAAGCCGAATCCAATGGCTCAAGCAAGGAGATCGTAATACTGGCTTCTATCATGCTGCAACACGAACCAGGAGGATCATTAATTCCATTCCGGTGCTAGAAGATGCTCAGGGAGGAGCTGTATATGAGGAACCTGATATAGCTCGAGTGATCTCCTCCTATTTCACTCAAATATTCACATCAAATGGCAACTCCTCCTTCTCTCAAATTCAGGGACTGCTCACTAAGAAGGTGACCCCAGAGATGAACTCAATGCTTACATCTATACCGAGTGATTCGGAAATTTGGGAGGCAGTGAAGTCTATCAACGGGAATAAAGCTCCAGGGCCAGACGGATTTTCTGCCACTTTCTATCAAGCGTACTGGCATATTGTGAAAGAAGACGTTATTAGAGATGTCAGGGTGTTCTTTACCACACACCAGCTTCACCCGCGACAAAATGAGACCCACATTAGGCTCATCCCGAAAGTGACAGGAGCTCGATCAGTTGCGGAGTACCGGCCGATAGCTTTATGTAACACCCACTACAAAATCATTGCCAAGATACTCACCAGGAGATTGAAACCGCTTCTTCCTCTTCTCATCTCCAATACTCAGTCAGCTTTTGTTGCAGGCCGAGCAATTTCAGATAACGTTCTTATCACTCATGAAATCCTTCACTATCTGAGGACGTCCGAAGCAACGAAACGATGCTCTATGGCTGTGAAAACAGACATGAGCAAAGCGTACGATAGAATTGAGTGGAGCTTTGTAAGGGAAGTCCTTGGTTTGCTCGGTTTTGATGAGGTGTGGATTTCTTGGATAATGTGCTGTATTGAATCCGTCTCCTACTCCTTCTTAATCAATGGAGCGCCTCAGGGATCTGTTCTACCTTCTCGTGGTCTCCGGCAAGGCGACCCGCTTTCTCCGTACATCTTCATATTATGCACAGAAGTTCTATCGGCTTTATGTGCTAGAGGTCAAGCCGATGGATCTCTCCCGGGAATTAGAGTAGCGCGCGCAAGTCCACCAATCAACCACCTCCTCTTCGCTGATGACACGATGTTTTTCTGTAAATCAAAACCGTCTTGTGTCTCAGCCTTACTGAAGATTTTAGCTACTTATGAAGCAGTCTCGGGACAGAGGATTAATCCCCACAAGTCAGCCATTACTTTCTCGGCTAGAACTCCTGCTGCCACTCGCGCTCGGGTTAAGGAAATATTGGAAATTTCGATGGAGGGAGGGATCGGTAAATATCTTGGATTACCCGAACAGTTTGGACGTAGGAAGCGCGATATCTTTGCTTCTATCCTGGACAGGATTAGACAAAAAGCACATAGCTGGACAGCGAGATTTCTCTCCGGAGCGGGGAAACAAGTTATGCTCAAGTCGGTCCTTGCTGCCATGCCCTGTTATGCTATGTCTTGCTTTAAGCTCCCTGTTTCTCTTTGTAGACAGTTTCAGTCGCTCCTTACACGCTTTTGGTGGGATGCAAATCCGGAGAAAAAGAAGATGTGTTGGGTATCTTGGGACACTTTAGCTCTCCCGAAGTATGCCGGAGGTCTTGGATTCAGGGATATAGAAACTTTCAATGATGCCTTACTTGCGAAAATAGGTTGGAGATTGATCAAGGACCCACACTCTTTGCTGGCTCAGGTCCTTTTGGGAAAGTACTCTCGGGATCAACTCTTTCTAGACGCCCCAATACCGACCTCAGCATCTCATGGATGGAAGAGTATTTTAGCAGGAAGAGAGATCCTCAGAAAGGGTATCAGCTGGGCAGTGGGAGATGGAGAGACAATCCGGATATGGGACGATCCATGGCTATCTTTCGAGTCTCCATTACGACCGGTAGGACCACCGTCTAGCTCAAACCAGTCACTGATGGTCAAGGATCGCATTAAAACGAGCTCGATACAGTCCCCGGACACAGTTATATGGCTCAAAGAAAAATCTGGTAAGTATACCACGAAAACTGGTTATGGCTTGGGAATGACTGCAGATAAGCCACCTATGGAGACAATCGAGCCAGTAAACTGGTTGAGGGACATATGGAATATCAAAACAAGCCCCAAGGTGAAGGACTTCTTGTGGAGAGTTGCAAGGAGAGCAATTCCAGTCAGCTCTAATCTGGAAAGACGAGGTTTCCCGAGCTTCAATTGCAAAAAATGTGGTGTCCATGAAGATAATCTGCATGTCTTTCTCACATGTCCCCTAGCAGAGGAGGCATGGAGTCTCTTACCAACGGCACAACGACCACTAAGCTCCATTACTACAGCGACTGAACTCATCAAACAGGGGAAGAACTTCGTGCCCCTGCCACCAACTGGTTTAAACGCTCCATTATGGCCCTGGGTAATCTGGAACTTATGGAAAGCAAGGAATAAGTTGGTGTTTGAGACCAGAGTATTCACTGCCCAGGAAATTGTGCTTAAAAGTATTAAGGATGCTAAGGAGTGGAATGACGCACAGGCCGGAAGTAAATCTCCATTTCCACATAATCTGCCTCCGGTCCGTCTTCACTCAGCTACTACACGCCCCCTCCGACTTTCCCGCCTACAATACTTGTCTGTAAGACAGATGTGGCCTGGGATGCTGATTCTGGAAGATGTGGTGTGGGCGTAATCTTCTCGGGAGCTAATGTTCGAAACCTCTCCACCGTTTCTGAATCTCATGATCATGTTTCCTCAGCTTTAATGGCCGAAGCTATTGCTGTCCATCGAGCGGTAGCTCTTGCTGTTTATTCAAACGTCCGATCCCTGGCAGTTCTATCTGATTCCCTCTCTTTGATCAAGCTATTGAAGAAAGGAGGGACACAACCTGAACTGTTCGGTATCATGTTTGATATCTATCATTTCTTAAATTTCTTTGATGTAATTTCCTTCGATTTCATTTCTCGAAACTACAATGTTGAAGCAGATTTTGTGGCAAAATCTGCTCTAGCTATGTCTGTAATGAGCCCTATTGTTGGGGTCTAAACTCTTTCGTAGTAATGAAAGCTATCTGTTTGCTCAAAAAAAAAAATTAAGATATTTCATAAGTTCCTCACCGTAAAAACGAAAAAAAAAATAAGAAAAGCGACGGCTTCTTATTTTGAAACAGAAATGATTCATGCATCACTTGACTCTCCCCTAAACATGGGTAATCTTCCTTTTACGTCTACTTTCTTGATAAAAATCATCCATCCATCAGATTTTTGTTTTCCCGTCGTCCTTCTTGGTTTCTCTCAGACAAAATTGATTGGAAATTTTTGGGGGTTTTCTTGATAAATTGGTTGAAAGCTACGTACTTTACGTGTTGTTTGTTTGTGACAGATGAAGAACAATCTTTGCTGCTAAAGGAAGAAGATGAAACAAGTTGTGAAGAAGTCCTTTCTCAAATTATGATGCTAAAACGAAGTCAATGGTGGATCTTTGTCTTTATCAGCATCTTCTTCCTCGTCTCTGCTCAAGCCGTGGCTGTTCTTCTTGGTCGCTTTTATTACGACAAAGGCGGAAAGAGTAAATGGATCTTCACTCTTGTCCAAACCGTTGGCTTTCCGATTCTCTATCTCCCTCTTTGTCTCCTTCCTGCTTCTTCACACACATATTCCTCTTGTTCCTTCAAGACTCTGGTTTGGATCTATCTTTCTCTTGGTGTCGCCATTTGTTTGGACAATCTGTTATACTCTTATGGGCTTTTGTTACTCTCTACTTCGGCTTTCAAATCTCTAGAAACACAAAGAATTATAAGAACAACTTTTCTTATTAGCTTTAGAAACTACTCAAAACTAAAGCTCTCAATGTTTATCTCTTAGATCTTATGGAAGACCTCTCCATTAGACCTATATTTATATGAAAGACAATTCCTTTTAACATGTGGGATATAGAAAACACAAATCTAATCTAATAGAAAACTTCCTTTTCCTATTTCTAGATTTCCTTTTTGTGTTTATCCTTAACATATTAAACATCTAATAATATGTTAAGCTTCCACAAGCTTGGAATTATCCAATATTCACCCCCTTAATTCCAACTTGAATTAGGGAGATCAATCTCTTGAACTCCAATTAAGCTCCTCATTTGCTTGAATTTAATCCTTGCTAATGGCTTGGTAAGGATGTCGGCCTTCTGGTCAACACCCGGCACATGCTCCACTTCGATTTGCCCATTTTCCACACACTCAAGAATGAAGTGATACTTCTTGAGTACATGCTTACTCCTTCCATGGAAAACTGGATTCTTTGTTAGAGCAATGGCTGATTTGTTGTTGATCCTAAGCGTGACCATCTTGTCTTCTTCACCTAGTATCTCACTCAACAATTCTTTGATCTGTATAGCTTGCTTCGCTGCTTATGTTGCCGCCATGAACTCTGCTTCGCATGATGACAATGCAACCGTCTGTTGCTTCTGCGATGTCCAAGTGATTAACGATGAACTATAATAGAATGCATGTCCGATGTGGTCCTCCCATCATCGAGATCAATGTTGTGACTGCTGCCACTATAACCAACGACACTCCTTGACCCATCTCTCTTGAAGAACAGAACGAAGTTTGTTGTTCCTTTGACATACTGTAGTATGTGGTTGATGGCATGTCCATGAGAGTCTCTCGGATTGTGCATGTATCTGCTAAGAACGCCCACTGCGTAACACAAGTCTGGTCGTGTGTGAAGCAGATGCCTCAAACATCCTCTGATTCTTTGATATCTTGCATATTTACATGTTTTTAGCATCCATATCTCGTGCATTTTGATCATATAAGTTAGGCATTAGGCATCTTTAAGTCCATTTTGCATTCATTTGTCCTTATCAGGTGTTGGAGTATGCTTTGGTGTGATTTGAGGTGTTTGGAAGCCTTATGGCCCAAAAAGAGGTGAAGAATCAAGTTTGGCCATGAAAAGAGAAGTCAATCCATGATCTGGTCAAGAAAAAGATGAGCATGGACAGAGGCCTTAGAGATGTCTTCTGTTGCTAATATTTTGTGGAGACACAGAAAATTGAGTTAGCTTTCCAATAGAAGTGGTTTCAAGTCATTTGGAGCTGTATTGGAGGAGTTATGATCAGTTTACTAGAAGCACATCAAGCTGGCCGGAAAAACTGGTCGGGGTACTCTCACCCGGTCGGAAGAGACACTGCTGGACGACCAGGCTGGACATGGAAGGACCGGGAAGGCTGGAACGGGATGAGCTACCCGGTCGGGAGAAGGTCAAGATGGACAAGGCAGGACGTCCGGGTAGGGCAGCCCGGGATGAGCAACCCGGTCGGGACAAGGGACGGCCAGAACAAGGCTGGTCCGGGTTGGATCATTTCCTCAACCCCTGACCGAAATTCAAGCTGGTTTCCCATTGGCTGAAGCCTAATTTACTCCAAGGACTTTTTAGTAATTTTTAATGATGTTCCTAGGTTTTCTAAGCCTATGAGTAAATACTTATGTAATCTCCTTGAGAAGAAGAACTTCTTTCTCTAAAAACACTTTTAGATCTTGACGAAAGTTTGGATCTTTGATCCTTTTCATCTCATTTCTTTTGTGTTTATTAGATTATCTTCTTCTCTAATCATGTTAGCCTTGAATCATCATTGATTTTGAGGTTTTCCATGGCTATTTGTGAGTAGATCTATCTAGGGTTTATGGGCTTGGAGACTAAGGGTGATTAGGTGTAGACCTAAGATGTTCTAGGGTAGATCCTTCTTGATCCTTGCTTGTAGAGTGTTCTTCTTGCTATTTTGGAGTTGGCCTCTTCAAAATAGAGCTATAGGCATTTCATGCCCGAAAGGTGTTCTATGAAATCCCTGAACCAACTCTTCAATGCTTTTAACATTCTTTACCAACGAGATTTGTTGTTAAAGGTTTTAAGATAGCTAACGGACTAGTTCCTAATGACTGCTTTCATATTATTCAACCTAAGAGATTAGATGCTTGAGATATGTTTGTGAATGAGCATTCATCTAGAGATAGAGCTTGCTTAGGATTGTGTCTAGGCTTAAGGTGTTAGATTGATTGAATGTTTGACATCTTAGGTTAAAGCTTGATCACCCAAAGTCAATTCCCTTGTCCCAAGAATCCCCTTGTCTCATTGAGAAAGAAAGTTCACTCTTTTATTGCATTTTTAATATTGTGTTAGTTCATAATCATCTTCTTATCATGGTTGTACTTAGATTAAGCATAGGCTTGCATTCCTTTTGCATTAGAATCACTTAGAATTGGATTGACATCTTGTATACTACAACATTTGATTGGACCCTTGAAACGTCTATCATCAAATTGGCGCCGTTGCCAAATTCTAAGTTGATTTTGACATTGGGATTTAGTCATTTGCTTGAGACTAAGTCAATTTTTTCTTTTATTGTGTTTTTGCTTCTCCTTCTCTTTTCCCTTTGAATTTCAGGTGTATGATAACTAGAAGCAGAGGTGCATCAAACGTGACACCTACTGTTGAAGAAATTGCTACACTTGAGAGGGACATTGCAAGAAAGAGAAGAGAAGAAGAGAAACAGGCTCACTTGTAGAGATTGGGGTCTAATATGGAGAATCAGCCTCAAGATGGTGATGGCCTAGGGGGCAATGGTCCAAGAGCTGACAACATAAGACCACAGCGCCAGCCACAACAGACACAGCACCAAGCTAGAGCCATTGGAGCCTATGATCAACCTCACATTCATGGTCATAGGTATAAGAGCACCAGATGTGGAGAACAACAACTTTGAGATCAAATCAGGGCTGCTGAATTTGATTGAGAACAACAATTTTCATGGCCTTGCTGTGGAGGATCCCCTTGATCACTTGGACACATTTGATAGCTACTGTAGCTTGTCCAAGACTAATGGAGTCTCTGAAGATGCTTTCAAGCTGAGGTTATTTCCCTTCTCTTTGGGAGACAAGGCACATCTATGGGAGAAGGCTCTTCCAAGTGACTCTATCACAACTTGGAACGAGTGCAAGAGGGCATTCCTAGAGAAATTCTTCTCTACCTCAAGAACAGCCAAGATCAGAAATGAGATCTCTAGCTTTCAGCAGAAGAACCTTGAGAGTTTTAGTGAAGCATGGGAGAGGTTCAAGGGCTATTGGTCTCAATGCCCACATCATGGCTTCTTCAAGGAGAGTTTGCTTAGTACCTTCTACAGAGGTGCTCTTCCAGAGTTCAGGAGCAGATTAGACACAACCAGAAATGGTTTCTTCTTGGGCAGAACTGAGCAGGATGCAGAGAAGCTGGTGGAGAACATGGCCAAGAGCGACTCCGTCTACAGTGAGGAGCATGATAGGGTCAACAGAGGCACTAATGAAGATGATCAGCACACAAGGAAGGCGCTGCAATATCTCCAAGAGAAGTTGGACAAGATTATTGCAGAGAAGGCTAAGCAGGAGCAGATTAACTCCATTGGGAACCAGCAACAAAAGCAGCCTGCTAGGACTAATCAGGTCAATGGTGTAGAAGGTCAAGAGGAAATGTGCTTCATCAATGCTAATGGCACATGGTACAGGAAATAGCCCAACTTCCAGTACCAAAACAACTATCAGCAAAGACCTTACTACAACAATCAGGAAGGAGGTTACCAAGCCAACCAGCCTACTCATCCCCAAGGAAGCTCTTCTCAACCTCAGGCTCCAAGTTCAAATATGGAGTCCATGTTCAAGCAACTCTTAGAAGCTCAAGAAAGAAATGCTAAGAACATTGGTGATGAGTTCAACAACAAGATTGATAGAACCTATTCTGACCTCAACAACAAGTACATGCAACTTGCCTCTCATCTCAAAGCTTTGGAGAGCCAGGTTGCTTCTATGTCTTCATCCTCCAAGAGTCCAATGGGATCTCTACCAGGAAAACCAGAGAAAAATCCCAAGGAATCTTGCAATGTCATCCTCTCTACTACTTCTTCAAAGATTGAGACGTGTACTCATGAGAAAGAGAAGGATGAGATTGAAATGTTTGACACTGAGTTTGGGGATGTTGAGAAATTTGTTGTGGCCACAGCTGAAGCACATATTCTGAGGGATGCTGCCAAGAAGGCTGAGGTAAAGAGTCTGCAGCAAGCTGAGCCTAGAGTTGAGACACCAACTGTGAAGAGAGCAGACAACAAGCTGAAAGAAGTGAAGCAGGAAGACACTGAGTTTGAGCTATCACCATATAATAAGCTCCCCTTTCCCCAAAGAGTTCTCACCAAAGTTCAAAAGAAGGTGATCTCAAAGTTCAGGAAAGATCTTAGTGATGTTGGAGTCAAGCTTCCAGAGATATCAGGTATACGTGAAGCTCATGTCCAGATGATGCTCATCAAGGACATTCTAGACCACCAGGCTGAAGTGGCTGAGCTTTTGGACATCTCCATTCTGAAGATTGATCCACCAACCCCTCCAAAGTCCCTCCCTAAGCTTGAATCTCAAGGGAAGTTCACCTTGTCTTGCTCCCTTGGTAAACTAACTATGGATGATGCTCTTGTTGATAGTGGTGCTAGTGTGAATGTCATCTCCTTGGATATGGTGAAGAGTCTTGGGATTGAAAGCATGGAACCAGATACTCCTCCTCTCACCTTTGGGGATTCTTCTTCTACAACCCCACTTGGCATAATCAAGGACTTCCCCTTGAAGATATGATCCTGCACCATACCTATTGACCTCACTGTTTTGAAGATGGCATCTGAAGAGAGAGTCCCTTTGATCCTTGGCACTCCTTTCCTCACAACAGTTGGAGCTTGCATTGACTTTCCCAACAAGAAGGTCACCCTCATGAATGTCAACAAAGCTGTCTCCTATCCTCTCCAACCTCCAATGGAATCAGACTATTGTGGGACAATCACTTGTGATGCACAAGCTGTTGAGAAGCCCCAAGTTGAAGTGGTTGTCTGTAAGAAAGAAGGTCTTAATGGAGAGTCTTCTAAAGAGAAGTGTGGTGAGCACTTGGAAAGTGCTAAAAAGGAGGGGATGAGTGGAGCTTCAAAGGCCACTCATGGCAAGAAGAAGATGGCGAAAGAACCTCATCCTCCACCTCTTGATCTGCTCCCACACACTCTTACTCTCCATCCTAAGAAGCTCAAGGCTGGTGTCATTGAGTACAAGATCAAGCATAAGGGCAGGTCCACACCATTCTCAAGTGCTTGAGCCATCATCACTCCTCAGCTCCAAGATGACCCAATCAAGCTTCAAGAGCTTCTCTCTCAGGTCCTCACCATCTCACTTGAAGGTGGGAAGGATCCTCCTTCTCACTAGTTCAAGAGACAAGGTAGTCAAGCTAAGTGACTCAAAACAAGGTCACTTGGGAGGAAGACCCATGGTTATCCTTGTACATAACTTTGCAATTTCAATTTTCCTAAGTTTTTTTAAAATAAAAGTGGTCAAGGTTTTCAGGTTGAGCCAAGCACTAGAGGAGAGAAGAAAGGTGATTAACCACCCGAGCCCTATGATTGCCATGTAGCAGCCTCCTCTAGTTGTTATGAACCAAGCCAGCTTCTAGCCCTGACACCAAACACCACGCCCAAACTTCCTTCTTAGGTATCACTCCGACCCTTCTTGTATATACATTTGCTTTTGTCTTGTTGGGGTATCTCCTTCTCTCTTACTCACACAGAGCCTGTGTGATTTAAGTGTGGGGGAGGTACCAAGTATTTGATCATGTTTGCTTTGTGATTTTGAGTCTCATGCATTGCATTGTACATTCATATTTGCATAGAAAATCCAAAAAATTTTAAATTTTTGAATCATGTAGATTGCATCACTTGCATCCTTAAGATTGAGTCTAGAGCATATAGGTTGCATTCATTTGCATATGGAGCATTGCCTTGTAAAGAACACTTGTTTGCACCGAAATTTGTCACCCTAGTTAAACATATCAAGTAGCTTAAGCATCTTTTGAAAGGCTTGCATGCTTTGAGCCTTGAAAACTCTTCTTGAAACTTGCTTGCTTGCTTGATATTGACATTGTTCTTGAAACCAGCTCCAACCTGAACTTAGACTTGAATGAACTTAATTTCTCTTGCATATGGGCATTTGCATACTTGATCATGGATCTCATACACATTTGGGTTATCTTTCCCCATTATACCACTCTTTGTTAACCCAAATGGCACTTCCATACCCTTGAACCCTAGCCATTCTTTGAAGCCTACATTGATTTGCATGAGTGAGGCCTTTTCTGATAGCTTGTCATGTGCAAAATCTTGAGAGTATTGGGAGCGACATGGATTTGTTCTCATCTCTTGCTAGCATAGGGTCCTCATTTGAGCTATCTTCTAGGATGGTGAGTGGGGTCTTTGTTACTTAATGGTTTATATCTTGGGTTTGGAATGTAACAATGTTGAGATTTATGAACAAAAGAGTATCATTGAGAAAGAGAAAAACCCTAGGGGCCTACAAAAAAAAAAGAAAAAAAAATAAGAAAGATCTTGTGTAATGTTTGAGACCTTCCCCCTATATATGAAAAAAAAGAAAAGAAAAAAAAAAGAAGAAAGAAAAAAGAAAAAGGAAAAGAAAGATTCAACAAGATATTGGGAAAGGAAAAACTTAAAGAGTTAGAGCGTAGAAAAGTGAATAGAGGTCTTTAGTGGTTGAATTTCAAAGGAAAGAAAGTTGTTCATGGGGTGAGTGATGTGAGAATGTTTTCCATTTTTGGGTTATGGGATGAATAAAAGGGGTGTAGATCTTGTAATCACTTAGGAATTGGGTAGAATGATGAGGATGGATCCATGTATGCATGAATTGCTTCTAGTCTTAGATAAATTTTGCATAATGATCAAGCTCCTTGAAT
Organism: Brassica juncea; assembly: GCA_018703725.1. NCBI lineage: Eukaryota > Viridiplantae > Streptophyta > Magnoliopsida > Brassicales > Brassicaceae > Brassica > Brassica juncea. Next base: position 29,396,742 of record CM031942.1, on the reverse strand, counting down.
TTTGAGTGATTGCCACCTTGAAATGATGCATTGAAGCCTCATTATAATCCATATTAGACTATTAGATCACCTAGCCAAATGATTGAGATCATGTGCCCATTTGTGAGACTTCACCTTGTGTGTGCGTGTGTGTGAATCAATGTGAGGGCTGGTTAAGAGAACTTGTTGGTTGATAAGCATTGCATCTTGTGTAGAGGCATAAGAGTAATTGATAGGCCTTGTGAAGCTAGAGCATAATAAGAGAGTTTTGCTCATGCTATTTGCTATGTCTCTTTAGGATGTCAAGTTGAGTGCTATGAGTGTTTCTTTTGGCTTTGCTTCCATCTCTATGTCTCTCCTCCTTGTGTTTTGAAAAGATTACTTGAAGACAAGTAAAGGTCTAGTGTGGGGGGTTGATATCTTGCATATTTACATGTTTTTAGCATCCATATCTCGTGCATTTTGATCATATAAGTTAGGGATTAGGTATCTTTAGGTCCATTTTGCATTCATTTGTCCTTATCAGGTGTTGGAGTATGCTTTGGTGTGATTTGAGGTGTTTGGAAGCCTTATGGCCCAAAAAGACGTGAAGAATCAATTTTGGCCATGAAAAGAGAAGTCAACCCATGATCTGGTCAAGACAAAGATGAGCATGGATAGAGTCCTTAGAGATGTCTTCTGTTGCTAAGATTTTGTGGAGACACAAAAAATTGAGTTAGCTTTCCAATGGATGTGGTTTCAAGTCATTTGGAGCTGTATTGGAGGAGTTATGATCAGTTTACTAGAAGCACATCAAGCTGGCCGGGAAGACTGGTCCGGGTACTCTCACCCGGTCGGAAGAGACACTGCTGGACGACCAGACTGGACAAGGCAGGACCGGAATGGCTGGACCGGGATGAGCTATCCGGTCGGGAGAAGGTCAAGATGGACAAGGCAGGACGTCCAGGTAGGGCAGTCCGGGATGAGCTACCCGGTCGGGACAAGGGACGGCCAGAACAAGGCTGGTCCGGGTTGGTTGGACCGGGTTGGGTCATTTCCTCAACCCCTGACCGAAATCCAAGCTGGTTTCCCATTGGCTGAAGCCTAATTGACTCCAAGGACTTTTTAGTAATTTTTAATGATGTTCCTAGGTTTTATAAGCCTATGAATAAATACTTATGTAATCTCCTTGAGAGGAAAAACTTCTATCTCTAAAAACACTTTAGATCTCCATTCAAGAATGCGGTCTTCACATCCATGTGATGTATCTCCCAACCATTGGTTGCAGCAAGGGCTATTAAGAGCCTGATAGTTTCGAGATGTGCCACGGGTGAAAACACTTCGTCGAAATATATTCCTTGTCTTTGAACATAGCCTTTTGCCACAAGTCTCGCCTTATACTTGCTCACTGTACCATCTGCCTTTCTCTTTATCTTGTAGATCCACTTCAACCCTATAAGTTTCACACCAGCTGGTCTATCCACAAGCTCCCACGTCTTATTTCTTGTGATAGATTCTAACTAAGCCACCATAGCTTCAACCCATTCTCTTACGTGTTCAGCCTCAAAGTAGTTCTCTGGCTCGCCATCTACTGTGAGCAACAGCATTGCACTTTCTTGATCTGCAAGTAACACATAATCATCGAGATACCTTGGTTTTGTTATGGTGCGGCCGTGTCTAGTCACCAACGGTTGTACTCCACCGTCTTGGTTATCATTGTGATCAGTATCTTCTTCTTCTTCCTCATCTTGATTTATAGTTTCCTGTTCATGATCATCACCTTGATAATTACCTTCTTCTATCACACTCTCATGTGGAAGTTTAAGCATACTTGGTTCACAATCCGCTTGGTTTGTTGTAGACAACAAATCCCAAGCTTTATCCTCTTCAAAAATCACGTCTCTACTCACCATCACAATCCCTGTGACTGGATCATAGAGTCTATATGCTTTGGAACCCGGCTCAGTTCCAAGATTGACCGCACACTTCGATCTCCCATCAAACTTCTTCAGATGAGTGACGCATATCTTCGCATGTGCTACACAACCGAATATCCTCAAGTGCTCGATATTTGGTTTCCTGCGGTGAGGCACTCATATGGCGTCTGATTCTTCTAGGCTTTTGTAGGAACTCTGTTGATGAGGTAAGTTGAATGTCGTACAGCTTCCCCCCACAAGTAGTTTGGCATCTTCATTGCCTTCAGCATACTTCTTGTAATTCCCATCAAAGTTCGATTTCTCCTCTACACAACACCGTTTTGCTGAGGTGTGTAAGGCGCGGTGAGATGTCTTTTCACTCCATTCTCTTCACAGAACAGATTGAATTCAGCTGAGGTAAACTCTCCTCCTCTATCGGTGCGAAAGGTTTTAATGGACGACCCTGTCTGCTTCTCTACACTCTCCTTAAACCTTTTGAATCGATCGAAAGCCTAACTCTTCTCCTTCATAAGTATAATCCACATATACCTGGAGAAATCATCAATCACGACAAAGACATACTTATTATTTCCTGGCGTTGGTGGTGTGATTGGTCCACACAAATCTCCATGCAATAACTCCAATGGATTTGTCGCACGAATCATGGCTTTGGTTGGGAATGAATGTCTAATCTGCTTCCCTGCTAGACATGCGTCACACACGCTCTCTTTGTGTGTTACACTCGGCATTCCTGTGACCATCTCCTTTCTTACCATGTTGTTCATCACTCCATAACTTATATGTTCCAGTCGAGCATGCCACTTCCATGTAGCATCTTCATCTCTGACATGTAAGCATTCCGGGAAGCTAATCTCCATAGGGGTCTTGTAGAGATGGTTTGGAGATCTTGTGACACGTACAAGCAACCTTCCATGCGAATCCGTGAGCGTCAAATAGTCATCCTTCATGTTAACCTCACATATGTTTTCTGTTGCTTGACCAAGACTCAATATGTTGTGCTTTAGGTCGGGTATGTAGTAGATGTCTTTGAGTGCCTTCTTCTCTCCTGTCTTGCACACAAAGGTAATCACACCCTTTCCAACGATATCAACACACGATCCATCACCAAACTTCACCTTCCCTTTGGTGTTCTGACTCAAACTCGAAAAGAACTCCCTGTTTCCCGTCATGTGATTGCTCGCTCCATTATCCAAATACCAAACACTTGCACCGCCTTTGTTGATAACGAGATTCTTTGGAATCACCTTGTCTTCATTCAAGAACACCACCTCGTGTACATAGAGTGCATCAGATTCGTGCGTCTCGTTGAGGTTGGTTTCTTGATTCTTCACTGACTTCTCGGGACAGGCAGTTGCATAGTGACCCGGCTTGTCACATCTCCAACATATGACCTTTGATCGATCCTTCTTCGAGGTTTTTTCGTCGGTGTGTGACACATCGTTTTGACTGTGTACCACGACCTCTGCCTCTACCACTCCGTCCTCTACCTCTACCACGGAAGTTCTCATAGCCCCTATGACTATGCTGGTCGTTGTTGGCAAACATAAGCTTCCCTTGGTCCTCATTCTGAGTTCTTGTTCCCACGCGCTCCTCGAATGCCTTGAGCCTTCCAACTATATCCTCAAAACCCGTAGAATTGAGGTCTAGGAGTTGTTCAAGTGATGCCACGATATGGATATACTTGTCCTCTGGAAGACCCTTCAAGAACTTCTTAACCATCATGGAGTCTTCTATGTTTCCACCCAACGAGGCTGCTTTGGACGATAGGCCAGATATCCTTCCCGCGAAGTCATCGACCGTATCCTTATCATCCATTCTCAACCTATCAAACTCCGTCATCAACGTCTGAAGTCTCGCCTCCCTTACACGATCAGCCCCAATGTGTCATGACTTGATGGCGTCCAAGATCTCTTTTATGTGGTATGATCTCCCACCTGGAGAATCAACGCCTCGGGAACAGATTGAAACAAAAGAGCTATCGCAACATCGTTCTTCTTTTGATCATCTGAACCAGGTTCGATCGTGTCCCACACTTCATGAACGCGAAGTAGAACCTTTATCCTTGGTATCACTCAAATTACCCTAAGGAGTGACTTTACTCTCTCAAATAAGAGGTTCAGTTGTAGTACTTAGGGATCGAATCCACAGAGACTCTAGGATTACACAATAGATTGTTTAGTCTTTGAAATAAAGCTAGACAACCAAGTTTAAAGCAGTAAATAAAGGGGTAAGCAAGTAATTGCTTGATTGAGTGGATTAGGTTTTAAGCAAGAGGAAAGAAAGCTAGATTTAGGCTATTTCTCAGGTGTAACTAGCATGCACGGTATCTAGGGTTTTTAGTATTCATAGTTCTGAACTCAAACCTTAAGGTTAAATCAATGATTGATTATCTTCAACTAGATCTTAAGTCACCAACTATCGTTCGATGAGTATAAGAAAGTGTCGATTGACTATTCTATTTGAATATCGATCGATACACCTTTCGCGGTATCGCTCGACAGGCGGATTTCTCTATCGATCGATATCGTTTCTAGTGAGCTTTAAGATCGGGTTTGAATTGGTTCTCCAATCTTACAAAGAGACTGCTCTCGTGTACTCAAAGTAGGTAAGAACATACCAGCTTTAGGTTTCAGGGATTTATTTGCTCAGTTTTCACTTATCCAAATTAATCCTAAGATCTAAGATAAGGGTGATCAATCCTATACTTAGCATTAAGAACAACTAGAATGAAGAATTATATTTTAAACACCCTAGCATTAAATCAATTGCAATGCATGTTTAGCCTTAATGAGAAGCCTAAATCTAACAAGAGAAACTACTCAAACATATTCATGGAAGACAAAATCATGATGGCTTGAATAATACTTTTAAATAGAATAATAAGAGAAATAGTAAAAGAGTAGAGAAAAATAAGGGAGTTCAAGATCTTCTCTGTATGCAGTTTGGATCTATCTCTCCACTCCTAAGCTCTCTCTCCAAGGTAGCAAGAAGCTTCTCTCAAAATTAGGTCTAAAATGTTCTCTAGGCAAGTCCTGCCTCTAAAATATTACAAAACCCTATTAATATAGCCTAACAGGCGGCCAGGGACTCGTTTGGTAGAAGTGAAACCCTAATGAGATGTCTAGCTCATTAAACTCGTCATTAATTCTTGGAGGCCTTTCATGTCGATCGATTTCACAATATTCTGTCGATCGATTAGTATAGTTTCTCGTCGGTCGATGCATCAAGGTGAGCATCGGTCGATTTAGCTCCAATACAACCCTCCTCAAAGTATCCATTTTTGCTCCAAAATGGTCATATTTCACCAAAGAGTACCTGAACCTGTAAAAGCTGATAAAAGACACCAAAGTGTCCTTTTGTTTTCAAAAACATATAAAAATCATGGTTGAAAGTGGGTAAAATCCACGACTTATCAATCCTCATCGACCAAACTGTATAGTTTGTCGATGACAACATAGGACATTGGATGGATGTCGATCCAAAGTCCTTCGTGCATGGAGCCCTAGTCACGTCCGCCATCTTGCTCGCACGATCTCTTGTTCACAAGCACCAGGATCGAAGCTTCAACTTAAGCTTAGATCGAGTCTCCAACCTGAGAGCTCTGATACCAATTCAAATCTCTAGAAACACAAAGAATTATAAGAACAACTTTTCTTATTAGCTTTAGAAACTACTCAAAACTATAGCTCTCAATGTTTCTCTCTTAGATCTTATGGAACACCTCTCCATTAGACCTATATTTATATGAATGACAATTCCCTTTAAGATGTGGGATATGGAAAACACAAACCTAATCTAATAGAAAACTTCCTTTTCTTATTTCTAGATTTCCTTTTTGTGTTTATCCTTAACATATTAAACATCTAATAATATGTTAAGTTTTCACAAGCTTGGAATTATCCAACACGCTTATTCGCTTATTTGCGGCACACAGTTGATTTTCAATGCTATCTTCTCTTATTTAATCAATTCAGAGAAGATCAATTTTTGGACTGTCATTTCAGTATTTTTCCTTACTATTTCTGCTCTAGTGATTGCTCTTGATGATGATTCAGACAGTCCATCGGGAGGTTCTAAGTAAATTTCCGTAATTGGGTGCTTGCTTACACTTCTTGCTTATCTCATCTACTCTCTTCAGCTTTCTCTTATGCAGTTTTCATTCGAGAAGATCATCAACAAAGCGACGTTTGTTATGGTTCTTCAAATGCAAATCTACACATCTCTGGTGGCATCTTGTGTTTCTGTTATCGGGTTGTTTGCCAGTGGGGAATGGAGGATGTTGGGAACAGAGAAGGAAGAGTTTCAAATGGGTCACATGTCTTATTTTTTAACTCTTGTTGGGACAGAAGTTTCATGGCAACTGGGTTCTGTATCAGCTGTGGCACTTATATTTCTGGTTTCTTTGCTGTTTTCAAAACTTATCGGTACCCTTTCTCTCATCGTTACACCTCTCGCAGCCCTTGTAGTGTTCGACGACAAGTTGACTGTGGCTAAGATTGTCGCAATCCTCTTTGCCATCCAGGGCGCAGCTTTTTATATGTATAAGAGTTATCTCTATGGCATGAAAGTACAAAGAGCAAGAGAATCTCAGGCTGATTGATTCTACAAGGTGTTCTATTTTTTGATTATTCAGAACAAGCTTATGGTATTTATGTATAAATAGTTTATGATGCTTGTCTTTGTGTATACTAGCGTTCTTAATCCAGTTATAAGATGAACATCCAATAATTTTCTTAGTTATTGTTGAATCTGAGTTCGGTCGATCGGGACGCGGTACGAACAGACTGAACTTGCGCGACGTTTGGTTAGTTCAAAGGCATTTGTATTGACCGGGAAAGAGTAATTGTTTACAATGAGAAAACAGATGGGAAAGTCAACTGGTGCTCGTCCGAGCTAGCCGGGAAAGTACAAGTCAGTAAGAAATACAACGAGAAAAACTTTAATTTATAGTCGTCAAATGTGTGTGTAAGTCTGGGTTCCTCTCTTCATCGATCCATTCTCTTTTATAGGTTAACCCTTTTTCCCTATTGACTCGAGCCGTCCTGACCTAATGAGCCTAATCCCGACTCTCGGGCCTAGCAACTAGGCCGAGTGCCAGGCTGCTGAGCCGAGCTAGAGCAGTGTGCGCCAGCGCTGAGTAAAGTAAGGTGTTCAGCAGAGCGCAAGCGTTTAGCCAGTGATTGTCGAGCTAAGCCGGGTTTGAGCAGATTTGGGGGGCCTTGTGGAGGGATGTAATCCATCTCCTATAATAAGTCCCCTAGTTCACTTGTGAGAGGCGCACCCGATCTCAGTGAATTTGTGGAGATGGATCAGGAAAATAGAAGATTCGATGGTGAGCAAGGCAATTGCTCGGTAGATAGAGAGTTGTTTGATGGAAGGATGGTTTGCTAGATCTAGAGTTTCTATTCAGGTAATCAGGATTATAATGATATAGAGATAATTGTTGCTTGCAAGATATTATAGAACTCAACTGAGAGTACAAATCTAACAACTTCCGTTGTGTAGACAGTCTAATATCTAGATTTTGGATCTCAACATTCGTTTATTGATCACAAAAAAGAGTTGATCCATTATTCTATAGGAATTCCGTCGATACACCTTTCACGCCGTCGATCGATTAATTTATTGGATTATCGATCGATATCACTTCTAGCAAGCTTTACGATCGGGTTGAATATGTTTTCACTAGGGTTCCTAAATCAACTTTTGTATGTTTCTAGCAATCCTAACTCAATAGAATTCAGTTCAGAGAAAAGACCAAGCGTTAGCAATTGTACCTAATGATTCTAAGATCAGGATTCTAGTTCATGACTCTAGAACACAAGCAGTAAGAATAATCCTATGACAAATATCACAACTTAGCAGTTCCATATTTGGGGCTAATCCCTCATAACCTATTTAAACCCTAAACCTAACAGGTAGATATATTCAGACATGAAGTTTGTTACAGAAGTCATAGAAAGAATAGATATAAAACTGAAATAGATATAAAAACCAAAACCAGTGGAGTTCCGAGAGGAATCTGAAGGAGTTCCTCTCTTCTCTCCAACCCTAAAACTAAGAAAGAACAATAGAATAAAGCTTAGCCATCAATAATGGCTTAGAAAATACATAAATAGGGTTTTAGGTCGTGCAAGGGTATCTTGGTAATTTGTGATAACTTCTCGACCTCAGTCGGTCACAAAATATACTCATCCCGAATTCTGGCATCACCGTTGTCGCTGTATCGTCGATCGACGTTTCTTCATCTTCTCGACAGCTTCCTCTCGTGAGGCAGACTTACACTCTTCAGTAAAACGGGCATAACTTCTGATCTAACCGTTGGATTGACCTGAAACCGGTGTCATTAGAAAGCTAACTCAAAGATTTATCTTGTGTCAAATGGTCAGCTAAATCTCCTCATGGGAAGGTCTCCATACATATCTAAACATCAGATGCATCTGCGCAGTTCTGCACTCAAAGGCTTCAAAAGGCACCAAAATCACCACTTTCCTCCGAAACGTACCTGAACCTGTAAATACTCTAAAAATACTCCAAAACATAATAACATATCTTAAAACACCTATATACTATGGGTAAAAGTGGGTCAAATCTATGGTATATCAACTCCCCCAGACTTTCCCTTTTACTTGTCCTTAAGCAAAACAAACAAGCAGTCTCTCTGAAAGAGGTTTGAAAACAGCAGGGACTCACACAATCTTTAAACTTAGAATCATCACCTCAATAATGTTGCAAGCCACATTAAATATCTCCTAACTTTAGAAGTACTTTATATACCATATCCTAGCTTAGGAACCAAATTCATCTAGCCATCAACTTAGCAAATCCTGTCTGACCAACCCCTCTACTAACCTCATTTCTTGCATAAAATAAATGTGTAGGCTTTACCTTGGGAGTATCGATCAAGGGACACATGGGTTCTTACTCAAGAAAGTTTCTAAACACAGGGGTAGTCTTCTCTGATCCATTTCTTCTCCCTTTTTCTCTCCTCTACGAATCCTTATGTATCCGACGACCTTTCATATTGATGTGAATCATTCTAGTTCATCTTATTGGATAATTTCTACAAATTTCCCCTCTTGACAAAGTGTAGCGAATAATGGGTACCTACCACTCGTTTCCACAATGTGTGATCATTTCTTTCTGAATTAGAATACTGGAGTCAAAGGTAATTTACCTATCCCTCTGCATCTTCCTGGAAATCATCTCAATATTTTATATCTAGGATGCTTGGAGAGAGAGAGAGAGAGAGAGAGAGAGGTGGTCATAGTTGACAGGTGATCCACTTTAGGTTGGAGGTCAGCTTTGGTTCCTTCAAACATTCTCAGCAAGTGTGGTCATAGTTGACAGGTGATCCACTTTAGTATCTCTAGTACATTCTGCAGTCAACCAATCTAAGAATGGGGCTAGAAAGTGGTTAGATACCAAATAAAAATTAAAAAGTTCATCATCCCCTTCTTGACTCAATAAAAACTTTTTTTTGAAAACATTTTATAAGACTCACAATAAACTAGATATCAGTAGACATGCCCCCAGACTTAAATTACACTGTCCCTAGTGTAAATCCAGTCGGCGTTATGGTCAAACATAAATCATAAGTACTCAATAAAACAAGTAAGGATGATAACATGCTCGTTGATGCTAGTGTTGATCGACACAATGAAGTGAAAATCGATCGTTGTTGCTGAAGTGCTGTCGAATGATATCAACATGGTCTCATCAGTTGATGCCCAGAACAATCGTGTGACACAATGAAACGACAATCGATTGTTATTGATGAAGTGTTGTCGATCGATATCGAGCTGGCCTCATCGGTCGATGTGCTGAGCAATCGTCTACTCAGATCTATTTTTATTTTTTATTTTTATTTATTTTATAGCTGACTAAAACACAATATTGGTATAACCTCCCCCAGACTTAAACAACACTTTCACCAGTGTTATACAGTCTAAGATTGGTGGGAAAATAAATCATAAGGGCAATATTTAAGAAGGAAAAACGGTATACCTGCTATTGATATGAGTGTCGATCAACACAGTTAAGTGGCGATCGATACTCCTAATGCTCTGTCAATCGATGCTGATCTCGATTCCTATGGAAACTCGTCTTCCTCGGATCTCTCTTTTTTTTTCCTTTTTTTTTAAACCTGACAAAAATAAAACATGAAAAGTCAGTACTAAATAAAAATAAAACCAATTATCTAAAAAAAATTTCGATGAACAGTGACTCTGCTACAGTAGCCCTGCTACAGTAACTCCCAATTTTCTGCTCCAGTGTCGGTCAATGTTCTTGCTACATTGTGGATTGATTTTCTTGCTACAGGGTCGATCGATTTTCTTGCTACAATTCGCTCGGCGCTTCTACAGTTTTGTCGTTACTGTTCATCTTTTTTTTTTACCTGCAATAAATAAAAACGAGAATCAGTAATAAATGAAACTAAAACCAAATTTAAAACAAACCGAACAGTGGGTTGCCTCCCACAAAGCCTTATTTTCAGTCATTAGCTTGACTTCTGGAGATCTGATTCAGATTGGATTAGAATGAGAACTTGCTCCAAACCAAGTCTCAATGTCTACTCTCTGAAACTTTATCATTCTTTTGTGAAAGCCTCCTCCATAGACTCTTCTCCTTTGTCTATCATTTCAGCAATAAGGAGTGCTCAAAGCTTTGCAAATAATTATGAGAAACATTTGCTGCACACTCTAGATTTCCTGACACCATCTGAGAAGTGAGGAATCAATGATAACTGAGGACCTTCCTTGATCCTTTTTCTCTTCTTCCAATTCTTCCTCTTCTTTCCACCAGACTTGTCTGATCGCATGGTGGTGCCTCCATCAAAAAGATTTTGATACACTTTAAACTCATTCTGCTCTGATACGCGATGGTTGTCGATCGATGATGAAGAGGTAGTGTTGATCGATGCCGGTTTGTTGATGTCTTTCGATATTGCTTCTGTGGGGTAGACATCACTTTTAACTCTGAACCCTCTTTGAGAAGCGACTGTATACATATGATCATAAAATACTCCATTGTAGGAACATAGATGCCAACTTCTATCTGGTGGGATAGGAGATTAAGCTTCAAATACAGCGCATGGAATCATAATCTTTAGAGGTTCATGTATCGTCTTCACCATTTTGTGAAACCCATCAGCTTCTTCTGCGCAGATTGGTGGTCTTAGATGTTTTGTGATAGCAAGGTGTGAGGCCTCAAACTTGTACTCTCTTTCCTCAATTGGTTCCAACTTAATTATGTATCCTTGCAGCTCGTCCAACGATGGGTGTCGATCAATATCATCTGGTGGGTGTCGATTGATGTAGTCGAGTAGGTGTAGATTGATGATGTCTATTGCATGTCGATCGATGATGTAGGGTGGGTGTAGATCGATGATGTAGGGTGGGTATCGATCAGTTATGAAGGGTGGGTGTCGATCAATCTCATCATGTTGGTGTAGAACGATGCTAACCTTTTGTGAAGTCTCCGGATCCTTTTCCGAAGTGTGCTGATCAAGCTTCATCTCCAAGTCATGTCCCAAATTTTCAGGCTGTTCTTCATCCTCTAGCTCTAAGAAGTATTCTGTAGGAACTTTTCTACTCGAATCCAAATATCCAAGCTGTTTTCTATCCTCTGGCTCTAAGAGATCTTCCATGGTAATCTCTCTGTCTACATCTATGGCAGGATATCAACTTGGTACATCAGTGCTCTTTTGTGTCGAGTCTACAATGACCTGAAGACAACTCGATCTTTCAGGAATTTTGAGTGGTGTCGATGGACAACAAGAGTTTATGTCGATTGATACTGAGGTGCTATTGTCGATCGCTGCTGAGGTGCTAATGTCGATCAATGCTGAGGTGCTAAGGTCGATCGATGTTGAGGCCGGATCACTGATACCAGATTTTTCTACTATGTTCGGCTCTCTAGATCCATGTTGTTCATCACTTTTTTTGCCATAATATCATCGAGCAGATGTATTAGAATCATATACTCATTATCTATTGATGCTAAGAACCTGTCCCATTTATCATTTTTTTCCTTTTCTCGAGTTTATTCAACATCATCAAGAAATTTGTAAAGAAATGCTCTTTCAAAGTCATCCCAGCTGGTTAGAGATCCTGACTGCAGTTGACTGAACCATCTAAATGCATCCTCGGAAATAGAATATGGGAAGATCTTGCAGAGCATATGGAAGTGAGAAATTTCATTCTGCTCGCTTCTAGAGACTAGATCCTCAAGCTCTTCTATGTGGTTTCTGGGATCTTGGTGAGGAAGACCTTGGAAGAGGTTCTGATTTACCCAATCATACCATTCACAGCCCATCTCAAAGTCATTCATCTCAGCAACAGCAATCACATCAGGGATTACATAACTCTGACATTAATCAATTTTCCTCCGCTGTTGCGAGGGCGACCTTCTTTGTCTCTAAACATTCCATTCTCATCGACCTTAAGTATGAACACTTCAACCTTCTTCGTCTCCACGCAAGTGGTGTCGGTTGAGACTTGATGAAACAGTGTCCCTAGAACGATGAGAGAGAGAGAGAGAGAGAGAGGAGGAGAGAGAGAGAGAGAGGAGAGAGAGAGAGAGAGAGAGATAGAGAGAATAGTCGAGAGAGAGAGAGATGTAGCGCTCTAGAGGATCTCTCGCTCTCGCTTCTCGTAGCTCTCTCTCTCGCGCTCTCTACTCTCTATATCGCGCTCCTCGCGCGCTCTCTCTCTACTATACTCTCTAGCTCGTCTCTCTCACTCTATAGCTCTCTCTCTGCTCTTCTCGCGCATCTCTCATCTGCTCTTTCTCTTCTCTCTACGCTCTCTCTCTACTGCTCTCCCTCTTTTTCCTCGTTTTCCCGGTGATCCACTTTAGGTTGGAGGTCAGCTTTGGTTCCTTCAAACATTCTCAGCAAGTGTGGTCATAGTTGACAGGTGATCCACTTTAGTATCTCTAGTACATTCTGCAGTCAACCAATCTTAGAATGGGGCTAGAAAGTGGTTAGATACCAAATAAAAATTGAAAAAGTTCATCATCTCCTTCTTGACTCAATAAAAACTTTTTTTTTTGAAAACATTTTATAAGACTCACAATAAACTAGATATCAGTAGACATGCCCCCAGACTTAAATTACACTGTCCCCAGTGTAAATCCAGTTGGAATTATGGTCAAACATAAATCATAAGTACTCAATAAAACAAGTAAGGATGATAACCTGCTCGTTGATGCTAGTGTTGATCGACACAATGAAGTGAAAATCGATCGTTGTTGCTGAAGTGCTGTCGAATGATATCAACATGGTCTCATCAGTCGATGCCCAGAACAATCGTGTGACCCAATGAAACGACAATCGATTGTTATTGATGAAGTGTTGTCGATCGATATCGAGCTGGCCTCATCGGTCGATGTGCTGAGCAATCGTCTACTCAGATCTATTTTTATTTTTTATTTTTATTTATTTTATAGCTGACTAAAACACAAAATTGGTATAACCTCCCCCAGACTTAAACAACACTTTCACCAGTGTTATACAGTCTAAGATTGGTGGGAAAATAAATCATAAGGGCAATATTTAAGAAGGAAAAACGGTATACCTGCTATTTATATGAGTGTCGATCAACACAGTTAAGTGGCGATCGATACTCCTAATGCCCTGTCAATCGATGCTGATCTCGATTCCTATGGAAACTCGTCTTCCTCGGATCTCTCTTTTTTTTCTTTTTTTTTTTAAACCTGACAAAAATAAAACATGAAAAGTCAGTACTAAATAAAAATAAAACCAATTATTTAAAAAAAATTTCGATGAACAGTGACTCTGCTACAGTAGCCCTGCTACAGTAACTCCCAATTTTCTGCTACAGTGTCGGTCAATGTTCTTGCTACATTGTGGATTGATGTTCTTGCTACAGGGTCGATCGATTTTCTTGCTACAATTCGCTCGGCGCTTCTATAGTTTTGTCGTTACTGTTCATCTTTTTTTTTTACCTGCAATAAATAAAAACGAGAATCAGTAATAAATGAAACTAAAACCAAATTTAAAACAAACCGAACAGTGGGTTGCCTCCCACAAAGCCTTATTTTCAGTCATTAGCTTGACTGCTGGAGATCTGATTCAGATTGGATTAGAATGAGAACTTGCTCCAAACCAAGTCTCAATGTCTACTCTCTGAAACTTTATCATTCTTTTGTGAAAGCCTCCTCCATAGACTCTTCTCCTTTGTCTATCATTTCAGCAATAAGGAGTGCTCAAAGCTTTGCAAATAATTATAAGAAACATTTGCTGCACACTCTAGATTTCCTGACACCATCTGAGAAGTGAGGAATCAATGATAACTGAGGACCTTCCTTGATCCTTTTTCTCTTCTTCCAATTCTTCTTCTTCTTTCCCCCAGACTTGTCTGATCGCATGGTGGTGCCTCCATCAAAAAGATTTTGATACACTTTAAACTCATTCTGCTCTGATACGCGATGGTTGTCGATCGGTGATGAAGAGGTAGTGTTGATCGATGCCGGTTTGTTGATGTCTTTCGATATTGCTTCTGTGGGGTAGACATCACTTTTAACTCTGAACCCTCTTTGAGAAGCGACTGTATACATATGATCATAAAATACTCCATTGTAGGAACATAGATGCCAACTTCTATCTGGTGGGATAGGAGATTAAGCTTCAAATACAGCGCATGGAACCATAATCTTTAGAGGTTCATGTATCGTCTTCACCATTTTGTGAAACCCATCTGCTTCTTCTGCGCAGATTAGTGGTCTTAGATGTTTTGTGATAGCAAGGTGTGAGGCCTCAGACTTGTACTCTCTTTCCTCAATTGGTTCCAACTTAATTATGTATCCTTGCAGCTCGTCCAACGATGGGTGTCGATCAATATCATCTGGTGGGTGTCGATCGATGTAGTCGAGTAGGTGTAGATTGATGATGTCTATTGCATGTCGATCGATGATGTAGGGTGGGTGTAGATCGATGATGTAGGGTGGGTATCGATCAGTTATGAAGGGTGGGTGTCGATCAATCTCATCATGTTGGTGTAGAACGATGATAACCTTTTGTGCAGTCTCCGGATCCTTTTCCGAAGTGTGCTGATCAAGCTTCATCTGTGTGCTGATCAAGCTTCATCTCCAAGTCATGTCCCAAATTTTCAGGCTGTTCTTCATCATCTAGCTCTAAGAAGTATTCTGTAGGAACTTTTCTACTCGAATCCAAATATCCAAGCTGTTTTCTATCCTCTGGCTCTAAGAGATCTTCCATGGTAATCTCTCTGTCTACATCTATGGCAGGATATCAACTTGGTACATCAGTGCTCTTTTGTGTCAAGTCTACAATGACCTGAGGACAACTCGATCTTTCAGGAATTTTGAGTGGTGTCGATGGACAACAAGAGTTTATGTCGATTGATACTGAGGTGCTAATGTCGATCGCTGCTGAGGTGCTAATGTCGATCGATGCTGAGGTGCTAAGGTCGATCGATGTTGAGGCCGGATCACTGATATCAGCTTTTTATACTATGTTCGGCTCTCTAGATCCATGTTGTTCATCACTTTTTGCCATAATATCATCGAGCAGATGTATTAGAATCATATACTCATTATCTATTGATGCTAAGAACCTGTCCCATTTATCATTTTTTTCCTTTTCTCGAGTTTATTCAACATCATCAAGAAATTTGTAAAGAAATGCTCTTTCAAAGTCATCCCAGCTGGTTAGAGATCCTGACTGCAGTTGACTGAACCATCTAAATGCATCCTCGGAAATAGAATATGGGAAGATCTTGCAGAGCATATGGAAGTGAGAAATTTCATTCTGCTCGCTTCTAGAGACTAGATCCTCAAGCTCTTCTATGTGGTTTCTGGGATCTTGGTGAGGAAGACCTTGGAAGAGGTTCTGATTTACCCAATCATACCATTCACAGCCCATCTCAAAGTCATTCATCTCAGCAACAGCAATCACATCAGGGATTACATAACTCTGACATTAATCAATTTTCCTCCGCTGTTGCGAGGGCGACCTTCTTTGTCTCTAAACATTCCATTCTCATCGACCTTAAGTATGAACACTTCAACCTTCTTCGTCTCCACGCAAGTGGTGTCGGTTGAGACTTGATAAACAGTGTCTAGATGAACAATGTCGAGATGAACAGTGCCATGATGATGAGTGTTCGGATGAACAGTGTTGGGATGAACGGTGTCGGGATGAACAGTGGCGCGATGAATAGTACCATGGTGAACAGTGTCGATCGACGCGAGATGAACAGTCTTGATCGACGCGGGTGAACAGTGTCGAGTGGCGTTGGATGAACAGTGCCGATCAATGATAGATGAACAGTGTCGATTGACATCAGGTGAACAATGTCGATCGACGTCTTGTGAACAGTGTCGATAGACGTCAGGTGAACAGTGTCGATCGACGGGGGATGAACAGTAATCGGGTGAACAGTACCAGGATGAACATTGAGGATGAATAATGTTGTTCGATGCTTGGTTCACGCTATCGATCGCTGCTCTTTGGAGAATGTCAATCGCTGCTGCATGGTGAATATCGATTGACACTAGATGATTAGTGTCGTTCGATACTTTGATTTCAATGCTGTTGATGGATGCTTGGAGGGTGTCGACTACCCTCTTAGACTTATGGATCACGCATTCTAAATATTGTGGCTCTGCTAGTAAGAGCCCTATCCCCTTGTTGCTTCTGGTACTCATATGCATGTACCCGAAAAAACAAGAAATTTTTTTCGTAACTAACTTAAAACAGTAAATAAAACCTAGACCAAACCAATTAATCAAGTCTATTGGCAAATCATTGCTCCACGACAACGGTGCCAAATTTGATATCACTCAAATTATCCTGAGGAGTGACTTTACTCTCTCAAATAAGAGGTTCAGTTGTAGTACTTGGGGATCAAATCTACAGAGAGCTAAGGCACACAATAGATCTAATAGTTATATGATTAAGCTAGGAAAGTAATTGTAAAGTAAATTGCAATGGTGAGCAAGGCAGTTGCTTGGTAGATAGAGAGTTGTTTGATGGAAGGATGATTTGCTTGATCTAGGGTTTCTATTCAGGTAATCAGGATTATAATGATATAGAGGCTAATTGTTGCTTGCAAGATATTATAAAACTCAACTCGGAGTACAAATCTAACAACTTCCGTTGTATAAACAGTCTAATATCTAGATCTTGGATCTCAACATTTGTTAATTGATCAGAAGAAAGTGTCAATCGATTATTCTATAGGAATATCGATCGATACACCCTTCACGCCGTCGACCGATTAATCTATTGGATTATCGATCGATATCACTTCTAGCAAGCTTTACGAACGGGTTGAATATGTGTTCACTAGGGTTCCTAAATCAACTTTCATATGTTTCTAGCAATCCTAGTTCAATAGAATTTAGTTCAGAGAAAAGACCAAGCGTTAGCAATTGTACCTAATGATTCTAAGATCAGGCACTACAAGAAAACACAAGATTAACTACGGCTGAATTCCTCCTGAATTCGTTGTTGATGAGGCATTACGAGGAAATAGCGAGGAAAAACGTTTGGTCGTTAAACGTTCGCCGTAACGCGTATTTCCTCGCCAATTCCACGTCAATTAGCGAGGAAAGGTTTTCGTCGTAAAGGCCAAGTACAATAATTCGTCGTTAAGATCACGTAAACTTTCCACGTAAGGTACTCGATAAGTTTCCTCGTAGAGACCACGTAAAGTTTCCTCGTCAATATCACGTAAGTATTTTATCGTTAATTACACGTAAAAATCACGAAAACATTTCCTCGTAAATTCCACGTTAATTTTCCTCGTCATTTCCACGTGAAAGACACGTAAGGTACTCGAAAGATAATCCTCGTAAAGACCACGTTAGGCTTACCAAGTTATATCCACGTAATTTAACGAGAAATTTACTTCGATTTTTATATACAGAATTAAAAAAAAATATAATTAGAAAAATATTTATAATTTTAATTATAATTATAAAATTTGAATTAAAAAAATACACAACCAATAAAAAGAAAAATATATTTATCCATAAATAATTAGAATTTATATTTACAACGAATAAAAAGAAAATAAAAAACTACGGCTCGTTCATCGCTTGGTAGAACTCATCACTCCTCCTCTCTACATCCGCCTCGTTAAGGGCCTCGCTTGTCGACTCGCCTGGAATAGGATTTTGTCGTCGCAAGTTCCTCAACAAGGACTCCCATTCCGGATTTGTGTCCGCTATGACGTCCAAGAAGCCCTCGACTACACCCTGTCGAGCTGTGAACGCTGTTTTTGTCGAGGTCAACTCGTTACGCAGCTGAGTGACCTCGTCTTCCCGTCTCTGACCATAAGACGATGTTGCTCTCGGAACATCGTTGACGGAACCAATCCCCAACGTATGTCCCTTTTTCTTAGGGACAACCTTAAAAACCAAAAAAAAAATTATTGTTAGTAAAAATTTAAAGTTAAATTAAATGAATAATTTAAAAATTATAATTTTTTTTAGATTTACCTCCTCGTAAATCCTATCCACTTCAACTGTGGATAAGGTGACGGGTAGTCCGCCGGTAGACTGCTGTGTCAGCTGGGTCTGGTGCTCTTCAACCCGGTCAGCAACTTCATTGATGATTTGCTCGGACCTAGGATCTACGAATCGACCCGACTTGTTCTTGTGGGTCTTCTCGTAAAGTTGCATAAGAGTCGGGAGCTGTCCCGTCTCTTTGGCCTACAAAACATTTTAGAGAGTTAGTATATATAAATATATTATATATAAGAAATTAATTAAATTCAATATTTAATTACATACCATCTTCAAACGGATAGCGGCGTGGGGTTTTTGGCCCATAGAGTGAAGCATCGGCCCGTGACCGTGCTCATCTACCGTGTTACGGGAGGCAGAGCAAGACTGGGTGATTCTTATGGCGTCAGGAGTTTCCCAATAACGGATGAGGCCATACCACACCTCAGTGGTGAGCTAAGCGGGTTTACCACGCTCATATCCCTTCACGATCCAGTCCCCCTTCCAGTTGGAGACCGTGTCCAACAGGCGAGCTTTCACCTTAGCGTTGAATGCTTTCCTCACCTTCTCATTGACCCCCAAGGACCAATGATACTTTTGCTGTAACAGAAAAAAAAAGTTAATAATTAGTATTAAAAAAAATTTGAAATATAAATTAAAAAATAATAATATATATATATATATATATATATATAAATTAAAAGTAACTTACAGCGAAAATCTTGAACCACGTCTTTCTGATGTAGACGGGCGTCTTCTTCCAGTTCGGATGTGGCATGGAGAAGTAACCCTTCATCGTGTCGGTTACATCTGATGCGAGACAAGGGTCAACCCCAAACCTAAAAAAAAAAAAAAATTAAAGTATAAATTAGATACTAATGTTATTAAAAAAATTTTAAAAGAATGTAAAAAAAATGTAACATACCACAAAGTTCCGTCCGGTCGGTCGGGGTCTATGACTGGTAAACCTTCTCTGCCTGGCTGAGAGAGAATGTCATCGACAGTGTACTGAGAGTAAGGAGCACTCGGCGGCACCATCAGATCGGGATGAATGGGAGCCGGCATCTCCGCAGCCATCGGTGGA
Organism: Brassica juncea; assembly: GCA_018703725.1. Lineage (NCBI taxonomy): Eukaryota > Viridiplantae > Streptophyta > Magnoliopsida > Brassicales > Brassicaceae > Brassica > Brassica juncea. The sequence goes on along the minus strand of CM031942.1, from coordinate 29,377,266 downwards.
GGCACATGAGGTGGCACAGGAGGTGGCACCTCTGGGACATGATGATCATGAGGAGCTGGTGGTGCAACCCATTGTACGCCAGAAGGAGAGACTCTCTGAGAAGACTGAGTCTCTGGGACGCTATCCGGACCCGAAGAACTAGGTGCTGTAGAAGAAGATCCGGGGTGTAACCGACTACCCGGCGCACCGAACATCTGTCTGTAGTAGACAGTAAGTTTGTTCTTTCGTACCTATTAAAAAAACATTCAAAATTAGCATTCAAACTTCAAATTTTTATATAATAAATTCCTAATTAATCACCTAATCAACACTAATTAACCTAAAATCCATAAACCTATCTAAATTCCCTACACTAACCACCTAAACTACCCTAAACTAATCAAAGGAAAGAGGGAGGACTTACCATGGTTTTAGAGAGGAAGTGGAGAGGAAATGAGAAAGTGAGAGAGTTCGTGGGTATATATATAGGATATATTACCACGTAAAAACCACGTAATCTAACGAGGAAATCACGAGGCCCGTGTTTTCCTTTACGAGGAAATCGCGAGGCCCGTGTTTTCCTTTACGAGGAAATCACGAGGCCCGTGTTTTCCATTACGAGGGAATAGCGAGGCCTGTGTTTTCCTGTACGAGGAAATCGCGAGTCCCGTGTTTCTCAGTAACGAGGAACTAACGAGGATCTTTCTTAAATCCCTAAAATCCAAAACCCTAAACCCTAAATTATAATTCTTCTATTTTTAAAGAATTCTTCAAAGAAAGAGAAGAAAGATACTTGAATCACAAGTGGGAAGAGACCGTGTCTTCGCACTCGTGATTCCAGACCTTTCTTCGCTTTTGTTTAAGATTCTTTCTTCTTTTTAATATTTATGAATTCTGAATTGTGACAAAATGGTCTTGGTATATATAGATGTAGTTTTCCTCGTTAATTCCTCGTGAGTCAACGAGGAAATCACTAGGCAAGTCTCTTCGTTTCCCGTATTCCTCTTCAGTTCCAAGTGAACTCATGTGGAAATCGTGAGGCCCGTGCTTATTTCCACGAGGAAATAACGAGGATTTGTTCTAAATCCTTACAAACCAAAACCCCAAACCCCTTCTTCTTATAACTTTATAACTTCAACCTCTACTTCTTATACAACCCATCAATCTCTAAGGAAGATAGGGTTTAGGGTTTAGGATTTTGGTTTAGAATTTGGGGTTTGGAATATATGAAGTAGAAGCTAAGGAAGATAGGGTTTAGGGTTTAGGATTTTGGTTTAGAATTTGGGGTTTGGAATATATGAAGTAGAAGATAAGGAAGATAGGGTTTAGGGTTTAGGATTTTGGTTTAGAATTTGGGGTTTGGAATATATGAAGAAGAAGATAAGGAAGATAGGGTTTAGGGTTTAGGATTTTGGATTTTAGGTATTTAAACATAAACCTCGTTATTTCCACGTAATCTTACGTGGTCTTTACGACGATTTGTGCTTACGTGGAATTAACGTGTTTCATTTTTTTTTAATAATTAAATGTTTCTCCTTATTTCCATGTAGGCTTACGAGGTCTTTACAACAATTTGTGCTTACGTGAAAATCGCGAGGCCCGTGTTTTTAATTCTCACTTTCGTCGTAAAGACCACATTATTTTACGTGGAAATAACGAGGTTTATGTTTAAATCCCTAAAATCCAAAACCTAAACCCCAAACCCCATATTCCTTATCTTCTACTTCATATATTCCGAACCCCAACCATCTTCCCTTTAACCTCAATCTTTTTATTCCATTCCACAATTCGAAAACCACAATTTCTTAAGTCTGAAAATCAATCATACATCAATACAAATACGTACATCAGTCGGATACATCGACATTCTCGTCATCACTAGAAACATCATCATTTTCATTAAACTCGTCTTCAACAGCTTCGTCCGTCGCATCGTCGGTAAGATCTTCGTACTCATGATTATGCGGATCAATGAGAAGTATCTCGTCCGTGGCAGCTTCAGGTTCCTCGACTATATTTATTTGTTCTTCTTGCAATGGTGGTTCTTCTCCACTTATGATTCGTCCACGAGGTGTAACTTTGATCACGGATAACCAATTTATTCCTGATTCTCTCATCCGAGGGTATGGAAGGAATCTAACTTGGTCTGCTTGTGAAGCTAAGATGAAAGACTCAAATTTGTTGTACCTTCGTCCACCATTGACATCAACTACACCAAATTTGTTAAACCGAACACCTCTGTTGACGACAGGGTCGAACCATTCACATTTAAAGAGGACGCATTTCAGCTTCAATATCCCTGGGAAATCGACTTCAATAATCTCCGTCAAGATCCCGTAGAAATCTGTTTCCCCTTTCATACATATTCCATAGTTACTGGTCGCCCGCTGTCTACCATACTCATATGTGTGAAAAGTATAGTCTCGTGTGAAAGACATCTGTGATGTGGCTACCTTTACATGTGGAGATTGAATTACTTCGTGTAACCATTTAGGATAATCTGCATCGTCGTCATAATCAACCTTAAAAAAAAAAGAGAACGTTGAAATATTAGTACATATAATGAATGAAAAAATAATTTGATCGAGCTGTAAAAATTAATATCTGATTCTTCAACCACTTAATAAAGTGTTGATCTTTCCTTTTGTCTATGTCACTTGTGGATATACCTGGGAATGTTTCTTCGACTTGAGAAACAAATAAGCTGTAAAATCACATTTTATATCAATTAATCTTAATTTCACAAAAATATAATTTATATTTATTATGTGTGTTTAATTAGAAGTGTCCATATGTACCTTTCAAAATAACGCATCAATGGATCTTCGCAATTGAGTAGAATATAGGTGTGTGCACTATGGGCGTCTTCTTCACTCGACCACCAAACCTCTTTTGATTTCCCACCGAGTCGCCCAATCTGGCTAAAGATGTCTGGAACACCAGCAACTGCATATGTTGGCGCGACACCACCATCATCATATCTTCTAGGAGCTCTTTTCCGGGTACGTACTTTTGACCCAAAGTAGTACGATGTGAAGTGAGAAGTTTCTTCCGTCAAACTTCCAGCAATTATAGAACCTTCAACTTTTGCGATGTTTTTGGCTTTTCCCTTCAAATATTTCATGGCTCGCTCATACTGATACATCCATCCGTAATGTACAGGTCCACGAAGAAATGCCTCATATGGGAGGTGGATAGCTAGATGCTCCATGATATCAAAAAATCCCGGAGGAAATATTTTCTCCAAGTTGCACAATAAGATGGGAATGTTCTCCTGAAGCTGTTCCACAACTTCTTCTTTAAGAGTGCGTGTGCTCAGATCCCTGAAAAATGCTCTGATGCCTAATTCCAAAAAAATAAACACATTAGTCATATATTATTGCAAACTAAACCATTATAAAATTACTGGGTTATAATTTATTACCTGCAAGTGCTTCATGTACGTTTGTTGGAAGTAGCTCCGCAAATGCAAAGGGAAGTAGTCGTTGCATAAATACATGACAATCATGACTCTTCATCCCAGAGAACTTTTGACCCTTTTCAACACATCTAGAGAGATTTGAAACATACCCATCGGGGAACTTCACTTCTGATGCCACCTAGTTGAACAACACCGACTTTTTTTCTGAAGACAATCTGAATATCGGAACGGGAACTTGTCCATTGCTTTTGATATGTAACTCACTTCTTGAGAAAATATCCGGCAAGTCCATCCTCGATTTTATGTTGTCTTTTGTCTTCCCTAGGACATTCAATATTGTATTCATGATGTTCTCAAATAAATTCTTCTCTATATGCATCACATCGAGGTTGTGGCGCAATAGAAGATCCTTCCAATATTGCAACTCCCAAAATATACTCTTCTTATGCCAATTGTGCTGAACACCGTAAAAATCAGGCATATTACCGGGACATGCCAATTACCACCACGAGGAACTGTTTCCAGAGCTCCATAGTAATCGAGTTACGCTTCAATTTGTTGTCCAGTTAAATATGGAGGATGAGTGTCTCTCACAACTCTTTTGTGCCTAAACAATTTCTTGTTTCTTCGGTACGGATGGCCAATGGGAAGAAATCAACGGCGACAATCGAACCAACTTGTCTTCCTACCATTCTTCAGTTGAAACGCATCTGTCGTTCCATTACAATATGGACAAGCTAATCTCCCATGTGTAGTCCATCCAGATAACATCCCATAGGCAGGAAAGTCACTTATGGTCCACAGAAGCATCGCTCGCATCGTAAAATTCGTCTTCGTTGAGCAGTCATACGTCCTCTTCCCTGTTGACCACAAATCCTTCAACTCTTTTATCAGTGGTTGTAGGAAAACATCCAGAGACCTTTTTGGATGGTTCGGACCAGGTATTAATATGGTCAAGAATAGCAACTCCCGTTGCATGCACATTTCCGGTGGCAGGTTGTATGGCGTAAGAAAGACTGGCCACAATGAATATTGTCTCCCTGACATTCCGAATGGACTAAATCCATCTGTGCATAATCCGAGATACACATTCCGGCTATTGCTAGCGAATTCTGGATGTACTTTGTTGAAATGTTTCCAGGCTCTTGCATCTGATGAATGAGTCATCTCACCGTCCGTCTGAGTGTGCTCAGCATGCCATCTCATCTTCCCAGCAGTCTGCTCTGATTGGTACAATCTTTTCAATCAGTCTGTAATTGGTAGGTACCACATCCTTTGGTACGGTACCCTGTTACGTCCCCGTCCTTGCGGCTTGAATCGTGGCTTCTTGCAGAATCGACAATTTTATAACTTCTCATCATCTCACCAGTAGATCATGAAGTTGTCAATGCAAACATCTATTATCTCCGAAGGCAAGCCAAGACTATAAACCAGTTTCTGAATCTCATAATAAGAATCAGCAAACACATTGTCTTCCGGCAAATACTCTTTAAACAAGTCTGCCCATTCATTCATGCAACTTTCAGGTAGATTGTGATCAGTTTTAATATTCATCATTCTAGCTGCCAACGACAATTTAGAGAGACCTTCTCTACAACCACTGTAAAGTGGCTGATTCGCAGCATCTAACATTTCATAAAACTTTTTTGCATCTATATTAGGTTCTTCATCTTCATCATGAGCTACGAATGCATCAGCTACCATATCATGAACCCTATCAAAATCTACCATCTGCAAATGATGATGATCAACCAGTTGTTCTTCCTGAAAATTGCTATTACTACTACTAGCTTCATGATTCTCATCATAATTATAACATTCTCCATGTTGAAACCAGATATAGTAATTTGGCGTGAAACCTCTATTTATTAAATGCTTCCAAACATTTTCACGATTTGCCAATTTCGAATTGTTGCATTTCCGACAAGGACAGAACATCTTACCGCTTTCTTGGGCCAGCGGTGTGGAATCTGCCTGATGCATAAATGTCTCCAGCCCCGCAAGGTATTCTTTCGTCACTCTCCCGTTAGCATCTCTATGCATATACATCCACCTCTGCAACTCGAAAATATTCCCGGAGCCCGACATTTTTTTTCTTTCACGTTTTTTTTTTTCTTCTTGGTGTGTTTAAATAATCTTCAAAGGTTCATATTTATAGGAAATTTTCGAATCTGGTAGTTGATATTTTACTACGAATTAACCACGAAATTTTGTTAGGTAGCCGAAAAAAAAAAGTGCTACACCTACAAAGTTGGTAGACTCGAAATTTCGTCGTTATTTACACGCAAAGGTTTTCCTCGTAAAAGACACGCTATATTTACGTCGACGTTACGAAGAAGATAATTTTCCTCGTAAGAACCACATTATATTACGTCTTTTTTACGTGGAAATGTTTTCCTCGTTAATTTACGATGAACTAACGTTGCTTTTTAGTTTCCTCGTAAGTAACTCTTAAAGGCGACGTTATTTTACGAGGTTTTATTTTCCTCGCTAAACTTCGTCGCTAAAGTTGTGTTTTTTTTTAGTGAGGGTTGTAGTTCATGACTCTAGAACACAAGAAGTAAGAACAATCCTATGATGAATATCACAACTTAGCAATTCTATATTTGGGGATAATCCCTCATAACCTATTAAAACCATAAACCTAACAGGTGGATCTATTCAGACATGAAGTTTGTCACAGAAATCATAGAAAGAATAGATATAAACTGCAATTGATATAAAAAACAAAACCAATGGATTTCCGAGAGGACTCTTAAGGAGTTCCTCTCTCCAACCCTAAAACTAAGAAAGAACAATAGAATAAAGATTAGCTGTCAACAATGGCTTAGAAAATACATAAATAGGATTTTAGGTCGTGCAGGGGCATCTTGGTAATTTGTGATAACTTCTAGGCTTCAGTCGGTCATAAAATATACTTGGCCTGCATTCTGACATCACCGTCGATCGACACCAAGGCTGTGTCGTCGATCGACGTTCCTTCATCTTCTCGACATCTTCCTCTCATGAGGCAGACTGACCAGTCTTCAGTAAAACAGGAATAACTTCTGATCTAACCGTTGGATTGACCTAAAACCGGAGAAATTAGAAAGCTAACTCAAAGCTCTATCTTGTGTCTAAATATCAGCTCAATCATCTTATGGAAAGGTCTCCATCTGTATGTAAACATCTGACGCGTCTGCGCATTTCTGTACTCAAAGGCTCCAAAAGGCACCAAAATCACCACTTTCACCAAAAACGTACCTAAACCCGTAAAACTCTAAAAAGAATCCTAAAGATAATAAACATATCTTAAAACACCTATATACCATGGGTAAAAGTGGGTCAAATCTTTTGTATATCAACCGTCAGTTTCTCAGTGAAGGCAACTCTCGTGAGTGATTGTGATGAAGGTTATCGCCAGTTTCCCGTCGGCAAAATACTCGATGAACATGATTCTCCAATCAGGTGTAGGTTGCTCGGGGTCTGTCTTCTCGGGATTGTCCAGAGAAGTATCCAATTCCATGTCAGTAGCTTCGGAGACAGGCGCTAAGATCGAGTTTTTTTCGGAAGTTAAGACGATGCTAGGTTGCTGGATTCAGTGGATATGGATAGTTCGTTTAACTTGATCTCGAAGCTTGCTGCCGAGAGCCGCAAGCGCGTAAGCACTTATGTTCTCTCTTCGGGGGACTGAAGAATTTGAAGAATTTGAAGTCCTTGAGGAGGTCTTGGACAATTTTAAGATATGTGTCCATCCTTTGGTTTCTGGTGTCGTAGTCTCCATTGTACTTGCTTGCGACGAGCTGCGAGTCGCTGTAGGCGCTGTCGTTTGGCTTTGACAGCTTTTGCCAAGCTGAGTCCTGCGGTGAGGGACTAATACTCGGCTTCATTGTTAGACACTACAAACCCAAAGCTGAAATATTCTCAGATTAGTTCTCCGCTCGGTCACTGCAGTTTGACTCCTACCCCCGAACCTTTTTTTGTTGAAGAACCATCAACATGCAAAATTCAGTTTTTTTTTCTCAGCAAGATATGATCTTTCTCGAGTTTGGGCGCTAGCTCGATTAGGAAATCGGCAAGGACTTGCGACTTTGCTAATGTTTGGTTCTTGTAGGTGATATCATGCTCGTTGAGCTCGATCGCCACTTCGACAAACGACCTGATTGGTTGGTGTTATGCAGTACCGTTACGAGGGATTGATATCAGTATTTCAATTTAGTGAGATTGGAAATACAGTTGGTGCTTCCTCGCTGGAGTAACGACAGCCAAAGACATCTTCTCGAGATTCGGGTAATGTGTTTCTAGATCGGTCATGAGTTTGCTTATGTAAAAGATAGCTTATGCTCTTCTCGGTCCTCTTTGACAAGGATGCTGATTACCGCCGTAGAATAGACTGCGATATACAGGGAGATAATGTCGCTTTAAATGGGTTTAGACAACACTGACGTCCTCGTCAAGTGCTGCTTCAGCTGGCTGCATTACGCAGGTGACCTTCTTGATCACGTAGGTCCCCATTCTCGTCCTGTCTGTGAATCAGTGCAACCATGTCTCGTGGCTGAGTATCGATCGATGTATGTACTGATGTATCGATCGATGTCGGATGAAAGATGTCGGTCGAAGGAAGAGTAGTGTCGGTCGACGGTGATGAGCGAGTATCGGTCGACGAAGAGAGTGTATCAGTCGATGTTGGTATGCGAGTGTCGGTCGATGAACTTGTGGTGATCTCGATCGATGCGGAGCGTTTGTCTTTGCGGATCGAACGATCCAAATTTGCAGGATCTTCTGAGAATAGCAGCTGATTTTCCTTGTTGTTTATTGTACTGCAGGGCATGCACCTGAAAAGACAAGAATTTTATTTTTGTTAGAAAATGGTTTAAAAGAAATAACCTGGACCTAATAAGATTAAATCTAATGGCGATCAAAGCTCCCTGGCAACGGTGCTTTGATCTCACTCAAATTACCCTAAGGAGTGAATTACTCTCTCAAATAAGAGGTTCAGTGGTAGTACTTAGGGATCGAATTCACAGGGAGCTAGGGAACACAAAAGATCTAATCTTTAGTGACTAAACTAGGTTGATTATAATTAACTTTAAATTGCAGGTTTGAGCAAGGCAGTTGCTCAGTTGATTTGATTGAGGGTTTTAACAATTAAAGAAAGTAGCTAGACTTAGGGTTTCTATTCAGGTGATCAAGATTATAATCTTATAGCTGCCTAACAAGTTGCATGCATGATATTAAAGAGCTCAACAGCTTATGAACAAATCGATCAGCGTTCGCTTTCTACATTCGTTTGATTAATAGATCTAATGATCTCACCAATCGGTTTGATCAATTAGAAAGTGTTGATCGAAGACTCTATAGGAGTATCGCTCGATACACCTTTCGCTCCGTCGATCGATTATTCTATAGGAATATCGATCGACGCGAGCAAGCTTTATGCGCGGGTTGAATGAATGCTCACTAAGACTCTTAGATCAGCTTCCGCCTTTCTCGAGTAATCTTAGCTTGAATAGGATGGATTCAGGATGAAACCAAGTTAATAAGCAATCCTAGGTCAAGATTCTAGTTAGCTATTCTAGAACACAAGCATTAAAACATCCTAACAATTAATATCACGACTTAGCTATCTATAGATTGGGCTAATCCCTCACAACCTATTTGAACCCTCAATCTAACAATGGAACTACTCAGACATGGCTGTGGGAACCAAAATTCACACCGTCGATTTTAATGAATAAAAACGGAGGAAAGCCAAGTTAACCCGACTTTCCCTGAAGGTCCGGATTCTCTGCGACAGCCAACGACAAGTGACCGAATAAATGCAGAAAATGTTTTGTTAAGATTTGGGACTGGACCTTAAGAAAGGCTGCCTACGTACCCCTTTCGAGGATCAAGTCGGACGTAGTACAGTTTAGAAAGAATTGAGCAAGAGATCGAACTGTCTGGGCGGGTTCGTCTAGTATGAGCGTTTGTCATAGAAACAGGCATGTCGAAGATAACGCCTAGGGTTTCTATGTGCGGAGTTCTGAAGTAAAAGAATTGTCCGATCCTTCCGAGAGGAGCGGAGATTTGCGAGCAGGAGGCGGCCAGATGTTCTAGGGCCTGCCTTGCTAGTCTAACCGCCTAATTTCTAAGTTCTATCAGCTAACAGGAGCTCTCTAGGTCTCCAATCTAGGATTTTTGGATCTTCTTCTCCTCTGCTCTTGGTCTCCTTATATACTCACTTCTAGGTCGGTTTGCCTTAGGATGATGGACTTCGCCTTTGGGCCCAAGTTTATCTCTTCAGGAAATATTCCATTTTCGTCGATCTCCGTAATTATCCTCGAGTTTTCCCCTATTTTTCGGTGACTTGATGTTTATCCGATGTTCGGGAAGTTGGATGTTCGAGTTAATCGATCTTGTTTTACACGATATCCTCTACGAGAAATCCAACCTTTCTAATTTTTGTCGTAAAACATCGAGGATGATTCCAATCGAGTCGAATCGAGAGATGTTAATTCCGTAGCCGTGATCGTATCAAACCCACGAGGATTGATCCAAGCAATCCAAGACGGGATCAGACCGAGCACGATGGGACCGAGACCAGGACGAGGACCGAGACCAGGACGAGGACCGTCGACCGGCGCCAGGGGACCTGCCGCCGGTGCCAGGCCGGCCGCGTCGCGCTTGCCGCCGGCGGCAGGGAGCTTGCCGCCGGCGGCAGGGAGCTTGCCGCCGGCGCCAAGGGACTTGCCGCCGGCGTTAGACCGGCTGCGTCGCGCTTGCCGCCGGCGCCAGGGGGCTTGCCACCGGCGCCAGGCCGGCCGCGTCGCGCTTTCCGCCGGCGCCAGGCCGGCCGCATCGCGCTTGCCGCCGGCGCCAGGGGGCTTGTCGCCGGCGCCAGGCCGGCCGCGTCGCGCTTGACGCCGGCGCCAGGGGGCTTGCCGCTGGCGCCAGGCCGGCTGCGTCGCGCTTGCCGCCGGCGCCAGGGAGCTTGCCGCCGGCGCCAGGCCGGCCGCTTCGCGCTTGCCGCCGGCGCCAGGCCGGCCCCGTCTCGCCTGCCGCCGGCGCCAGGCCGGCCCCGTCTCGCCTGCCGCCGGCGCCAGAGATTCTCTGCCGCCGGCGGGTTCTCCGTCGCCCGATCCTTCCTTCGTTGACCGTTCGTGCGGGAAATCTTTGAGTTTGGAAGGATCTTTAGCCGTTGATTTCGAGATAACCATTTTTGAACCCAACATTTAGCCCCCGAGCTCGTAAGATCGGAGACAATTTTGCGGGTGAATGATTCGAGTTTTCTGAAAATCGAAATTTTCGGCTAAGGATTCTTTTTCGCAGGAAATCTACATCATCATCCCCCTTTTTTATATATAGCCAGCCATCCCTTCTCATTCTTCACATCTTTTCAAATGCTCTCTTCTTCTCTCTCAAAAAGAAAAGAAAATGTCTTTCTCCCAAGTTGAAAAGAATGATTCTGATGTTGAGATGGGCGAGGCCAGCCAGGCTCCGTCGGTTCCGGCCGTTCAGGATGCTACTCCGTCCCTCATTGATGGGTTCGACTCTTTCAAGGCTAAGCTATCCCGGCGCAGTGCTGCAAAAGGCTCAAAGCGGGCGAGGACTGAGACGCCTGATGTTCCTTTCGCGGCTCCGACTCCTTTGCCTGTTTCTCCGATCTCTTTGCCTGCTCCTTTGGCCTCTTCGCCTGTTCTTCCGGTTTCCAACCCCGAAGTCCCATCCGATGCCCTCCTGCCTGCGGAAGGGGTTATTGTTCCTGAACAGATTCCTGAACAGGTTCCTGATGTTCAGGTCCATCCATTGGGTTCTTTGACTGCTCCGATCGTGATCTCCGGGAGAGAGGATGCAATAGAATCTACACCTCCTCCCCCGGCGAAGAGGGAACTCGTCTTGGGACTGCCAGCGGCTGGTGCCGCGCCGTTGCCCAAGGGAAGGGCAAGGGCTGGTGCGGCATCCGGAGTGAAAAGGAAGCGGAGTGCTAAGAGCGAGGAGGGCGAACTTTCAGAGCCGTTGGCGCATCATCGTTCCAAGGTTCGATTTCGATTTATCTGCAATTCTTACATCGCTTTTCTTTTTTTTTTGTATGATGATACTTACCCCTTCTTTTGCGGACAGTTTGTTTCGCTGATTAAAGGAATGCTTGGCGAGTGTGGGTCGGAAGTCATTCGTCTATCAAAGGAGCTGGAGTCGTCGCAGGAAGCGCTGTAGCGTACTGAGGCTGCACTGCAGACCGTCGAGAACACCCATGCTGCCCAGACGTCCCAGCTTGAGGTTCGTATCAGTGACCTTGACCGTGATCTTGGGAAGACTGCGAGTTCACTACTCAAGGTGAAGAAGGAGACGAAGAGAAAATCCTCGGAAGTCCGCTGCCTTCAGCAGAAGATCCAGACTCATGAGGAGATGGACGCCCATAGATCCTCGGAGGTTGTCGATGCTCGTGACGACTTCTTTGGTCGTCTGACGAGGATGGCCATCATGTTTGAGTGCTTGATAGCTGTCCGCAAGAGGGACTTGGCTTTAGCGGGGATCGAGGGGAGTCTGAACGAGCTCGAGTTGCTTCGGGGTAACGAGGCCCCGTCTTTGGACTCGGAGGAAGCCAGACTATCGTCATGTAAAGGAGAGTGGGCGATATCCGAGGGAGACTTTGATTTGATCCTTTCCAGCCTGCAGGCCGTATGCACCCTTGCGCCGACCTCCGAGGACTCAGAAGATCAGGAGCGCGCGGGAGAGGATTGCGAGGCTGGCGCGGACGAGGCGGTTAGTGACGGTGCGACCGAGGGAAGCGACGGCGAGGCTGTCCCTATCGCGGGTGAGTTTGAGGATGAAGGTGGCGCTCCTGGGAGCGTCTAGGTTTATCAATCCCTTCTGGGATTTCTTTTTATATGTGTTTCGGCCGTTAAGAGGCCATGATGTATTTACCGGGACTGGCCGTTGGTGGCTTCGAATCCCTGCCCCTTTTTGGGGTTTTGTTTGAACTTCTGCGGTCTTAATCTATGAAACGCTTTTCGATTATTTATGAACTTCAGTTTTTTCGAAGTATGAGAAAGAGGGTGTGAGTTGTCGTCTCATTCCTAGTTCCCTGATGATCACCGTACCTATTGTTTGCATAAAGCGAGATTTTCCACGGTTTACCGATTTACGCGAAAAGTTCGTGAAACAAAATAGGGTAAGTGAAGAGACAAATTTTTGGATCTCGTATACCATACTATGTCTGTGAGATGTCAAGATCCAGCGTGGCTGGGTTTAGGGCAAGACCTAGGTTTACTCTCGGACTGAGGCTTTGCGATGACAAATCAGCTTTCGTTTTGCCTGTTTGCGATTTTAACCTGACTCGTACCGTTTAAAATCCGCGAATTGTTGTCGGCTTATATGATTTGTCTGGGCGTGAGTCGAGCTACTTCCTTTACGAAGAGCTAAACCAAAATTTGGATTTCTTGTATAGCGCGCTATGTTTATCCTTGTCGGATGCAAGAGAGCCTACCCCTTGAAGGGCGGCTATTTGTCTGTTTAGGACGTTAGAGTTCGTTTGTTGTGATCAGCAACAAAGAAATGATGCCAGTCAAGAGGCATGTTACCGTTTAGAGGTGTGTTTGTGTGTTTTGAGTTCTAAAGACGAGGATTTCGTCTGGAATGTTTCGAGGAAAAGAATGTCCTTCGAGCGTTAGCGACGTCTCGCAGTGCTGAAGGTCGAGTTTTCCTTGTGCCGCATTTTGTGGTTGAAATGTTTGCGGGCTTGGAGATGTTTTGCCGACGTTCGCAGCCAGAAACTATTGTTTCGGTTTGGACGCAGGACCAAGGGGTCGCGTAAGTTTGACCCAGGGAGGAGCGTCTACATTCAAAGTGCTTCGTGAAGTGTTGGCTTTCCGGGATTTGTTAGTATATATTAAGGATGACTCGTATAACTCTTGGAGCCTTGTCACGAGTGTTTCTTTTCATGCCGTGTTTACGGGGCGTATAGAACTTAATCGATTGACGATAAGTTTAAATCTTCCGTTAACCATATGGTTGTTAGGACTGAGTTTTGGTATGAAGAGTTTATCGTATGATTTTCCGATTCTGGGTTATACGACGAATTGCTTGCGTGATAGTCACTTGGCGTTCTATGAACAAATCGTGGATTGTTGTTTTAGCCGTTAAGCGATTGGAGCAGTGGTCGCTCAGTAGTTTTGGATTGGCATGGAGGCTAGATTCAGCCGTATAGCCCAGGAAGTTGTTGGTAAACGATCAGACCATGACCCTTATTAAGGTCATGTTGGTTTACGATTGTCCTTAATGGGGATGCCGAATTCAGGTCCGGGCTTTACGGAAATGCGTAGTTGGCCGAGATAGACATGCCAAGTGTAGCGGAGTTTTCTGAGTTATGGCTGATGGCTTTTAAAACGATCTTCCAGTTATATGATGAATGGTTCGTATAAATTTTTTTTTGGTTGTTGCATGAAAATCGTTTCACTTTATCCGAGGGGGACAAAGTTTAAGGGATCAACGAAGGACACGTGTGGGTTCGCCTGCGTGATTATTTCCTGGTCGGACGTAACCGCGGGGAGTGAAAGCAGGAGCCAGAAACCTTGTGGAGCAAAAACTGTCTATGATAGTTACCCGTTGGACCCATTAGGTTTATTTTACGAAAGTTGCTTTGTATGAATTGACTCGACCATACAGAGGATTTTTCGTAAAAGTGATGTAAGAGGGGGTTTTCGCAAAGGTAACCGGAGAGTGTTTCTCACAAATTACTTGCGATATTTGCGACCACGGATTATGTTTTCCTTTCACTTTTGCGTGCTGTGAAGTCGTTTTGCATGAGGCTGATCATGTTTTTTCCATAGGCTGTTTTGTTTTAAAATGTTCTTGTTATACGAAAGTAATGGCTGACCGGTTTCATGGAGATAGAAAATCGCAGATTGTTAAAGTAGCGATGTTTCTGCGGATTACACGTTTCCGCCATGATTTCGACCTTTGGACGAAAGCTGCTTCGAACTACTCATGGAGTTTTACCGAAGGTTATTTCGCTATTTTCGTAGTTCACCGCCGTGCTATTAGTCTGACGTTGGTACACGTTTCTAGTCGCGAGTTTGTGACGAGAGGCGACGTAGAGTTTTCAGGACTATGTTTGTAACGGTTGGGCTATGCCACTAGCGTTTTTTAGACGAATCTTATTGCTGCGAGAGTTTGCTTTGTCAAAAGCGTTGTCTTGATGCTGAAGCAAAAAGTTTTCGAAGATGGGATTATACGGGTATAGTATACGTACCTACTTTCCTTTTCTTTTTACGAAAGAAAATGGGTTAGCCGTTCTTTCGAAGGCTTGTGTACGTTTTTTTTTTTCTTTTAGGAAGCGGGATGAGTATGCTTTTGAACGCGTGGCGATCGTTTCTCGGTTTTTCGAGAGACTAGATCGGTTTGCATGTTCTGCCTTGACAATCAAGGAACGATGGAACAAGACTGGAAATTTTGCCTAAGACTTAGCTTGCTAGACTATCCACCTAGGTCCTAAGTTCCCTAAATTCTACGGCAGTTTTCAAGACGTTTTTGTTCCTGTCCTACGAAGAATTAAAACCTTTACAAAATTTTATAAGTCGGACATACCTTATTCTCATCGATGATTCGAGATTGCCCCTTCTTCCTCCTTCTTCTTCTTTTGTCTTCTGAACTGTATTTCACCTTCCGTAGTGATAGTTTTTACGAGAAGGAATCTGTATTCCATCGAAGGTTTTCTTAGGCGTTTCGGAATGGCCACTTTTGATTCTACGTCAAAGGACTTCGAAAAGTCTGATACTGAATTTCGTATGAATTGATTTTCGATGAAATTCTGATGAGAATATCGGAGCGAACGAGAGATATCAACGTCTAAGCTCATGTCTCCGTTTCTTCGTACTTCCCGAAGGGATTTTACGAAATCGTTGAAACAAAAGAAGGAGAAGCAGGCTAAGAGGGAGCAATGGACATGATGTCATTCGGGTGAGGTTCTTAGTTCGTCAAGCCATGAGCGAACTGGTCAAGTCTTAGACCTTGTTGTTTGATATGATTTTGTTTGACTTTACGAATGATGTTTCGTAAAATATTAACGAGTTTGATCTTACGGAAGTTGTTTCCGTAAGATTTTACCGAATTTTAATATCTGACACTCTCGCTGTGGAGAGCTGTAATTTTGTTCATAAACTTAATCAGAAATTCTCTCGTTTCCGTAGGATTGATCCAAAGGAGTTTTGAGTAGTTTTCCAAAAGTAAGCTTAGCGGATAAAAGTCGAGAGTTCGCAATGGCGCGAAAATTTTTAGATTTCAGAAAACGTCTTAGTTAACCGGTTTAGGTTTTGAGTAGGTTTATAGAAATCAACTCTATTCTTCTCAAACTGGTCAAGAAGGACCAATCTGGCCATATTGCAAATTGGTCGAGAGAGACCGAGCTTGTCGTACGGCGAGCTGGTCGAGACAGACCGAACTTGTAGTATGGCTAACCGGTCGGGACAGTCGGAGTTTTGGCCTCCCTTGGGTGGTTCGGACGGTTGGGAAGCATTGGTAAGCTCTTTTCCCGTTTCGTCGTTTGCTTCCCGAGAGTTGTTCGGAAGAAGTACGGCAGTGGGAATTGGTGACCCGATTTGCCGTGCTTCTATTCCGCGAGTAATATAGGGTTTCCCCAAGGTTTCTAGGAGAATAAGTTTTATTTTTCCGAGAGGTTCTCGCGTAAGCGTTGGCCGTAGGAACAGTCGCTGCTGGAGTTGTTATACCATCGTTGACGCAAACTGCAAGTTTTTGTTTCATATTTCCGGACATCGGTTCGATCAAGCGCTTTGCGGCCGTATGAGTAAGAGTAATCCGTCTCCCTCCTTCTTGCGCCAAATTGTGGGAACTGAAATTCACACCGTCGATTTTAATGAATAAAAACGGAGGAAAGCCAAGTTAACCCGACTTTCCCTGAAGGTCCGGATTCTCTGCGAGAGCCAACGACAAGTGACCGAATAAATGCGGAAAAGGTTTTGTTAAGATTTGGGACTGGACCTTAAGAAAGGCTGCCTACGTACCCCTTTCGAGGATCAAGTCGGACGTAGTTCAGTTTAGAAATAATTGAGCAAGAGATCAAACCGTCTGGTCGGGTTCGTATAGTATGAGCGTTTGTCATAGAAACAGGCATGTCGAAGATAACGCCTAGGGTTTCTATATGCGGAGCTCTGAAGTAAAAGAATTGTCCGATCCTTCCGAGAGGAGCGGAGATTTGCGAGCAGGAGGCGGCCAGACGTTCTAGGGCCTGCCTTGCTAGTCTAACCGCCTAAATTCTAAGTTCTATCAGCTAACAGGAGCTCTCTAGGTCTCCAATCTAGGATTTTCGGATCTTCTTCACCTCTGCTCTTGCTCTCCTTATATACTCACTTCTAGGTCGGTTTGCCTTAGGATGATGGACTTCGCCTTTGGGCCCAAGTTTATCTCTTCAGGAAATATTCCATTTTCGTCGATCTTAGTAATTATCCTCGAGTTTTCCCCTATTTTTGGGTGACTTGATGTTTATCCGATGTTCGGGAAGTTGGATAAACCGTCATAGTTAGATTGGGCCTGAATTCTTAAAATCGCAAGTAAGTCCGTGGACTTTTCTTAAGTCGTTGAACGTTTTATACAATTTCTCGGAAAGACTATCTTTCTTGTAAAATAAACCGTATAGCCTAAAGGATCGATGTTCGAGTTAATCGATCTTGTTTTACACGATATCCTCTACGAGAAATCCAACCTTTCTAATTTTTGTCGTAAAACATCGAGGATGATTCCAATCGAGTCGAATCGAGAGATGTTAATTCCGTAGCCATGATCGTATCAAACCCACGAGGATTGATCCAAGCAAGCCAAGACGGGATCATACCGAGCACGATGGGACCGAGACCAGGACGAGGACCGAGACCAGGACGAGGACCGTCGACCGGCGCCAGGGGACCTGCCGCCGGCGCCAGGCCGGCCGCGTCGCGCTTGCCGCCGGCGCCAGGGGACCTGCCGCCGTCGCCAGGCCGGCCGCGTCGCGCTTGCCGCCGGCGCCAGGGGGCTTGCCGCCGGCGCCAGGCCGGCTGCGTTGCGTCTGCCGCCGGCGCCAGGGGGCTTGCCGCCGGCACCAGGCCGGCTGCGTCGCGCTTGCCGCCGGTGCCAGGGGGCTTGCCGCCGGCACCAAGCCGGAAGCATCGCGCTTGCCGCCGGTGCAAGGGGTTTGCCGCCGGCGCCAGGCCGGCCGCGTCGCCCTTGCCGCCGGCGCCAGGCCGGCCACGTCGCGCTTGCCGCCGGCGCCAGGCCGGCTGCATCGCGCTTGCCGTCGGCGCCAGGGGGCTTGCCGCCGGGGCCAGGCCGGCCGCGTCGCACTTGCCGCCGGCGCCAGGCCGGCCCTTTCTCGCCTGCCGCCGGCGCCAGGGATTCTCTGCCGCCCGTGGGTTCTCCGTCGCCAGATCCTTCCTCCGTTGACCGTTCGTGCGGTAAATCTTTGAGTTTGGAAGGATCTTTAGCCGTTGATTTCGAGATAACCGTTTTTGACCCCAACAATGACCAAGCAATTCATAACAACAAGGTGAAAGAAGAACTTCATAAATAGATAAATAGAGAAAACAAACAATGGAGCTCCAATCACAAATCTCTTTGGATCTTCTCTCCAACTCTAAGAATCTCTAAAACCTTAAAACAATAGAATAGAATAGAACTAAGAAAGCATGCTTTGCATTAATCACGTAGGAAAGCTATACATATTGAGTTCATTAGGTTAAAACTCGTCAGGGGCAATCTTTTAATTTGGTGAAGACTTGGGTTTAAAGTCGGCTGGAACCATTATGTCTTGTGCGCTACTCGGTATCGATCGATTTCACATGTGCATCGATCGATTATAATCTTGAGACGTCGACCTCTCTTAATATCGATCGATGGCACATAGTGTGCATCAATCGATTGTTGTCTCTGAATATCGATCTCTGGTCTGGTTTGATGGTCAGCTCGGATGAATGTGTAACAACCCGAATTTTGGTTTTAAAAATTGTTAGCCTGCTAAGGCCGTTACATTTATGAGGTTCAAGATGTTTGCCTATAAATACCCCTTCCACATTGTTTTCTCTACCTGCATCAAATAAACAAAATTAGAAGTTAGAAGCAAAGAGTTAGAGAGAGAGTGTTAAGGGGAAGAGAAGACTAATCCTTTGCATGGACTGAGCCACCACCGGAGCTCTCCACGCCCACAGCATGACAACATGTCTCCAGCCTCTCCACCAAGAGAAGGCTGCTACATGGCAATCATAAGGCTTAGGTGGCTTACCACCCTTCTTTTCTCCTCTAGTACTTGGCTCAACCTGAAAATCTTGACCACTTTTATTAAAAACTTAAAAGGAAATTTGAAATTGCAAAGCTATATAAAAGGATAACCATGGGACTTCCTCTCAAGTGAGCTTGTTTTGAGTCACTAGCTTGACTACCTTTTCTCTTGGAATAGTGAGAAGGAGGATCCTTCCCACCTTCAAGAGTGATGGTGAGGACCTGAGAGAGAAGCTCTTGAAGCTTGATTGGGTCATCATGGAGCTGAGGGGTGATGATGGCTCTAGCACTTGAGAATGGTGTGGATCTGCCCTTGTGCTTGATCTTGTACTCAATGACACCATCCTTGAGCTTCTTTGGATGGAGAGTGAGAGTGTGTGGGAGCAAATCAAGAGGTGGAGGATGAGGCTCTTTCACTATCTTCTTCTTGCCATGAGTGGCCTTTGAGGCTCCACCCATCCCCTCTCTTTTAGCACTTTCCAAGTGCTCAACACACAACTCCTTAGAAGACTCTCCATCAAGACCTTCTTTCTTACAAACAACCACCTCCTCTTGTTGCTTCTCATCAGCTTTTTCACCACAAGTGATTGTCCCACAATAGCTAACATCCAATGGAGATTGGAGAGGATAAGAGACAGCTTTGTTTACATGCATGAGTGTGACCTTCTTGTTGGGAAAGTCAATGCAAGCTCCAACTGTTGTAAGGAAAGGAGTGCCAAGGATCAAAGGAACTCTCTTTGCTGTCGCCATGTTTAGAACAGTGAGGTCAATGGGTATGGTGCATGAACCAATCTTCAAGGGGAAATCCTTGATGATACCAATTGGGGTTGTCGAAGAAGAATCCCCAAAGGTGAGAGAAGAAGTGTCTGGTTCCATTCTTTCAATCCCAAGACTCTTCACCATATCCATGGAAATCACATTCACACTTGCACCACTATCAACAAGAGCATCATCCATGGTTATCTTACCATGGGAGCAAGACAGTGTGAACTTCCCTTCAGACTCAATCTTAGGGAGGGATTTGGGAGGTATTGGTGGATCAATCTTCAGAAGTGAGATGTCTAAAAGCTCAGCCACTTCAGCTTGGTGGGTGAGAATGTCCTTGATGAGCATCATTTGGACATGAGCTTCTTGCATACCCGAGATCTCTGGAAGCTTGACTCCAACATCACTAAGATCTTTCCTGAATTTTGAGATCACCTTCTTTTGAGCTTTGGTGAGAAATCTTTGAGGAAAAGGGAGCTTATCATAGGGTGATAGCTCAACCTTAGTGTCTTCTTCCTTCACTTCTTTCAGCTTGAGGTCAGCACTCTTCTCAACTGGTGTCTCAACCTTAGGCTCATCAATTTTCAGAATCCTTCCTTGAACCTTCTTGGCAGCTTCCTTCACAACTCTAGCCTCAGCTGTGGCTACAACCAATCACTGAACATGCTCAATTCCAAGCACTAGCCTCTCAATCTCATCAACCTCATTCTCATGATCATTCATCTCAATCCCTTAAAAAGTAGAGAGGATAACATTGCAAGACTCCTTAGGATTCTTTTCTGGTTTTCCTGGTAGAGATCCCATTGGGTTCTTTGAAGATGAAGACATGGAGGCAACCTGGCTCTCCAAAGCTTTGAGGTGAGAGGCAAGTTGCATGTACTTGTTGTTGAGGTCAGAATAAGTCCCATCAATCTTGGCATGGACATTCTTGAACTCATCTCCAATGTTCTTGGCATTCCTCTCTTGAGCTTCTAAGATTTGCTTGAACATGGACTCCATATTTGAGCTTGGAGCTTGAGAGGCACTTCCTTAAGGCTGAGAAGAATGATTTGCTTGGTAACCTCCTTGTTGATTGTTGTAGTAAGGCCTTGGCTGATAGTTGTTTTGGTATTGGAAATTTGGCTCCTTCCTGTACCATGTGCCATTAGCATTGATAAAGCACAACTCCTCTTGGCCTTCTAAACCATCAACCTCATTGACTGTAGGAGGAACCTCTTGACTAGGAGTACCCACAAAGTTCAGCTGCTCTTGTTTAGCTTGGTTGGAGAGAAGCAAATCCATCTTTTCTTGCAAGGATTTGATCTCTTGCCTTGTCTGCTGGTCATCACTTCTGTTGACCCTATCATGCTCCTCACTATAGACGGAGTCACTCTTGGCCATGTTCTCCACCAGCTCTTCAGCATCCTCTTCAGTTCTTCCCAAGAAGAAACCATTGCTAGCAGTATCAAGCCTGTTTCTACATTGTGGTAGACCTCCTCTATAGAAAGTGCTAAGCAAGCTCTCCTTTGTAAAGCCATGATGTGGGCATTGATACCAATAGCTTTTGAACCTCTCCCATGCTTCACTGAAGCCCTCAAGATTCTTCTGTTGAAATCCAGAGATTTCATTTCTGATCTTAGCTGTCCTTGAGGAAGAGAAGAACTTCTCTAGGAATGCCCTCTTGCAATCATTCCAAGTTGTGATAGAGTCACTTGGAAGAGCCTTCTCCCACTGATGTGCTTTGTCTCCCAAAGAGAAAGGGAACAGCTTCAGCTTGAAAGCATCTTCAGAAACACCATTGGTCTTGGACAAGCCACAATACTTATCAAACTTGTACAAGTGATCAAAAGGGTCTTCAGCAGCAAGACCATGATACTTGTTGTTCTCTATGGTGTTGAGAATCCCTGACTTGATCTGAAAGTTGTTGTTCTCCACAGCTGGTGCTCTGATTCCCAACCTATGACCATGAAAGTGAGGTTGATCATAGGCTCCAATGGCTCTAGCTTGGCGCTGTGGATGTTGTGGTTGGCGCTGTGGTCTAAGGTTGTCAGCTCTTGGACCATTGCCCCCTAAGGCATCACCATCTTGAGGCTGATTCTCCATATCAAATCCCAACCTTTGTAGATGAGCCTGTTGCTCTTCCTCCCTTCTCTTTCTTGCTATATCCCTCTCAAGTGCAGCAATCTCTTCAACAGTGGGGACCAAGTTTGATGCACCTCTGCTTCTTGTGATCATACACCTGAGATGCAAAGGGAGAAGAAGAAGGAGAATTAGTAACAAAATAAAATAAAAATGACTTAGTCTCAAGCAAGTGACTAAATCCCAATGTCAAAACCAACTTAGAACTTGGCAACGACGCCAATTTGATGATGGACTTTTCAAGTGTCCAATCAAATGTTATAGTATATAAGATGTCAATCCAATTCTAAGTGATTCTAATGCAAAGGGAATGCAAGTTCATGCTTAATCTAAGTGAAATCAAGATGAGAGGATGATTATAACTAAAGCAATACTAGAAATGCAATAAAAGAGTGAACTTTCTTTCTCAATGAGGCAAAGGGATTCTTGGGACAAGGGAATTGACTTTAGGTGACTAAGCTTTAATCTAAGATGGCAGCATCACAATCAATCTAACACCTTATGCTTAGACACTATCTTAAGCAAGCTCTATGGTCAAGAAGAATGCTCATTCACTAACATATCTCAAGCATCAAATGGTCATTGGTTGACTAATATGCAAGCAATCATTAAGAGAAAGTCTACTAGCAATCCTAGCTCCTTTAACAACTAATCCCTTAGGTAAAGCAAGCTAAAAGCAATGAAGAGTTGGTTCAGGCATTTTATCATACACCTTGTGGGCAGGAAATGCCTATAGACCTATTTTGATATGGTGTAGACCAAAATGGCATTAAGAACCCTCAACAAGCACGGATCAAGAAGGATCTACACTAGAACATCTTAGATCTACACCTAATCACCCTTAGTCTCCCAAGCCCATGAATTCTAGATAGAGCTACTCACTAATAGCCATGGAAAACCTCAAAATAATTGATGATTCAAGGCTAATCATGATTAAAGAAGAAGATAATCTAATAAACAAAAAAGAAATGAGATGAAAAGGATCAAAGATCCAAGCTTTCTTCAAGATCTATTATGTTTTTGGGAGAAAAGAAGTTTTTTCTCCAAAAGAGATTACAAGAGTATTTATACAAGGCTTGAAAGCCCTTAAGAACATAAAAGCAAAATGACTAAAAAGCCCTTAAAAGAGTAATGGTCTAAGCCAATCAAAAGGCTCCAAAAGGAAGAAGCTCGGATACCCTGGTCGGATGAGACACAACCAGGCCGGGTATGGCTACCCGGGTATGAGGGTTCGTCCAGCATCCATCAGGCCATCAGGCCGTGCGGGTCGTCTAGGCCGGGTGCTTAAGGCCGCGTCCTGAGCTCGTCTCTTCAGTCCAACCCGTGTGAGTACTGGTGGTCGGGTGGTCTTGTCCGGGTGTGTGAGGCCGTGCGGAGTTGTCATCCCGGGTGTGTGAGGCCGGGTGTGTTCCCTGGCGTCCAGCTTCAGTCCAACCCGTACGGGTCCTTGTCCCCGGGTAGTCCAGGTCAGGTGTCTTGCTTGCCAGTTGGTCCAAAAAGCCGTGCGGGTCCTTGTCCCCGGGTACGTCCGGTCGCGTCCTGTTCTGTGTGCTCGCACGCGGGTGGCGTCCAGTCGGGTGTGATCGGTGGGTTGATGTTCGTACACGGGTAACTTCACCCGGGTGTCCAGGCCGCGTACGTGTTGTCTGTTCCTGCGGTCAGGCCGTGCGGGTTGTTGAGGCCGCGTACGTCCGTCCGGGTGCTTCATCGTCCAGCATCTCTCCCTCGTCCCGTGCGGGTTGGTCAGGTCGAGTGTGCTGACCCGGGTGCCTTGACATGCCTCCAATCAAATGATCATAACTCCTCCAATATGGCTTCAAATGGCTTGGAACCACTACCATTGGAAAGCTAACTCAAAATGCTATGTCTCCACCATATCTTAGCATAAAAAGACTTCTCTATGGCCATCGTACATGTTCATCTTTCACCCCCTTTTTGATCACAATACTCCCAAACGCCTCCAATAACTCTCAAGTACACTCCCAAGTACACTCCAACACCTAATAAGGACTTATGAGTGCAATAATGAGCCTAAAGATGCCTAATGCCTAACTTATATGATCAAAATACTACATACCACTGTATGCTGCAAATACTACTCACATTGAGGAGTATACTGATGATTACGAGGAGGAGAGAGCTATAGAGTGTCACAACCTTCCAGAAGATGAAGATCGACTTCTCCACCACAACCTCAGAATCACGAGATCGATCGACAGGGCCACATCCCCATCGATCGATACTACTTGCCTCGCATCATTTGACAACACAATCAACAACAAGCGAGACGGAGACTACTCAATCGGGAGCTGGGCAAGCGACTACCAGTACTAGAGCTTCGCAGTCAAGACCGCCACACCAACATACATCACCCAACCCGAAGAAGTCTATCGATCGACACGGCACCAGAAAAATCGACCGATAGGCCTGAACAACCACGAACCGATTCAGAACCTTTGCCATCGACCGATACATTCACCCAACCATCCCAGGTAACAAATTCAAATGTACTTAACTTTGGTAATCTAATCCCGGATGAGTTTGGTATTTTCAGGGATTCACAAGGCTTTGCACGCTCAATGGATGGACGAACACTCCACATATCCAGAGAAGACATTGCAGACGTCCTACAGTTAGCCAATGGATCCCACAACCTATTCCAGCAACAACGCTACGGACCAGACCACCATTATCAGCACCAGGAGGCAAACACAACAACCGAGCCAAAGGAAGCTGAGGTTAACCATCTCAACAACTAGGATCCATATTTTCAACGGAAATCGATCGATACAGAGTGTGTTTCATCGATCGATAAGTGTCCCGAATTCGGAAAGAGAGCCTTTCGATATGGAGTTCAAAAATTCTTTTGGGAGCAGAGAGATGAGTATGGGGTCTACAGAGACGAGAAAGGCTTTGCTAGAGGAATAGATGGTGACGTCGTCAGAATTTCTAAAGACGACATCAAGAAACTGCTTCAAAGAACTTCAATGGACGAGCACTCCTACATCTGTCTACCAGAGCACGCTAGTTCATTTACAAGAAGAAAATTAGTGCAAGAAACCTACACCAAAGACGAGATCAAGGAGATGTTCACTGGTTTACTTGGAGAACGCAAATGGGAAAAGCTCTCCATGGAAAAGAGTTTAGAAGAGGCCACCGACAAGCTTCGCAGTGAGATGAACTGGATGTTCAGTGCAGACCAGGGATTACTCAAGAAGGTTCAACGTCTTGAGCTGGAACTTGAAGATCTTCGCAACGCACAGAACCATAGCCAGAAAAGATCAATATCGATCGACGGAGTAACATCCACATCGATCGATACGGAGCCAACACCATCGACCACTTACTCAAAACATGAGGTTGATGAGTCTCTTGGAGATATCTGGAAAGAATTGAAGAAAGCAGAAACTCGTCTCAGCAGCAATCTCACCAAAACCTGTGAACCTATCTTCCACAACCTAGGGGATCTAAGCATCTGCACAGAAGAGATGAAGAGATCTATCCGCCTTATCAATGAAGCACATGCAGATATGAACCCCGCTGCACCTTGCAATCCTTTTGGAGGATTTACTCGTCTGAAAGCAGTTGAGAGGAAAATTGCTGATATACACTTCTTAGTAGACAAAGAAGTGGAGGAACTCGCACTACGAATAGATACTATGCAGCAAGAGGCTGAGAAGTTCCAACGTCAACTTGATTATCAGGCTGCATCGATTGCATCGATCGACGAGATCAACCTCGCATCGATCGACGAGATCAACCTCACATCGATCGACAGGTGTTTGACTGAAATCGACGGCCAGATGAAGCTCTTTGCCGAGAAGCTTCACGAGAATCTGCAGAAGCAAAAATCTACCGATGAACAACCTGTTGCATCGATTGATATACAGACTTCAGAGATCTGTACCAGAGCTGATTTGGATAAATTAGCTGATGAAGTCTACACGGCAATAACAAGCGTGGATGATTCACAAGATAGACGTCTAGACCAAACGTATTTCCCGCTTGTTAACGAGGTTGGAAGCATGAAATCTAGCATAGAAGGTATGTAGAAAGAAATCAAAGCCATTCAGAGGCAGCTTGCGAGCAGACCTTCACCCTTAAAATCGATTGACAGAAAGTCCAGCGCATCGATCGATGGACTTCAAAAGCCATCGACCAACATTTCAACAAAGGAATCGATCGATACCAGCTCCATCCACGACAAAATGATCCAACGCCTTGATTCAATGCAAGCGGAGCTCAGTGATCTTTCAGAACATGCCTACAGGAAATTAGGATGGCACGAGTTCAGAACTGAAGGTCATGAAGAAAAGATTCAAAGGATCACTAATGAGTTGATTGAGATAAAGAAGAAACGAACCAGAGAATATGAAGCCACAAGAAGCTTATTTGACACATGGTTCGGCGAGAAGAAAGATACAGAGGATACTTGCTTCTCAACAAGTACCTGGACTTCATCTCAGTAGCTCATTCCATCGAAAGTCAAGCTAGATGACTATAAACAAAGCGCTGAGTGGGAGGCAACCCACTGTTAGGTAGTTTTTCATTTTATTTTATCTTTAGGATTTTATTTTTCTTATTTGTTTTTCTTTGCAGTTACAACTAGACGATTGCCACTGAAATCGACCGACATGACACTATCGATATCGATCGACATGAACCACACAGAAGCGATCGACAAAGGCGACTCAACATCGATCGATACGCATCGCGGTCAGGTATATCGTTCTCAACTTTTTGATATCAGTGTACTTTATTATTGCCTATGCCTTCACTGGACTGGTTATACACTGGGGACAGTGTATGATTTAAGTCTGGGGGGATGATTACTGATGCTGTTTACCTTTTGATTTCATCTAAAAATGTTTTCAAAATGGTTTTTATTGAGTCAAGAAAGGGATAATGATAATTTAAATTCACTTTTTATCTAACCAATCTTTTAGGCACCATTCTTAGATTTGTTGATGCAGAATATACTATAGATGTTAAAGTCGATCATCTGTCAGCTATGACAACACTTTCATTGATTGTCTGGAGGAACCAAAGCGGATTTCCAACCTAACCTGACATTCTTTGCTTGTCTTGGGGTTTGGTATACATGGGTTCGGATGCTTCAAACAAGTCTGGAAGGTAAAGCCTTGCGTAGATAATTTTATTACCCTCTCTCTCTCATTTTCGAAATTAGATTTAATTTAATTCTTCTAAAAAAAATCGAAAATTATCCTAAATTAATGTTCTATGATTAGTTAGTTATTAACTAGGAAGGAATTCGAACAGGGCTTGGCGGTTACCCCCCTCAAGACTTGATTCATAAGAATTCTATAGGTAAAGGGTTCGAACAGGGCTTGGTGGTTGCCCCCTTCAAGACTTGCTTCGCAATGAATCCTAGGATATAGGTCATAAAGAAGTGAACAAGACTTGGTGGCTGCAACCATTAAGGCTTGATTCATGGAAGCCTGTCCAATCTTGGTCAATGTCTTGCAAATGAAAGCAGACTTGACTAGGAGAGAAATAGTAGAGAGAGAGAGGATAGGAACTAATTTTTACCTGCAGGTCCAGATACTTGTTTGAGCAACCTTGCATCCTGTGATCGATACTCCCAAGGTAAAGCCTGTTTTATTTTTATGTACAGAAATGAAATCAGTAGAGGGGTTAGTCAGACATGATTCCTAAGTTGTTGGCTAGATGATCAAGGTTGTTTAATTAGGATATTGCATAATGTGCTTTTGTGATTGACAGATTCTTAGATGTTGCAACAAAGTAGAGGTTATGATTCTAAGTTTGAATTTGATTTAGTCCCTGCTTTTCAAAACCTCTTTCATAAAGACTGCATGTGTGTTTGCTTGAGGACAAGCAAAAGGTTAAGTCTGAGGGAGTTGATATACCATGGATTTTACCCGTTTTTATCCATGATATATGAGTGTTTTTACTACTATTATCTATGTTTTGGAGTCTACTAGGTATGTTTTCAGGTTCAGAAGCATTTTGGAGAAAAGTGATGTTTTAGGTGCCTTTTTGGAGCTTAAAGAAGAGTTCACCCGTGATCGAGACCAGAGGTCGACACCAGAGTTACACATCGATCGATGCACACTCTGTGTAATCGATCGACAAACATTAGCCGAAGGACGATTCATCAAGACAATAATCGATCAATGTACACCCTGTACTATCGATCGATACTGAGGCGGCAGAAAGACAAGTTGGACCTGGCCGAACTTGAAGCCCAAGATATCACATTTTACAAGAATGCCCCTGATGAGTTTTTTAACCTAATGAACTCGATATTTATATATGCCTAAGTGTTTTGGCAGAGAGATACAAGCAAATAATTAGATACAAGTTTTCATAAGTTTTTCTAAGAGTTTCTTCTTCTTCTACTTATTTCTTTTCATTTCTTTATTTGTTAACAAAGGTTATAGAATTCTAGACCTACAGGAGAGATCCAAAGATATTTGTGATTGGAACGTAAGTGTTCACCCTCTAATAGGTCTATGAATTTCTATTATTACCTTGTTGCTATGAATTACTTAGCCAAGTCTGAGTAGATTCATTTGTTAGATTTAGGGTTTAAATAGGATATGAGGGATTAGCCCCAACCTATAATTGCTATAGTTGTGATATTTATTATTAGGTTTGTTCACTTATGCTTTTTCTAGCCTAGCTACCTAGAACATGAACTTGGATTGCATTGTTTATTACATGCAATACCTGACAACATCCTAAACATGCTATGACCCTCTTGAGATATGCGAAAGCTGATCTAAGATCATGCTGAGCATTGTATCAAATCGCGCATAAAGCTTGCTTAGAGCCGTATTGATCGATACTCCTATAGAGTAATCGATCGACGTGGCTAGAGGTGTATCGGTCGATATTCCTATCGAAACATCGATCGATATCATCGGCAGAGTAGCCGACCGCAACACCATTTAGCATCTAAGTAATGGATGGTCTAAATAATGCGAGAGCTGATGGATTCATTTAATAAGTGTTGAGCTCTGACATATCATGCAAGCAACTTGTTAGCCTTTATAGTATTTATAATCCTGAATTCCTGAATACTTACTCTGAATCTAACTACTTTTCTTTATTGTTTTAAAACCAAATCCTTTCAACTGAGTTATCTTATCCTTGTTCAGCAAATCTGCAATTTACTTTAAACTATTTTCAACCTAGCATAGTCATTAAGATTGAATCTTATTTGTACACTAGCTCTCTGTGGATTCGATCTCTGAGTACTACAACTGAACCTCTTATTTGAGAGAGTAAAGTCACTACTTAGGGTAATTTGAGTGATATCAGGTTATCTCCATGTTTCAAACCTTCTTTTGTTGGTCCGCTGCGTCACATCTGGCTACGATCGAAGTCTCGTAGTATCATTGGGCCTTCCGCAACCCTTTGTGTAACCGTTCATCCCATCAGTTCTCTTTCCTTACGGCTCGATTTCATATCATTTCAATCCGGTTGAGTGTTCGTTCCTTAGGGTTCATCATCTAGACAGCTAGTGAAAGAAACTTCAACACCAGGAACATGGCATCCAGTAACAGTACCAAGAACACTAATTTCGAAAGAGGAAAATCTGCAGCATTCCTTGGGAAGGAGCAGATGGATGAGGCGAAAGCAAAGCTGGACAGTGTTCATAGGCTGCTAAGGAATCAAGTTTGCTCAGTAGAGGATGCATAAGCTGTAGACGCAGAGGATAATAACATAGAAGAGGATGTGAACTTCATAAGTGGAGCTGGATTTCAGAGGTCTAGAAACAAGGGAGGAAACATAAACTTCTTTGGACAAAGAAGTAACTTCAACCAGAGTTCACAGAAACCCTTCAACAACAACTACAACTACAACAGCAACTTCAACAACAATAGGAGTTATGGAAACTTATCTTACCAAAATCCACCACCACCAACTCAGGAGAGCAAGATAGAAGCCATGCTTGACCAGGTTCTTGAAAGTCAGCAGAAGCTAACTGTGACACCCGTCACCTCCTATCTGGAGAGCAGCGTGACACTAATAACACCTCATAATAACATAGCCCATATACACAACTCAACTCACCATAAGCCCAAATAAAAATCCTTATAAAAAGCCCAGTAGCACCAATCCGTCCAAGAATATGTTAATTCTGGCAGAACTGAACCCTCAAGAAGACAAATCAATATCTCAAGAACTTACCGTTAACTTTTCAATCCCTCCAGTCAGAATATAGCCCAATATGTCCTCTGTCCATATCCACCGAGTTTTCTCCGATCGGACACCATTTGATTAACCAAAATAGCTTTATCTCCAGGCTGGTCGCTAACGTAGACTGCACTGATACCTCTCACGGAAACAAGCATAATTCTCAGAAAATAACTCGGAATGACGATCCGCTTCTTAGAGATGATAGATAAAAGAGTTAACTACTTACTAACAAATTTCCATACTGAAATCTTCTTTTCTGGTCGATCGTTTCGCCTTTACGCTGAGACTGGTCGGAACCATCTCTGCATCGCAACAGCTTAAGTTGATTCTTAGCCAAGAAGCAACGTCCATAACCTTTGCTGTACAACTCCGATCTCTATTCCGTTTTCTGCTACAGATTCCTGGAAATGAGATCTATCCAGAAGGCCATGTTTACAGCCTAATCTCCCTTGAGTCGAACTAGAAACCTCTAGCAAAACCTTAACTCAGCCATGGATCCAATGATGCAAGTGAAGATGGTGAAGAGATGCATCGGCTCAACTTAGCTTCGATCAATCAGATACCAGTTGGCGACAACTCAGACAGTGATGGTATATCTCCGGTGGACTATGACTCCGGTCATCCAGCCATGGTGGTGATGAAGACGGCGGTTTCGTCGTTGCTTAACCTCTCCTCCACATCTCCGATCTACTATGATCCAATGAACGCACTAACGGTGGCTCCAATGAGAAAGGCTGC
Organism: Brassica juncea; assembly: GCA_018703725.1. Classification (NCBI taxonomy): domain Eukaryota; kingdom Viridiplantae; phylum Streptophyta; class Magnoliopsida; order Brassicales; family Brassicaceae; genus Brassica; species Brassica juncea. The sequence goes on along the minus strand of CM031942.1, from coordinate 29,346,836 downwards.
CTCTCTGACGATAGACGGTGGCTCCAACAGTGGACTACAACGTTGGCTGCGATGTGATGCAAGACGGCACGAGCGAAGATGGCTGCAACGGTGATTACGGCTAGGTAAAATAAGAGGAAGGGAGATGCGTACGATTATATATATATTGCTCGGTTTGACCGCAAAAATTAAGGGAGTGTTTTAGTTATAATTATAATTGTAATTAAACCAAACTAAACCGGTTTTGAAAAACCGGGTCGTTACAATTCTTCCCAACTTACAAGGAATCCGTCCTCGAATTCAAATCATGAGCTGACTGTCCAATATCATCCTGAAAAGCTCTGGACAGCCAATCCTCTTATAAGTCTCTATCTCCCAAGTCTTCTTTTGGACCCTGTCTCTATCTTAACAAACTTCGACCAACAATATCATCATTCCCTGAACCGCTTTCACTTACGGTCCATAATCTCCACAAGCTATCAAGGTGAATATAAACATTTTTTTTTAACCAAGATCACTTGGTGGCTGCTGCAAAATGACAACTGGGCCTCTCACGATTTTCTTCAAAACTGATACATGGAACATTGTGAAAGTCTGATAGCTCAGATGATAACTGCAATCTATAAGCCGCTGCTCCAATCCGCTTTAAAGGGTACGGTCCCATATATCTCAGCTTAAGCTTTTCTAGCTTTCGAGTCTTAGGTCCTCCCTAAAATATCCTCATTTTCAGGTATTACTAAATCCCCCATCAGAAACTCCAAGTCCTTACTGCGCTTATATGCATAGCTCCTTTGAAAGTCATGGGCTTTCTTAAGACGGACCTTGAACATCTCAACTTGCTCTATTATCTCCTGAACCATTGATGGTTCTACGTCTTGTCTCTCCACCATTTCTGTCCAACAAAATGGTGTATGACAAGGCTTACCATAAAGTGCCTCATGTGGTGTCATCTCATAATTGAATGATAGCTCTTGTGGCAAACTCTACTAGTGGTAGATACTTTTCCCAGCTCCCTTCTCAATATAAAACGCAAGCTCTAAGCATTTCCTCCGAAGTCTGAATAGTCCACTCTAACTGACCATATGTCTGCGGTGAACCTTTATCCCAAGTGCCTTCTAAAAGTCTCTCCAAAATGTGGATGTGAACTTTTGCATCTTGATCTATACAATGCTGATGAGAACTCCATGTAACCTCACAATTCCTCTGATGTGAATCTGCGCCAACTGATCGGCTCCATTTATTTTCTTAATCACTAGGAAATGAATGGACTTGGCGAATATATCCATAATAACCCAAATAGCATTTCGCTCACCGTATGTGGTCAGCAAACCAGTCCCAAAATCCGTAGTCACCATGTCCCATTTCCACTCACTAGCACTGGATGCTCAGTCTTAACTATCTGACATGTCTGACACTCTGATACAAATGTAGCAACATCTTTATTCATACCAAGTCAATGATAATAACTCTTCAGATTTCCGTACATCTTAGTTGTCAGCCACTCTAAAATTGTAGTAATTTTTTTTTTTTTGAATCTTCAGCAATTCCTGATTCTGAAACCATTTGACCTAAAATTCATTTTTTTTTTGTCAAACTACTCATATAGAGCTAGCAAAATGCTCCCCAAGCTCACATAACAACTGTAACTGCTCAGCATGCTCCTCTATGCTCCAAGAATAAACAAAAATATCATCGTTGAAGACAATAGCGCACTTATCCAAGTGCTCACGGAAGACTTTATTCATAAAGTTCATGAATGCTACCGGTTCATTTGTCGACCCAAATGGTATCACCACAAACTCATAATATCCACAACGTCAATACTCTTCAGCTATAGCAATCTAATGATACCCTGATGCCAAGTCAACCTTCGAGAACTATGAACCTCCATGCAGTTAATCCAAAAATCTCATCAATGCGATGGTTACCATGTCCAAGTCTCTGTAGTCACTACAAAGTCTGAAACTCCCACCTTTCTTCGCTGCAGCAGAACTGGTGCTCATGGTGAAGTACTCGTCCTGATAAAATCATTATATGGTAAATCTACTATATACTTTTTCAGCTCGGCCATCTCTGCTGGCCCTAATTGGTATGGGACTAGTGAAACCTGTGATGTTCTTGGTTCCAGATCAATCGCAAAAGCATCACTTCTTTCTGGTGGTGATTCTAAAAGCCTCAAATACATCCTCATACTTTGTAATAACAGGATTATCATGCAGTTCATGCTGTCCATCATTCTTAACCATTGAAATTGTTGCCAAAATTCCATTTGCTCTTCTATCCAAAAGCGCATCAGTATGTAGCTTGGCGACAATAAAAACTCTCATCGGCTCCAGGAATAAGAACTCTTGCCCTCTAGCAAATCAACACTACTTGATGTCATGAAAATGAATCCATCCCACATTAGACATCATAAAAACTCCTCTCCATCTCTGACGCCTCTCTGAATAACTCGACCTCTCCAAGCACAACTGGTACAACTCAATGCATATAAATATCTCCCGACGTCCTACGTCAGTTGTCTGAACTAACACATATCTGAAACGATCAACACAACCCATGACTGGCAAACATGCCAAGTGCAACTCCAATATCACCACAACGCCAACAGGCGCACCCACACTCTAACATCGGTCTCTACAAAGTTTCAAACCAAGCATACATCCACAATAGCCAATACACTCGAACACAAAACCACAAATTCCAACCAATGGCTCATACCTCATATCACATAAGCTCATGCATCGGAAACTTGTGGACTGATGACATGAAGTTGGGTGGTGGTAGTAACATCACATATTCACTCGTGAACAACCTCGGAATAATGACTGAAGAATCGGATAAATCTCTGAGCAATCTGACAAACTGACATCACCCATCTGCTGAATGTGGGAACCGAAATTCACACCGTCGATTTTAATGAATAAAATATGGAGGAAAGCAAGGAAAACCCTACTTTCCTTGAGGTCCGAATTCTCTGCGACAGCCAACGACAAGTGACCAAATAAATGCGGAAAAGGGGTTGTTAGGAGTTGGGACTGGACCTTAAAAAGGCTGCCTACGTACCCCTTTCGAGGATCAAGTCGGACGTAGTTCAGTTAGAAAGAATTGAACAAGAGATCAAACTGCCTGGGCGAGTTCGTCTACTACGAGCGTTGGTCATAGAAACAGGCATGTCCAAGATTATGCCGAGGGTTTCTATGTGCGGAGATCTGAAGTTAAAGAATTGTTAGATCCTTCCGAGAGGAACAGAGGTCTGCAGATAAGATAAAACTAGAAGAAGAGGCGGCCAGACATTCTAAGTCCTGCCTTGCTAGTCTAACCACCAAAGTTCTAAGTTCTCTAAGCTAGCATGAGTTTTCTAAGTCTAAAGTCTCGGATCCTTTTTCTTCTGCTCCAGCTCTCCTTATATAGTTGCTTTAGGTCAGTGGCCCGTTTATTCCTTTGCCTTCGGGCCCAAGTTTATCTCTTTTTGGGAATATTCCATTTTCCATCGATCTTCGTAATAATCCTCGAATCTTGACATTTATTTTCGGAAACTTAACATTTATCCTAATTCCGAGAGTTAAGATAAACCGTCATAATCCCTATGGGCTTGGATCCCCTATGAGATTGTAGGTGGGCCTCTAGACAAGTTTGGATCCTTGCGGACCGTTTTTAGGCCTTTGGGCGTGTATACGATTTTCTCGGTTTTATTCGTAAAACTTCGAGAATAACTTTAATCAAAACGAAGCGAGAAGTATGTGGTCCCGAAGGACGGACGTCACAGCTATCAGAAGATACGGGAGTTGAAGTAAGTCGGACAGGCCGGGATCAGGTCAGCTCGTCGGTCGAGCCAACCCGCGTGCTGGTCGAGCTCGCCTGGCTAGTATACCAACGCTGTGGCTGAGCTCGCCGGCGAGCTGACCCGCGTGCTGGTCGAGCTCGCCGGGCGAGCACACCCACGCCGGGGTTGAGCTCGCCGGCGAGCTGACCGACATGCTGGTTGAGCTGGCCGGGCGAGTACACCCATGCTAGGGCTGAGCTCGCCGGCGAGCTGACCCGCGTGCTGGTCGAGCTCGCCGGGCGAGCACACCCACGCCGAGGTTGAGCTCGCCGGCGAGGTGACCCGCATGCTGGTCGAGCTCGCGGGCCAGTACACCCACGCCAGGGTTGAGCTCGCCGGCGAGCTGACCCGCGTGCTGGTCGAGCTCGCCGGGCGAGTACACCCATGCTGGGGCTGAGCTCGCCGGCGAGCTGACCCATGTGCTGGTCGAGCTCGCCGGGCGAGCACACTCACGTCAGGGTTGAGCTCACCGGCGAGCTGACCCGCGTGCTGGTCGAGCTCGCCAGGCGAGTACACCCACGCCGGGGTTGAGCTCGCCGGCGAGCTGACCCGCGTGCTGATTGAGCTTGCCCGGCGAGTACGCCCATGCTGGGGCTGAGCTCGCCGGGCGAGTACAACAATGCTGGGGCTGAGCTTGCCGGCGAGCTGACCCGCGTGCTGGTCGATCTCGTCCGGCGAGTACACCCATGCAGGAATTGAGCTCACCGGCGAGCAGACCCGCGTGTTGGTCGAGCTTGCCGGGAGAGTACAAACACGCCGGGGTTGAGCTAGTCGGCGAGCTGACCCGCGTGCTGGTCGAGCTCGCCGGGTGAGTACACCAACGCCGGGGTTGAGCTCGCCGGCGAGCTGACCTACCTGCTGGTCGAGCTCGCCTGGCGAGTACACCCATGCCGGGGTTGAGCTCGCCGGCAAGCTGACCCGCATGACGGTCATACTCGCCAGGCGAGTACGCCCATGCTGGGGATGAGCTCACCGGCGAGCTGACCCGCGTGCTGGTCGAGCTCGCCGGGCGAGTACACCCACGCCGGGGTTGAGCTCGCCGGGGTTGAGCTCGTCGGGCGAGCTGACCCGGGTGATGGATCAACTCGCCGGACGAGTACACCCAAGAGGTGGTCGGGACAGTGACTTTGTTCTCTTCGTAAAATCTCAACGGAAACTCTGATTGAGACGAAACGAAAGCCATTTTGATCTAGACTCAAAGGAGAACAAAGGTGAGCTTTCTCTAGGGCGAGGTGGCCATTACAGGGGGCGAGGTAACTCGCGTGATGGTTGTACTCGCCGGGCGAGTACAACCACGAGGTGGCCGGGACAGTGACTTTGTTCTCTACGTAAAATCTCAACGGAAACTCCGATTGAGACGAAACGAAACCCATTTTGATCTAGACTCAAAGGAGAACAAAGGTGAGCTTTTCCTAGGGCAAGGTGGCCACTACATAGGGCGAGGTGACCCGCGTGGTGGTTGCACTCGCTGGGCGAGTACACCCACGAGGTGACCCGCGTGATGGTTGTACTCGCCGGGCGAGTACACCCATGAGGTGGCCAGTACAGTGAATTTGTTCTCTTCGTAAAATCTCAACGGAAACTCTGATTGAGACGAAACGAAAGCCATTTTGATCTACACTCAATGGAGAGCAAAGGTGATCTTGCCGTAGGGCGAGGTGGCCATTACAGAGGGCAAGGTGACCCGCGTGATGGCTGTACTCGCCGGGCGAGTACACCAACGAGGTGGCCGGGACAGTGACTTTGTTCTCTTCGTAAAATCTCAAGAAAAACTCCGATTGAGACGAAACGAAAGCCATTTTGATCTAGAATCAAAGGAGAACAAAGGTGAGCTTTTCCTAGGGTTAGGTGTCCTGGTAAGACCAAGCTCCGACCTCCTTTCGTTTTGCCGTTTGTTTCCTGAGAGTTGTTTGTCGGAGAGATTGGATATTCTATTTCGAGATCTTGTCGTATAACCTCTTTTCGATTTATACGAGACTTTTTGTTCCGAGAAATACTTTCTGGGGACTTTCAGGCATTGATTCCGTCGTGACTGATTTTGACCCCAACACTGAACAAATGGCTAGAACTCTGATAACCGAAAGATGAATGACGATGATTTTACTCATCGTCCCGAAAGAGACAATTGGTTTAGTAACTACTGGACATAATGGTTCTAAAAGAATTTCTAGAGACTGTTTTTTTTATATAATTATAATTTATTTTATATTATTTGAAAACCGAATCCTCTGACCGCCTTCCCGGGACGGAACTGGGACGGAACCCCGCTCTGATACCAAATTGTGACACCCGTCACCTCTTATCTGGAGAACAGCGTGCCACTAATAATACCTCATAATAACATAGCCCATATACACAATTCAACCCACCATAAGCCCAAATAAAAATCCGAATAAAAAGCCCCGTAGCACCAATCCGTCCAAATATCATATACTCGTCTGTCTCACCTGAAATGAGAAGAAAAGAGGGGTGAGCAACAGGGGAGTCGCTCAGCGAGGTATGGGATGCTAAACCGCAAACAACATACATGAGTAAATATAACTCCCACTATGGAAGTTTAGCTCTAACATGTAACAAACATGATGCCTAATGCATCACACAGACACAAACAATGCGGTGATAGCACATGGCTAGTCCATACACCCCGCATTTCCTCATAAGAATATAATACATACGCTGCGTTGCTAGTACAGTCTGTCTCTGTACCCCCGCCCTCCAAAGCTTCATCGAATGCAAAAGTCTCTGCACCACGCACCACACAAAACTGCGTCGCTAGCCCAGACATCTCTGAGCCCCCGTCCTCCATAGTGGAGTCGCTAGTTCAGGCATCCCTGAACCCCCGCCCTCGCACATAGTCTCTACTCATAACTATGTACATATATATATCTCATAACTTAACATCATACAATCCAATCAATAATTGAATCCTCTAGACCCCTAATTCTAGTTTACAAGAAATAAACTAACTACCAATCACGACTCAAACATACTTGATTCATGTTTCGATATCTAAACCTATCATAGGAAGAATTCTACACTGGTACAGGATTTACGGAGTAGACCCTCACCTTTGCCACATGTCTCTGGAGAAAACCTGAGAAGCACCAAATGACATTGACGGCTCTAAAACAGCGACTCTGAAACTCTCTAAAAAATAAAAGAATATGATGATTCTGGCAGAACAGAACCCTCAAGAAGACAAATGAATATCTCAAGAACTTACCGTTAACTTTTCAATCCCTCCGGTCAGAATCTGTCCATTGCCACCGAGTTTTCTCCGATCGGCCACCATTTGATTAACCAAAATAGCTTCATCTCCAGGCCGGTCGCTAACGTAGACTGCACGGATACCTCTAACGGAAACAAGCATAATTCTCAGAAAATAACTCGGAATGACGATCCGCTTCTTGGAGATGATAGATAAAAGAGTTAACTACTTACTAAAAAATTTCCATACTGAAATCTTCTTTTTTGTTCAATCGTTTTGCCTTTATGCTGAGACTGGTCGGAACCGTCTCTGCATCGCAACAGCTTAAGTTGATTCTTGGCCAAGAAGCAACGTCCATAACCTTTGCTGTACAACTCCGATCTCGTTTCAGTTTGCTGCTACAAATTCCTGGAAATGAGATCTATCCAGAAGGCCATGTTTTACAGCCTAATCTCCCTTGAGTCGAACTAGAAACCTCTAGCAAAACCTCAACTCGGCCATGGATCCAATGATGCAAGTGAACATGATGAAGAGATGCAGCGGCTCAACTTAGCTTCGATCAATCAGATACCAGTTGGCGACAACCCAGACAGTGACGGTATATCTCCGGTGTACTATGATAACTCCGGTCATCCAGCCATGGTGGTGATGAAGATGGTGGTTTCGTCGTTGCTTAACCTCTCCTCCACATCTCCGATCTACTATGATCTAATGAACGCACTAACGGCGGCTCGGATGAGAAAGGCTGCCTCTCTGACGATAGACGGTGGCTCCAACAATGGACTGCAACGTTGGCTGCGATGTGATGCAAGACGGCACGAGGGAAGATGGCTGCAATGGTGATTACGGCTAGGTAAAATAAGAGGAAGGGAGATGCGTACAATCATATATATATATATATATATATATATATATATATATATATATATATATATATATATATATATATATATATATAAACTGGGTCGTTACATTAACAGTGGATTTCAATAGAAAGATTGATGTTGTCTACACCAACCTGAATACAAAGTTTTAAGATTTGAACACTCATGTGAAGAAGTTATACACTCAGGTGGTTAAGACAGGAGTACCTGTAAAGAAGCACGAAGTCTTAACAAGGGGGATGAGTGAAGAAGCAACAAAGCACCACATGAATGCCGTCACGGATGATGATTTCTGGCAAGTGGTGAAGCATGAGAAGCTGCAAGAAGGAGATTTCAAGGTTGAAAGCTCGATGAGTTTCGGCGAGTCAAATTGGTGTCGACCGACGTCAACATGTGACCATCGATCGATAGACTCTACACCGAGTCGATCGACGAGCTTTGACGAGCATCGATCAATGCCATCAGCTGAGTCGAGGGCTTCGTGTAATGCTGCGAGGATAATGACTCACGAGGAGTTCGCAGCAAGACACCTACATTCACCCAGCCCTTTTTACGTCAACATCGATCGGCATCAAGAACCAGCCATCGATCGACAGAGCGTGAACGGCATCGATCGACAACCTCCAGCACCCATCGATCGATGCGCACCTCTCACATACCGAGTGCAGTTACCAAAGGTTGATGTAGCAGCACTCAATTCACTTAGAAAACAATCCAAACCTTTAGATACCCCACCAGACACCGCCAGCACTCAACCTAAAGATGCACCAGAGGCTATGGAATTAGATAAGGTTACTGAAGGCAGAACCTTGAGGAGAAGGAATGAACGGATTACCAAGCATCTGAAGAGGTGATACGATGCTCAAATTACCCTAGAGCAACCTTACTCTCATCAAAAGAGGTCAAGTTGTAGTACTTAGGGATCGAATCCACAGGGAGCGTTGGAACACAATAGATCTTATTATATTTAAGCTAGGTCAAAGATTTCAAAGCAGTAAATTGCAAGTAACTTGAAACTGTTGAGCAAGACAATTACTCAAGTGATTGTTTTGGGTGTTAACTAAGATGGTGAAGGTGTTAGATCTAGGATTACTATTCAGGTTATTAGGATTATAATAGTATGAATGCTTATATTAGATGCTTGCATGATATTAAAGAACCCAACGAAGCAATAGCCCGACTGTCGTCGCCGACTATCTTACACTAGAATTGATGAATCTCAATTGATTATTCACCAAAAGGCGTCGATCGACCTGCCAATGCACGTATCGATCAATGATGCCTCTCGTATATCGATCGATGACTCTATAGGAGTATTGATCGATACGATACTAGCGAGCTTTAAGCGTGTGGTTGAATACGGTTCACTAGCGAATTTGCCAAGTCAGCTGTCGCTTGTTCCCAGCAGAATTCTTAGCTCAGAGAAGATAGATCCAAGGACTTTATCTCTGTATTCATGTATAGGTTAGCTACTCCTACACAAGCATTAAGAATGATCTTCTAAGATGAATATCACATGCTCAAGTATTCATATTTGGGGCTAATCCCTCAACCTATTTGAATCCTAAATCCAACAAAGGTGTTTACTCAGACATGGCTGAGTAGAACATCATAACAATAATAATAAAATGCATAGATAGAATAGAATAGAAATAAAGGTGTTCAAGAAAACTCTCAATATATGTAACTCTCTCTCTCACAGAAAAAAGAACTAAGAAAGGTAGAAGAGACTAAGAAAAGCTGTAAGAAAGACTCTGTAAAAAAAAATTATATCTTTGCCAAAACACTTAGGCAATACTTACATACTTAGGAATAATTAGTTTAAAACTCGTCAAGGGCATTTTGGTAAATAGGTGATTGCTTGGGCTTCAAGTCGGCTGTAATCAAAATGGGCTTCTGCGGCTTGAATATCGATTGATTACACTGGATGTGTATCGATCGATGCATCGCTCTCCTTGTCGACCCTGAGGGGGTCGATATGGCCTCCTTAGGTGATATCTCTAAAATGCTCCAAAATGCTCCTAAAACATCATATTTCTTCCAAATGCTCCTGAACCTGAAAATATACAAAATAGACTCCAAAACATACTAGATAAATCCTAGAACTCTCAGATATCAGGGGTAAAATCGGGTCAAATATAAGGTCTATCAACTCTCCCAGACTTAACCTTTTGCTTGTCCTCAAGCAAAGACAATGGTAGTCTCTCTGATAAGCTTTTAGGAAAAACAGGGACTCAAAAGAATTCAAAGATCTTAGTCATTTCTTTCTAGTAATGCAAACCAAATCAAAGTCATCCTAACTACAAAAGTACATTATACCATAGCCTAGTATAGCAACCAAATTCATCTAGCCAGCAACTTAGCAAATCCTGAATGACTCACCCCGCTACTAACCTCATTTCTTTCAATAAATAAAAATGTAGGCTTTACCTTGGGAATATCGATCAGAGGACACATGGATTCTTACTCAAACAAGTTTCTGAACACACAGGTAGTCTTCCCTGATTCCTTTCTTCCCTTTCTCTCTTCTCCGATTCCAAATGGTTTCAATCCCAATGAACAATGATAGATGTTGGGGTCGAAATCTGATATGACAAAGTTGACATCCAAATGTCCGTAAAAATTAACATAAGATTTTTACGTTCTCAAGAAAGGTAACTTATACGAAGAACATGCAGTAAAATCTTGTTTTAAAGAATTCAAACAACGATTTCTTAAAACAACGACTCAATGCTATCGTTGTTCCAAACGTCCGTAAACAACATCTCAAGCATCATATCATTGCGACAGTCTCGGACGCTTGGACGATGGGTTCTCACAACAAATTTTTCAGTCCACGGCGCAAACTCGGTTGCGATGGCGACCGAGTCACAAAAAATAGCTCGGTTGCTATAGCGATCGAATCGCGAAAAGAAGCTCGGTCGCTATAGCGACCAAACATGCATGCATCCCGGTCCTTCCGTAGCGTCCGAAGTCTTCCAAAATGACGATACAACGTAAAACTATGCAGTCTCGACTATCCTCATTACAACCTTCCGCAAACCATGGCTTAACAATTTCTTGATTTCCAATCAAATGGAATCCTTGGTCTGGTTTTACGATAAAAACCACGGAAATTATCTTTATCAAATAAACCGTAATAAACGTCCCGAATCAAAAGACGGTCCAAGGAGTCCTAAAACTTGATTCGAGGCCAACTTACGATTTCTTAAAACCAATAAACGCTATGCCGGTTATACTTGGTGAGATAAACATCAAATTCCGCGGATAAATGGAAAGTTTCCGCAAATAACCATGAAGATCGGAAAAATGGAATATCTCCACTTTTTGGACAATGACGGTTTAAGGACAAAAGAGGAAGGCGTAAACCGACCTAGAAGGGAGTATATAAGAAGTTCAAGACGAGAGGCATAAAGGAGAACTTTTTCACAGCAAACTTAGCACTTAGAGCAATTTAGGCATTTTTCCGTTTTTGTTATTCGAGCTGCGACTCAATTAGGTTTAGCCGCCTTCGGGTATTAGACTAGGAATCTCGCCGACAGCTCTCGTAGCCAAAGCATCTTGCCTTGTTTTTACGCTCAAACGCGAATTCGTAAATAAGATCTTTATTTGCTCTTTTTACGATTCTTTATTATTATTATTCTCGTTTTATTTCGTGTTCTGATTGCTTAGCGTGTGGTTTCTCAGAAATCCGGGACCTCGGGGAAATTAGGGTTTTCCTAATTTCCTTATTTATACGATATATTGACGGTGCGAATTTCGGTTCCCACAGTTAGGCGCTAGAAGGAGGGGGGGGGGTACGGATCAATCTTACTCATAGCCAGCAAACGCTCAAACAGACATGACAATTGACGACGCGACGTACTTGCAGACTCCTCTCAACGGAGTAAACAAGGACGCTCTGAACACTCCAGCAGCGGATGTATCCGCGGCCTACGCACCTGCTAACGCCGCGACGCTCGACGAGTTCAAAAAGATGCTCTCTGCCTACGAAAAGAGGTCAGAAGAGCAGGATAAACTCATGGGAACCTTGACCAAACAGGTTCAAACCCTAACGGCAAGGACCCGCGCAGTCCTCCCTCGTGGAGCTACGAAGCTCCGCGGAAGGAGGCTCGAGTTCGCAACCCCACGTGATAGGCCTGGAACTTCGCAGGAACGTCCCTCCGGACAAAACCCTAGCAAAACATCCCCTGTCGAGAAAAGCAACTCGAAAAATCCTCTGCCGTCCGAAAAGGACACTGAGGTGGATGAAGTCGAGCACATCGACTTGGAGCCCAGCGAAGACTCCGAGGAAGACGCCGACGTCCATCCAAGATGAACCAGGATCCGATCGGCTCGGGAAGATTCCCCATTCGACAAGTCCATGATGGAAGAAGCGGAAAACCTCTACTGGGTCGAACAGGAGGTGCTGGCTGAAAAGCAAACCCAGATTACTCGCAGCAAACGCCGAAAAGCTCGGAAAGCCGCTGAGGAAAATCCGTATATTCGCAATCTCCGCGATTACATCACCAAAACCGCTGCGGAAGTAAGGGCTGTGAAATCGCAGATCCATCACGCCACGAGTGCTGCCCCAGAAATCGACAGATTACTCGAGGGAGCTCGTAAAACGCCTTTCACCGCACGCATCTCCGACATCAAGGTGTCTAATCCAGGGAAGCTCAAAGTACCGATTTACAACGGTACGACCGATCCTAAAGCGCATCTCCAGGCAATCCATATCACTATGGGAAGGGCTAGATATAAAGAAGACGAAAGAGACGCAGGCTATTGCCATCTGTTCGTCGAGAATCTGGAGGGAGCGGCGCTCGAGTGGTTCGCTCGCTTAAAGCGAAACTCCATCGGAAGTTTCCGCCGGCTTGCATCGGAATTTCTCAAACAGTATTCTATGTTCATAGATAGAGAAACTTCCGATGTCGACCTCTGGAGTCTGTCCCAGAGAGAGGACAAGCCCCTCCGAGAGTTCATGGGTCGGTTCAAACTGATCATGTCAAGCGTCAGCGGAATCAGCGACAAAGTTGCCGTAGACGCGCTCAGGAAGACTCTCTGGTACAATACGAAGTTCAGAAAGTGGATAACACTCGAAAAACCTCTCACAATCCAAGGCTCTCCACAAAGCCTCGGACTACATAATGATCGAAGAAGAAACGAAAGTCCTGTCGCAGAAACATAAGCCGACGAGGAATTCTTCGAAAGATGCAGATCCGAAATCGAAAAAGAAGACCTCTCGTAACGACAAGTACGTCCACCACGAGGGAGAAGAGCTCCAAGGCGCACACAACTACGCGATCAATTCGGAGCAGGGCAAAGCTTCGGGGAACACGTGGAATCGCAACCAAAATTACGACGAAAACGTCTACTGCGAGTTCCATCAGACCAGGGGCCACTCCACGACCAACTGTAAAGTCCTGGGGGCGAGACTGGCCGCGAAGCTGCTTGCTGGAGAACTCTCTGGAGTAACCAGCATCAAGGATATCATCCTCGACACCGAACGTCCACCGAGACCCGATAAAAACCCTCCCGCGGAAAACTCCTCTCCAAGAAATCAGGCAGGAGTTAAACGCGGAAGGAGATCGGACGACAAGGGGAATGATAACAACCGCAGTAGGGTCAACATGATCATCGGGGGATCGCAGTACTGCAAGGACTCAGTCTCGGCCATCAAAGCCTACCAACGGAAAGCCGAGTCAAGTGCGAACTATCCCACATGGTCTTCTCCCCGAGATGGTCAGGACAATTCGGTGACATTCACGGAAGAAGAAGCCAGCGTAATCGATCAGCCTCACTGCGACCCCCTCGTCATAGATCTCGTGATAAGGGATCTTGAGGTCGCGAGACTACTCATCGATACCGGAAGCACAGTCAACGTGATCTTCCGCGACACCCTCAAAATAATGAACATCGATCTCGGAGAAATCACCCCTGTGCCTAAGCCATTGACGGGTTTCTCCGGACAAATGTCCATGACTCTAGGATCCGTCCAGCTACCCGTCATGGCAAAAGATGTCACGAAAATAGTTGACATCGCAGTGGTAGACAGCCCGGCTGTCTACAACGTGATCATGGGAACTACGTGGCTAAACGCCATGTAGGCCGTTCCCTCAACGTATCACCTGGGCGTCAAATTCCCAACAAGAACTGGAATTGCAGCCATCTGGGGTTGTCAAAAACAGTCGCGACTTTGCTTCTTGGCAGAACATAAGTTAAGACAGATCACGGCAACCTCCATGGTAAAACGCAAGTGCACTCAGCCTCCTGCCGAAGATTCTCCGACAAAAGACGCGGCGACATCTTCCGTAGAAGCAAAATCGGAAATCGGAACCCAAATCGGTTTCGACGACGACATCGCAACTCAACGGGAAGAGAAAAATCCCGACAAGGACGTCGACCCTGCGACTAAGGCGGTCGACGCGCCACTAACCGCCGAGTAAGACACATTTGCGGCACAATCAGAACTACGAGATGGCTTGATCTTCGAAAGAGGTACGTAGGCAGCTCATCGAAAGACGAGTCCAGCTATCCCACTCTCTAAAAAGGGGGGGAGTGGGTACGTATACTCGTATACTCGTATACTCCCACCTTTTAAAATTTCCGATGCACCTTTGTAAGTGTGTTATTTTAAACATAATAAAAACAAAATTTTTTTACAATACGCATCTTTTTACTCTTCAAGATAAAAATCGCAAGACATTCTCATCTTATCGTTTGATAAAAGTCGAGAAAATTACGCAAGTATTCCAGAAAATCGAAACACGAAAGTATAATCTCTGAAAATAACGACGAGACGTCGCAAAGTTAGATTCAGGATTATATGAACGACCATCCAAACCCGATAACAAATCATCAAAACTTATACCCCGCTTGTCGATTGGCCCCGACGAGCACATCAGCCGTCTTAAACAAACGCAACTCAATCGTTCCTTAAAGAATGATTCTCTAACATCAGACACAAGGATAAAAGCGCGCAATAAAAATTCCAAAATTTTGGTCTAGCACTTCCATTTGGCTTAAAAAATAGTCTCTGGAGAGATGCTCGTATCACACAAGTCAAATAAGCCGCGAACCTAACGCGGACTTTAAATCGATACGAATCAGGTTGAAATCACGAAAGGAAAACTCATAGCCGGCTTGTCACCGCATAAAACTTTAAATATCGAGAGTAAACCTAGGTCTTGCCCTAAACCCAGCACACAGGTCTCTAACATCTCAAAGACATGATATCTAAAAATGATACAAGATCGTAAAACATGTCTCTCCGTTCAATATCTCAGCGTTCCAATCACCACAAGTCTTGCGACGGACCTTAAAAGGAAACAACAGATCGAACGTCTCATTGGTGATAAGTACGAGACGACAACTCAGATTTGTGGGAACCGAAATTCCCACCGTCAAGTTTTGTTGATTTGGAGGAAAGCCAAGTAAACCTAGCCTTCCCTGAAGGACCCAGTTATCTGCTGGGCCACACACGACACAATCAATATAACGGAGAAATAGTAAATCAGAAAAAATCGTAAGAACAAAAGATAGAGCAAAAGGTCTTATTTCCGAATTCGCGTTTAAGCATGAACAACAGGAAAGAGATCGGCTACAAGAGCTGTCGTTGAGTTCCCTAATCCAGCCACCTATATCTAACCTAGTTGAGTCGCAGCTCGCTAGTAAAAACAGAAAAAAGTGCCTAAGTTGCTCTAAGTGCTATGTTGCTCTTAAAAGTTCTCTCTCTTGCTCCTCTCCCCAAGCTCTCCTTATATACTCCTCTTAGGACGGTCTATTCCTCCTTTGGGCCGATTCTATTGCGAATCGGGCTTCTTCCATTTTCGTCGGTCTTCATGTTTATCGGGAAACTTGACATTTATCTTCAAGAAACCTGACATTTATCTTCGGGAAACTTGACATTTATCTCTTTATGTAAAGATAAACATGGGCCGTCATGTCCAGCTCGACTTGATCTCATGGAAAGTCGTAAGTGGGCCGTTTGGTCGCGTTCGGGCCTTCTGGGGCTGTTGTTCCGACGGTGGACATTTTATGATTTCACGAGAAACTAGCCTGCCATGGTACTTGTTTTGGCGAAGGAACTCCAACTCCTCGTATAGTCTAGATGACTGGTGTTTCTAGAATAATCGCGAACGTTTTATACGATGAATCGAAATCCATTCGTCAACCGAACCTTTGGTGGTCTTCCGAAGCCTTCCCGAATTATTTTGACCAAGACAAAATGAGGTTCTTAGGTTTCTTGTCTTCAAGGAGTTGAACGGTGAGTCTTCGAGCAAAGATACAAAATGCAGAATTGGACTAGTTGTCGAGATGGTTTTGCGGGGAGAAGGTCGCACATGTTGAGTAGTCCGTACGCGGGCGCCCGTGACTTGGACATGGACGCTGGCGCCGGCGCCCATGACCAGTACGAGCGAGCTGGCACCCGGCGCCCGGGACAAGCACGGGCGAGCCGGCGCCCGGCGCCCGGGACAAGCACGGGCGAGCCGGCGCCTGGCGCCCGGGACCAGCACGGGCGACCCGGCGCCCGGCGCCCGGGACCAGCACGGGCGAGCCGTCGCCCGGCGCCCGGGACCAGCACGGGCGAGCCGGCGCCCGGCGCCCGGCGCCCGGGGCCAGCACGGGCGAGCCGGCGCCCGGCACCCGGGGCGAGCCGGATATGACAAAGTTGGGGCTGAAATGTCCGTCAAAATTAACATAAGATTTTTACGTTCTCGAGAAAGGAAACTTATACGAAGAACTTGCGGTAAAATCTTGTTTTAAAGAATTCAAACAACGATTTCTTAAAACAACGACACAATGCTATCATTGGTCAAAACGTCCGTAAACAACATCTCAAGCATCATATCATTGCGACAGTCTCGGACGCTTGGACGATGGGTTCTCACAACAAAGTTTTCAGTCCACGGCGCAAACTCGGTCGCGATGGAGATCGAGTCACAAACAATAGCTCGGTTGCTATAGCGATCGAATCGCGAAACAAAGCTCGGTCGCTATAGCGACCAAACATGCATGCATCCCGGTCCTTCCGTAGCGTCCGAAGTCTTCCGAAATGACGGTACAACGTAAAACTATGCAGTCTCGACTATCCTCATTACAACCTTCCGCAAACCACTTCTTAACCATTTCTTGATTTCCAATCAAATGGAATCCTTGGTTTGGTTTTACGATAAAAACCGCGGAAATTATCTTTAGCAAAGAAACCGTAATAAATGTCCCCAATCAAATGACAGTCCAAGGAGTCCTAAAACATGATTCGAGGCCCACTTACGATTTCATAAAACCCATAAACGCTATGACGGTTATGCTTGGTGAGATAAACATCAAATTCCGCGGATAAATGGAAAGTTTCCGCAGATAACCATGAAGATCGAAAAAATGGAATATCTCCATTTTTTTGACTATGACGGTTTAAGGGCAAAAGAGGAAGGCGTAAACCGACCTAGAAGGGAGTATATAAGGAGTTCAAGACGAGAGGCATAAAGGAGAACTTTTTCACAGCAAACTTAGCACTTACAGCAATTTAGGCATTTTTCCGTTTTTGTTATACGAGCTGCGACTCAATTAGGTTTAGCCGCCTTCGGGTATTAGACTAGAAATCTCGCCGACAGCTCTCATAGCCGAAGCATCTTACCTTGTTTTTACGCTCAAACGCGAATTTGGAAATAAGATCTTTCTTTGCTCTTTTTATGATTCCTTATTATTATTCTCGTTTTGTTTCGTGTTCTGATAGCTTGGCGTGTGGTTTCTCAGATATCCAGGACCTCAGAGAAATTAGGGTTTTCCTACTTTCCTTATTTATACGATATATTGACGGTGCGAATTTTGGTTCCCACAATGGAGTACATCTTGTTCATCTTATTGACCTCTATATCTTTTTCTTTTATTGACAAAGTGTAGGCAAATAATGGGGTCTTTGGTAATTTACCTATCCCTTGCTTCCACAATGTGTGATCATTCCTTTGAATCAGATTAATGGGGTCCTTGGTAATTTACTATCCCTCTTCATCTCAGGAAATCATTTCAATCTTTTCATCTTTGGTGGATGCTGAAGAGAGAAGAGAAGGGAATTAGAAACACACAGACCTTTTATTACCTTCCAGGACTTGCATGAGGAATCCGATCCAATGTATACCAAGCCCCAAGACAAGCAGGTAATGTCAGTATTAGGTTGGAGGTTAGCTTTGGTTCCTTCAAACATTCTTAGCAAGTGCTAACAGAGTAGACTGGTTGATCCACTTTAGTATCTCTAGTACTTATGCAATCAAATTAATCTAAGACTGGTCTAGAAAGTGATTAGATGACAAGTATTGAACTAAATAGGTCATTGCCCATTTCTAAACTTAATAAAAATTTCAAATAGGACTCAAAATAGTAGATGAACAATAGATAATCATTAATAATCCCCTCAGACTTAAATTACACTGTCCCCAGTGTAAAACAGTCGGAGTTTTAAGAAATCAAAACATAAATGCGAAATTGAACAAGTTAGAACGTTATACCTGACCGATACCATATCGATCGATGTGGATGAAATCGTGTCGATTGTGGCGGATGTAGCGTCCTCGATCGATGTCGACTTGGTCGTGTCGGTCGATAGTGAAGGTAAACGTCTACACAATTTTTTTTTGTGCATAGATAGTAATGAAATAAAATAAAGTACCTAATAGTAGTGGGTTGCCTCCCACTCAGCGCTTTGTTATAGTCATTTAGCTTGACTTTGGAGGTTGAATGGCTAGTTGGTGTGAAAGGAGTTGTTTGCTTATGTGCAAACATCCTCTGGTTCTGTGGACTTAGTGGCTTTGAAGCTTCTTGTGGCATCATCTGACTTGGTCCATCTCTTCTTCATGTCTTCTAACTCATCTTTCAATAAGTGTAGCCTCTCCTGTAGATCATCAATGTTGAACTACTGCTCTTCAAGCTGATCATATGTCTTCAATGATGTTTCTGGCAGTTCTTCATGTAGCACATCCATTCTGTCCGTAAGGTACTCTTCTCGGACTGATGGTGTATCAGTATCGATCGATGCAGTTGCTTTGACGTCGATCGATGTCTTGATGCCCTCGTCGATCGGTGCATGTGGTGCCATATTGGTCGATGTGAAGTGTGATGGGCGAGTTGCAAGTTGTCTCTGGATAGCTGTGATCTTCTCTTCTATTTCTTCTGTTCTTGTCTGCAGATGTGCAATACTGTTGTCAAAAGGATAGTAGATGTCATCATACCTATTGTAGGATTGTGTCTCTGAATGATATAAAGCTTCATAGATCTCAGGTATCATCTCGTTGACTTCTATCTTGGTGTAGGTAGCTTCTCTTCTGTGAAAGGTTGGCTCTTCTCTTGTGTCTGACCAACGTCTCTTCTTGTTCTGGTAAGTATCATAGGCTCTAGCTCCATACTTTGGTTTGTAATGGAATTCCTTGTTCCATCCATCGTCCATATCGATCGATCGGTAGTGTGTGGTGTCGATCAATTTTGACCACTTCTGCCTGTTGCGAAGTACATGCAATTCCTTTTGCAGCAATGTAATGCCATCGGTTGTCCATCTGAGGTTGGAACTAAGGGTTGTGTAGAATTGATCAAGAGCATGTTCCAATGCGAATTCTTCCCATTTGTTGTCTGTCTTGGCAGTATCTAGAATCTTCGTCCTCGTGGTGTTGAATTCTTCTTTGAGATAGGTATCGAGCGATATGTTGTCCTTGCTGTCGATCGATTCTTTCTGATGCTCGGCTTGTTCCTGGTCAGGATCGATCAATGTGCTGGTAGGCATGTCGGTCGATGGCGATATCTTTAGGTGAAAATCAAGCTGGTTCTGAATCGTGCCCATCTCCTGCTGGAAAGCATCCATATGTGATTCTAGTGCAATCACATCATCAATCATTGGGTAGTAGGAACTACCAAACTTCTCCTCATAGGAATCTAACTTCTCTTCCAATCTGGTAAAGCGTATGTCGATTGATTGCCTGTAGTGACTATCAATCGATGTAGGATGAGCGTCGGTCGATGAATCCATCTCTCATCGGTCGGTGTGTGATGTGGAAACTCATGGGAGGTGGAGAGTTTCCATTGCTTCCATGCTGCAGCTCCTTGTGGTCTTCTTCTTCTCAAAGTGTTGACATCTTCTGGAAGATTCTCCATTGTCTGAGTGAGGTATTTGATCTTGTCATTGAGTGGATGGTAGACACAATCAAGCTTCCACTTGAAATCATTCATGGAATCACACTGAATTGTGTAGATATCATTGAGCTTATCATCCATCTCTGCTCTGCTGTAAGGATCTGGATCTGCCTGTGTAGCTGGTGTGAATCTTTCGCATGCTCTGCTGTAAGCTGGTTGATATCTTGCATATTTACATGTTTTTAGCATCCATATCTCATGCATTTTTATCATATAAGTTAGGCATTAGGCATCTTTAGGTCCATTTTGCATCCCTTTGTCCTTATCAGGTGTTGGAGTATGCTTTGGTGTGATTTGAGGTGTTTGGAAGCCTTATGGCCCAAAGAGAGGTGAAGAATCAAGTTTGGCCATGAAAAGAGAAGTCAATCCATGATCTGGTCAGGACAAATATGAGCATGGACAGAGGCCTTCGTGATGTCTTCTGTTGCTAAGATTTTGTGGAGACACAGAAAATTGAGTTAGCTTTCCAATGGAAGTGGTTTCAAGTCATTTGGAGCTATATTGGAGGAGTTATGATCAGTTTACTAGAAGCACATCAAGCTGACCAGGGAGAGTGGTCCGGGATGAGCAACCCGGTCGGGAAAAGAGCAGCTGGATGAGAGTGGTCCGGGATGACTAGGCCTAGGAGAGGTACCCGGTCGGGAGAGAAGTGCAGGACGAGACCAGGCCGGGGAGAGCAGGCAGGGAAGGGACACCCGGTCGGGGAAGTGAAGACGCGTCCAAGGCATGGGACGACCGGGTAGGACAAGCCGGAATGCTGAACCCGGTCGAGACGAGGGGCATGACCGGAATGGACGGACCGGCTTCATTCACCCGGTCGGGATGGATGATCAAGACATGGACGAGGCAGGACCGGGATGGGCCGTCCGGGATGCCGAACCCGGTCGGGAGGAGAGACGACCAGGACGATGGCTGGACCGGGTGAGCAGGAGCGGGTTGGACAACTTGGTCGACCCCAGACCAAAAATTTAGCTTCTCTCCTATTGGCTGAAGCCTAATTGACTCCAAGGACTTTTTAGTAATTTTAATGATGTTTCTAGGTTTTCTAAACCATGTATAAATACTCTTGTATCCCAAAGTTGGGACTTAACTTCCTTTCTCTCAAAAACACATTTAGATCATAAAGAAAGTTTGGATCTTTGATCCTTTTCATCTCATTTCTTTTGTGTTTATTAGATTATCTTCTTCTCTAATCATGTTTAGCCTTGAATTATCATTGATTTTGAGGTTTTCCATGGCTATTAGTGAGTAGATCTATCTAGGGTTCATGGGCTTGGGAGACTAAGGGTGATTAGGTGTAGATCTAAGATGTTTTAGTGTAGATATATCTTTTCCTTGCTTGATTGAGTGTTCTTCTTGCTATTTTGGAGTTGGCCTCTTCAAAATAGAGCTATAGGCATTTCATGCCCGGAAGGTGTTCTATGAAATTTCTGAACCAACTCATCAATGCTTTTAACATCCTTTACCTAATGGATTAGTTTTTAAAGGTGTTGAGATAGCTAATAGACTTGTTCTTAATGATTGCTTTCATATTATTCAACCTAAGGGAATAGATGCTTGAGATATATTAGTGAATGAGCATTCATCTAGGGATAGAGCTTGCTTAGGATTGTGTCTAGGCTTAAGGTGTTAGATTGATTGAAAGCTTGCCATCTTAGATGGAAACTTGATCACCCAAAGTCAATTCCCTTGTCCCAAGAACCCCCTTGCCTCATTGAGAAAAAAAGCTTACTCATTTATTGCATTTTTAATATTGTCTTAGTTCATAATCATCTTCTTATCATGGTTGCACTTAGATTAAGCAGAGGCTTGCATTCCCTTTGCATTAGAATCACTTAGAATTGGATTGACATCTTGTATACTACAACATTTGATTGGACCCTTGAAAAGTCTATCATCAAATTGGCGCCGTTGCCAAGTTGTAAGTTGATTTTGACATTGGGATTTAGTCATTTGCTTGAGACTAAGTCATTTTTTTCCTTTTATTATGTTATTGCTTCTCCTTGCTCTTTTACCTTTGCATTTCAGGTGTATGATAACTAGAAGCAGAGGTGCATCAAACTTGACACCCACTGTTGATGAAATTGCTACACTTGAGAGGGAGATTGCAAGAAAGAGAAGAGAAGAAGAGCAACAGGCTCACTTGCAGAGATTGGGGTTTGATATGGAGAATCAGCCTCAAGATGGTGATGCCCTAGGGGGCAATGGTCCAAGAGCTGACAACATAAGAGCACAGCGCCCACCACAACAGCCACAGCGCCAAGCTAGAGCCATTGGAGCCTATGATCAACCTCCCATCCATGGTCATAGGTTGGGGATCAGAGCACCAGCTGTGGAGAACAACAACTTTGAGATCAAATCAGGGCTGCTGCATTTGATTGAAAACAACAAGTTTCATGGTCTTGCTGTGGAGGATCCCCTTGATCACTTGGACACATTCGATACCTACTGTAGCTTGTCCAAGACTAAAGGAGTCTCTGAAGATGCTTTCAAGCTGAGGTTGTTTCCCTTCTCTTTGGGAGACAAGGCACATCTATGGGAGAAGGCTCTTCCAAGTGACTCTATCACAACTTGGAATGACTGCAAGAGGGCATTCCTAGAGAAATTCTTCTCTACCTCAAAAACAGCCAAGATCAGAAATGAGATCTCTAGCTTCCAGCAGAAGAACCTTGAGAGCTTTAGTGAAGCATGGGAGAGGTTAAAGGCCTATTGGTCTCAATGCCCACATCATGGCTTCACCAAGGAGAGTTTGCTTAGTACCTTCTACAGAGGTGCTCTTCCAGAGTTCAGGAGCAGATTGGACACAGCCAGCAATGGTTTCTTCTTGGGCAGAACTGAGCAGGATGCTGAGGAGCTGGTGGAGAACATGGCCAATAGTGACTCAGTCTACAGTGAGGAGCATGATAGGGTCAACAGAGGCAGTGATGAAGATGATCAGCACACAAGGAAGACGCTGAAATCGCTCCAAGAGAAGTTGGACAAGATTATTGCAGAGAAGGCTAAGCAGGAGCAGATTAACTCCATTGGGAACCAGCAACAACAGCAGCCTGTTGGGCCTAATCAGGTCAATGGTGTAGAAGGTCAAGAGGAGCTCTGCTTCATCAATGCTAATGGCACATGGTACAGGAAAGAGCGCAACTTGCAGTACCAAAACAACTATCAGCAAAGACCTTACTACAACAATCAGCAAGGAGGTTACCAAGCCAACCAGTCTACTCAGCCCCAAGGAAGCTCTTCTCAAGCTCAGGCTCCAAGTTCAAAAATGGAGTCCATGTTCTAGCAACTCTTAGAAGCTCAAGAAAGAAATGCTAAGAACATTGGTGGTGAGTTCAAGAACATTCATGCCAAAATTGATAAAACCTATTCTGACCTCAACAACAAGTACATGCAACTTGCCTCTCATCTCAAAGCTTTGGAGAGCCAGGTTGCTTCTATGTCTTCATCCTCCAAGAGCCCAATGGGATCTCAACCAGGAAAACCAGAGAAAAATCCCAAGGAATCATGCAATGTCATCCTCTCTACTACTTCTTCAAAGATTGAGATGTGCACTCATGAGAAAGAGAAGGATGAGATTGAAATGTTTGGCACTGAGTTTGGGGATGTTGAGAGATTTGTTGTGGCCACAGCTGAAGCACATATTCTGAGGGATGCTTCCAAGAAGGCTGAGGTAAATGTGGGAACCGAAATTCGCACTGTCGATTTTAATAAATAAAATTGCGGAGGAAAACCAAAACAACCCGACTTTCCTTGAAGGTCCGGATTCTCTGCGACAGCCAACGACAAGTGACCGAATAAATGCGGAAAAGGTTTTGTTAAGATTTGCGACTGGACCTTCAGAAAGGCTGCCTACGTACCCCTTTCGAGGATCAAGTCGGACGTAGTTCAGTTAGAAAGAATTAAACAAGAGATCGAACCGTCTGGGCGGGTTCGTCTAGTATGAGCGTTTGTCATAGAAACAGGCATGTCGAAGATAACGCCTAGGGTTTCTATGTGCGGAGCTCTTAAGTAAAAGAATCGTCCGATCCTTCCGAGAGGAGCGGAGATTTGCGAGTAGGAGGCGGCCAGACGTTCTAGGGCCTGGTTCGTCTAGTACGAGTGTTGGTCATGGAAACAGGCATGTCGAAAATCATGCCTAGGGTTTTTATGTGCGGAGCTCTGAGTAAAAGTATAGTTAGATCCTTCCGAGAGGAAAAGGGGTTTTGCGGAGAAGATAAAACTAGAACAAGAGGCGGCCAGACGTTCTAAGTTCTGCCTCGCTGGCCTAACCGCCTAAGTTCTAAGTTCTCTAAGCTAGCAGGAGTTCTCTAAGTCTAGATTCTAGGATTTCGGATCTCCTCCTCTTCTACTCTTGCTCTCCTTATATATCCACTCCAAGGTCGGTTTCCCTTAGGATGATGGACCTCGCCTTTGGGCCCAAGCTTATCTCTTCAGGAAATATTCCATTTTCGTCGGTCTTCGTAATTATCCACGAGTTTTCCGCTATTTTTCGGTGACTTGATGTTTATCCGACGTTCGGGAAATCGGATAAATCGTCATAGCCTGATTGGGCCTGAATCCTTAAAATCGTAAGTAAGTCCGTGGACTTGTCTTAAGTCGTTGAACGTTTTATACGATTTCTCGGAAAGACTATCTTTCTCGTAAAATAAACCGTATAGCTTAAAGGATCGATGTTCAAGTTAATCGATCTTTGTTTTATACGATATCTTTTACGAGAAATCCAATCCTTCTAATTTTTGTCGTAAAACATCGAGGACGATTCCAACCGAATCGAAAGATGTTCATTCCATAGCCGTGATCGTACCAAACTAACGAGGATCGATCAAACAACCAAGATGGGATCAGACCGAGCATGATGGGACCGAGACCAGGACGAGGGCCGTCGACCGGCGCCAGGACGGGGTGCCGCCGGCGCCAGGCTGGCTTGCGGAACGCGTGCCGCCGGCGCCAGGCCGGGGTGCCGCCGGCGCCAGGCCGGCCCGCCTGACGCGTGTCGCCGGCGCCAGGCCTGTCCACGTGACGCGTGCCGCCGGCGCCAGGCCGGGTGTGCCGCCGGCGCCAGGCCGGCCTGCGTTACGCGTGCCGCCGGCGCCAGGCCGGGTGTGCCGCCGGCTCCAGGCCGGCTCGAGTGACGCGTGCCGCCTGCGCCAGGCCGGGGTGCCGCCGGCGCCAGGCGTCCGGTGCCAGCACGAGCGTTTTGAAGATCTCGGCGAGGGCTTCGATTTGATATCTTGATCGTTTTCTGGTTCCTCACGGTTTGAGAGAACGACCTCTTCGAAGTTTCGAGGCAGATTCTTATGTGTTTAGGGTTTTTGTGGTGATCAAATCTTGATGTCCTTAGGCGAGCGGACCGATCTTTCCTGGGACTCTCGTACGCGCACGCCCGTAGTCTTCCGATCTTACTTTCAAGAAGTGTTTCACGAAGAACTCATAAGTAAAAAATAATCCTAGCCGTTGATTTCGAGATAACCGTTTTCGACCCCACCAGAGAGTGGATATTCTAATTTGAGAAAATCTCGTATAACTTCTTTTCAAATTATATGAGACTTTTTGTTTCAAGAAATACTTTCCAAAGACTTTCAGTCATTGATTCCGTCGTGACCGATTTTGACCCCAACAGTTAGCCCCCCAGCTCGTTAGAACCTTCGTGATGTTCTTGCGAGCGATAAGACATGTCAGGTAAGATAGGCGGAATTAATGGTTGAAAGGCTCCGTTGAAAGTGGTATGATTGGGGCTGCGCCTTTCGAAGGCTGCCTACGTACCCTTGTTGTAGGGATCAAGCCTTCCGTAGTTCGTTTTGGAGTTTAAGACCCTTGTGACCTGTTTTCCAGCGAGACTTATATGGTCTGGTTATGTGTCATGAGAGACTTTCGAGCATGATGCTGTTGATGTATTTGTTTTTCGATTATTTATGAACTTCAGTTTTTTCGAAGTATGAGAAAGAGGGTGTGAGTTGTCGTCTCATTCCTAGTTTCCTGATGATCACCGTACCTATTGTTTGCATAAAGCGAGATTTTCCGCGGTTTACCGATTTACGCGAAAATTTCGTGAAACGAATAGGCTTAAGTGAAGAGACAAATTTTTGGATCTCGTATACCATACTATGTCTGTGAGATGTCAAGATCCAGCGTGGCTGGGTTTAGGGCAAGACCTAGGTTTACTCTCGGACTGAGGCTTTGCGATGACAAATCGGCTTTCGTTTTGCCTGTTTGCGATTTTAACCTGACTCGTACCGTTTAAAATCCGCGAATTGTTGTCGGCTTATATGATTTGTCTGGGCGTGAGTCGAGCTACTTCCTTTACGAAGAGCTAAACCAAAATTTGGATTTCTTGTATAGCGCGCTATGTTTATCCTTGTCGTATGCAAGAGAGCCTACCCCTTGAAGGGCGGCTATTTGTCTGTTTAGGACGTTAGAGTTCGTTTGTTGTGATCAGCAACAACGAAATGATGCCAGTTTAGAGACATGTTACCGTTTAGAGGTGTGTTTGTATGTTTTGAGTTCTAGAGACGAGGATTTCGTCTGGAACGTTTTGAGGAAAAGAATGTCCTTCGAGCGTTAGCGACGTCTCGCAGTGCTGAAGGTCGAGTTTCCCTTGTGCCGCATTTCGTGGTTGAAATGTTCGCGGGCTTTGGAGATGTTTTGCGAATGTTCGCAGCCAGAAACTGTTGTTTCGGTTTGGATGCAGGACCAAGAGGTCGCGTAAGTTCGACCCATGGAGAAGCGTCTACATTCACAGTGCTTCGTGAAGTGTTGGCCTTGCGGGATTTGTTTGTATATATTAAGGATGACTCGTATAACTCTTGGAGCCTTGTCACGAGTGTTTCTTTTCATGCCGTGTTTTCGGAGCGTATAGAACTTAATCGATTGATGATAAGTTTAAATCTTCTGTTAACGATATGGTTGTTAGGACTGAGTTTTGGTATGAAGAGTTTATCGTATGATTTCCGATTCTGGGTTATACGACAAATTGCTTGCGTAATAGTCACTTGGCGTTCTATGAACAAATCGTGGATTGTTGTTTTTAGCCGTTAAGTGATTGGAGCGGTGGTCGCTCAGTAGCTTTGAATTGGCATGGAGTCTAGATTCAGCTGTATCGCCAAGGAAGTTGTTGGTAAACGATCAGACCATGACCCTTATTAAGGTCATGTTAGTTTACGATTGTCCTTAATGGGGATGCCGAATTCAGGTCCGGGCTTTACGGAAGGGCGTAGTTGGCCGAGGGCCAAATAGCGTTTGCCGAGGTAGACATGCCAAGCATAGCGGAGTTTTCTGAGTTATGGCTGATGGCTTTTAGAAACGATCTTCCACTTCAGGTCTTAGTTATACGATGAATGGCTCGTATAAATTCTTTTTTGTTGCATGAAAATCGTTTCATTTTATCCGGGGGAAAAAGTTTAAGGGATCGACGCAGGACATGTGCGGGTTCGCCTGCGTTATTATTTCCTGCTCGGACGTAACCGCGGGGAGTGAAAGCAGGAGCCAGAAACCTTGTGGAGCAAAAACTGTCTATGACAGTTACTCGTTGGACCCATTATGTTTATTTTACGAAAGTTGCTTTGTATGAATTGACTCGACCATACAGAGGATTTTTCGTAAAAGTGATGTAAGAGGGGGTTTTTGTAAAGGTAACTGGAGAGTTTTTCTCACAAATTACTTGCGATATTTGCGAGCACGGATTATGTTTTTCTCATTCACTTTTGCGTACTGCGAAGTCGTTTTGCATGAGACCGATCTTGGTTTTTCCATAGGCTGTTTTGTTTAAAATATTCTTGTTATAGGAAAGTAATGGAAGACCGGTTTCATGGAGATAGAAAATCGCAGATTGTCAAAATAGCAATGTTTCCGCGGATTGCACGGGAGATGTTTCCGCTATGATTTCGACCTTTGGATGAAAGCTGCTTCGAATTACTCATCGAGTTTTACCGAAGGTTATTTCGTTATTTTCGTAGTTCACCATCGTGCTATTAGTCTGACGTTGGTACACGTTTCTAGTCGCGAGTTTGCGACGAGAGACGACGTAGAGTTTTCAAGACTATGTTTGTAACGGTTGGGCTATGCCGTTAGCGTTTTTAGACGAATCTTATTGCTGCGAGAGTTTCCTTTGTCAAAAGCGTTGTCTTGATGCTGAAGCAAAAAGTTTTCGAAGATGGGACTATACGGGTATAGTATACGTACCTACTTCCCTTTTCTTTTTACGAAAGAAAACGGGTTAGCCGTTCTTCCAAAGGCTTGTGTACGTTTTTTCTTTCTTTTAGGAAGCGGGATGAGTATGCTTTTAGAACGCGTGGCGATCGTTTCTCAGTTTTTCGAGAGACTAGATCGGTTTGCATGTTCTGCCTAGACAATCAAGGAACGATGGAACAAGACTGGAAATTTTGCCTAAGACTTAGCTTGCTAGACTATCCACCTAGGTCCTAAGTTCCCTAAATTCTACGGCAGTTTTTCAAGACGTTTTTGTTCCTGTCCTACGAAGAATTAAAACCTTTACAAAAAATTTCGAGAAAATAGTCTTTTGAACGTTTCGGCATTTCCGAAGGAATCCCATTTCCTCGTATAGTCGAGACTATTGGTGTTTAGAATAACCGTGATCGTTTAATACGATGAATCGAAATCCATTCATCATTCGAACCTTTTATGGTCTTCCGAGATTTCTCGAGTGTCGGGATCGAGATGGACTTGGATTCGTAGACTTCCCGTCTTCGAGGGTTTGAATAATGAGGCTTCGAACTTAGATTTTAAAATACGAATTTTAAAAAATCGAGAAGGTTTTGCGGAAGAATCGTCGTGTTTCTCGAACAATCCGAACATGGGTTTAAGGGACCAAGATGTTGCTGTTGCTTGCCTTCGTCGATCCCCGGGGCTCACGGACTCAAAGACCAAGTTACGAAAAACTCAGGCAAAGATGCATGGTACTGAGACAGGACCGGTCTCGTCCTATGACGGGACAGAGAGATCCTTCTCATGGGCGAGGTGGTCGAGACAGCGACATTGTTTTCTTCGTAAAATCTCAACGGAAGCTCCGATTGAGACGAAACGAAAACCATCTTGACCTAGATTCAAAGGAGAGCAAAGTGAGGTTTCCACAGGCGAGGTGGCCATGGGCGAGGTGACCTTAATGATGGTTGTTCTCGTCCACGGGCGAGGTGGCCGGGAGAGTGATTTTGTTCCCTTCGTAAAATCTCAACGGAAACTCCGATTGAGACGAAACGAAAGCCACTTTGATCTAGACTCAAAGGATAACGAAGGTGAGTTCCCCCTGTGGTGAGGTAGCCATGTCGGAGGGTGAGGTGACCTCGGTAATGTTTGTCCTTGCCCACGGCGAGGTGGCCGGGACAGTGATTTTGTTCCCTTCGTAAAATCTCAACGGAAACTCTAATTGAGATGAAACAAAGCTATTTGACCTAGACACAAAGGAGAACAAAGTGGGTTCTTACTAAGGCGGACTGGGAAGACTGATCTTACCCTATGGCAAGTCGTCCTAGTAAGATCAAGCTTCGACCTCCTTTTGTTTTCCCGTTTGTTCCTCGAGAGTTGTTTGTAAGAAGTATGGCAGTGGGAATCGGTGAACCGATTTGCCGTGCTTCTGTTCCGCGAGTAATTTAGGGTTTCCCCAAGGTTTTGAGGAGAATAAGTTTTATTTTTCCGAGAGATTCTCGAAAGAAACGTTTTTCGTATAAACCTTGCTCGTAACAAGGAGAATTTTTGGGGTTTGATAGATTTTATCGTTGCCCTTTCTGTTTAGATAGAGAAATTGCGAGATCGTTTTCGTGCTCTTCTTGTGGCGGAAAGCCGCAGCTAGGTTTTTGATTTGCCCGAGCACCGTGGCGTTTGCGTAAGCGTTGGCCGTAGGAACAGTCGCTGCTGGAGTTGTTTTACCATCGTTGACGCAAACTGCAAATTTTTCTTTCATATTTCCGGACATCGGTTCGATCAAGCGCTTTGCGGCCGTATGAGTAAGAGTAATCCGTCCCCCCCCTCCTTCTAGCGCCAAACTGTGGGAACCGAAATTCACACCGTCAATTTTAATGAATAAGATTGCGGAGGAAAGCCAAGTTAACCCGACTTTCCCTGAAGGTCTGGACTCTCTGCGACAGCCAACGACAAGTGACCGAATAAATGCGGAAAAGGTTTTGTTAAGATTTGGGACTGGACCTTAAGAAAGGCTGCCTACGTACCCCTTTCGAGGATCAAGTCGGACGTAGTTCAGTTTAGAAATAATTGAACAAGAGATCGAACCGTTCTGGCGGGTTCGTCTAGTATGAGCGTTTGTCATAGAAACAGGCATGTCGAAGATAACGCCTAGGGTTTTTATGTGCGGAGCTCTTAAGTAAAAGAATCGTCCGATCCTTCCGAGAGGAGCGGAGATTTGCTAGTAGGAGGCGGCCAGACGTTCTAGGGCCTTGTTTGTCTAGTACGAGCGTTGGTCATAGAAACGGGCATGTCGAAGATCATGCCTAGGGTTTTTATGTGCGGAGCTCTGAGTAAAAGTATAGTTAGATCCTTCCGAGAGGAACAGAGGTCTTGCGGAGAAGATAAAACTAGAACAAGAGGCGGCCAGACATTCTAAGTCCTGCCTCGCTGGCCTAACCGCCTAAGTTCTAAGTTCTCTAAGCTAGCAGGAGTTCTCTAAGTCTAGATTCTAGGATTTCGGATCTCCTCCTCTTCTACTCTTGCTCTCCTTATATATCCACTCCAAGGTCGGTTTGCCTTAGGATGATGGACCTCGCCTTTGGGCCCAAGCTTATCTCTTCAGGAAATATTCCATTTTCGTCGGTCTTCATAATTATCCTCGAGTTTTCCGCTATTTTTCGGTGACTTGATGTTTATCCGACGTTCGGGAAATCGGATAAATCGTCATAGCCTGATTGGGCCTGAATCCTTAAAATCGTAAGTAAGTCCGTGGACTTGTCTTAAGTCGTTGAACTTTTTATACGATTTCTCGGAAAGAATATCTTTCTCGTAAAATAAACCGTATAGCTTAAAGGATCGATGTTCAAGTTAATCGATCTTTGTTTTATACGATATCTTCTACGAGAAATCCAATCATTCTAATTTTTGTCGTAAAACATCGAGGACGATTCCAACCGAATCGAAAGATGTTCATTCCATAGCCGTGATCGTACCAAACTCACGAGGATCGATCAAACAAGCCAAGATGGGATCAGACCGAGCATGATGGGACCGAGACCAGGACGAGGGCCGTCGACCGGCGCCAGGCCGGGGTGCCGCCGGCGCCAGGCCGGCCCGCGTGACGCGTGCCACCGGTGCCAGACTGGGTGTGCCGCCGGCGCCAGGCCGGCCCGCGTGACGCGTGCCGCCTGCCCCAGGCCGGGTGTGCCGCCGGCGCCAGGCCGGCCCGCGTGACGCGTGCCGCCAGTGCCAGGCCGGCCCGCGTGACGCGGGCCGCCGGCGCCAGGCCGGCCCGCGTGACCTGTGCCGCCGGCGCCAGGCCGGCTCGCGTTATGCGTGCCGCCGGCGCCAGGCCGGCTCGCGTTATGCGTGCCGCCGGCGCCAGGCCAGGGTGCCGCTGGTGCCAGGCCGGCTCGCGTGACGCGTGCCGTCGGCGCCAGGCCGGGGTGCCGCCGGCGCCAGGAGTCCGGTGCCAGCACGGGCGTTTTGAAGATCTCGGCGAGGGCTTCGATTTGATATTTTGATCGTTTTCTGGTTCCTCACGGTTTGAGAGAACGACCTCTTCGAAGTTTCGAGGCAGACTCTTTTGTGTTTAGGGTTTTTGTGGTGATCGAATCTTGATGTCCTTGGGCGAGCGGACCGATCTTTCCTGGGACTCTCGTACGCGCACGCCCGTAGTCTTCCGATCTTACTTTCAAGAAGTGTTTCACGAAGAACCCATAAGTAAAAAATAATCCTAGCCGTTGATTTCGAGATAACCGTTTTCGACCCCACCAGAGAGTGGATATTCTAATTTGAGAAAATCTCGTATAACATCTTTTCAAATTATATGAGACTTTTTGTTTCAAGAAATACTTTCGAGAGACTTTCAGTCACTGATTCCGTCGTGACCGATTTTGACCCCAACAATTTTCGGATCCCTTCTCCTCTTCTCTTGCTCTCCTTATATACTCACTTCTAGATCGGTTTGCCTTAGGATGATGGACTTCGCCTTTGGGCCCAAGTTTATCTCTTCAGGAAATATTCAATTTTCTTCGATCTTCGTAATTATCCTCGAGTTTTCCCATATTTTTCGGTGACTTGATGTTTATCCGATGTTCGCGAAATCAGATAAACCGTCATAGCCTGACTGGGCCTGAATTCTTAAAATCGTAAATAAGTCCGTGGACTTGTCTTAAGTCGTTGAACGTTTTATACGATTTCTCGGAAAGACTATCTTTCTCGTAAAATAAACCGTATAGCCTAAAGGATCGATGTTCGAGTTAATCGATCTTGTTTTATACAATCTCTTCTACGAGAAATCCAATCCTTCTAATTTTTGTATAGCGCGCTATGTTTATCCTTGTCGGATGCAAGAGAGCCTACCCCTTGAAGGGCGGCTATTTGTCTGTTTAGGACGTTAGAGTTCGTTTGTTGTGATCAGCAACAACGAAATGATGCCAGTTTAGAGGCATGTTACCGTTTAGAGGTATGTTTGTATGTTTTGAGTTCTAGAGACGAGGATTTCGTCTGGAACGTTTTGAGGAAAAGAATGCCCTTCGAGCGTTAGCGACGTCTCGCAGTGCTGAAGGTCGAGTTTTCCTTGTGCCGCATTTCGTGGTTGAAATGTTTGCGGGCTTTGGAGATGTTTTGCGAATGTTCGCAGCCAGAAACTGTTATTTCGGTTTGGACGCAGGACCAAGGGGTTGCGTAAGTTTGACCCAGGGAGAAGTGTCTACATTCACAGTGCTTCGTGAAGTGTTGGCCTTCCGGGATTTGTTTGTATATATTAAGGATGACTCGTATAACTCTTGGAGCCTTGTCACGAGTGTTTCTTTTCATGCCGTGTTTACGGAGCGCATAGAACTTAATCGATTGACGATAAGTTTACATCTTCCGTTAACCATATCGTTGTTAGGACTGAGTTTTGGTATGAAGAGTTTATCGTATGATTTTCCGATTCTGGGTTATACGACAAATTTCTTGCATAATAATCACTTGGCGTTCTATGACAAATCGTGGATTGTTGTTTTAGCCTTTAAGCGATTGGAGCAGTGGTCACTCAATTAATTGGGTGTGGCATAAAGGTTGTGCTCAGCCGTATAGCCAAGGAAGTTTTTTTGGTAAAGGATTAGACCACGACCCTTTCGTGTTAACATTAAGGTCATGTTAGTTCACGATTGCCTTTTAAGGGGATGCCGAAATCCAATCCTTCTAAATTTGTCGTAAAACATCGAGGATGATTCCAATCGAGTCGAATCGAAAGATGTTTATTCCGTAGCCGTGATCGTATCAAACTCACGAGGATTGATCCAAGCAAGCCAAGATGGGATCAGACCGAGCATGATGGGACCGAGACCAGGACGAGGACCGTCGACCGGCGCCAGGGGGCTTGCCGCCGGCGCCAGGCTAGCTTGTGGGACGCCTGCCGCCGGCGCCAGGCTGGCTTGTCGCCGGCGTCAGGCCGGCTTGAGGGACTCTTGCCGCCGGCGCCAGCCTGGCTTGCCGCCGGTGGCAGGCTGGCTTGCCACCGGCGCCAGGCCGGCTTGCGGGACGCTTGCCGCCGGCGCCAGGCTGGCTTGCCGCCGGCACCAGGCTGGCTTGCCGCCGGCGCCAGGCTGGCTTGCCGCCGGCGCCAGGCTGGCTTGCCGCCGGCGCCAGGCTGGCTTGCCGCCGGCGCCAGGCTGGCTTGCCGCCGGCGCCAGGCTGGCTTGCCGCCGGCGCCAGGCTGGCTTGCCGCCGGCGCCAGGCTGGCTTGCTGCCGGCGCCAGGCCGGCTTGCGGGACGCCTGCCGCCGGCGGCAAGCCAGGATGCTTGCCGCTGGCGCCAGGCCGGCTTGCGGGACGCTTGCCGCCGGGGCCAGGCCGGCTTGCGGGACGGTTGCCGCCGGCGCCAGGCCGGCTTGCGGGACGCTTGCCGCCGGCGCCAGGCTGGCTTGCCGCAGGCGCCAGGCCGGCTTGCGGGACGCTTGCCGCCGGCGCCAGGCTGGCTTGCCGCCGGCGCCAGGGGTTCTCTGCCGCCTGTGGGTTTTCCGTTTCCCGATCTCTCCCCCGTTGGCCGTTTGTGCGGGAAATCTTTGAGTTTGGAAGGATCTTTAGCCGTAGATTTCGAGATAACCGTTTTTGACCCCAACAGTAAGCCCCCCAGCTCGTAAGATCGGAGACGATTTTGCGGGCGAATGATTCGAGTTTTCTAAAAATTGAAATTTTCGGCTAAGGATTCTTTTCCGCAGGAAATCTACGTCATCATCCCCTTCTTTTTTTTATGATGATACTTACCCCTTATTTTGCGGACAGTTTGTGTCGCTGATTGACTGAATGCTTGGCGAGTGTGGGTCGGAAGTCATTCGTCTATCGAAGGAGCTGGAGTCGTCGCAGGAAGCGCTGAAGCGTACTGAGGCTGCACTGCAGACCATCGAGGACACCCGTGCTGCCCAGACGTCCAAGCTTGAGGTTCGTATCAGCGACCTTGAGCGTGACCTTGGGAAGACCACGAGTTCACTACTCAAGGTGAAGAAGGAGAAGAAGAGCAAATACTCGGATTCCGCCGCCTTCAGCAGAAGATCCAGACTCATGAGGAGATGGACGCCCATAGATCCTCGGAGGTTGCCGATGCTCGTGACGACTTCTTTGGTCGTCTGACGAGAATGGCCATCCTATTTGAGTCCTTGATAGCTGTCCGCAAGAGGGACTTGGCTTTAGCGGGGATCGAGGGGAGTCTGAGCGAGCTCGAGTTGCTTCGGGGTAACAAGGCCCCGTTTTTGGACTCGGAGGAAGCCAGACTATCGTCCTGTAAAGGAGAGTGGGCGACCTCCGAGGGAGACCTGCAGGCCGAATGCACCCTTGCGCCGACCTCCGAGGACTCAGAAGATCAGGAGCGCGCGGGAGAGGATTGCGAGGCTGGCGCGGACGAGGCGGTTAGTGACGGTGCGACCGAGGGAAGCGACGGCGAGGCTGTCCCTATCGCGGGTGAGTTTGAGGATGAAGGTGGCGCTCCTGGGAGCGTCTAGGTTTATCAATCCCTTCTGGGATTTCTTTTTATATGTGTTTCGGCCGTTAAGAGGCCATGATGTATTTACCGGGACTGGCCGTTGGTGGCTTCGAATCCCTGCCCCTTTTTGGGGTTTTGTTTGAACTTCTGCGGTCTTAATCTATGAAACGCTTTTCGATTATTTATGAACTTCAGTTTTTTCGAAGTATGAGAAAGAGGGTGTGAGTTGTCGTCTCATTCCTAGTTCCCTGATGATCACCGTACCTATTGTTTGCATAAAGCGAGATTTTCCACGGTTTACCGATTTACGCGAAAAGTTCGTGAAACAAAATAGGGTAAGTGAAGAGACAAATTTTTGGATCTCGTATACCATACTATGTCTGTGAGATGTCAAGATCCAGCGTGGCTGGGTTTAGGGCAAGACCTAGGTTTACTCTCGGACTGAGGCTTTGCGATGACAAATCAGCTTTCGTTTTGCCTGTTTGCGATTTTAACCTGACTCGTACCGTTTAAAATCCGCGAATTGTTGTCGGCTTATATGATTTGTCTGGGCGTGAGTCGAGCTACTTCCTTTACGAAGAGCTAAACCAAAATTTGGATTTCTTGTATAGCGCGCTATGTTTATCCTTGTCGGATGCAAGAGAGCCTAACCCTTGAAGGGCGGCTATTTGTCTGTTTAGGACGTTAGAGTTCGTTTGTTGTGATCAGCAACAACGAAATGATGCCAGTTTAGAGGCATGTTACCGTTTAGAGGTATGTTTGTATGTTTTGAGTTCTAGAGACGAGGATTTCGCCTGGAACGTTTTGAGGAAAAGAATGCCCTTCGAGCGTTAGCGACGTCTCGCAGTGCTGAAGGTCGAGTTTTCCTTGTGCCGCATTTCGTGGTTGAAATGTTTGCGGGCTTTGGAGATGTTTTGCGAATGTTCGCAGCCAGAAACTGTTGTTTCGGTTTGGACGCAGGACCAAGGGGTCGCGTAAGTTTGACCCAGGGAGAAGCGTCTACATTCACAGTGCTTCGTGAAGTGTTGGCCTTCCGGGATTTGTTTGTATATATTAAGGATGACTCGTATAACTCTTGGAGCCTTGTCACGAGTGTTTCTTTTCATGCCGTGTTTACGGAGCGCATAGAACTTAATCGATTGACGATAAGTTTAAATCTTCCGTTAACCATATCGTTGTTAGGACTGAGTTTTAGTATGAAGAGTTTATCGTATGATTTTCCGAATCTGGGTTATACGACAAATTTCTTGCATAATAATCACTTGGCGTTCTATGACAAATTGTGGATTGTTGTTTTAGCCGTTAAGCGATTGGAGCAGTGGTCACTCAATTAATTGGGCGTGGCATGAAGGTTGTGCTCAGCCGTATAGCCAAGGAAGTTTTTTTGGTAAAGGATTAGACCACGACCCTTTCGTGTTAAGGGGATGCCGAATTCAGGTCCGGGTCCTTTTGAAGGCTTCTGTACGTTTTTTCTTTCTCGTAAAATAAACTGTATAGCCTAAAGGATCGATGTTCGAGTTAATCGATCTTGTTTTATACAATATCTTCTACGAGAAATCCAATCCTTCTAATTTTTGTCGTAAAACATCGAGGATGATTCCAATCGAGTCGAATCGAAAGATGTTTATTCCGTAGCCATGATCGTATCAAACTCACGAGGATTGATCCAAGCAAGCCAAGATGGGAACAGACCGAGCATGATGGGACCGAGACCAGGACGAGGACCGTCGACCGGCGCCAGGCTAGCTTGCGGGACGCCTGCCGCCGGCGCCAGGCTAGCTTGCGGGATGCCTGCCGCCGGCGCCAGGCTGGCTTGCCGCCGGCGCCAGGCCGGCTTTCTGGATGCTTGCCGCCGGCGCCAGGCTGGCTTGCGGGACGCTTGCCGCCGGCACCAGGCTTGCTTGCCGCCCGCGCCAGGCCGGCTTGCGGGACGCTTGCCGCCGGCACCAGGCTTGCTTGCCGCCGGCGCCAGGCCGGCTTGCAGGACGCTTGCCGCCGGCGCCAGGCTGGCTTGCCGCCGGCGCCAGGCCGGCTTACGGGACGCTTGCCGCCGGCGGCAAGCCAGGATGCTTGCCGCTGGCGCCAGGACGGCTTGCCGCCGGTGCCAGGCCGGCTTGCGGGACTCTTGCCGTCGGCGCCAGGCTGGCTTGCCGCCGGTGCCAGGCCGGCTTGCCGCCGGCGCCAGGCCGGCTTGCGGGATGCTTGCCGCCGGCGCCAGGGGTTCTCTGCCGCCCGTGGGTTTTCCGTTGCCCGATCTTTCCCCCGTTGGCCGTTTGTCGGGAAATCTTTGAGTTTGGAAGGATCTTTAGCCGTAGATTTTGAGATAACCGTTTTTGACCCCAACAGTAAAGAGTCTGCAGCAAGCTGAGCCTAGAGCTGAGACACCAACTGAGAAAGGAGCAGACAACAAGCTGAAAGAAGTGGAGCAGGAAGACACTGAGTTTGAGCTATCACCATATGATAAGCTCCCCTTTCCCCAAAGAGTTCTCACCAAAGCTCAAAAGAAAGTGATCTCAAAGTTCAGGAAAGATCTTAGTGATGTTGGAGTCAAGCTTCCAGAGATATCAGGTATTCGTGAAGCTCATGTCCAGATGATGCTCATCAAGGACATTCTAGACCACCAGGATGAAGTGGCTGAGCTTTTGGACATCTCCATTCTGAAGATTGATCCACCAACCCCTCCAAAGTCCCTCCCTAAGCTAGAGTCTCAAGGGAAGTTCACCTTGTCTTGCTCTCTTGGTAAACTAACTATGGATGATGCTCTTGTTGATAGTGGTGCTAGTGTGAATGTCATCTCCTTGGATATGGTGAAGAGTCTTGGGATTGAAAGCATGGAACCAGATACTCCTCCTCTCAACTTTGGGGATTCTTCTTCTACAACCCCACTTGGCATAATCAAGGACTTCCCCTTGAAGATTGGCTCCTGCACCATACCTATTGACCTCACTGTTTTAAAGATGGTATCTGAAGACACTAGGCACTCCTTTCCTCACAACAGTTGGAGCTTGCATTGACTTTCCCAACAAGAAGGTCACCCTCATGCATGTCAACAAAGCTGTCTCCTATCCTCTCCAACCTCCAATGGAATCAGACTATTGTGGGACAATCACTTGTGATGGACAAGCTGTTGAGAAACCCCAAGATGAAGAGGTTGTTGGTAACAAAGAAGGTCTTAATGAAGAGGTTGTTCCTTGTCCCATCCATCGTCCATATCGATCGATCGGTAGTGTGTGGTGTCGATCGATTTTGACCACTTCTGCCTGTAGCGAAGTACAGCAATTCCTTTTGCAGCAATGTAATTCCATCGGTTTTCCATCTGAGGTTGGAACTAAGTGTTGCGTAGAATAGATCAAGAGCATGTTCCAATGCGAATTCTTCCCATTTGTTGTCTGTCTTGGCAGTATCAAGAATCTTCGTCCTCATGGTGTTGAATCTTCTTTGAGATAGGTATCGAGCTATGTGTTGTCCTTGCTGTCGATCGATTCTTTCTGATGCTCGGCTGGTTCCTGGTCAGGATCAATCGAAATGCTAGTAGGCATGTCGGTCGATGGCGATATCTTTAGGTGAAAATCAAGCTGGCTCTGAATCGTGCCCATCTCCTGCTGGAAAGCATCCATACGTGATTCTAGTACAATCACATCCTCAATCATTGGATAGTAGGAAGTACCAAACTTCTCCTCATAGGAATCTAACTTCTCTTCCAATCTGGTAAAGCGTATGTCGATTGATTGCCTTTAGTGACTATCGATCGATGTAGGATGAGCGTCGGTCGATGAGTCCATCTCTCATTGGCCGATGTGTGATGTGGAAACTCATGGGAGGTGGAGAGTTTCCATTGCTTCCATGCTGCAGCTCCTTGTGGTATTCTTCTTCTCAAAGTGTTGACATCTTCTGGAAGATTCTCCATTGTCTGAGTGAGGTATTTGATCTTGTCATTGAGTGGATGGTAGACACTATCAAGCTTCCACTTGAAATCATTCATGGAATCATAATGAATGGTGTAGATATCATTGAGCTTATCATCCATCTCTGCTCTGCTGTAAGGATCTGGATCTTTCTGTGTAGCTGGTGTGAATCTTTCGCGATGCTCTGCTGTAAGCTGGTTGATATCTTGCATATTTACATGTTTTTAGCATCCATATCTCATTCATTTTGATCATATAAGTTAGGCATTAGGCATCTTTAGGTCCATTTTGCATCCCTTTATCCTTATCAGGTGTTGGAGTATGTTTTGGTGTGATTTGAGGTGTTTGGAAGCCTTATGGCCCAAAGAGAGGTGAAGAATCAAGTTTGGCCATGAAAAGAGAAGACAATCCATGATCTGGCCAGGACAAAGATGAGCATGGACAGAGGCCTTAGTGATGTCTTCTCTTGCTAAGATTTTGGGGACACACAGCAAATTGAGTTAGCTTTCCAATGGAAGTGGTTTCAAGTCATTTGGAGCTTTATTGGAGGAGTTATTATGAGTTTACTAGAAGCACATCAAGCTGACCGGGGAGAGTGGTCTGGGATGAGCAACCCGGTCGGGAAAAGAGCAGCTGGATGAGAGTGGTCAAGGATGACTAGGGCTGGGAGAGGTACCCGGTCGGGAGAGAAGTGCTGGACGAGACCAGGCCGGGGAGAGCAGGCCGGGAAGGGACACCCGGTCGGGAATTGAAGACGCGTCCAAGGCATGGGACGACCGGGTAGGACAAGCCAGAATGCTGAACCCGGTCAGGACGAGGGGCATGACCGGGACGGACGGACCGGCCTCATTCACCCGGTCGGGAAGGATGATCAAGACATGGACGAGGCAGGACCGGGATGGGCCGTCCGGGATGCCGAATCCGGTCGGGAGGAGAGACGACCAGGACGATGGCTGGACCGGGTGAGCAGGACCGGGTTGGACAACATGGTCGACCCCAGACCAAAAATTTAGATTCTCTCCTATTGGCTGAAGCCTAATTGACTCCAAGGACTTTTTAGTAATTTTTAATGATGTTTCTAGGTTTTCTAAACCATGTATAAATTCTCTTGTATCCCAAAGTTCGGACTTAACTTCTTTTCTCTCAAAAACACATTTAGATCTTGAAGAAAGTTTGGATCTTTGATCCTTTTCATCTCATTTCTTTTGTGTTTATTAGATTATCTTCTTCTCTAATCATGTTTAGCCTTGAATCATCATTGATTTTGAGGTTTTCCATGGCTATTAGTGAGTAGATCTATCTAGGGTTCATGGGCTTGGGAGACTAAGGGTGATTAGGTGTAGATCTAAGATGTTTTAGTGTAGATATATCTTTTCCTTGCTTGATCGAGTGTTCTTCTTGCTATTTTGGAGTTGGCCTCTTCAAAATAGAGCTATAGACATTTCATGCCCGGAAGGTGTTCTATGAAATGCCTGAACCAACTCATCACTGCTTTTAACATCCTTTACCTAAGGGATTAGTTTTTAAAGGTGTTGAGATAGCTAATAGACTTGTTCTTAATGATTGCTTTCATATTATTCAACCTAAGGGATTAGATGCTTGAGATATGTTAGTGAATGAGCATTTATCTAGGGATAGAGCTTGCTTAGGGTTGTGTCTAGGCTTAAGGTGTTAGATTGATTGAAAGCTTGCCATCTTAGATTGAAACTTGATCACCCAAAGTCAATTCCCTTGTCCCAAGAACCCACTTGCCTCATTGAGAAAGAAAGTTCACTCTTTTATTGCATTTTTAATATTGTCTTAGTTCATAATCATCTTCTTATCATGGTTGCACTTAGATTAAGCATAGGCTTGCATTCCCTTTGCATTAGAATCACTTAGAATTAGATTGACATCTTGTATACTACAACATTTGATTGGACCCTTGAAAAGTCTATCATCAAATTGTCGCCGTTGCCAAGTTCTAAGTTGATTTTGACATTGGGATTTAGTCATTTGCTTGAGACTAAGTCATTTTTTTTTCTTTTATTGTGTTATTGCTTCTCCTTGCTCTTTTACCTTTGCATTTCAGGTGTATGATAACTAGAAGCAGAGGTGTGATAAGTCATGGAGTTTTCCCACTTTCAACCATGATTTTTATATGTTTTTGGAAACAAAAGGACACTTTTGGTTTCTTTTATGAGCTTTTACAGGTTCAGGGACTCTTTGTTGAAATATGACCATTTTGGAGCAGAAATGGATACTTTAAGGAGGTTGTAATGGAACGATAACTTAAACTAATCGACCAATTCTCACCATGATGCATCGACCGACGAGACACTATATTCATCGA
The DNA here is from genome assembly GCA_018703725.1 of Brassica juncea. Classification (NCBI taxonomy): domain Eukaryota; kingdom Viridiplantae; phylum Streptophyta; class Magnoliopsida; order Brassicales; family Brassicaceae; genus Brassica; species Brassica juncea. The sequence goes on along the minus strand of CM031942.1, from coordinate 29,305,444 downwards.
TCGATAGAAGATTGTGACATCGATCGATAGAAGATTGTGACATCGATCGATATGAAAGGCCTCCAAGAATTAATGACTAGTTTAATGAGCTAGACATCTCATTAGGGTTTCACTTCTACCAAATGAGTCCCTGGCCGCCTGTTAGGCTATATTAATAGGGTTTTGTATTATTTTAGAGGCAAGCCTTGCCTAGAGAACTTTTAGACCTAATTTTGAGAGAAGCATCTTGCTACCTTGGAGAGAGTGCTTAGGAATGGAGAGATAGATCCAAACTGCATACAGAGAAGATCTTGAACTCCCTTATTTTCTCTACTCTTTTATTATTTCTCTTACTATTCTATTTAAAAGTATTATTCAAACCATCATGATTTTGTCTTCCATGAATATGTTTGAGTAGTTTCTCTTGTTAGATTTAGGTTTCTCATTTAGGGTAAACATGCATTGCAATTGATTTAATGCTAGGGTGTTTAAAATATAGTTCTTCATTCTAGTTGCTCTTAATGCTAAGTATAGGATTGATCACCCTTATCTTAGATCTTAGGATTAATTTGGATAAGTGAAAACTTAGCAAATCCCTGAAACCCAAAGCTGGTATGTTCCAACTTTACCTAGAGTGCACGAAAGTAGCCTCTTTGTAAGATTGGAGAACCAATTCAAATCCAATCTTAAAGCTCACTAGAAACGATATCGATCGATAGAGCAATCCGCTTGTCGAGCGATACCGCGAAAGGTGTATAGATCGATATTCATATAGAATAATCGATCGACACTTTCTTATACTCATCGAACGATAGTTGATGAATTAAGATCTAGTTGAAGATAATCAATCATTGATTTAACCTTAAGGTTTGAGTTCAGAGCTATGAATACTAAAAACCCTAGATATCCTGCATGCTAGTTACACCTGAGAAATAGCCTAAATCAAGCTTTCTTTCCTCTTGCTTAAAACCTAAACCATTCAATCAAGCAATTACTTGCTTACCCCTTTATTTATTGTGTAATCCTAGAGTCTCTGTGGATTCGATCCCTAAGTACTACAACTGAACCTCTTATTTGAGAGAGTAAAGTCACTCCTTAGGGTAATTTGAGTGATATCAAATTTGGCGCCGTTGCCGGGGACTCTTTCTTATTACCATTAGATTTAGTTCAGAATATAGTCTAGACCTTATTTTCGTATTTACTAAAATCTTTTCCTCTTATTGTGCTCTTACAGGTACCTAAGAATGGAGAAGACAAATTTCGGCAGCCCATCGATCGACACGAACACAACAACATCGAGCGATACGTCGAGCGAGGAATCGACCGACATACCGACCCGAACATCGATCGATGCCAACCAGCCGGAAGCAGGTAAGTGTTCACTTACCGATCTTGCTAATGAGGAAGTAGTCCTAGGCAAACCAACTACCAACACAAATTCTGAATTTGCTGATGAACAGGGAAATGAAATCCCTGTTCAATCTTATTCATCTTCCTCTGAAGATGAGGAACCAGAATTGATTTTGCAAGACTACTTAGACCCCATGAAGACCTATTCCAATAGGTCTGCCATCAAAGTACCAGAAGCTGATACCAGAAAATCAAAACTCTACCTTGATTTTATTCTTCTGGTACGAAATAAACCCTTCCGTGGATCTGCTTTGGAGCACCCCCACGAGCACATCGAGTATTTAGAAGATCTAGTCTCTGATGACTACAATCGCTGTAAACTTTTTTCTTTTTCCCTTAAGGGAAAAGCCAGAAAGTGGTTGAATCAAATTCCAGCAGGCTCTCTAACTTGCTGGGAGGAAATCAGAAACGCTTTCATAAATCAATTTTTCGATGACGCTCGCTATTGGGATATACGAGAAATGTTATCTTACTTTTCTCAAGGCCCACATGAATCATTTAAAAATGCCTGGATCAGATTTGAAGGCTATCAACGTGATTGCATTCACCATGGTTACTCAGAACCGCAGCTCCTAAATTTCTTTTACGGAGGCGTCAGCCTTCGTTACCAAATCACGCTGGATACCGCAAGTGAAGGAAACTTTAGCACTAGGAATCCTAGTAAAGGAAAGCGTTTGATCAGAAATATAGCTTTGGGAAAATCCTATGAGATCAGTGATAGAGAAAGTAGAGCCACGTCCAGGGACACGCTCCAATTAGCTGAAATCAGGCAGTCATTAGACTCTCTGCACTCAATCATGATGGAAAAGAAACTTAGACAAACTCTTCCAAGTGATAATAGTTGTTCTGAAAGACAACTATTTTATGTCGAAAAGAGTACGTCTCAAGTTTACGACCCGGACGAAGATAAATTCACCCAAAAATATGATGCCCTAATCAAATCCCACCAAAGAAAAACTGACTCTAGGTTAAATCGAGCTTTCACGGGAAATCAGAAAATAGAAAGCGACATGGACACCAAACTAAACGTTATTCATCGTGAGCTATTTAAGAAATTAGATGCTTTAAGTGAACAAGTCAAGCGATTAGAAGGTAATGTCGCCAAAAACGCAATCGCTATCGAGAGGGAAGCAGGACGCCTTCCTGGGCGAACTGATATGAACCCAAGACGTCAAGTTAGTGCTGTACTCTTGAGAAGTGGAAAGAATCTTGTTCCGAAAGTTAAGGAAAAATGTTCTTCAGAAAATTTTTCTAAAGAAGAGATCAAACCCACCCCTAACCCTGTGCTATTCCATGCCAGTAGAGGGGAACCTTCACCAAACAAAAGCAAAGAAAAAAATAGTCAAAGCCCCGAAGAGGTTGTGATTGACATTCCGGACGATTAGGAAGATTCGGAGGATGAAGTTAATATCGACCGATATGACGAAACCAATATCGATCGACACCAACCCCCTGAGCCGAAAAATGGTTCAGCACCAGCTGGACCGACTATCGAAAGGGTTTATAACCCGATTCCCCCTTTTTCTCCACGAAAGTCCGACCCTAAGAGTGAATTGGACAGAGAAGTCTGTAAGAAAGCAATCGAAAGGATAAGAGTTGAGATGCCATTAAGTGATGCTGTCAAAATTTTGCCAACGCTAAAGAAATACGTTAAAGACATGGTAACTAAAGGTTTTCACGTCGGAGAACGTAGTATCATGATGATTTCTGAGGAAGTCAGTGCTATAATTCAAGGCGAAATTCCGTTCAAGCAACCCGACCCTGGTAGTTTCGTTCTTAGTTGCACCATCCAAGATAAACAATTTCCAAGAGCCCTCTGCGATCTCGGACTAGCGTGAATTTGATGCCGCACTCTGTTGCAACATCCCTCGGATATGCGGAGTTTACTCCAGCAAATATCCAACTAGTTCTCGCTGATCGATCTGTCTGAGTCCCGGAAGGAGCACTTAAGGATGCACCCGTAATCATCATTGGCTGCACAGTACCAACGGACTTCGTTGTACTTCACTACAAGAACGAACCCAGAGACCCCATTATCTTGGGAAGACCATTTCTTGCAACCGCAAATGCGATAATTAAAGTCAAAGAAGGACGCATCTGCCTGAACATTGGAAACATTCCAATGAGATTCGACATGGAAAAAGTAATGACGCGCCCTTTGATAGATAGATCATCCTCCTGTGTCGATGATATCGGCGAGCTTACCCAAAAATCCTTTGAAGATTCATTCCTTGAAAGCCAGATCGAGGACGTGCTCATGGTTGCTCAGGGAAAATTTTTCAGCATAGATAACCATACGGAGGATTATGAACATTTAACTGACGCAAGAAATGATGATGCAACAAATGATGAAGATGATTCCGAGATAAATATCGATCGATATTTGCAAAACGCTGTCGATCGATAACCATTCTTGATAGACGATCTAAGCAAGGAAAATGCAACAAAGGTGGAATTGAAACCACTTCCTGCTGGACTCGAATATGCCTACCTTTTTGACAACACCTATCCCGTTATCGTAAATGCAAATCTTACAAACAGTGAGCTCGCTTTATTGCTGAATAAATTGCGAAAACACAGGAAAGTAATCGGATACTCTCTTGAAGATATCCCAGGAATTTTCCCCGACCTGTGTATGCATCGGATTCATCTTGAAGATGAATCAAAATTATCAATAGAACATCAGAGGGGACTCAACCCCAATCTGAAAAAAGTTGTTAAAAAGGAGATTATCAAACTTCTCGATGCCGGTGTAATCTATCCAATCTCAGATAGCAATTGGGTGAGCCCAGTTCAGGTGGTGCCTAAGAAAAGAGGCATCACTGTAGTCAAGAACGACAAGGACGAACTTATTCCAAAAAGAACTGTAACTGGACACCGTATGTGCATCGACTACAGGAAACTAAACTCCACAACGCGGAAAGACCATTTTCCTTTACCTTTCATCAATCAAATGTTGGAAAGACTAGCCAATCATCAATACTATTGTTTTCTCGACGGATATTCCAAATTTTTCCAAATTCCAATTCATCCGGATGACCAAGAAAAGACAACCTTCACATGCCCTTACGGAACATTTGCTTACCGTCGGATGCCATTTGGCCTGTGTAACGCCCCCGCTACTTTCCAACGCTGCATGATGTCTATCTTCACTGATATGATAGAAGATTTTATGGAAGTTTTTATGGATGATTTTTCAGTCTATGGATCTGATTACAAAAGTTGTCTCGATAACCTCTGTAAAGTTCTAGCCAGATGCAAGGAAAAGAACCTTGTTCTAAATTGGGAAAAATGCCATTTTATGGTTAATGATGGAATTGTTCTTGGACACAAGGTATCTGCTGCTGGAATTGAAGTAGATCGAGCAAAGATAGAAGTAATGACTGGTTTACCTCAACCAACTAACGTAAAAGACATAAGGAGTTTTCTTGGGCATGCTGGATTTTATCGAAGGTTTATAGAAGATTTCGGAATGTCAGCAGGCCTTTGATAAAATCAAAAAGGCTTTGATAACTTCCCCTGTCGTGCAAGCACCCGATTGGAGTCTTCCTTTCGAAATTATGTGCGATGCAAGTGATTTCGCAGTAGGAGCAGTGTTAGGGCAGCGTAAAGATAAAAAACTTCAAGTGATTTCGCAGTAGGAGCAGTGTGCGAGCCGAACTCTGGACGATGCTCAGAGAAATTATGGCACAACGGAAAAAGAAATTCCGAAACTACCTTGTTGGCTCAAAAGTCATTGTTCACACCGATCACGCAGCAATAAAATACCTTATGCAAAAGAAAGATTCCAAACCACGACTTATCCGATGGATCCTTCTACTCCAAGAATTTGACATGGAAATCAAGGACAAAAGAGGAGTAGATAACAGCGTAGCTGATCACCTTTTTCGGATAAAAGTCAATGACAACATTCCTATTGATGATTTCTTGCCAGCGGAAGGTGTATACCTGGCAGAATCTACATTCGTTGGTCAGATAAATTTTGCATCTGAATCCATAGCGGTCGATGAACTAAGTAATGAGGTGATCGATATAACCGAACCAATGTCGATCGATGACACGAACGATAAATCGGTCGATGCTACAGATGGCATGTCGATCGATGAATCATCCGCTCAATCAATCGACAACAAGACAGACGCACTGACCAATTGTGAAAACGGCCTTACCTGGATAAAGTTTCATTCAAGATATCGTTTAATGTGACTGTCACCGTACCGACAGTATCAACACTGATCCGCACACTCCTGATAGATGCCAAAACTCCGATAAGGAAGTGCACGCTGTTGAAAAGAAATTCAGAGACAGACCCTGGTATGCTGACATAGTGAACTATTTAGCTGCTGACGTCGAACCAGAAGGACTAAAAAATTATGACAGAAAGAAGTTCTTCAGAGAAGTCAGGCGATACCACTGGGATGAACCGTATCTCTACAAGCAATGTGCTGATGGAATTTACAGAAGCTGTGTTGCACCCGCTGAAGGGCCGGACATCATATTCCACTGCCATGGATCATCTTACGCCGGACATTTTGCAACTTTCAAAACAGTTTCTAAAATCCTTCAGGCCGGATTTCGGTGGCCTACTATTCTGCGATGTTCACGCCTATATCATAAAATGTGATAGGTGTCAACGAAGAGGAAAAATCAGCAAAAGACATGAAATTGAACAGAAGTTCATTCTCGAATCGAAGTCTTTGACTGTTGGGGGATAGATTTTATGGGCCCTTTCCCTTCCTCGTATGGGAACAGATATATTTTAGTTGCTGTTGATTATGTTTCAAAATGGGTTGAAGCTATAGCCACTCCTACAAATGATGCTTCTGTTGTTGTCAAACTCTTCAAAAGCATTATTTTCCCTAGATTTGGAGTTCCTCGAGTAGTAATAAGTGATGGGGGTACCCATTTTATCAACAAAGTTTTCGAAAATCTACTCAGGAAAAATGGAGTTCACCACAGAGTTGCCACACCCTACCATCCACAGACGAGTGGGCAGGTAGAAGTTTCTAACAGACAAATCACAGAGATTCTTGAGAAAACCGTTGGGATCACCAGAAGAGATTGGTCACGGAAGCTGGACAATGCACTTTGGGCATACAGAACTGCATTTAAAACTCCACTAGGAACAACTCCTTTCCATCTACTTTACGGAAAAGCTTGTCACTTACCCGTTGAAGTAGAGTATAAAGCAGCATGGGCAACAAAATTGCTAAATTTCGACATCAAGACTCCTGCCGAAAGGAGACTCATACAACTAAACGAACTAGATGAAATCAGACATCTAGCTTATGAGAGTTCAAAGTTGTATAAAGAGCGCACAAAAGCTTACCATGACAAGAAGATCGTCTCCCGGCACTTTGCTGCCAACGATCAAGTTCTATTATATAACTCTCGGCTAACTTTGTTTCCCGGAAAACTCCGTTCTCCCTGGTCAGGACCTATCACAGTTACGGTAGCTAGACCAAACGGAGCCATCACCCTTATGAACGATAAAGGAGAAGAATTTACGGTGAACGGGCAACGAGTGAAGCATTACTGGGCTAAACCGCCGAATGTCAAACCTTTACGGTTGGGAATCCCCGAATCTGATTAAAGAGATTTTTCAGTCAAGCTAATGACTAAAAATAAAGTGCTTAGTGGGAGGCAACCCACTTTTGCATTTAAGTCTCCATTTTTATTTTTCAAATTTTTACTTTCATTTTCAAAAAAAAAAAAAAGATAAGGAACTGCCTTAAAATCGATCGATACGCACATAGGCATATCGATTGATTAGGGTCTATCGAGGCCGCGGCTCATTAACCCCGATTTCCGCATTTTCACCCGCTCATTTCGCATTCCTCTCCTGAAAACAAAAAACCGATTTTTCTCTCTAGAAACCAAGTCGATTTTCGCCGTTTCTTGCCTCAATCTCTTCGTTTTACACTTCTCTATCTTATTTGTTCATCTACTCACTGATTCTACAAGGTAAGAACCCGAAATTCTCTATTTTTCGGATTTTTTTTGGCTAGGTTTTGACATGAACAAAATCATTCGATTAGGCTTGGACTTGGTCGATTTAGGTTGCTAGTATGATGAAATAGGTTCCTGGACTGTTCGTTTTGCATTTGTTGTTCATGGAATTACGATTTGGGATGAATTTCGTGTTGCACGTCCGCGATGTCGTGTCGATCGACATGGTTGTTGTCGAATCGATCGATATAAACGCTAAGGAATCGATGTCAGATACGACAATCGATCGATACAGTTACACCAAAATCGATCGACTCATCTTCTAGAGAGTCGATCGATATCAGAACCATCGATTGCATGTGCTAATGGATGATTATTTTTTGTTTGCAGATGAGTTCACGGAGAGACAGCCGACGCGAGAGGAGGACTAAGAGGAGGCTCGATATGCCGAGCACCTCCAGGGCACCACCCACACCACCATCTTCCTCGACGCCATCATCATCATCACACTCACCGCCCCGACAGCCCGACGAGCGCTCTCCATGGCCTAGGAACCCTTCCAAGGCCATACAGACGGTGGAGTCTTACCCCGACCCGAGGACAGTGGTCCGTTCCACCACTTTCACCCACCGTCGGTGCACGGAGACCTGGGATGACTACGACAGCTGTTCTACAATGCATGGCTGTGCGTTGACATTGCTCCCACCCGTTTCATCGACGAGGCTACCGTCCGGCAGCTTGGTCTCTGGCATGACTTGAGGGACATGATCAGTCAGCTTGGGCTCAGCACCATGGCCACACGCCCCTACGACCTCTACCCATCTCTGGTCCGATAGTTCCTCGCCACAGCCGACCTCACCTACACCACAACCACTGGCCACGTCGCGAGCGACGGAGTTCTCTCGTTCTTCACCAGAGGTGTCAGATACCGGATCACAGTTGCTGAGATCTGCGAGATCTACGGGTTCGGTCCTTCGAACGCCGCTATGGGTGTCCCTGAGTTTCCGATGATCGGTGACTTTTGGAGGATCATTGGCACAGGCCACTGGAGCACGGCTGTCACTCAGACTGATATCCGTCATCCCAGCTTGCGCTACTTCATCAGGGCCCTTGCCAGCACTCTGCTGTGCAAGATGGAGCCCAACAAGGTGCGGATTGACGAGCTCACACTGCTGTTCACTGCGATTGACGGAATTGTGATATCACTTAAATTACCCTATGGAGTGACTTTACTCTCTCAAATAAGAGGTTCAGTTTTAGTACTTAGGGATCGAATCCACAGAGAGCTAGTGTACAAATAAGATGCAATCTTTAATGACTATGCTAGGTTGAAAATAGTTTAAATTAAAGTGCAGATTTGCTGAGTAAGGATAAGATTACTCAGTTGAAAGGATTTTGTTTTGAAAACAGTAAAGAAACGTAGTTATATTCAGGGTGAGTATTCAGGAATTCAGGATTATAGATACTATAAAGGTTAACAAGTTGCTTGCATGATACGTCAGAGGTCAACACTTATTAAATGAATTCATCAGCTCTCGCATTATTTAGACCATTTATTACTTAGATGCTAAATGGTTTTGCGGTCGGCTACTCTGCTGCTGGTATCGCTCGATAGTTCGATAGGAATATCGACCGATACACCTCTAGCTACGTCGATCGATTACTCTATAGGAGTATCGATCGATACGGCTCTAAGCAAGCTTTATGCGCGAGTTGATACAATACTCACCATGATCTTAGATCAGCTTTCACATATTTCAAGAGGGTCATAACATGTTTAGGATGTTATCAGGTATTGCATGTAATGAACAATGTAATCCAAGTTCATGTTCTAGGTAGCTAAGCTAGAAAAAGCATTAGTGAACAATCCTAACAATAAATATCACAACTATAGCAATTACAGGTTGGGGCTAATCCCTCATATCCTATTTTAACCCTAAATCTAAAAAATGAATTTACTTAGACATGGCTAAGTAGTTCATAGCAACAAGGTAATAATAGAAGTCCATAGACCTATTAGAGGGTGAACAATTAGGTTCCAATCACAAACATCTTTGGATCTCTCCTCTAGGTCTGGAATTCTATAACCTTTGTTAACAAATAAAGAACTAAAAGAAATAAGTAGAAATAGAAGAAACTTGAATAAAACTTGTATTGTAGAAAAGACTTGTAAAATTAACTTGTAAAGCTTCTTCTTAATGCCAAAACACTTAGGCATATAAATATATGAGTTCATTAGGTTAAAAAACTCGTCAGGGGCATTCTTGTAAAATGTGATATCTTGGGCTTCAAGTTCGGCCAGGTCCAACTTGTCTTTCTGCCGCCTCAGTATCGATCGATAGTACAGGGTGTACATCAATCGATTATGGTCTCGATGTATCGTTCTTCGGCTAATGTGTGTCGATCGATTGCACAGAGTGTGCATCGATCGATGTGTAACTCTGATGTCGACCTCTGGTCTTGATCTCGGGTGAACTCATCTTTAAGCTCCAAAAGGCACCTAAAACATCACTTTTCTCCAAAATGCTTCTGAACATGAAAACATACCTAATAGACTCCAAAACATAGAAAATAGTAGTAAAAATACTCATATTCCATGGGTAAAAACGGGTAAAATCCATGGTATATCAACTCCCCTAGACTTAACCTTTTTCTTGTCCTCAAGCAAACACACAGGCAGTCTTTATGAAAGAGGTTTTGAAAAGCAGGGACTAAATCAAATTCAAACTTAGAATCATAACCTCTACTTTGTTGCAAACCACATCTAAGAGTCTGTCAATAACAGAAGCACATTATGCAATATCCTAATTAAACAACCTTGATCATCTAGCCAAAAACTTAGCAATCATGTCTGACTAACCCCTCTAGTGATTTCACTTCTGTACATAAAAATAAAAGTGCAGGCTTTACCTTGGGAGTATCAATCACAGGATGCAAGGTTGCTCAAACAAGTATCTGGACCTGCAGGTAAAAATTAGTTCCTATCCTCTCTCTCTACTATTTCTCTCCTAGTCAAGTCTGCTTCATTTGCAAGACATTGACCAAGATTGGACAGGCTTCCATGAATCAAGCCTTAATGTTTGCAGCCACCAAGTCCTGTTCACTTCTTTTTGACCTATATCCTAGGATTCATTGCGAAGCAAGTCTTGAAGGGGGTAACCACCAAGCCCTGTTCGAACCCTTTACCTATAGAATTATTATGAATCAAGTCTTGAGGGGGGTAACCGCCAAGCCCTGTTCGAATTCCTTCCTAGTTAATATCTAACTAATCCTAGAACATAAATTTAAGATAATTTTCGATATTTTTTTTTGAATAATAAAAATTAAATCTAATTTCAAAAATGAGAGAGAGAGAGAGTGATAAAACTATCTACACAAGGCTTTTACCTTCTAGACTTGTTTGAAGCATCCGATCCCATGTATACCAAGCCCCAAGACAAGCAAAGAATGGTCAGGCTAGGTTGGAAATCAGCTTTGGTTCCTCCAGACAATCAATGAAAGTGTTGTCATAGCTGATAGGTGATCAACTTTAGCATCTATAGTACATTCTGCATCAACAAATCTAAGAATGGTGCCTAAAAGATTGGTTAGATAAAAAGTGAAAATTTAAATTATCATTATCCCTTTCTTGACTCAATAAAAACCATTTCGAAAACATTTTTGGAAGAAATCAAAAGGTAAAGAGCATCAGTAACATCCCCCCAGACTTAAATCATACACTCTCCCCAGTGTATAACCAGTCCAGTGAAGGCATAGGTAATAATAAAGTACACTGATATGAAAAAGTTTAGAACGATATACCTGACCGCGATGCGTATCGATCGATGTTGAGTCGCATTCGTCGATCGCTTCTGTGTGGTTCATGTCGATCGATATCGACAGTGTCATGTCGGTCGATTTCAGTGGCAATCGTCTAATTGTAACTGCAAAGAAAAACAAATACGAAAAATAAAATCCTAAAGATAAAAATAAAATGAAAACTACCTAACAGTGGGTTGCCTACCACTCAGCGCTTTGATTATAGTCATCTAGCTTGACTTTGGATGGGATGAGCTACTGAGATGAAATCCAGGTACTTGTTGAGAAACAAGTATCCTCTGTATCTTTCTTCTCACCGAACCATGCGTCAAATAGTCTTCTTGTGGCTTCATATTCTCTGGTTCGTTTCTTCTTTAACTCAATCAACTGATCAGTGATCCTTTGAATCCTTTCTTCATGACCTTCAATGCTGAACTCGTGCCATCCTAACTTCCTGTAGGCATGTTCTGAAAGATCACTGAGCTCCGCTTTCATTGAATCAAAGCGTTGGATCATTTTGTCGTGGATGGAGCTGGTATCGATCGATTCCATTGTTGAAATGTTGGTCGATGGCTGGTGAAGTCCATCGATCGATGTGCTGGTTGCTCGGTCGATCGATTCTAAGGGTCTAGACGTCTATCTTGTGAATCATCCACGCTTGTTATTGCTGTGTAGACTTCATCAGCTAACTTATCCAAATCGGCTCTGGTACAGATCTCTGAAGTCTGTATATCGATCGTTGCAATAGGTTGCTTATTGGTCGATTTTTGCTTCTGCAGACTCTCGTGAAGCTTCTCTGCAAAGAGCTTCATCTGGCCGTCGATTTCAGTCAATCGCCTATCGATCGATGTAAGATTGAGCTCGTCGATCGATGCAATCGATGCAGCCTGATAATCAAGTTGACGTTGGAACTTCTCAGCCTCCTGCTGCATAATATCTATTCGTAGTGCGAGTTCCTCCACTTCTTTGTCTACTAATAAGTGTATATCAGCAATTTTCCTCTCAACTACTTTCAGACGAGTCAATCCTCCAAAAGGATTGCAAGGTGCAGCGGGGTTCATATCTGCATGTGCTTCATTGATAAGGCGGATAGATCTCTTTATCTCTTCTGTGCAGATGCTTAGATCCCCTAGGTTGTGGAAGATAGGTTTACAAGTTTTGTTGAGTTTGCTGCTGAGACGAGCTTCTGCTTTCTTCAATTCTTTCCAGATATCTCCAAGAGACTCATCAACCTCATGTTTGGAGTAAGTGGTCGATGGTGCGGACTCTGTATCGATCGATGTGGATGTTACTCCGTCGATCGATATTGATCTTTTCTGGCTATGGTTCTGTGCATTGCGAAGATCTTCAAGTTCCATCTCAAGACGTTGAACCTTCTTGAGTAATCCTTGGTCTGCACTGAACATCCAGTTCATCTCACTGCGAAGCTTGTCTGTGGCCTCTTCTAAACTCTTTTCCATGGAGAGTTTTTCCCATTTGCGTTCTCCAAGTAAACCGGTGAACATCTCGTTGATCTCGTCTTTAGTGTAGGTTCTTGCACCATTTCTCTTCTTGTAAATGAACTAGCGTGCTCTGGTAGACAGATGTACGAGCGCTCGTCCATTGAAGTTCTTTGGAGCAGTTTCTTGATGTCGTCTTTAGAAATTCTGATGACGTCACCATCTATTCCTCTAGCAAAACCATTCTCGTCTCTGTAGACCCCATACTCATCTCTCTGCTCCCAAAAGAATTTTCAAACTCCATATCGAAAGGCTCTCTTTCCGAATTCGGGACACTTATCGATCGATGCAACACACTCTGTATCGATCGATTTCCGTTGAAGATATGGATCCTTCCTGTTGAGATGGTTATCCTCAGCTTCCTTTGGCTCGGTTGTTGTATCTGCCTCCTGGTGCTGATAATGGTGGTCTGGTCCGTAGCGTTGTTGCTGGAATAGGTTTTGGGATCCATTGGCTAACTGTAGGACGTCTTCCTTGGATATGTGGAGTGTTCGTCCATCCATTGAGCGTGCAAATCCTTGTGAATCCCTGAAAATACCAAACTCATCCGGGATTAGATTACCGAAATTAAATACATTTGAATTTGTTACCTGGGATGGTTGGTTGTATGTATCGGCCGATTGCACAGGTTCTGAATCAGTCGATGGTTGTTCAGGCCTATCGGTCGATTGTACTGGTGCCATGTCGATCGATGAGACTTCTTTGGGTTGGGTGATGTATGTTGGTGTGGCGGTCTCGACCACGAAGCTCTCGTACTGGTAGTCGCTTGCCCAGCTCCCGATTGAGTAGTCTCCCTCTCGGGTGTTGTTGACTGTGTTGTCGAATGATGCGAGGCAAGTAGTATCAATCGATGGGGATGTGGTCCTGTCGATCGATGTCGTGATTCTGAGGTTGTGGTGGAGAAGTCGATCTTCATCTTCTCGAAGGTTGTGACATTCTATAGCTCTCTCCTCCTCGTAATCATCAGTATACTCCTCAATGTGAGTAGTATTTGCAGCATATGGTGGGATGTAGTAGTCATTCTCCCACGTGTTTACTTCAAAATCACCTTCTGGAAACTCCTCCTCGATCTGATTGAATAGTGAATCGATCGATGACCATGTGTGGCTGTCGATCGATGTCCGTTCACCAGAGATGATCGATGAGACAGTGGTACTATCGATCGATTCTGCGGTCTCTGTCTCGTATTCGCCTTGTGAGTCGTATTCATCTCCACAATAGCAAACAGCTACAAGGTCTGAGTCGTCTTGGATCTTCTTAGGGACCTTGATGACTCGTACTGGATCATAGTAGACCGTAGGGTTGATCAGGGTTAGGCACAGTGTGCTTGTCTGAAGGTTACAGACTGCTCCAACTGTGGCTAGGAAGGCTCTTCCAAGTAGCAAAGAAGTGGGTAGGGTTATATTGACGTCCAAGACATGGAAGTCCACTGGAATTAGGGCTTCTCCTATGGTGACCTCAAGGTTTCTCACAATTCCTCGAGAGTTCTACTGAGAACAATCCACAAAGATGAACGATTCTTCAGTAGGCTCTATCTTCAGACCTAGATGGTCTGCTATCACCTTGGGTAAGATGCTAACTCCAGATCCTGTGTCACATAGGGCACGTTGGAAGTTGATTCCCTGTACTGAGTAAGGAACAACAAACTTTCCTGGATCACCCTTCTTCTCTAGTTTGATCCTCTTCTTCATACTTTCTCTGACTTGGTTGAACATCCTCTTCATGTCTTCTTCTGTCTCCTTAGTTTCTCTGAAAAACATCCACAATCTGTGTGAAAAGTAGGCTTCTTCAAAGGGTTTCTCTGTAGGTATCCTTAAAACTCTCTTTCTGAAACTTGTCAACTCTTTCTCATTAACTCCTCTTTTAAGGTGTTTAGGAACCTTCTCTTTCCTTTTTCTGAGAACTCTGCCATCTTTTTCCTTTTCTATCTCCATTGGATCAATAATATCCGTGGGTTTCTTCATTATGGCGGTTGGTGGGTTTCTGGAAGGCTTAGATTGCTCCCGGAGTGCATTAAGTCGTGCAACATCTATCTTGGGAAGTTGCACTCGGCGTGTGATAACTGAATATCGATCGACAGCTTCTGGAGTGTGTCGATCGATTTCTTTATCCTTCGGTCGATCGATGGGACGTCTGTCCTGTCAGTCGACATGGTAAGGGCTGAGCGGATGTGGGTGCTTTGCTGCGAACTCCTCGTGAGTAAGTATCTTCACGGTATTGCACTCGTTGGTAGATCCTTCAAGATCCATTGGTCGATGCTCGTTTTGTTGCATCGATCGATTGGTGTTGGCGTACATCGATCGATGTGATGATCTTGACATCGATCGATTCCAGTAGTTGCCGCTAATACTTTCGATCTGGAAGTCTCCCTCTTGCAGACTCTCTTGCTTTACCACTCTCCAAAAATCATCCTCTATGATAGCACTGACGTTGTGGCCTGTTGTTTCTTCTCCAGTCCCTTTTCCTAAAGCTTCCTGCTTCTTAACAGCTTCTCCTGTCTGAATCACTGGAGTCTCTAGTTTCTTCACATGGGTACTCAAAGCATCAAGCTTTGTGTTCAAAGTGGTGTAGACAGCGTCGATCTTTCCATTGAAGTTCACCTCTAACTGCTGCTGGCTTTCAAGAACTTTGCTGAGCATGTCTTCCAGCTTTCCTTCTGGGGTTGGTGTGGGTGGCTTCATATAAGATGAGTTTCCATAACTTCTGTTGTTGTTGGGGTTGCTGCTGTTGAAGTTTCCTCTCTGTCCCGCGAAGTTTCTGTTTCCTTGGTTTCCAGACCTCTGAAATCCGGTTCCACTGATCCAGTTGACTTCTGCTTCTGTGTAGTCATCTTCTTAATCAGCTTCTGCATCCTCTACTGAGCAGATTTGCTTGTTTAGCAGTTTCTGAACATTGTCAAGTGTAGCTTGTACCTCATTTATCTGTTCCTTTCCAAGGAACGCTGCAGATCTTGCTCTTACAATGTTCTTTGTGCTGTTGATGGATGCTAGGTTGTCTATTAGCTTCACAGCATCTTCAGGATTCCTTGTGGTGAAGTTGCCTTCACTCGCAGTGTCTATAGCCATCTGATATTTCAGTGCGATGCCTCTGAAGAAAGTGCAGTGCAGCTGCACTTTGTTGAATCCATGGTGTGGGCAGTCTCACTGGTAAGACTTGAATCTGATCCAGGTATCCTTGAATGACTCTCCAGGCTCCTGATTGAATGTGGCAATTTTCCACCTTAAGTCTTCAGCGCGCGCATCATCAAAGAAGTTACGCAAAAATGCGTTTTTGATGTCGCTCCAGGATGTAAGAGATCCTGGTGGTAGCTGCTTAAGCCACTGTAAAGCTTCTCCAGATAAAGAGTGTTTTGAAGAGCTTACAGAGAAGGTAGTCCACCAGGACTCCATTGGCTTTGATAGCAGATATGAGATCCTCGAACCTCTCCAGATGGTCCATGGGATGCTCACTGGATAGCCCATAGTAAGGTATCTGTCCCACAAGGGTGTAGTACTGCGGCTTGAGCTCGA
Organism: Brassica juncea; assembly: GCA_018703725.1. Classification (NCBI taxonomy): domain Eukaryota; kingdom Viridiplantae; phylum Streptophyta; class Magnoliopsida; order Brassicales; family Brassicaceae; genus Brassica; species Brassica juncea. The sequence goes on along the minus strand of CM031942.1, from coordinate 29,289,300 downwards.
AATCGCCTCTCTGAATAGTAGGGGGACGAATGGCTGATCTGTTGGTGTAGAACTGATCTGGACGGTTGTAGTCAGCTAGTGTTCGAGCAGCCTCTTCTACAGGTTGAACAGCTCCTGTAGGTGCAGTTTCTGGCTCGGGGATTACTTCATTCTGAGCGATGAGTTTCTGACCTGCTTCATTACGAAGGTGACCTTCTTGGTCACGCAAGTCTCCATTCTCATCTCGTGTGAGAATAATAGGCACAACCATGACTCGCGGAGTAGTATCGATCGATATACGGTTAGGGGTATCGATCGATGTCGGATGAGAGATGTCGGTTGACGGTGAAGTAGTGTCGGTCGACGTGAAGGTGCGAGTGTCGGTCGACGAAGATGGTGTCTCGGTCGGCAGGGGTGCGTCGGTATCGGTCGACAGGCAGTTGACGGCGTCGATCGATGCGGAACGGATTCCCTTGCAGATTGAACGTTCCAAGCTAGCAGGGTCTTCTGAGAACAAAAGTTGGGATTCCTTTTTGCTTCTGGTGCTGTTGGGCATGTACCTGAAAAGACAAGAAAAATTTTTGTGTCAGAAAACAAATTAAAATAAAAATAGAAATAACCTAGACCTAATCAGATTAGATCCTATTGTATCAAAGCTCCCCGGCAACGGCGCCAAATTTGATATCACTCAAATTACCCTAAGGAGTGACTTTACTCTCTCAAATAAGAGGTTCAGTTGTAGTACTTAGGGATCGAATCCACAGAGAGCTAGTGTACAAATAAGATGCAATCTTTAATGACTATGCTAGGTTGAAAATAGTTTAAATTAAAGTGCAGGTTTACTGAGCAAGGATGATTACTCAGTTGAAAGGATTTGGTTTTGATAACAGTAAAGAAAAGTAGTTAGATTCAGGGTGAGTATTCAGGATTATAGATACTATAAAGGCTAACAAGTTGCTTGCATGATATGTCAGAGCTCAACACTTATTAAATGAATCCATCAGCTCTCGCTTTATTTAGACCATCTATTACTTAGATGCTAAATGGTGTTGCGGTCGGCTACTCTGCCGACGGTATCGCTCGATAGTTCGATAGGAATATCGACCGATACACCTCTAGCTACATCGATCGATTACTCTATAGGAGTATCGATCGATACGGCTCTAAGAAAGCTTTATACGCGAGTTGATACAATGCTCACCATGATCTTAGATCAGCTTTCGCATATCTCAAGAGGGTCATAGCATGTTTAGGATGTTATCGGGTATTGCATGTAATGAACAATGCAATCCAAGTTCATGTTCTAGGTAGCTAACCTAGAAAAAGCATTAGAGAACAATCCTAACAATAAAAATCACAACTATAGCAATTATAGGCTGGGGCTAATCCCTCATATCCTATTTAAACCTTAAATCTAACAAATGAATCTACTCAGACATGGCTTAGTAGTTCATAGCAACAAGGTAATAATATAAGTTCATAGACCTATTAGAGGGTGAACACTTAGGTTCCAATCACAAATATCTTTGGATCTCTCATTTAGGTCTAGAATTCTATAACCTTTGTTAACAAATAAAGAACTAAAAGAAATAAGTAGAAGTAGAAGAAACTTGAATAAAACTTGTATTGTAGAAAAGACTTGTAAAATTAACTTGTAAAGCTTCTTCTTAATGCCAAAACACTTAGGCATATAAATATATGAGTTCATTAGGTTAAAAAACTCGTCAGGGGCATTCTAGTAAAATGTGATATCTTGGGCTTCAAGTTCGGCCGGGTCCAACTTGTCTTTCTGCCGCCTAAGTATCGATCGATAGTACAGGGTGTACATCGATCGATTATGGTCTCGATGTATCGTTCTTCGGCTAATGTGTGTCGATCGATTGCACAGAGTGTGCATCGATCGATGTGTAACTTTGATGTCGACCTCTGGTCTTGATCTCGGATGAACTCTTCTTTAAGCTCCAAAAAGGCACCTAGAACATCACTTTTCTCCAAAATGCTTCTGAACCTAAAAACATACCTAATAGACTCCAAAACGTAGATAATAGTAGTAAAAACACTCATATACCATGGGTAAAAACGGGTAAAATCCATGGTATATCAAATTGTCGACCTGCAGGACCTGGACCCAGACCGCGACATGCCCATGCCCAACCTGGGATCTCTCTTCACTCAGCACCTGGTGTCGCTTAAGATGAAGCCCTTCAAGGGCACAGGCAGGAAGAAGGAGATGATCAGGAGCCTGCTTACACCGATCTTCCAGCACCTCGGCATCCTCTTGACTGGAGAGCCAGCACGCACCTCCCGTGCGTACTTGGACTTGGCGCATCTGTCTTCAGCCCAGTGGCTGAAGGACGGCCTGCTCTGGAGTTTCAGGAGAGGAGACCGCCTCCGTCTTCTGCAGCTGCCCTCCCGCCACATCACGGGCTTCGACGGGAACATTGACAGGATCCGGTTCCAGCCAGATGAGGCATTCCTCCGCAACCTCCAGGACATGCCACGGAGAGTTCCTGGAGAGCGCAGAGCACCAGCTACGCAGGGCCAGCCAGAGGCACCAGTTCACGACTTCCCCATCATGCCAGACATTCCGATACGCGACCACGAGGATTTTCAGAGGTTCGTCGCAGACGCTCTTCATGCCATCTTGTCCAAAGTGTCTCGCTGTAGGTGCATGAGCAGGAGGAGCGTGAGAGCCCATGATCCAGCAGCCCCAGGTCCATCACACCAGTACCGTCGTGACTTGCATCAGACGACGAGGAAGCAGCAGAGGACTCCGACTAGTCCTCATATTTCTATCCCTTATTCCCAGACACTTTTATTTTTATTTCTATCTTCATTTTTATTTTGGATTTTTAGGATTTATTACTCTAGACTATCTATTTTTATGACTTATTATCTATTTGCTTGTGTTTGGATTGTCTAACAGAACTAACAAATGACAGATCAGACGGGTTAGACACCAACAGACGAATTGATGACCTTCTGTCTAGCAGCTTTCGATCGATAGGCTAGACATGGTATCGATCGATACAAGTAATAATAGGTACGGTTACTTAGTCATTAGCTATCTAATTTGCTTTTTCTTTTTCTTTTTCACCACACTTAGACTAAGTAACACTTGGGACAGTTTCGTTTAAGTCTGGGGGGTTGTTACTAACATTTTTTAAGTTTCTATTTCATAAAAGCATTTTTCATTTTCTTTTCAAATCTCTCTTAAAGCTTCTTCAATTTTGAAAAAAAAAGAATTTATCATGCACCAAATGGAGACAATGATTTCTACTTATTTTCTAACCACTCTTTAGCACCATTCTTAGATTTGTTAACTGCAGAATGTACTATAGATGCTAAAGTGGATCACCGGTCGCTATGACAATACTTTTCATGATCATCTGAAAGAATCAAAGCTGATTTCCAACCTAACCTGACATTCTCTTCTTGTCTTGGGGCTTGGTATACATGGGATCAGATGCTTCGAAAAAGCCTGGATGGTAAAGCCTTGTGTAGATAGTTTTATCACCCTCTCTCTCTCATTTTCGAATTTAGATTTAATAGTCAGCTCTTCAAAAAAAAAAAAATTAAAAAAAAATTTAAATAATTTTGAACTCTAAGACTAGTTAGTTATTACTTAGGAAGGAATTCGAACAGGGCTTGGCGGTTACCCCCTTCAAGACTTGCTTCATAAGAATTCTATAGGTAAAGGATTCGAACAGGACTTGGTGGTTACCCCCTTCAAGACTTGCTTCGCAATGAATCCTAGAATATAGATATAGGTCAAAAAGAAGTAAACAGGACTTGGTGGCTGCAACCATTAAGGCTTGATTCATGGAAGCCTGTCCAATCTCAGTCGATGATCTGCAAACAAAAAGCAGACAAGACTAAGAGAGAAAAAGTAGAGAGAGGGGATAGAAACTAACTTTTACCTGCAGATCCGGATACTTGTCTAAGCAACCTTGAATCCTGTGATCGATACTCCCAAGGTAAAGCCCGCACTTTTATCTTTATGCACAGAAATAAAATCAGTAGAGGGGTTAGTCAGGCAGGATTGCTAAGTTGTTGGCTAGATGAACTTGGTTGCTAAGCTAGGATATGGTATAATGTGCTTCTGAAGTTAAAAGATTTTGATGTGGCTTGCAACAAAGCTGAGATAATTTTGAGTTAGAGGTTGTTTAAGTCTCACTATTTGGAATCCTCTTCTAGACCTATGTCTTTAAATTTGCTTGAGGACAAGCAAAAGGATAAGTCTGGGGGAGTTGATAAGTCATGGATTTTACCCACTTTCAACCATGATTTTAATATGTTTTTGGAACAAAAGGACACTTTTGGTGTCTTTTATGAGCTTTTACATGTTCAGGTACTCTTTGGTGAAATATGACCATTTTGGAGCAGAAATGGATACTTTAAGGAGGTTGTAATGGAATGATAACTTAAACTAATCGACCGATTCTCACCATGATGCATCGACCGACGAGACACTATATTCATCGATCGATAGAAGATTGTGACATCGATCGATATGAAAGGCCTCCAAGAATTAATGACGAGTTTAATGAGCTAGACATCTCATTAGGGTTTCACTTCTACCAAATGAGTCTCTGGCCGCCTGTTAGGCTATATTAATAGGGTTTTGTATTATTTTAGAGGCAAGCCTTGCCTAGAGAACTTTTAGACCTAATTTTGAGAGAAGCATCTTGCTACCTTGGAGAGAGAGCTTAGAACTTTTAGACCTAATTTAGGTTTCTCATTTAGTGTAAACATGCATTGCAATTGATTTAATGCTAGGGTGTTTAAAATATAGTTCTTCATTCTAGTTGTTCTTAATGCTAAGTATAGGAATGATCACCCTTATCTTAGATCTTAGGATTAATTTGGATAAGTGAAAACTTAGCAAATCCCTGAAACCCAAAGCTGTTATGTTCCAACTTTACCTAGAGTGCACGAAAGTAGCCTCTTTGTAAGATTGGAGAACCAATTCAAATCCGATCTTAAAGCTCACTAGAAACGATATCGATCGATAGAGCAATCCGCTTGTCGAGCGATACCGCGAAAGGTGTATCGATCGATATTCATATAGAATAATCGATCGACACTTTCTTATACTCATCGAACGATAGTTGATGACTTAAGATCTAGTTGAAGATAATCAGTCATTGATTTAACCTTAAGGTTTGAGTTCAGAGCTATGAATACTAAAAACCCTAGATATCCTGCATGCTAGTTACACCTGAGAAATAGCCTAAATCTAGCTTTCTTTCCTCTTGCTTAAAACCTAAACCATTCAATCAAGCAATTACTTGCTTACCCCTTTATTTACTGCTTTAAACTTGTTTGTCTAGCTTTATCTCAAAGACTAAACAATCTATTGTGTAATCCTAGAGTCTCTGTGGATTCGATCCCTAAGTACTACAACTGAACCTCTTATTTGAGAGAGTAAAGTCACTCCTTATGGTAATTTGAGTGATATGAAGGTGCATCAAACTTGACACCCACTGTTGAAGAAATTGCTACACTTGAGAGGGAGATTGCAAGAAAGAGAAGAGAAGAAGAGCAACAGGCTCACTTGCAGAGATTGGGGTTTAATATGGAGAATCAGCCTCAAGATGGTGATGCCCTAGGGGGCAATGGTCCAAGAGCTGACAACATAAGATCACAGCGCCCACCACAACAGCCACAGCGCCAAGCTAGAGCCATTGGAGCCTATGATCAACCTCACATCCATGGTCATAGGTTGGGGATCAGAGCACCAGCTGTGGAGAACAACAACTTTGAGATCAAATCAGGGCTTCTGCATTTGATTGAGAACAACAAGTTTCATGGTCTTGCTGTGGAGGATCTCCTTGATCACTTGGACACATTTGATAGCTACTGTAGCTTGTCCAAGACTAATGGAATCTCTGAAGATGCTTTCAAGCTGAGGTTGTTTCCCTTCTCTTTGGGAGACAAGGCACATCTATGGGAGAGGGCTCTTCCAAGTGACTCTATCACAACTTGGAATGAGTGCAAGAGGGCATTCCTAGAGAAATTCTTCTCTACTTCAAGAACACCCAAGATCAGAAATGAGATCTCTAGCTTTCAGCAGAAGAACCTTGAGAGCATTAGTGAAGCATGGGAGAGGTTCAAGGGCTATTGGTCTCAATGCCCACATCATGGCTTCACCAAGGAGAGTTTGCTTAGTACCTTCTACAGAGGTGCTCTTCCAGAGATCAGGAGCAGATTGGACACAGCCAGCAATGGTTTCTTCTTGGGCAGAACTGAGCAGGATGCTCAGGAGCTGGTGGAGAACATGGCCAAGAGTGACTCAGTCTACAGTGAGGAGCATGATAGGGTCAACAGAGGCAGTGATGAAGATGATCAGCACACAAGGAAGACGCTGAAATCTCTCCAAGAGAAGTTGGACAAGATTATTGCAGAGAAGGCTAAGCAGGAGCAGATTAACTCCAGTGGGAACCAGCAACAACAGCAGCCTGTTGGGCCTAATCAGGTCAATGGTGTAGAAGGTCAAGAGGAGCTGTGCTTCATCAATGCTAATGGCACATGGTACAGGAAAGAACCCAACTTCCAGTACCAAAACAACTATCAGCAAAGACCTTACTACAACTATCAGCAAGGAGGTTACCAAGCCAACCAGTCTACTCAGCCCCAAGGAAGCTCTTCTCAAGCTCAGGCTCGAAGTTCAGAAATAGAGTCCATGTTCCAGCAACTCTTAGAAGCTCAAGAAAGAAATGCTAAGAACATTGGTGGTGAGTTCAAGAACATCCATGCCAAAATTGATGGAACCTATTCTGACCTCAACAACAAGTACATGCAACTTGCCTCTCATCTCAAAGCTTTGGAGAGCCAGGTTGCTTCTATGTCTTCATCCTCCAAGAGCCAAATGGGATCTCTACCAGGAAAACCAGAGAAAATCCCAAGGAATCTTGCAATGTCATCCTCTCTACTACTTCTTCAAAGATTGAGATGTGAACTCATGAGAAAGAGAAGGATGAGATTGAAATGTTTGGCACTGAGTTTGGGGATGTTGAGAGATTTGTTGTGGCCACAGCTGAAGCACATATTCTGAGGGATGCTGCCAAGAAGGCTGAGGTAAAGAGTCTGCAGCAAGCTGAGCCTAGAGCTGAGACACCAACTGTGAAAAGAGCAGACAACAAGCTGAAAGAAGTGGAGCAGGAAGACACTGAGTTTGAGCTATCACCATATGATAAGCTCCCCTTTCCCTAAAGATTTCTCACCAAAGCTCAAAAGAAAATGATCTCAAAGTTCAGGAAAGATCTTAGTGATGTTGGAGTCAAGCTTCCAGATATATCAGGTATTCGTGAAGCTCATGTCCAGATGATGCTCATCATGGACATTCTAGACCACCAGGCTGAAGTGGCTGAGCTTTTGGACATCTCCATTCTGAAGATTGATCCACCAACCCCTCCAAAGTCCCTCCCTAAGCTTGAGTCTCAAGGGAAGTTCACCTTGTCTTGCTCTCTTGGTAAACTAACTATGGATGATGCTCTTGTTGATAGTGGTGCTAGTGTGAATGTCATCTCCTTGGATATGGTGAAGAGTCTTGGGATTGAAAGCATGGAACCAGATACTCCTCCTCTCACCTTTGGGGATTCTTCTTCTACAACCCCACTTGGCATAATCAAGGACTTCCCCTTGAAGATTGGCTCCTGCACCATACCTATTGACCTCACTATTTTGAAGATGGCATCTGAAGAGAGAGTCCCTTTGATCCTAGGCACTCCTTTCCTCACAACAGTTGGAGCTTGCATTGAATTTCCCAACAAGAAGGTCACCCTCATGCATGTCAACAAAACTGTCTCCTATCCTCTCCAACCTCCAATGGAATCAGACTATTGTGGGACAATCACTTGTGATGCACAAGCTGTTGAGAAGCCCCAAGATGAAGAGGTTGTTGGTAACAAAGAAGGTCTTAATGAAGAGGTTGTTCCTTGTTCCATCCATCGTCCATATCGATCGATCGGTAGTGTGTGGTGTCGATCGATTTTGACCACTTCTACCTGTTGCGAAGTACATGCAATTCCTTTTACAGCAATGTAATGCCATCGGTTGTCCATATGAGGTTGGAACTAAGGGTTGCGTAGAATAGATCAAGAGCATGTTCCAATGCGAATTCTTCCCATTTGTTGTCTGTCTTGGCAGTATCAAGAATCTTCGTCCTCATGGTGTTGAATTCTTCTTTGAGATAGGTATCGAGCGATGTGTTGTCCTTGCTGTCGGTCGATTCTTTCTGATGCTTGGCTGGTTCCTGGTCAGGATCGATCGATGTGCTAGTAGGCATGTCGGTCGATGGCGATATCTTTAGGTGAAAATCAAGCTTGTTTTGAATCGTGCCCATCTCCTGCTGGAAAGTATCCATACGTGATTCTAGTGCAATCACATCATCAATCATTGGGTAGTAGGAACTACCAAACTTCTCCTCATAGGAATCTAACTTCTCCTCCAATTTGGTAAAGCGTATGTTGATTGATTGCCTGTAGTGACTATCGATCGATGAAGGATGAGCGTCGGTCGATGAGTCCATCTCTCATCGGTCGATGTGTGATGTGGAAACTCATGGGAGGTGGAGAGTTTCCATTGCTTCCATGTTGCAGCTCCTTGTGATCTTCTTCTTCTCAAAGTGTTGACATCTTCTGGAAGATTCTCCATTGCCTGAGTGAGGTATTTGATCTTGTCATTGAGTGGATGGTAGACACTATCAAGCTTCCACTTGAAATCAATGATGGAATCATACTGAATGGTGTAGATATCATTGAGCTTATCATCCATCTCTGCTCTGCTGTAAGGATCTGGATCTGCCTGTGTAGCTGGTGTGAATCTTTCGCGATGCTCTGCTGTAAGCTGGTTGATATCTTGCATATTTACATGTTTTTATCATCCATATCTCATGCATTTTGATCATATAAGTTAGGCATTAGGCATCTTTAGGTCCATTTTGCATCCCTTTTGTCCTTATCAGGTGTTAGAGTATGCTTTGGTGTGATTTGAGGTGTTTGGAAGCCTTATGGCCCAAAGAGAGGTGAAGAATCAAGTTTGGCCATGAAAAGAGAAGTCAATCCATGATCTGGTCAGGACAAAGATGAGCATGGACAGAGACCTTAGTGATGTCTTCTGTTGCTAAGATTTTGTGGAGACACATAAAATTGAGTTAGCTTTCCAATGGAAGTGGTTTCAAGTCATTTGGAGCTATATTGGGGGAGTTATGATCAGTTTACTAGAAGCACATCAAGCTGACCGGGGAGAGTGTTCCGGGATAAGCAACCCGGTCGGGAAAAGAGCAGCTGGATGAGAGTGGTTCGGGATGACTAGGCCTGGGAGAGGTACCCGGTCGGGAGAGAAGTGCTGGATGAGACCAGGCCGGGAAGGGACACCCGGTCGGGAAGTGAAGACGCGTCCAAGGCATGGGACGACCGGGTAGGACAAGCCGGAATGCTGAACCCGGTCGGGACGAGGGGCATGACCGGGACGGACGGACCGGCTTCATTCACTCGGTTGGGAAGAATGATCAAGACATGGACGAGGCAGGACCGGGATGAGCCGTCCGGGATGCCGAACCCGGTCGGGAGGAGAGACGACCAGGACGATGGCTGGACCGGGTGAGCAGGAATGGGTTGGACAACTTGGTCGACCCCAGACCAAAAATATAGCTTCTCTCCTATTGGCTGAAGCCTAATTGACTCCAGGGACTTTTTAGTAATTTTTAATGATGTTTCTAGGTTTTCTAAACCATGTATAAATACTCTTGTATCCCAAAGTTCGGACTTAACTTCTTTTCTCTCAAAAACACATTTAGATCTCGAAGAAAGTTTGGATCTTTGATCCTTTTCATCTCATTTCTTTTGTGTTTATTAGATTATCTTCTTCTCTAATCATGTTTAGCCTTGAATCATCATTGATTTTGAGGTTTTCCATGGCTATTAGTGAGTAGATCTATCTCGGGTTCATGGGCTTGGGAGACTAAGGGTGATTAGGTGTAGATCTAAGATGTTTTAGTGTAGATATATCTTTTCCTTGCTTGATTGAGTGTTCTTCTTGCTATTTTGGAGTTGGCCTCTTCAAAATAGAGCTATAGGCATTTCATGCCCGGAAGGTATTCTATGAAATGCCTGAACCAACTCATCAATGCTTTTAACATCCTTTACCTAAGGGATTAGTTTTTAAAAGTGTTGAGATAGCTAATAGACTTGTACTTAATGATTGCTTTCATATTATTCAACCTAAGGGATTAAATGCTTGAGATATGTTAGTGAATGAGCATTCATCTAGGGATAGAGCTTGCTTAGGGTTGTGTCTAGGCTTAAGGTGTTAGATTGATTGAAAGCTTGCCATCTTAGATTGAAAATTGATCACCCAAAGTCATTTCCCTTGTCCCAAGAACCCGCTTGCCTCATTGAGAAAGAAAGTTCACTCTTTTATTGCATTTTTAATATTGTCTTAGTTCATAATCATCTTCTTATCATGGTTGCACTTAGATTAAGCATAGGCTTGCATTCCCTTTGCATTAGAATCACTTAGAATTGGATTGACATCTTGTATACTACAACATTTTATTGGACCCTTGAAAAGTCTATCATCAAATTGGCGCCGTTGCCAAGTTCTAAGTTGATTTTGACATTAGGATTTAGTCATTTGCTTGAGACTAAGTCTTTTTTTTTTCTTTTATTGTGTTATTGCTTCTCCTTGCTCTTTTACCTTTGCATTTCAGGTGTATGATAACTAGAAGCAGAGGTGTGATAAGTCATGGATTTTACCCACTTTCAACCATGATTTTTATATGTTTTGGGAAACAAAAGGACACTTTGGTGTCTTTTATGAGCTTTTACAGGTTCAGGTACTCTTTGGTGAAATATGACCATTTTGGAGCAGAAATGGATACTTTAAGGAGGTTGTAATGGAACGATAACTTAAACTAATCGACCGATTCTCACCATGATGCATCGACCGACGAGACACTATATTCATCGATCGATAGAAGATTGTGACATCGATCGATATGAAAGGCCTCCAAGAATTAATGATGAGTTTAATGAGCTAGACATCTCATTAGGGTTTCACTTCTACCAAATGAGTCCCTGGCCGCCTGTTAGGCTATATTAACAGGGTTTTGTATTATTTTAGAGGCAAGCCTTGCCTAGAGAACCTTTAGACCTAATTTTGAGAGAAACATCTTGCTACTTTGGAGAGAGAGCTTAGGAATGGAGAGATAGATCCAAACTGCATACAGAGAAGATCTTGAACTCCCTTATTTTTCTCTACTCATTTATTATTTCTCTTACTATTCTATTTAAAAGTATTATTCATACCATCATGATTTTGTCTTCCATGAATATGTTTGAGTAGTTTCTCTTTTTAGATTTAGGTTTCTCATTTAGGGTAAACATGCATTGCAATTGATTTAATGCTAGGGTGTTTAAAATATAGTTCTTCATTCTAGTTGTTCTTAATACTAAGTATAGGATTGATCACCCTTATCTTAGATCTTAGGATTAATTTGGATAAGTGAAAACTTAGCAAATCCCTGAAACCCAAAGCTGGTATGTTCCAACTTTACCTAGAGTGCACGAAAGTAGCCTCTTTGTAAGATTGGAGAACCAATTCAAATCCGATCTTAAAGCTCACTAGAAACGATATCGATCGATAGAGCAATCCGCTTGTCGAGCAATACCGCTGTTGGGGTCAAAATCAGTCAACGAAAGTGATGATCAAAACCAAGAAACGGGTCGCCACTCGATGGACTCACAAGAAGGCATGAACGGACCGTGGGCCTCGGGGATCAACAAAGGCAAGCAACAGCAGGCACCGGCGGACGCAGGACACGGCACGGGCGGCAGGGCACCTGGCGCCGGCGGCAGGCTTGCCCTGTCCCATCTGGCGCCGGCGGCAGGCCTGTCGTCTCCCGTCTGGCGCCGGCGCAAGGGTCCTGGTGCCCATCTATGCAATCGTCTCATGATCTCGGGCAACGGCAGCATCTTGGTCCCTTAAACCCATGTCCGGATTGTCCGCAAACTACAACGATTCTTCCGCAAAGCCTTCTCGATTGTTTAAAAGTTCATCTTTTAAACGTCTAAAGTTCGAAGCCACATTACTCAAACCGTTGAAAACAGTTATCTCGAAATCTATGGCTAAAGATCCTTCCAAACTCAAAGATTTCCCGCACGAACGACTAAAGGGGGAAGATCGAACAACGGAAAACCCACGGATGGCAAGACGGCCAGGCGCCGGCGGCACGCGTCACGCGAGCCTGCCTGGCGCCGGCGGCACCCCGGCCTGGCGCCGGCGGCACCCCAGCCTGGCGCCGACTGCACCCCAGCCTGGCGCCGGCGGCACGCGGGCCGGCCTTGCGCCAGCGGTACCCCGGCCTGGCGCCGGCGGCACGCGTTCTGCAAGCCGGCCTGGCGCCGGCGGCAAGCCCCCTGACGCCGGTCGTCGGCCCTCGTCTTGGTCCCGGTCCCATCATGCTCGGTCTGATCCCATCTTGGCTTGTTTGGATCAATCTTCGTGAGTTTGGTACGATCACGGTTATTCTAAACACCAAACATCTCGACTATAAGAGGAATTGGGATTCCTTCGGAAATACCGAAACCTTCAAAGACTATTCTTTCGGAAAACCGTAAAAACGTCCAAAACGGCCCGACATGGCCAAAACGGCCCACTTGCAATTTTCCGAAAAGGAAGGATAACTATGACGATTTATCCTTATCCTCACATAAGAGATAAATGTCAAGTTTCCAGAAGATAAATGTCAAGTTTTCCGAAGATAAATGTCAAGTTTCCCGATAAACACAAAGATAGACGAAAATTGAAAAGGCCCGATTCAGCCCGCAAGAAGATAGACCGTCTTAAGAGGAGTATATAAGGAGAGCTTTGGGCGAGGAGCAAATCATCACAAACTTTCAGAGCACTTAGCACTTAGAGTGATTTAGCATTCTTTTCTGTTTTCACTAGCGAGCTGCGACTCAACTAGGATAGACTTAGGCGACCGGACTAGCGGACTTTTCGACAGCTCTTACAGCCGATTTATTTGCTTGTTCTACACGCTCAAACGAGAATTCAGAAATAAGATCTCTTTCGCTCAACTTTTACGATTTTTATTTTCGCAACTTTTATCTCCATTGATTGTATCGTGTGTGGCCCAGCAGATATCCGGGACCTTCAAGGAAGATCGGGTTAACTCGGTTTTCCTCCACAAATCGTTTATCGGAAAGCGAAGTCGAGCGCATCAATCTGGATATCAGCGACCAATCGGATCCTTCCGATGAAGACGCTGACATCAACCCTAGGAGGACCCGAAGCCAGTCCGCTCGGCAGACGGTATCCTTCGAGAGGCCCATGACAGAAGAGGAAGAAGAACTCTACTGGATGGAGCAGGAAGAACTCGCGGAAGATCAAGCTCGGATCCATCGCGACCAGCGCCGACAAACTCGGAGGAACTCCGGCAGCAATAGCAAGATCCATGATCTCCGCGAATCTCTCAAAAAGACCGTGGCCGAAGTGAAAGCGGTGAAATCGCAAATCAATCAGGCGACCAGTTCCGCCCCCGAGATCGATAGACTTCTCGAGGAAGCACGGAAAACGCCGTTCACCGCTCGGATCACGGAAACACGCATCTCAGACCCAGGGAAAATCAAAATCCCGGTCTATGACGGTACTACGGATCCTAAGGCGCACCTGCAGTCTTTCCAGATCGCAATGGGTAGGTGCAAACTCCCGGAGCGCGACGAGACGCGGGTCATTGTCTTCTCTTTGTCGAGCACCTCAAAGGCGCTGCGCTCGAATGGTTCTCCCGGCTCAAAAGGAACTCCATCGGAAGATTCCGCCAACTGGCCTCGGCGTTTCTCAAACAATACTCCATGTTCATGGACAGAGAAACGTCCGACGTGGACCTGTGGAGTCTAGCTCAGAAGGAAGACGAGTCGCTCCGCGACTTCATGCGAAGATTCAAAACTGGTGATGGCCAGGGTAACGGGCATCAGCGACAATGTCGCAATCGACGCCCTGAGGAAAACTCTCTGGTACAAGTCGAAGTTCCGAAAGTGGATACTACTGGAAAAGCCGCGGACAATCCAGGATACTCTCCACAAAGGAACGGACTTCATCATCATGGAGGAAGAGATGAAGCTTCTTTCGCAGAAGCACGGACCGCAGAAAACCGTGTCCAAGAAGAAACCCTCTCGTTACGACAAGAACGTCCATCACGAAGGGGAAGACGCCCAAGGCAAGCATAACTACGCCATCAACTCGGAGCAAGGCAAAACCTCCGGAAACACCTGGACCAGGAACCAGTACAAGGATAATTCCTACTGCGAGTTCCACGAAACCAGAGGACACCCCACGGAGAACTGCAAGGTTCTCGGCGCCCGGCTCGCCGCAAAGCTCCTCACCAGCGAACTATCAAAGTCAAGAGTATAAATGACTTGCTCCTGGACTCCGACCGCCCAAAGACCAACAAAACTGTCTCCGAGGACCGCGCGACCGAAAACCAATCGGGTGAAAAACGCGGAAGGAGACAGGACGACCAAGGGAACAAAAACAGTCGCCAGAGGGTAAACATGATCATCGGAGGATCACAGTTCTACCAAGTCTCAGTCTCGTCAATAAAAGCCTACTGGAAAAAGGCCGAAACAAGTTCCAACTGGTTTCCGGATAGCGATATTCCTAACCACACGATCACTTTCGAAGAACAGGAAACTGTCGGAATCGACAAGCCTCATTGCAATCCTTTGGTTATCGACCTGGTAATCCAGGATCTCGAGGTCGGCCGCATCCTCGTCGATACAGGAAGTACGGTCAACGTTATCTTCCGCGACACCCTCCACAGGATGAAGATCCCACTTGGGGAAGTCGTCCCTGAGCCAAAACCTTTGACTGGGTTCTCGGGCGTCACTTCCATGACCCTCGGAAGAATTAAGCTCCCGGTCATGGCGAAAGAAGTCACAAAGATTGTCGAGTTCGCAGTAGTCGACAACCGGGCCATCTACAACGCCATCATGGGAACCCCTTGGATCAACTCCATGAAGGCAGTACCATCCACATATCACCTTGGCATCAAATTTCCGACTCCCACAGGAACCGCAGTCATCTGGGGTAGTCAGAAACAATCGAGACTCTGTTACCTAGCCGAGTTCAAACTGCGAAAAGATCAGAACCCCCAGCGGCCAACCCAAAACGAGTAAAGGAATCACACAACATTCCTGAAGACTCGGAAAAAGATGATCCAGAATCATCCGAACAGGCAACGATTCAAGACAGCGACAAAGCCTCTGAGTCCACCGCCGTAAAAGCAGACAACTCGACCCCACGCAAACCATCGATCCGACCAGCACGATCGGAACGGCAACGCACAGGGAGTAAAAAATGTCTGCGGCAACTATCAGAACTACGAGATGGCTTGATCCTCGAAAGAGGTACGTAGGCAGCTCGTCGAAACCCGGCGAGTTCAGCTATCCTCCTCACCAAAAGGGGGGGGGTGGGTACGTATACTCCTATACTCCCACAAAACGCGAAATATCCGCACATGTACTCGAACTTTTCGAAATTTTTAATAAAATTCTTTCTATCTTTTATGCTCACTTAACGCATAAACACTTCGGAAAAACGAAAATCATATCTTCGAAAGAAATGCGAGACGTCGCAACTTCCAAAAAAGATAACAAAACTCGTATCATCCGCCAAAACAGTCCACCTGCGACTTAAAAAAACAACTTATGCCCGTCGATTGGCCCCGACGGACGCACTCAGAAACGTTTCACTCAACACAAACTCGTAGTCAGACCTACAAGGTCCTTTTACATCCGACAAGGATATCATAGCGCGCTATACAAGAAACCCAAAATTTTGGTTTAGCGTCTCGGATAAACTCCAAAGATAGCTCGATTCTTTTAACACAAGTCATATAAGCCGGCGACTAGTCGCGGACTTTAAACGAAAAGAATCATGAAGAAATCACTAACAGGCAAAACGAAAACCGATCAGTCATCGCACAGCCTTAAAGCTGAGAGTAAGCCTAGGTCTTGCCCTAAACCCTGTCTTGCTGGATCTTGACATCTCACAGACATAGTATCGTATACGAGATCCCAAAACATGTCTCTTATCGCTTACACCTAAAACGCTCGCTAGAAAGTAGCATACGGACCAAGCGACAAAAAAGAGTTAGGATACGAAGTGACTACTCGCATTCTTTCCTCTACACTTGACGAAAGTATAAATCAAAACAAAAGACGAAATTTCCCAAATTTTCATATTTATAAAGTCTGCAAAGACAACGGTCGCAAAATAAAACTCCTAAAAAACGGCCACACATGGCCAAAACATACGATTCACAAAAGGAAGTCAACATCGAGAAATCCAGATGCGGAAATCCCGAATGAACCTGCTGGCTGGTCCACTTCCTCGTTCACGCCTTGAGCGTTCCCACCGCCCTCGGCGTTCTCATCCGCTCCGGCCTCCACCGTATCCTCGGAAACCTCGATAGGTTCCCATAGTCTCCGGACTCTTTCCTCGACTGGAGGAACCAGGGACTCAGCATGAGCACACTCGACCATGAAGTCCTTCATCTCAGCAATCTCGGAATCAAAGGAGAAATCCAGGTTCTGAGACTTGTAAAGGTTTACGACCGAGCCCCGGCACTCGCGGAAATCGCCAACAAACTCCTGAGCCTCTTTAAAACATTGAAACTCAGCAGTAAACGATTCCGCCCGTCTCGCCACCTCGGCCGTGACCATCCTTCTTCCTCTCCTTTCCGCCCGAACAAGAGCTCGAGCGTGAAGCTCAGCCTGCCTTTCGTTCCGCGCCTTAACCTCTTGACGGAATCGGAAGAGCTCTCCCTCAGCTTCTTTGGTCTTGAAGTTAGCAATCCTAGACTTGCGGAAACATGAGTAAAGCGCATTGCCAAACACTCTTAGTCCCTGCGTAAATTAAAGATCAATAAATATACATACATGCGGATTCAAGAAAACGGTTAAGAAGTTCGAAGGACAAAACCTCATTGATCCGCTGGGAACCTTCGGCGAAAACCCATTGCCTCTTCTCATCCTCCAGCGACTCGTCAGTAACGAACTCTGGAGGAAGACCTTCAAAGAAATTGTTGGGAAGTGGAAGATCGCTGGCTCCGCCTTTTTTCGTTGGAACAAAACTAGGGTTTTCCCCCAACGGTGAAGGATCTTCCGCACTCTCATTACCGACAGGAATTCGGAATTTGACTCCATCAGGAATCTGGTAAAAATCTCGAAGAACCTTGAGATATTTACGAGAAACCAAGCTCATCGTAAAAGGAGCACCAGGCTGCCTCAGAGATCTCCTCGGAACAGGGATATCTGGCAGTGATGGGGGCGAACCCACTAGGGCTCGGTAATACGCATTCTTCGTTTCCTCCTCGACTAACTCCTCTTGCTTCACCGTCACATGGGCAGGAGAGTCACCCGAGGATGAATGGGAAGAAGAATTTCTCTTTGAGGATCTTGAAGACATTGTTCTTAAAGAGAGAGAAAGGATTCTTGAGAGAGATGAATTTATTTTTTATGATGAAGTAAGAATGAATGAGATTTCTTACTCCCTCCTTATAAAGGAGGTAAAATCACTATTTACCCCGACTTTCGGCAAACGATTACGTCTCTACACCTTCCCATACGGCTATACCGCAAGCCAGGACCCGAAAGACATTACGATTCCTAGCTAGCTGGAGGGCTAACTGTTGGGGTCAAAATCGGTCAACGACGAAATCGTCACCCGAAAGTCCTCGAAAGAAAACCAAGTGACAATCAAAACCAAGAAACGGGTCGCCACTCGATGGACTCACAAGAAAGCATGAATGGACCGTGAGCCCCGGGGATCAACGAAGGCAAGCAACAGCAGGCACCGGCGGACACGCAGGACACCGCACGGGCGGCAGGGGGCCTGGCGCCGGCGGCAGGCTTGCCCTGTCCCATCTGGCGCCACCGGCAGGCCTGTCATCTCCCGTCTGGTGCCGGCGGCAAGGGTCCTGGGGCCCATCTATGCAATCGTTTAATGATCTCGGGCAACGGCAGCATCTTGGTCCCTTAAACCCATGTCCGGATTGTCCGCAAACTACAATGATTCTTCCGCAAAGCCTTCTCGATTGTTTAAAAGTTCATCTTTTAAACATTTAAAAGTTCATCTTTTAAACGTCTAAAGTTTGAAGCCACATTACTCAAACCCTTGAAAACGGTTATCTCGAAATCTACGGCTAAAGATCCTTCCAAACTCAAAGATTTCCCGCACGAACGACTAACGGGGGAAAGATCGAACAACGGAAAACCCACGGACGGCAAGACGGCCTGGTGCCGGCGGCACGCGTCACGTGAGCCGGCCTGGCGCTGGCGGCACCCCGGCTTGGCGCCGGCGGCACGCGTCACGCGGGCCGGCCTGGCACCGGCGGCACGCGTCACGCGGGTCGGCCTGGCGCCGGCGGCACCCCGGCCTGGCGCCGGCGGCATGCGTTCTGCAAGCCGGCCTGGCGCCGGCGGCAAGCCCCCTGACGCCGGTCGACGGCCATCGTCCTGGTCTCGGTCCCATCATGCTTGGTTTGATCCCATCTTGGCTTGTTTGGATCAATCTTCGTGAGTTTGGTACGATCACGGTTATTCTAAACACCAAACATCTCGACTATACGAGGAATTGGGATTCCTTCGGAAATACCGAAACCTTCAAAGACTATTCTTTCGAAAAACCGTAAAAACGTCCAAAACGGCCCGACATGGCCAAAACGGCCCACTTGCGATTTTCCGAAAAGGAAGGATAACTATGACGGTTTATCCTTATTCTCACATAAGAGATAAATGTCAAGTTTCCAGAAGATAAATGTCAAGTTTTCCGAAGATAAATGTCAAGTTTCCCGATAAACACAAAGATGGACGAAAATGGAAAAAGCCCGATTCAGCCCGCAAGAAGATAGACCGTCTTAAGACGAGTATATAAGGAGAGCTTTGGGCGAGGAGCAAATCATCACAAACTTTCAGAGCACTTAGCACTTAGAGCGATTTAGCATTCTTTTCTGTTTTCACTAGCGAGCTGCGACTCAACTAGGATAGACTTAGGCGACCGGACTAGCGGACTTTTCGACAGCTCTTACAGCCGATTTCTTTGCTTGTTGTACACGCGCAAACGAGAATTCAGAAATAAGATCTCTTTCGCTCAACTTTTACGATTTTTATTTTCGCAACTTTTATCTCCATTGATTGTATCGTGTGTGGCCCAGCAGATATCCGGGACCTTCAAGGAAGATCGGGTTAACTCGGTTTTCCTCCACAAATCGTTTATCGGAAATTGACGGTGTGAATTTCGGTTTCCACAACCGCGAAAGGTGTATCGATCGATATTCATATAGAATAATCGATCGATCGTTCGATGACTTCAGATCTAGTTGAAAATAATCGATCATTGATTTAACCTTAAGGTTTGAGTTCAGAGCTATGAATACTAAAAACCCTAGATATCCTGCATGCTAATTACACCGGAGAAATAGCCTAAATCAAGCTTTCTTTCCTCTTGCTTAAAACCTAAACCATTCAATGAAGCAATTACTTGCTTACCCCTTTATTTACTGCTTTAAACTTGTTTGTCTAGCTTTATTTCAAAGACTAAACAATCTATTGTGTAATCCTAGAGTCTCTGTAAATTCGATCCCTAAGTACTACAACTGAACCTCTTATTTGAGAGAGTAAAGTCACTCAGGGTAATTTAAGTGATATCAAATTTGGCGCCGTTGCCGGGAACTCTTTCTTATTACCATTAGATTTAGTTCAGAATATAGTCTAGACCTTATTTTCGTATTTACTAAAATCTTTTCCTCTTATTGTGCTCTTACAGGTACCTAAGAATGGAGAAGACAAATTTCGGCAGCCCATCGATCGACACGAACACAACAAATCGAGCGATACGTCGAGCGAGGAATCGACCGACATACCGTCCCGAACATCGATCGATGCCAACCAGCCGGAAGCAGGTAAGTGTTCACTTACCGATCCTGCTAATGAGGAAGTAGTCCTAGGCAAACCAACTACCAACACAAATTCTGAATTTGCTGATTAACAGGGAAATGAAATCCCTGTTCAAACTTATTCATCTTCCTCTGAAGATGAAGAACCAGAATTGATTTTGCAAGACTACTTAGACCCCATGAAGACCTATTCCAATAGGTCTGCCATCAAAGTACCAGAAGCTGATACCAGAAAATCAAAACTCCACCTTGATTTTATTCTTCTGGTACGAAATAAACCCTTCCGTGGATCTGCTTTGGAGCACCCCCACAAGCACATCGAGTATTTAGAAGATCTAGTCTCTGATGACTACAATCGCTGTAAAAAATTTTCTTTTTCTCTTGAGGTAAAAGCCAGAAAGTGGTTGAATCAAATTCCAGCAGGCTCTCTAACTTGCTGGGAGGAAATCAGAAACGCTTTCATAAATCAATTTTTCGATGATGCTCGCTATTGGGATATACGAGAAAAGTTATCGTACTTTGCTCAAGGCCCACATGAATCATTTAAAAATGCCTGGATCATATTTGAAGGCTATCAACGTGATTGCATTCACCGTGGTTACTCAGAACCGCAGCTCCTAAATTTCTTTTACGGAGCCGTCAGCCTTCGTTACCAATTCACGCTGGATACCGCAAGTGAAGGAAACTTTAGCACTAGGAATCCTAGTAAAGCAAAGCGTTTGATCAGAAATATAGCTTTGAGAAAATTCTATGAGATCAGTGATAGGGAAAGTAGAGCCACGTCCAGGGACACGCTCCAATTAGCTGAAATCAGGCAGTCATTAGACTCCCTGCACTCAATCATGAGGGAAAAGAAACTTAGACAAACTCTTCCAAGTGAGGATAGTTGTTCTGAAAGACAACTATTTTCTGTCGAAAAGAGTACGTCTCAAGTTTACGACCCGGACGAAGATAATTTCACCCAAAACTATGATGCCCTAATCAAATCCCACCAAAGAAAAACTGACTCTAGGTTAAATCGAGCTTTCACGGGAAATCAGAAAATAGAAAGTGACATGGACACCAAACTAAACGTTATTCATCGTGAGCTATTTAAGAAATTAGATGCTTTAAGTGAACAAGTCAGGCGATTAGAAGGTAATGTCGCCAAAAACGCAATCGCTATCGAGAGGGAAGCAGGACGTCTTCCTGGGCGAACTAATATGAACCCACGACGTCAAGTTTGTCCAGTACTCTTGAGAAGTGGAAAGCAATTTGTTCCGAAAGTTAAGGAAAAATCTTCTTCAAAAAATTTTTCTGGAGAAGAGATCAAACCCACCCCCAACCCTGTGCTATTCAATGCCAGTAGAGCGGAACCTTCACCAAACAAAAGTAAAGAAAAAAATAGTCAAAGCACCGAAGAGGTTGTGATTGACATTCCGTACAATGAGGAAAATTCGGAGGATAAAGTTAATATCGACCGATATAACGAAACCAATATTGATCGACACCAACCCCCTGAGCCGAAAAATGGTTCAGCACCAGCTGGACCGACTATCGAAAGGGTTTATAACCCGATTTCCCCTTTTTCTCCACGAAAGTCCGACCCTAAGCGTGAATTGGACAGAGAATTCTGTAAGAAAGCAATCGAAAGGATCAGAGTTGAGATGCCATTAAGTGACGCTGTCAAAATTTCGCCAACGCTAAAGAAATACGTTAAAGACATGGTAACTAAAGTTTTTCACATCGGAGAACGTAGTATCATGATGATTTCCGAGGAAGTCAGTGCTATAATTCAACCCATCAAGCAACCCAACCCTGGTAGTTTCGTTCTTAGTTGCACCATCCAAGATAAACAATTTCAAAGAGCCCTCTGCGATCTCGGGTCTAGTGTGAATTTGATGCCGCACTCTGTTGCAACATCCCTCGGATATGCGGAGTTTACTCCAGCAAATATCCAACTAGTTTTGCTGATCGATCTGTCCGAGTCCCGGAAGGAGCACTTGAGGATGTGCCCGTAATCATCAATGGCTGCACAGTACCAACGGACTTCGTTGTACTTCACTACAAGAACGAACCCAGAGACCCCATTATCTTGGGAAGACCATTTCTTGCAACCGCAAATGCGATAATTGACGTCAAAGAAGGACGCATCTGCCTGAACATTGGAAACATTCCAATGAGATTCGACATGGAAAAAGTAATGACGCGCTCTTTGATTGATAGATCATCCTCCTATGTCGATGATATCCACGAGCTTACCCAAAAATCCTTTGAAGATTCATTCCTTGAAAGCCAGATCGAGGACGTGCTCATGGTTTCTCAGGGAGAAGTTTTCAGCATAGATAACCATACGGAGGATTATGCACGTTTAATGGACGCAAGAAATGACGATGCAACCAATGATGAAGATGATTCCGAGATAAATATCGATCGATATTTGCAAAACGCTGTCGATCGACAACCATTGTCGATAGACGATCTAAGCAAGGAAAATGCACCAAAGGTGGAATTGAAACCACTTCCTGCTGGACTCGAATATTCCTACCTTTTTGACAACACCTATCCCGTTATCGTAAATGCAAATCTCACGAACAGTGAGCTCGCTTTATTGCTGAATAAATTGCGAAAACACAGAAAAGCAATCGGATACTCTCTTGAAGATATCCCAGGAATTTCCCCCGACCTGTGTATGCATCAGATTCATCTTGAAGATGAATCAAAATCATCAATAGAACCCCAACCTGAAAGAAGTTGTTAAAAAAGAAATTATCAAACTTCTCGATGCCGGTGTAATCTATCCAATCTCAGATAGCAATTGGGTGAGCCCAGTTCACGTGGTGCCTAAGAAAGAAGGCATCACTGTGGTCAAGAACGACAAGGACGAACTTATTCCAAAAAGAACTGTAACTGGACACCGTATGTGCATCGACTACAGGAAACTAAACTCCGCAACGCGGAAAGACCATTTTCCTTTACCTTTCATCGATCAAATGTTGGAAAGACTAGTCAATCATCAATAGTATTGTTTTCTCGATGGATATTCCAAATTTTTCCAAATTCCAATTCATCCGGATGACCAAGAAAAGACAACCTTCACATGCCCTTACAAAACATTTGCTTAACGTCGGATGCCATTTGGCCTGTGTAACGCCCCCGCTACTTTCCAACGCTGCATGATGTCTATCTTCACTGATATGATAGAAGATTTTATGGAAGTTTTTATGGATGATTTTTCAGTCGATGGATCTGATTTCAAAAGTTGTCTCGATAACCTCTGTAAAGTTCTAGCCAGATGTGAGGAAAAGAACCTTGTTCTAAATTGGGAAAAATATCATTTTATGGTTAATGATGGAATTGTTCTTGGACACAAGGTATCTGCTGATGGAATTGAAGTAGATCAAGCAAAGATAGAAGTAATGACTGGTTTACCTCCACCAACTAACGTAAAAGACATAAGGAGTTTTCTTGGGCATGCTGGATTTTATCAAAGGTTTATAGAAGATTTCAGCAAAATTACCAGACCTCTGACAACACTCCTCTGCAAGGATGTTATATTCGAATTTAATTCGGAATGTCAGCAGGCCTTTGATAAAATCAAAAAGGCTTTGATAACTGCCCCTGTCGTGCAAGCACCCGATTGGAGTCTTCCTTTCGAAATTATTTGCGATGCAAGTAATTTCGCAGTAGAAGCAGTGTTAGGGCAGCGTAAAGATAAAAAACTTCATGTTATTTACTACGCGAGCCGAACTCTGGACGATGCTCAGAGAAATTATGGCACAATAGAAATGGAATTACTTGCTGTCATGTACGCTTTCGAGAAATTCCGAAACTACCTTGTTGGCTCAAAAGTCATTGTTCACACCGATCACGCAGCAATAAAATACCTTATGCAAAAGAAAGATGCCAAACCACGACTTATCCGATGGATCCTTCTACTCCAAGAATTTGACACGGAAATCAAGGACAAAAGAGGAGTAGATAACAGCGTAGCTGGTCACCTTTCTCGGATAAAAGTCAATGACAACATTCCTATTGATGATTCTTGCCAGCCGAAGGTGTATACCTGGCAGAATCTACATTCGTTGGTCAGATATATTTTGCATCTGAATCCATATCGGTCGATGAACTAAGTAATGAGGTGATCGATATAACCGAACCAATGTAGATCGATGACACGAACGATAAATCGATCGATGCTACAGATGGCATGTCGATCGATGAATCATCCTCTCAATCAATCGACAACAAGACAGACGCACTGACCAATTGTGAAAACGGCCTTGACCTGGATAAAGTTTCATTCAAGATATCCTTTAATGTGACTGTCACCGTAGCCGACAGTATCAACACTGATCCGCACACTCCTAATAGATGCCAAAACTCCGATCAGGAAGTGCACGCTGTTGAAAAGAAATTTGTTGGTGTCAAAATCGGTCACGACGGAATCAATGACTGAAAGTCTCTTGAAAGTATTTCTTAAAACAAAAAGTCTCGGATAAATTTGAAAAGAAGTTATACGAGATTTTCTCAAATTAGAATATCCACTCTCTGGTAAGGTCGAAAACGGTTATCTCGAAATCTACGGCTAAAGATCCTTCCAAACTCAAAGATTTCCTGCACGAACGACTAACGGGGGAAAGATTGGGCAACGGAAAACCCACGGGCGGCACCCCGGCCTGGCACCGGCGGCACGCGTCACGCGAGCCGGCCTGGCGCCGGCGGCACACCCGGCCTGGCGCCGGCGGCACACCCGGCCTGGCGTCGGCGGCACGCGTCACGCGGGCCGGCCTGGCGCCGGCGGCACACCCGGCCTGGCGCCGGCGGCACACCCGGCCTGGCGCCGGCGGCACGCGTCACGCGGGCCGGCTTGGCGCCGGCGGCACACCCGGCCTGGCGCCGGCGGCACGCGTCACGCGGCACACCCGGCCTGGCGCCGGCGGCACACCCGGCCTGGCGCCGGCAGCACACCCGGCCTGGCGCCGGCGGCACACCCGGCCTGGCACCGGCTGCACACCCGGCCTGGCGCCGGCGGCACGCGTCACGCCCCCTAACGCCGGTCGACGGCCCTCGTCCTGGTCTCGGTTCCATCATGCTTGGTCTGATCCCATCTTGGCTTATTTGGATCGATCCTCGTGAGTTTGGTAAGATCACGGCTACGGAATGAACATCTTTCGATTCGGTTGGAATCGTCCTCGATGTTTTACAACAAAAACTAGAAGGATTGGATTTCTCGTAGAAGATATCGTATAAAACAAAGATCGATTAACTTGAACATCGATCCTTTAGGCTATACGGTTTATTTTACGAGATAGATAGTCTTTTCGAGAAATCGTATAAAACGTTCAACGACTTAAAACAAGTCCACGGACTTACTTACGATTTTAAGAATTCAGGCCCAATCATGCTGTAACGGTTTATCCGATTTCCCGAACATCGGATAAACATCAAGTCACCGAAAAATAGGGAAAAACTCGGGGATAATTACGAAGATCGACGAAAATGGAATACTTCCTGAAAAGATAAACTTGGGCCCAAAGGCGAGGTCCATCATCCTAAGGCAAACCGACCTAGGAGTGAGTATATAAGGAGGGATGAGGCAGAAGAGAAAGAAATCCGAAAATCCTAGAATCTAGACTTAGAGAGCTCCCGTTAGCTGATAGAACTTAGAATTTAGGTGGTTAGACTAGCAAGGCAGACCCTAAAACGTCTGGCCGCCTCCTGCTCGCAAATCTCCGCTCCTCTCGGAAGGATCGGACAATTCTTTTACTTCAGAGCTCCGCACATAGAAACCGTAGGTATTATCTTCGACATGCCCGTTTCTATAACCAACGCTCATACTAGACGAACCCGCCCAGACGGTTCGATCTCTTGTTCAATTCTTTCTAACTGAACTACGTCCGACTTGATCCTCGAAAGGGGTACGTAGGCAGCCTTTCTTAAGGTCCAGTCCCAAATCTTAACAAAACCTTTTCCGCATTTATTCGGTCACTTGTCGCTGGCTGTCGCAGAGAATCCGGATCTTCAGGGAAAGTCGGGTTAACTTGGCTTTCCTCCGCAATCTTATTCATTAAAATTGACGGTGTGAATTTCGGTTCCCACAGTTTGGCGCTAGAAGGAGGGGGGGATGGATTACTCTTACTCATACGGCCGCAAAGCGCTTGATCGAACCGATTTCCGGAAATATGAAAGAAAAAGTTGCAGTTTGCGTCAACGATGGTAAAACAACTCCAGCAGCGACTGTTCCTACGGCCAACGCTTACGCAAACACCACGGTGCTCGAGCAAATCAAAAACCTAGCCGCGGCTTTCCGCCACAGGAAGGGCACGAAAACGTTCTCGCAATTTCTCTATCTAAACAGAAAGGGCAACGATAAAATCTATCAAACCCCAAAAATTCGTCTTGTTACCAAGTTAGAGAATCGGTTCACCGATTCCCACTGCCATACTTCTTACAAACAACTCTCGAGGAACAAACTGGAAAACGAAAGGAGGTCGGATCTTGATCTTACTAGGACGACTTGCCTTAGGGTAAGATCAGTCTTCCCAGTCCGCCTTAGTAAGAGCCCACTTTGTTCTCCTTTGTGTCTAGGTCAAAATGGCTTTCGTTTCATCTCAATCGGAGTTTCCGTTGAGATTTTACGAAGAGAACAAAGTCACTGTCCCGGCCACCTCGCCGTGGGCAAGGACAAACACTACCGAGGTCACCTCACCCTCCGACATGGCTACCTCGCCACAGGGAGAACTCACCTTCGTTATCCTTTGAGTCTAGATCAAAGTGGCTTTCGTTTCGTCTCAATCGGAGTTTCCGGTGAGATTTTACGAAGGGAACAAAATCACTCTCCCGGCCACCTCGCCCGTTGGCGAGAACAACCATCACCAAGGTCACCTCGCCCATGGTCACCTCGCCCATGGCCACCTAGCCTGTGGAAACCTCACTTTGCTCTCCTTTGAGTCTAGGTCAAGATGGTTTTCCTTTCGTCTCAATCGGAGCTTCCGTTGAGATTTTACGAAGAAAACAATGTCGCTGTCTCGACCACCTCGCCCATGAGAAGGATCTCTCTGTCCCGTCATAGGACGAGCCCGGTCCTGTCTCAGTACCATGCATCTTTGCCTGAGTTTTCGTAACTCGATCTTTGGGTCCGTGAGCCCCCGGGGATCGACAAAGGCGAGCAACAGCAGCATCGGCGGACGCGGGATATGGCACGGGCGGCAGGGCGCCTGGCGCCGGCGGCAGACCGACCACGCCGCGCCTGGCGCCGGCGGCAGGGCTCCTGGCGCCGGCGGCAGGGCGCCTGGCGCCGGCGGCAGACCGACCACGCCGTGCCTGGCGCCGGCGGCAGGGCGCTTGGCGCCGGCGGCAGGGCGCCTGGCGCCCATCCGTGCAATCGTTTCGTGATCTCGTGCAACGGCAACGGCAACATCTTGGTCCCTTAAACCCATGTTCGGATTGTTCGAGAAACACGACGATTCTTCCGCAAAGCCTTCTCGATATTCTAGAATCTAAGTTCGAAGCCTCATTACTCAAACCCTTGAAGACGGGAAGTCTACGAATCCAAGTCCATCTCGATCCCGACACTCGAGAAATCTCGGAAGACCATAAAAGGTTTAAATGATGAATGGATTTCGATTCATCGTATTAAACGATCATGGTTATTCTAAACACCAATCATCTCGACTATACGAGGAAATGGTATTCCTTCGGAAATGCCGAAACCTTCAAAAGACTATTTTCTCGAAAATTTTTGTAAAGGTTTTAATTCTTCGTAAGACAGGAACAAAAACATCTTGAAAACTGTCGTAGAATTTAGGGAACTTAAGACCTAGGTGGATAGTCTAGCAAGCTAAGTCTGAGGCAAAATTTCCAGTCTTGTTCCATCGTTCCTTGATTGTCCAGGCTGAACATGCAAACTGATCTAGTCTCTCAAAAAACCGAGAAACGATCGCCACGCGTTCTAAAAGCATACTCATCCCGCTTCCTAAAAGAAAGAAAAAACGTACACAAGCCTTCGGAAGAACGGCTAACCCGTTTTCTTTAGTAAAAAGAAAAGGGAATTAGGTACGTATACTATGCCCGTATAATCCCATCTTCGAAAACTTTTTGCTTCAGCATCAAGACAACGCTTTTGACAAAGCAAACCCTCGCAGCAATAAGATTCGTCTAAAAACGCTAGCGGCATGAGCCCAACCGTTACAAACATAGTCTTCAAAACTCTACGTCGTCTCTCGTCGCAAACTCGCGACTAGAAACGTGTACCAACGTCAGACTAATAGCACGACGGTGAACTACGAAAATAACGAAATAACCTTCGGTAAAACTCCATGAGTAGCTCGAAGCAGCTTTCGTCCAAAGGTCGAAATCATAGCAGAAACATCTCCCGTGTAATCCGCGGAAACATCGCTACTTTAACAATCTGCGATTTTCTATCTCCATGAAACCGGTCATCCATTACTTTCGTATAACAAGAACATTTTAAAAACAGCCTATGGAAAAAACATGATCGGTCTCATGCAAAACGATTCGCAGTACGCAAAAGTGAATGAGGAAAACATAATCCGTGGTCGCGAATATCGCAAGTAATTTGTGAGAAACGCTCTCCGGTTACCTTTGCGAAAACCCCCTCTTACATAGCTTTTACGAAAAATCCTCTGTATGGTCGAGTCAATTCATACAAAGCAACTTTCGTAAAATAAATATAATGTGTCCAACGGGTAACTGTCATAGACAGTTTTTGCTCCACAAGGTTTCTGGCTCCTGCTTTCACTCCCCGCGGTTACGTCCGAGCAGGAAATAATCACGCAGGCGAACCCGCACGTGTCCTGCGTCGATCCCTTAAACTTTTTCCCCCGGATAAAATGAAACGATTTTCATGCAACAAAGAAGAATTTATATGAACCATTCATCGTATAACTGAGACCTAAAGTGGAAGATCGTTTCTAATAGCCAACAGCCATAACTCAGAAAACTCCGCTATGCGTGGCATGTCTATCTCGGCAAACGCTATTTGGCCCTCGGCCAACTACGCCCTTCCGTAAAGCCCGGACCTGAATTCGGCATCCCCATTAAGGACAATCGTAAACTAACATGACCTTAATAAGGGTCATGGTCTGATCGTTTACCAACAACTTCCTTGGCGATACGGCTGAATCTAGCCTCCATGCCAATCCAAAGCTACTGAGCGAGCACCGCTCCAATCACTTAACGGCTGAAAACAACAATCCACGATTTGTTCATAGAACGCCAAGTGACTATTACGCAAGCAATTTATCGTATAACTCAGAATCGGAAATCATACGATAAACTCTTCATACCAAAACTCAGTCCTAACAACCATATGGTTAACGGAAGATTTAAACTTATCGTCAGTCGATTAAGTTCTATACGCCCCGTAAACACGGCATGAAAAGAAATACTCGTGACAAGGCTCCATGAGTTATACGAGTCATCCTTAATATATACAAACAAATCCCGGAAGGCCAACACTTCACGAAGCACTGTGAATGTAGACGCTTCTCCCTGGGTCGAACTTACGCGACCCCTTGGTCCTGCGTCCAAACCGAAACAACAGTTTCTGGCTGTGAACATTCGCACAAGGGAAACTCGACCTTCAGCACTGCGAGACGTCGCTAACGCTCGAAGGACATTCTTTTCCTCAAAACATACAAACACACCTCTAAACGATAACATGCCTCTAAACTGGCATCATGTCGTTGTTGCTGATCACAACAAACAAACTCTAACGTCCTAAACAGACAAATAGCCGCCCTTCAAGGGGTAGGCTCTCTTGCATCCGACAAGGATAAACATAGCGCGCTATACAAGAAATCCAAATTTTGGTTTAGCTCTTCGTAAAGGAAGTAGCTCGACTCACGCCCAGACAAATCATATAAGCCGACAACAATTCGCGGATTTTAAACGGTACAAGTCAGGTTAAAATCGCAAACAGGCAAACGAAAGCCGATTTGTCATCGCAAAGCCTCAGTCCGAGAGTAAACCTAGGTCTTGCCCTAAACCCAGCCACGTTGGATCTTGACATCTCACAGTCAATAGTATGGTATACGAGATACAAAAATTTGTCTCTTCACTTAAGCCTATTCGTTTCACGAACTTTTCGCGTAAATCGGTAAACCGCGGAAAATATCGCTTTATGCAAACAATAGGTACGGTGATCATCAGGGAACTAGGAATGAGACGACAACTCACACCCTCTTTCTCATACTTCGAAAAAACTGAAGTTCATAAATAATCGAAAAACAAATACATCAACAGCATCATGCTCGAAAGTCTCTCATGACACATAACCAGACCACATAAGTCTCGCTGGAAAACAGATCACAAGGGTCTTAAACTCCAAAACGAACTACGAAGGCTTGATCCCTACAACAAGGGTACGTAGGCAGCCTTCGAAAGGCGCAGCCCCAATCTTACCACTTTCAACGGAGCCTTTCAAACCATTAATTCCGCCTATCATACCTGACATGTCTTATCGCTCGCAACAACATCACGAAGGTTCTAACGAGCTGGGGGGCTAACTGTTGGTGTCAAAATCGGTCACGACGGAATCAATGACTGAAAGTCTCTGGAAAGTATTTCTTAAAACAAAAAGTCTCGGATAAATTTGAAAAGAAGTTATACGAGATTTTCTCAAATTAGAATATCCACTCTCTGGTAAGGTCGAAAACGGTTATCTCGAAATCTACGGCTAAAGATCCTTCTAAACTCAAAGATTTCCCGCACGAACGACTAACGGGGGAAAGATCGGGAAACAGAAAACCCACGGGCGGCACCCCGGCCTGGCGCCGGCGGCACGCGTCACGCGAGCCGGCCTGGCGCCGGCAGCACGCGTCACGCGGGCCGGCCTGGCGCCGGCGGCACACCCGGCCTGGCGCCGGCGGCACACCCGGCCTGGCGCCGGCGGCACGCGTCACGCCCCCTAACGCCGGTCGACGGCCCTCGTCCTGGTCTCGGTCCCATCATGCTCGGTCTGATCCCATCTTGGCTTATTTGGATCGATCCTCGTGAGTTTGGTACGATCACGGCTACGGAATGAACATCTTTCCATTCGATTGGAATCGTCCTCGATGTTTTACGAAAAAAACTAGAAGGATTGGATTTCTCGTAGAAGATATCGTATAAAACAAAGATCGATTAACTTGAACATCGATCCTTTAGGCTATACGGTTTATTTTACGAGAAAGATAGTCTTTTCGAGAAATCGTATAAAACGTTCAACGACTTAAAATTAGTCCACGGACTTACTTACGATTTTAAGAATTCAGGCCCAATCATGCTGTGACGGTTTATCCGATTTCCCGAACATCGGATAAACATCAAGTCACCGAAAAATAGGGAAAAACTCGGGGATAATTACGAAGATCGACGAAAATGGAATACTTCCTGAAGAGATAAACTTGGGCTCAAAGGCGAGGTCCATCATCCTAAGGAAAACCGACCTAAGAGTGAGTATATAAGGAGGGCTGAGGCAGAAGAGAAAGAAATCCGAAAATCCTAGAATCTAGACTTAGAGAGCTCCCGTTAGCTGATAGAACTTAGAATTTAGCTCGTTAGACTAGCAAGGCAGACCCTAAAACGTCTGGCCGCCTCCTGCTCGCAAATCTCCGCTCCTCTCGGAAGGATCGGACAATTCTTTTACTTTAGAGCTCCGCACATAGAAACCCTAGGCATTATCTTCGACATGCCCGTTTCTATAACCAACGCTCATACTAGACGAACCCACCCAGACGGTTCGATCTCTTGTTCAATTCTTTCTAACTGAACTACGTCCGACTTGATCCTCGAAAGGGGTACGTAGGCAGCCTTTCTTAAGGTCCAGTCCCAAATCTTAACAAAACCTTTTCCGCATTTATTCTGTCACTTGTCGCTGGCTGTCGCAGAGAATCCGGACCTTCAGGGAAAGTCGTGTTAACTTGGCTTTCCTCCGCAATCTTATTCATTAAAATTGACGGTGTGAATTTCGGTTCCCACAAAATTCAGAGACAGACCCTGGTATGCTGACATAGTGAACTATTTAGCTGCTGACGTCGAACCAGAAGGACTAAAAAATTATGACAGAAAGAAGTTCTTTAGAGAAGTCAGGCGATACCACTGGAATGAACCGTATCTCTACAAGCAATGTGCTGATGGAATTTACAGACGCTGTGTTGCAGCCGCTGAAGTGCCGGACATCATATTCCACTGCCATGGATCATCTTACGCCGGACATTTCGCAACTTTCAAAACAGTTTCTAAAATCCTTCAGGCCAGATTTTGGCGGCCTACTATGTTCCGCGATGTTCACGCCTATATCATAAAATGTGATAGGTGTCAACGAAGAGGAAAAATCAGCAAAAGACATGAAATGGAACAGAAGTTCATTCTCGAATCGAAGTCTTTCACTGTTGGGGGATAGATTTTATGGGCCCTTTCCCTTCCTCGTATGGGAACAGATACATTTTAGTTGCTGTTGATTATGTTTCAAAATGGGTTGAAGCTATAGCCACTCCTACAAATGATGCTTCTGTTGTTGTCAAACTCTTCAAAAGCATTATTTTCCCTAGATTTGGAGTTCCTCGAGTAGTAATAAGCGATGGGGGTACCCATTTTATCAACAAAGTATTCGAAAATCTACTCAGGAAAAATGGAGCTCACCACAGAGTTGCCACACCCTACCATCCACAGGCGAGTGGGCAGGTAGAAGTTTCTAACAGACAAATCAAAGAGATTCTGGAGAAAACCGTTGGGATCACCATAAGAGATTGGTCACGGAAGCTGGACAATGCACTTTGCGCATACAGAACTGCATTTAAAACTCCACTAGGAACAACTCCTTTCCATCTACTTTACGGAAAAGCTTTTCACTTACCCGTTGAAGTAGAGCATAAAGCAGCATGGGCAACAAAATTGCTAAATTTCGACATCAAGACTGCTGCCAAAAGGAGACTCATACAACTAAACGAACTAGATGAAATAAGACATCTAGCTTATGAGAGTTCAAAGTTGTATAAAGACCGCACGAAAGCTTACCATGACAAGAAGATCGTCTCCCGGCACTTTGCCGCCAACGATCAAGTTCTATTATATAACTCTCGGCTAACTTTGTTTCCCGGAAAACTCCGTTCTCGCTGGTCAGGACCTATCACAGTTATGGTAGCTAGACCAAACGGAGCCATCACCCTTATGAACGATAAAGGAGAAGAATTTACGGTGAACGGGCAACGAGTGAAACATTACTGGGCTAAACCGCCGAATGTCAAACTGATGTCTTGCATACTTACATGTTTTTAGCTATCTTATCTTGTGCATTTTTACTCAATTAGATTAGGAATTAGGCATCTTTAGGCTCATTTTGCATTCATAAGTCCCTATTAGGTGTTGGAGCACACTTTGGAGATATTGAAGATGTTTGGGAGTTTTGTGATGAAAAAGAAGGGTTTAAAGATGAACATGGACAGAGGCTTTAGAAATATCTTCTGATGCTAAGGTTTGGTGGAGACATGGAATTATGAGTTAGCTTTCCAATGGAAGTGGTTTCAAGACATTTGGAGTCATATTGGAGGAGTTATGATCAAAACACTGAGGGCGTATCAGTTCCACCCGGGTGAGCATACCCGAGGTCGACCATCCAACCATGCCTGGACGACCCGGGGACAAGCACCCGCACGTCCTGATAGTGCTGGAAGCCTAGAACGTACCCGACCTTGCACACCCGTCCGTCCCCACCCGCGTACGAACTGATGGACGAGCTGATCAGGATACCCGACCTTGCACACCCGTCCGTCCCCACCCGCGCATGGAGGCACCCAGACAGGACCACCCGGCCAACAGCACCCGCACGGCCTGCACACCCGACCTGGAGGACGCGGCCTGAAGGACCCACACGGCCTGTTGGCTGCTGGACACGGGCAGCACGCGGATCAGAACACCTGGACAAGAGAGACCGTACGGCCTGGACGATGGACGAGCAGAACACACCCGGCTGGAGACACCCGGCCATGAACCAGTACAGCCTGACCCGGGTGGCCTAGCTTCTTCCTTTCTCCTTGCTTCTCATTGGTCGAAAATCACTTGGCCAAGGACATTTTAGTAATTTTGTTTATTGCTTTCAAGGGCTTTCAAGCCACCTATAAATACTCTTGTAATCTCCTTTGTGAGATCTAACTTCTTTTCTCTCAAAAATATAGTAAGATCTTGAAGAAAATTTGGATCTTTGATCCTTTTTATCTCATTTCTTTTGTGTTTAATAGATTATCTTCTTCTCTAATCATGTTTAGCCTTGAATCATCATTGATTTTGAGGTTTTCCATGACTATTAGTGAGTAGATCTATCTAGGGTTCATGGGCTTGGGAGACTAAGGGTGATTAAGTGTAGATCCAAGGTGCTTAGTGTTAGATCTATCCTTTCATTGCATTGATTTGGTGTTCTTCATGCTATATTTGGGTTGGCCTCTCAAACATAGAGCCATAGGCATTTCATGCCCGAAAGGTGTTCTATGAAATGCCTGAACCAACTCATCTATGCTTTTAGCTTGCTTTGCCTAAGAGATTAGTTGCCAAAGGAGCTCGGATTGCTATTAGACTCATTCTTTATGCTTGTTTTGATCATTACAGCCAAAGAGATTTGGTGTACTTGGGTGATCATTGCAAAAGAGCGTCCATCTAGAGATAGAGCTTGCTTAGTTTTGTTGTCTAGGCATAAGGAATTAGATTGATTGAAAAGTTGGCATCTTGGATTGAACCTTGATCACCCAGTCAATTCCATTGTCCCAAGAACCCCCTTGCCTCATTGAGAAGGAAAGTTCAATCTTTTATTGCATTTTTAATATTGTCTCAGTTTCATAATCATCCTCTCATCTTGATTGCACTTAGATTAAGCATGAACTTGCATTCCCTTTGCATTAAAATCTCTTAGAATTGGATTGACATCTTGTATTCTACAACATTTGATTAGGACCCTAGAAAAGTCCCGGCAACGGAGCCAAGATTATCTTCTTCTCTAATCATGTTTAGCCTTGAATCATCATTGATTTTGAGGTTTTCCATGACTATTAGTGAGTAGATCTATCTAGGGTTCATGGGCTTGGGAGACTAAGGGTGATTAAGTGTAGATCCAAGGTGCTTAGTGTTAGATCTATCCTTTCCTTGCATTGATTTGGTGTTCTTCGTGCTATATTTGGGTTGGCCTCTCAAACATAGAGCCATAGGCATTTCATGTCCGAAAGGTGTTCTATGAAATGCCTGAACCAACTCATCTATGCTTTTAGCTTGCTTTGCCTAAGAGATTAGTTGTCAAAGGAGCTAGGATTGCTATTAGACTCATTCTTTATGCTTGCTTTGATCATTACAGCCAAAGAGATTTGGTGTACTTGGGTGATCATTGCAAAAGAGCATCCATCTAGAGATAGAGCTTGCTTAGTTTTGTTGTCTAGGCATAAGGAATTAGATTGATTGAAAAGTTGGCATCTTGGATTGAACCTTGATCACCCAGAGTCAATTCCCTTGTCCCAAGAACCCCCTTGCCTCATTGAGAAAGAAAGTTCAATCTTTTATTGCATTTTTAATATTATCTTAGTTTCATAATCATCCTCTCATCTTGATTGCACTTAGATTAAGCATGAAATTGCATTCCCTTTGCATTAAAATCTCTTAGAATTGGATTGACATCTTGTATTCTACAACATTTGATTAGGACACTAGAAAAGTCCTTTCATCAAATTGGCGCCGTTGCCAAGTTCTAAGTTGATTTTGACATTGGGATTTAGTCATTTGCTTGAGACTAAGTCATTTTTTTAATTATCTTGTGATATTGGTTCTCTTGCTTCTTCTATCTTTGACTTTCAGATGTATGATCACAAGAAGCAGAGGGGCATCTAACTTGGTTCCTACTGTTGAAGAGATTGCTGCACTTGAGAGGGAGATAGCAAGACAAAAAAGAGAAGTAGAGCAACAGGCTCATCTTCAAAGGTTGGGGTTTGAGATGGAGAATCTGCCTCAAGATGGTGATGTCCTAGGGGGCAATGGTACAAGAACTGACAATCCTAGAACAACACGCCAGCCAAATCACCAACCACGCCAAGCAAGAGCCATTGGAGCCTATGACCAACCTCACATTCATGGTCATAGGTTGGGAATCAGAGCACCAGCTGTGGAGAACAACAACTTTGAGATCAAATCAGAGCTGCTCAATGTGATAGAGAACAACAAGTTTCATGGCTTGGCTGTGGAGGATCCACTAGATCACTTGGATCAATTTGACAAGTATTGTGGTTTGTCCAAGACCAATGGAGTCTCTGAAGATGCTTTTAAACTCAGGCTGTTTCCTTTCTCTCTAGGAGACAAAGCTCATCAGTGTGAGAAGGCTCTTCCAAGTGACTCTATCATCACTTGGAATGATTGCAAGAGGGTATTCCTAGAGAAGTTCTTCTCTTCCTCAAGGACAGCTAAGATCAGAAATGAAATCTCTGGTTTTCAACAAAAGAATCTTGAGAGCTTCAGTGAAGCATGGGAGAGGTTCAAGGGCTATTGGTCTCAGTGTCCACATCATGGCTTCACCAAAGAGAGTTTGCTTAGCACCTTCTATAGAGGAGCTCTACCACAATGCAGAAATAGGCTTGATACTGCTAGCAATGGTTTCTTCTTGGGAAGAACTGAAGAGGATGCTGAAGAATTAGTAGAGAACATGGCCAAGAGTGACTCAGTTTATAGTGAGGAGCATGATAGAGCCAATAGAAGTGATGACCAGCACACAAGGAAGGAAATCAAGACCTTGCAAGAAAAGATAGATTTGCTCCTCTCCACCCAAGCTAAACAAGAACAGATGAATTTTGTGGGTGCTCCTAGTAAAGAGGTTCCTCCTACAATCAATGAGGTTGATGGTTTAGAAGGCCAAGAGGAGTTGTGATTCATCAATGCTAATGGCAAATGGTATATGAAGGAGCCAAACTTCCAATACCAAAACAACTATCAGCCAAGACCTCACTACAACAATCAACAAGGAGACTACCAAACAAATCAGTCATCTCAGCCTCAAGGAAGTTCTTCCCAAGCTCCAAGCTCAAAAATGGAGTCCATGTTCAAGCAACTCTTAGAAGCTCAAGAAAGAAATGCTAAGAACATTTGTGATGAGTTCAAGAACATCCATGCCAAGATTGATGGAACTTATTCTGATCTCAACAACAAGTACATGCAACTTGCCTCTCACCTCAAAACTTTGGAGAGCCAAGTTGCCTCCATGTCTTCATCCTCCAAGAATCCAATGGGATCACTACCTGGAAAACAAGAGAAGAATCTTAAGGAGACTTGCAATGTTATCCTCTCCACTTCTTCAAGGATTGCGTTGAGTGATCATAAGAATGATGTTGATGAGATTGAGAGGCTAGTGCTTGGAAATCAGATTGAACATGATAAGAGACTGGTTGTGGCAACATCTGAAGCTAGAGTTGTGAAGAGAGCTGATAAGAAGGATCAAGGAAAGATTCTGAAGATTGATGAGCCTACGGTTGAGACACAAGTTGAGAAGAGTGCTACCCTGAAGCTGAAAGAAGTGAAGGAAGAAGACAATGAGGTTGAGCTATCACCCTATGATAAGCTCCCTTTCCCACAAAGGTTCCTCACCAAAGCTCAGAAAAAAGTGGTCTCCAAATTCAGAAAAGACCTCAGTGATATTGGAGTCAAGCTTCCAGAGATCACCAATATGCATGCTGCTCATGTCCAAATGATGCTCATACAGGACATTCTCACCCACCAAGCTGAAGTGGCTGAGCTTTTGGACATCTCACTTCTGAAGATTGATCCACCAATCCCTCCAAAGTCCCTCCCTAAGCTTGAGTCTCAAGGGAAGTTCACCTTGTCTTGCTCTCTTGGTAAACTAACTATGGATGATTCTCTTGTTGATAGTGGTGCTAGTGTGAATGTCATCTCCTTGGATATGGTGCAGAGTATTGGGATTGAAAGCATGGAACCAGATACTCCTCCTCTCACCTTTGGGGATTCCTCTTCTACAACCCCACTTGGCATAATCAAGGACTTCCCCTTGAAGATTGGATCCTGCACCATACCTATTGACCTCACTGTTTTGCAGATGGCATCTGAAGAGAGAGTCCCTTTGATCCTTGGCACTCCTTTCCTCACAACAGTTGGAGCTTGCGTTGACTTTCCCAACAAGAAGGTCACCCTCATGCATGTCAATAAAGCTGTCTCCTATCCTCTCCAGCCTCCAATGGAATCAGACTATTGTGGGACAATCACTTGTGATGCACAAGCTGTTGAGAAGCCCCACGATGAAGAGGTTGTTGGTAAGAAAGAAGGTCTTGATGGAGAGTATTCAAAAGTGTTGTGTGATGAGCACTTGGAAAGTGCTAAAACAGAGGGGATGAGTGTAGTCTCAAAGGCCACTTATGGCAAGAAGAAGATGGTGAAAGAGCCTCATCCTCCACCTCTTGATTTTCTCCCACACACTCTCACTCTCCATCCAAAGATGCTCAAAGATGGAGTACAAGATCAAGCACAAGGGCAGATCCACACCATTCTCAAGTGCTAGAGCCATCATCACTCCTCAGCTCCAAGACGACCCAATCAAGCTTCAAGAGCTTCTCTCTCAGGTCCTCACCATCACACTGGAGGGTGGGAAGGATCCTCCTTCTCACTAGTTCAACAGACAAGGTAGTCAAGCTAAGTGACTAAAAACAAGCTCATTTGGGAGGAAGTCCCATGGTTATCCTTGTATATAGCTTTGCAATTTCAGATTTCCTTTTAAGTTTTTAATAAAAGTGGTCAAGATTTTCAGGTTGAGCCAAGCACTAGAGGAGAGAAGAATGGAGGTGAACTACTTGAGCCCCATGATTGCCATGTAGCAGCCTCCTCTAGTTGCTATGAACCAAGCCAGCTCCTAACCCCGACACCAAACACCACGCCTAAACCTCCTCATGTGGTATCACTCCAACCCTTCTTGTATATACATTTACTTTTATCTTGTTGGGGTATCTCCTTCTCTCTTACTCACATAGAGACTGTGTGATTTAAGTGTGGGGGAGGTACCGGATATTTGATCATGTTTGCTTTGTGATTTTGAGTCTCATGCATTGCATTGTACATTCATAAATGCATAGAAAATCCAAAATTTTTTTTAAATTTTTGAACCATGTAGATTGCATCACTTGCATCCTTAGGATTGAGTCTAGAGCATATAGGTTGCATTCATTTGCATATGGAGCATTGCCTTGTAAAGAACACTCGCTTGCACTGAATTTGACACCCTAGTTAAACATATCAGGTAGCTTAAGCATCTTTTGAAAGGCTTGCATGCTTTAAGCCTTGAAAACTCTTCTTGAAACTTGCTTGCTTGCCTGATATTGGCATTGTTCTTAAGACCAGCTCCATCCTGAACTTAGACTTGAATGAACTTAATCTCTCTTGCATATGTGCATTTGCATACTTGATCATGGATCTCTTACACATTTGGGTTATCTTTTTCCATTGTACCACCCTTTGTTAACCCAAATGGCACTCCCTTACCCTTGAACCCTATCCATTCTTTGAAGCCTACATGGATTTGCTTGAGTGAGGCCTCTTTTGATAGGTTGTCATGTGCAAAATCTTGAGAGTATTGGGAGCGACATGGATTTGTTCTCATCTCTTGCTAGCATAGGGTCATCATTTGAGCTAGCTTCTAGGATGGTGAGTGAAGTGTTTGTTATCTAATGGTTTACATTTTGAGTTTGGGGATATGACAATGTTGAGATTGATGAACAAAGAAAGTTTTGAGAAAGAAAAACCCTAGGGACCTAGAAATGAAAAATGAAAAGATCTTGATCGATGTTTTTGACCTTCCCCCTCCTGAGTATATATATATATATAAAAAATGAAAAGAAAAAGAAAAGAAAAGAAAAGAAAAAGAAAAAAAAGAGAAAGATTCAATAAGATAAGTGGGGAAGGAAAAACTTAAGAGTTAGAGCTTAGAAAGTGAATATAGGTCCTTAGAGGTTGAATCATGAGAAAGAAAATGTTCATTGGGTGAGTGATGTGAGTATGTTTTCATTTTGGGTTATGGGATGAATAAAAAGGGTGTAGATCTTGTAATCACTTAGGAATTGGGTAGAATGATGAGGATGGATCCATGTATGCATGAATTGCTCATAGTCTTAGATAAATTTTGCATAATGATCAAGCTCCTTGATTTTTGAGTGATTGCCACCTTGAAATGATGCATTGAACCCTCCTTTTCATCCTTATTAGACCATTTGATCACCTAGCCAAATGATTGATATCATGTGCCCATTTGTGAGACTTCACCTTGTGTGTGTGTGTGAATCAATGTGAGGGCTGGTTAAGAGAACATGTTGGTTGATAGGCATTGCATCTTGTGTAGAGGCATAAGAGTAATTGATAGGCCTTGTGAAGCTAGAGCATAATAAGAGAGTTTGCTCATGCTATTTTCTATGTTTCTTTAGGATGTCAGGTTGAGTTCTATGAGTGTTTCCTTTGGCTTTGTTCCCATCCTTGCATCAATCCCTCTTGTGTTTGAAAAGTTTACTTGAGGACAAGCAAAGGTCTAGTGTAGGGGAGTTGATGTCTTGCATATTTACATGTTTTTAGCTATCTTATCTTGTGCATTTTTACTCAATTAGATTAGGAATTAGGCATCTTTAGGCTCATTTTGCATTCATAAGTCCCTATTAGGTGTTGGAGCACACTTTGGAGATATTGAAGATGTTTAGGAGTTTTGTGATGAAAAAGAAGGGTTTAAAGATGAACATGTAAAGAGGACTTAGAAATATCTTCTGATGCTAAGATTTGGCGGAGACATGGAATTTTGAGTTAGCTTTCCAATGGAAGTGGTTTCAAGACATTTGGAGTCATATTGGAGGAGTTATTATCAAAACACTGAGGGCATATCAGTTCCACCCGGGTGAGCATACCCGAGGTCGACCATCCAACCATGCCTGGACGACCCATGGACGACCCGGGGACAAGCACCCGCACGTCCTGATTATGCTGGAAGCCTAGAACGTACCCGACCTTGCACACCCGTCCGTCCCCACCCGCGTACGAACTGATGGACGAGCTGATCAGGACACCCGACCTTGCACACCCGTCCGTCCCCACCCGCGCATGGAGGCACCCGGACAGGACCACCCGGCCAACAGCACCCGCACGGCCTGCACACCGGACCTGGAGGACGCGGCCTGAAGGACCTGCTCGGCCTGCTGGCTGCTGGCCA
Source organism: Brassica juncea (assembly GCA_018703725.1). Classification (NCBI taxonomy): domain Eukaryota; kingdom Viridiplantae; phylum Streptophyta; class Magnoliopsida; order Brassicales; family Brassicaceae; genus Brassica; species Brassica juncea. The sequence goes on along the minus strand of CM031942.1, from coordinate 29,248,165 downwards.
CGGACAGCACGCGGCTCAGAACACCCGGACAAGAGAGACCGCACGGCCTGGACGATGGACGAGCAGGACACACCCGGCTGGAGACACCCGGCCATGGACCAGCACAGCCTGACCCGGGTGGCCTAGCTTCTTCCTTTCTCCTTGCTTATCATTGGTCGAAAATCACTTGGCCAAGGACATTTTAGTAATTTTGTTTATTGCTTTCAAGGGCTTTCAAGCCACCTATAAATACTCTTGTAATCTCCTTTGTGAGATCTAACTTCTTTTCTCTCAAAAACATAATAAGATCTTGAAGAAAATTTGGATCTTTGATCCTTTTTATCTCATTTCTTTTATGTTTAATAGATTATCTTCTTCTCTAATCATGTTTAGCCTGGAATCATCATTGATTTTGAGGTTTTCCATGACTATTAATGAGTAGATCTATCTAAGGTTCATGGGCTTGGGAAACTAAGGGTGATTAAGTGTAGATCCAAGGTGCTTAGTGTTAGATCTATCCTTTCCTTGCATTGATTTGGTGTTCTTCATGCTATATTTGGGTTGGCCTCTCAAACATAGAGCCATAGGCATTTCATGCCCGAAAGGTGTTCTATGAAATGCCTGAACCAACTCATCTATGCTTTTAGCTTGCTTTGCCTAAGAGATTAGTTGTCAAAGGAGCTAGGATTGCTATTAGACTCATTCTTTATGGTTGCTTTAATCATTACAGCCAAAGAGATTTGGTGTACTTGGGTGATCATTGCAAAAGAGCATCCATCTAGCGATAGAGCTTGCTTAGTTTTGTTGTCTAGGCATAAGGAATTAGATTGATTGAAAAGTTGGCATCTTGGATTGAACCTTGATCACGCAAAGTCAATTCCCTTGTCCCAAGAACCCCCTTGCCTCATTGAGAAAGAAAGTTCAATCTTTAATTGCATTTTTAATATTGTCTTAGTTTCATAATCATCCTCTCATCTTGACTGCACTTAGATTAAGCATGAACTTGCATTCCCTTTGCATTAAAATCTCTTAGAATTGGATTGACATCTTGTATTCTACAACATTTGATTAGGACCCTAGAAAAGTCCTTTCATCACAAACCTTTACAGTTGGGCATCCCCGAATCTGATTAAAGTGATTTTTCAGTCAAGCTAATGACTAAAAATAAAGCGCTTAGTGGGAGGCAACCCACTTTTGCATTTAAGTCTCCATTTTTATTTTTCAAATTTTTATTTTCATTTTCAAAAAAAAAAAAAAAATAGATAAGGAACTGCCTTAAAATCGATCGATACACACATAGGCATATCGATCGATTAGGGTCTATCGAGGCCGCGGGTCATTAACCCCGAGTTCCGCCTTTTCACCCGCTCATTTCGCATTCCTCTCCTGAAAACAAAAAACCGATTTTTCTCTCTAGAAACCAAGTCGATTTTCGCCGTTTCTTGCCTCAATCTCTTTGTTTTTCACTTCTCTATCTTATTTGTTCATCTACTCACCGATTCTACAAGGTATGAACCCGAAATTCAAATTGTCGGATTTTGTTTGACTAGGTTTTGACATGAACAAAATCGTTCGATTAGGCTTGGATTTGGTCGATTTAGGTTACTAGTATGATGAAATAGGTTCCTGGACTGTTCGTTTTGCATTTGTTGTTCGTGGAATTGCGATTTGGGATGAATTTCGTGTTGCAGGTCCGCGATGTCGTGTCGACCGACACGGTTGTTGTCGAATCGATCGATATCGACGCTAAGTAATCGATGTCAGATACGACAATCGATCGATACAGTGACACCAAAATCGATCGACTCCTCTCTAGAGAGTCGATCGATATCGGAACCATCGATTGCATGTGCTAATGGATGATTATTTTTTGTTTGCAGATGAGTTCACGGAGAGACAGCCGACGCGAGAGGAGGACTAAGAGGAGGCTCGATATGCCGAGCACCTCCAGGGCACCACCCACACCACCATCTTCCTCGACGCCATCATCATCATCACACTCAACGCCCCAACAGCCCGACGAGCGCTCTCCATGGCCTAGGAACCCTTCCAAGGCCATACAGACGGTGGAGTCTTACCCCGACCCGAGGACAGTGGTCCGTTCCACCGCTTTCACCCACCGTCGGCGCACGGAGACCTGGGCCAACTACGACAGCCTGTTGTACACCGCATGGCTGCGCGTTGACATTGCTCCCACCCATTTCATCGACGAGGGTACCGTCCGGCAGCTTGGTCTCTGGCATGACTTGAGGGACATGATCAGTCAGCTTGGGTTTGGCACCATGGCCACACGCCCCTACGACCTCTACCCGTCTCTGGTCCGACAGTTCCTCGCCACAGCCGACCTCACCTACACCACCACCACTGGCCGCGTCGCGAGCGACGGAGTTCTCTCGTTCTTCGCCAGAGGTGTCAGATACCGGATCACAGTTGCTGAGATCTGCAAGATCTATGGGTTCTATCCTTCGAACGCCGCTATGGGTGTCCCTGAGTTTCCGATGATCGGTGACTTCTGGAGGATCATTGGCACAGGCCACTGGAGCACGGCTGCCACTCAGACTGATATCCGTCATCCCACCTTGCGCTACTTCATCAGGGCCCTTGCCAACACTCTTCTGTGCAAGATGGAGCCCAACAAGGTGCGGATTGACGAGCTCACACTGCTGTTCACTGCGATTGACGGAATTGTCGACCTGCAGGACCTTGACCCAGACCGGGACATGCCCATGCCCTACCTGGGATCTCTCTTCGCTCAGCACCTGGTGTCGCTGAAGATGAAGCCCTTCAAGGGCACTGGCAGGAAGAAGGAGACGATCGGGAGCCTGCTTACACCGATCTTCCAGCACCTCGGCATCCGCTTGACTGGAGAGCCAGCACGCACCTCCCGTGCCTACTTGGACTTGGCACATCTGTCTTAGCCCAGTGGCTGAAGGACGGCCTGCTCTGGAGTTTCAGGAGAGGAGACCGCCTCCGTCTTCTGCAGCTGCACTCCCGCCACATCACGGGCTTCGACGGGAACATTGACAGGCTTCGATTCCAGCCAGATGAGGCATTCCTCAGCAACCTCCAGGACATGCCACAGAGAGTTCCGGGAGAGCGCAGAGCACCAGCTACGCAGGGCCAGCCAGAGGCACCAGTGCACGACTTCCCCATCATGCCAGACATTCCGATATGCGACCACGGGAATTTTCAGAGGTTCGTCGCAGACGCTCTTCATGCCATCTGGTCCAGAGTGTCTCGCTGTAGGTGCATGAGCAGGTGGAGCGTGAGAGCCCATGATCCAGCAGCCCCAGGTCCATCACACCAGTACCGTCGTGACTTGCATCAGACGACGAGGAAGCAGCCGAGGACTCCGACTAGTCCTCATATTTCTATCCCTTATTCCCAGACACTTTTATTTTTATTTCTATCTTCATTTTTATTTTGGATTTTTAGGATTTATTACTCTAGACTATCTATTTTTATGACTTATTATCTATTTGCTTGTGTTTGGATTGTCTAACAGAACTAACAAATGACAGATCAGACGGGTTAGACACCAACAGACGAATTGATGACCTTCTGTCTAACAGCTATCGATCGATAGGCTAGACATGGTATCGATCGATACAAGTAATAATAGGTACGGTTACTTAGTCATTAACTATCTAATTTTCTTTTTCTTTTTCACCACACTTAGACTAAATAACACTGGGGACAGTGTCGTTTAAGTCTGGGGGGGGGGGGGGGGTTGTGACTAACATTTTTTAAGTTTCTATTTCTTAAAAGCATTTTTCATTTTCTTTTCAAATCTCACTTAAAGCTTCTTCAATTTTCAAAAAAAAAAAGAATTTATCATGCACCAAATGGACACAATGATTTCTACTTATTTTCTAACCACTCTTTAGCACCATTCTTAGATTTGTTAACTGCAGAATGTACTATAGATGCTAAAGTGGATCACCGGTCGCTATGACAATACTTTTCATGATCATCTGAAAGAATCAAAGCTGATTTCCAACCTAACCTGACATTCTCTGCTTGTCTTGGGGCTTGGTATACATGGGATCGGATGCTTCGAACAAGCCTGGATGGTAAAGCCTTGTGTAGATAGTTTTATCACCCTCTCTCTCTCATTTTCGAATTTAGATTTAATATTCAGCTCTTCAAAAAAAAAAAAAATCTTGAACTCCCTTATTTTAGAGGCAAGCTTTGCCTAGAGAACTTTTAGACCTAATTTTGAGAGAAGCATCTTGCTACCTTGGAGAGAGAGCTTAGGAATGGAGAGATATATCCAAACTGCATACAGAGAAGATCTTGAACTCCCTTATTTTTCTCTACTCTTTTATTATTTCTCTTACTATTCTATTTAAAAGTATTATTCAAACCATCATGAATTTGTCTTCCATGAATATATTTGAGTAGTTTCTCTTGTTAGATTTAGGTTTCTCATTTAGGGTAAACATGCATTGCAATTGATTTAATGCTAGGGTGTTTAAAATATAGTTCTTCATTCTAGTTCTTCTTAATGCTAAGTATAGGACTGATCACCCTTATCTTAGATCTTAGGATAAATTTGGATAAGTGAAAACTTAGCAAATCCCTGAAACACAAAGCTGGTATGTTCCAACTTTACCTAGAGTGCACGGAAGTAGCCTCTTTGTAAGATTGGAGAAACAATTCAAATCCGATCTTAAAGCTCACTAGAAACGATATCGATCGATAGAGCAATCCGCTTGTCGAGCGATACCGCGAAAGGTGTATCGATCGATATTCATATAGAATAATCGATCGACACTTTCTTATACTCATCGAACGATAGTTGATGACTTAAGATCAAGTTGAAGATAATCAATAATTGATTTAACCTTAAGGTTTGAGTTCAGAGCTATGAATACTAAAAACCCTAGATATCCTGCATGCTAGTTACACCTGAGAAATAGCATAAATCAAGCTTTCTTTCCTCTTGCTTAAAACCTAAACCATTCAATCAAGCAATTACTTGCTTACCCCTTTATTTACTGCTTTAAACTTGTTTGTCTAGCTTTATTTCAAAGACTAAACAATCTATTGTGTAATCCTAGAGTCTCTGTGGATTCGATCCCTAAGTACTACAACTGAACCTCTTATTTGAGAGAGTAAAGTCACTCCTTGTGGTAATTTGAGTGATATGAAGGTGCATCAAACTTGACACCCACTGTTGAAGAAATTGCTACACTTGAGAGGGAGATTGCAAGAAAGAGAAGAGAAGAAGAGCAACAGGCTCACTTGCAGAGATTGGGGTTTAATATGGAGAATCAGCCTCAAGATGGTGATGCCCTAGGGGGCAATGGTCCAAGAGCTGACAACATAAGACCACAGCGCCCACCACAACAGCCACATCGCCAAGCTAGAGCCATTGGAGCCTATGATCAACCTCACATCCATGGTCATAGGTTGGGGATCAGAGCACCAGCTGTGGAGAACAACAACTTTGAGATCAAATCAGGGCTGCTTCATTTGATTGAGAACAACAAGTTTCATGGTCTTGTTGTGGAGGATCCCCTTGATCACTTGGACACATTTGATAGCTACTGTAGCTTGTCCAAGACTAAATGAGTCTCTGAAGATGCTTTCAAGCTGAGGTTGTTTCCCTTCTCTTTGGGAGACAAGGCACTTCTATGGGAGAAGGCTCTTCCAAGTGACTCTATCACTACTTGGAATGAGTGCAAGAGGGCATTCCTAGAGAAATTCTTCTCTACCTCAAGAACAGCCAAGATCAGAAATGAGATCTCTAGCTTTCAGCAGAAGAACCTTGAGAGCTTTAGTGAAGCATGGGAGAGGTTCAAGGGCTATTGGTCTCAATGCCCACATCATGGCTTCACCAAGGAGAGTTTTCTTAGTACCTTCTACAGAAGTGCTCTTCCAGAGTTCAGGAGCAGATTGGACACAGCCAGCAATGGTTTCTTCTTGGGCAGAACTGAGCAGGATGCTGAGGAGCTGGTGGAGAACATGGCCAAGAGTGACTCAGTCTACAGTGAGGAGCATGATAGGGTCAACAGAGGCTGTGATGAAGATGATCAGCACACGAGGAAGGCGCTGAAATCTCTCCAAGAGAAGTTGGACAAGATTATTGCAGAGAAGGTTAAGCAGGAGCAGATTAACTCCATTGGGAACCAGCAACAACAGCAGCCTGTTGGGCCTAATCAGGTCAATGGTGTAGAAGGTCAAGAGGAGTTGTGCTTCATCAATGCTAATGGCACATGGTACAGGAAAGAGCCCAACTTCCAGTACCAAAACAACTATCAGCAAAGACCTTACTACAACAATCAGCAAGGAGGTTACCAAGCCAACCAGTCTACTCAGCCCCAAGGAAGCTCTTCTCAAGCTCAGGCTCCAAGTTCAGAAATGGAGTCTATGTTCCAGCAACTCTTAGAAGCTCAAGAAAGAAATGCTAAGAACATTGGTGGTGAGTTCAAGAACATCCATGCCAAAATTGATGGAACCTATTCTGACCTCAACAACAAGTACAGGCAACTTGCCTCTCATCTCAAAGCTTTGGAGAGCAAGGTTGCTTCTATATCTTCATCCTCCAAGAGCCCAATGGGATCTCTACCAGGAAAACCAGAGAAAAATCCCAAGGAATCTTGCAATGTCATCCTCTCTACTACTTCTTCAAAGATTGAGATGTGCACTCATGAGAAAGAGAAGGATGAGATTGAAATGTTTGGCACTGAGTTTGGGGATGTTGAGAGATTTTTTGTGGCCACAGCTGAAGCACATATTCTGAGGGATGCTGCAAAGAAGGCTGAGGTAAAGAGTCTGCAGCAAGCTGAGCCTAGAGCTGAGACACCAACTGTAAAAAGAGCAGACAACAAGCTGAAAGAAGTGGAGCAGGAAGACACTGAGTTTGAGCTATCACCATATGATAAGCTCCCCTTTCCCCAAAGAGTTCTCACCAAAGCTCAAAAGAAATTGATCTCAAAGTTCAGGAAAGATCTTAGTAATGTTAGAGTCAAGCTTCCGGAGATATCAGGTATTCGTGAAGCTCATGTCCAGATGATGCTCATTAAGGACATTCTAGACCACCAGGCTGAAGTGGCTGAGCTTTTGGACATCTCCATTCTGAAGATTGATCCACCAACCCCTCCAATGTCCCTCCCTAAGCTTGAGTCTCAAGGGAAGTTCACCTTGTCTTGCTCTCTTGGTAAACTAACTATGGATGATGCTCTTGTTGATAGTGGTGCTAGTGTGAATGTCATCTCCTTGGATATGGTGAAGAGTCTTGGGATTGAAAGCAGGGAACCAGATACTCCTCCTCTCACCTTTGGGGATTCTTCTTCTACAACCCCACTTGGCATAATCAAGGACTTCCCCTTGAAGATTGGCTCCTGCACCATACCTATTGCCCTCACTGTTTTGAAGATGGCATCTGAAGAGAGAGTCCCTTTTATCCTAGGCACTCCTTTCCTCACAACAGTTGGAGCTTGCATTGACTTTCCCAACAAGAAGGTCACCCTCATGCATGTCAACAAAGCTGTCTCCTATCCTCTCCAACCTCCAATGGAATCAGACTATTGTGGGACAATCACTTGTGATGCACAAGCTGTTGAGAAGCCCCAAGATGAAGAGGTTGTTGGTAACAAAGAAGGTCTTAATGAAGAGTCTTCGAAAGAGTTGTGTGATGAGCACTTGGAAAGTGCTAAAACAGAGGGGATGAGTGGAGTCTCAAAGTCCACTCATGGCAAGAAGAAGATGGTGAAAGAGCCTCATCCTCCACCTCTTGATTTGCTCCCACACACCCTCACTCTCCATCCCAAGAAGCTCAAAGATGGTGTCCTTGAGTACAAGATCAAGCACAAAGGAAAATCCACACCATTCTCAAGTGCTAGAGCCATCATCACTCCTCAGCTCCAAGATGACCCAATCAAGCTTCAAGAGCTTCTCTCTCAGGTCATCACCATCACACTTGAAGGTGGGAAGGATCCTCCTTCTCACTAGTTCAAGAGACAAGGTAGTCAATCTAAGTGACTCAAAACAAGCTCACTTGGGAGGAAGTCCCATGGTTATCCTTGTACATAGCTTTGCAATTTCAATTTTCCTTTTTTTTTTAATAAAAGTGGTCAAGGTTTTCAGGTTGAGCCAAGCACTAGAGGAGAGAAGAAATGTGATTAACCACCTGAGCCCTATGATTGCAATGTAGCAGCCTCCACTAGTTGTTATGAACCAAGCCAGCTCCTAGCCCCGACACCAAACACCATGCCTAAAACTCCTTCTTAGGTATCAGTCCAACCCTTCTTGTATATACATTTGCTTTTGTCTTGTTGGGGTATCTCCTTCTCTCTTACTCACACAGAGACTGTGTGATTTAAGTGTGGGGGAGGTTCCAAGTATTTGATCATGTTTGCTTTGTGATTTTGAGTCTCATGCATTGCATTGTACATTCATATTTGCATAGAAATTCCAAAAAAAAATTAAATTTTTGAATCATGTAGATTGCATCACTTGCATCCTTAAGATTGAGTCTAGAGCATATAGGTTGCATTCATTTGCATATGGAGCATTTGCCTTGTAAAGAACACTTGTTTGCACTGGATTTGGCATCCTAGTTAAACATATCAAGTAGCTTAAGCATCTTTTGAAAGGCTTGCATGCTTTGAGCCTTGAAAACTCTTCTTGAAACTTGCTTGCTTGCTTGATATTAACATTGTTCTTGAAACCAGCTCCATCCTGAACTTGGACTTGAATGAACTTAATTTCTCTTGCATATGGGCATTTTCTTACTTGATCATGGATCTCATACACATTTGGGTTATCTTTCCCCATTATACCACTCTTTGTTAACCGAAATGGCACATCCATACCCTTGAACCCTAGCCATTCTTTGAAGCCTACATTGATTTGCATGAGTGAGGCCTATTCTGATAGCTTGTCATGTGCAAAATCTTGAGAGTATTGGGATCGACATGGATTTGTTCTCATCTCTTGCTAGCACAGGGTCCTCATTTGAGCTAGCTTCTAGGATGGTGAGTGGGGTTTTTGTTCCTTAATGGTTTATATCTTGGGTTTGGAATGTAACAATGTTGAGATTTATGAACAAAAGAGTATCATTGAGAGAGAGAAAAACCCTAGGGACCTAGAATAGAAAGATAAGAAGCTCTTCATTGATGTTTTTGACCTTCCCCCTTCATATAAAAAAAAGAAAAGAAGAAGAAAAAAAAATAAAAAATAAAAAAAAAAAGAAAGAAAAAAAAAGAAAAAGAAAGATTCAATAAGATAGTGGGGAAGGGAAAGCAAAAAGTGTTAGAGCTTAGAAATGTGAGTTGTGAATAAAAGGGTTCTTAGTGGTTGAATCTTGAAGAAAGAAAATTGTTCATTGGGTGAGTGATGTGAGTATTTTTTCATTTTTGGTTATGGGATGAATAAAAAGGGTGTAGAACTTGTAATCATTTAGGAATGGGTAGAATGATGAGGATGGATCCATGTATGCATGAATTGCTCCTAGTCTTAGATAAATTTTGCATAATGATCAAGCTCTTTGATTTTTGAGTGATTGCCACCTTGAAATGATGCATTGAAACCCTCCTTTTCATACATATTAGACCATTTGATCACCTAGCCAAATGATTGAGATCATGTGCCCATTTGTGAGAACTCACCTTGAGTGTGTGTGTGTGAATCAATGTGAGGGCTGGTTGAGAGAACTTGTTGGTTGATAAGCATTGCATCTTGTGTAGAGGCATAAGAGTAATTGATAGGCATTGTGAAGCTAGAGCATAATAAGAGAGTTTTTCTCATGCTATTTGCTATGATTCTTTAGGATGTCGAGTTGAGTGCTATGAGTGTTTCTTTTGACTTTGCTTCCATCGCTATGTCTCTCCTCCTTGTGTGTTTGAAAAGATTACTTGAGGAAAAGTAAAGGTCTAGTGTGGGGGAGTTGATATCTTGCATATTTACATGTTTTTAGCATCCATATCTCATGCATTTTGATCATATAAGTTAGGCATTAGGCATCTTTAGGTCCATTTTTCATTCATTTATCCTTATCAGGTGTTGGAGTATGCTTTGGTGTGATTTGAGGTATTTGGAAGCCTTATGGCCCAAAAAGAGGTGAAGAATCAAGTTTGGCCATGAAAAGAGAAGTCAATCCATGATCTGGTCAAGAAAAAAAGATGAGCATGGACAGAGGCCTTAGAGATGTCTTCTGTTGCTAAGATTTTGTGGAGACACAGAAAATTGAGTTAGCTTTCCAATGGAAGTGGTTTCAAGTCATTTGGAGCTATATTGGAGGATTTATGATCAGTTTACTAGAAGCACATCAAGCTGACCGGGGAGAGTGGTCCGGGATGTGCAACCCCGGTCGGGAAAAAAGCAGCTGGATGAGAGTGGTCCAGGATGACTAGGCCTGGGAGAGGTACCCGGTCGGGAGAGAAGTGCTGGACGAGACCAGGCCGGGGAGAGCAGGCCGGGAAGGGACAACCGGTCGGGAAGTGAAGACGCGTCCAAGGCATGGGACGACCAGGTTGGACAAGCCGGAATGCTGAACCCGGTCGGGACGAGGGGCATCACCGGGACGGACGGACCGGCTTCATGCACCCGGTTGGGAAGGATGATCAAGACATGGACGAGGCAGGACTGGGATGGGCCGTCTGGGATGCCGAACCCGGTCGGGAGGAGAGACGACCAGGACGATGGCTGGACCGGGTGAGCAGGACCGGGTTGGACAACTTGGTCGACCCCAGACCAAAAATTTAGCTTCTCTCCTATTGGCTGAAGCCTAATTGACTCCAAGGACTTTTTAGTAATTTTTAATGATGTTTCTAGGTTTTCTAAACCATGTATAAATACTCTTGTATCCCAAAGTTGAGACTTAACTTCTTTTCTCTCAAAAACACATTTAGATCTTGAAGAAAGTTTGGATCTTTGATCCTTTTCATCTCATTTCTTTTGTGTTTATTAGATTATCTTCTTCTCTAATCATGTTTAGCCTTGAATCATCATTGATTTTGAGGTTTTCCATGGCTACTAGTGAGTAGATTTATCTAGGGTTCATGGGCTTGGGAGACTAAGGGTGATTAGGTGTAGATCTAAGATGTTTTAGTGTAGATATATCTTTTCCATGCTTGATTGAGTGTTCTTCTTGCTATTTTGGAGTTGGCCTCTTCAAAATAGAGCTATAGGCATTTCATGCCCGGAAGGTGTTCTATGAAATGCCTGAACCAACTCATCAATGCTTTTAACATCCTTTACCTAAGGGATTAGTCGTTAAAGGTGTTGAGATAGCTAATAGACTTGTTCTTAATGATTTCTTTCATATTATTCAACCTAAGGGATTAGATGCTTGAGATATGTTAGTGAATGAGCATTCATATATAGATAGAGCTTGCTTAGGGTTGTGTCTAGGCTTAAGGTGTTAGATTGATTGAAAGCTTGTCATCTTAGATTGAAACTTGATCACCCATAGTCAATTCCCTTGTCCCAAGAACCCCCTTGCCTCATTGAGAAAGAAAGTTCACTCTTTTATTGCATTTTTAATATTGTCTTAGTTCATAATCATCTTCTTATCATGGTTTCACTTAGATTAAGCATAGGCTTGCATTCCCTTTGCATTAGAATCACTTAGAATTGGATTGACATCTTGTATACTACAACATTTGATTGGACCCTTGAAAAGTCTATCATCACTGGTGTCCATCCTTAGCTCTTGCATTGCCTTCTGGATCTCTGTAAATACCAAACTCATCAGGTGTTAGAGATGCATGATCTAAATCATTATCTTTATTAAGATCGAATGGTAAAGGTTGTGTATCGATCGATGCGGTAGGGCTCCCGTCGATCGATTTCGTGTTGTAGAGTCGATGGGGAAGATTGCAACTGAAGTCTTCTCCATGTGGATTAGGGTTGGATGGTGGCTGATGCATCTTTTCTTCTTCTAGGGTTTTTGAATTGGTTTCTTCTTTGGTGTGAGAAACTGCTTCTACCCCGTGGCTCCTTATATAGTGGTTATCATCCACCAAGTTTCCAAATTTGAAATTTCCATTCTTCTCTTGGTCGGTTTGACTGGTATCGATCGATACGTCTTCTGGTGTGTCGATCGATTCTTCTTCGTGTGGCCCTCGTATTGGTTTAGTATCGATCGTTGCTGGTGATGTCGCGTCGATCGATGTCGGTGGTTCCATGTGAACTGGATCCATCTCTAGTGAGATTTTCCTGCTGGTTTGTAGCTGGCTCTTCCTCACGTTCTTCATTGCTTTCTTCCACTTGTTGGGAAGGTGTAGTAGTCTCTAGAGAAAAAATTGGATAGCATTGTGCTGGCCAATCATCTCTCGTCCTTGAAACTGTCGTGTCGATCGATTCGTGTATGTTGGTGTCGATCGATATAGCTCTGCTTGATCTCGGAATTGGTTGAATGCTGGTGTAGCATGATGAATATGATCTGGATGGAATGAACTGCTGAGGATCATACTGAGTAGGTCCTTCATCTTCATGAAAGTATAGACTTTCTTTGTCTTCCCATAAGGCTTCATAATCTCTCTCCACTATAGGGTGGTACACATTCTCTTCTCTGCGGATGTATGAATATGGTATGTTGCTGTTGTAGTCCTCATCATACTATTCTTCTCTGTGGATAAAAGAGTATTCAATATCTCTTTCCCTCATGTAATCCTCATCATAGTCATCTTCTATTGTCTCCACTGCATATGCTGGCTGATAGTAGTTTGTTTCCCAACTCCCTATTGAGTAGTTACCTGTAAAATCATCAACTTCAAACATAGGTGTACTATCAATAGATGTGGAATAGAAACTGTTGCCTGTATCGATCAATGTGATAACGGACTCGTCGATCGATGTGAGATCAATAGGGTCGATTGATGCATCTGTTGTTGTGCCGATCGATTCTGAGTACTCTGTCTCATACTCTTCTGCACAGTAACATGTAGCTACGAGTATTGCTTCTTCTGGAGGCTTCTGGTAGGGTGCTGGAGGTCTTATAACCTTGACTGGGTCATAGTAAACCTCTGGGTTAATGAGTGTCAAACACAACTGGCTGGTTTGCAAATTGAAGATGGCTCCCACAGTAGCTATGAAAGCTCTTCCAAATAGTAGAGAAGAATTCCAATTTAACTTGATGTTTAGGACATGAAAGTCAACTGGAACTAGAGCATTACCAATCTGTACCTCAAGGTCTCTGATGATTCCCGTGGAACTCCTCCTAGAACAATCTACAAAGTAGAAGGATTCTTTGGAAGGTTCCACCTTTAGACCTACTTGGTCTGCCATAACCTTTGGTAGGATGCTGACTGATGCTCCTGTGTCACATAGGGCATGTGAGAATTCAATGCCTTGTACTAGGGATGAGATGATGAACTCCCCAGGATCACTCTTCTTCTTCTTCAATGTCATCTTCCTTAGGAAATTCTCTCTGATCTTGTTGAACATCTTCTCAATATCAGCCTCTGTTACCTTTGTTTCTCTGAAGAACATCCACAATCTGTGTGTGTTATATGCTTCTTCAAAGGGTTTCTCTGCTGGAATCCTTAGAACTCTCTTCTTGAAATTTTCCAACTCTTTCTCATTAGCTTCCCTTTTAAGGTGCTTAGGGATCTTCTCTTTCCTTTTTCTGGTTGTTCCCTTTGCACTTTCCTTTTCAATCTCCATATGCTCCAATGTATCCTCAACTTCTTCTGGTGGGTTATCTGCAGGTTTGGGTCGGGATCTATTTGCATAGAGTAGGGCAGAATCTATCCTTGGTAGCTGAACTCGCTGTTTGATGGTGGTAAATCGATCGATGTCTCGTTGGGTGTGTCGATCGAGATCTGGTGGTATGTGTCAATCGATATCGGTTTCGTCTGCTCGATCGAAGAAAGGGTGGAGTGGGTTTGGGTGTCTCGCTGCGAACTCTGCGTGTGTCATAATTCGGATTGGTTTGGTCGTAGTTGTAGACTCTGTCGATCGATGTGGTATCTCGAACATCGATAGATATTCTTCTTCGAAGGTCGATCAATTGCTCTCGTCTTGCGTCGATCGATGCGAGTGAGATCTGTTGATACTCATGGTGCTCTCAGTTTTAAAGTCTTCCTCCTGAAGCTCTACATCTCCATCCATATGACATAATTCATCTACTGTGATGGCATTCATGTGGTGTCTGATGAGATCTTCCTCTCTCCCTTTTATGAAGGCTTCTTGCCTCTTAATAGCTTCTGCTGTTTGAATCACCTGTGTCTCTAGCTTCTTCACATGGGTACTCAAGGTGTCAAACTTCACATTCAGGCTATTGTATGCAGCATCTATCTTTCCATTGAAATCCACAGTAAGCCTCTGCTGACCCTCTAGAACTGAATCAAGAATTGCTTCAATCTTGCTTTCCTGAGTAGGTGGTGGTGGATTCTGATAGAAAGAATTGTTGAGATTCTTGTTGTTGCAGTAGTTGTTGTTGCTGAAGGGTTTCTGGTACTGTGAATTCTGAGTGTAGTTGCTCCTCTGACTGTTGCCATAGAAGTTCCTGTTTCCACTCTGGTTTCCAAATCTCTGTGATCCTCCTATGAAATTCACTTCTTCTTCATATCCTTCTTCATCAGTTCCTATAGCTTCTACATCTTCTGCAAAGCTGACCTGCTTCTTTAGAAGCTTGTGAACACTGTCTAGCTTAGCTTTCATATCCTTTAGCTGCTCCTTCCAAAGAGCATTATCTAGTCTCCTTCTCTCATAATCAGTGTTCTTGGTGCTATTGCTAGTTGCCAAGTTCTCAATAAGTCTCACAGTCTCCTCTGGATTCCTGGTGTTGAAGTTTCCTTCACTAGCTGTGTCTAGTACTGTCTGGTAGGTTAGGTCTAAACCTCTGAAGAAAGTGCTGAGCAGCTGCACTTCATTGAATCCATGGTGTGGACAATCTCTCTGGTAGGACTTGAAACGAACCCAGCAATGTCTGAAAGGTTCTGCAGGCTTCTGCATAAATGTAGCAATCTTGCTTCTTAGCTCCTCTGCGCGTGCCTCATCAAAGAAATTAATCAAGAAAACATTCTTAATGTCATCCCAAGATGTAAGAGATCCTGGTGGTAGTTGCTTAAGCCATTGCAAAGCTTCTCCAGTGAGAGAATACTTGAAAAGCTTGCAAAGTAGGTAGTCAGCTGGGACTCCATTGGCTTTGATAGCAGATATGAGATCCTCGTACCTCTCTAGATGGTCCATACGATGCTCATTGGATGCTCCACTGTAGGGTGTCTGTCCTACAAGTGTGTAGTATTGAGGCTTCACCTCATAGTCAGCCCTCTGTATGTCTGGAGGACGGATAGCAGATATGTTGGCATAGAATTGGTCTGGACAGTTGTAGTCAACCAGTGATCTGTTTCTATTGGCTTCTTCTGCAGCTCGAGCAGTTGCTGCAGCAGCTTCAGCTTCTGGATCAGGGATTGCAGCCCCCAGATCATTGATTCTTTGACCTGCTGCATTACGCAGGTGACCTTCTTGGTCACGCAGGTTACCATCGTTATCTTCCCTAAGTATCATTGTTGCGACCATGCTTCGTGATTCGGTATCGATCGATGTACGACTTGCGGTATCGGACAATATCGGGTGAAAGGTAGATGGGTACTGAGAAGTATCGGTCGATGTGGAAGGACGGTTATCGGTCGATGTCAGATGAACAAGATCGGTCGATATTGATGAACGGTTATCGGTCGGCGGTGTCTGAAACTCGGAAGACGGATGTGAGTGAATACCGGTCGATGCACAAACTGGTGTATCGATCGATGCGGAACGGTTCTGTTTGTGGATTGAACATTCCAAAGCAGCTGGATCAGTAGACAAAAGTTCCTTGTTCTTCTTGCTTTTGGTTATGCTGGGCATGCACCTGAAAAGAAAAGAAAAATTTATCAGTAACAAGTAGTAAAAAGAAAAACTTAGACTTAAACAAAATCTAATGGCGACCAAAGCTCTCCGGCAACGGCGCCGAATTTGATAAGATGCTCAAATTACCCTAGAGCAACCTTACTCTCATCAAAAGACGTCAAGTTGTAGTACTTAGGGATCGAATACACAGGGAGCGATGGAACACAATATATCTTATTATAACTAAGCTAGGTCAAAGATTTCAAAGCAGTAAATTGCAAGTAACTTGAAACTGGTGAGCAAGAAAATTACTCAAGTGATTGATTTGGGTGTTAACTAAGATGGTGAAGGTGTTAGATCTAGGATTACTATTCAGGTTATCAGGATTATAATAGTATGAATGCTTATATGAGATGCTTGCATGATATTAAAGAACCCAACGAAGCAATAGCCCGACTGTCATCGCCGACTATCTTACACTAGAATTGATGAATCTCCATTGAGTATTCACCAAAAGGCGTCGATCGACCTGCCAATGCACGTATCGATCGATGATGCCTCTCGTATATCGATCGATGACTCTATAGGAGTATCGATCGATAAGATACTAGCGAGTTTTAAGTGTGTGGTTGAATACAGTTCACTAGAGAATTTGCCAAGTCAGCTGTCGCTTGTTCCCAGCAGAATTCTTAGCTCAGAGAAGATAGATCCAAGGATTTTATCTATGTATTCATGTATAGGTTAGCTACTCCTACACAAGCATTAAGAATGATCTTCTAAGTTGAATATCACATGCTCAAGTATTCATATTTGGGGCTAATCCCTCAACCTATTTAAATCCTAAATCCAACAAAGGTGTTTACTCAGACATGGCTGAGTAGAACATCATAACAGTAATAATAAAATGCATAGATATAATATAATAGAAATAAAGGTGTTCAAGAAAGCTCTCAATATATGTAACTCTCTCTCTCACAAAACAAAGAACTAAGAAAGGTAGAAGAGACGAAGAAAAGCTGTAAGAAAGACTCTGTAAAAAAAACTATATCTTTGCCGAAACACTTATGCAATACTTAAATACTTAGGAATAATTAGGTTAAAACTCGTCAGGGGCATTCTGGTAAATAGGTAATTGCTTGGGCTTCAAGTCGGCTGCGATCAAAATGGGCTTCTGCGGCTTGATGTGTATCGATCGATGCATCTCTCTCTGTGTCGACCCTGAGGGGGTCGATATGGCCTCCTCAGGTGATATCTCTAAAATGCTCCAAAATGCTCCTAAAACATCATCTTTCTTCCAAATGTTCCTGAACCTGAAAATATACTAAATAGACTCGAAAATATACTAGATATATCCTAAAACTCTCAGATATCAGGGGTAAAATCGGGTCAAATATAAGGTCTATCAAGAGGGGAGTCAATGAGAAGGGGAGTGATAGCTTCACAAAGAGAGTTCTCAGAATCCCACTTGAGAAACCTTTTGAAGAAGCCTACTTTACCCAGACGTTGTGGATGTTCTTCATAGAAACTAAGGAGACTGAAGAAAACATTAGGAGAATGTTTCATCAGGTCAGAGAAAAGTTGAAGCAGCGGATCACATTGAAGAAGAAGAGTGATCCTGGGAAGGGGCTTCGAAAGGTATCAAGGATTGGTCCAGCACGAGAAGGGTCTTATCCGGGTGCAGACGGGGATCAGGCCATCCACAGAGCTAGGGTCACCTTGCCCACGGGCGAGGACAACAGCGTCCCGGCCACCTCGCCCACGGGCGAGGACCGCAGAGCCTGGGTCACCTCGCCCACGGGCGAGGACCACGGCATCCTGGCCACCTCGCCCACGGGCGAGGATCGCGGAGCCTGGGTGTAATAACCCGCCCGAAGGGGTAAAATGGTCGAGATCGTCAAAGTTGAAATTTGGAGCCGAGCTTTTGGGAATCAAAGTATGAGGAGAAATTTTGAGTTTCCATCACGAAATATTTGACATGGTTCAGAGAAAACAGAAGATTGGTCGAGCATCAGCATAGTGGTCGAACCGCGGGCAAGAAGGGTCGATCGAGAAATTTCGAAGAACGAGGTAATCAAAGAATTGATCGTGAAGGAATCTTAATCTGCTCAACCATGTTAGATAATGTCTTAGATTGATCAGACGGATCTTTTGGAAGAATAAAAATTTTGGAAGCACGACGTTTTAGAAGCCGACGTTTTTGAAGCTGACGTTTCTTCACCGTAAAAGTGTCCAGAAAAATTTTGTATCACTAAAATATGATCCTTGAAGTCGGAAGCAGGACGGGAATTAAAGCAGGACGGTAAATTAAGAAGGATGGGAAGCAAGCACGACGGGAATCGAATCACGACGGGAATCGAACCACGACGGGAAAACCCAAAGTTAGCTAAAATCTATAACTTCGGTATCGTGAATTGTTCGAGGAAGCCGGAGGCTCGGGATATTTTTCTTCAACTTCAGAAATATTATGGAGTTTATTAAAAATATTCTGCGCATTAGAACGGGAGCGGAAAATTATTCGGGACTGATCGCGGGCCAACAATATGCTGGAAAGGTCGAAATCGCGTAAATCAACCGAGAAGCTCGAGGTGGCTTGATCTAAGGGATAAGAACATGGTGGCAACTGTCTAACCAGATTAGTGTCTCCACAAGCTCGAGGTATTGCCGTGAATGGAAGCAAGACATGCAGCCTGACATGCAGAAGCACGAGATGTCACCATATCAGCAACCGAAGCATACTGAATGACATAAGGGCACCGTGTGTCGCCGTGCATGTGATCCAGACATGCTGATGGACATCTGGTCGTCAAGGCAGGAGAAGAGGTGTCACTTTGCATGAGTTCTGGCCATGCTGAAAGACATGTGGAGCACGAGGTGCCGCCGCGCATGCAACTGAAGCATGCTGATCGACACGCAGAGGGCGGTGTGTCGCGACGCATGCACTCCATCCATGCTGAGAGACATGTGGACGTGGTGGTATCTTCTGGTATGTAAAGAAAGCATGCATCAGGTCATGTGGACGCCCGTGTTTCGCCACGCATGCGATCGAAATCATGCGGGACGACACACAGTCCCTCGGATGGCTCGATCTTACTGGTCGATGAAATCTATAAATACCCCATGCCTTCCTTCAGTTTCAGACATCCATCACTCACCAAAATCAAGTTCAAGGCGTGCCTAGAGAGAGAGAGAAAGAAATAATTCTTTTTAAGATTGTAGTCTATTCTGAAGACCGATAATCCTCTAAGAAGGCGATTTCTGCCCAGTCGAAGAATTTCTGCAATTGTTATACGGAAGCTCTGCCCAAATTAATCCGTCCACTCTAGTATTATTCTTTGATGATCAAGTGGAGGTGCTGTACAAGATCAGTTCAGTTCAGTCGAGGTCATGGTTCGATATACCGACCAGAATTCTGAAGAACTGGCCAGAAGCTAAGGAAGGTTCTGCTCGAGTTGAGTTCAGTCCAGACAAGTAAGGGGAGGTTCTTTCCAAGTAAAGATCAGTCCAGTCCAGTCCATTCAAGACGTCCAGGTTGGGTTTAGCCAAGTTCTCTCCGATCAACCAGCTGCTTATCGGCATAGAACACTGTGAGTTATAATCAATTGTTTGCTAAGCTGTTTTCATGCAGGTTCCCGTTACTTGGAAGTTGGATCATGGCAGGAGGCCAGGTCTAAACTGAGTAACGGTTTGATTATTTTATAATAATGGTTAGGTTGATTAGTTAATAGCATGCTTAGTTAATGCTTGAGAGTCGTAGTAGCATGCTAATCGTTAGGTTGATTGGTTAGTTAGAGAACGTTGAATGCTTAGAAGATATCGCTAGGTTGTGGATAGTTAGGTATTCTCGAATTAGTCTTTATGGGAGATTCTAGAATATATTTGATTGTGTTGATTGCGATTATTGGTTAGAACCTTGGTTATATTACCGGGCATAGTATTAGATATATGTTAACCATATAGGCATGTGTAGGAGTGATTAGTGTTTCCTCAACCTCGTACCTGGCGGGTTTATGGTAATCCCTTATTCGCTGGATCGAGAACACTCAGAGAGATGGGGTCATGGCCTATGACTGAGTGGTTGAACGACGAGGTAGTGACCGGTAGTGACCCGAACGTACTGTGGGCTGTCTCGCAGTGAGCCGAAAGAACTATGGGCCGCGATCGTCGTGTGACAACCGGCAGTTGGCCGAACGTACTGAGGCTGTCGCGCGGTGACCCGAACGTACTGTGGGCCGCGTTCGGTTTAAAGTTCCTTCTCTTTGTCTTTGTGATAAGGATTTAGGATATTGCCGAGGATGATGAGGAGGAACACTAAGTCACCAAGGCCTTAGTTATATATTTTATAAGTATAAAGGGATTGGTAAACCCTAGTTTAAGATGAGATCGATTTGCCGGTTTAATGATAGTTGAACACTAATTATAAAATATAAAATTTTAGCTAATAATAATTGAAAACACTTAATTATATGTTAATTTTTATGAACCGGGTTTTAAAATTGACCGGGTCACCGGTTTTACCGGTTTTCAGCCGGTTTTACCGGTTTTTTACAAATCCGGGTTTTAAACTGAACCGGGCTCGGCTTCTTCACCGAGTCACGGTCGAACCGGTTCGACCGGCCGGTCCAGTCCGGTTTTCAAAACACTGGTATCGATATTATTTTCATATTATTTTCTGCTTCGGATTTCTGATTGCTTATTATTAGTATTATTGTTTTATGTTAGTAGGTGAACCTCTCGCTTTAGATTTATTGGGGATGGGACAGCGAGGGGTTGTATTTGTTAGTTGGGGATTGTAGCTCACTGAGTGACATTAGGTTACTCATCCAACTCCGTTGTACTTTTTTAAAGGTCGCTTTTGGTAAAGGATGATCGGATAGCTTGGTACTGGACGTTAGGACCGCCGGTGTAGATTTTCATGCCTTTTGTAAATGGTATTTCGACAAGTTTTTAGTTGACTCGATTTGGCATTAGGTTGGGCCCAGTCTTGAATTATTCAATGTATGGATATTTCTTAAATCAATAAAGTAATTGTTTTATATGCGCATTATGAGTACTCTGATAATTGACTAGTCCAGTCTAACACAACGTTAGGTCTTGGTACGGGTTGAAAACCCTTAGGCCTCGATCTAACGGAAACGGTTGAGTCTTGGTACGGGTTGCAAAGCCTTAGGCCTTACTCTAACGAGACGTGTTAAGTGGGCGAACTGGCCTCTTCACGAATTGCACTCTTTCTGACCTTGGCCGGAATGCCCCTAGCCGTCATGTAGCACTCCCGAACCTTGGTAGAAAGTTGGTCCATCGGTCATGTTCTTGTTTGATTGTTGGCAGGTGCTTTGACCTATACCTAGAACGGTTCGGGGGTGTTACAATGGTGGTATCAGATCATGGTTTCGTCCATGCTTCCGGAACTCATGATTTAATCAAAAATGTTTTTATCGAGTCAAAATGAGTCACAAAAGGCATTAGGGAAACCGGTCACGTCCAGCGATAGAATTTGTGGGTTTAGGAATTAGGATAGTGGAATCTATAATTGTCAGGTTGCTAGTTAGAATTGCTAGGTTGCTTAGATAGAATTGTTAGGTTGCTTGTTAGCATTGCTAGGTTGTTTGGTTAGCTTTGCGGTTAGTTGTTTGTAGTTGTTGTGTTAATTGTTGACTAACTTGCGTGTGAAGTGTTCTTTTAAGTTGCAGCTAGTAAGTGTGTTCGTTGATCGGAACTTTAAGGATGGGAACATTAAAGTGAAGAGACTTCTAGGCCAAAACCCAAAGTCGAAGAAGAAGAGCGAAGATAGGTTCAAAGGGACTGGACACTGGACAGTGGTATGGACTCGACAAGTGGGGAAAAACAAGACTTCTGTGGTTAAAAGACTTCATCAGTATCTGGGAAAGGAGAGATCGAGGAAATGCTTGGAGTAATCAGAGGCACAGATGGACAAGATCGTTTCATGAGAAATGAGTGTTGTTGCAGAGTCAAGACAAGAGGACGACTCAGTTATCAGTCAAGCAAAGAGAAAGATGATTGCGGCGAGGTTGAGGAACAAACTTAAGGGACAAGGGCATTATGAAGGACTTTTCAAGGGTCCAATCAAATGATGTAGTATAAAAGATTGTCGAACCCATCCTAGGTGATTTCAATGCAAAGGAAATGCAAGTCTATACTTAAGCTAAGTGCAATCAAAAGAGTGGAATGAAGTGAACTAAAACTAAGCTAAAATGCAATAAAATAATGGTCTCTCTTTCAATTTGAAGCAATAGGACTCATGGGGCAAAGGAATTGACTTTGGGTGATCAAGCTTCAATCTAAGATGGCAAACTTTCAATCAATCTAACACTTTAAGCCTAGACACAATCCTAAGCAAGCTCTATCTTTAGATGAATGCTCATTCACTAGCATATCTCAAGCATCTAATCTCTTAGGTTGAATAATATGAAAGCAATCATTAAGATCAAGTCCATTAGCTATCTTAACACCTTTAACAACAAATCTCTTTGGTAAAGAATGTTAAAAGCATTGGAGAGTTGGTTCAGGCATTTCATAGAACACCTTTCGGGCATGAAATGCCTATAGCTCTATTTTGAAGAGGCCAACTCCGAAATAGCAAGAAGAACACTCTACAAGCAAGGATCAAGAAGGATCCACCATAGAACATCTTAGATTTAAACCTAATCACCCTTAGTCTCCGAAGCCCATGAATCCTAGATTGATCTACTCCCTAATAGACATGATTTCCCTTAAACCCATGATGGATCCAAGGTTAACCATGATTAGAGAGCAACAATTCCTCAAGAACACAAGAATAAAAGAAGAAAAAGGATCCAAGATCAAAACTTTATTCAAGATCTAAAAGTGTTTTTGAGAGAAAAAGACACAAGTCCCAAATTGGGAGATACAAGAGCATTTATACAAGGCTTAGAAAACCTAAAAACATCACTAAAGATTACTAAAAAGTCCTTGGAATCATTTAGGCTTCGACCAATAGGAAAAGAGGGTGCAAAAACGCTTAGGGTGGTTCGGCCTGTCCAGCCCGCGCATGTCCAGCCTGCGCAGATCCGTCCGGCCCGTTCCTCGTCCGCGCGGGTGTTCTGTCCTGAGCGTCCCAGCCCGCGCATGCTCGTCCGTCCGTCCTGTCCTGTCCTCTTGTCCGACCGCGCGGGTAGTGCGTGTAAGACCCGACCCTGGCTGTTAAGCCCAACATGGACCCGCGGCCTTACTTAGCTAGATCATAGGGTGTTTGTTCATTCTTAAAGTTCCATATTCAACTAAGTCATTTATCAAACAAGTGAGGTTCATCCAATACAACCCTAAGACTAGACAATAAGAGAAATTGTATCTTTATTAATAACAACATGTGATCCATACAATGTAGTTATATCAATCAGTTTGCACAATAGGCTATCATAAGTTCATAAAACACTACAATACTATTACATCCCACACATCCATCCACGGCCTGGTCCTCATGGCTCCTTGGCCTTCCCACGGTCCTGGTCAGATCCTGAAACCAACACACACACAACAAAATCAACATAAGTAATCCGATAGCCTAACATACACAAGTTCTATTGCATGGTTCGGTTCACCTAACTAAGTTCACTAATCTATCCAATCAGTTAACAAGGCACTCGGCCATACTCAGGACATCAGCTAAGACATCCTATCCACCCATGTAGCACACGGCCAGACTGATCCAATGTGATCTAACCCATCAATCACACTTAAACCACAAACGACCATGGCCACATCCCAAATCTGACCTACTGAAATCAATCTCCAAAAACTAATTAAAAATCATGAAAAATACTGATAATTCCCCACTAAAAAGAATCCACAATCAGATTGATCAGAACCGGCCAGGTTCACATAGAATTTGGCCAAAACCCACCAAACCGGCCATAACTGACCTCCATCAAACCGGCCTTATAAATCCAATCAAACCACATGATAAATCATGATAAATCCTCACTAAGAGGAATCCATGGTCGGATCCCATCAATTCCATCCAGAACTATGAGATCCGGACCTAGCTGCCCAACCAAGGCCATGGAGAGTTCCACTGAACCAACAAGGCCATGGCTCGGCCACACTGATTTGAAATCATCCAACACATCCAGAACATAGAAGAACACAAGTAAATCAGTAAGAGGAAGAGAAGGGATGGGTCTGGACCGGCCGTTCCAACCACGGCCAACACGGAATCTCACCGCGGCCATGGCAGGATGGTCCGTCCATCCCACTCACCTTGGGCGTATGCTCAGGAGTGCTCAAGCCCTTCTCCAAATCCTTCTCCTTGCCTCTGGTACTCATCATCACACGATCTCCACACCAAACAAGCAAACTCCTGGTCGGAAATCACCCACACACTCACACGGCCAAGCTTTTGGCCGATCTCTCTATCTCTTTCCTTGTTCTCTCTCTGTCACGATTTTGGCAGAGTTTTCCTTAGGGAAAATTGTGGCAAATCTCGACCCGAAGGCCTATATTTATAGGGGAATGGGTCGGCCAATTGCCTGGGCGAACAGGTGCCACCTTCTGGCCGAACAGGTACAACCTGTTCTTCCCACCCTTTTGCACAAACCGCCTGGTAACTGCCCTTTCTTCCTTTGGGCTGATCGAACACAAGCCCATACTGCAAGCCCATACGCCTGGCCCCTCTTGTCCAAGCCATAAACCCATCGGACCTCCATGTCCAGCAATGCCAGACCCATGGCCGCCCATGGACTGAGCCACATGGTCAAGACCCAAACACTGGCCACTAGCTGCTCCAGCTGAGTGAGCTAACTATCCAGCTACTGGATCTGACCCTTCCTAGTGTGAGCTGTCCTGAGCTTGTCCTAGCTGACCCAGCTTCCTTCTTAGGTTTTCCAGCTCCCAATTCACTTGTCCAGCTCCCATTTCCTTGTCTCCATCTGTTTCTGGTCAAGTCCCAGCATTCTGATGCACTTAACCATCCGTTCCAGGTTAGGATTCAGCATCCTGAAGTCCTTAACCCTTCTATCCAGCCATGTCACGCTTGTCCTGAGGTCCTAAGACCAGACTGTGCGTCTCCTCGTACCATGGCCGTGCCCGAAGGCTTTAGTCAGAATCAGGGACATGACAAGTCTCCCCCACTTGAGATGGATTCGTCCTCGAATCCAACCCTGGACTTGTCTCCACCACAAACTGATTATACCACTCTGGGTAATCAGCTTTCATCCTTGATTCTGTTTCCCAAGTGATTTGCTCATGCCCACTGCACTCCCAAACTACCTTGACCATTTGAATGGTCTTGTTCCTCATTGCTTTTTCCATCCTGTCTACAATTTGAACTGGCCTTGTTTCCTAGGTGAGGTTCGTGCCTAGATCAAATGGAATCTCAGGTAGGAAAATGTCTTGATCAGTAAGACATTTCCTTAATTGAGACACATGGAACACATTGTGGAAGGCATCCATCTCCGTTGGCAGGTTCAGCTTTTAAGCCACCGCACCAACTCTTTCTATGATCCGGAATGGACCTAAGTACCTTGGATCCAACTTCCTCCGACCAGTCACTCTCTTCTGGCCTCTGAAAGTGATCATCTTGAGGTAGACCATGTCGTCCACCTCAAACTCCACATGCTTTCTCCTTATATCCGCATAACTCTTGTGGCGATCCTGCGCCTCCTCCATCTTGTCCCATATGAACTTGATCTTTTCTGTTGTCTCCTCAACAATCTCAGGTCCTATCATGCTGCGCTCCCCCACTTGGGTCCAGCATAATGGTGTCCTGCAGGTCCTCCCATATAAAGCTTCATATGGAGACATACCAATGCTTGTGTGAAAGCTATTGTTGTAGGCAAACTCTACCAAAGGTAAGTGCCTTTCCCAAGACTCTTTCCAGTCCAGGACACAAGCTCTCAGCATGTCCTCCAACGTTTGGATTGTCCTTTCAGACTGTCCATCCGTTTGTGGATGATAAGCCGTACTCATGTTCACTCTTGTTCCCAAGGCCTTTTGAAAAGCCTTCCAGAAGTAAGATGTGAAACGAGTGTCTCTATCAGAGACTATACTGGCCGGTACGCCATGCAGGCGTACTATCTCATTCATGTAGATCTGCACCAAGGGCTCCACACCATCAGTCTTCTTGATTGGTATGAAACGAGCTGACTTGGTCAAACGATCCACTACTACCCAGACTGAGTCCTTCCTATTCCTGGTCATGGGGAACCCAGACACAAAGTCCATGGTGATGTGATCCCACTTCCACTCTGGAATAGGTAGGTTCTGCAGTAATCCACTGGGCACTTGATGTTCAGCTTTGACAAGCTGGCAGGTTGGACACTTGGCCACCCACTCGGCCACATCCGTTTTCATACGGATCCAATGGTAGTACCTCTTGATGTCCCTGTACATCTTGTTCAAACCAGTATGCACAGAGAACTTAGACTTATGAGACTGTCTCATAATCTCTTCCTTGCGTTCCTTAACATTAGGAACACTGATCCTTCCATGGACCAAGATTGTACCATCTTGTGCAATCTGGTACTCTGTCTTATCATTCTGAGCAACCTTCTGCAGGTTCTCATCCAAGCTTTGTGCTTGTCTAATCCTGGTAAGAAGGTCAGCTTGATTTACTGCCTCCAAACCCAATGGCTCGTCCTCACTAGCCAATGTGTTCAGATGCAAAGACCTGACCATCCCTTCCAGTACATCTGCTTCCTTCTCAGCAGATACCTCAGCTCTCCTCCGGCTCAAGGCATCAGCCACCAGATTGGCCTTCCCGGATGATAAGCTATATCCAGATCATAATCTGCCACAAACTCCATCCATCTTCTTTGTCTCAAATTCAACTCAGGTTGAGTAAATATGTACTTGTGACTCTTATGATCTGTCAGAATCTGAACCTTGGCACTATACAGGTATGATCGCCAAATCTTGAGGGCAAACACCACTGCAGCCATCTCCAGGTCGTGAGTTGGATAGTTTCCCTCATGCTTCCTCAACTGCCTAGAGGAATAAGCTATGACCTTCCCATGTTGGGTTAATACACATCCTAGTCCTGTGATGGAGGCGTCTGTGTATACCACATATGGTTGGTCGGCCTCTGGCAACACTAGTACTGGTGCACTAGTCAACATGTCCTTAAGTGCAGAGAAACATCTCTCACACTCCTCGGACCAAACAAACTTCACATCCTTGCCAGTCAGTTGTGTCATGGGTTGAGCCAAACTAGCAAACCCCTTGACAAACTTTCTGTAGTATCTGGCCAAACCTAGAAAGCTCCGAACCTCCGTTGCATTCTTGGGTCGTGGCCACTCCTGGATACACTTGATCTTCTCTGGATCAACCGAAACTCCTTTATCAGACACTACATGACCGAGGAACCCTATACTCTTTTGCCAGAAGCTACACTTGCTTAACTTAGCAAAGAGTTGTTGTTCCCTCAGCCATCCCAACACCAACCTGAGATGCTTCTCATGGTCTTCCTGGATTTTAGAGTATACAAGTATATCATCTATGAAGATGATTACAAATTCATCTAAAAATTACCGGAAAATACCATTCATCATTTTCATGAAGGCTGCTGGTGCATTGGTCAGGCCGAATGGCATGACCACAAACTCGTAGTGTCCATACCTTGTCCGGAATGCCGTCTTCTTCACATCATTTGGCTCGATGGGGATTTGGTGATAACCCGAGGCCAAATCAATCTTAGAGAACCACTTAGCTCCCTTGAGTTGATCCAGCAACTCATCAATCCGGGGCAACGGGTACTTGTTCTTTATAGTCACCCGGTTCAATCCCCTGTAGTCAATGCATAACCTGAAGCTACCATCCGGCGTCCGGCGCCCGGAGCCAGCACGGCCGAGCCGGCGCCCGGCGCCCGGGACCTTGGTTGCGCCTGTTCTTTTCCGATCCAACCTTTGTTGATCCTTTTTTCGGAAAGTCCGTAGACAGGAAATGATCTTAGCCGTTGATTTCGAGATAACCGTTTTCGACCCCAACAGTTAGCCCCCCAGCCCGTAAGACACAAAGACGATTTTGCAGGCGAGTGACTTGAGTTTGAAAATCAAAATTTTTGGCTAAGAATATTTTATTGCAAAAATCCTCATATCCTTATAAGTAGTAGCTCATTACTTCTCATTCTTCACACACTCCCCCTTTTCTCAACTTCTTCCTTTTTTGCTCTCACAAAGAAGATGTCTTCCTCTCAAGTTGAAAAGAAAGATTCCTACGTCGAGATGGGTGAGGCCAGTCAGGCTCCGCCGGTCTTGGCTGTTCATGAGGCCACTCAGTCTTTCATTGCTGGGTTCGATTCTTTCAAGGAAAGATTGTCGCGTCGCAGCGCTGCGAAAGACTCGACCCGGGCGAGAACCAAAGCACCCAGCGTTTCTTCTTCGCCTGTTCCTTCGTCCCTAGCTCCTCGCTCCGAGGTTCCGTCTGATGCGCCCTTGCCCGCGGGAGGGGCAGCCGTTCCCGAGCAGATTCCCGACGTTCAGGATCGTCCTTCAGGCTCCTCTACCGCTCCGATCATAATTTCTGGTCGGAATGACGTGGTAGAGTCCACGCCTCCGGCTTCGAAGATCGTTTTGGGACTCCCAGCACCTAGTGCAGGTCATGAGTGGGCCGGAGAATCTCCATTTGTAGATTTCTCCTTCTAACGTCACGTATCGCGCGGCCTGAGTCTTGATTTTGCGGGCTGCCCATTTTTCGGCGGGAAGTGTTCCGTCGATTATGTATGCTCGGATTGGTTCCAGCCAAGGGCTGTCGCAGCCGTATTCCGACTGACCCACGTTTTCTTCCGGTGGGTCATCCATTTCTTCCGCGTTTTCGATTTGTGCTCGAATAAGATTGGCGATCACTGGCGGTCCGATGCTTGGATGTTCAATGAACTCGACGGGGATTACCCGACTTAGTCCAGGGTCTGAACTTGACGCGAGTGCGGCCAAGGCATCTGCCTGAGTGTTTTCCAAGCGAGGAATCCTAGTGAGGGCGAAGTGGTCGAAGTTTCGGAAGAGATCTTGGATGAGTTTAAGATATGCGTCCATTCTTTCGTCCCTTGCTTCATATTCCCCGCTGTACTGATTTGCGACTAACTGAGAGTCACAGTAAGCGTGGATGTTACGGATCTTCAGCCCTCGGGCTAGCCGTAAGCCCGCAACGAGTGCCTCATATTCGGCCTCGTTGTTTGACGCATGGGACTCCAATCGGAACAACTGCTCCAAGATTTCGCCTGTTGGAGACGTGAGCCGGATTCCAATCCCGGATCCTTGTTTGGACGATGATCCGTCGACGTGAAGGATCCAAGTTGAGTTCGGTTCTGTGTTTGTCATATCTCCTATGGGCAATTCCACCAAGAAGTCCGCCAATACTTGAGACTTTGCGCAGGTTCTTGAGCGGTACTCCACGTCGTACTCGCTTAGTTCGATCGCCCATTCTGCGAGTCGTCCTGACTGACTCGGACTGTGCAAAATTGTTCGCAAGGGGAAGGTTGTGAAGATTACAATGGTATGCGACTGAAAATACGGCCGGAGTTTTCTTGCCGACGTCACAACCGCAAATGCTAGCTTCTCCATCAAGGGATATCGGGTCTCAGTGATGACAGGACTTTTCAGGTTCTAATCAAATGTTGTAGAATACAAGATGTCAATCCAATTCTAAGAGATTCTAATGCAAAGGGAATGCAAGTTCATGCTTAATCTAATTCTAAACAAGATGAGAGGATGATTATGAAACTAAGACAATATTAAAAATGCAATAAAAGATTGAACTTTCTTTCTTAATGAGGCAAGGGGGTTCTTGGGACAAGGGAATTGACTTTGGGTGATCAAGGTTCAATCCAAGATGCCAACTCTTCAATCAATCTAATTCCTTATGCCTAGACAACAAAACTAAGCAAGCTCTATCCCTAGATGAATGCTCTTTGCAAAGATCACCCAAGTACACCAAATCCCTTTGGCTGTAATGATCAAACATGGAGAATGAGTCTAATAGCAATCCTAGCTTCTTTGACAACTAATCCCTTAGGCAAAGCAAGATAAAAGCATAGATGAGTTGGTTCAGGCATTTCATAGAACACCTTCCGGGCATGAAATGCCAATGGCTCTATGTTTGAGAGGCCAACCCAAATATAGCAAGAAGAACACCAAATCAATGCAAGGAGATGATAGATCTAACACTAAGCACCTTGGATCTACTCCTAATCACCCTTAGTCTCCCAAGCCCATGAACCCTAGATAGATCTACTCACTAATACCCATGGAAAACCTCAAAATCAATGATGATTCAAGGCTAAACATGATTAGAGAAAGAGATAATCTATTAAACACACAAGAAATGATGTAAAAAGGATCAAAGATCCAAACTTTCTTCAAGTTCTAAATATGTTTTTGAGAGAAAAGAAGTTAGATCCCTTAATGAGATCACAAGAGTATTTATACATAGGCTTGAAAGCCCTTGGAAACATAAAGCAAAAATACTAAAGTGCCCTTGGCCAAGTGATTTTCGACCAATGAGAAGCAAGGAGAAAGGAAGAAGCTGAGCCACCCGGGTCAGCTAGTGCTTGTCCAGGCCGTGTATGTCCAGGCCGGGTATGTGCTGCTCGTCCGGCGTCCAGGCCGTGCGGTCTCTCTAGGCCGGGTGTGTTCGGCCGCGTGGTCCGTGTCCAGTGATGTCTTGCATATTTACATGTTTTAAGCATCCATATCTTATGCATTTTGATCATATAAGTTAGGCATTAGGCATCTTTAGGTCCATTTTGCATTCATTTGTCCTTATCAGGTGTTGGAGTATGCTTTGGTGTGATTTGAGGTGTTTGGAAGCCTTATGGCCCAAAAAGAGGTGAAGAATCAAGTTTGGCCATGAAAAGAGAAGTCAATCCATGATCTGGTCAAGACAAAGATGAGCATGGACGGAGGCCTTAGACATATCTTCTGATGCTAAGATTTGGTGGAAGTTTTCAAGGCTCCCAAGTCAAATGATAGTATAGAAAGGTTGTCGAACCACAGAGAACTAGTGATCTATAGCACCAAGAATACACAAGCTTCCTTAATCTAAGCAAACAAGAAGATAGATGAAGGTAACAAGCTAAGATCCTAAAAATATAAACAAGGTGATCTCAAATCCAATCAAGAAACAAGTGCAAGAACTCAATCAAATGCTAAGGTAGGATCCATGGGACTAGGGACTTGACTTTAGGTGATTAAGATCCAATCTAAGGCTGGTAAGCATTCAATCAAACATTCTCCTTATGCCTAAACAACAAAACTAAGCAAGCTCTATCCCTAGATGAATGCTCTTTTGCAATGATCACCCAAGTACACCAAATCCCTTTGGCTGTAATGATCAAAGCAAACATTAAGAATGAGTCTAATAGCAATCCTAGCTCCTTTAACAACTAATCCCTTAGGTAAAGCAAGCTAAAAGCATTGAAGAGATGGTTCGGGCATTTCATCGAACACCTTCCGGGCGGAAATGCCTATAGATCTATTTTGATATGATCAAGACCAAAATAGCATTAAGAACCCTCAACAAGCAAGGAAACAAGTAGATTTGATCTAAAGGTGGCAGCTTTCAATCAATCTAACAACCTTAGGCCTAGGCACAAGTCTAAACAAACTCTATGGTCAAGAAGAATGTTCATTTGCTAACACATCTCAAACATCAAATGGTCATTGACTGAATAACATGCAAGCAATCATTAAGAACAAGCCTACTAGCCATCTTAACACCTTTACAACAAATGGTCTTTGCTAAAGAATGTTAAAAGCTTAGTAGAGTTGGTTCAGACATTTCATAGAACACCTTGTGGGTGAGAAATGTCTAGAACTCAACCTTTGAGAGGCCAACTCAAAAGAACCATTAAAAGCACTCTACTAGCAAGGAACAAGATATGTCTACACTAAAACACCCTAGATCTTCACTTAATAACCCTAGATCTTCACTAATCACCTTTAATCACCCTAGCCCATGAATCCAAAGTGTGTCTACTCTCTAATCTCCATGAAAAACCTTAAATCTATGTGAGATTCAAGGCCAATCATGTTTGTGAGAAGGAGAAGCAAGATATAAGATGAAGAACTTTCTTAGATTGATAAAAAGATTCAAGCTTTTACAATATGAGGCAAAGTCTTGAGAGAAAATGAGATAAGTCCCTCAAAGGGGATACAAGAGTATTTATATGGGGCTTGGAAACCCTTAAAAACATAAAGGAGAAAGTCTAAAAAGTCCTTGAGGTCATTAAGTCTTCAGCCAATCAGAATCCAGCAAGAAGGAAGAAACTGGCCGATACCCGGGTAAGGTGGTCGAGTCCCGACCCGCGTACGCTGACCCGCGTACCAGACTCTCGTCCAGCCTTCCAGCCGTGCGGGTGCTTCAGGCCGCGTGTGCTGGCCGCGTATGTGAGCCGTGCGGGTCCTTCAGGCCGCGTATGCCAGGCCGCATATGTGAGCCGTGCGGGTCCTTCAGGCCGCGTATGCCAGGCCGGGTGTGTGGAGCCGTGCGGGGTTCTCATCCCGGGTGTGTGAGGCCGGGTACACTCCCTGGCGTCCATCATCTCTCGCCCAACCCGTGCGGGTAGGTTAGGTCGGGTGTCCAGGTCGGGTGTCTTGACATGCTTCTAATGAATCGATCATAACTTCTCTAATATGGCTCCAAATGACTTGAAACCACTTCCATTGGAAAGCTAACTCAAAATGCTGTATCTCCACCAAATCTTAGTATCAGAATATATGTCTAAGGCCTCCGTCCATGCTCATCTTTGTCTTGACGAGATCATGGATTGACTTCTCTTTTCATGGCCAAACTTGATTCTTCACCTCTTTTTGGGCCATAAGGCTTCCAAACACCTCAAATCACACCAAAGCATACTCCAACACCTGATAAGGACAAATGAATGCAAAATGGACCTAAAGATGCCTAATGCCTAACTTATATGATCAAAATGCATAAGATATGGATGCTTAAAACATGTAAATATGCAAGACATCATCCAGCAGCTAGCAAGACGTGCGGGTGCTTTTAGCCGGGTAGTCCTGTCCGGGTGTCTTCATGCGCGGCTTCATCTTCCGGGTGGTACTGGCCGCGTGTGTCTTGGCATCCAGCAGCATCAGGACGTGCGGGTGGAAGCAGCCGGGTGAGGGAGCTCGGGTATCTGCTGGTACGCGGGTAGGAACGGACGGGTGTGCTAGGTCGGGTGTCCTGATCAGCTCGTCCATCAGTTCGTACGCGGGTGAGGCAAGGTCGGGTGCGTCCTTGGTCGCGTCCAGTCCGTCTGTCCCTTGTCCGTCCCGTGCGGGTGAGTCTCCCCGGGTGTGTGCACCCGCGTGTCATCTATGCTCCCATCCCGTGCGGGTCCTCGTGCTCGGGTGGTACGGGCCGCGTACTGAGCTCATCCAGCATGACCTGATGGTTTGGCTCGGGTATGGTCACCCGGGTGGCTTGACGTGCTTCCCTTCAATTGACCATAACTTCT
The DNA here is from genome assembly GCA_018703725.1 of Brassica juncea. Classification (NCBI taxonomy): domain Eukaryota; kingdom Viridiplantae; phylum Streptophyta; class Magnoliopsida; order Brassicales; family Brassicaceae; genus Brassica; species Brassica juncea. The sequence continues at coordinate 29,214,975 of CM031942.1, read as the reverse complement.
CCAATATGACTCCAAATGTCTTGAAATCACTTCCATTGGAAAGCTAACTCAAACTGTCATGCCTCCACCAAATATTAGCATCAGAAGGTATTCCTAAGGCCTCTGTCCATGTTCATCTTTAAACCCTTCTTTTTCATCATAAAACTCCCAAACATCTTCAATATCTCCAAAGTGTGCTCCAACACCTAATAGGGACTTATGAATGCAAAATGTGCCTAAAGATGCCTAATGTCTAATCTAAATGAGCAAAAATGCATAAGATATGATAGCTAAAACCATGTAAATATGCAAGACATCAACTCCCCCACACTAGACCTTTGCTTGTCCTCAAGTAAACTTTTCAAACACAAGGGGGGTGGATGCAAGGATGGGAACAAAGCCAAAGGAAACACTCATAGCACTCAACCTGACATCCTAAAGAAACATAGCAAATAGCATGAGCAAACTCTTTTATTATGCTCTAGCTTCACAAGGCCTATCAATTACTCTTATGCCTCTACACAAGATGCAATGCCTATCAACCAACATGCTCTCTTAACCAGCCCTCACATTGATTCACACACACACACACAAGGTGAAGTCTCACAAATGGGCACATGATCTCAATCATTTGGCTAGGTGATCAAATGGTCTAATATGGATGAAAAGGAGGGTTCAATGCATCATTTCAAGGTGGCAATCACTCAAAAATCAAGGAGCTTGATCATTATGGAAAATTTATCTAAGACTAGGAGCAATTCATGCATACATGGATCCATCCTCATCATTCTACCCAAATCCTAAATGATTACAAGTTCTACACCCCTTTTAATTCATCCCATAACCCAAAATGAAAACATACTCACATCACTCACCCTATGAACATTTTCTTTCTCATGATTCAACCTCTAAGGACCTCCATTCACATTCTAAGCTCTAACTCTTAAGTCTTTCCTTCCCCACTATCTTATTGAATCTTTCTCTTTTTTTTTTCTTTTTTTTTTCTTTTTCTTTTTCTTTTTTTTTTTTTTATATATGCATGAGGGGGAAGGTCAAAGACTTCAACTAAGAGCTTTTCATTTTTTTTTTATTTCTAGGTCCCTAGGGTTTTTCTTTATCAAAACTCTTTTTGTTCATCAATCTCAACTTCGTCATATCCCCAAACCCAAAATGTAAACAATTAGGTAACAAACAATTCACTCACCATCCTAGAAGCTAGCTCAAATGATGACCCCATGCTAGCAAGAGATGAGAACAAATCCATGTCTCTCCCAATACTCTCAAGATTTTGCACATGACAAGCTATCAAAAGAGGCCTCACTCAAGCAAATCAATGTAGGCTTCAAAGAATGGATAGGGTTCAAGGGTAAGGGAGTGCCATTTGGGTTAACAAAGGGTGGTACAATGGAAAAAGATAACCCAAATGTGCATGAGATCCATGATCAAGTATGCAAATGCCCATATGCAAGAGAAATTAAGTTCATTCAAGTCTAAGTTCAGGATGGAGCTGGTTTCAAGAACAATGCCAATATCAAGCAAGCAAGCAAGTTTCAAGAAGAGTTTTCAAGGCTCAAAGCATGCAAGCTGTTTCAAAAGATGCTCAAGCTACCTGATATGTTTAACTAGGGTGCCAAATTCAGTGCAAACAAGTGTTCTTTACAAGGCAATGTTCCATATGCAAATGAATGCATCTTATATGCTCTAGACTCAATCTTAAGGATGCAAGTGATGCAATCTACATGATTCAAAAATTTAAAATTTTTAGATTTTCTTTGCACTTATGATTGTATAATGCAATGCATGAGACTCAAAATCACAAAGCAAACATGATCAAATATCCGGTACCTCCCCCACACTTAAATCACACAGTCTCCTGTGTGAGTAAGAGAGTAAGAGATACCTCAACAAGGCAAAATCAAATGTATATACAAAAAGGTTGGAGTAATACCACACAAGGAGATTTGGGAATGGTGCTTGTGGTATGACTAGAAGCTGGCTTGGTTCAATGCAACTAGAGGAGGCTGCTACATGGATCATAAGGCTTAGGTGGCTGACCACCTTTCTTCTCTCCTCTAGTGCTTGGCAAAACCTGAAAATCTTGACCACTTTTATTAAAAACTTAAAAGGAAATTTGAAATTGCAAAGCTATATACAAAGATAACCATGGGACTTCCTCCCAAGTGAGCTTGTTTTGAGTCACTAGCTTGACTACCTTTTCTCTTGGATTAGTGAGAAGGAGGGTCCTTCCCACCTTCAAGAGTGATGGTGAGGACCTGAGAGAGAAGCTCTTGAAGCTTGATTGGGTCATCTTGGAGCTGAGGAGTGATGATGGCTCTAGCACTTGAGAATGGTGTGGACCTGCCCTTATGCTTGATCTTGTACTCAATGGCTCCATCCTTGAGCTTCTTTGGATGGAGAGTGAGAGTGTGTGTGAGCAAATCAAGAGGAGGATGAGGCTCTTTCACTATCTTCTTCTTGCCATGAGTGGCCTTTGAGACTCCACTCATCCCCTCCTTTCTAGCACTTTCCAAGTGCTCATCACACAACTCTTTTGAAGACTCTCCTTCAAGACCTTCTTTCTTACCAACAACCTCGTCATCTTTGGGCTTCGCAACAGCTTGTGCATCACAAGTGATTGTCCCACAATAATCTGAGTCCATTGGAGGTTGGAGAGGATAAGAGACAGCTTTGTTGACATGCATGAGGGTGACTTTCTTGTTGGGAAAGTCAATGCAAGCTCCAACAGTTGTGAGGAAAGGAGTGCCAAGGATCAAAGGGACTCTTTCTTCAGATGCCATCTTCAAAACAGTGAGGTCAATAGGTATGGTGCAGGATCCAATCTTCAAGGAAAAGTCCTTGATTATGCCAAGTGGGGTTGTAGAAGAGGAATCCCCAAATGTGAGAGGAGGAGTATCTGTTTCCATGCTTTCAATCCCAATACTCTGCACCATGTCCAAGGAGATGACATTCACACTAGCTCCACTATCAACAAGAGCATCATCCATAGTTAGTTTACCAAGAGAGAAAGACAATGTGAACTTCCCTTGAGACTCAAGCTTAGGGAGGGACTTGGGAGGGATTGGTGGATCAATCTTCAGAAGTGAGATGTCCAAAAGTTCAGCCACTTCAGCTTGGTGGGTGAGAATGCCTTTATGAGCATCATTTGGACATGAGCAGCATGCATATTGCTGATCTCTGGAAGCTTGACTCCAATATCACTGAGGTCTTTTCTGAATTTGGAGACCACTTTTTTCTGAGCTTTGGTGAGGAACCTTTGAGGGTAAGGGAGCTTATCATAGGGTGATAGCTCAAACTCATTGTCTTCTTCCTTCACTTCTTTCAGCTTGGGGTTAGCACTCTTCTCAACTTGTGTCTCAACCTTAGGTTCATCAATCTTTCCTTGAACCTTCTTATTAGCTCTCTTCACAACTCTAGCCTCAGCTGTGGCCACAACCAGTCTCTTATCATGTTCAATCTGATTTCCAAGAACTAGCCTCTCAATCTCATCAACATCATTCTTATGATCACTCAATGCAATCCCTGAAGAAGTGGAGATGATAACATTGCAAGTCTCCTTAGGGTTCTTCTCTGGTTTTCCTGGTAGAGATCCCATTGGATTCTTGGATGATGAAGACATGGATGCAACTTGGCTCTCCAAAGCTTTGAGGTGAGAGGCAAGTTGCATGTACTTGTTGTTGAGGTCAGAATAGGTTCCATCAATCTTAGCATGGATGTTCTTGAACTCATCACCAATGGTCTTAGCATTTCTTTCTTGAGCTTCTAAGAGTTTCTTGAACATGGACTCCAAATTTGAACTTGGAGCCTGAGCTGGAGAAGAGCTTCCTTGGGGCTGAGTAGGCTGGTTTGCTTGGTAACCTCCTTGGTGATTGTTATAGTAAGGTCTTTGCTGGTTGTTGTTTTGGTATTGGAAGTTGGGCTCTTTCCTATACCATGTGCCATTAGAATTGATGAAGCACAGCTCCTCTTGACCTTCTACACCATGAACTTCAGTAGTCCTAGCAGGCAGTTGCTGTTGCTGGTTCCCAATGGAGTGAAGCTGTTCTTGCTTAGCCTTCTCTACAAGAAGCTTGTCCAACTTTTCTTGGAGAGATTTCAGGGCCTTTCTTGTGTGCGGATCATCTTCATCAGTGCCTCTGTTGGCCCTATCATGCTCCTCACTGTAGACTGAGTCACTCCTGGCCATGTTTTCCACCAGCTCCTCAGCATCCTGCTCCGTTCTGCCTAAGAAGAACCCATTGCTGGCTGTGTCCAATCTGCTCCTGAACTCTGGTAGAGCACCTCTGTAGAAGGTACTAAGCAAACTCTCCTTGGTGAAGCCATGATGTGGGCATTGAGACCAATAACCCTTGAACCTCTCCCATGCTTCACTAAAGCTCTCAAGGTTCTTCTGCTGAAAGCTAGAGATCTCATTTCTGATCTTGGCTGTTCTTGAGGTAGAGAAGAATTTCTCTAGGAATGCTCTCTTGCACTCATTCCAAGTAGTGATAGAGTCACTTGGAACAGCCTTCTCCCATAGATGTGCCTTGTCTCCCAAAGAGAATGGAAACAACCTCAGCTTGAAAGCATCTTCAGAGACTCCATTAATCTTGGACAAGCTACAGTAGCTATCAAATGTGTCCAAGTGATCAAGGGGATCCTCCACAGCAAGGCCATGGAACTTGTTGTTCTCAATCAAATGCAACAGCCCTGATTTGATCTCAAAGTTGTTGTTCTCCACAGCTGGTGCTCTGATTCCCAACGTATGACCATGAATGTGAGGTTGGTCATAGGCTCCAATGGCTCTTGCTTGGCTTGGTTGGGGATGTGGCTGGCGTGGTGGTCTAGGATTGTCAGCTCTTGGACCATTGTCCCCTTGGACATTACCATCTTGAGGCAGATTCTCCATCTCAAACCCCAACCTTTGAAGATGAGCCTGTTGCTCTACTTCTCTTCTTTGTCTACCTATCTCCCTCTCAAGTGCAGCAATCTCTTCAACAGTAGGAACCAAGTTGGATGCCCCTCTGCTTCTTGTGATCATACACCTGAAAGTCAAAGATAGAAGAGGCAAGAACCAATATCACAAGATACAATAAAAATAAAAATGACTTAGTCTCAAGCAAATAACTAAATCCCAATGTCAAAATCAACTTAGAAGTTGGCAACGGCGCCAATTTGATGACAGGACTTTTCAGGTCCTAATCAAATGTTGTAGAATACAAGATGTCAATCCAATTCTAAGAGATTCTAATGCAAAGGGAATGCAAGTTCATGCTTAATCTAAGTCTAAACAAGATGAGGGGATGATTATGAAACTAAGACAATATTAAAAATGCAATAAAAGATTGAACTTTCTTTCTTAATGAGGCAAGGGGGTTCTTGGGACAAGGGAATTGACTTTGGGTGATCAAGGTTCAATCCAAGATGCCAACTCTTCAATCAATCTAATTCCTTATGCCTAGACAACAAAACTAAGCAAGCTCTATCCCTAGATGAATGCTCTTTTGCAAAGATCACCCAAGTACACCAAATCCCTTTGGCTGTAATGATCAAAGCAAACATGGAGAATGAGTCTAATAGCAATCCTAGCTTCTTTGACAACTAATCCCTTAGGCAAAGCAAGCTAAAAGCATAGATGAGTTGGTTCAGGCATTTCATAGAACACCTTCCGGGCATGAAATGCCTATGGCTCTATGTTTGAGAGGCCAACCCAAATATAGCAAGAAGAACACCAAATCAATGCAAGGAGATGATACATCTAACACTAAGCACCTTGGATCTACTCCTAATCACCCTTAGTCTCCCAAGCCCATGAACCCTAGATAGATCTACTCACTAATACCCATGGAAAACCTCAAAATCAATGATGATTCAAGGCTAAACATGATTAGAGAAAGAGATAATCTATTAAACACACAAGAAATGATGTAAAAAGGATCAAAGATCCAAACTTTCTTCAAGTTCTAAATATGTTTTTGAGAGAAAAGAAGTTAGATCCCTTAATGAGATCACAAGAGTATTTATACATAGGCTTGAAAGCCCTTGGAAACATAAAGCAAAAATACTAAAGTGCCCTTGGCCAAGTGATTTTCGACCAATGAGAAGCAAGGAGAAAGGAAGAAGCTGAGCCACCCGGGTCAGCTAGTGCTTGTCCAGGCCGGGTATGTCCAGGCCGGGTATGTGCTGCTCGTCCGGTGTCCAGGCCATGCGGTCTCTCTAGGCCGGGTGTGTTTGGCCGCGTGGTCCGTGTCCAGCAGCTAGCAGGACGTGTGGGTGCTGTTGGCCGGGTAGTCCTGTCCGGGTGTCTTCATGCGCGGCTTCATCGTCCGGGTGGTACTGGCCGCGTCTGTCTTGGCGTCCAGCAGCATCTGGACGTGCAGGTGGAAGCAGCCGGGTGAGGGAGCTCGGGTATCTGCTGGTACGCGGGTAGGAACGGACGGGTGTGCTAGGTCGGGTGTCCTGATCAGCTCGTCCATCAGTTCGTACGCGGGTGAGGCAAGGTCGGGTGCGTCCTTGGTCGCGTCCAGTCCGTCTGTCCCTTGTCCGTCCCGTGCGGGTGAGTCTCCCCGGGTGTGTTCACCCGCGTGTCATCTATGCTCCCATCCCGTGCGGGTCCTCGTGCTCGGGTGGTACGGGCCGCGTACTGAGCTCATCCAGCATGACCTGATGGTTTGGCTCGGGTATGGTCACCCGGGTGGCTTGACGTGCTTCCATTCAATTGACCATAACTTCTCCAATATGACTCCAAATGTCTTGAAATCACTTTCATTGGAAAGCTAACTCAAACTGCCATGCCTGCACCAAATCTTAGCATCAGAAGGTATTCCTAAGTCCTCTGTCCATGTTGATCTTTAAACCCTTCTTTTTCATCATAAAACTCCCAAACATCTTCAATATCTCCAAAGTGTGCTCCAACACCTAATAGGGACTTATGAATGCAAAATGAGCCTAAAGATGCCTAATTCCTAATCTAAATGAGCAAAAATGCATAAGATATGATAGCTAAAAACATGTAAATATGCAAGATATCACTCAGCGTCTAGCAACATTTTGCTTATGTAGAAGATTGGTTTCTGCTCACCGCATTCTTCTCTAATCAAAACGCCAGGTAATACTTTATATGTAGGAAAGATTTTTCGCATTCCTCTGTCCATTCAAACTTCTTGTTCCCTTTCAATGTTTCGTAGAAAGGAAGGCATTTGTCCGTTGAGCGCGGGATAAAACGGTTTAAGGCGGCGACTCTCCCTGTTAGCCTTTGGACTTCCCTTTTCGTTTTGGGCGAGACCGTTTCTATTAACGCGTTTATCTGTTTGGGGTTAGCCTCGATTCCGCGACACGTGACTGGTAGCCGAGAAACTCTCCCGATGCCACGGCGAATCTACATTTAGCCGGGTTAAATTTCATGTTGTGCAAATTCAACCTTGCGAAACACTCTTCCAGATGGGTAACGTGGTCGTGTTCGTCAAGGGATTTTACAAGCATGTCATCGATGTATACCTCCATAGTTTTTCCGAGCTGCTCGGAAAACATTCGGTTGACGAGTCGCTGGTAAGTAGCGCCTGCGTTTTTGAGGCCGAAAGGCATTACTTTGTAGCAATACGTCCCGCGGTCAGTCATGAATGCGGTCTTCTCGCGATCGTCCGGGTTCATCATGATTTGATTGTACCCGGAGAAGGCGTCCATGAATGATAAAAGTTTGTTTCCTGCTGTTGCTTCGACAAGCCGGTCGATTTGCGGGAGTGGAAAGCAATCTTTTGGACAAGCCTTGTTGAGATCGGTGAAGTCGACGCAGACTCGCCATTTGCCGTTTTTCTTTTTGACCATGACTGGGTTAGTGAGCCAGTCCGGGTACCAGACTTCCGTTATTGACCCCATTTTAAGGAGTTTTTCAACTTCCTCGTTTACCGCGGTATCACGCTCTGGTCCTAGTTTCCGCCTTTTTTGCTTGACGGGTTTGTAGGTTGGGTCAATGTTGAGCTCATGGCAAGTTATGCCGATGTCGATCCCTGGCATATCCTCCGCGGCCTAAGCAAATTTGCTGAGGTTCCTTTTGAGACAGGCTATGAGCTCTGTTCTCAAAAGGTTCGCGGAGGTTGGCTCCGATCTGGACGCATCGTTCCGGGAACGATTAGTCTAGGCAGACAGAGATTACCGATTCGCAAGTTGGTTCGCACTTCCCGTCTAGGGCTTCGATCCTCTGAGATTGCCAGAAGACGTTCGAGTCTTGTTCTGGGGCATTCTTATCGGGAGTAGGCTTTACTTTTTTGCTTCGAGAGGCTTCGACTGCCGAGTTTTTTCTTTTCAGCTCTGCGGCGTAACATACTTGCGCCATCCTGCGATTTCCTTCTATTGTTTCGATTCCGCGAGGGGTTGGAAACTTTAGACACAGATGGAATGTCGAGGGGATCACTCACATGGAATTCAGCCATGGAGTACCGATGATCGCGTTATACGATGTTGGACGGTCGACGACTAAGAATTCCGTGATTTTGGCGATGCTCCCGGCTTTAACCAAGAGGCTGATCGAGCCGAGAGTCATAGTAGCATCTCCCGAGAGTCCGAATATCGGGCTAGGTTCTTCCGTGACGGCGCACAGGTCGACCTCCATTCTCTCGAGGGTACTCTTGTAGATAATGTTGGCCGAGCATCCGGTGTCGACTAACACTCTCTCTACATCGATGTCCTGGATCGTTAGTTCGATTACAAGGAGATCGTTGTGGGGTTTGGCCTGGTCGGCCGTTGCCCGATCCTTGAATGAAACAACATCGCTGGCTACTGGAGCGGACATCCTATATCTTTTATTGCTTAGTGACTTTCGAGTTAGAGAATTCGTCCCCCCCCTCCTTCTTGCGCCAAACTGTGGGAACCGAAATTCGCCCTGTCAATTTTCGATGAACAAATATGGAGGAAAACCGAGTTAGCCCGATCTTCCTTGAAGGTCCGAATTCTCTGCCTAATCACTTTGGGATCAATAAAAGATAAATAGCAAGATAAGAATGAATGGTCGCTCAGAGGCATTTTATTAGTTAAAAAGTATGAGTACAAAAATTTTCCGAGAGGAGTAGAGATATACTAACTATCGAGACAATAGAACAAGAGGCGGCCAAGACGTCCTAAGCCTTGCCGTACTAGTCTAACCACCTAAGTCCTAAGTTCTCTAAGCTAGCAGGAGTTCTCTAAGTCTAAAATCTCGGATCCTCTTCTCTTCTGCCCTCAGCCCTCCATATATAGTCACTTTAGGTCAGTGGCCCGTTTAACCTTTCGCCTTTTGGCCCAAGTTCTATTTTCCGTCGATCTTCGTAGTTATCCTCGAGCATTGACATTTATCTGCGGAAACTTAACATTTATCCTACTTTAATAAGTTAGGATAAATTGTCATAGCTCTTATTGGGCTTGGGTCTCCAAAATCGTAAGTGAGCCCGTGGACAAAAATCAAGCCCTCAAACGTTCATACGATTTCTCGGAAAGATTATCTTTTCCGCAAAATAAATCGTATAGCCTAAAGAATCGATGTTCGAGTTGATCGTCCTTGTTTTACACGATACATTTTGCGGAAGAACCATCCTTCCTAGCTCTAGTTGTAAAACTTCGAGGATAACTCCAATCGAGTTGAACCGAGGAACGTTAGATCCATAGCTAAGGTGCTATGACTTCACGGAAACCACGAAGTGCGATCTAAATCGGACGAGCTGGGAACAGACTGGATGCAACCGGCGCCCGGGCCAGCACGGGCGAGCCGGCGGCCCGGCACCCGGGGCCAGCACGTGAGGGCTGGTGCCCGGCCTCCGGGCGCCTGGGGCCAGCACGGGCGAGCCGGTGCCCTGGCGCTGGGGCGCCCGGGAAGGCCCGGCGCCCGGCACCCAAGGACAGCACGGGCGAGCCGGGCGCCCGGTACCCAAGGCCAGCAACGGGCGAGCCCGGCACCCGGCCCCAGACGGGAAGGGCTGGCGCCCGGCGCCACGGGGCAGGCACGGGCGAAGCCGGCGCACAGCGCCCAGGGGGCCAAGCACGGGGCTCAGCAGGGCGTACGGCGCCCGGGGCAAGCAAGGGTGAGCCGGTGCCGGCGCCCGGTGGCAGCACGGGCGACGCCGGCGCCCGGCGCCCGGTGCCAGCACGGGCGAGCCTGCGCCCTGTGCCCGGTGCCGGCACGGGCGAGCTGGCGCCGGCGCCCGGGGCCGTCACTGGCGAGCCGGCGCCCAGCGCCCGGGGCTGTCACGGGCGAGCCGGTGCTTGGCGCCTGGCGCCTGCAAGGGCGAGCCGGAGCCCGGCGCCCGGTGCCGGCACGGGAGAGCCGGCGCCCAGCGCCCCGGTGCCAGCACGGGCGAGACGGCGCCTGGTGTCCGGGGCCAGCACGGGCTAGCCGGCAACCCGGCGCCGGCACGGGCGAGCCAGCGCCCGGTGCCCGGTGCCAGCACGGGCGAGCCGGCACCCGGCACCCGGGGCCAGCGCGGGCGAGTCGGCGCCTGATGCCCGGGACCTTAGTTGCGCCTGTTCTTTTCCGATTCAACATTGTTGATCCTTTTTGCGGAAAGTCGGTAGACAGGAAATGATCTTAGCCGTTGATTTCGAGATAACCGTTTTCGACCCCAACAAAGAGCTTCTCTCCCAGTTCCTCACCATCACACTTGAAGGTGGGAAGGATCCTCCTTCCCACTAGTTCAAGAGACAAGGTAGTCAAGCTAAGTGACTACAAACAAGCTCACTTGGGAGGAAGTTTTGCAATTACAATTTTCCTTAAGTTTTTTTAAATAAAAGTGGCCAAGGTTTTCAGGTTGAGCCAAGCACTAGAGGAGAGAAGAAAGGTGGTGAACCACCTGAGCCCTATGATTGCCATGTAGCAGCCTCCTCTAGTTGCTATGAACCAAGCCAGCTCCTAGCCCAGACACCAAGCACCACGCCCAAACCTCCTTCTTAGGTATCACTCCAACCCTTCTTGTATATACATTTGCTTTTGTCTTGTTGGGGTATGTCCTTCTCTCTTACTCACACAGAGACTGTGGGATTTAAGTGTGGGGGAGGTACCAAGTATTTGATCTTGTTTGCTTTGTGTTTGAGAGTCTCATGCATTGCATTGTACATTCATATATGTATATAAAAACCAAAAAAAAAATTAAATTTTTGAATCATGTAGTTGCATCACTTGCATCTTTAAGATTGAGTCTAGAGCATATAGGCTGCATTCACTTGCACATGGAGCATTGCCTTGTAAAAAACACTTGTTTGCACTGAATTTGACACCCTAGTTAAACATCTCAAGTAGCTTAAGCATCTTTTGAAAGACTTGCATGCTTTAAGCCTTGAAAACTCTTCTTGAAACTTGCTTGCTTGCTTGATATTGTCATTGTTCTTAAGACCAGCTCCATCCTGAACTTGGATTTGAATGAACTTAATTTCTCTTGAATATGGGCATTTGCATACTTGATCATGGATCTCATACACATTTGGGTTATCTTTCCCCATTATACCACTCTTTGTTAACCCAAATGGCACTTCCATACCCTTGAACCCTAGCCATTCTTTGAAGTCTACATTGAATTGCATGAGTGAGGCCTCTTTTGATAGCTTGTCATGTGCAAAATCTTGAGAGTATTGGAAGCGACATGGATTTGTTCTCATCTCTTGCTAGCATAGGATCCTCATTTGAGCTAGCTTCTAGGATGGTGAGTGGGGTTTTTGTTCCGTAAAGGTTTATATCTTGGATTTGGGTTGTGGCAATGTTGAGATTGATGAACAAAAGATTGTATTGAGAAATAAATACCCTAGGGGCCTAGAATAGAAAGATAAGAAGCTCTTGATTGATGTTTTTGACCTTCCCCCTTCAAAAAAAAAAAGAGAAAGAAAAAAAAATAAAAAAAAATAAAAAAAAATAAAAAAAAGAAGAAGAAAAAGAAAAAGAAAGATTCAATAAGATAGTGGGGGAGGGAAAACTAAAAGAGTTAGAGCTTAGAAAAGTGAATAGAGGTCCCTAGTGGGTGAATCATGAGAAAGAAAATGTTCATTGGGTGAGTGATGTGAGTATGTTTTTCATTATGGGTTATGGGATGAATAAAAGGGGTGTAGATCTTGGAATTGGGTAGAATGATGAGGATGGATCCATGTATGCATGAATTGCTCCTAGTCTTAGATAAATTTTTCATAATGATCAAGCTCCTTGATGTTTGAGTGATTTTCACCTTGAAATGATGCATTGAAACCCTCCTTTTCATCCTTATTAGACCAATTGATCACCTAGCCAAATGATTGAGATCATGTGCCCATTTGTGAGAATTCACCTTGAGTGTGTGTGTGTGAATCAATGTGAGGGCTGGTTAAGAGAGCATGTTGGTTGATAGGCATTGCATCTTGTGTAGAGGCATAAGAGTAATTGACAGGCCTTGTGAAGCTAGAGCATAATAAAAGAGTATGCTCATGCTATTTGCTATGTTTCTTTAGGATGTCAAGTTGAGTGCTATGAGTGTTTCTTTTGGCTTTGTTCCCATCTTTGCATCCATCCCCCTTATGTTTTGAAAAGTATACTTGAAGACAAGTAAGGGTCTAGTGTGGGGGAGTTGATGTCTTGCATATTTACATCCATATCTTGTGCATTTTTGATCATATAAGTTAGGTATTAGGCATCATTAGGATCCATTTTGCATTCATTTGTCCTTATCAGGTGTTGGAGCACGCTTTGGTGTGATTTGAGGTGTTTGGGAGTCTTATGGCCCAAAAAGAGGTGAAGAATCAAGTTTGGCCATGAAAAGAGAAGTCAATCTATGATCTGGTCGAGACAAAGAGGAGCATGGAAGGAGACCTCACAGATGTCTTCTATTGCTAAGATTTTGTGGAGACACAGCATATTGAGTTAACTTTCCAATGGAAGTGGTTTCAAGTCATTTGGAGCTGTATTAGACGAGTTATGATCAGTTTACTATAAGCACATCAAGCTGGCCGGGAAGACTGGTCCGGGTACAGCCACCCGGTCAGAAGAGACACTGCTGGACGAGGCTAGGCCAGGGAAGCTCGACCGGGATGAGCTACCCGGTCGGAAGAAGGACATTTGGACCGGGGAGAGTGGACCGGGTTGAGGTACCCGGTCGAGAGCTGGACAAATCTGGGCGAGAGAGCAGACCGGGTAGAATGGACCGGGTTGGATTTGTGGCTCAACCCCAGACCAAATTTCAGCCTCTTTTCCTATTGGTTGAAGTCTAATTGACCCCAGAGACCTTTTAGTAATTTTTAATGATGTTTTTAGCTTTTCTAAACCTTGTATAAATACTCTTGGATCCCAAAGTTGAGACTTAACTTCTTTTCTCACTAAAAACACTTTTAGATCTTGAAGAAAGCTTGGATCTTGGTTCCTTTTTCATCTTATTTTATTGTGTTTGCTGGATTATTTCTATTACTAATCATGTTTAACCTTGAATCATCATTGGTTTTGGGGTTTTCCATGTCTATTAGTGAGTAGATCTATCTAGGGTTCATGGGCTTGGGAGACTAAGGGTGATTAGGTGTAGATCTAAGATGTTCTAAGGTAGATCCTTCTTGATCCTTGCTTGTAGAGTGTTCTTCTTGCTATTTTGGAGTTGGCCTCCTCAAAATAGAGCTATAGGCATTTTATGCCTGAAAGGTGTTCTATGAAATGCCTGAACCAACTCTTCAATGCTTTTAACATTCTTTACCAAAGAGATTTTTTGTTAAAGGTTTTAAGATAGCTAATGGACTAGTTCTTAATGATTGCTTTCATATTATTCAACCTAAGAGATTAGATGCTTCAGATATGTTAGTGAATGAGCACGTGGTTGAAACTGTCTAACAAGCTGAGTGTCTCCACAAGCTCGAGGTGTCGCCGTGCATGGAAGCAAGACATGCAGCCTGACATGCAGAAGCACGAGATGTCGCCATATCTGCAACCGAAGCATGCTGATCGATATACCATGGATTTTACCCGTTTTTACCCCTGGTATATGAGTGCTTTTACTACTATTATCTATGTTTTGGAGTCTATTATGTATGTTTTCAGGTTCAGAAGCATTTTGGAGAAAAGTGATGTTTTAGGTGCCTTTTTGGAGCTTAAAGAAGAGTTCACCCGAGATCAAGACCAGAGGTCGACGTCAGAGTTACACATCAATCGATGCACACTCTGTGCAATCGATCGACACACATTAGCCGAAGGACGATACATCGAGACCGTAATCGATCGATGTACACCTTGTACTATCGATCGATACTGAGGCGGCTTAAAGACAAGTTGGACCTGGCCGAACTTGAAGCCCAAGATATCACATTTTACAAGAATGCCCCTGACGAGTTTTTTAACCTAATGAACTCATATATTTGTATGCCTAAGTGTTTTGGCATTAAAAACAAGCTTTCTTTTCATTCAAGTCTCTTTCATATACAATCTTTTACAGTAATAGAAGTTTTACGAGTTTCTTCTACTTCTACTCATTTTCTTTCAGTTCTTTATTTGGTAACAAAGGTTATAGGATTCTAGATCTAGAGGAAAGATCCAAAGAGATTTGTGATTGGAACTTAAGTGTTCATTCCTCTAATATATCTATGAACTCCTATTATTACCTTGTTGCTATGAACTACTTAGCTATGTCTGAGTAGATTCACTTGTTAGATTTAGGGTTTAAATAGGATATGAGGGATTAAGCCCAGCCTATAATTGCTATAGTTGTGATATTTATTGTTGGGATTGTTCATTAATGCTTTTCTAGTGTAGCTACCTAGAACATGAACTTGGATTGCATTGATTTATTACATGCAATACCTGATAACATCCTAAACATGCTATGACCCTCTTGAGATATGCGAAAGCTGATCTAAGATCATGGTGAGCATTGTATCAACTCGCGTATAAAGCTTGCTTAGAGCCGTATCGATCGATACTCCTATAGAGTAATCGATCTACGTAGCTAGAGGTGTATCGGTCGATATTCCTATCGAACTATCGAGCGATACCTGCGGCAGAAGTAGCCAACCGCAACACCATTTAGCATCTAAGTAATAGATGGTCTAAATAATGCGAGAGCTGATGGATTCATTTACTAAGTGTTGAGCTCTGACATATCATGCAAGCAACTTGTTATCCTTTATAGTATTTATAATCCTGAATTCCTGAATACTTACCCTGAATCTACCTACTTTTCTTTAATGTTTTCAAAACCAAATCCTTTCAACTGAGTAATCTGACCCTTACTCAGCAAACCTGCACTTTATTTTAAATTATTTTCAGCCTAGCATAGTCATTAGGATTGCATCTTATTTGTACACTAGCTCTCTGTGGATTCGATCCCTAAGTACTACAACTAAACCTCTTATTTGAGAGAGTAAAGTCACTCCTTAGGGTAATTTGAGTGATATCAAATTTGGCGCCGTTGCCGGGGAGCTTTGATACAATAGGATCTAATCTGATTAGGTCTAGGTTATTTCTATTTTGTGTTAATTTGTTTTCTGACACACAATTTTTTTTTCTTGTCTTTTCAGGTACATGCCCAGCAGCACCAGAAGCAACAAGGAATCCCAACTTTTGTTCTCAGAAGACCCTGCTAGCTTGGAACGTTCAATCCGCAAGGAAATCCGTTCCGCATCGATCGACGCCATCAACTGCCTGTCGACCGATACCGACGCACCCCTGCCGACCGAGACACCGTCTTCGTCGACCGACACTCGCACCTTCACGTCGACCGATGCTACTTCACCGTCGACCGACATCTTTCATCCGATATCGATCGATACACCTAACCGTATATCGATCGATACTACTCCGCGAGTCATGGTTGCGCCTATTATTCTCACACGAGATGAGAATGGAGACTTGTGTGACCAAGAAGGTCACCATCGTAATGAAGCAGGTCAGAAACTCAACGCTCAGAATGAAGTAATTGATGATAGAACTTTTCAGATTCTAATCAAATGATGTAGTATAAAAGATTGTCGAACCAGTCCTAAGTGACAATGAAACAGAGGGAATGCAAGCCTATGCTTAATCTAAATGCAACCATTAGAGAGAATGATGATTAAACTAGAACAATGAGTAAAACACAACAAAAAGCAAACTTTCTTTCTTATGAGGAGAGCAAAACCCATGGGTGTAGGGACTTGATATCAAATGATTAAGCTTCAATCCAAGGTGCTAACTTTGCAATCAATCTAATCCTTATGCCTAGACAACTAAACTAAGCAAGCTCTATCCCTAGATGAATGCTCTTTTGCTATGATCACCCAAGTACACCAAATCCCTTTGGCTGTAATGATCAAAGCAAACAATGAGAACAAGTCTAATAGCAATCCTAGCCTCTAAGACAACTAATCCCTTAGGCAAAGCAAGCTAGAAGCATAGATGAGTTGGTTCAGGCATTTCATAGAACACCTTCCGGGCATGAAATGCCTATAGCTCTATGTTTGAGAGGCCAACTCAAATATAGCTTTAAAAACACCAAATCTATGCAAGGAAATGATAGATCTAATTCTAGACACCTTGGATCTAACTTAATCACTCTCTATCACCCTAACCCATGGATCTTAGAAGAATCTACTCACTAATCCACATGCTTATTCTTAAACCCATGAGAGATTCAAGCATAAACATATAGAGAAAGAAAGGAGATGAGATAAACAATCAAGAACACAAGATGAGATGAGATTAATAATTCAAAGAAACAATTTGATGATAGAACTTTTCAGATTCTAATCAAATGATGTAGTATAAAAGATTGTCGAACCAGTCCTAAGTGACAATGAAACAGAGGGAATGCAAGCCTATGCTTAATCTAAATGCAACCATTAGAGAGAATGATGATTAAACTAGAACAATGAGTAAAACACAACAAAAAGCAAACTTTCTTTCTTATGAGGAGAGCAAAACCCATGGGTGTAGGGACTTGATATCAAATGATTAAGCTTCAATCCAAGGTGCTAACTTTGCAATCAATCTAATCCTTATGCCTAGACAACTAAACTAAGCAAGCTCTATCCCTAGATGAATGCTCTTTTGCTATGATCACCCAAGTACACCAAATCCCTTTGGCTGTAATGATCAAAGCAAACAATGAGAACAAGTCTAATAGCAATCCTAGCCTCTAAGACAACTAATCCCTTAGGCAAAGCAAGCTAGAAGCATAGATGAGTTGGTTCAGGCATTTCATAGAACACCTTCCGGGCATGAAATGCCTATAGCTCTATGTTTGAGAGGCCAACTCAAATATAGCTTTAAAAACACCAAATCTATGCAAGGAAATGATAGATCTAATTCTAGACACCTTGGATCTAACTTAATCACTCTCTATCACCCTAACCCATGGATCTTAGAAGAATCTACTCACTAATCCACATGCTTATTCTTAAACCCATGAGAGATTCAAGCATAAACATATAGAGAAAGAAAGGAGATGAGATAAACAATCAAGAACACAAGATGAGATGAGATTAATAATTCAAAGATGAAGTTTTTACTCAAAGGTTTTGTTCTTAGATCATAAATAACACATCCCCAAACTTGGGTTAATGAGAGTATTTATAGTAGGCTTAAAAGCCTTAAACACATAAAAGGAGAAAGTCTAAAAAGCCCTTGGCCAAATGATTTTCGACCAATGAGAAACAAGGAGAAAGGAAGAAACTCAGCCACCCGGGTCAGCTAGTGCTTGTCCAGGTCGGGTATGCCCAGGTCGGGTATGGCTTGCTCGTCCGGCGTCCAGGCCGTGCGGCCTCTCTAGGTCGGGTGTGTCCGGCCGCGTGGTGGGTGTCCAGCAGCTAGCAGGACGTGCGGGTGTGCGTGGCCGGGTGGTGTTGGTCGGGTGTGCAGGCTGGTACGCGGGTGAGGCATTGTGGACCGTCCGAGTGTCCTGGTCCGGGTGTGTTCGGTCGCGTCCGGAGCTCGTCTAGCATCAGATCGTGCGGGTAGTCCAGGCCGGGCAGGTGCTGTCGGGTGTCTGCTGGTACGCGGGTGAGGTAAGGTCGGGTGCGTCCTGAGCTCGCGTCCAGTCCGTCCGTCCCGTGCGGGTCCTTGTGCTCGGGTGGTATGGACCGCGTCCGTTCTAGGCGTTCAGCACAATCGGGACGTGCGGGTGCTTGTCCCCGGGTCGTCCTGGTCGCGTCCTGAGCTTGTCCAGGCGAGGAAGGATGGTTAGACTCGGGTGTGCTCAACCGGGTTGCTTGACATGCTTCCACTCAACTGATCATAACTCCTTCAATATGGCTCCAAATGTCTTGAAACCACCTCCATTGGAAAGCTAACTCAGAATGCCATGTCTCCACCAAATATTAGCCTCAGAAGGTATTCCTAAGGTCTCTGTCCATGTTCATCTTTAAACCCTTCTTTTTCATCACAAAACTCTCAAAACATCTTCAATATCTCCAAAGTGTGCTCCAACACCTAATAAGGACTTATGAATGCATAATGAACCTAAAGATGCCTAAAGCCTAATCTAAATGAGCAAAAATGCATAAGATATGATAACTAAAAACATGTAAATATGCAAGACATCAACTCCCCCACACTAGTCCTTTACTTGTCCACAAGTAAACTTGCAAGGACTAAGGAGGAGAGGTTTGAAGGAGGGGACTCATAGCCAAAAGAATGCTCTTCTTAGTTCTCAACTTGATAACCTTGCACAAGCATACCAAGTAGCAGGAGCAAAAACTCAATCCAACTCTAACTCAACAAGGCCTATCTTAACTCTTTTGATCCCTACACTTACTCATCATGAATCCACAACCCACAAATCCATTTGCCCTCTAACAATCATTAAGCAAACTCAAAAGACTTCTTGCAAATGGTCAAATGGTCCAAGTCATTTGGTTTGGTGGTAGAAGGTTTTATTCAAGTGAAACAAGGGGTTTAAAGGGATCTTTCAAGGGGTGGTTCACTCTCAAAACAAGTAGCCTTGACATTGCACATAATATATCTAAGAAAGGGATCAACTCATGCATACAATGCTCAATCTCCATTGTTCTACCCTTTCCCAAAATACATAGATCACATCTTTATTCCCAATGCCAAAATACCACTCACATCTCTCACCCAAAGATTTTCCCCAAATGCTCAAAATATTTTCTCATTTGAAACTCCTTCTTAATGAAATCTACAAGGGAATTTACACATTTTAAACTCTTTTCAGCTCTTTCTAGATATTGCTAGCCCCCTTTCATTATTATTTTTTTTTTCTTCTTTTTTCTTTTTTTTTTTTATATTTTTATTTCTCTTTTTTTTTTTTTTTTTTTTTATGGGGGCCAAGACTTTTCAAACTATTTGGAGCTTACAATCTTTCATTCCTCTTATCCCTTCTAGACTTAATCACTTATAACAATGGAGTCTCATGAGTCAACTTTTCTTTCATAAACCTTTCATTTCCTCAAGATCATACCATACAACACTCACCCCCATCCTAGAAGCTAGACATTAATGAGTGTCTAATCTAGCTAAAAATGGAGATCAAGCATTGTCGTTCCCAATACTCTCAACATTATGCACATGTAAAGCTTTCTAAAGAAGGCCTCACTCAACAAATAATGAAAGCTTGAAAGGAGGTAAGGGTTTTAGGGCTTGGAGTGCCACTTGAGCTTGTCCAAAAAGATAGACAAAGAATGGGGGGAACAGCTCAAGTGTTCTATCCATGACTTAGTACACAAGGGACCATGAGCAAGAGACTAGAGTCTAAATATGACAGGAGCAAACTTCAAAGAGATGGCATCAATCAATCAAATAAGCTTTAGGAAGAGATTTCAAGGCAAAAAGTTTACAAGCCATCCTAAGATTGCTCAAGCTACTTACTATGCTTATGAAGGGTATCACTTTAAGAACTTAGCATGAGCATCTTTTCAAGGCAACTATCATCCTTGTCCCCTTATGCATGATGCAACCTATATGATGATTTATTTTTTTTTATGCAATTGAATGATCTAGACTCAATTCTAATGCAACTACATGATTCTTTTTGTGCTTTTCAAATTTTTCAAATTTTTTTTGGTTTTTCTATGCAATAACTATCTACAAATGCATGCTCATGACATAAAACACAAAATGATCAGCGACTTGGCACCTCCCCCACACTTAATTCACACAGTCTCTGTGTTTGTTAAATGTTGAGAAGGGCCTAAAGGAAGAAAAATAAAGCTAAATGAAATGATGAATGGTATATACAATGGTAGGGTGTTGGAGTACCTCTATGGAGCATGGGAAGAGGCTGATGCCTCACCCTCAGACTCGTCTTCATCAGCAGTGGTGCTTAGGCTTGGTGACTTGTTTCCGGACGCGGATGGGGCGATGTAGGGGTTCCTCAAGCTGCGGAGGGCTTGCTTCTCGGTTTGTGGTGTGTTTGGGTCGAGAATGGGTAGAGGAAGTGGTGCAAGGAAAGTCTCAAGATTAAAGTCCTCAGCCTTGCAGCCTGCTACAGCTCCCTTAGTCAGAACATCAGCAACCTTTCTCATGAACTTAGCTGAAGCTTCAGCTTGTCTCTTTACAGTTTTCCTCAATTCTTTGCACTTCTTGGTAAGCTTGAAGATGGTCCTATCTTGAGCTCTGTTCCACCTTTGCAGTGTGCTAATCTGGTCATGAGCTTGGCGAATGGGACCAAAAGGCAAAGCACCTGTGCATTGCTCAAACGTATAACGAGGAGGACCAAAGAGATGAGCTGTGGCTCGGCTTGAGTATCCCTGATCAAACTTAGCTGCCTTTGCTGCTGCTTTCTCATTCATCTTCAATGTCATAGGGCCAAGAGCTCCATGACTGCCCAGGAGGTGCTGCTCACTGATATCAAAACTCATAGTACCCGGTGTGCTCAAAGTAGTGAGCTCATAGTTAGGGAGAAGCAGCTCAACTGTGGTGGGGCCTCTCAAGTACGAGTAAACACACTTCCCATCGTATCTTCCAGAGAAGTAATGAGCAGACTTTAAGTAGGTGAGATCAATGAAAGAGGGACCGGATGCATCATCTCCCAAATCAATACCCTGGTGCGCAAGTAAAGGTGTGATCAAGCCGCCTATTCCAATCTGAGCCTCTGGATCCCTGTTTGTCCAAGCATACTCCTTGTAGTACATAAGGCGCCTCACAAAGTAACCAACCATACCAAACTCAGCGTAGAAATCAGTGGGAACTTCAGGTAGGTGAGGAGGTAAGGCAAAGTGTTGGATGGCTTGGTGCATGAGGTTCAAGTCTTCTCCATTCACGTTGCTTTGCTCCTTCCTTGGGTAGATGGTGTTGACAATCAGCCTATGAAGGTAGCGGAATGATGGATGTCTGATAGATGCATTCTTGTCTCTGCTGGACACCCTATCCTTGCCTGATAAGAACTTGTAAGTGAAGTGGGCAAGTGTCTTTCCTTTAGGTAGTCCTTTCAGCTTAGGCAAAGATGACTCCTTCAAATCCTTGAGGCCTAGCACCTCTCCAATCTCAGTGAAGGTCATGAAATAAGGCTTCCCATCTATCTTGAAGCTGATTCTTCCCCACCCTTGTTCCTCATGTTGAGAAGAGTGGAATGTGACCTCCAAGGATGCCAAGAATTGGCAAGATACTTCTTTAAATGTTGGGAAAGCCATTGAATAGAAGCTGTCCATGTTCATGAGAGCAAGCAAATCCTTTATGTCTTGGTCAATTTCTAGCTCCCTCATTACCTTCTCATCAGCAAATCTGGTTGGAGGCCAAGATACTCCTTGCCTCATCTGCTCCAATAGTTCAACTTCAGTCGGCTTCCTTTGTCGATCTCTACGAGGGTTGAAACCTAACTTTTCGAAAGTTTCTTGCTCAGCCTCACTTTCAATTGGAGAGGATGCTTCTTCAACAGGTGTATCTACTGGCACCAAGGATGGAGGTGCCAATGGCTGTGGGTTTGGTGCTTTGATTCTGATCTTTGTGGGAAGTTTGGGTTTCTCAGCATCTTTCTTTGTGTTCTTCTCCAAAACAAGAGGTCCCACACTTTGAGATCTTGGAGCTCTAGCTTTCTTTGAAGGAGTGCTCTTATCATCACCAACAGCCACCCTCTTGCCATCTTTCTTGGCTTTCTTGTAAGCATCATCAAGCACTCTCTCATCACTAGCCAACCTCTTGCCATCCTCCTTGCTAGTCTTATTACCAACATCAGCCACTCTTTTTCCTTCATCCTTGTGTTTCTTTGCTGCCCCATCAACCAATCTGTGCCTAGCCTTCTTGGCTTGTGCCTTCTCTCTCAACATAGCCAGGGCTTGTTGCCTACGCTCTTCCTCGGATTCAGGCATAGAGCCCAATGCTTTTCCGAACTTAGCAGTGTGGTTCTTAGCAGCCTCGGCCTTCTCTTGTGCCATCAGTTTCTCATCTTTCCTTCCCATTGGAACCTGAAAAATATCAAGACTTGGACAAGATAAAGCACAAGGAAGAGAGAATATGCTGGAAAAGAGAAGAGATGGAATGAATACTTGCAAACCTAGTCTAGAACCAGCAACCTAGCAAGACTATCAAAGTAACCAAGCTCCCAAGCTCACAAAATTTTTTTTTTTTTTTTTTTTTTTTTTTTTTTTTTTTTTTTTTTTTATGAACAAGGGAACTTTATCAAGTTGAAATTCAAGTAAACACATCAAGCCAGCTGAAATTGAATGCTAAACAAGCTCTAGAACATCAATTCCAATCAATCTAGACCATAATCAACCAAAAGTAAGAGCCTTTTCAAAAACCCCCAAATCTCATGAACCCTAATTTGCCAAAGTTCAAATTAATCTCAATTCCACCATGAAATCAACTACCCAGCATGATATACAAGCAATCCCTAGTCTAATTTACAAGAAATTAGCAAGAAAAAGCTCAAATTTCAAGTTCAAATTTTTAGGGTTCATGAGGGTTACGAATTTGAACTTAGAGATACCATACCTTGCTTTGGATGAAGGATAGAGATGAAAGGGTTCAAGGAATTAGGTCTAGGGGAGGAAGGTCTTGATGTGGGAAGAAGAAACTTGTGATTTGGTTAAGATTTGGCAAAGTTATGGGAATTTTTGTTCTTGGAGGCTAGAGAGGATTTTGATGTGAGGAAGAAGATGGAATGAGGAAAGAGGGGGTGGCCTAGGGTTTTAAAATGTGTCTGGGTCGGGTGGGGTTGGTTCTGGGCGGGCTTAGGTGGGTTTGGGTCGGAAATAAGGGAAAAAAAAAAAAAAAAACTTACCTGGGCCGGGCGGGTCGCGTTCGGGTGGGGTTACGCGTGTGAAAGTGGGACGCGGGTGCTGGGTCGTTCGGACTGGCTCGGGTACGGACACCCGCGTGTGCTCGATCATCCCGTGCGGGTGGCGCATCCCGCGTAGGTCCACCCGGGTGCTCGTCCGTCCCGTGCGGCCGTTGCGTCCCGAGTAGGTCCACCCGGGTGTGTCCGTCCGTCCCGCATCGACCGTCCGTGCGGGTGCTGCGTCCCGGGTAGCACAACCCGGGTGCTTCCGTCCGTCTACCCGTCCGTTCGTCTTGATTCACCCGTGCGGGTGCCGTGTCCCGGGTAGCACAACCCGGGTACATCCGTCCTGCTTCCAAGTCTGAATTTCACCTAGTTCAACCCACTTCCTTTCATGTCTCTTCCATCTCAAAACCGCAGTGAACTCATCTCCAAAACTCCCAATCTAGCCCCATCATCATTCAAAGGACTTTTTGATGAAAAATAAAAAGAATCCTAATGCAATATGTACAAGGATAACCATGGGACTTCCTCCCAAGTGAGCTTGTTTAAAGTCACTAGCTTGACTTTGCCTCCTTTGAGGTTAGGCAAGGGGAGCATCAGAGAGTGGGGTTGATGTCCCATCCTCCTTTGGTACTGTGGTCATGTATTCCTTGAGTCTTTGGCCATTCACTGTGAAGTCTCCACCATCCTTGTTCCAAAGCACAATGGCTCCATAGGGTCTCACTTCTTTGATCTCAAATGGACCAGACCACCTTGACTTTAACTTCCCTGGAAATAGCTTAAGCCTAGAGTTGTAAAGAAGCACTTGATCTCCTGCCTTGAACTCTCTCTTGAGGATGTGCCTATCATGGAAGGCCTTTGTCTTTTCCTTGTAGATCCTTGAGTTCTCAAAAGCATCCATCCTTATCTCATCCAGCTCATTTAGTTGAAGAAGTCTTTTCTCCTTTGCACACTTGATGTCAAAGTTTAGAAGCTTCACAGCCCACAATGCCTTGTATTCAAGCTCAACTGGCAGGTGGCAAGATTTTCCATAGACAATGTTGAAGGGAGTGGTGCCTAGAGGAGTCTTGAATGCTGTTCTATATGCCCAAAGAGCATCATCAAGCTTGGCTGACCAATCCTTCCTCTTGGTTCCTACAACCTTTTCCAAGATCCCCTTGATTTGCTTGTTGGAGACTTCCACTTGGCCACTAGTTTGAGGGTGATAAGGTGTTGCAACCTTGTGCTTTACTCCATTCCTCTTGAGAAGACTCTCAAATACCTTGTTGATGAAGTGTGAACCTCCATCACTTATGACCACTCTTGGAACTCCAAATCTTGGGAAAATAGTGCTCTTGAACATTTTTACCACTACTCTTGAATCATTTGTAGGACTTGCTATTGCTTCCACCCACTTTGATACATAGTCCACAGCCACCAAGATGTATTTGTTGCCATAGGAGGAGGGGAAAGGTCCCATGAAATCAATCCCCCAAACATCAAACACTTCCACTTCAAGGATTGGGTTTTGAGGCATCTCATTTCTTTTAGTAATGTTCCCACTCCTTTGGCAAGAGTCACATCTTGAAATGAAGTCTTGTGAGTCCCTGAACATGTGTGGCCACCAAAATCCAGCTTGTAACACCTTTGAGACAGTCTTGAATGGAGCAAAATGGCCTCCATAGGGAGATCCATGGCAATTTGAGAGGATTCCTTCAACTTCTTCTTCAGCCACCACTCTTCTATAAATCTGATCCTTGCATAGGGTGTAGAGGTATGGTTCATCCCAATAGTATCTCTTGACATCCTTGTAGAACTTCTTCCTCTCATACCCTGCAAGTCCCAATGGCTCTTTTCCAGTGGCTAAATAGTTAACCAAATCAGCATACCAAGGTCCGTTCTCTTCAGCTGCCTTAACTTCTTCAATCTTTTTTCCAGTCTCAATGGCTGCTACCACTGACATGATGGCTAGGACATGCTCTTCTCTGAGGCCTTCATCAATAGGGATTCCTCCTTCAATTCTCAACCTGGACAAGTGATCAGCAACTCCATTCTCAATCCCTGGCTTGTCTCTAATCTCCAAGTCAAACTCTTGAAGCAAAAGGATCCACCTTAGTAGTCTTGGCTTGGCATCCTTCTTTGCTAGGAGATGTCTCAAAGCTGCATGGTCAGTATACACAATGACCTTAGAACCCACCAGGTAACTTCTGAATTTCTCAAAGGCGAAGACAATGGCCAGCATCTCCTTCTCTGTTGTGGCATACCTCATCTGCGCATCATTCAATGTTTGGCTAGCATAATAAATGACATGAGTTTTGCCATCCTTCTTCTGCCCCAGGACAGCCCCAACAGCAAAATCACTAGCATCACACATTATCTCAAAGGGGAGGTCCCAATCAGGTGGTTGAACAATGGGAGCACTAACAAGGTCACCCTTTATCTTCTTGAAAGCCTCAAGACAATCTTCATCAAAGCTGAAAGCAGCCTCCTTGCACAGCAACTTGGTCATTGGTCTAGCAATCTTTGAGAAGTCCTTGATGAATCTCCTATAAAATCCAGCATGGCCAAGGAAGCTCCTGATGTCTTTCACTGTCTTTGGTGGGGGCAAGCTGACCATCACCTCAATCTTAGCTTTGTCCACTTCAATACCCTTTTCTGAAATCTTGTGTCCCAGCACAATTCCCTCTTTGACCATGAAATGACACTTCTCCCAATTCAGCACTAGGTTGGTGTCTTCACATCTCTGTAGGACCCTGCACAAGTTGGACAAACAAGCAGAAAACGAAGATCCGTAGACAGAGAAATCATCCATGAATACCTCCACTATATCCTCAATGAGATCCGAGAAGATAGACATCATGCACCTTTGAAAGGTTGCTGGAGCATTACATAACCCAAATGGCATCCTTCGATAAGCAAAGGTGCCATAGGGGCATGTGAATGTTGTCTTCTCTTGATCATTGGGATGAATGGGGATTTGGAAGAACCCTGAATACCCATCAAGAAAACAATAGAAAGGATGGTTTGCAAGTCTCTCAAGCATTTGATCAATGAATGGCAATGGAAAGTGATCTTTTCTAGATGCTGAGTTGAGCTTTCTATAATCAATACACATCCTATGGCCAGTTATGGTTCTAGTTGGTATTAATTCATCCTTGTCATTTTTAACCACAGTGATACCACCCTTCTTTGGAACTACATGCACAGGAGATACCCATTTAGAATCTGAAATAGGGTAAATAACACCAGCATCTAAGAGCTTAAGAATCTCCTTCTTTACAACATCTTTAAGGTTAGGATTTAACCTCCTTTGATGTTCTATAGAAGTCATTGATTCATCCTCTAGATGTATCCTATGCATGCACAAAGAAGGTGATATCCCCTTAATATCATCTAGTGAGTATCCAATGGCTTTTCTAAACCTTTTAAGTGCATTTAAAAGTTGAGAAAGCTCAAGTTCAGTAAGTTCACTACTCACAATGACAGGATATGTCTCATTAGGGCCTAGAAATGCGTACCTTACACCATGGGGAAGAGGTTTTAGCTCCACTTTTGGTGCCTTGAGCTCACTCCAATCATCTTGTTTGGTGATCTCCTGTTGAGTGGCTGGAACAGCTTGACATGCCTCTTGTTTAAGCTCCTCATACTGGCCTCTATCAGCAATCTTCTTTCGAGAATCCAGCATGGCTGCAATAGCCTCACTCTCCTTGTTCTCAACCACTTGGACCTCTTTATCCACTGTCAAAGCATGTTGCAAAGGGTCTTCTATTGCCAACTCTCCACGTGCCAATTCCTCAAGGAGCTCATCAGCAAGAGCTTCCATCTCCTCTATGTAGAACACTTGGCCTTGCACAGTTGACCTCTTCATTACTTCGTTGACATCAAAATGGAGAGTGTGCTCTTTCCCCAAATGAAGATCAATCTTGCCTTCCTTCACATTGATGAGGGCTCCTGCTGTGGCTAAGAATGGTCTTCCAAGGATCAAGGGGTCTCTAGCTTCTTCATCCATCTCAAGAACAACAAAATCAGTGGGGATTTCACAATTTCCCACCATTACAGGAAGATCTTCAAGGATACCAATGGGGAATTTGACTGAGCGGTCAGCAAGCACCAAAGAGAGTTTGCACTTCTTGTATTGACTAAACCCAAGCTTCTTGGCAACAGATAGAGGCATGAGACTGACACTAGCTCCCAAATCACATAGACATCTCTCAAACATTAAAGGACCAATGGCACAAGGTAGAGTAAAGCAGCCTGGATCCTCTAGCTTCTTAGGGATTGTCAATCTCTGGATGATGGCACTGCACTCATGAGTAAGAACCATCATGCCTTCCATTTCCTTCTTCTTGGCAGCCACAGCATCCTTCAAGAACTTGCTGTATTGAGGAACAAGCATGAAGGCATCAATGATTGGCATTGTAACTTGAACTTCACTCAATTGCTTCTCAAAGAGTGCTTTGTACTTCTCCAAAAGTTGCCTCTTGAATCTTCCAGGAAATGGCAGCTTAGGTTCATAGGGAGGAGGAACAAAAGAAGACTCCTTTGTTGGAATAGTAACTTCACCATGCTTTGGTGTTTGCTTCTCTTCTCCAACCTTTCCTTTGCCCTTAGCTTCAACAATCTTTTCTAAAATCTCCTCATCAACTTTCTCATCCACAATCACAACATCATCATCAATGTTGATAGCCACCCCCCCACTTAGTTTCTCACCATCCTTGGGGAGAGTTCTTGGAGGTAGCTCTCTACCACTTCTCAAAGTGATTGCCTTCATTGGTTCTTTTGGGTTTTGCTCTGGCTTTCCTGGTAATGTTCCTTGTTGGCGACTTGGCTGAGAGTTCATAGAAGCAAATTGATTCTCCAAAGCTCTAATCTTGTTGTTTAGCTCAGTGTAGCTGCTGTCTATCTTGGAGTGAACAGTCTTGAACTCATGGCCAATGTCTTTGGCTGCTCTAGCTTGACCTTCCAACAATTGTTTGAACATAGCTTCCATAGATGAATCTGGAGCCTTAGCTTGGGAGGAGCTTCCTTGAGCTTGAGTAGATTGATTTCCATGGTTTGCAAAACCAGGAGGAGGATTCTGCCTAGGCTGGTAGCTCCCTTGTTGAGTGTTTTGCTTTGGTGGATAACCTCCTTGCTGGTTGTTGGTGTAGCCTCCTTGCTGGTTGTTGGTGTAGCCTCCCTGCTGGTTGTTGGGGTAAGACCTTTGCTGGTAATTGTTGTACTGAAAGTTAGGTTCCTTCCTGTACCAAGAACCATTGTTGTTGATGAAGCAAAGCTCTTCTTGCCCTTCTAACCCTTCAACTTCATTAACCTTAGGAAGAGCTTCTTGATTTGGACCACCCACAAAGTGAATTTGCTCCTGCTTGGCTTGGTTAGCAATCAGCAAGTCTATCTTTTCTTGCAAGGATTTTATTTCCTTCTTGGTCTGGTTGTCATCAGCTCTGGTTGTTCTATCAGCCCTGTCATGTTCTCCACTGTAGACTGAATCACTCTTGACCATGTTGTCCACCAGCTCCTCAGCATCTTCTTCAGACCTGCCCAGGAAGAAACCATTGCTTGCTGTATCCAATCTTGCTCTAAACTCAGGAAGGGCACCTCTATAGAATGTGCTCAGTAAACTCTCCTTTGAGAAGCCATGGTGTGGGCACTTAGCTTGATATCCCTTGAACCTTTCCCATGCTTCACTAAAGCTTTCCAAGTTCTTCTGCTGGAAACTAGAGATCTCATTCCTCAGCTTGGCTGTCCTTGATGTGGAGAAAAATTTCTCCAAGAAGGCCTTCTTACAATCATCCCAAGTAGTGATGGAGTCACTAGGTAGAGATTTCTCCCATTGGCGTGCCTTGTCTCCTAGAGAGAATGGAAACAACTTGAGCTTGAAGGCATCTTCTGACACACCATTGGTCTTGGACAAGCCACAATAGCTATCAAACTTGTCCAAGTGATCAAATGGGTCTTCTACAGCCAGGCCATGGTACTTGTTGTTCTCTATCACATTCAACAAGCCTGATTTGATCTCAAAGTTATTAGCTTCCACAGCTGGTGCACGGATACCTGTCCTGTTGCCATGAATGTGAGGACGGTCATATGTGCCAATGGCTCTAGCTGGCCGCTGTGGGTGTTGTTGTTGCTGGCGCTGTGGTCTAAGGTTGTCAGCTCCTTGACCATTGCCTTCTTGGGGTTGATGATCATCCATCTCAAACCCCAATCTCTGAATGTGAGCCTGTTGCTCCTCTTCTCTTCTCCTTCTTGCTATTTCCCTCTCAAGTGCAGCTATCTCTTCAACAGTGGGAACCAGGTTAGTTGCACCCTTGCTTCTTGTGTTCATACACCTGAAAATCAAAGGAAAATGCAAAAGGAGAATCAATATCACAAGAAAAGAAAAATGATTTAGTCTCAAGCAAGTGACTAAATCCCAATGTCACAATCAACTTAGAATTTGGCAACGGCGCCAATTTGATGATAGAACTTTTCAGATTCTAATCAAATGATGTAGTATAAAAGATTGTCGAACCAGTCCTAAGTGACAATGAAACAGAGGGAATGCAAGCCTATGCTTAATCTAAATGCAACCATTAGAGAGAATGATGATTAAACTAGAACAATGAGTAAAACACAACAAAAAGCAAACTTTCTTTCTTATGAGGAGAGCAAAACCCATGGGTGTAGGGACTTGATATCAAATGATTAAGCTTCAATCCAAGGTGCTAACTTTGCAATCAATCTAATCCTTATGCCTAGACAACTAAACTAAGCAAGCTCTATCCCTAGATGAATGCTCTTTTGCTATGATCACCCAAGTACACCAAATCCCTTTGGCTGTAATGATCAAAGCAAACAATGAGAACAAGTCTAATAGCAATCCTAGCCTCTAAGACAACTAATCCCTTAGGCAAAGCAAGCTAGAAGCATAGATGAGTTGGTTCAGGCATTTCATAGAACACCTTCCGGGCATGAAATGCCTATAGCTCTATGTTTGAGAGGCCAACTCAAATATAGCTTTAAAAACACCAAATCTATGCAAGGAAATGATAGATCTAATTCTAGACACCTTGGATCTAACTTAATCACTCTCTATCACCCTAACCCATGGATCTTAGAAGAATCTACTCACTAATCCACATGCTTATTCTTAAACCCATGAGAGATTCAAGCATAAACATATAGAGAAAGAAAGGAGATGAGATAAACAATCAAGAACACAAGATGAGATGAGATTAATAATTCAAAGATGAAGTTTTTACTCAAAGGTTTTGTTCTTAGATCATAAATAACACATCCCCAAACTTGGGTTAATGAGAGTATTTATAGTAGGCTTAAAAGCCCTAAACACATAAAAGGAGAAAGTCTAAAAAGCCCTTGGCCAAATGATTTTCGACCAATGAGAAACAAGGAGAAAGGAAGAAACTCAGCCACCCGGGTCAGCTAGTGCTTGTCCAGGTCGGGTATGCCCAGGTCGGGTATGGCTTGCTCGTCCGGCGTCCAGGCCGTGCGGCCTCTCTAGGTCGGGTGTGTCCGGCCGCGTGGTGGGTGTCCAGCAGCTAGCAGGACGTGCGGGTGTGCGTGGCCGGGTGGTGTTGGTCGGGTGTGCAGGCTGGTACGCGGGTGAGGCATTGTGGACCGTCCGAGTGTCCTGGTCCGGGTGTGTTCGGTCGCGTCCGGAGCTCGTCTAGCATCAGATCGTGCGGGTAGTCCAGGCCGGGCAGGTGCTGTCGGGTGTCTGCTGGTACGCGGGTGAGGTAAGGTCGGGTGCGTCCTGAGCTCGCGTCCAGTCCGTCCGTCCCGTGCGGGTCCTTGTGCTCGGGTGGTATGGACCGCGTCCGTTCTAGGCGTTCAGCACAATCGGGACGTGCGGGTGCTTGTCCCCGGGTCGTCCTGGTCGCGTCCTGAGCTTGTCCAGGCGAGGAAGGATGGTTAGACTCGGGTGTGCTCAACCGGGTTGCTTGACATGCTTCCACTCAACTGATCATAACTCCTTCAATATGGCTCCAAATGTCTTGAAACCACCTCCATTGGAAAGCTAACTCAGAATGCCATGTCTCCACCAAATATTAGCCTCAGAAGGTATTCCTAAGGTCTCTGTCCATGTTCATCTTTAAACCCTTCTTTTTCATCACAAAACTCTCAAAACATCTTCAATATCTCCAAAGTGTGCTCCAACACCTAATAAGGACTTATGAATGCATAATGAACCTAAAGATGCCTAAAGCCTAATCTAAATGAGCAAAAATGCATAAGATATGATAACTAAAAACATGTAAATATGCAAGACATCAGTAATCCTTGAGCCAGAAACTGCACCTACAGGAGCTGTTCAACCTGTAGAAGAGGTTGCTCGAACACTAGCTGACTACAACCGTCCAGATCAGTTCTACACCATCAGATCAGCCATTCGTCCCCCTGCTATTCAGAGAGGCGATTTTGAGCTCAAGCCGCAGTACTACACCCGTGTAGGACAGATACCTTACTATGGGCTGTCCAGTGAGCATCCCATGGACCATGTGGAGAGGTTCGAGGATCTCATATCTGCTATCAAAGCCAATGGAGTCTTTGTGGACTACCTTCTCTGTAAGCTCTTCAAACACGCTTTATCTGGAGAAGCTTTGCAGTGCCTTAAGCAGCTACCACCAGGATCTCTTACATCCTGGAGCGACATAAAAAACGCAATTCTTTGATGATGCGCGCGCTGAAGACTTAAGGAGGAAAATTGCCACATTCAATCAGGATCCTGGAGAGTCATTCAAGGATGCTTGGATCAGATTCAAGTCTTACCAGCGAGACTGCCCACACCATGGATTCAACAAAGTGCAGCTGCTCAGCACTTTCTTCAGAGGCATCGCACTGAAATATCAGATGGCTCTAGACACTGCGAGTGAAGGCAACTTCACCACGAGGAATCCTGAAGATTCTGTGAAGCTGATAGACAACCTAGCATCCAGCAACAGCACAAAGAACATTGTAAGAGCAAGATCTGCAGCGTTCCTTGGAAAGGAACAAATAAATGAGGTACAAGCTACACTTGACAATGTTCAGAAACTGCTAAAAAAGCAAATCTGCTCAGTGGAGGATGCAGAAGCTAATGAAGAAGATGACTACACAGAAGCAGAAGTCAACTGGATCAGTGGAACCGGATTTAAGAGGTCTGGAAACCAAGGGAACAGAAACTTCGCAGGACAGAGAGGAAACTTCAACAGCAGCAATCCCAACAACAGGAGTTATGGAAACTCATCTTACATGAAGCCACCCACACCAACCCCAGAAGGAAAGCTAGAAGACATGCTCAGCAAAGTTCTTGAAAGCCAGCAGCAGTTAGAGGTGAACTTCAATGGAAAGATCGACGCTGTTGATGAAAGGACTTTTCTAAGGTCCTAATCAAATGATGTAGTATATAAGATTGTCGAACCAGTTCTAAGTGACCATGAAACAGAGGGAATGCAAGTCTATGCTTAATCTAAATGCAATCATTAAAGAGGATGATGATTAAACTAAGACAATTAGTAAAATGCAACAAAAAGTAAAACTTTCTTTCTTATGAGGAGAATGAGATCCATGGGTTAGGGTGATAGAGAGTGATTAAGTGTAGATCCAAGGTGCTTAGGGGTAGATCTATCATCTCCTTGCATTGATTTGGTGTTCTTAAAGCTATATTTGAGTTGGCCTCTCAAAGATAGAGTCATAGGCATTTCATGCCCGAAAGGTGTTCTATGAAATGCCTGAACCAACTCATCTATGCTTTTAGCTTGCTTTGCCTAAGAGACGCCAATTCGATGAAAGGACTTTTCTAAGGTCCTAATCAAATGATGTAGTATATGAGATTGTCGAACCAGTTCTAGGTGACCATGAAACAGAGGGAATGCAAGTCTATGCTTAATCTAAATGCAATCATTAAAGAGGATGATGATTAAACTAAGACAATTAGTAAAATGCAATTAAAAGTAAAACTTTCTTTCTTATGAGGAGAATGAAACCCATGGGTGTAGGGACTTGATATCAAATGATTAAGATTCAATCCAAGATGCTAACTTTTTCAATCAATCTAATTCCTTATGCCTAGACAACAAAACTAAGCAAGCTCTATCTCTTGATGGATGCCCTTTTGCAATGATCACCCAAGTACACCAAATCTCTTTGGCTGTAATGATCAAAGCAAACATGGAGAACGAGTCTAATAGCAATCTTAGCTTCTTTGACAACTAATCTCTTAGGCAAAGCAAGCTAAAAGCATAGATGAGTTGGTTCAGGCATTTCATAGAACACCATTCGAGCATGAAATGCCTTTGACTCTATCTTTGAGAGGCCAACTCAAATATAGCTTTAAGAACACCAAATCAATGCAAGGAGATGATAGATCTAACCCTAAGCACCTTGGATCTACACTTAATCACTCTCTATCACCCTAACCCATGGATCTTAGATGGATCTACTCACTAATCCACATGCTTACTCTTAAACCCATGAGAGATTCAAGCTTAAACATATAGAGAAAGAAAGGGGATGAAATCAAACAATCAAGAACACAAGGATAAGATGATATTATGAATCAAAGATGAAGCTTTACTCAAGAGGTTTATGTGTTCTTAGATAGAAAGATAACATAAGTCCCACATTAGGGATAACAAGGGTACTTATAGTTAGGCTTAAAAGTCCTAGAAACATAGATTAAGATTACTAAAAAGCCCTTAAGCTAAATGGGTCTAGACCAATAGGAATGAGGTACAAAAATCGGTCAGGGTAGCATCAACACCATCCAACCCGGTCAAGGCTACCCGGCCGTCCAGCTGGCCGCGTTCTTTGCTCCGTCCGGGTTCCATTGTGTCCGTCTCACCCCGGCCGTCTCACCCCGGTCATCAGCACCTTCTTCACGACCGGGTACTTCTAGCCGGACAGGCCACCCCGGTCATCCTCGGTCTGGACGCGTCTTGTTCGCCCGTCCGGATGCGCGTACCCGGATGCAACTCCCCGGCCGTCCATTAGTTCTCATCGTCCGGGTGCTCATACCCGGACGCGTCTCCCCGGACGTCTCTCGGCTTGGACGCGTCTTGTTCGCCTGTCCGGATGCACGTACCCGGACGCATCTCTCCGGCCGTCCATCAGTTCCCATCGTCCGGGTGCTCCTACCCGGACGCGTCTCCCCGGCCGTCCAGCAGCTTCTTATGGTCCGGGTGCTCGAGTTTGGACGCGTCATCCCGGTCATCCGTATGAGCTCGTTCGTCCTGATCCGTTCGGGTGTGTGTAGCCGGTCAAGGCTACCCGGTCCAACTCCCTTCTCTTGGTTTTACTTCTCTTCTTATAGCCAACCTTGATTCTTCACTTCTTTTTGGGTCATAAGGTTTCCAAACACCTCAAATCTCACCAAAGCATACTCCAACACCTGATAAGGACAAATGAATGCAGAATGATCCTAGACAAGCCTAAACTTTAGCCTACAACTCAAGGAATGCAATAAAAAGATGGCTAAATATAAGAAAATATGCAAGACATAAACTCCCCCACACTAGTCCTTTACTTGTCCACAAGTGAACTAGTAAGGACTAAGGAGGAGAGGTTTGAAGGAGGGGACTCATAGCCAAAAGAATCCTCTTCTTAGTTCTCAACTTGATAACCTTGTATAAACATACCAAGTAGCTAGAGCAAAAACTCAATCCAACTCTAACTTAACAAGGCCTATCTTAACTCCTTTGATCCCTACACTTACTCATCATGAATCCACAATCCACAAATCCATTTGCTCTCTAACAATCATTAAGCAAACTCAAAAGACCTCTTGCAAATGGTCAAATGGTCCAAGTCATTTGGTTTGGTGAGAAGGGCCTTGATGCAAAATAAATCAAGTAGTTCAATAAGGATCTTTGAAGGTGGCTTACTCTAAAAAATAAGTAGCTTTGACATTACACATAATATATCTAAGAAAGGGACCAATTAATGCATACAATGCTCAATCTCCATTGTCCTACCCTTTTCCTAAACATGAAAACAAGTTTTATTCTATTCCCCAATGCCAAGCCCCACTCTCTCCTCACTCACCCAAAGAATTCCCAAACTCTCAAAAACATTTTCTCACTTAGAACTCTTTACTTTTTGAAGTCTACAAGGGAATTTTACACTTTTTAAACACTTACTAGCTCATAACAACTTTAGCTAGCCCCCTTTTCTTTATTCATCTCTTTTTTTTTTCTTTTTTTTTCTTTCCTTTTTATCTTTCTCTTTTTTTTTATAGGGGCCAAGACTTTCATTACAAACTTGAGCTAGACATTCATTTGCTTTACCCTAAATACTTAATCACTTTTGAGTTCTAAGAGTCTACCATTCCTTTCCTCTCGTTCTCACACTCCCAAGATCAAACTTTACAACACCCACCCCAATCCTAGAAGCTAGACAATATGAGTGTCTAATCTAGCTAAAATGGAGACCAAGCATTGTCGTTCCCAATACCCTCAACATTATGCACATGTAAAGCTTTCCAAACAAGGCCTCACTCAACAAATAATGAAGGCTTGAAAGGAGGTAAGGGTTTTAGGGTGTGGAGTGCCACTTGAGTTTGTCCAAAAAGATAGGCAAAGAATGGGAGGGACAACTCAAGTGTTCTATCCATGACTTAGTACACAAGGGACCATGAGCAAGAGACTTAGAGTCTAAATATGACAGGGGCAAACTTCAAAGAGATAGCATCAATCAATCAAATAAGCTTTAGGAAGAGTTTTCAAGGAAAAAAGTTTACAAGCTATCCTAAGATTGCTCAAGCTACTTACTATGATTATAAAGGTTATCACTTTAAGAACATAGCATGAGCATCTTTACAAGGCAACTATCATCCTTGTCCCCTTATGCATGATGCAACCTATATGATGATTTTTCTCTTTTTTTTTTCTTTTTTTTTATGCAAGTGAATGATCTAGACTCAATCCTAATGCAACTACATGATTCTTTTTGTGCTTTTCAAATTTTTCAAATTTTTTTGGTTTTTTTTTTCTTTGCAATAACTATCTCTAAGTGCATGCATATGACAATAAACACAAGACTATTAGCAACTTGACGCCTCGCCCACACTTAATTCACACAGTCTCTGTGTTTGTTAAATGTGGAGAAGGGCCCAAAGAAAGAAAAATAAAACTAAATGAAATGATGAATGGTATATACAATGATAGGGTGTTGGAGTACTTCTATGGAGCATGGGATGAGGCTGATGCCTCACCCTCAGAGTCATCTTCATCAGCAGTGGTGCTTAGGGACGGTGACTTGTTTCCGGACTCGGATGGGGCGATGTAAGGGTTCCTCAAAAAAAAAATCGAAAATTATCTTAAATTTATGTTCTAGGAATAGTTAGATATTAATTAGGAAGGAATTCGAACAGGGCTTGGCGGTTACCCCCCTCAAGACTTGATTCATAAGAATTCTATAGGTAAAGGGTTCGAACAGGGCTTGGTGGTTACCCCCTTCAAGACTTGCTTCGCAATGAATCCAAGGATATAGGTCAAAAAGAAGTGAACAGGACTTGGTGGCTGCAACCATTAAGGCTTGATTCATGGAAGCCTGTCCAATCTTGGTCAATGTCTTGCAAATGAAAGCAGACTTGACTAGGAGAGAAATAGTAGAGAGAGAGGATAGGAACTAATTTTTACCTGCAGATCCAGATACTTGTTTCAGCAAACCTTGCATCATGTGATCGATACTCCCAAGGTAAAGCCTGCACTTTTATTTTTATGTACAGAAATGAAATCAGTAGAGGGGTTAGTCAGACATGATTGCTAAGTTGTTGGCTAGATGATCAAGGTAGTTTAACTAGGATATTGCATAATGTGCTTCTGTGATTGACAGACTCTTAGATGTGGTTTGCAACAAAGTAGAGGTTATGATTCTAAGTTTGAATTTGATTTAGTCCCTGCTTTTCAAAATCTCTTTCATAAAGTTTGAATTTGCTTTAGTCCCTGGTGGAGTTGATATACCATGGATTTTACCTGTTTTTACCCCTGGTATATGAGTGTTTTTACTACTATTATCTATGTTTTGGAGTCTATTAGGTATGTTTTCAGGTTCAGAAGCATTTTGGAG
Source organism: Brassica juncea (assembly GCA_018703725.1). Taxonomy (NCBI): domain Eukaryota; kingdom Viridiplantae; phylum Streptophyta; class Magnoliopsida; order Brassicales; family Brassicaceae; genus Brassica; species Brassica juncea. The sequence goes on along the minus strand of CM031942.1, from coordinate 29,177,866 downwards.
AAAAGTGATGTTTTAGGTGCCTTTTTGGAGCTTAAAGAAGAGTTCACCCGAGATCAAGACCAGAGGTCGACGTCAGAGTTACACATCGATCGATGCACACTCTGTGCAATCGATCGACACACATTAGCCGAAGGACGATACATCGAGACCGTAATCGATCGATGTTCACCTTGTACCATCGATCGATACTGAGGCGGCTGAAAGACAAGTTGGACCTGGCCGAACTTGAAGCCCAAGATATCACATTTTATAAGAATGCCCCTGACGAGTTTTTTATCCTAATGAACTCATATATTTATATGCCTAAGTGTTTTGGCATTAAAAACACGCTTTCTTTTCATTCAAGTCTCTTTCATATACAATCTTTTACAATAAAAGAAGTTTTAAGAGTTTCTTCTACTTCTACTCATTTTCTTTCAGTTCTTTATTTGTTAACAAAGGTTATAGGATTCTAGATCTAGAGGAAAGATCCAAAGAGATTTGTGATTGGAACTTAAGTGTTCATTCCTCTAATATATCTATGAACTCCTATTATTACCTTGTTTCTATGAACTACTTAGCTATGTCTGAGTAGATTCACTTGTTAGATTTAGTGTTTAAATAGGATATGAGGGATTAACCCCAGCCTATAATTGCTATAGTTGTGATATTTATTGTTAGGATTGTTCATTAATGCTTTTCTAGCGTAGCTACCTAGAACATGAACTTGGATTGCATTGATTTATTACATGCAATACCTGATAACATCTTAAACATGCTATGACCCTCTTGAGATATGCGAAAGCTGATCTAAGATCATGGTGAGCATTGTATCAACTCGCGCATAAAGCTTGCTTAGAGCCGTATCGATCGATACACCTATAGAGTAATCAATCGACGTAGCTAGAGGTGTATCGGTCGATATTCCTATCGAACTATGGAGCTATACCAGCGGCAGAAGTAGCCGACCGCAACACCATTTAGCATCTAAGTAATAGATGGTCTAAATAATGCGAGAGCTGATGGATTCATTTAATAAGTGTTGAGCTCTGACATATCATGCAAGCAACTTGTTAGCCTTTATAGTATTTATAATCCTGAATTCCTGAATACTTACCCTGAATCTACCTACTTTCCTTTATTGTTTTCAAAACCAAATCCTTTCAACTGAGTAATCTGACCCTTACTCAGCAAACCTGCACTTTATTTTAAATTATTTTCAGCCTAGCATAGTCATTAGGATTGCATCTTATTTGTACACTAGCTCTCTGTGGATTCGATCTCTAAGTACTACAACTGAACCTCTTATTTGAGAGAGTAAAGTCACTCCTTAGGGTAATTTGAGTGATATCACTTATCGACATGTGGGCACCGTGTGTCGCCGTGCATGTGATCCAGACATGCTGATGGACATCTGGTCGTTCAGACAAGAGAGGAGGTGTCACTTTGCATGAGTCCTGGCCATGCTGAAAGACATGTGGAGCACGAGGTGCCGCCGCGCATGCAACTGAAGCATGCTGATCGACACGCAGATGGCGGTGTGTCGCGACGCATGCACTCCATCCATGTTGAGAGACATGTGGACGTGGTGGTGTCTTATGGCATGTAAAGGAAGCATGCATCAGGGCATGTGGACGCCCGTGTGTCGCCACGCATGCGAACGGAAGAATGCGGGACGACACATAGTCACTCGGATGGCTCGATCTTACTAGTCGATGAAATTTATAAATACCCCATGCCTCCCTTCAGTTTCAGACATCCATCACACACAAAAAGAAAGTTAAAGACGTGCCTAGAGAGATAGAGAGAGAGAGAAAGAAATAATTCTTTTTAAGAGTGTAGTCTTTTCTGAAGACCGATAATCCTCTGAGTAGGCGATTTCTGCCCAGTCCAAGAATTTCTGCAATTGTTATACGGAAGCTCTGCCCAAATCAATCTGTCTACTCTAGTATTATTTTTTTATGATCAGGTGGAGGTGCTTTCCAGGAACAGTTCTGTTCTAAGAGTTCAGTTCAGTTGAGGTCATGGTTCGATACTCCGACCAGAATTCTTTAGAACTGGCCAGAAGCTATGGAAGGTTCTGCTCGAGTTGAGTTCAGTCCAGACCAGTATCAGGGGAGGTTCTGTCCAAGTCAAGATCAGTCCAGTCCAGTCGATTCAATACGTCCATGTTGGGTTTGGCCAAGTTCTCTCCGATCAACCAGCTGCTTATCGGCATAGAACACTATGAGTTATAATCAATTGTTTGCTAAGCTGTTTTCATGCAGGTTCCCATTACGCGGAAGTTGGATAATGGCAGGAGGCCAGGTCTAAACTGAGTAACATTTTGATTAGTTTATAGTAATGGTTAGATTGAGTAGTTAAAGGCATGCTTAGTTACTGCTTGAGAATCGTAGTAGCATGCTAATCGTTAGGTTGATTGGCTAGTTACAAAACGTTGAATGCTTAGATGATATCTCTAGGTTGTGGATAGTTAGGTCCTCTATAATTAGTCTTTATTGGAGATTCTAGAATATATTTAATTGTGTTGATTGTGATTATTGGTTAGAACCTTGGTTATATTACCGGGTTTAGTATTAGCTATATGTTAGCCATATAGGCATGTGTAGGAGTGATTCGTGTTTCCTCAACCTCGTACCTGGCGGGTTTATGGTGACCGGCAGTGACCCGAATGAACTGTGGGCTGTCTCGCGGTGACCCGAATGAACTGTGGGCCGCGATCGTCGTGTGACAACCGGCAGTGGCCGAACGTACTGGGGTTGTCGCGCGGTGACCCAAACGTACTATGGGCCGCGTTCGGTTTAAAGTTCCTTCTCTTTGTCTTTGTGATAAGGATTTAGGATATTGTCGAGGATGATGAGGAGGAACACTAAGTCACCAAGGCCTTAGTTATATATTTTATAAGTATAAAGGGATTGGTAAACCCTAGTTTAAGGTGAGATCGATTTGCCGGTTTTAGCGACTATCTTATAGTATCAATATTTTACTCGTATTATTTTCTGCTCCGGATTTCAGATTGCTTATTATTAGTATTATTGTTTTATGTAATTAGGTGAACCTCTCGCTTTAGATTTATTTGGGATGGGATAGCGAGGGGTTGTATTTGTTTGTTGGGGCTTGTAGCTCACTGAGTGACATTGGTTACTCATCCAACTCCGTTGTCCTTTATTGTAGGTCACTTTAGGTAAAGGATAATCGGATAGCTTGGTGCTGGACGTTAGGACCGCCGGTATAGATTTTCATGCCATTTGTAAACGGTATTTCGATAAGTGTTTAGTTGACTCGATTTGGCATTAGGCCAGGCCCAGTCTTGAATTATTCAATGTATGGATATTTCTTAAATCAATAAAGTAATTGTTTTATATGCGCATCATGAGTACTCTGATAATTGACTAGTCCTGTCTAACGCAACATTAGGTCTTGGTACGGGTTGAAAAGCCTTAGGCCTCGATCTAACGGAAACCGTTAAGTCTTGGTACGGATTGTAAAGCCTTAGGCCTTACTCTAACGGGACATGTTAAGTGGGTGAACTGGCCTAGTCACGAATTGCACTCTTTGGGACCTTGGCCGGAACGCCCCTGGCCCGTCATGTAGCACTCCCGAACCTTAGTAGAAAGTTGGTCCATCGGTCATGTTCTGGTTTGATTGTTGGCCGGTGGTTTGACCTATACCTAGAACGGTTCGGGGGTGTTACACTCGGTCACCTCGCCCACGGACGAGGACTACGGCGTCCCAGCCACCTCTCCCTCGGGCGAGGACCGCGGGACCTAGGTCACCTCGCCCACGGGCGAGGACAATGGTGTCCCGGTCACCTTGCCCACGGGCGAGGACTACGGCGTCCAGGCCACCTCGCTCTCGGGCGAGGACCGTGGAGCCCGGGTCACCTTGCCCACGAGCGAGGACCACGGCGTCCCGGGCACCTCGCCCATGGGCGAGGACCGCGGAGCCCAAGGCCACCTCGCCCTAGAGCGAGTGCGGTCTTGTTTCGATACCATGCGTCCTTGCCTAAGTTTTCGTAATCCGATCTTCGAATCAATGAGTCCAATACTCTTGTTTCGTCTCGATTAGGATCATCGTGGAAAATCCCAGAAAAAGTTATGAAAGCTTCGATCGACGAATGGATTCCTATCCGTCGTATAAAATGACCATGGTTAGCTTGAACACCAGTTGTCCTGACTATACAAGGGATTAGGAGCCATTGTTGGTGTCAAAATCGGTCACGATGGAATCAATGACTGAAAGTCTCTGGAAAGTATTTCTTGAAACAAAAAGTCTCGGATAATTTGAAAAGAAGTTATACGAGATTTTCTCAAATTAGAATATCCACTCTCTGGTGAGGTTGAAAAAGGTTATCTCGAAATCTACGGCCAAAGATCCTTCCAAACTCAAAGATTTCCCGCACGAACGATTAACGGGGGAAAGATCGGGCAACGGAAAACACACGGGAGGCAGAGAACCCCTGGCGCCGGCGGCAGGCGAGACGGAGCTGGCCTGGCGCCGGCGGCACGCGTCACGCGAGCCGGCCTGGCGCCGGCGGCAAGCCAGCCTGGTGCCTGCAGCACGCGTCACGCGAGCTGGCCTGGCGCCGGCGGCAAGTCGGCCTGGCGCCGGCGGCAAGCCGGCCTGGCACCGGCGGCAAGCTCCCTGGCGCCGGTCGATGGTCCTCGTCCTGGTCTCGGTCCCATCATGCTCGGTCTGATCCCATCTTGGCCTGGTTGGATCAATCCTCGTGAGTTTGATACGATCACGGCTACAAAATAAACATCTTTCGATTCGACTGGATTGGAATCATCCTCGATGTTTTACGATGAAAAACCCGTCGTCTCCCGTCTGCCGCTGGCGGCAAGGGTCCTGGCGCTCATCCGTGCAGTCGTCTCGTGAACTCGGGCAACGGCAACATCTTGGTCCCTTAAACCCATGTTCGGATTGTTCGAGAAACACGTCGATTCTTCCGCAAAGCCTTCTCGATTGTTTAACAAAGTTCATATTTTAAAATCAAGCTCGGCAATATTTTATGAAACACCATTCGTAAAGTCATACAAGATCATATGAAATGATAAGGACCTAACCAGTTCGCTCATAGCCTGACGAGCTAAGAGCCTCCCTCGAGTGGCGTCTTGCCCAATGTCTCCATTTGTCTAAAGCACCCACCTTAGCCTTTTTCGAGTTATCGCCTACTTCTCCTCCCTTTGTTTCAACGATTCTGTAATGTTCCTTCGGACACATTGTCAATTTAATCAACAGTACGAAGAAACGAGAACAGGAACTTGGGCGTTCATATCTCTCTTTCGCTCCGATATTCTCGTCAGAATTTCATCAAAAAACCGATCCTCGTTCGGTATCAAACTTTTCAAAGTCCTTTGACGATGAACCGTTAAAATTCACGAAACAAAGAGGAATGGGCAAGAGGCAGCTTTGAACGATCGAAGAGACTAAGGCAGAACACGCAAACCGATCTAGTCTCTCGAAAAACCAAGACACGATCGCCCCGCGTTGTAAAAGCATACTCATCCCGATTCCTAAAAGAAAGAAAAAATGTACACAAGCCTTCGGAAGAACGGCTAACCCGTTTTGTTTCGTAAAAAGAAAAGGAAAGTAGGTACGTATAATCCCATCTTCGAAAATTTTTTGCTTCAGCATCAAGACAACGCTTTTGACAAAGCAAACTCTTGCAACAATAAGATTCGTCTAAAAGACGCTAGCGGCATAGCCCAACCGTTACAAACATAGTCTTGAAAACTCTACGTCGTCTCTCATCGCAAACTCGTGACTAGAAACGTGTACCAACGTCAGACTAATAGCACGACGGTGAACTACGAAAATAACGAAATAACCTTCGGTAAAACTCCATGAGTAGTTCGAAGCAGCTTTCGTCCAAAGGTCGAAATCATTGCGGAAACATCTCCCGTGTAATCCGCGGAAACATCGCTACTTTAACAATCTGCGATTTTCTATCTCCATGAAACCGTTCATCCATTACTTTCGTATAACAAGAACATTTTAAAACAAAACTTCCTATGGAAAAAACATGATCAGTCTCATGCAAACGATTTCGCAGTACGCAAAAGTGAATGAGGAAAACATAATCCGTGGTCGCGAATATCACAAGTAATTTGTGAGAAACACTCTTCGGTTACCTTTGCGAAAACCCCCTCTTATATCACTTTTACGTAAAATCCTCTGTATGGTCGAGTCAATTCATACAAAGCAACTTTCGTAAAATAAACATAATGGGTCCAACGAGTAACTGTCATTGACAGTTTTTGCTCCACAAGGTTTCTGGCTCCTGCTTTCACTCCCCGCGGTTACGTCCGAGCAGGAAATAATCACGCAGGCGAACCCCACATGTCCTGCGTCGATCCCTTAAACTTTTTCCCCCCGGATAAAATGAAACGATTTTAATGCAACAAAAAAGAATTTATACGAGCCATTCATCGTATAACTAAGACCAAAAGTGGAAGATCGTTTCTAAAAGCCATCAGCCTTAACTCAGAAAACTCCGCTATGCTGGGCATGTCTATCTCGGCAAACGCTATTTGGCCCTCGGCCAACTACGCCCTTCCGTAAAGCCCGGACCTGAATTCGGCATCCCCATTAAGGACAATCGTAAACTAAGATGACCTTAATAAGGGTCATTGTCTGATCGTTTACCAACCACTTCCTTGGTGATACGGCTGAATCTAGCCTCCATGCCAATCCAAAGCTACTGAGAGAGCACCGCTCCAATCACTTAACGGCTAAAAACAACAATCCACGATTTGTTCATAGAACGCCAAGTTACTATTACGCAAGAAATTTGTCGCATAACCCAGAATCAGAAATCATACGATAAACTCTTCATACCAAAACTCAGTCCTAACAACCATATGGTTAACGAAAGATTTAAACTCATCGTCAATCGATTAAGTTCTATACGCCCCGTAAACACGGCATGAAAAGAAACACTCGTGACAAGGCTCCAAGAAATATACGAGTCATCCTTAATATATACAAACAAATCCCAGAAGGCCAACACTTCACGAAGCACTGTGAATGTAGACGCTTCTCCCTGGGTCGAACTTACGCGACCTCTTGGTCCTGCGTCCGAACCGAAACAACAGTTTCTGGCTGCGAACATTCGCAAAACATCTCCAAAGCCCGCGAACATTTCAACCACGAAATGCGGCACAAGGGAAACTCGACCTTCAGCACTGCGAGACGTCACTAACGCTCGAAGGACATTCTTTTCCTCAAAACATATAAACACACCTCTAAACGGTAACATGCCTCTAAACTGGCATCATTTCGTTGTTGCTGATCACAACAAACGAACTCTAACGTCCTAAACAGACAAATAGCCGCCCTTCAAGGGGTAGGCTCTCTTGCATCCGACAAGGATAAACATAGCGCGCTATACAAGAAATCCAAATTTTGGTTTAGCTCTTCGTAAAGGAAGTAGCTCGACTCACGCCCAGACAAATCATATAAGCCGACAACAATTTGCGGATTTTAAACGGTACGAGTCAGGTTAAATCGCAAACAGGCAAAACGAAAGCCGATTTGTCATCGCAAAGCCTCAGTCAAGAGTAAACCTAGGTCTTGCCCTAAACCCAGCCACACTGGATCTTGACATCTCACAGACATAGTATGGTATACGAGATCCAAAAATTTGTCTCTTCACTTAAGCCTATTCGTTTCACGAACTTTTCGCGTAAATCGGTAAACCGCGGAAAATCTCGCTTTATGCAAACAATAGGTACGGTGATCATCAGGGAACTAGGAATGAGACGACAACTCACACCCTCTTTCTCATACTTCGAAAAAACTGAAGTTCAAAAATAATCGAAAAACAAATACATCAACAGCATTATGCTCGAAAGTCTCTCATGACACATAACCAGACCATACAAGTCTCAATGGAAAACAGATCACAAGGTTCTTAAACTCCAAAACGAACTACGGAAGGCTTGATCTCTACAACAAGGGTACGTGGGCAGCCTTCGAAAGGCGCAGCCCCAATCTTACCACTTTCAACGGACCCTTTCAACCATTAATTCCGCCTATCTTACCTGACATGTCTTATCGCTTGCAAGAACATCACGAAGGTTCTAACGAGCTGGGGGGCTAACTGTTGGTGTCAAAATTGGTCACGACGGAATCAATGACTGAAAGTCTCTGGAAAGTATTTCTTGAAACAAAAAGTCTCGGATAATTTGAAAAGAAGTTATACGAGATTTTCTCAAATTAGAATATCCACTCTCTGGTGAGGTTGAAAATGGTTATCTCGAAATCTACGGCCAAAGATCCTTCCAAACTCAAAGATTTCCCGCACGAACGATTAACGGGGGAAAGATCGGGCAACGGAAAACACACGGGCGGCAGAGAACCCCTGGCGCCGGCGGCAGGCGAGACGGAGCCGGCCTGGCGCCGGCGGCAAGCGCCACGCAAGCCGGCCTGGCGCCGGCGGCAAGCCAGCCTGGTGCCTGCAGCACGCGTCACGCGAGCTGGCCTGGCGCCGGCGGCAAGTCGGCCTGGCGCCGGCGGCAAGCCGGCCTGGCACCGGCGGCAAGCTCCCTGGCGCCGGTCGATGGTCCTCGTCCTGGTCTCGGTCCCATCATGCTCGGTCTGATCCCATCTTGGCCTGGTTGGATCAATCCTCGTGAGTTTGATACGATCACGGCTACGAAATAAACATCTTTCGATTCGACTGGATTGGAATCATCCTCGATGTTTTACGATGAAAATTAGTCAGGTTGGATTTCTCGTAGAGGATATCGTGTAAAACAAGATCGATTAACTCGAACATCGATCCTTTAGGCTATACGGTTTATTTTACGAGAAAGATAGTCTTTCTGAGAAATCGTATAAAACGTTCAACGACTTAAGACAAGTCTACGGACTTACTTACGATTTTAAGAATTCAGGCCCAATCAGCCTATGACGGTTTATCCAATTTCCCGAACATCGGATAAACATCAAGTCACCAAAAAATAGGGGTAAACTCGAGGATAGTTACGAAGATCGACGAAAATGGAATATTTCCTGAAGAGATAAACTTGGGCCCAAAGGCGAGGTCCATCATCCTAAGGCAAACCGACCTAGGAGTGGGTATATAAGGAAAGCAAGAGCAGAGGAGAAGGGATCCAAAAATCCTAGATTGGAGACCTAGAGAGCTCCTGTTAGCTGATAGAACTCAGAATTTAGGCGGTTAGACTAGCAAGGCAGGCCCTAGAACATCTGGCCGCCTCCTGCTCGCAAATCTCCGCTCCTTTCGGAAGGATCGGAAAATTCTTTTACTTAAGAGCTCCGCACATAGAAACCCTAGGCGTTATCTTCGACTTGCCTGTTTCTGTGACAAACGCTCATACTAGATGAACCCGCCCAGACGGTTCGATCTCTTGTTCAATTACACCTAAACTGAACTACGTCCGACTTGATCATCGAAAGGGGTACGTAGGCAGCCTTTCTTCTTAAGGTCCAGTCCCAAATCTTAACAAAACCTTTTCCGCATTTATTCGGTCACTTGTCGTTGGCTGTCGCAGAGAATCCGGACCTTCAGGGAAAGTCGGGTTAACGTGGCTTTCCTCCGCAATCTTATTCATTAAAATTGACGGTGTGAATTTCGGTTCTCACAGCCATTCAAGGGGCAAACGTCATAACGAGGGTGATTTTTTAGAAAAAATACTGTAAAAACATCCGAGGTCTAAAAACGGCCCAGAAGGGTCTGGAACGTGACCAAATGGCCCACTTACGATTTTAAAATAGGATTGAGCCCAAGATGGGTATGACTGTCTATTTTTATTTCAGGAAAAGATAAATGTTAAGTTTCCTGAAGATAAATGTCAAGTTTCCCAAAGATAAATGTCAAGTTTCCCGATAGACACAAAGATCGACGAAAAATGGAAAAAACCTGCCTCGCGACGAATTCGGCCAAAGGGTAGAAGAGGAAGAGCGCAGACCGACCTTGAAGGAGTATATAAGGAGAGCTTAAGGCGAGGAGCAGAGGGAGAACTTTTCAGAGCAAACTTAGCAGTTAGAGAAGTTTAGGCATTTTTTCCATTTTTACTATCGAGCTGCGACTCAACTAGGTTAGAACTTAGGTTGCTAGACTAGCAAACTTGCCGACAGCTCTCGTAGCCAAGGCTCTCAACTGTTGTTCACGCTCAAACGCGGATTCGGAAATAAGATCTTTTTGTTCTCGTTTTGTTCTTACGATTTACTACTTCGTTATTTTCGTCATATTGATTGTGTTGTGTGTGGCCCAGAAAATAACAAGAACCTTCAGGGGAAGCTAGGTTTACTTGGCTTTCCTCCGATTAACAAAACTTGAAGGTGTGAATTTCGGTTCCCACACATGGTTTTAGTGGATTTTCCATCCATTACAGCTCTTTCCAGAACTTCTCTGATGTCTTCCCGTGACACATGAATGATTCTGCCTTCCATGGATCGTGCACTTCAATGCTCATCTCTGTAGACGCCGTATTCATCTCTTTTTTCCCAGTGGAATCTTCTTCTGCCAAAGCGATCATAAGCTCTGTGTCAATACTCGTAATGGACGTTGATCGATGGTAGACCTGTCTTATCGATCGACGGTTGATCCTTTGTTTCGTAATGTTGGTTGAAGAGGTTTCCTGATCCATTAGCCATTGCAAGAATTTTTTTTGCATCTTCTTTAGAGACATGTAGAATTCTTCCATCCATAGCTCGTGCTTGTACATCTGGATCTTTGAGAATACCAAACTCATCTGGTCTGAGATAACCAAAATCTGCATTATCTTCTACTCTTGCATCTGACTCTGGCTCATGATGAGTATTGATTGATGGCTTGTTGTTGTCGTCGATCGATGTCTCTTACCTGGTCTCATGGGAAATCGTGAGAATTCTTTCTTCCTTTTCCATGGGAAGGAACTGTACTCAATGATCTGTTCTTCTCTATAGTCCTCATCTTACTTGTTGTTAGCCGGATCATATTTGTGAAGGGATAGCAGTTTTGACTGCAAAACTCGGTTGATAGTAACCATTCTCCCAACTATTGATTGATCCTTCTAGAAAATCATCTATCGCATTCGCAGAGTTACTGTCGATCGATTCTTCGAGATTCCTATCAATCATTGCTTCAACGAGGTTGTCGAGCGATGGTTGATGTTGATTTTTGATCGATGCTTCACCTTCTGATTCGTGTTCACCTTCAGAATAACATACTGCTAAGATTCCTGGATCATCTCCAATCTCTATGTAGGACGTATGTGACTTGACAACTCTCACTATATCATAGTAGACATTCGGATCTATGAGTCCTCTGAATCCTCTGAAGGCTCTATCTTCAGACCTAGCTTGTCTTCCATCACCTTTGGTAGAATGCTGAATGAAGAACCTGTGTCGCAGAGCGCACATTGAAATTCAATGCCTCCTACCAAGAAAGGTACTGCAAATTTTAAAGGGTCACTCTTCTTCTTCAGTGTAATCCTCAGCTTCATCTTCTCTCTGACCTGAAGGAACATTGTCCTTATGTCTTCTTCAGCCTCCTTAGTCTCTCTGAAGAACATCCATAACATGTAGGTAAAGTAAGCCTCCTCAAAGGGCTTATACATGGGGATCCTTATAACGCTTTTATAAAGCTATCCATCTCCTTATCGTTAGCTCCTCTCTTAAGATGCTTAGGAACCTTTTCCTTCCTTCTCTCAAGGTGCTTTTTTCAGTGGCCCAATCAACTTGCATAGGCTCTGATGCATCTTCAGATTGTTGACCGATGTCGTCTGCTGGTGCGTCTAGAGGTTGAGATGGGTTTCTTTGTGCATTCAGTCTTGCTACATCGATTTTGGGTAACTGCCCTCGGTAGGTGAGCGGTGGTTGTCGATCGATTCTGGAGAACTCTTATTGATCTTTTTTGTATCTCTTTGTCGATCAGTGGGTAGCTCAGGGTGCTGATCGATGCCTTTCGTGGCTACACGATAGGGCTTGGCTTGATGAGGGTGTCTAGCTGCAAACTCTTCATGGGTAATGACTGATGATAGGAGTTTCAAGGCTCCTAATCAAATGTTATAGTATAAAGGATGTCAAACCAGTTCTAAGTGATCACAAAGTAAAGGGAATGAAAGCCTATGCTTAATCTAAATGCAACCATTAAGAGAGATAATTATTAAACTAAGCCAATACTTAAATGCAATAAAAGATGAAACTTTCTTTCTTAATGAGATGGGAGAACTCATGGGCTAAGGGAATTGACCTTGGGGGATCAAGCATCAATCTAAAGGTGGCAGCAAACAATCAATCTATCAACCTTAGGCCTAGGCACAATCCTAAACAAGCTCTATCTCTAGATGAATGCTCATTCACAAAGATAACTCAAGCATCTAATCTCTTAGGTTGAATACTATCTAAGCAATCATTAAGAACAAGCCTAATAGCCATCTTAACACCTTTAACAACAAATCTCTTTGGTAAAGAATGTTAAAATCTTATGAGAGTTGGTTCAGGTATTTCATAGAACACCTTTCGGGCATGAAATGTCTAAAGCTCAACCTTAGAGTGGCCAACTCTAAAATAGCATTAAAAGCACTCTACTAGCAAGGAACAAGATGGATCTACACTAAAACAGTCTAGATCTAGCCTAATCACCCCTTAGTCTCCCTAACCCATGAATCAAAAAGTGGATTACTCACTAATCACCATGCTTACTCTTAAACCCATGGGAGATTCAAGCTTAAACATGTAGAAAAAGAAACAAGATGAAATTAAACACTCAAGAACACAAAGATGAGATGAGATTATGATTCAAAGATAAAGCTTTTTACTCAAAGCTTTGTGTTCTTAGAGAGAAAATAACATGTCCCAAATTAGGGATAACAAGGGTACTTATACTTGGCTTAAAAGCCCTAAAAACATCATAGAAATTGACTAAAAGGTCCTTGGAAGCAATTAGGTCTCAACCAATAGGAAATCAGGGTGAAAAACGCTCAGGGCGAGGTAGGACGGTCCGGCCCGCGCATGTCCGACCCGTGCAGGACCGTCCGGTCTGTTCCTCGACCCGCACGGGTGTGCTGATCCGAGCGTCCGTCCCTAATCTCTTGTCCGGCCGCGCGTCCGGATGTCCTGATCGTGTCTTGTCTCGCGCGGGTAAGCTCTCCCGCACGTCCCAGCCCGCGCGTCCGTGTGTTCTTGGCCCGTCCCGTCCCGCGCGGATAAGTGAACCCGAGCGTTCTAGGCTGCGCATCTGCCTGTCCGTCCAGCTCTCCATGCGTGGGTGAACAAGACCGAGCATGTCCATCCGTCTGGTCCGGCCGAGTAAAACCGAAGCCATCTTTGCGCAAACTAGGCCAAACTCCTTTTTTATCTCATTCTTGGATCAAAACCACTCTCAACACCTTCTTTTACTCCATGGGACACTCCAATACATGATAAGGACTTATGAATGCAAAATGGGTCCTAAAGATGCCTAAACCTTAACCTACAAGACAAAGAATGCATAATAAAGATGGCTAAATCAATGAAAATATGCAAGACATCAATGACCATTACTGTCTCGAACGATAAAACTGACTCCGTCTTCGATGTAAACATGCTGGACTTGGTATGTCGGTCGGTGCTCGTCTTACCACGTCGGTCGATGTTCCTCCCTCGATGTTGGTCGACACCAGTGTGAACTGCCGAAACTCATAGAGTTCCCAACTTCAAAATCGCCCTCCAGAAGCTTTTCCTCCTTAACCACTTGCCAGAAATCATCATCTATGATGGCATTCACGTGGTGCTTCAGTGTTTTGTCTCCTACGCTTGATGAAGGTCTCTTGCCTTATAATAGCTTCTCCTGTCTGAACTACCTGCATCTCCAACTTATTCACATGAGTACTCAAAGCTTCAAACTTTGTGTTCAGGTTGGTGTAGACAACATCTATCTTCCCATTGACATTTACCATCAGCTTCTGCTGGCCCTCAAGAACCTGATCATGCACTGCTTCTATCTTGTTCTCTTGAGTCTGTGGTGGTGGTTCTGGTAGGAAGAACTTCCATAAGCTCTGTTGTTGCTGTTGATGTACTTGTAGTAGGATCCTGGTACTGTGAACTCGGGTTAAAGTTACTCCTTTGTCCATTGCCATAAGAGTTTATGTATCCACTCTGATTCTGAAAATTGGTACCACTGATGAAGTTCTCATCTTCGTCGTCATCTCTGTCACTGTTGACATCTACAGCTTCTATATCTTTTGCAAAGCTAACCTGCTTCTTGAGAAGCGTGTGAACACTATCCAGCTTAGCCTTTACATCGTCCATCACCTCCTTTCCTAGGATAGTGGCCGATTTCCTCCTCTCAAAATCAGTGTTGTTATTGCTAGATGTCAAGTTCTCAATGAGTCTCACAACCTCTTCTTGATTCCTAGTGTTGAAATTTCCTTCACTAGCAGTGTCTAGTGCCATCTGATATGCCAGTGCGATGCCTCTGAAGAAAGTGCTGAGCAGCTGCACTTCATTGAATCCTGGTGTGGACAGTTTGATAAGACTTGAATCTGATACAGGAGCTTCTAAATGATTATGTAGGCTCCTGTGTGAATGTAGCAATTTCTCTGCTTAAGTCCTCCGCACGTGACTCATCAAAGAAATTACACAGGAATGTGTTTTTGATGTCAGTCCAGGATGTAAGAGATCCTGGTGGTAACTTCTTATGCCAGTGCACAGCATCTCCAGAAAGTGAGTACTTGAAGAGTTTGTAAAATAGATAGTGATCAGGGACTCCATTGGCTTTAATGGAAGAAACTAAATCCTCAAACCCCGCCACATGGTCCATAGGATGCTCATGTGATAGACCACATAAGGGTGTCTGTCCCACGAGTGTAAAGTATTGGGGCTTCAGCTCGAAATCATTCCGTTGGATAGCTGGAGGACGAATAGCAGATATGTTGGAATAGTATTGATATGGACGAATGTAGTCAGCCAACGTTCTGGGTCCAGCAGCCTTGTCTACAGCTTGAGCAGCTGTAGCAGTTTCAGTATCAGGATCAAGAATTGAAACCCCCTGATCATCTATCCTTTGACCTGCTGCATTACGCAGATGACCATCCTGATCATGTAGGTTTTCATTCTCGTCCTGAATAAGAACCACATTCGCAACCATGTCTCGCGGTTGAGTATCGATCGGCGTTCGGTTTGAAGTGTCGATCGATGTTGGGTGGAAAGTATCGGTCGACCGATTAGTAGTCTTGGTCAACGGTTGATGGCGAGTGTCGGTCGACGAACAAGGATTGTTGTCGATGCAGAGCGTCTCTCTTTGCGGATTGAGCGTTCTCAACATGCAGGATCTAAGAAGAGTAGCGATTGTTCCTTGTTTCTTCTGGTATTGCTGGGCATACACCTGAAAGACAAGAAAAAAATTTATGAGATTTCTTGAACGTCGATCGATGCTATGGTAAGAGCGTCGATCGATGTTCTCTTAAGCAAGCGTTAGCGAGCGTCGACGCTCTTACCACAGCATCGATCGATGTTCTCTTAAGCAAGCGTTAGCGAGCTGATCAATGGGTTAACTAGTATTGTTAGATCAGCTGTCACATTTTTTTCTAAGAAATTCTAGCTGAAGGGAATTTATTCTAGGGCAAAACCTACTGTTGTAGTTGTCCACTATCCTAAGTTCAACGCTCAAGTTAGCTACTTTAGAATACATGCATTAAAAACAATTCCTTGAAAGATATCTATCATCTTAGCAGTTCTATATTTTGGGCTAATCCTCATAACCTTATTGAACCCTAAATTTAACAAGTAAATTTCTCAGGACATAATCAAGAAAGACATGATAATAATCCGAATAAATTGCATAAATAAGAAAGGTAGAAAAACTGGAGTTCCAAACACAAACTATGAACGACTCTTAGACCTTCTCTCCAACTACTAAGGGTTTTCTGTGGAAAAGTAAAAAAATATGAAAGCGTGTGTTGCCTAGAACTATGGCAGAGCACATAAATATTTGGTTAAAAGTCGGCCAGGGGTAATCTTGTAAATAAGTGAGACTTGGGTTTTAAATAGGCTGGGAACCAACTTGGGCCTTGCGTGCTTCGCTGTCGATCGACGACACAGGATTTGTGCTGATCTATTATTGACTCTGAATATCGACATCCGGTCTTTTTCGATGGTCAGCTACGGGCTTCTTCTCATATTATCTCCAAAATGCACCAAAATCACCATTTTTCTCCAAAACACTCCTGAACCTGTACACATACTAAAAAGACTCCAGAACATTATAAATGTATCCTAAAACACCTATATACCATTGCTAAAAATGGATAAAATCCATGGTATATCACACGTCTAGGAACCAACACTGATGGAAAAGGCGGAGACGGAAACCCCGAACGACGATACTCTAATAGAGGATCCATGAACTACTAAGATTGAGAAGGATTATCGATATTCGGAGCGCTGAATCAAAACAGCAGTGTTAACCCCTCACAATGACAATAAATCCACGACTACCATTATTGCATCAGACACTACATGATGGATTGCAGACATATGAAGACCTCCCTATCGGAAAATATCAAAGAGGCGAAATCAAAACTGGAATTGCAAACCTGCCAGAACCCCCACACTATGGAACGTAAAACTGCCTTATCTGCTAGGAAGTTCCGGTCAGGTTGCTTACACGCGAAGAGGGAAAAGGAGTCACATAGAGGAATCTGCATCCGACCAACGTTGTAGAGGAGAATAAACGTAATGATGGTTTGACTTACCGCGTGAAACAATTCTGGCAGGTCAATTTGGGCCTTTCAAAGGAAAGGCGACAGAGTAGACTGATCGAACGCTTGGTCTCAAAGGGACCCACAGATATTCTGACCTCCTGTGCCAAAAAACGATACCTTTACGTTTGAAGCATCAGGTTCATACGGTGTCAATACCCTCATAACGATCCACTGGTCGTCGAAATAATGATTACAGACTGCCATGTCTAGAGGGTGATGGTGGACACCGGAAACTCGGTGAACCTAATATTCAGACAAACCATACAAAGGATGGAGCTCAGTGGCTAAAAACACAAGACGAAGGTGCGACCATTAATGAGTTTTGTAGGTGAAACCCCCATTTTGGCAGGAACGGTAAAACTGCATGTCCTCATCGAATGAGTCACAAATATTACCACGCTCGAGATCATTGAAAAGCATGCTGTCTACAAAGTTATCCTAGGAACCCCTGGTTACATGCCATGGAAGCAGTTCCCGCATCCTACCACCAATGCCTGAAGTTTTCGATGGCGGCCGGGACTCACACCTTGCAGGAAAGAGGCAAACAGAGGAAAGACCAAGGGAGCTTGCTTCACAATCATAATCAAAGTCACGACGAGTCACCAATCGAGTAGGTCAGCATCAATCCACATAATCCATATCGATTTGTGGGGATAGGCAGCAACTTGTATCCCCCATACGATCCGAACTGATGGCCTTCATTAAAGAAAACATATCCACGTTCTCCTGGAAGACAATCAATATCACTGGAATAGACCCTAGAATCATCTGCCATGAGCTGAACATCAATCCGGCGTACAAACCGATCAATTAAAATGATAAGTTTGGGGGAGTTGATATACTATTGAATTTACCAGTTTCAACCATAGTATGTCCTTTTTAAAGTCTATTATATGTGGTTGGAGTCTATTTTAGAGTCTTTTCAGGTCAAGGTATGTTTTGGAGCAATGTTGAGATTATGAAGCATTTTAGAGGTTATTGATGAGGACATCTGTATATGTTAAGAAAATCAAAAGTCGGAGCCGAAATTTAGAAAAAGATTCGATCGACACCACTACCTTGGTGTCGCTCGACACCCGCGCGGGTAGATGGGCCTGACTTGATTTAATACCGACTCAAGCCCAGAAGTTCCACATATTACCATAAATCCTTTGGGCAACTTTATCCCTAATATTTTATAAGTTTTTTCATTGTTTAGGAAACATACCACCTTACACATCTTTTCCACACCATATTACTTAAATCTTTATTTAGTAGCTTTTAGAGAGAAGATCAAGAACTCCTTCAGATATTTTTTATTGAAACTCTAGTATTTTTTATCTATCTATTTATGCAATTTATTAAGACTATCATTATGCTTTCTATGTAGTCCCTTTGTTAGATTTAGTGTTATATAGGGTTAAATGAATTATTGATACATAAAAATGCTAAGGTGATTTATTAGGATCCTTCACAGAATTGAGCTACCTGCTTGTGTTCTAAAGTAGCTAATTAGAACCCTGAACTTAGGATAATTGACAACAACGAGAGTAGGTTCATTTCCTGATAATAATTCTTCTGAGCTAGGTTGCTAGGCACATGCGAGAGCTGGTCTAGTTAATCTAATGAACATATAGATTAGGTCATTGATGCTTTCCTAAGGAATTATCGATCTTCATTCATTCCTTGTTCGCATGCAAGAGCTGGAACATAGGACTTATTCATCTGACTAGATTCGCAAAGAGAGCTGGATATATTACTATTGTATTCGAGTTCTAGGACGGTTCATCACACACCCTTAACATCTATAACTTGTAATTCTGATTGCCTGTAATCATAAGTCTAGATATATTCTCATATACTTTACAACCAACTGATTTACTTGTTTACTTCTATTTACTGCTTTAATATTTACTAAATAGCTTGACCTTGATTTATGTTGTTTATTGTGTGCGCACGCTCCCTGATTTGATCCCTAAGTACTACAACTAATCTCTTATTTGAGAGAGAAAGTTGCTGTAGAGTAATTTGAGAGATATCATCCAACCCGACGATAATAGTGTGATATAATAGAAATCCAAATTATGTCAGTATCTTCCAGATTTATCTCGGAGATGTGCTCGATTCTACGATCGAAGCAAGTCATTTAAGCCAAGAGCTTATCAAAGACTTCAAATCAAGGATATGATCAGGTTAAAATCACAGCGGGTGATTTAAGCCGAATAGTCATCGAAAACCCTAAACCAAAAGTAAGCCTATGTCTTACCCTAAACCCATTACACTGGGTTTGAACATCTCCAGGCATAGTATCAATATACCGATACAAGATTCCAAAATATGTGTCTTCGTTGGTTCTTAGAAGTTTATGGGGCTATGCGAACATAAAAACCCCTGTCCTCTCTCATCTAATGCAAAGCTAAGTACTTCATTCCGCTAAGTGACTGAAACGAGATGACAACTCACACTCTTTCACACAACATGTAGCTGCAATACGCGTTAACCATGAATGTGATGGGGATTTTAGTAAGATCCAAAACATCTTATAAACAGCTTAAAAGGCTAAGCTTAAGGCCGTAAAGTTCCCAAGAGTTCTGAAAGAAAACAGTTCGTACAAGCCTTAGCTCCAAAACAAACTATAAATGGCTTCATCCCTTTGAAAAAGGCTACACATGAAGTCTTCATAACGCGCATGGTACAGCCGGATATGCTGTCTTTCCCTGGATCACTTGAAGGGGGCGTGGGTGGATGAGAGTTGATGGAGATGGTCTTCTCCTTCAAGCTGTGTAAGGCTCTAAGGATGTTTTGCTGCTCCTGAGACACAGGATCACCCTGCTTGGTGTCTAGGATGGATCACAGAAGATTAACTCTCCCTTAGTGTGATATAGAAACGTTCACCACTTGTGAACAAAGGAGACAGTGTCGTCTCAAGACTGGTTTGCACCAAAAAGAAGTTTATTGATAAAAAGAATGGCTGATTGATACATGGACGTGGTGCAGCTGTTTAAAAGCATAAAACATAAAACCCTAATCCTAAACCAATGTGGTTTAGGAAAACCAAAGCCAAATCCTATTGCTAATTGATTTAAAACACCAAACCGACTCCTAATGGGTTTATAAAGCCCAAAACCTCTTCCTAATGAGTTTATATAAGTAATAAAACCAAATACACTTAAAATAGACCATAATGGCCGTGAATAATCATATTGGGCCAATCATAAACCAAGCTGGCTTGTCCTTCCACTTTTTGGGCCGATAAAGGCCTTTTTCGAGCAACTCTTTCTTGGGCTCAATCCATCTTGTTCCAGGTCCAACCAAGCTGCTCCTTATGCTCATTTGGATGATAAAGGTCCTCATCATTTTCCATTTCCTGCTCTGGTTCTCAATCTTCCATTTCCAACTCAATTCTCGCATATGTCGGTTTGACCAGTCCATTTCTCGATCAGACTGAATCTCCCATTCCATTTCCTGTCTAACCAGCTTCATCCTATCCATTTCCTTGTCAATCAGGGTTGTCACAGGTCGTCCATGATTGTCCAAAGTCAGTCCATGCTTTATAAAGGCCACATCAAGGCCCATAGCCTTTTCTCGGACCAGTACCTCATGGATCAAGCCTTTTAGCTTTCCATAAAGCTCATCAGGTCGTTCCATTATCCATTTCCTAGCTCCTTCTTTTCTTGACTTCATGTTCTTTAGTATGGAGCTGATCAGGGTCACACCATCCTCTCTCCCTTCAAAAGGATTTGTCCTCAAATCCGAGACTTGTAAGATGATAGAAACATGATCGTCTCCTGGATCAAATACCCAGGACTGCAATCCTTTTCCATGCTTCAGCAAGCTCTTGGAACCTTGCTCAATCATCTCTAAGCTCCTCACGTGCCTTAGTATGTAGCAAACAAAACTTTCCTTTCCATTTAACTCATAACCAGCTGCTGCTGCAAAAGCTTCTCTCCATTTACTCCATAAGCACGCCTCAACCATGGCTGTCTCAGCATGTGTTCTATGCTCTCCCAGATAGAATGAGAGCATTAGATCTCTAAAAACAAGCAGAAACCTTGCTGATTGATCTGGTGGCCGAACTAGCTCCTTGTGGCTGCCTAGGAGAATATCTATGATTTCTCTCAATACACCTTGCCCAATGCTCATTATAACTTGGTTCTCATGCTGCATAGGGTCTGGTGGTCGTGTGTAATGATCCCCATATTCATTCTCAAGCTTTGGCATCTTTTTAACCACAACAAGTTTCTGTTTTGTTGATCTCAGCTGGTTCTGATCAGTTATGGGACTGATCAAGGGCGTGTTACCTCCTGTTTCTCCTCTATTTTTACTGCAGATACTCAAGATCACACCATCCTCTCTCCCTTCAAAAAGATTTGACCTCAAATCTTGTTTTTCAGGAGTGAAGAAACCTTGCAGATCAAGCTTGTATGAAACTGTTTTCTGCACCAGATTGTTGTTACTTCTTATACTAACACTGAAGCTTCCTCCTGGTTCAAAAACAACTTGCTGCAAGCCCTTAACATCTCTCAAATACTCCACTAAGCTGGTCTGGAAGTCTAAAGTATACCAGGTCAGTAAGCCAGAAGATAAAGACTGAAAGCTTTCACCTTGCTCAACAGTAGAAAGCACCAATTCAAGAGCATTAGATGACCCTACAGGAACTTTTTCTTCTTGTTTTCTTTGATCAGGCACGTGGCCACACTCAGTTTCAGCAACTTGTGCCTCCTCCTCTAGTTTTAGATGGTTGTCCAAGTTGTCTGCTTCACAAAGAGTGGTTGGTTCTGATTCAAAAGCTTGTGCTCTCACACCCTGTTTTTCTGCAGTTTCTTCTTTCTTCTCTACTGGTTCCTTCTGGTAACAACTTAGCTCATAGTCTCTTGATGCTGGACGTGGGGCTGAAGTCTGTTGTGTTTTTTTCATCACAGAAGTGAGTGATTGATCTATCATGTTCCTGAGGTCTTGCTTGAGCTGTGGGTTTTGCAATTCCTCAATATATGCTTGATGTAGCTGCAACTTTCTTGGTGCCTCACCACCATAGTATGTCTTTGGCTCATCTTTTGGTGTCCTAACATGTCCTTTAGCTGAACCAGATTGGCTGTGAATCCTTTCCAAATCAGTTTGACCATACCTCTTGGCTACAAACCTTTTCTTCATGACAGCCTTCATCTCATACCAAGAAGAAATCTGTTGCTCTCCATACTGTCTCCGGGTATTAGCTGTCTGATACCACCAATCAAGTGCATAACCACATAAACCAGTAGATGCCAATTGAGCCTGCTTCTCTGCTGTGTACCCTTGACACCTAATAATTAAATCCATATTCTTTTCCCATTCTAGGTATGTATCTGGATCATAGTCTCCATAGAAGGGTGGAATCAGGATCTGTCTTTTTCTTCTTTGCAATTCCCTTGTTGCTTTGCACTCAGCTTTCTCTTCATGGTTTCTTTTTCTTTCAAAAGAATACATATGAGACTGCTGGATATGATAGATCACGTGATTTAGGTTAAGAAAAAAATCCCCAAACCTTCAAGTGGCTCTGATACCACTTGGTACAGCCGGATATGCTGTCTTTCCCTGGATCACTTGAAGGGGGCGTGGGTGGATGAGAGTTGATGGAGATGGTCTTCTCCTTCAAGCTGTGTAAGGCTCTAAGGATGTTTTGCTGCTCCTGAGACACAGGATCACCCTGCTTGGTGTCTAGGATGGATCACAGAAGATTAACTCTCCCTTAGTGTGATATAGAAACGTTCACCACTTGTGAACAAAGGAGACAGTGTCGTCTCAAGACTGGTTTGCACCAAAAAGAAGTTTATTGATAAAAAGAATGGCTGATTGATACATGGACGTGGTGCAGCTGTTTAAAAGCATAAAACATAAAACCCTAATCCTAAACCAATGTGGTTTAGGAAAACCAAAGCCAAATCCTATTGCTAATTGATTTAAAACACCAAACCGACTCCTAATGGGTTTATAAAGCCCAAAACCTCTTCCTAATGAGTTTATATAAGTAATAAAACCAAATACACTTAAAATAGACCATAATGGCCGTGAATAATCATATTGGGCCAATCATAAACCAAGCTGGCTTGTCCTTCCACTTTTTGGGCCGATAAAGGCCTTTTTCGAGCAACTCTTTCTTGGGCTCAATCCATCTTGTTCCAGGTCCAACCAAGCTGCTCCTTATGCTCATTTGGATGATAAAGGTCCTCATCATTTTCCATTTCCTGCTCTGGTTCTCAATCTTCCATTTCCAACTCAATTCTCGCATATGTCGGTTTGACCAGTCCATTTCTCGATCAGACTGAATCTCCCATTCCATTTCCTGTCTAACCAGCTTCATCCTATCCATTTCCTTGTCAATCAGGGTTGTCACAGGTCGTCCATGATTGTCCAAAGTCAGTCCATGCTTTATAAAGGCCACATCAAGGCCCATAGCCTTTTCTCGGACCAGTACCTCATGGATCAAGCCTTTTAGCTTTCCATAAAGCTCATCAGGTCGTTCCATTATCCATTTCCTAGCTCCTTCTTTTCTTGACTTCATGTTCTTTAGTATGGAGCTGATCAGGGTCACACCAGCGCATCCCAAATCAAATCATATTCAAATTAAGTCAAAGAAGTTTGGAGTGCGGATTGGCAACCTCGTCTTTAGGAGCAACCATGCTGTAGACTATCAAGACCCAAAATAAATACTTAGCCATTGATCCTAATTAATCACTTATCATCACCTCGTCAGAATAAAAAATTACTCTAACAAACTGGGGAGATAACTGTTGAGACAAAATCAGTCTTAGCGATATCAACTACTAAAATCACAAGCAAATCATATCATGTACACGAATTAGCCAAAAATGTCGAGTGAACAATTCTGCATACGCTGTGCCAACTTAAACAAAGATAAATATTACAAACTTTGTGTATTTCTTTCTAGAAAGGAAATAGGGTAATTTCTGTTGAAACAAGAATTATCTAGAAAACGTTATTTCGTAAATTTTTTATGACACAAAACAGTTTTACGAAACAATCTTTCTTTTAAAAAATAACTTCAAAAAGTCTTTATCAAAAATATTTCGTAAAACAAATCAAAATAGTATAATGAAACAGATTTCCGTAAAACTTACTTCGGCAAATTTTTACAGAAAACCTTTCGTAAATCAAATCTTAACAGTTTTATGAACCAAACTTCTATAAAACTAACTTTCAAAAATTCTTTCAGAAAAACTTTTGTAAAACAAATCAAAATTTTGTTACAAAAAAAAAATGCTCTAAAACAAAATTTAGAATTTTTACGGAAAATATTTCGTAAAACAAATCGAAACAGCTATTGGGAAACTGAGTGAGAACTTATGAAACCAGCAACGGAGAATGGAAGACAAGATAGAAACAAGAGTGAGCCAGCATTGGCCACTCTCTCCCCTATCTCCTCCCACTATCGCCTTCTCCCTCCTCTCTCCTACTAGCATTGCGCTCTCTCTCCTCTCTTTTAGTCAGCATCAACCCTAGCTCCTTCCCTCAGCCTGCATTTCCCACAAGAACTTTTCTCTCCTGTCAGAATCTCCAATAACCTTTTCTCTCATCCCAGCATCGCCTGTACCTCTCCCTAGATTCTCAAAATCGCATATGACATTCTTTCTGTCTTCGTAATCAAAGTTGTTGAGATTTTGCGGAAAAAGAGAAACCATTTATCTATGCAAAATTTAGCTAAATGTTGAGTTGGAAACGGTTTACGTAAACACCAAATAAGTTTTTGACAAAACAAAATGATTTTTTATCATTTCTTTACTAATGGCTCAAAAACTGTAATTTGGAGCAAAATATGATTTTTTTCCAAGACTGTAAACGCATAATTCGCAAAATGGTCTGAAATGACCTAAAACACGAACGGCCATTTTTTACTTAACATGTAAAGTAACCTAACATCAACGATGGTTTACGTTATTGGGAGAATAATAAAGAGGGAAATAAGATGATAGAAGAATTCGGAAAGATATAAACTCGAATCTCGACAAAAAAGGAAAGATTGAAGAAAAAGTGAAAAGGAGGAAGATGTAGGCCTACAGGAAAATGGCAATGCGGACAGCCTTTAGGAGTCTATAAGCAGAAACTTAGCTTCAAAACAATACAATTAGAAACCTTAGTATTTCTTTTTGTCTATTTGTTAATGAGCTACGACTCACATAGGATTTGATGGCTTTGGTGGTTTATCTAGCGAACTTAGATAAAAAGTTTACCATTAGTTATTCGGTTTATGTTGTAGTCGCACTTCCAGATGAACGTCATGTACTGTTTTGTCTGTATAACGCTTTTTCGTAAATTTAGAATATATTGGTTTTAAAATTTGTTTTTCCTATCATCATATTTCATTCAGCGCATCTTTTATGATTACTTATCGTTGGATTCACAGAAAATTGGGTTCCCCGAAAAAAATTATGATTTTTTATTATAAATTTTTATTGCGCGAATTGTGGGAATCGGAATTTACACCGTGGGGTTTAGTTAATCGGAGGAAAGCCAAGTTAACCTAGCCTTCCCTGAAGATCCTAGTTATCTGCTGGGCCACGCACAACACAATCAATATGATAGAAAATGCGAAGTAGTTAATCGTAAGAACAAAAGAAGAGCGAAAAGATCTTATTTCCGAATTCGCGTTTGAGCGTGAACAACAGGTAGGATCCTAGGCCACGAGAGCTGTCGGTATGTTCGCTAGTCTAGCCACCTAAGTTCTAATCTAGTTGAGTCGCATCTCGATAGTAAAAACGGAAAAAGGCCTAATTTGCTTTAAGTTCTAAGTTTGCTTTGAGAAAACTCTCTCCTTCCTCCTCGCCCCAAGCTCTCCTTATATACTCCCTTCTAGGTCGGTTTTCTCCCCTTGGGCCAGACTTTTCGCGAGGCGGGCTTTTCCATTTTTCGTGATCTCTCGTGATTATCTTCGGAAACTTGACATTTATCTTTGGAAACTTCATATTTATCTTTTGGAAACTTGACATGTATCCTTTAATGCAAATAAAAATAGACCGTCATACCAGCTTTCGACTCAGTCTTATTTCGAAATCGTAAGTGGGCCGTGTCTAGCCGTGATCCAGGCCACTTCGGGCTATTTTCAAACTTTAGATATTTTTCCTACGATTTCTCTTAAGAGACCGCTTTCGGCTTGATGCTGGTCTTTCCGGATGGATTCCAACTCTTCGTATAGTTAGGACGACCGGTATTTAACCTGACCACGTCCGTTTTAAACGATAGGTGAGGATCCATCTCGACGACCGGATCTTTCATAACTTTTCCCGAAGTCCTTCTTTGATAGTCCCGAATGAGATGGTTCATGAGTGTTTTGTCCGTAGACCTGATGGTCGAGCTATGGGAACTTGGACGAGGAGGCACGGTTTCGGGATGGGTCGGTCCTTGCCCTAGGACAGGACGACCTCGGCACAGGTCGTCCTCGCCCGTGGGCGAGGCGACCTCCGCACGGACCGTCCTCACCCATGGGCGAGTTGGCCTCGGTGCGGGTCGTCCTCGCCCGTGGGCGAGGTAGCCTCGGTGCGGGTCGTCCTCGCCCGTGGGCGAGGTGACCTCGGCACCGGCCGTCCTCGCCCGTGGGTGAGGCGGCCTCGGTGCGAGTCGTCCTCGCCCGTGGGCGAGGTGACTCGTGTCCGGTCGGTAAGATCCATACTTGCTTATGTTCGAGACCTCATCCGGACTGAATGAATTCTCGATGCCCTGTAGTTCGTGTCCGCGAAAAACTTTCTTTTATTCGATTAACCTTTTCCCGGGACCGTTTGGTTTTCAAAGACTAAACAAGAGTTGGTTTTCCGAGAACTTTTGGGCGTTGATTCGGTCGTGATCGGTTTGACCCCAACAGTTTGCCCCCCAGCTAGCTAGGATCCTTGGACCTGAGTGTGAGGTTCTAGCTTGCGGTATGACTCGTCTAGGTAGAATCAGACGTACTCGTTTGCCAAAAGTTCGAGAGTGAACAGTAACTCTTTTTCCTATATATGGGTGGAGTAAGTCTTTGTTCACTTTCCTCCACAAGAAAATTTCTTCAAAGTAAAAACTTCTCTCATCCTCTCTCCCTTTACCTTTGTGTCAAAATGACTTCAAGAAAGAGATCCTCTAAGAAACAGTCTCCCCTCCCCCAATCATCTTCCGGCAATCCTTGCGCCGATGAGGAGGTTGTCCCCAAAGGACCTCTCCCCTCTATCTTAAAACCCTTCGGTAGTTTTACAGAGTTCCGAGGGAGGTGGTGTTTCGAATACCAGTGTGTGGGGAGAGTGCGGAGGATCCTCCGGAGGGATTCTTCACATGCTACGAAGCTTTCTTGACACGCTGCCACATGTGGTTCCCGATCCCTGAGGCCATTGTCCGTGCACTAGACCGTATCAAGCTGTCGATCAGTCATCTGAACGTTGCGGCGCTGCAGAACCTTCTTAGCGTGTTAATTCTGAGCTACGAGCTCGGAATGGATCTCAGCCCCTGCTACTTTGAAGGGATATGCTCGACATGGAAGACCTCGATCGACTACTCGTATCGCATGGCTCCTAAGAAACATATGTCGATAATCCGGGGGCATACTTCAAACGCCAAGGGATGGTTCGAGCGTTTTTTCTACGTCCGAATTGACGGTGCTTCCGTCGAGGAAAGCTGTCTCCCTTTGTTCCATGGCGAATGGAACTTTCATCATGGTACCATGTTTGGAGATTTGGTCTTTACAGATACTCGGAGGTATCTAACGTATTTTTTTTAATTTTGCAGTGAACAACATCCTCCCCCCGACCCATAGGGACCTGTACGCTAAGCGCGATCTTCTACGCAATGGTCCGTTCTTTTGAGACTCATTCACCCTAGACAGGATCCAGAATGCAGTGGCGCTTCATCGATCTCGAGGAATCCCCCGACCCTTTGGTGCGCCGGATAATGACGAGCCAAATCCTGACGTCGCTCCCGTTCGGACGGAGAGAGTTAGGCCTCGGAAGGATAAGGGAGTTGGTTTTGACGTTGGGAACTTCATCTCGGAGGACCTCTTCCCTCTTGCTTGGAAGAGCCTTCTTAGCTACAGTTGGAACTCTTCCCTCTTGCTTGGAAGAGCCTTCTTAGCTACAGATGGAGCTGTATGCGACATGAAATCAAACAGATTGTGTCTAACACTGATTGATCCTGCCACCTACTATGACCCAGTCAGAATTGTCAAGAGACAGGTCAACCTCGTGGAGATTGATGATCAGAAGTTCATTGGAGCATGCCAGTGTGAAGACGAGTATGAGACAGAGTATTCTGCGTCGATCGGCACGACCACTGTGCCATCGATCGACGGAGACGACAGCATACCATGCACATCGATCGACAGTGAACCTTCACAAGACAACCTAAAATTGGCAGAACAATGCTATCCTAACTTCACCTTTCAATCCAACAGCAGTCCATAAGAATATTCAATTGGAAGTTGGGCAGACAGTGGTTTTCACGGGAGCTTCACAGTGGACACAGTCATTCCACCTATTGATGAGCAATATGATGAAGACTATGAGGAAGAAAGAGCAACAAAGATACATGCTATCCTAGAGGAAAATAGACCCTTGGAACATTCACGAGCGGTCGACAGAGCCTTCTCCGCACCGATCGATGAAGAGTCTCATCAGGCAGCATGCATAGTGGCGTCGATCGACACGCAATCTTAAACATCGATCGACGGAGGTCAAACCGACTTTGGAACAAAAAATGGGAATTTCCCATTCCAAAGTAGGGCAACCCACTACTATAAAAGTAGCCATCCACCAAGAAGGATTTCTCACCAGAAAGAAGCAGAGGAGATACACGCAGCCAAAGACATACAACCTATTCTTCAAGAAGCAAGAATGAGCAGAAATCACCTCAACAGCCCTAATGCTGCACATAAACGTCCAACATCGATCTACATGACAGCATAAATATTGATCGACATCAACCCTAAACTTCAATCTACTGCTTTCACTAACAAACTTAAGGATTATGGATATCTTACACCAGATGAATTTGGTATTTTCAGGGACCCAGAAGGCCAAGCACGACCTATGGATGGAAGAATCATCAACATATCCAAAGATGACATAGCCGACATTCTTCAGGTGGCCAGTGGACCAGAAAACCTATTCATGCAGCAGCGTCATTATCCTGAGCACCAGAATGCATCTAGAAACGAGCATGAAGCACCAGTCAACGTTTTCCGACCATCCTACCAACCAGCCAATCGACCATCGTTTGACGTCAGCATGTCGGCACCGATCGACAGAGTAACCCCTACATCGATCGACAGACAACGTGCTGCACCGACCGACAGACCAATCAGATGGTAACAAAGAGTTTATGGTCCGAATGGAACCTACACAGAAGAGTATGGGTATGGAGGAAAAACAGACAAACATGGAGACTCAACAGCAGAGGCCTACCTAGAACCAGAACTCTACATCAAAGATGAGATTAATGAGATGATGTATGGTTTCTCTGGAGCTCAAAAGAAGTCTGAGAAGGAAATCAGGACTGCGATTGCCAACAACTATGATTACTTCGATAGAAGTATCACCACGCTCTACAAGTGGATGGACGAGATGCAGTTACAGGTCAACATTCTGGAAGAACAAAAGGAGGAGGAAGCTAAATAACCAGCATCGATCGACGCACCAGAGGCGATACCGATTGACGCCGAACAACGAGAGATAAGGATACCTGCTTAGAACATGACTCTTCCAACTGAAGCGAACCAATGGGAGACAACATACATCAATGAGAAGATTTCAGAGACCTGTCATCCTATCAACAACACCATCACTTGGTTGGTCAAGAGAATTGATTCGCTTACGACAGATTTGAATATGCTGCGCGAAAATTGCCAGCAACAGCCACAGCCATCAATCGACACGGACATGCCAGCATCGATCGACGGACGATTCGCTGCAGTAAAGGAAAGACTAGATACTTTTGAGGCTATGCACGATAAGTACAGTTCACCTATCATGAGGTTCTTGACTGACTTATTCAAGCAGATGCACGAGCTCAAGGAAGAGGTCAAGACAATCCATAAATAAATCGGCTCTAAAGCAGAAGGATCAATATCGATCGAGACACAACAACCCATATCGATCAACGCCAAGGAGAAAGAAGAGCAGATCACTTATACAACAGCAGAAGTGGATCAGATCACTTCAAATATTTACTCAGCCTTGAGTACTGTGGAGGACAGACTAGATAGTAAGTGTGACGACATCTATTACCCTCTGGATTGCAAGCTTCAAGAATTGAAGAAAGAAATAGAGGATCTACAAAGGGAATTGAGAGCCCTCAGAAGGAAAGTCCGACATCAACACAGAACAGCAGCGACGATCGACGCGGCGAACACCACAACGCTCGACGTTGCAACATCCAAAACGATCGGCACGCATAAAGCCGCATCGATCGACACAGAATCCGGACAAGACAAAGAAGTGAACGTGATGCAAATATCAACCAAACATGAAGACTTATCAGAATACACCTTCAACACGTTTGGATGGCACGCACGCAACGTGAATTCAATGCAGCAGAAGCTGTCAGATCTCAAAGATGTCACACTGAAGCTGAATCAGAGATGGACACGAAGTGATGAAGCCACAAGAAGTTTCATGGCAACTTGGTTCAACACCTACAAAGAAGATGTGGATGCTTGTTTTCCAGCAAGCAGCTGCCTCAACAACAACTAGCTCATACAACCTCCAAAGTCAAGCTAAATGACTATAACAAAGAAATGAGTGGGAGGCAACCCACTATTAGGTATTTGATTTTAATTTTTTTAGATTTTCTTATTAATTTTGTATTTTTTTTTGCAAAATTCTTTAAAAATAAAACAGGTCCGAGTAGAAGGATGATATCCACATCGACCGACGAGGAGAAGTCGATATCAATCGACAGTCCAACACCAGAATCGATCGACGTACACTTGATCGTATCGATCGATTATCACTCCGGTCAGGTTTACCGTTCTAACTCGTTAAATTATGTACTTTGCATTTATTTTCACCTTATCTCCGACTGTTTTACACTGGGGACAATGTAATTTAAGCGTGGGGGTATGTTTACTGATATTTATCTATTTATTTTCTTATTAAATTATTTTTCAAAAAAATTTTTATTGAGTCAAGAAGGGGACAATGAACTTAATTTGATTTTTACTTGATTATCTAACCACTCTTTAGCACCATTCTAGATTTCATTGATTGCAGATAGTACTAAGATGCTAAAGTGGATCAACATGTCAACTATTCACACTTGCTTAGATTGTATGAAGTAACCAAAGCCGACCTCCAACACTAAACCTGACAAAATCGCTTGTCTTGGGGCTTGGTATACACCGGATTGGAATCCTCCTTCAAACCTGAGAGGTAAAAAGTCTTGGTGATTTTGGTTTCCTTCTCTCATTCCTTTGGCATCCCATATATACAGAAAAGATTTAGATGATTTCCTGAGAGGCAGAGGGGTAGGTACATTACCGAGGACACCACTATTCTAAATCAAAGGAATGATCACACATTAATGCAAGCGAGGGAAAAATTCCCAATAAATATCGCCCACTTTGTCAAAAAGGGAAATCAATAAGATGAACCTAAAAGTTCAATGGGATTAAAAAGAAGAGAAAAGAAAAAGAGATTCAGAGAAGGAAAATAGGGAGAAGAGAAACCAGAATGAGATTGCCTGTTTACTCAGACATCTATTGGAGTAAGAATCCAAATATCTTGTGATCGATACTCCCAAGATAAAGCCTGCAGTTTTACTTTATGTCAAGAAATGAGGTAGGTAGAGGAGAATGTCAGATAGTATTTGCTAAGTTGCTGGATAGATGAATTTAGTTGCTAAACTAGGATATTGTATAATGTACTTCTGTGATTAAGATCTTTAGATGTGGATTGCAATACTGTAGAGGTGATGATTTCAATGTTTTAAATCTGTGAGCCCCTGCTGTTTTCAAACCTCTTTCAGAGAGACTGCGTGTTTGTTTTGCTTGAGGACAAGCAAAAGGATAAGTCTGGGGGAGCTTGACATACCATGGATATTACCCATTTTCAGCCATGGTATATATATGTTTTAAGCTTAATAACTATTATGTTTTAGAGTCTTTCAAGTTATTTATAGGTTCAGGAGTGTTTTGGAGTAAAGTGATGATTTTGGAGCATTTTGGAGATAATTGAAGATGACACTCGAGATGGACATCGACCAAGCCTTGTGGTCGACACGGAGCACTCACCGTCGATCGACATGCACCTTGCCCCGTCGATCGACATGAAGCCACGCAAAGACCACATTTGGCCCAGTCGACTTGAAGCCCAAGACTTCACCAAATTATGGAATTACCCCTGACGAGTTTTAACCTAATACTAAATACTCTGCCAAAGTGTTTAGGCAAGAGGGAGAGCTTTATTGTATTCATACTTTTCACAGAAAAGAGGGAGAGATTGAGAGTTGGAGAGAAGATCCAAAGAGATTTGTGATTGGAACTCCATTGATTTTATTCTATCTATTTATGCTTTCTCTTTACCTTGCTTGTGCTATGCGTTACTTGGCTATGTCTGAGTAATCTACCTATTAGATTTAGGGTTCAAATAGGTTGAAGGGATTAGCCCTAACTATAAATTTCTAGTTGTGATATTCATCAACTAGGTTGTTCTTAAAGCTTTATTCTAGATTAGCTAACTAGAATATTGATCTTAGGAGTTTTGTAGATTTAAGCATCCTTAAAGTATTGTCCTGAGCTAACCTGTTGAGCTAAATTGCTAGAAGAAAACGAGAGTCGATCTAGGAAGATTAGTGGGCATTATCAACTCGTGCCAAGGCTTAGCTAGAAAGGTGTATTGATCGATATCTCTAAAGGATCATCGATCGACACTTTCTTGTGATCAACATACGAAGGTTGACATCCAAGATCTAGTTAATTAACCAGTGAGACATCACTGTTGTTAAGCGATTGATCTCTATTTTATCATGCAAGCAACTGTCAAGCATCTATAGCATTATAATCTCTGATTCCTGAATAGAAACCCTAAGTCTAGCACTTGTTTAATTAAAGTCTCCACCGCTTCATTCGCTGATAGTAGAGCAACTGCCTTGCTCAATTAGGATTTTATTGCTATTTCACATTTAAAACTGCAACGACCTAGAATTAATAGTCTGATTATATTTAATTGGTTCCCAAGCTCCTTGTGGATTCGATCCCTACGTACTACATCTGAACCTCTTATTTGAGAGAGTAATTGGTCAGTCTTTAGGGTAATTTGACACCGTATCAAGAGGGAAAGGTACGAGTAGTAACTTCGTATCTTAACTCTTGGTTTGTCGTCCTGTTCGCTTCCTCTTTTAAGAACGAGGGTATTCGAAAACGTTTAGGAGTTTTACCAAGTTTCGTGAGCATTTTTTAGATGTGGACGAGGAGATATGTTTTAAGATCTCGTATCGGTTTTGATATCATGTCTTGCGATGTTAACGGGCCAGTAGGACTGGGCTTAGGGCAAGACCTAGGTTTGCTTCCGGCTCTGAGGCTGTGCGACGACTAATCGGCTTTCATTTTGCCTGTTGGAGATTTCTACCTGGTTCATTCCGATTTAAAGTCTGCGGCTTGGTGCCGGCTTATACGACTTGGGTGGGAAGAACCGAGCACTCTCCAGAGAACGTCTAGTGTGCTGGCCAAAATTTTGGATTTTTTGTATAGCGCGCTATGGTATCCCTATCGGATGTAAGAGAACTTTTAGTTTTTGTGAAAGGTTTGACTACGAGTTCTTTTTTGGAGAACATTTTTGGGTTTGTCCATCGGGGTCAATCGACGGCCATATATATATATATTTTTTTTAAGTCGCGGAAGGACTGTGTGTTCGGATAATACCTTTTGAGGAATTTTAGCGACGTCTCGCTTCACTGAAGATATGTCCTTCAGATGGTTACGATCTTCGTTTTTTTAGTGAAGATGCATTTTTCTTGGGCTTGCTTGACCGCTAGATCGTATGAACTATCGTTTAGTTTTCACCCAAGGGCTGCTTGGATGGATATGCGTTTTTGTAAACCCTTGTTCCGGGCGATCTCAGATTGTTATGGCTTATTGCACGTGAATCGTGAGACAAGAAGAAAAATTTTATTTGAAAAAGTTTCGAGAATATCGAGTACATGCATGGATATTTCGGACTTGGCGGGAGTATAGGAGTATACGTACCCACTCCCCCCCCTTTTTAATGAGGGAGATAGCTGAACTTGTCGATAAGACAAGCTGTCTATGTACCTCTTTCGAGGATAAAGCCATCTTGTAGTTCTGCTTATTATTGCCGGCGTTCCTACTCGTTGGATGGGACCGTTCCGGTTACTTCGGCAATTGAGGCTTTAGTTAGGTCGAAGGTTGTTTCATGAGTCGGGTTTTCCGCTGGTAAGGCGATGGACTCCGGGACTGCGTCGCTGTCCGGAGTCGTTGCCTGGTCGGGTGATTCCGAATCACTTTTTACGGGGTTCTCGGGAATACTCTGAGTCTTCTTGACTCGCTTCGGGCTGACTATAGGGGTGTTCCGAGTTTGTCGTAGTTGTGCTCGGCCAAGAAGCAGAGCCTAGACTGTTTCTGGTATCCCCTGATTACCGCAATTCCCTTTGGTGTTGGGAACTTGATGCCAAGGTGGTAAGTCGACTGTACCGCTTTCATGGCGTTGATCCAGGGAGTTCCCATGATGACATTATAGATGTCCGGGTTATCGACTACAGCGAAGTCAATGATTTTCGTGACTTCCTTAGCCATGACCGGAAGTTTGATCGATCTGAGAGTCATCGACGTTGTGCCCGAGAAACCAGTCAAAGGTTTTTGTTCCGGGACGACTTCCCTGAGTTCGATGTTCATTCTCCGGAGAGTGTCACGGAAGATGACGTTTACTGTGCTGCCTGTGTCGATGAGGACCCTTCCTACTTCGAGGTCTCGGATCACTAAATCGATGACCAACGGGTCGCAGTGAAGTTTATCGATTCTGATGGTTTCCCGCTCTTCGAAAATGATCGTGTCATTAGGAGCGTCGTCGGTCGGGGACAGTGCCATCCAGTTAGAACTCGTTTCTAACTTTCTTCCGTAGGCCCTGATTGATGAGACCGAGTCGCGGTAGAATTGCGATTCTCCGATGATCATGCTTACCCTGCGGCGGTTGCTGTCGTTTCCACGGTCATCTTGCCTTCTTCCGCATTTCTCGCCGGACTGGTTTGCGTTGCTCTTGGGAGATTCTTTGTCAGGTTTGGGAGGGTGGTCGGACTCCAGAAGGAGGTCTTTTATTCCCGTGACCTTCGACAGTTCGCCAGCAAGGAGCTTCGCAGCGAGCCTTGCTCCGAGAACCTTGCAGTTCATGGTGGAATGCCCTCTGGTCTGGTGGAACTCGCAGTAGGAGTTATCCTTGACCTGGTTCCTTGTCCAGGTGTTTCCGGAGATTTTCCCTTGTTCGGAGTTGATGGCGTAGTTGTGCTCGCCCTGGACGTCTTCCCCCTCGTGGTAGACATACTTGTCGTTACGAGAGCTTCTCCGTCAGGTGGACGCTTTTTGCGGGTTGTACTTCTAGGAGAGGACTTTCATCTCCTCTTCCATGTTCATGAAGTCCGTTGCCTTGTGAAGGGCGTCCTGGATTGTTCTCGGTTTTTTGAGAAATATCCATTGTCTGAGTTTCGACCTATACCAGAGAGTTTTTCGCTGAGCATCGATTGCCACTTTATCGCTGATCCCGGTGACTCTTGCCATTACTAGCTTGAACCTGTTCATGAACTCGCGGAGTGGTTCGTCTTCTCTTTGAGACAGACTCCATAGGTCGACGTCTAGGTTTCTCTGTCCATGAACATGGAGTATTGCTTGAGAAACTCCGAGGCGAGCTGGTGGAAACTTTCGATAGAGTTTCGCTTCAGGTGAGAAAACCACTCGAGCGCGGTTCCTTTGAGGTTCTCGACGAAGAGGAGGCAGTAGCCAGCGTCTCGTTCGCGTTCCATGAGTTTGCACCTTCCCATCGCAATCTGGAAAGATTGCAGATGCGCCTTCGGGTCGGTGGTGCCATCGTAGACGGGAACTTTGATCTTCCCTGGATCTGAGATGTTAGTTTCCGTAATCCAGGCAGTGAACGGAGTTTTGCGTGCTCCCTCGAGAAGTCTGTCGATCTCGGGCGCAGCGCTCACCACGTGGTAGATTTGCGATTTTACCGCTTTGACCTCTGCCGTGGTTTTTTCGATATACTTGCGGAGATCATGGATCTCGTCAGGGTTTGCGGCGGCCTTCCGAGCTTGCCGGCGCTGGTTGCGGTATATTCGAGCCTGATTCTCGGCCAGTTCTTCCTGCTCTACCCAATAGGGGTTTTCTTCTTCCTCGAACGACGCGTCCTGGCGAGCTGACTGGCTTCGCGTTCTTCGCGGGTGAACGTCAGCGCCTTCGTCCGAGCGGTCGGACTGGTCGCTTATGTCTAGATCGATCCGCTCATTTCGTCCTCTTCGTTGCTACCAGCGGGAGGTGGAAGGTTCTCCGTAGTCGGCAGTGCACATGGCGGGAGCGTTTCGTTAGGGTTTTGGCCTGAAGAAGTTTTGTCCGCACGTGCAGCTCGATCGCCCGGAGTCTCGAAATCGAGTCTTCTACCGCTGCGGACTCTTGTGGCGCCACGCGAGGCTTTTCTTTTGCCCTTCGCCGTTAAGGTTTCCACCTTTTTTGCGAGAGAGGGCACGAGTTTTCCTTTTTCGTCCAATTTTTTTCTGAGCGGAGGCGAACAATTCCTTCATCTGGTCTAGTATCGCGGTGTCGGTGGTGACTGTCGATACATTTCCAGCTGGAGTTCTATCAGCGTTAGCATCGACGGGAGCCCCGTCGTGCGCTTGCTGGTCTTTTTCCCGTCGTGCGTTTGTTGGTCTTTGTCAGTGTCGGTTGTCATACTTGACTGAGCGTGCGTGGTTACGAGAGAGATAGATCCCAACCCCCCCCCCCCCTCCTTCTAGCGCCAAATTGTGGGAACCGTCGAGTTTCGTTAATCGGAGGAATGCCAAATTAACCTAGCCTTCCCTGAAGGTCCCAACTATCTGCTTGGCCACACACAACACAATCAATATGATAGAAAATACGAATTAGTTAATCGTAAGAACGAAAGAAGAGCGAAAAAATCTTATTTCCGAATTCGCGTTTGAGCGTGAACAACAAGTAGGATCCTAGGCCACGAGAGATGTCGGTATGTTCGCTAGTCTAGCCACCTAAGTTCTAACCTAGTTGAGTCGCAGCTCGATAGTAAAAACGGAAAAATGCCTAATTTGCTCTAAGTGCTAAGTTTTTCCTACGATTTCTCGTAAGAGACCGCTTCGAGCCGTTTTCGGACTTTAGACATTTTTCCTACGATTTCTCGTAAGAGACCGCATTCGGCTTGACGCTGGTCTTTTCGGATGGATTCCAACTCTTCGTATAGTTAGGACGACCGGTGTTTAGGCTGCCCACGTCCGTTTTATACGACAGGTGAGGATCCATCTCGATGACTGGATCTTTCATAACTTTTCCCGAAGTCCTTCTTTGATAATCCCGAGTGAGATGGTACATGAGTGTTGTGTTCGTAGACTTGATGGTCGAGCTATGGGAACTTGGACGAGGAGGCATGGTTTTGGGACGGGACGGTCCTTGCCCTAGGACGGGGGACCTCGGCACGGGTCGTCCTCGCCCGTGGGCGAGGCGGCCTCGGTGCAGGCCGTCCTCGCCCGTGGGCGAGGCGACCTCGTCATGGACCGTCTTCGCCCATGGGCGAGACGGCCTCGGTGCGGGTCATCGTCGCCCGTGGGCAAGGCGGCCTCGGCACGGGCCATCCTCGCCTGTGGGCGAGGTGGCCTCGGTGCGGGTCGTCCTCGCCCGTGGGCGAGGTGACTCGTGTCCGGTCAGTCCGATCCATACTTGCTTATGTTCGAGACCTAATCCGGACTGAAAAAATTCTCGATGCTCTCTAGTACGTGTCCGCGGAAAACCGTCTTTTATTCGACTAACCGTTTTCCGGGAACGTTGGTTTTCAAAGACTAAACAAGAATTGGTTTTCCGAGAACTTTCGGGCATTGATTCCGTCGTGACCGGTTTTGACCCCAACACGAATTTTGGCTCTCACGTCAAACATAAACTCTAAAAACTTCAAATCTACGGTTTCAACGAAATTTGCCACGCATCATCTACATATCATCCGAATAAGGATGAATCATTTTGATATCAGCAACATCAGAATTGTTTTCTCAGAACTAACAGATGAAAATTGTTCATTCGATTAGACATGTTTCTATGATTGATCTACAAGAAAAAATGATAATGTCATACTGTTAAACGCATATTCTATATTATCTAGACACTTTATACAATCATCTAATATTTTAGTGTTTTTTAAACTCACTGATTTACATAATGAAAGCATAATAGGTGGTTCTTTAAAAAGAGCGTAAATCTCTATCGCATCCACTATGCTCTATTTCAACTTTGTGCCAGGTGTCTCAAGAATAGATCGAAATTTAGATGAAAGTCATTTTCGCATATATTTATACTTTTCTGTCGCTTCTATGCATATTGTCAATTTCGTTTTAATTATATAGTACTACTGACCCCAATCATAAAATTTAATTAAAGCACACAATTCAAATTTCATATTATCCTGCCATATGTACTCTAGGTTTGCAACAAATTTTGTTCTGTGCTTACTAGCCAGTTATATGTCGTAACGTCGCAGCAATCTCCTCAATTATTTACAGCACTTTAAGAATTATTATTTTTTGAATAATAATGACCATGAACCTCATCAATCATTTTTGATATTTTCTCTAAAATTACTAGGTTTTACAGAAAAATAATAATTCCTGTTCCATTAAAAAAATATATTTTTTTGAAAACAACCACTACTCAGATACAAAAACATAACATATTTTTTTAAGTTGTATTTTTCATTGAGCCAAACAGACAAAAAAATCTATAAAATTACAAAATATCAAACATAAAATCATACCGGTAACTATGTCACAAGAAAAGATGAATAACAGTACCAAAGAAGCTACTCGAATCAAAGAAAAACAAACCCAATAAACTCACAATGAAGATAATAGTCTCATGATGGTGTGCGTTCTAATAGAAAGCTGGAAAAAACAATGATTGAAATTATATATTGTCTCTGTAATGTAAACTCGTCAAAAGAACATTGGACAATTTCTGAAATTGATTTCTTCTCGCTTGTTGCTAAACCATGAACTCGAACCCTCTAACATGACCATGTCTTCGAAATAAAGCTAGACAAGCAAGTTGTAAGCAGTAAATGAAGTGAAGGTTTGGTGAACAAAGTAGTGGTTCAGTTGATTGAGTTGAGGTTGTTAACAATTTGGAAAAATAGCTAGATTCAGGTATAATCTTAGGTATGACAAGTATGCAACCTACTTGAGTTATTAGGGATTCATAAATATTAATTGTTCTCGAACCCAAACTTAAATACAATCTATCAACTTCTATGGATTTAGATTATCTAATGTCTAGATCTTGGATCTCAACTTTCGTTTATTGACAATGAGAAAGTGTCGATCGACGATTCTATATGAATATCGATCGATACACCTTTGAAAATGCGGAACGATACAACTATCGCTGTGTCGACCGATGTTTCTTCTAGCAAGCTTTACGAATGGGTTTTATAAGTTCTCTAATACCCTAGGCCAACGTTCGTGTGTATCTAGTCAATTAGATCATGCTAGTTTAATTTCAGGTAATTAACCAAGCTTTCGCTTGTGCCAATTAATCATAAGATCTAAGTTAAGGGTGATCAATCCAAGACTTAGCAGTAAGAAAAACTAAAAACCCTAACAACAGTTCATGTTAGCAATACATAGATCAACCTTTGAAGAACCCTAGATTTAGCAAAAAGACTACTCACACATATTCATAAGAGACATTGTTATGATGGCCTGAATAATACTTTGATATGAAAAGTAAACAGAATAAAATGAGAAAACAAGGGAGTTCAAGATCTTCTATGGTATGGAGTTCATATCTCTCTCTCCAATCTTAAGCTTTCTCTAAAGAGTATCAAGTCTGCCTCCTTCTCAAAGTGGATGTAACTAGGTCTTAGAACTAAAGGTCTGTAGAGGCTCTCTCTAAAATGATACAAAACCTTAATATTATAGCCTAACAGGCGGCCAGGGACTCGTGATGTAAATAATGGAACTTCTATGCAAAA
This sequence comes from Brassica juncea, assembly GCA_018703725.1. Lineage (NCBI taxonomy): Eukaryota > Viridiplantae > Streptophyta > Magnoliopsida > Brassicales > Brassicaceae > Brassica > Brassica juncea. Next base: position 29,138,022 of record CM031942.1, on the reverse strand, counting down.
CTTGTAATTCTTTAAATCATCATTAAACTTCGCGGATAGTTCACCGTCAATCAATGCTGAGGGTCATTCGTCGATTGATATTTTCCTAATTGATCGACTTCGCCTTCATGTTTTTAGCAAAGCTCTCATAATAGCTCCAAAATAATCACTTTACTTTAATGAGTACCTGAACCTAAAAAAACTCTAAAAAAGACTCCAAATGCATAGGACTGTAAAAACATATATAAATAAGGGAAGTTTACTCATCTATCATATATTTTAGGATAAATGACTAAAACCATACAATTTTTTTTTTTATTTCTGCCATTTTTTATACCAGGCATGCCCTTTTTCATGTTATGAGAAAAACGTATTTACGAGAATGCCATTACTTTTTCATGCCACGTAAGCAAAAACTCGGCGCCACGTAGGAATTCGGTTCCGTGTTTTCATTAACTCAGCCGTAAAGCGCTACATATTTAGTTACTGCTGAGTTAGTTCTACATAGCGGCTGAATTAAACAACGCGGCTGACTTAAGAGAAATCGGCTGACTTCATAAAATAACTCAGCCTGTTGTAGTGGCTGATTTACAGAAATCTGGCCGAGTTATGTTATTACTGCTGACTTACGGATAGTAGTTACGGCTGACTTGTACATCGGCTGTTTGATTTCTAGAAAATTCGGCTGAGTTGTAGTTAAGACACGGCTGAGTTATGTCTCTCCGGCTGAGTTATAAAATATCGACTGGCTGAGTTTCTAAATCTACGGCTGACTTATGTGAGATAGTTACGATTGAGTTATATTTAATCAGTCGTAACGAGCTGGATTAACAGTAAACTCAGCTTAATTACATCTGACTTATTAACGAAAGATTAATTACTAGAATAGCATTCCTTTGAAGGCTGATTTATTTGACGATACAGATAACTTATGGATTTTCGTCTTTTATACGGCTGATTTATTAGCAAAAGAATAATTACAGAAATAGTATACCCGTTTCAGCTGACTTACGTTATACTTGATGTCTGATTTATTTTGGCTGAGTTATATGTTCGTTTGGCGACTGACTAACAAATTTTCCATGTCATCCGCCATGTCGTCACTAACTTACGAACTTTACAACTCGGTTTATCTGGCTGTTCATCTTCTTCTTCATTTTCTTTATAAACTGTTCATCTTATTCTTCATCTTTCTCGAAGTTCTTATGGATCCGATTATTACTGTTTTCGGAAACTGGATTAAGAAAAACAAATATGTTTTCAAAGCCGATAGTAGAGGGTGTAGATGATCTCACTCAAATTACCCTAAGAAGTGAATTACTCTCTCAAATAAGAGGTTTAGTTGTAATACTTAGGGATCAAACCCAAAGAGCTAGGGAACCAATTAAATTTAATCAAAGAATCAATTCTAGGTGAATTGTGGTTTTTATGGTTTAAAGCAATGTAAACAATCCTAATTGAGCAAGGCAGTTGCTCGACTAACAAGATGATTGGTTTGAAACTTTATTTCGAAAACGCTAGACTTAGGGTTTTGTGGTTTTTATGGTTTAAAGCAAGAATCAATTCTAGGTGAATTGTGGTTTTTATGGTTTAAAGCAATGTAAACAATCCTAATTGAGCAAGGCAGTTGCTCGACTAACAAGATGATTGGTTTGAAACTTTATTTCGAAAACGCTAGACTTAGGGTTTTTATTCAGGTATTCAGAGATTTTAATCCTATAGATGCCTAACAGTTGCATGCATGATATATTAGAGCTCAACTACTATATTTAACAACAAGCCAATCAGCACTCGCAATTTCTTGGACGAGTCTATTAACTGGATCTAATGACCAGAAAAAGAATGTTCGATCACTAGCAGTATCGATCGATGATCTTATAGAGATATCGATCGATACACCTTTCACACTATCAATCGATTGTCCAGTAGGGATATCGATCGATGAGCTTCATTTAAGCTTTAAGAACGGGTTGAATATGCTCACTAAGCTTCCTAGATCCATGGATAACGCAATCTAGCAATCTTAGCTCAATATATAGATCATGACAGTATTATTCAAGGATGCTCAAACATACAAATTCCTAGGGTTCAATATTCTAGTTAGCAATTCCATAACAAGCATTAAGAACAGCCTATTGATGAATATCACAACTTAGCAATATTTAGTTTGGGGCTAATCCCTTTAACCTATTTAAACCCTAAACCTAACAATGGAATTACTCAGACATGGTCAAGCAATTAATAACACAAGCAAGGTAAGAAAACTGCATAGTATAGATAATAAAAATCAATGGAGTTCCAATAACAAATCTCTCTGGATCTTCTCTCCAACTCTCAAAATATCTCTAAACTTTGCTGTGAAAAACAAGAATACAAAAAAGCTCCCTTGCCTCCTAACACCTAGGCAAGTATTTATCTATTAAATTAAAAACTCGTTAGGGGTAATCTTATAATTTGGTGAAGTCTTGGGCTGTAAGTCGGCTGGAACCAAATAAGACTTTTCGCGCTTCGATACAGATCGATGACACAGGATGTGCATCGGTCGATTATAATATTCATATGTCGGGTCTTTTCTTCCGTATCGATCGATAGCACATGATGTGCATCGATCGATTATTGTCCCTGAATGTCGACCTTTGTATGGTTTGATGGTCAGCTCGGATGAATTCTCTTTTGTACTCCAAAATGCTCCAAAATCATCACTTTACTCCAAAACACTCCTGAACCTAAAACATAATAATTATATAGTAAAATACCATTATACCATGGATGAAAATGGGTCAAATCCTTGGTATATCAACTCCCCAGACTTACCCTTTTGCTTGTCCTCAAGCAAAACAAACAGGCAGTCTCTCTGAAAGAGGTTTGAAAACAGCAGGGACTCACATATTTAAAACATTGAAATCATCACCTCTACAATATTGCAATCCACATATAAAAACTCTTAATCACAAAAGCACATTATTGATTATCCTAGCTTAGCAACCAAATTCATTCATCCAGCAACTTAGTGTAATTTAAGTCTGGAGGGAGGTTTATTGATATTTATCTATTTTGACTCTTATTAAAATTGTTTTTCAAAAGTTTTTATTGAGATCTAAGAAGGGGACAATGAACTTTTGATTTATACTTGATGATCTAACCACTTTTTAGCACCATTCTAGACTTACTGATTGCAGATAGTACTAAGATGCTAAAATGGATCAACCTGTCAACTATTCACACTTGCTTAGACTGTTTGAAGGAACCAAAGCTGACCTCCATCACTAAACCTGACACAACTGCTTGTCTTGGGGCTTGGTATATATGGGATCGGATTCTTCAGACAAGTCTGGAAGGTAAAGCCTTATGTAGATTTATTTCTCACCTTTTCTCTCTCACTATCTGACATTCTCCTCTACTAACCTCATTTCTTAGCATAAAAATAAATTTGAAGGCTTTACCTTGGGAGTATCGATCACAAGATGCTAGTATTTTCAGACAAGTATCTGGAGCTGCAGGTAAAAGTTAGTTCCTATCTTTTCTCTCTTCTAATTTATCTCTTTAGTTAAAGTCTGCTTCCATTGCAGGATCATTGACCAAGATTGGACAGGCTTCCATGAATCAAGACTTAATGGTGGTTGCCACCAAGCCATGTTCACTTCTTTTTGACCTATATCCAAGAATTCTTTATGAAGCGAGCCTTGAAGATTGCCGCCTCCAAGTCCCGTTCGAATTCTTTTTGTTGGAATCTTTATGAAGCAAGCCTTGAAGATTGCCGCCTCCAAGTCCTGTTCAGATTCCACCTAACTAAAACCTAAAATCTTATTTTTCTTATCTTTTTCGGATTTTTTTTACTTCAATCTAAACTATCTAGGGTCGAAAATAGAGAGAGAAAATGTGATAAATAAATCTACATAAAGCTTTACCTTCCGGACTTGTCTGAAGAATCCGATCCCATGTATACCAAGCCCCAAGACAAGCTGTTGTGTCAGGTTTAGTGTCGGAGGTCAGTTTTGGTTCCTTCAATTAGTCTAAGCAAGCGTGAATAGTTGACATGTTGATCCACTTTAGCATCTTAGTACTATATGCAATCAGTAAGTCTAGAATGGTGCTAAAAAGTGGTTAGATCATCAAGTATAAATCAAAAAGTTCACTGTCCCCTTCTTAGATCTCAATTAAAACTTTTGAAAAACAATTTTAATAAGAGTCAAAATAGATAAATATCAGTAAACCACCCCCCAGACTTAAATTACACTGTCCCAGTGTAACACAACCGGAGTTATGGTGAAAAATAAATCATTGTGGGAACCGAAATTCACACCGTCAATTTTCGATGAACGATTATGGAGGAAAACCGAGTTAACTCGATCTTTCTTGAAGGTCCGAATTCTCAGCGTAATCACTTTTTGAATCGATAAAAAAAAAGGTAGCAAGATAAAAGATGAATGGTCACTCAGAGGCATTTTATTAAAAGTAAGAGTACAAGATTTCTCCGAGAAGAGTAGAAATATGCTAACTTATCGAAACAACAGAACAAGAGGCGGTCAAGACGTCTAAGCTTTGCCGTACTAGTCTAACCACCTAAGTCCTAAGTCCTAAGGGCATCATTATTGGTGGTCCCTCGGTTGAAGTCCCTTAGCGGAAAGTCCCTTAACTTTTAACTAAAAACGCTAAGGGACATCCCTTAAATAAGGGATTTTAGGGATGTCCCTTAGCGTTTTTAGTTAAAAGTTAAGGGACTTTCCGCTAAGGGACTTCAACCGAGGACCACCAATAATGATGCCCTAAGTTCTCTAAGCTAGCAGGGGTTCTCTAAGTCTAAAATCTCGGATCCTCCTCTTCTCTTCAGCTCCAGCCCTCCTTATATAGTCACTTTAGGTCGGTGGCCCGTTTAACCTTTCGCCTTTGGGCCTAAGTTTATCTCTTCCGGAAATATTCCATTTTCCGTCGACCTTCATAGTTATCCTCGAGCATTGACATTTATCTGCGGAAACTTAACATTTATCCCACTTTAATAAGTTAAGATAAACCGTCATAGCTCTTACTGGGCTTGGGTCTCCAAAATCGTAAGTGAGCCCGTGGAAAAGTTTCAATCCCTCGAACGTTCGTACGATTTCTCGGAAAGATTATCTTTTCCGCAAAATAAATCGTATAGTCTAAAGAATCGATGTTCGAGTTGATCGTCCTTGTTTTTACACGATACATTTTGCGGAAGAATCAACCTTCCTAGCTCTAGTTGTAACACTTCGAGGATAACTCCAATCGAGTTGAACCGAGGAACGTTAGGTCCGTAACTAAGGTGCTATGACTTCACGGAAGCCACAAGGTGTGATCTAGATCGAACGGGCTGGGAACAGACTGGACGTACTGGCGCCCGGGGCCAGCACGGGTGATGTCTTGCATTCTTTGAGTTGCAGACTAAAGTTTAGGCATGTCTAGGATCATTTTGCATTCATTTGTCCTTATCAGGTGTTGGAGTATGCTTTGGTGAGATTTAAGGTGTTTGGGAACCTTATGACCCAAAAAGAAGTGAAGAATCAAGATTGGCCATAAGAAGAGAAGTGAAATCAAGAGAAGAGAGTTGGACCGGGTAGCCTAGACCGGCTATACATACCCGGACGGATCAGGTGGGATCAGCACGTCCGGATGACCGGGTTGATTCGTCCGGACTCGAGTAACCGGACGGGAGAAGAGACGGACAGCCGGGTGTACATGTCCGGATAGGGACATCCGGTCAGGAGGAACCCGGAGCAGACCATGTCTGGGGTGGCCAGTCCGGGTAGGAGCACCAAGACGATGAGAAACTGACGGACGGCCGGGGAGACGCGTCCGGGTAGGAGCACCCGGACGGGAGATCAAGACGCGTCCAGACCGAGGGACGACCGGGGTGGCCTGTCCGGCTAGGAGTACCCGGTCGTGAAGAAGATGCTGAGGACCGGGGTGAGACGACCGGGGTGAGACAGACGGCCTGGCGAACCCTGACGGAGCAAGGAACGCGGCCAGCTGGACGGCCAGGTAACCTGGACCGGGTTGGATGGTTGTGATTCACCCCTAACCGAATTTTATGCTTCATTCCCATTGGTTTAGACCCATTTAGCTTAGGGACTTTTTAGTAATCTTGTTTCATGCTTCTAGGGCTTTTAAGCCTAACTATAAGTACCCTTGTTATCCCTAATTTGAGACTTATGTTAATTTCTATCTAAGAACACGAACCCTTTGAGTAAAGTTTCATCTTTGATTCATAATCTCATCTTATCTTTGTGTTCTTGATTGCTTGATTTCATCTCCTTTCTTTCTCTATATATTTAAGCTTGAATCTCTCATGGGTTTAAGAGTAAGCATGTGGATTAGTGAGTAGATCCATTTAAGATCCATGGGTTAGGGTGATTGAGAGTGATTAAGTGTAGATCCAAGGTGCTTAGTGTTAGATCTATCCTTTCCTTGCAATTATTTGGTGTTCTTAAAGCTATATTTGAGTTGGCCTCTCAAACATAGAGCTATAGGCATTTCATGCCCGGAAGGTGTTCTATGAAATGCCTGAACCAACTCATCTATGCTTTTAACTTGCTTTGCCTAAGGGATTAGTTGTCAAAGAAGCTAGGATTGCTATTAGAGTCATTCTCCATGTTTGCTTTGATCATTACAGCCAAAAGGATTTGGTGTACTTGGGTGATCATTGCAAAAGAGCATCCATCTAGGGATAGAGCTTGCTTAGTTTTGTTGTCTAGGCATAAGGAATTAGATTGATTGAAAAGTTAGCATTTTGGATTGAATCTTAATCATTTGATATCAAGTCCCTATACCCATGGGTCTCACTCTCCTCATAAGAAAGAAAGTTTTACTTTTTGTTGCATTTTACTTTTTGTTGCATTTTACTTATTGTCTTAGTTTAATAATCATCCTCTTTAATAATTGCATTTAGATTAAGCATATACTTGCATTCCCTTTGCTTTATGGTCACTTAGAACTGGTTCGACAATCTTATATACTACATCATTTGATTAGGACCTTAGAAAAGTCCTTTCATCAAATTGGCGCCGTTGCCAAATTCTAAGTTGATTGTGACATTGGGATTTAGTCACTTGCTTGAGACTAAATCATTTTTCTTTTCTTGTGATATTGATTCTCCTTTTGCATCTTCCTTTGATTTTCAGGTGTATGAACACAAGAAGCAGGGGTGTAACTAACCTAGTTCCCACTGTTGAAGAGATAGCTACATTTGAGAGGGAAATAGCAAGAAGGAGAAGAGAAGAAGAGCAACAAGCTCACATTCAGAGGTTGGGGTTTGAGATGGATGATCACCAGCATCAATCTCAAGATGGAAATGGTCAAGGAGCTGACAACCTTGGACCACAGCGCCAGCACCAACAACACCCACAGCGGCCAGCTAGAGCCATTGGCACCTATGACCGTCCTCACATTCATGGTAATAGGACGGGCATCTGATGTCTTGCATATTTTCATTGTTTTAGCTTTCTATTTTGTGCATTTTATCCCTTCTAGATTAGACATTAGGCATATTTAGGTTCATTTTGCATTCATAAGTCTTTATCAGGTCTTGGAGTGTACTTTGGAGAATTTGAAGGTGTTTGGGGGTACTTTATTACAAAAAGGAATGGTGAAAGATAGACATGGACGATGGCCATAAAGAAGTATTTCTGTGCTAAGATTTGGTGGAAACATGGCATTTTGAGTTAGGTTTCCATTGGGAGTGGTTTCAAGCCATTTGAAGCAATATCGAAGGAGTTATGATTATTTGAGTGAAGGCATGTCAGTACACCCGGGTCAGCACACTTGGCCTGACCAGGCCGCACGGGACGAAGGGATGATGCTGGACGATGCAGCACCCGGACGGACATGCTCGGCCAAGATCACCCGCGCATGAGAACCTAACGAACATACGGATGAGCGGCCTGATCTGCTCGGGCCACCTTACCCGCGCGGGTCAGGACATACCATACGGGTGGACTAAAGCATCCGGATGCGCGGCCTGAGTTGTGCAGTGCGTAGTACCCGCGCGGGACAAGGCGAACAAGACCAGCCGGATGTGCGGCCTAAGCTGTGCGGTACGTAGTACCCGCGCGGGACGAGGCGAACAAGACCAGCCGGATGCGCGGCCTAAGCTGTGCGGTACGTAGTACCCGTGCGGGACGAGGCGAACAAGACCAGCCGGATGCGCGGCCTAAGCTGTGCGGTGCGTAGTACCCGCGCGGGACGAGACCAGACGGAGTTGTACATACGCGCGGGACGGGACGACCATGCCAGCACACCCGCGCGGGACGAGCAACGGCCAGACAGAACTGCGCGGCCAAGCATGCGCGGCCCGGACCGTCCAGCCACGACCCTGAGCATTTTTTATGCTGTCTTCCCATTGGTCGAGACCTATTGTTTCTAAGGGCTTTTTAATAATTTTATTCTATGTTTCTAGGGCTTTTAATCCTAACTATAAGTACCCTTGTTATCCCTAATGAGGGACTTATGTTATTTATGATCTAAGAACAAAACCCTTTGAGTAAAGCTTCATCTTTGATTGATTATCTCATCTCATCTTGTGTTCTTGATTGTTTATTTCATCTCCTTTCTTTCTCTATATGTTTAAGCTTGAATCTCTTATGGGTTTAAGAGTAAGCATGTGGATTAGTGAGTAGATCCATCTTAGATCCATGGGTTAGGGTGATGGAGAATGATTAAGTGTAGATCCAAGGTGTTTAGTGTTAGATCTATCATTTCCTTGCATTGATTTGGTGTTCTTAAAGCTATATTCGAGTTGGCCTCTCAAAGATAGAGTCATAGGCATTTCATGCCCGAAAGGTGTTCTATGAAATGCCTGAACCAACTCATCTATGCTTTTAGCTTGCTTTGCCTAAGAGATTAGTTGTCAAAGAAGCTAGGATTGCTATTAGACTCGTTCTCCATGTTTGCTTTGATCATTGCAGCCAAAGAGATTTTGTGTACTTGGGTGTTCATTGCAAAAGAGCATCCATCTAGAGATAGAGCTTGCTTAGTTTTGTTGTCTAGGCATAAGGAATTAGATTGATTGAAAAGTTAGCATCTTGGATTGAATCTTAATAATTTGATATCAAGTCCCTACACCCATGGGTCTCATTCTCCTCATAATAAAGAAAGTTTTACTTTTTGTTGCACTTTACTTATTGTCTTAGTTTAATCCTCTTCCTCTCTAATGATTGCATTTAGATTAAGCATAGACTTGCATTCCCTCTGTTTCATTGTCACTTAGGACTGGTTCGACAATCTTATATACTACATCATTTGATTAGAACCCTAGAAAAGTTCTTTCCTCAAATTGGCGCCGTTGCCAAATTCTAAGTTGATTGTGACATTGGGATTTAGTCACTTGCTTGAGACTAAATCATTTTTTCTTTTCTTGTGTTATTGTTTCTCCTTTTGCATCTTCCTTTGATTTTCAGGTGTATGAACACAAGAAGCAGGGGTGCAACTAACCTGGTTCACACTGTTGAAGAGATAGCTACACTTGAGAGGAAAATAGCAAGAAGGAGAAGAGAAGAAGAGCAACAGGCTCACATTCAAAAGTTGGGGTTTGAGATGGATGATCACCAGCATCAACCCCAAGATGGCAATGGTCAAGGAGCTGACAACCTTAGACCACAGCGCCAGCAACAACAACACCCACAGCGGCCAGCTAGAGCCATTGGCACATATGACCGTCCTCACATTCATGGCAACAGGACGGCATCCGCGCCCCAGCTGTGAAAGCTAACAACTTTGAGATCAAGTCAGGCTTGTTGAGTGTGATTGAGAACAACAAGTACCATGGCTTGGCTGTAGAAGACCCATTTGATCACTTGGACAAGTTTGATAGCTATTGTGGCTTGTCCAAGACCAATGGTGTGTCAGGAGATGCCTTCAAGCTCAAGTTGTTTCCATTCTCTCTAGGAGACAAGGCACGCCAATGGGAGAAATCTCTACCTAGTGACTCCATCACTACTTGGTATGATTGTAAGAAGGCCTTCTTGGAGAAATTCTTCTCCACATCAAGGACAGCCAAGCTGAGGAATGAGATCTCTAGTTTCCAGCAGAAGAACTTGGAAAGCTTTAGTGAAGCATGGGAAAGGTTCAAGTGGTATCAAGCTAAGTGCCCACACCATGGCTTCTCAAAGGAGAGTTTGCTGAGCACATTCTATAGAGGTGCCCTTCCTGAGTTTAGAGCAAGATTGGATACAGCAAGCAATGGTTTCTTCCTGGGCAGGTCTGAAGAAGATGCTGAGGAGCTGGTGGACAACATGGTGAAGAGTGATTCAGTTTACAGTGGAGAACATGACAGAGCTGATAGAACAACCAGAGTTGATGATAACCAGACCAAGAAGGAAATCAAATCCTTGCAAGAGAAGATAGACTTGCTGATTGCTAACCAAGCCAAACAAGAGCAGATCAACTTTGTGGGTGGTCCAAGTCAGGAAAATCCTCCTAAGGTTAATGAAGTTGAAGGGTTAGAAGGGCAAGAAGAGCTTTGCTTCATCAACAATAATGGTTCTTGGTACAGGAAGGAGCCTAACTTTCAGTACAACAACTACCAGCAAAGGTCTTATCCCAACAACCAGCAAGGGGGCTATCAACCAAAGCAAAACACTCAGCAAGGAAACTACCAGCCTAGGCAGAATCCTCCTCCTGGCTTTACAAACCATGGAAATCAATCTACTCAAGCTCAAGGTAGCTCCTCCCAAGCTAAACCTCCAGATTCATCTATGGAAGCTATGTTCAAACAACTATTGGAAGGTCAAGCTAGGGCAGCCAAAGACATTGGCCATGAGTTCAAGACTGTCCACTCCAAGATTGACAGCAGCTACACTGAGCTAAACAACAAGATTAGAGCTTTGGAGAATCAGTTTGCTTCTATGAACTCTCAGCCAAGTCGCCAACAAGGAACATTACCAGGAAAGGCTGAGCAAAACCCCAAGGAACCAATCCAGGCTGTTTTACCCTACCTTGTGCCATTGGTCCTTTGATGTTTGAGAGATGTCTATGTGATTTGGGAGCTAGTGTCAGTCTCATGCCTCTATCTGTTGCCAAGAAGCTTGGGTTCAGCCAATACAAGAAGTGCAAACTCTCTTTGGTGCTTGCTGACCGCTCAGTCAAATTTCCCATTGGTATCCTTGAAGACCTCCCTGTAATGGTGGGAAATTGTGAAATTCCCACTGATTTTGTTGTTCTTGAGATGGATGAAGAAGCTAGAGACCCCTTGATCCTTGGAAGACCATTCTTAGCCACAGCAGGAGCCCTTATCAATGTGAAGGAAGGCAAGATTGATCTTCATTTGGGGAAAGAGCACACTCTCCATTTTGATGTCAATGAGGTAATGAAGAGGTCAACTGTGCAAGGCCAAGTGTTCTACATAGAGGAGATGGAGGCTCTTGCTGATGAGCTCCTTGAGGAATTGGCACTAGGAGAGTTGACAATAGAGGACCCTTTGCAGCATGCTTTGACAGTGGATAAAGAGGTCCAAGTGGTTGAGAACAAAGAGAGTGAGGCTATTGCAGCCATGCTGGATTCTCGCAAGAAGATTGTTGATAAAGGCCAGTATGAGGAGCTCAAACAAGAGGTCCACCAAGCTGTTTCAGCCACTCAACAAGAGAACACCAAACAAGATGATTGGAGTGAGCTCAAGGTACCAAAAGGGGAGCTAAAACCTCTTCCCCATGGTGTAAGGTACGCATTTCTATGCCCTAATGAGTCATATCCTGTCATTGTGAGTAGTGAACTTACTGAACTTGAGCTTTCTCAACTTTTAAATGCACTTAAAAGGTTTAGAAAAGCAATTGGATACTCACTAGATGATATTAAGGGGATATCACCTTCTTTGTGCATGCATAGGATACATCTAGAGGATGAATCAATGACTTCTATAGAGCATCAAAGAAGGTGTAATCCTAACCTAAAGGATGTTGTAAAGAAGAAGATTCTTAAGCTCTTCGATGCTGGTGTTTTCTACCCTATTTCAGATTTTAAATGGGTATCTCTTGTGCATGTAGTTCCAAAGAAAGGTGGTATCACTGTGGTTAAAAATGACAAGGATGAATTGATACCAACTAGAACCATAACTGGCCATAGGATGTGTATTGATTATAGAAAGCTCAACTCATCATCTAGAAAGGATCATTTTCCATTGCCATTCATTGATCAAATGCTTGAGAGACTTGCAAACCACCCTTTCTATTGTTTTCTTGATGGGTATTCAGGGTTCTTCCAAATCCCCATACATCCCAATGATCAAGAGAAGACAACATTCACATGCCCCTATGGCACCTTTGCTTATCGAAGGATGCCATTTGGGTTATGTAATGATCCAGAAACCTTTCAAAGGTGCATGATGTCTATCTTCTCGGATCTCATTGAGGATATAGTGGAGGTATTCATGGATGATTTCTCTGTCTACGGATCTTCGTTTTCTGCTTGTTTGTCCAACTTGTGCAGGGTCCTACAGAGATGTGAAGACACCAACCTAGTGCTGAATTGAAAGAAGTGTCATTTCATGGTCAAAGAGGGGATTGTGCTTGGACACAAGATTTCAGAAAAGGGCATTGAAGTGGACAAGGCTAAGATTGAGGTGATGGTCAGCTTGCCACCACCAAAGACAGTGAAAGACATCAGGAGCTTCCTTGGCGATGCTGGGTTCTATAGAAGATTCATCAAGGACTTCTCAAAGATTGCTAGACCAATGACCAAGTTGCTGTGCAAGGAGGCTGCTTTCAGCTTTGATGAAGATTGTCTTGAGGCTTTCAAGAAGATAAAGGGTGACCTTGTTAGTGCTCCCATTGTTCAGCCACCTGATTGGGATCTCCCTTTTGAGATAATGTGTGATGCTAGTGATTTTTCTGTTGGGGCCGTCCTGGGGCAGAAGAAGGATGGCAAAACTCATGTGATTTATTATGCTAGCCAAACCTTGAATGATGCACAGATGAGGTATGCCACAACAGAGAAAGAGATGCTGGCCATTGTCTTTGCTTTTGAAAAATTCAGAAGCTACCTGGTGGGTTCCAAGGTCATTGTGTATACTGATCATGCAGCTTTGAGACACCTCCTAGCAAAGAAGGATGCCAAGCCCAGACTACTAAGGTGGATCCTTTTGCTTCAAGAGTTTGACTTGGAGATTAGAGACAAGCCAGGGATTGAGAATGGAGTTGCTGATCACTTGTCCAGGTTGAGAATTGAAGGTGGAATCCCTATTGATGAGGGCCTCAGAGAAGAGCATGTCATGGGCATCATGTCAGTGGTAGCAGTCATTGAGACTGGAAAAAAGATTGAAGAGGTTAAGGCAGCTGAAGAGAAGGGACCTTGGTATGCTGATTTGGTTAACTACTTAGCCACTAGAAAGGAACCATTGGGGCTTGCAGGGTATGAGAAGAAGAAGTTCTACAAAGATTTGAAGAGATACTATTGGGATGAATCATACCTCTACACCCTATGCAAGGATCAGATTTATAGAAGAGTGGTGGCTGAAGAAGAAGTTGAAGGAATCCTCTCACATTGCCATGGATCTTCCTATGGAGGCCATTTTGCTCCATTCAAGACTGTCTCAAAGGTGCTACAAGCTGGATTTTGGTGGCCACACATGTTCAGGGACTCAGAAGACTTCATTTCAAGATGTGACTCTTGCCAAAGGAGTGGGAACATTACTAAAAGGAATGAGATGCCTCAAAACCCAATCCTTGAAGTGGAAGTGTTTGATGTTTGGGGGATTGATTTCATGGGACCCTTCCCTTCTTCTTATGGCAACAAATACATCTTGGTGGCTGTGGACTATGTATCAAAGTGGGTGGAAGCAATAGAAAGTCCTACAAATGATTCAAGAGTAGTGGTCAAAATGTTCAAGAGCACTATTTTCCCAAGGTTTGGAGTTCCAAGAGTGGTCATAAGTGATGGAGGTTCACACTTCATCAACAAGGTATTTGAGAGTCTTCTCAAGAGGAATGGAGTGAAGCACTAGGTTGCAACACCCTATCACCCTCAAACAAGTGGCCAAGTGGAGGTCTCCAACAAGCAAATCAAGGGGATCTTGGAGAAGGTTGTAGGAACCAAGAGGAAGGATTGGTCAGCCAAGCTTGATGATGCTCTTTGGGCATATAGAACAGCATTCAAGACTCCTCTAGGCACCACTCCCTTCAACCTTGTGTATGGAAAGTCTTGCCACCTGCCAGTTGAGCTTGAATACAAGGCATTGTGGGCTGTGAAGCTTTTAAACTTCGACATCAAGGATGCAAAGGAGAAGAGACTTCTTCAACTCAATGAACTGGATGAGATAAGGATGGATGCCTTTGAGAACTCAAGGATATACAAGGAAAAGACTAAGGCTTTCCATGACAGGCACATCCTCAAGAGAGAGTTCAAGGCAGGAGATCAAGTGCTTCTTTACAATTCTAGACTGAAGTTGTTTCCAGGAAAGTTAAAGTCAAGGTGGTCCGGTCCATTTGTGATCAAAGAAGTGAGACCTTATGGAGCCATTGTGCTTTGGGATAAGCAGGGTAATGACTTCACAGTGAATGGCCAGAGACTCAAAGAATACATGGCCACAATACCAAAGGAGGATGGGACATCAACCCCACTCTCTGATGCTCCCCTTGCCTAACCTCAAAGGAGGCAAAGTCAAGCTAGTGACTTTAAACAAGCTCACTTGGGAGGAAATCCCATGGTTATCCTTGTAAATATTGCATTAGGATTTATTTTTCGAAGCTTTTGGATGATGGGAGATCAGTGGGATGCAGATGGTGTGCATGAGTGGGAAGAATAAACAAAAAAATAATAATAAAGGGGTCGGTTTGAGAGGCCGGACTGCCTTAGATCCGAAACGCGCGGTCTGAGATGCGCGAGCCGTGTTACCCGCTCGGACGGCCGGACCAATCAGGACGTGAGATGTGCGGTCCGATTCGCGCGAGTCGGAGGTACCGTGCGGGTAGGTGCGGATGGACGGACGGACGTAGCAGTCGGATGATCCGGAACGCGCGGGACCGAATGCGCGGGATGGATGTGCCGCGCGGGTAGGGACGGGGGACGGACGGACGGACGAAGTATGTGATGTGCCCCGGTTCGTGGATCAGTCCATTGGAGCCAACCAGCATGGAGATCAGGACATTCTGAACAATTCATCCGAGGTTCACCCATCCGACCAGACTAACCGAGCCATAAACCGGATCAACCCGTGTACGTCCAGAATGGATCTAAGGCTGTCCCGATCGTCCCGCGCACGTACTGACTCGTACCACCCATGGCCAGATCAGTTCGGATGAACCTGGACAGTAGCCGAAGGGTCTCCTTGACCAGTCCACCTCAAAACCAGAAACTTTGACCAGTCAACATTATTTTCTGTGCCTTGACTAGATCTGGTCAAATATCTATTTTCTATGTCTTGTTTTCCACAATTTCTTTAAGTCTTTCTATGACTCATTGTACTATAAATATGTAATCTCTACAATGAATAAAATCAGCTCATTTTGGTTGTTTATTCGTTCTTCTTCTCTGAGTGAGAGAGAGTTCTTAGCTAGTTCATCGGTGTGAACCGGCTTGTTGATTTGGTGGTCAGCCAATCATCTTTGTGTGTTATTTGGTGGTCAGCCAACGCACTACATCCTTTCTTTGGTGGTTAGCCTTAGATCGTGGGTATATCAAGAGTCATTCCGCACCTCTTGACGATCCATTCAATCCATCCCAGTTCCAGAAGTGCCTTTGCCTTCTCGGTTCATATCCAACACCCGGCTAAAGTGATCCTTCCCGATTTGGGGTGCATCATTTGGTATCAGAGCCACTTTGGCTGGTTTGTTTCTATCTTTTCATCTTCTTATAAATACTTCTTCTTCTTTCTATCTTAAATCCGGGCCACCTTCTTACCTAGGCCATTTAAAAAAAAAAACGAAAAAAAAAAAAAGTTTCAAAAAAAAAAAGATTTGATTTTTTGGCTAGGTGGTGGAAGAGTAATCCTGCTGGCTGAAGAGAAATCCAGCCTTGGGGTGGTTAAAGCGGATTTCACAAAAAATTCTCTTTTCTCTCTATCTATCTCTTACCATTGTTGCTTTGGGGTTTTGATTGCTGAATTTTGACTGCCTATCATCTTTTGAACCAGTGAAAAGAACTCCGAGTGATCACCTAAAAACCGTGAGCTAAACACTTTGAGAGTGTGAGGATTTTTATTTGCTAACTCTTTTGTTAAGTGTTTTCAGGATGTTTGGACTTCTCAAGAAATCAAAACCACAACAAGATGTTTACTTTCCTTTTAAAACCGTTTTAGAAAAAGAGCAAATGATTTTTGGAAATAAGAAACAGTTTGCTTCTAATGGGTTTGATTTTATGCAGAAACAAAGAAACCAAAGGAAGAGACAAAACAGGTTCGATGATGATGAGAAGTGTGCCAGAAGTGGTGATCGTCCCTTCACCAAAGCCAAGAGAAGCAACCGTGATCTGTTTGATCAGAATGAGCTTCAGACTTATGCCAGCTTGGAGAAGATGTTACATAAGGCAATTCATGCTATTCGGCAACTCAAAAAGAAAGGAAACACCAAAACTTCTCCAGCACCAAAACAGCATGATCTCAAACGAGGTAATCTTTCTTCTTTTTCAAATTCCAATTTGAAAATTAATGAGATCTCCTCTGATAAATGCAAAGCTGTGAAACCCACAAGCAAAGCTCATTTTACCAGGTGCTTCAAATGCCATAGGATCGGTCATTATGCTAACAAGTGTCAAAAGCAAAAACCGTTGGTGACTTTGGAGAATGAGAACGTTGAAACCAAGCCAGAAAAGGAAGACCCTTTGCCAATTTTCGATGACTTCACACATAAGCCAATGGAGGGGCTAGTTGAAAAACAAATCCGTGGTCATCAAGCCAACCAACAAGGATCTTCTTCCATTCAAAAACCGGACCAAACTCAAGGTGAGCATTGTGTTGATTATAATCCTTTTGCTTATAATCCTTTTCCTTTTAATGTTTCAGATTTGAGGACAAATCTTTTTGAAGAGGAAGGGAATGATGTGCCCCGGTTCGTGGATCAGTCCATTGGAGCCAACCAGCATGGAGATCAGGACATTCTGAACAATTCATCCGAGGTTCACCCATCCGACCAGACTAACCGAGCCATAAACCGGATCAACCCGTGTACGTCCAGAATGGATCTAAGGCTGTCCCGATCGTCCCGCGCACGTACTGACTCGTACCACCCATGGCCAGATCAGTTCGGATGAACCTGGACAGTAGCCGAAGGGTCTCCTTGACCAGTCCACCTCAAAACCAGAAACTTTGACCAGTCAACATTATTTTCTGTGCCTTGACTAGATCTGGTCAAATATCTATTTTCTATGTCTTGTTTTCCACAATTTCTTTAAGTCTTTCTATGACTCATTGTACTATAAATATGTAATCTCTACAATGAATAAAATCAGATCATTTTGGTTGTTTATTCGTTCTTCTTCTCTGAGTGAGAGAGAGTTCTTAGCTAGTTCATCGGTGTGAACCGGCTTGTTGATTTGGTGGTCAGCCAATCATCTTTGTGTGTTATTTGGTGGTCAGCCAACGCACTACATCCTTTCTTTGGTGGTTAGCCTTAGATCGTGGGTATATCAAGAGTCATTCCGCACCTCTTGACGATCCATTCAATCCATCCCAGTTCCAGAAGTGCCTTTGTCTTCTCGGTTCATATCCAACACCCGGCTAAAGTGATCCTTCCCGATTTGGGGTGCATCAGTATGCGCGGATGCATACGCGCGGGACACTTTCACCGTGCGGGACGCCATGCGTACGGATACGAAACAGACGCGCGGGCAAGACCACGCGGGTCACTCTCTCCACTCACTCGACCCGCGCACGACCCGCGTCCCAACCCGCGGTATGACCCTGCCGACCCAAGGTATGTTTTTTTTGTTTATTTCTCGACCCAGACCCATCCGTCCATGACCCGACCCGACCAAACCCCCCTAAAACCTAATGAATCGTGCCACTCTCTCCTCACTCCCATCACTTTTCAAAATCAAAATCCTCTCTAGCCTCCAAGAACAAAAAGCACCACAACTTCTTCAATTCCAAACCAAATCACCCCATTTCTTTTCCCACATCCAAGCCTCCCTCCTCTTAGTATAAATCCTTGAATCTTCTCACTTTTATCCTTCATCCAAAGCAAGGTCTGGCTTCATTAAGTTCAAATTCGTAATGCTCATGAACCCTAAATTTTTGAACTTGAATTTTGGCCATTTTCTTGCTTGATTCTTGTGAGATAGACTAGGGAAGGCTCATATATCATGCTGGGTAGTTGATTTTATGGTGGATTTGAGTTTAATTTGAACTTTGAGAAATTAGGGTTCATGAGATTTGGGGTTTTTTCAATTTTAGCCTAATTAGGGTTGATTATGGGCTAGATGGGTGAGATAACTGGTGTTGAAGGTTGATTTGGTCCCGATTTCAAGCTGAGCTCTGGTTAATTTTGATTTTGGCTAGTTTGAAGTTCTTGTGCACAAAAAAAAAAAAAATTTAGAGCATGAGAGCTTCCTTCTTAGCTATTACTTGTCTTGCTTGCCTTCATGATTGCATTATTCTAGTTCCTATTGAGATTGATGATCTTGCTAGAGCTAGATTGTGTTTGTTCATGTTTGTCTCTTTCTTATGTTCACTCTATTTCCAAGGATTGAATTTTCAGGAACAATGGGGAGAAAGAACGAAGCTCAAATAGTGGAAGAGAAAGAGCAGGCTGCAAGGAGGGTGACTGCTCAGATTGGGAAAGAACTTGGCTCCATGCCTGAATCAGAAGAGGAGCGTAGGCAGCAAAATTTGGCCATGCTAAGAAAGAAAGCACAGGCCAAGAGAGATGGCAAAAGAGTTATGGTTGATGAGAGTGTGGCTGACATTGCTCACAAGCAATCCCCTCCAAAGAGAGCAAGAGCGCCTAGGAGCACCAAGTTGAGAGCTTTGGTTTTGGAGAAAGGCACCAAGGAAGGTGCAAATGAACCAGCTCCCACCATAAGAGCCAAGGCGCCAAGAAAGACTATAAAACCTCCTCCCATGGAGCAAGAAGGTGCAAATGAACCAGCTCCCACCATAAGAAACAAGGCGCCAAGAAAGACTATAGAACCTCCTCCCATGGAGCAAGAGGGTGCAAATGCTGAAGAGGAACATTCTGAAGACGACAGTGAGGCTGAGTATGACCCTAACTCAACAGAGCCCTTCAATGATAAAAGGGACAGGCAGAAGACACCCACTGAAGAGGAGCTGTTAGAGCAAATGAGAAAAGGTGTCTCTTGGCCACCAACCAGATTTGCTGATAAAAGGACCCTCAAGGAGTTGTCAATTGAAGATGATATCCAGGAGATGCTAGGCTACATGAGTATGAGCAGTTTTTACACTATGGCCTATCTAACTTATAAAGAAGTCTCTTGCCAATTCCTGTCATCTCTTGAAGCCACCTTTCACACCTCCAAGAATGTGGAGCAAGGATGGGGTATGATACACTTCAAGATTGATGGGAGAACCTACTCAATGTCATTCAAGGAAATTGAGGAAGTGCTTGGGTTTCAAGACCAGAAAAATCCTTCTTTTCCCAAGCTTGCCAGGGTCAAAAGAGAGATGAACATCACACACCTTACTTGGAGGTTGTTAACAGGCAAGACAAGGAGTTCCAACCGCGACAAGAATGCCTCCATCCGACACCCTTCAGTGCGATATCTCCACAGATTGCTTGTGCATACATTGTTCCACAGGAAGGAAGTAGGAACAGTCTTTGGAGATGAACGAAATTCCTGCACCAAGCTGTCCAGCACTATGCATTACAGCCTCATCTCCCTTTGGTTCCTAGTGACTTCTACAAGGATTTTGGTATCGTGGGATTCTTTGTGAAGCGCCTCATGTATTACAAGAGTTGGAGCTGGACAAACAGAGACCCTGGAGCTCAGATTGGGATTGGTGGCTTGATAACACCATTGCTTGCTTACCAAGGGATTAGCTTGGGAAATGATGCAGCTGGCCCCACTTTCTTGGATCTTCAATACCTGAAGTCAGCTCACTTTCTCTCTGGAAGGTTTAATGGGCGGTATGTTTATTCATATTTGAGAGGTACCACAAAGGTTGAGCTGCTCCTTCCCGACTATCCCCTCACTACCTTGACCACTCCAGGAGCCATAAGATTTGACATTAGTGAGAGGCACTTGCTTGGACCTCATGGCGCTTTAGGCCCTATGGCTCTTCCAAGAGGTGAAAAGGCAGCACGCAAGGTGGAAAAATATGATCAGGGGCACTCTAGCAGAGCCACTGCACATCTTTTTGGTCCTCCTCGTTACAAGTTTGACCAATGCACCGGTGCTTTACCTCTTGGTCCTATTCGGCAGGCTCATGAACAGATCAGTACCCTTCAGAGGTGGAACAGAGCTCAAGATAGGACTATCTTCAAGCTCACCAACAAGTGCAAAGAGCTGAGAAGAACTATCAAGCGGCAAGCCGAAGCTTCGGCTCACTTCATGAAGCAGGTGGCTGATGTTCTAGCCAGGGGAGCTGTAGCTGGTTGTAGAGCTGAGGATTTTGATCTTGATGCTTTCACTGCCCCGCCTCCTCAGCCACTTCATGACCCTTCTGAGCCACGGACAAAGAAACAAGCTCTCCGCCATTTGAGGAACCCCTACATCGCCCCATCCGCGTCCGGAAACAAGTCACCAAGCCTAAGCACCACTGCTGATGAAGATGATTCTGAGGGTGAGGCATCAGCCTCATCCCACGCTCCATGAGGTACTCTACTTCCTGATCATTGTATATACCATTCATCTTTGCATTTTCATTTCTTTTATTTTCTTTTCGGCCCTTCTCTACATTTAACAAACACAGACACTGTGTGAATTAAGTGTGGGGGAGGTGTCAAGTTGCTAATAGTCTTGTGTTTTATGACATTTGCATGCACTTGTAGATAGTTATTGCATAGAAAAACCAAAAAATTTTGAAAAATTCGAAAAGCACAAAAAGAATCATGTAGTTGCATTAGGATTGAGTCTAGATCATTCACTTGCATAAAAAAAAAGAGAAAAAATCATCATATAGGTTGAATCATGCATAAGGGGACAAGGATGATAGCTGCCTTGTAAGGATGCTCATGCTAAGTTCTTAATGTGATAACCTTCATAACCATAGTAACTAGCTTGAGCAATCTTAGGATAACTTGTAAACTTTGTGCTTTGAAATCTCTTCCTAAAGCTTATTTGATTGATTGATGCTCTCTCTTTGAAGTTTGCTCCTGTCATATTTAGACTCTAAGTCTCTGGCTCATGGTCCCTTGTGTACTAAGTCATGGATAGAACACTTGAGTTGTCCCTCCCATTGTTTGCCTATCTTTTTGGACATACTCAAGTGGCATTCCACACCCTTAAACCCTTTCCTCCTTTCAAGCCTTCATTGTTTGTTGAGTGAGGCCTTCTTTGGAAAGCTTTACATGTGCATAATGTTGAGAGTATTGGGAACGACAATGCTTGATCTCCATTTTAGCTAGATTAGACACTCATATTGTCTAGCTTCTAGGATGGGGGTGAGTGTTGTATGGTGTGATCTTGGGAAGTGAGAAAGGTTTATGAAAGAAAAAGTTGACTCATGGAGCTCTAAAAGTTATAAGTGATTATGTCTAGAAGGGATAAGAGAAATTAAAAATTGTAAGCTCTAAGTTAATAAGGAAGTCTTGGCCCCCATAAAGAAGAAAAAAAAAAAGAGAATAATGAAAAGGGGGCTAGCAATGTTTAGAAAGAGCTGATAAAATTTTAAAATGTGAAAAATCCCTTGTAAACTTCAATAAGAAAGAGTTCCTAGTGAGAAAGTGTCTTTGAGTATTTTGGGGGGAACCTTTGGGTGAGAGATGTGAGTGGTATTTTGACATTGGGTAGTAGAGTAAAATTTGCTTTCATGTTTAGGAAAAGGGTAGGATAATGGAGATTGAGCATTGTATGCATGAATTGATCCCTTTCTTAGATATATTATGTGCAATGTCAAAGCTACTTTATTTTGAGAGGAAACCACCTTGAAAGATGATTTTGAACCTCTTGATTCACTTTGCACTAAAGCCTCCGTCTAACCAAACCAAATGATTTGGACCATTGGACCATTTGCAAGAGATCATTTGAGTTTGTTTAATGATTGTTAGAGAGCAAGTAAATTTGAGGGTTGTGGATTCATGATGAGTAAGTGTAGGGATCAAAAGAGTTGAAATAGGCCTTGAGAAGTTAGAGTTGGATTGAGTGCTTGCTCTAGCTAGTTGGTATGATTTTGAAAGGTTATCAAGTTGAGAACTAAGAAAAGCATTCTTTTGGCTATGAGTCCCCTCCTTCAAACCTCTCCTCCTTAGTCCTTGCTAGTTTACTTGTGGAAAACTAAAGGACTAGTGTGGGGGAGTTGATGTCTTGCATATTTTCATTGTTTTAGCTTTCCATTTTGTGCATTTTATCCCTTCTAGATTAGACACTAGGCATATTTAGGTTCATTTTGCATTCATAAGTCTTTATCAGGTCTTGGAGTGTACTTTGGAGAATTTGAAGGTGTTTGGGGGTACTTTATTACAAAAAGGAAGGGTGAAAGATAGACATGGACGATGGCCATAAAGAAGTCTTTCTGTGCTAAGATTTGGTGGAAACATGGCATTTTGAGTTAGCTTTCCATTGGGAGTGGTTTCAAGCCATTTGAAGCAATATGGAAGGAGTGAAGGCATGTCAGTACACCCGGGTCAGCACACTTGGCCTGACCTGGCCGCACAGGACAAAGGGATGATGCTGGACGATGCAGCACCCGGACGGACATGCTCGGCCAAGATCACCCGCGCATGAGAACCCAACGAACATACGGATGAGCGGCCTGATCTGCTCGGGCCACCTTACCCGCGCGGGTCAGGACATACCATACGGGTGGACTAAAGCATCTGGATGCGCGGCCTGAGTTGTGCGGTGCGTAGTACCCGCGCGGGACAAGGCGAACAAGACCAGCCGGATGCGCGGCCTAAGCTGTGCGGTACGTAGTACCCGCGCGGGACGAGGCGAACAAGACCAGCCGGATGCACGGCCTAAGCTGTGTGGTACGTAGTACCCGCGCAGGTTGAGGCGAACAAGACCAGCCGGATGCGCGGCCTAAGCTGTGCGGTGCGTAGTACCCGCGCGGGACGAGACCAGACGGAGTTGTACATACGCGCGGGACGGGACGACCATGCCAGCACACCCGCGCGGGACGAGTAACGGCCAGACAGAACTGCGCGGCCAAGCATGCGCGGCCCAGACCGTCCAGCCACGACCCTGAGCGTTTTTTATGCTGTCTTCCCATTTGTCGAGACCTATTGTTTCTAAGGGCTTTTAGTAATTTTGTTCTATGTTTCTAGGGCTTTTAAGCCTAACTATAAGTACCCTTGTTATCCCTAATGAGGGACTTATGTTATTTATGATCTAAGAACAAAACCCTTTGAGTAAAGCTTCATCTTTGATTGAATATCTCATCTCATCTTGTGTTCTTGATTGTTTATTTCATCTCCTTTCTTTCTCTATATGTTTAAGCTTGAATCTCTTATGGGTTTAAGAGTAAGCATGTGGATTAGTGAGTAGATCCATCTTAGATCCATGGGTTAGGGTGATGGAGAATGATTAAGTGTAGATCCAAGGTGTTTAGTGTTAGATCTATCATTTCCTTGCATTGATTTGGTGTTCTTAAAGCTATATTCGAGTTGGCCTCTCAAAGATAGAGTCATAGGCATTTCATGCCCGAAAGGTGTTCTATGAAATGCCTGAACCAACTCATCTGTGCTTTTAGCTTGCTTTGCCTAAGAGATTAGTTGTCAAAGAAGCTAGGATTGCTATTAGACTCGTTCTCCATGTTTGCTTTGATCATTGCAGCCAAAGAGATTCGGTGTACTTGGGTGTTCATTGCAAAAGAGCATCCATCTAGAGATAGAGCTTGCTTAGTTTTGTTTTCTAGGCATAAGGAATTAGATTGATTGAAAAGTTAGCATCTTGGATTGAATCTTAATCATTTGATATCAAGTCCCTACACCCATGGGTCTCATTCTCCTCATAAGAAAGAAAGTTTTACTTTTTGTTGCACTTTACTTATTGTCTTAGTTTAATCATCTTCTTCTCTAATGATTGCATTTAGATTAAGCATAGACTTGCATTCCCTCTGTTTCATTGTCACTTAGGACTGGTTCGACAATCTTATATACTACATCATTTGATTAGAACCCTAGAAAAGTTCTTTCATCAGCATCCGCGCACCAGCTGTGGAAGCTAACAACTTTGAGATCAAGTCAGGGTTGTTGAGTGTGATTGAGAACAACAAGTGCCATGGCTTGGCTGTAGAAGACCCATTTGATCACTTGGACAAGTTTGATAGCTATTGTGGATTGTCCAAGACCAATGGTGTGTCCGAAGATGCCTTCAAGCTCAAGTTGTTTCCATTCTCTCTAGGAGACAAGGCACGCCAATGGTAGAAATCTTTACCTAGTGACTGCATCACTACTTGGGATGATTGCAAGAAAGCCTTCTTGGAGAAGTTCTTCTCCACATCAAGGACAGCCAAGCTGAGGAATGAGATCTCTAGTTTCCAGCAAAAGAACTTGGAAAGCTTTAGTGAAGCATGGGAAATGTTCAAGGGGTATCAAGCTAAGTGCCCACACCATGGCTTCTCAAAGGAGAGTTTTCTGAGCACATTCTATAGAGGTGCCCTTCCTGAGTTCAGAGCAAGATTGGATACAGCAAGCAATGGTTTCTTCCTGGGTAGGTCTGAAGAAGATGCTGAGGAGCTGGTTGACAACATGGTGAAGAGTGATTCAGTTTACAGTGGAGAACATGACAGAGCTGATAGAACAACCAGAGCTGATGACAACCAGACCAAGAAGGAAATCAAATCCTTGCAAGAGAAGATAGACTTGCTGATTGGTAACCAAGCCAAAAAGGATCAGATCAACTTTGTGGGTGGTCCAAGTCAGGAAACTCCTCCCAAGGTTAATAAAGTTGAAGGGTTAGAACGGCAAGAAGAGATTTGCTTCATCAACAACAATGGTACTTGGTACAGGAAGGAGCCTAACTTTCAGTACAGCAACTACCAGCAAAGGTCTTATCCCAACAACCAGCAAGGAGGCTATCAACCCAAGCAAAACACTCAGCAAGGGAACTACAAGCCTAGGCAGAATCCTCCTCCTGGTTTTACAAATCATGGCAATCAGTCTACTCAAGCTCAAGGTAGCTCCTCCCAAACTAAAGCTCCAGATTCATCTATGGAAGCTATGTTCAAACAAATACTGGAAGGTCAAGCTAGAATAGCCAAGGACATTGGCCATGAGTTCAAGACTGTTAACTCCAAGATTGATAGCAGCTATACTGAGCTAAACAACAAGATTAGAGCTTTGGAGAATCAGTTTGCTTCTATGAACTCTCAGCCAAGTCGCCAACAAGGAACACTACCAGGAAAGGCTGAGCAAAACCCCAATGAGCCAATGAAGGCAATCACTTTGAGAAGTGGTAGAGAGCTACCTCCAAGAACTCTCCCCAAGGATGGTGAGACACTAAGTGGGGGGGGGGGGGGGGGGTGGCTATCAACATTGATGATGATGTTGTGATTGTAGATGAGAAGGTTGATGAGGAGATTCTAGAAAAGATTGTTGAAGCTAAGGGTAAAGGAAAGGTTGGAGAAGAGAAGAAAGAACTAAAGCATGGTGAAGTTGCCACTCCAACAATAGACTCTTCTTTTGTTCCTCCTCCCTATGAACCTAAGCTGCCATTTCCTGGAAGATTCAAGAAGCAACTTTTAAAGAAGTACAAAGCACTCTTTGAGAAGCAAATGAGTGAAGTTCAAGTCACAATGCCCATCATTGATGCCTTCATGCTTGTCCCTCAATACAGCAAGTTCTTGAAGGATGATGTGGCTGCCAAGAAGAAGGAAATGGAAGGCATGATGGTTCTTACTCATGAGTGCAGTGCCATTATCCAGAGATTGACAATCCCTAAGAAGCTAGAGGATCCAGGCTGCTTTACCCTACCTTGTGCCATTGGTCCTTTGATGTTTGAGAGATGTTTATGTGATTTGGGATCTAGTGTCAGTCTCATGCCTCTATCTGTTGCAAAGAAGCTTGGATTCATCCAATACAAGAAGTGCAAACTCTCTTTGGTGCTTGCTGATCGCTCAGTCAAATTCCCCATTGGTATCCTTGAAGACCTCCCTGTGATAGTGGAAAATTGTGAAATCCCTACTGATTTTGTTGTGCTTGAGATGGATGAAGAAGCTAGAGACCCCTTGATCCTTGGAAAACCATTCTTAGCCACAGCAGGAGCCCTTATCAATGTGAAGGAAGGCAAGATTGATCTTCATTTAAGGAAAGAGCACACTCTCCATTTTGATATCAATGAGGTAATGAAGAGGTCAACTGTGCAAGGCCAAGTGTTTTACATAGAGGAGATGGAAGCTCTTGCTGATGAGCTCCTTGAGGAATTGGCACTTGGAGAGTTGGCAATAGGAGACCCTTTGCAGCATGCTTTTACAGTGGATAAAGAGGTCCAAGTGGTTGAGAACCAAGAGGGTGGATCTATTGCGGCCATGCTGGATTCTCGCAAGAAGATTGATGATAAAGGCCAGTATGAGGAGCTCAAACAAGAGGTGCACCAAGCTGTTTCAGCCACTCAACAAGGGGACACCCAACAAGATGATTGGAGTGAGCTCAAGGCACCAAAAGTGGAGCTAAAACCTCTTCCCCATGGTGTAAGGTACGTATTTCTAGGCCCTAATGAGTCATATCCTGTCATTGTGAGTAGTGAACTTACTGAACTTGAGCTTTCTCAACTTTTAAATGCACTTAAAAGGTTTAGAAAAGCAATTGGATACTCACTAGATGATATTAAGGGGATATCACCTTCTTTGTGCATGCATAGGATACATCTAGAGGATGAATCAATGACTTCTATAGAGCATCAAAGAAGGTGTATTCCTAACCTAAAGGATGTTGTAAAGAAGGAGATTCTTAAGCTCTTCGATGCTGGTGTTTTCTACCCTATTTCAGATTCTAAATGGGTATCTCCTGTGCATGTAGTTCCAAAGAAAGGTGGTATCACTGTGGTTAAAAATGACAAGGATGAATTGATACCAACTAGAACCATAACTGGCCATAGGATGTGTATTGATTATAGAAAGCTCAACTCAGCATCTAGAAAGGATCATTTTCCATTGCCATTCATTGATCAAATGCTTGAGAGACTTGCAAACCACCCTTTCTATTGTTTTCTTGATGGGTATTCAGGGTTCTTCCAAATCCCCATACATCCCAATGATCAAGAGAAGACAAGATTCACATGCCCCTATGGCACCTTTGCTTATCGAAGGATGCCATTTGGGTTATGTAATGCTCCAGCAACCTTTCAAAGGTGCATGATGTCTATCTTCTCGGATCTCACTGAGGATATAGTGGAGGTAGTCATGGATGATTTCTCTGTCTACTGATCTTTGTTTTCTGCTTGTTTGTCCAACTTGTACAGGTCCTATAGAGATGTGAAGACACCAACCTAGTGCTGAATTGGGAGAAGTGTCACTTCATGGTCAAAGAGGGGATTGTGCTTGGGCATAAGAATTCAGAAAAGGGCATTGAAGTGGACAAGGCTAAGATTGAGGTGATGGTCAGCTTGCCACCACCAAAGACAGTGAAAGACATCAGGAGCTTCCTTGGCCATGCTGGGTTCTATAGAAGATTCAGCAAGGACTTCTCAAAGGTTGCTAGACCCATGACCAAGTTGCTGTGCAAGGAGGCCGCTTTCATCTTTGATGAAGATTGTCTTGAAGCCTTCAAGAAGATAAAGGGTGAACTGGTTAGTGCTCCCATTGGCCAGCCACCTGATTGGGACCTCCCTTTTGAGATAATGTGTGATGCTAGTGACTTTGCTGTTGGGGCTGTCCTGGGGCAGAAGAAGGATGGCAAGACTCGTGTGATTTATTATGCTAGCCAAACCCTGAATGATGCACAAATGAAGTATGCCACAACAGAGAAAGAGATGCTGGCCATTGTCTTCGCCTTTGAAAAATTCAGAAGCTACCTGGTGGGTTCCAAGGTCATTGTGTATACTGACCATGCAGCTTTGAGACACCTCCTAGCAAAGAAGGATGCCAAGCCAAGACTACTAAGGTGGATCTTTTTGCTTCGAGAGTTTGACTTGGAGATTAGAGACAAGTCAGGGATTGAGAATGGAGTTGCTGATCACTTGTCCAGGTTGAAGATTGAAGGTGGAATCCCTATTGATGAGTGACTTAGACAAAAGCATGTCATGTCCATCATGTCAGTGGTGGCAGTCTTTGAGACTGGAAAAAAAGATTGAAGAGGTTAAGGTAGCTGAAGAGAAGGAACCTGGTATGCTGATTTGGTTAACTACTTAGCCACTGGGAAGGAACCATTGGGGCTTGCGGGGTATGAGAAGGAGAAGTTCTACAAAGACTTGAAGAGAAACTATTGGGATGAACCATACTTCTACACCCTATGCAAAGATCAGATTTATAGACGAGTGGTGGCTGAAGAAGAAGTTGAAGGAATCCTCTCACATTGCCATGGATCTTCCTATGGAGGCCATTTTGCTAGATTCAAGACTGTCTCAAAGGTGCTACAAGCTGGATTCTGGTGGCCACACATGTTCAGGGACTCACAAGACTTCATTTCAAG
Organism: Brassica juncea; assembly: GCA_018703725.1. Classification (NCBI taxonomy): domain Eukaryota; kingdom Viridiplantae; phylum Streptophyta; class Magnoliopsida; order Brassicales; family Brassicaceae; genus Brassica; species Brassica juncea. Next base: position 29,109,421 of record CM031942.1, on the reverse strand, counting down.
ATGTGACTCTTGCCAAAGGAGGGGGAACATTACTAAGAGGAATGAGATGCCTCAAAACCCAATCCTTGAAGTAGAAGTGTTTGAGGTTTGGTGGATTGACTTCATGGGACCCTTCCCTTCTTCTTATGGAAACAAATACATCTTGGTGGCTGTAGACTATGTATCAAAGTGGGTGGAAGCATTAGCAAGTCCAACAATGATTCAAGAGTGGTGGTCAAAATGTTCAAGAGCAATATCTTCCCAGGGTTTGGAGTACCAAGAGTGGTCATAAGTGATGGAGGTTCACATTTCATCAACAAGGTATTTGAGGGTCTTCTCAAGAAGAATGGAGTGAAACACAAGGTTGCAACACCCTATCACCCTCAAACAAGTGGCCAAGTGGAGGTCTCCAACAAGCAAATCAAGGGAATCTTGGAGAAGATTGTGGGAACCAAGAGGAAGGATTGGTCAGCCAAGCTTGATGATGCTCTTTGGGCATATAGAACAGCCTTCAAGACTCCTCTAGGCACTACTCCTTTCAACCTTGTCTATGGGAAGTCTTGCCATCTGCTAGTTGAGCTTGAATACAAGGCATTGTGGGCTGTGAAGCTTCAAAACTTTGACATCAAGGGTGCAAAGGAGAAGAGACTTCTTCAACTCAATGAACTGGATGAGATAAGGATGGATGCCTTTGAGAATTCAAGGATTTACAAGGAAAAGACTAAGGCCTTCCATGACAGTCACATCCTCAAGAGAGAATTCAAGGCAGGAGATCAAGTTCTTCTTTACAACTCTAGACTGAAGTTGTTTCCAGGAAAGCTAAAGTCAAGGTGGTCTGGTCCATTTGTGATCAAAGAAGTGAGACCTTTTGGAGCCATTGTGCTTTGGAACAAGGATGGTGGAGACTTCACAGTGAATGGCCAGAGACTCAAATACATGACTACAATACCAAAGGAGGATGGGACATCAACCCCACTCTCTGATGCTCCCCTTGCCTAACCTGAAAAGAGAGGCAAAGTCAAGCTAGTGACTTTAAACAAGCTCACTTGGAAGAAATTCCCATGGTTATCCTTTTAAATATGCATTAGGATTTGTTCTTTTTCAAATGAATCACTTGGAGAATGGTGAGAGCTTGGGAATGAGCTGAATAAAGTTTTGAGATGGAGGAAGTGTATAAAAAAAATGATTTGGAGGTTTGGACCGGGTAGGGTGGACCGGGGTCGCCTACCCGGTCGTGAAGCGTACTGGAACAGACCAGGGACGGGACGTCCGGGTGGAGGAACCCGGTCGTGAAACATGATGGATGGACCAGGGACGGGACGTCCGGGTGGAGGAACCCGGTCGTGATTTGGACGGACGGACGGACCGGGGTGCATTGTCCGGGTAAGAGCACCCGGTCGTGGAGCATACGGATGGATGGACCGGGACGACCATCCGGGTAACGGAACCCGGACGTGAAGAAAGCAAGACGGACCGAGGACGACCGTTCGGGGTGACCTACCCGGTCGTTCTCCGCACGCCTGGATCCGCGAACTGACCCGATGGAGCCCCACGACCCGCGCATGACCCGGCCGCAACCAAGGTAAGTTTTTCTATCCCTAAACCGACCCAAACCCACCTAAAACCGACCCAGAACTCATCCACCCAGCCCAGAACCCCCCTTAAAACCCTAAGCCACCCTCTCTCTCCTCATTTCATCTTCTTCCTCACTAGCCTCCAAGAACATAAATCCCCATAACTTTGTCAAATCTCAACCAAATCACAAATTTCTTTATCCCACATCCAAGCCTTCTTTCCCTAGATCTAATTCCTTGAATCTTTTCATCTTTATCCTTCATCCAAAGCAAGGTATGGTATCTTTAAGTACAAATTCGTAACCCTCATGAACCCTAAAAATTTGAACTTGAAATTTGAGCCTTTTCTTGCTAGATTCTTGTAAATTAGACTAGGGAAAGCTTATATATCATGCTGGGTAGTTGATTTCATGGTGTAATTGAGATTAATTTGGACTTTGAAAAATTAGGGTTCATGAGATTTGAGGATTTTTCATAAAGTGCTTGTTTTAGGTTGTTCTTGGGTTAGATTGGATGCTAGGTTGATGGAGAACTTCAATCTAGGCCATTTTAAGGTTGATTGTGCTTAATTTAGTGGTTTTGATTCTTAGAGATTCTTGTTGCTCATAAAAAAAAAAAAAAATTATGAGCATGAGAACTCTCTAGGATGTTCTAAAGCCCTTTTGCTTAAAGCTTGTTTCTTGTGAGTAATTGATCATTGGAATTATAATTCTTATGCTTTTGATCATATTCCTCATCTTGAGAGGTTTTTCCTTCTTAAGATTACTCTTTTCCAAGGTCTAAAGTTTCAGGTACCAATGGGGCGAAAGAGTGAAGCTGATGTAGAAGTTGAGAAGCAAGAGCGTGCAGCAAGACACACTGCTCAGTTTGGGAAATCTTTGGGTTCACAGCCTGGTACAGAAGAGGAGCGCCGCCAGCAAGCCTTGGCAATGCTAAGGAAGAAAGCACAAGCCAAGAAAGATGGGAAGAGGGTTGTTGCTGATAAGAGTGTGGCTGATGGTGCTTACAAGCAAGCCAAGAGGGATGGAAAGAGATTAGCTGTTGGGGACAGTGTGGCTGATGGTGCTCACTTGCAGGCTCCTCCAAAGAGAGCTAAGGCACCAAAAACTCTAGTGTGGGAGCTCTTGTGATAGAGAAGACCAGCAACAAAGGTGATCATACCCTTGCTCACACTATGAGGGCTATAACTCCACCTAGGAGAGCACCAGACCCTGTGCAATAGGTTGTAGAAAACCTTAACCAGCACAACAAGGAGGAGAAGTTGGCAAGGGCTAAAGCAAAGAAGCAAGGCAAGAAGCCAATGGTTGCAGAAAGTGAAGGTGAAGAGGAAGAGATATCTTCTAATGATGAGCATGCTGATCCTAAATCAAAGTATGACAAGAGGGATAGGTCCAAGACACCTACTGAGGATGAGCTGGTAGACCTTTTGAGAAATGGCATTGCTTGGGTCCTGTTGAGGATGGATTGTACCCATCCACAAAGCCCATCAGACAACAGGCCCAACTAAGCAGTTAAGCGGTTCACAGCCGAGGAGCCGGAGCTCGGCTCCTTCGGCTCGGCTGCAGACTGCTTTTGGCCGAGCAACAGACAGACGAGAAGTAACCGGCTAAACAGCTCAGGACGAGATCTAGTCGAGTCCGACAGGCCGACAAAGGCCCAATCAATTGGAGGGGAGACTAGGTTAAGTCCCATCCGAACGGAGGCTATAAAAGGAGAAGAAAACAAAGGAGAAAGGCATCTGGACTAGGCGGCACAAGCAGAACGGCGAGATTAGGGTTTAGTATCCGTACAATCATCTCTCCGTCACTTGTACTTTTCTGGCTTAAAGCTCTCCGAGCTCCGGCCTTTTATTTACTTTCTCCACCTTTGTAACCTCATCTCGAAATCTAATAAACGCCTCTGTTCGACCCACACTAAGTATTGTTTACTTCATCTGACACCAAACTCACCCTAAACAATTGGCGCCCACCGTGGGGCAGAACAGATCTAGTGTTTCTAGACCGATATGACGACCGAAGGTACGAACCCTGGTACCTCAGGAGAGGAGCCGGAACTCACTCCTCCACCGCCTCCTCCTGTCCCGTTTCTCGCGTCGGAGTTCATGAGTTCGGTCATGGCCCGACTCGCTCATCAAGAAGAAGTCCAGAAGACGACGAATGATCAGCTCGCTGCCAGCTAGCAGCTCCCAGCCACTTCGCCGTTACCTCTTCAATACAAACCCTCCAACTCCGGCAGACGGCGTAGTGACGAACGAAGTCGACCAAATCAGAACCCTAGCAGCCGGCGCCCTCCCGATAGCGTCCGATCTGGCGACTATCCGAGAGCTCGCCGAGCTCAATCTGAACTTCCAGCAGATGAGCTCAAGGATCCACATGGCAACCAGCGCAGCTCCTGAGATCGATAGTGTCATCGCCTCTACGTCACGCACGCCTTTTACTAAGGAGCTAACCAAAGTTAAACTCCGGAAGATGGACAAGTTGCGTTTACCCGACTACAAGCCGGGAGGAGACCCCGTCGAGCATTTGACAGCCTTCAACATTGCTATGGCGAGAGCTCGCCTTTCCCCGGAAGAAAAGGATGCCGGCTACTGTCAGCTATTCGTCGAGACGTTGAACGAACAAGCTCTAACTTGGTTCTCCGGGCTCGACGAAGACTCGATCAGCAGCTTTAAAGGGCTTTCCTCGGCTTTTCTCAAAATCTAAATTATGTTCACCAAGCGTGAAGCGACAGCCTCCAGCCTATGGAACATCAAGCAGACAAAGGATCAAAGTCTCCGCGACTACATGGAGCGTTTCAAGTCAGTTGTGTCGAGAATCAACATCCCCGACAACATTGCCACCGACGCCTTGATGAACACTCTATTGGTAGATTGCAAGTTCCGAGAAGATCTCTACCGAAGTCCCACCTTGTCCCTGCAAGACGCCATTGCTCGGTCTCACAACTTCATCCGCATGGAAGAAGATACAAAGGCCATCCTCAGTAAGCACAACCAGGCAAGGCAGTCGGCACGTAAAAATGCCGCCAATGCTCACGTCGAGCCTCGTCAGCATGCTGCCATAGACAAAACCAACCGAAAGAATGGCCTCCTCTATGTTGTCGATGAGAATGGGAAAAAGTGGAACACCTTTCACCGAGAAACAGATCCCCCGAGTGAGTCACCCCAAGCAACATCAGCCACCGCAACCGCCCAAGTCGATTCCGTAGCAGGATCATCTAGGACCCCCCCGGGTCTCACCAAGTCATGCAAGCTCCACGGCGTCAAGGGTCACGACATTTCGGAGTGCAAAACGCTTTTCGCACAGTTCCTCTCCTCGATCCAAAGTGGCGAGCTCAAGATCCCTGCCCCAAAACCGAAAAACGAAGCGAGTTGGAGCAGGAACAAAGACAGGAAAAATCAAAGGAAGAACCAAGGGAAACCCCGGCAGGATAATCCAAAGCCGAAGGACGCCGAACAAGCGCCTCAACAGCAAGACGATGAAGACGCTTCAGCGGACGAAGACCAGCCTGCAGTCAGGCAAAGGATTGAGGTTGTCCGTGCCCAACCCGAGTCTTCGTCTGATGAGGAAAGTGAACTTGAGGAAGCTCCCGAATCATTGGCTTTGTGTACGCTCATCAAGAGAATGACCACGCCAAGTATCGACGAATCTCCCGGGCCCTCCGACCTCAGATCGAAATTAAACGCTAAGAGATCTAAGCATACATCCCAAGACGGCACCTCAGTCACCGACTTGCGAGAACAACTCAACACCCGCGTAGGCGACTTGCGCGAGAAGCTCGACCGTAAGAAGTCCGACCAACCGACGGAGAGCAATGATCTCCGAGCTCTTCTCCTCAAGAAATAAGCTAGCATCAGACCACGAATCAACGTGATCATGGAAGGATAGCCACCTTGCGGGGATTCAGTACGATCCGTCAAGGATCATCGCCGCCAAGCAGGCACATCACAGCGTTGGCCGCATAAACCTCCTAGCGATCCCCCGATCTCCTTCTCATCCGATGATTTACTCGGTGTCAACCTCCCCCATAACGATCCGCTCCTAGTTGTCGTGGCTATTGACAAGTACGACGTTACCAAAGTACTAATCGATACCGGCAGCTCGGTTGATATCATTTTTCTGCGAGACCATTGTGAAAATGGGTATCGATCTCAAGGACGTGAAACCATCCTCCAGAACACTCACAGGCTTTAACGGCTCTTCCGAGGTGACTCTCGGAACGATCCGTCTCTCAGTGCAAGCAGGAGGAGTAACTCGGATGGTCAAATTCTCGGTAGTCAGCACCAAAGCCCCTTACCACGTAATACTTGGCACCCCCTGGTTGTATTCCATGCGAGCAATCGCCTCTACTTACTACCAGTGCGTGAAATTTCCGGGGATCGACGGGACCGTCAAAACAATAAGAGGAGACCAACAAGCAGCCCGAGATCTCCTGATCGCCACAATCAAGCTGCAAAGGTCGCGGTCACACGTCAACTTGGTATCACCTCCAATAAGCAAAGTTTGCCCCTAAAAGGAAGAAGTACTCGAAGTGCCAGTTGACGAGGCTGACCCGAGCAAAGTGTTAAGGGTAGGCGCTTATCTGTCAGACGAGATGCAACACAAGATCATAGATTTCCTGAAGCAGAATCTTTCCACCTTCGCATGGTCAATGTCCGACATGCTGGGAATTGACATTTCCATAACGACCCACGAGCTAAATGTAGACCCGAACATTAAGCCTACTCGACAAAAAAGGCGAAAGCTGGGTCCAGAGAGATCCAAGGCAGTCGTCGAGGAAGTCGAGCGGCTACTCAGCGCAGGATCGATCGCGGAAGTCCGATACCCGGAGTGGCTCGCCAACCCTGTAGTCGTCAAGAAGAAGAACAGCAAATGGCGCATGTGCGTCAACTTCACCGATCTCAATAAAGCCTGTCCGAAAGACATCTACCCGCTGCCGAATATCGACCGACTCGTCGAATCAACCGCTGGCAACGAGATGCTCTCCTTTATGGACGCCTTCTCGGGATACAACCAGATCATGATGCATCCCGATGACCGAGAAAAGACTCTGTTCATTACTGATCGAGGAACCTACTGCTATATGGTGATGCCCTTCGGACTAAAGAACACCGGAGCAACGTACCAGCGATTGGTCAATCACATGTTCGCCAAGCAACTCGGAAAAATGATGGAAGTCTACATTGATGACATGCTGGTCAAGTCACTCCGAGCAGACGACCACCTAGCGCACCTACGGGAATGTTTCGATATTCTCAACACGTACAAGATGAAGCTCAACCCGGCCAAATGCACTTTCGGCGTCTCGTCCGGAGAGTTCCTCAGCTATATAGTAACGCAGAGGGGAATTGAAGCAAATCCGAAGCAAATCTCAGCCGTTCTCGACCTCCCCAGTCCGAAAAACTGCCGAGAAGTCCAGCGCCTGACCGGCAGGATCGCCGCACTCAACCGTTTCATTTCCCGATCAACGGATAAGTGTCTTCCTTTCTACGATCTCCTTCGAGGAAACAAGAAGTTCCTGTGGGACGACAAATGCGAAGAGGCCTTCAGTCAACTCAAGCATTACTTAACGACTCCCCCTGTCCTGGCGAAACCAGACGTAGGCGACGTCCTGTCCCTCTACATCGCAGTATCATCTGCCGCAATTAGCACCGTGTTGATCAAGGAAGACCGAGGAGAGGAAAGACCCGTTTTCTACATGAGCAGACGGATGACCGGACCAGAAACCAGGTACCCGACATTAGAGAAGATGGCTTTAGCAGTCGTCGAATCAGCACGGAAACTTCGTCCTTACTTCCAATCACACTCTGTCGAAGTTCTCACCGATCAACCGCTCAGAACTGTACTGCAGAACACAAATAGAGCTGGCCGTCTCACCAAATGGGCAATAGAGCTCGGCGAGCTTGACATCACTTACAAATGCCGAACAGCCGCCAAAGCTCAAGTCCTTGCCGATTTCCTTGTAGAGCTGTCGCCATAACTAGCCCAAGACCTTGAAGTTCCGAATTCGAACTGGATTTTACACGTTGATGGCTCCTCGATGAACAAAGGTTCAGGAGCAGGAGTTCAGCTCCAATCTCCGCCAGGCGAGCTCATCCGCCAGTCGTTCAGTTTCGGATTCACAGCGTCAAACAACGAAGCGGAGTACGAATCCCTCATCGTCGGGCTTCGCCTTGCATAAGCAGTCAAAGCCAAGCGACTAAGTGCGTACTGCGACTCGCAGCTTGTCGCCAGTCAGTTTAACGGAGACTATGACGCGCGTAACGATAGGATGGACGCTTACCTCCGAGTGGTTCAGGCACTTGTTAAGGAATTCAAATTCTTCAAACTCACAAAGGTTCCCAGGGGAGAGAACGTATGTGCTGACGCGTTAGCAGCACTCGGAAGTAAACTCCGCGATCAAGTCAAAATGACCATCCCGATCCATCGGATTGAAAAGCCGAGCATCGACGTCTCGGTTAAGGCAACCGACTTCGCCGCCGCGATTTCCGAGATAACGCCCCAACCAGTGCCTGACTGCGATGCGGAAATGATGGATCAACAGCCCCACGACTGGAGTGACGAATTCATTCAATACCTCACCAACGGCATAATCCCAGCCGACAAATGGGCGGCAAGACGGCTGAAAAGACGCAGTGCCCACTACGTCGTCATGGACGACGAACTTCACCGAGTAACGGCCAGCAAAGTTTTCCTCAAGTGCATTTTCGGCGAGCAGGCGAGATTGGTAATGGCGGAAACCCACGAAGGAGCGGGTGGAAACCATTCCAGAGGTTGGGCACTCGCCTTGAAGGTCCAAAATTCAGGATTCTTCTGGCCAACGATGAATACCGACTGTGAGTCGTATGCTCGGCGATGCGATAAATGCCAACGACACGCCCCGAGCATCCATAGCCCAACCGAGTTACTGCGAACCTCAGCAGCCCCCTACCCGTTCATGAGATGGGGAATGGACATCATCGGACCAATGCCGAACTCTCGCCAACGTCGTTTCGTGCTGGTATTAACCGACTATTTCACAAAGTGGATCGAAGATGATGCCTCCGCACAGGTCACTGAGAAGGAAATCCGTGGCTTCGTATGGAAAACATTATCTGCCGTCACGGTTTACCGTACGAGATCGTGACCGACAATGGATCTCAGTTCATATCCGGAAATTTCAAGGACTTCTGCAATAAGTGGGACATCCGACTAAGCACATCAACGCCGAGATACCCGCAAGGAAACGGACAAGCAGAATCTTCAAACAAGATCATCATCGATGGGATCAAGAAACGTCTCGATCTCAAGAAAGGGCATTGGGCCGATGAACTCGACGGCGTCCTTTGGTCGCATCGAACAACCACCCGAGATGGAGGCAATGGCCCCCGCCGAGGTCAATGTAACGAGTCTCCGCCGAGCAAAGATGCCCCAGTTAGTCGAACCCAACCGAGAGATGTTGTTGGATGCCCTTGATGAACTTGAAGAGAAGCGCGACCAAGCTCTCCTCCGAATCCAGAACTACCAAAACCAGATTGAAAGCTACTACAACAAAAGAGTCCGATCACGCCCTCACGAGCTCGGCGACCTCGTCCTACGGAAGGTCTTCAAGAATACGAAAGAGCTCAACGCCGGAAAGCTTGGAACAAATTGGGAAGGATCATATAAAATCAGTCAAGTTGTAAAGCCAGGAGTATACCGACTCGAAACTTCCCGCGGAGAAGCAGTCCCACGAGCTTGGAACTCCATGCACCTTCGTCGCTTTTACTCGTAGAAACGAGCAACTATTCACGTCACTTTTTGCACCGCAAAAAAAAAAAAAAAAAAAAAAAAAAAAAACCGAGTAGATGCACCCTACGGTCGCTCCTACCCGTCCGAATAAATGACCTACGTCACTTTTACTCGGGCAAAACGAACTACGAAAGGCTTGATCCTCCTCGGAGGTACGTAGGCAGCCCCTCTACGGGGTCCATCCCCAACCAAAAACAAAAAAAAACTCATAATTTACGATAGAGCAAAGTCTCTAACCAACGATGCTAGCCCCTTGACCCGCAAGCGGCGCACAAGCACTCTCCCAGACAGTCGACGAATCCTGATCAGATGACGTCGACGGGAAAAGCCGAGCTACCGTCACCGATGCATCCCGCATTGACCGACTCTTGAGTGAAGTTTTCGAGCCTTATCACAAACCGAAGAATCGTGAGTGGGCCGACCAAACTTCTCTCGGTTACTGTGTAGCGTCTCGAATACCTCTTCCTCGGAAAATCATTTCAATTCTTGTCTTACTTCAATTTCATTGATCTTCTTGGCAATAGATCAGATTGACTAAGTCATTTCAATTCTTGCCTTAGTTCAGTTTTATCGATCATATTGACAACTGGTCGGATTGACTAAGTCATTTCATATTAAAAAAGGGGGTACATCCCGAGTATCCTACAACAAGGTTCATCAGGCCAAAGAGTACAAAAAAAACAACAACAAAGGCTTCAGCGAGCCGGAATTCGACACAAGAAAAAGAAAAGAAAGTATTACATCAAATCCGAGCTTTTACTCTCCCATAGAAGGACCCGAAACTCGACCAAAGGGCTGCGGAGGCAGATCTACCCTAAGTCCCGCGGGGTTCTCACCTCCCGTCTTTGGGTTGCCAGAGCTAGAAGCCGACGAACTGCCCACCCCCGACGCCTTCGCTGAAGAATCAACTAATACGATAGTAGGGGGGGGGCGGCCTCGTCCTTCGGAGCAGCCGCGTTCACCGTCACCTGCTCCGCGCGAAGGTTGGAAGACCCAGCGGGCTGAATGAGCTCTCTCTCACGCCCTTCGGAAGGAAGGTCTGAATTACTGCGAGGAGTTCGGAGGGTAAACGCCGCCTCCAAATCGATTAAGTCTGTATTCGATCCGTACGGATCAATTCGCCCCCAGACATCTTCGATCAAGAATAGGGACTCCAGCACTAAAGGCGAGAGGCGGAGGTAGTCTTCAGGGATCTCCTTAACTTCCAGACGAGCTGCTTCCTCCCTGAAGTGCATCTCCTGCTCGGCATAAGTGTCGATGGTCGCCTGCGAAATGTCAACACCTGAATCCCTTATCTGCTCGAGACATTTCCTCGTCCCAAAGGCTTGGCTATACAAACATCGGGCATCGTCGTATTTGTTCCTTTTCTCTTCGCGAAGGCGAATCCGATGAAAACACCTTTCGGCTTTCGCGATCATGGCGATCATCACGCGATTCCTCTCATGCGTGACCTCATACTTGCGGGATAACTGGAGTCGCCCCACTTCTTCCGCGTGCCTCAACAAGTCCCTGACCTTCTCCCTCTCGAGTTCCGCCTTACCTCTCTCCAGTTTGCCGACCATGTGCTCGAGATCCTTCACCGACTCCTTGCACATCTGCAGTTCAGCCGCGTCGGCGATCCTCGTCTCGTTGAACTCTCTCCTGAGAGTTTTCTCCCTGACGATCGCAGCGTCTCTCTCACGGATGGCTTCCCGGAGAGCCTCTTCATGCGCAAGCTTGAGTCTCTCCTTCTCCTCCTCGCCCTCCCGAAGCTTCTCTTGGGCCCGCTTTAGTGCCGTGTCGTATTTCCCGACCACGACATTCCAGTCGCCTTGGTTCTGCCCAAGCAAATAGAAAGGAGGAGTTCACAATCACCTCCAACAAAAAAATAATAAAAAAAGAAGAAAAATTTATGTTCTTACCTTAACTGACGAGCAAGCAGCTTGCTTGTAATCATCACCAAAGGCGAGATCCACCACTGGAGGTAGCTCGTCAGGTCCGCCTTTCACCAACTGCACTAGTCGGCCGCACTCCTCCGGGTAGAAGGCCAGGGGAAGCTCACGTTTGAACCTGAACACGATCTCGTCCCCTGGGGTCTCCCTAGGACGTCCGGGTACGCGAATCTCGGACCCGCCCTGACACCGAGACGGCGATCTCTCGAGCAAGCGACCACGCTCCCCTTCGGAAATTGGCGGGACACCTAAGTTTCCTGCGACTTCTCGATCACTCGCAGGAATCCCAGAGAAACTCTCGCCAGCAGCTAGCCCTTCCCTCTTCCTAATCCGTGAAGCCACGGTCTGGTTCTCGTCGTCGTCCGAGTTGTGACCCACCACAACGTTCTCAGGAGCTAAGTCCTGAAGTTCCTCTTCGACAACGGAAGAAGCGCGGGGTTTGACCAAACTTTTCTTCTTCGGCTTCTTCTTCTTCGGAGCAACATCGGCAGGAGAATTCCCGGGTTCCGTCTCGTTGTCACCTTGAGCTCCAGACCCCACATCCGGTCTCTTCCTCTTGCTTTTATTCTTCTTCTTGGAAGGATCAGTCGAAGGCGTTTGCTCGATATTCTCCCCTTCCTTGGGCACTGTCCGACCGCTGGAAGCCTTCTTCTGCATCGGACCCTTCTTTTTAGAGGATCCACCGGTGGGCGTCTGCTCGGTCACAGTAGGAGCAACGACTTCTCCCCTTGGCCCCGACATTCCCTCTCCACTCTTAGGGGCACCTCCTTTGGAACCTATTTGGGCCGATACGATCAGGCTGAGGTCGGCAATTCCTTCATTGCTCTCACTCTGATGATTTCCTTTTGTTCGGTTGGCGAGAAAAGCGCCAATCTCTTCTTGATCCTGGCCTTGTTGATGTAAGGAACCAAGGTCGAAGTCCAGTTCTCTGCAAAAGGAAAAAGAGTGAGAACGCCCCTAACACTTCAGTTTTTTTGTACTCGGAAGGAAGGAGAAAAGGGAAGACACTTACGACCAGCGATCCAATCAATGGATCTCTTAATCCTCTCACCGGAAAAGTTCTTCCAACAGTCTTGTCTCCGCGACGCGACGATCCGAGCACTCTGCCTCTAATCCTCGGGGTACGAAGCAATGTTCGGGTGAATGACTGCACACACAAAAAAATATATAACGTCAGAAGAACACGCTGCGATCACTAATAAGTTACTGTGCTGTACCCATATCCGAATTCCAAAGAACGCGATAGCTGGTTTTCGGCGGTTCCTCAAACGCGAATCTATTGGACTTCACATAGAAGTACGATCGCTGCCAGTTAGTTGTTTTAGACGGATATCCCGTAACTACGTTGTAGTTTTGACGCATCCTCGTCGACACCAGTCCGTCCACAACGGATACCAAGGTCAACTCCTCGAATGACCGGACGCTTAGCAACGTCCCCGCCTCGGCCGCAATTATCGACAACATGACCATCAGGCGGATCGAGCCGTTCATTAACTGACTCAGGGCGATTCCCCTCCGAAATGCATAAGCCGTGACTATCCGAGGAATCGGAAACCACAGCTTCGTGTCGTCCTAGAAGTACGACTCGTAGACGCACTGATAGCCTTTCGGTGGAGACCATGGTCTCTGCTCGGGCGTCGGTATAATGAACGTAACCCCGTGCGCGACGAGACCCCGGAGAACGTCTTGGACCGAACTGATGGTAGATCTCGTGCTCTCAACATTCGGCCAATCCTGCCCCTCAACGTTTGGAGGCCGTATCCTTCTGACCTCCAACGGACCATCCCAGTGAAGATGTTTCCCGGGTAATAACTCATCGGAATGATCCGAGAATCCACCACCTCCTGACCATCGTCATCACCTCGGAATTGGTCACGAGCCTCCGCGACGAGAAGACGCTGGACCAGGTCCATATTCCTTGTGTCCATCATGGCCTCGTGATGAACACCGGTCAGATCTTCAGACGAACTTCGAGCAGATGCTACCCTTTTCCCTTTTTGTTCCCGAGTTAATCGCTGATTCGACGACATCTCGGAAAGACAAAATCCTAAACCAAAATTAAGAGAGAGAAGGAGAGAAGAGAGAGAAAGTACCTTGCGGGTGCGGAGAGAAAATAGACGAAGTGAGGGAGAGCCGCACTATTTATAGGAGGAGACGAGCGCACGGATCAAGGCGTCATTATTACGCCTAAAGAGGCCTAGTTACTACTGGCGCGTGCCGCACGGTCGCGCCGGTTTGACTTCCCGATTTCGATCTGAGACCAAACTTACAATCGTGCTGGTTTGATTTCTCGATGGCAATGACGAGTTCCCATCTCGGGAATCACGTCGGTTTACCCGGGTTGCGCCTTTTGTCCTCCGAACTAAAAACTTCCAATTCATCGAAGACCGATCGTCGATCTATCGATAAACTGGGGGGGGACTTACTGTTGAGGATGGATTGTACCCATCCACAAAGCCCATCGAACAAAAGGCCCAACTAAGCAGTTAAGCGGTTCACAGCCGAGGAGCCGGAGCTCGGCACCTTCGGCTCGGCTGCAGATTGCTTTTAGCCGAGCAACAGACGGACGAGAAGTAACTGGCTAAACAGCTCGGGACGAGATCTAGTCGAGCCCGACAGGCCGACAAAGGCCCAATAATTTGTAGGGGAGACTAGGTTAAGTCCCATCCGAACGGAGGCTATAAAAGGAGAAGGAAACAAAGGAGTCAGGCATCTGGACTAGGCGGCACAAGCAGAACGGCGAGATTAGGGTTTAGTACCCGTACAATCATCTCTCCGTCACTTGTACTTTTCCGGCTTAAAGCTCTCCGAGCTCCGGCCTTTTATTTACTTTCTCCACCTTTGTAACCTCATCTCGAAATCTAATAAACGCCTCTGTTCGACCCACACTAAGTATTGTTTACTTCATCTGAGACCAAACTCACCCTAAACAGGTCCCTACCAGATTTGTTAATAAGAAGATCTTGCAAGAGATGTACCTTGATGATGATGTTGAAGCCATGCTTGAGCACATGAAGGTGGGCAGCCTCTACTCAGCAGCTTACCCTACTCACAAAGAAGTCTCTTGCCAATCCTTGGCTACACTAGAAGCAACCTTTCACACTTCCAAGCATACACAGCAAGGATGGGGAGAGATCAAATTCAAGATTGAGGGTGAGGTGTACTCCATGTCTTTCACAGAGATTGGTGAAGTTCTTGACCTCGAGGATCAGAAAAACTTTTCACTTCCAACACTCAAGACAGCCCCTAAGGAGAAGACCATTTCTGAATCAATGTGGACCTTGTTAACAGGACAAGGAAGAGGAGGCCCCAAGAAAGAGAAGAATGGAGCTATTAGGCATCCCACTATGCGCTACCTCCACAGGCTGCTTAACCACACCCTCTTCCAGAAGAAAGAGATAGGGAATGTTGCTGGAGAAGAATTGAGATTCCTTCACCAAAGCGCCCGACACTTTGCTTCCTTTCCTCAGCTCCCTCGTGTCCCGGATGACTTCTACTCAGATTTTGGTATGGTTGGCTTCCTTGTACCGCGCTTCACGCACTACAAGAGTTGGGCTGGATAACCCCATTATTGGCTTACCAAGGGATTGATTTGGGTGATGATGGAGTAGGTCCTACTTTCTTGGATGGAGCTTACCTGAAGACGGCTCAATTTCTAAGTGGACGGTTTAATGGGAGATGCGTCTATTCCTACTCGAGGGGTGGCAAAAGGGCTGAGCTGTTGCTTCCTAGCCCAGAACTCACTTCATTGTGCACTTCAGGAGACATCAGCTTTGACATCAGTGAGGAGCACCTCCTTAGGAGTCATGGACCCCTTTTCCCTGTGAACCTTCCCAAAGGTGACACGGCAGCAAGCAAGAAGAATGCATATGAAGAGGAGTACACCAGAAGCACCACTACTCATCTCTTTGGCCCTCCTCGCTACAAGCTTGAGCACTGCACCAGTGTCCTGCCTCTTGGACCCCTTCGCCAGGCTCATGACCAGATTAGAATCCTCCAGAGGTTGAACAGGGATCAAGATAGGACCATTTTCAAGCTCACCAACAAGTGCAAAGATCTGAAAAGGACTGTGAAGAGGCAAGCTGAAGTTTCATCCCGGTTATTGAAGAAAGTGGCTGATGTTCTAGCTAGGGGAGCTGTAGCTGTCTGCAAGGCTGAGGAATTTGATCTTGATGCTTTCAATGCACCCCCTCCTCAGCCACTTTATGACCCCTCTGCACCGCAAACCAGGAAGCAAGCTCTCCGCCGCTTGAGGAACACTTACATCGCCCCATCCGAGTCCGGAAACAAGTCACCATCCCTAAGCACCACTGCTGATGAAGATGACTCTGAGGGTGAGGCATCAGCCTCATCCCATGCTCCATAGAGGTAATCCAACACCCTATCATTATATATACCATTCATCATTTCATTTAGTTTTCATTTTTCTTTCTTTCTTTGGGCCCTTCTCCACATTTAACAAACTCAGAGACTGTGTGAATTAAGTGTGGGGGAGGTGTCAAGTTTCTAATAGTCTTGTGTTTTATGTCATATGCATGCACTTGTAGATAGTTATTGCATAGAAAAACCAAAAAAAATTTGAAAAATTTGAAAAGCACAAAAAGAATCATGTAGTTGCATTAGGATTGAGTATAGATCATTCACTTGCATAAAAAAAAGAGAGAAAAATCATCATATAGGTTGCATCATGCATCAGGGGACAAGGATGATAATTGCCTTGTAAAGATGCTCATGCTAAGTTCTTAAAGTGATAACCTTTATAATCATAGTAAGTAGCTTGAGCAATCTTAGGATAGCTTGTAAACTTTGAGCCTTGAAAACTCTTCCTAAAGCTTATTTGATTGATTGATGCTCTCTCTTTGAAGTTTGCTCCTGTCATATTTAGACTCTAAGTCTCTTGCTCATGGTCCCTTGTGTACTAAGTCATGGATAGAACACTTGAGTTGTCCCTCCCATTCTTTGCCTATCTTTTTGGACAAACTCAAGTGGTACTCCACACTCTCAAACCCTTACCTCATTTCAAGCCTTCATTGTTTGTTGAGTGAGGCCTTCTTTGGAAAGCTTTACATGTGCATAATGTTGAGAGTATTGGGAACGACAATGCTTGGTCTCCATTTTAGCTAGATTAGACATTCATATTGTCTAGCTTCTCGGATGGGGGTGAGTGTTATAAAGTTTGATCTTGGGAGTGTGAAAAAGAGAGGAAAGAAAAGGTAGACTCTTAGAACTCAAAAGTGATTAAGTCTTTAGGGATAAGCAAATGAAAAGTCTAGCTCATTTGTAATGAAAGTCTTGGCCCCCATAAAAAAAAAAAAAGAGAGATGAATAAAGAAAGGGGGCTAGCCAAAGTTAGTATGAGCTAATAAGTGTTTAAAAAGTGTAAAAATTCCTTGTAGACTTCAAAAAGAGAAGAGTTCTAAGTGAGAAAACGTTCTTGAGAGTTTGGGAAATCTTTGGGTGAGTGAAGAGAGAGTGAGGCTTGGCATTGGGGAATAGAGTAAAATTTGCTTTCATGTTTAGGAAAAGGGTAGGACAATGGAGATTGAGCATTGTATGCATGAATTGATCAATTTCTTAGATATATTATGTGCAATGTCAAAGCTACTTTGTTTTGAGAGTAAACCACCTTCAAAGATCCTTTTTGAACTACTTGATTTGTTTTGCATCAAGGCCTTTCTCACCAAACCAAATGACTTGGACCATTTGACCATTTGCAAGAGATCTTTTGAGTTTGCTTAATGATTGTTAGAGAGAAAGTGGATTTGTGGATTGTGGATTCATGATGAGTAAGCTCATATCACTAATATCAGCTTCTTCTAAGTTACTCAATTCTCCAGACACATGTTGTTCATCATCTTTCACCATATATTCCATCATAGATCTCATCTCAATCTCTAAAGTTGCTGCAGTATTTTCGTTGACGAAAGCGTTTGCAATGTCATTCCAAGCAGTTAGAGATCCTGGTGGTAGCTTCTTCAACCAATGAGCTGCATCCCCAGCAAGAGAGTATGGAAATAATTTGTAGAAGTAGTAGTCTTCAGAGACTCCATTGCTTTTAATGGTTGATGCTAGATCTTCGAATGATTCGAGGTGGTGAATGGGATCTTCATGAGGAAGACCATGAAAGGGATGCTTACCAACAAGAGGGATATATGCAGGGTTTAGCTCAGGGACAGAGCTCTGGGGTGTTGAACGACGCAATGCAGACCTTTTAGCGTAAAAAATCCTCAGGTCTGTCATAATCTCTGAGTGCCTTTTGTCTTCAAGTCCCAACGTTCACAGCAGTAGCATCAGGGTTTACAGAAGGTAATGATCGATGACGAAAGTCTGTATCGATTGTTTCTAAAGTGCGGATATCGATCGATTCTGGGGTGCTACTGTCGATCGATGCTGAAGTTGGATCTCTTGTATCAGCTTCTTCTATAATGCCTGACTCTCCAGATCCATGTTGTTCATCATCCTCAACCATATTATGGTTGACCAGCTGTTCTCTGTTCAGTTCGTCCCTTTGGGTACCCTCATCTGCATGGTGAACTTGAATGGTTTGGCTTCTTGACATGAGGAGTCGGGGTTTCAAAATCTTCATTCTGCTCGCTGTAGACAAAATCCATAATCTGACTAAGACTAGTCATTATTCCTTTCTCCTGATCTTCAATCACCTTGTCCACCATGTAATCAAGCCTTTTACTTCGAGTTGCTACAGCTATGCTAAAAAATTTACCTAGGAAGGCGCCTTTTATGTCCTCCCAACAGGTTAGAGATCTTGGCTGCAGCTTACTGAACCAGCTAAATGCACCTCCAGAGATAGTATAAGGAAAAATCTTGCAGAGTATGAGGTTTTCGGATATTTCATTATGCTTCTGCCTTGAAACTAGACTCTCAAGCTCTTTGATGTGGTTTCTGGGATCTTCATGCGGAAGACCTTGGAAAGGATCCTCACTTCCCCAATCATAAAATTGGCGTGTCAAATCAAAGGTATCCATCTCAGCAACAACAATTACATCAGGGATTACAGTACCCCTCTGCATTAATCAATTGTCCTGTGCTGCTGCGAGGGCGACCTTCTTTGTCTCGCCAGATACCCTTGTTGTCGATCTTAAGTATCAGCCTTTCGTCCTTCTCTATCTCTATGCTGGAAACGTTGCTCGACATTCGATGAACAGTATTTGAATGAACAATGTTTTGATGAACAGTTTTCGGGTGAATAGTGTTTCGATGAACAGTGTTTCGATGAACAGTGTCGCGATGAACAGTGTTCAGGTGAACAGTATTGCGATGAACAGTGTCAATCGAGGGGGGATGAACAGAGTCGATCGACGGGGGATGAACAGTGTCGATCGACATCGGGTGAACAATGCCGAGGTGAACAGTACCGGGATAAACAGTGTCGATCGACGTCAGATGAATAGTGTCGATCGATGTCGGGTGAATAGTGTCGATCGATGTCGGGTGAATAGTGTCGATCGATCCAGGGTGAACAGCATTTTCCGACACAAAATGAATAGTATCATGATGAATAGTGTCAGGATGAACAGTGTCAGGATGAACAGTACCTGGATGAATAGTATTGCGGTCAACAGTACCCGGATGAACAGTAACAGGATGAACAGTACCCGGATGAACAGTTCCGCGGTGAATAGTGTTTTCCGACACATGATGAATAGTGTCGTTCAATGCTTGGCTCGCGCTGTCGATCGATGCTTCTTGGAGGATGTCGATCGATACTTCCCTTATAGACTTACGGATCGTGCAAGAACCAGCTGGCTCCTTCTTTGAAGGACCTAGAAATCCTCTCTTCATTGTTTCCTGGTACTAAGATGTATGTACCTGAAAAAGAAGAAAAAATTTATGAGAATTTTCGAACAGTAACAAAACCTAGACTAAATCTAACTAAACAAGATCTAATGGCGATCGAAGCTCTCCGGCAACGGCGCCAAATTTGATATCACTCAAATTATCCTAAAGAGTGACTTTACTCTCTCAAATAAGAGGTTCAGTTGTAGTACTTAGGGATCGAATCCACAAGGAGCTAGGGAACCAATCAGATCTAATAGTTATATGATTAAGTTAGGCTAATAGGTATAAAGCAGTAAATATAGCAACCAATAAATAAAAGAGTGAACAAGTTGAACAAGACAATTATTCAACGAGGCAAGGAGTTGATTGATGGAAGGATGGTTGCTAGATCTAGGGTTTCTATTCAGGTATTAGAGATTATAATCCTATAGATCCCTAACAGTTGCATGCATGATATATTAGAGCTCAGTCGCTTAACATCAGTGATCTCTCACTGGTTAACTAACTAGATCTTGGATCTCAACCGTCATATGTTGATCACAAGAAAGTGTTGATCGATGATCCTTTAAAGATATCGATCGATACACCTTTCGCTACGTCGATCGATTGTCCAGTCTGGATATCGATCGACGACTTCTAGTTAAGCCTTGGCGCGAGAATGATAATGCTCACTAAGTTTCTAGATCAGCTCGTGACTCTCACTAGAATCCTTAGCTCAATAGATAGTTCAGGGTTGTACTTTAAGGATGCTTAAATCTACAATACTCCTAAGTTCAATATTCTAGTTAATTACTCTAGAACAAGCATTAAGGACAACCTATTGATGAATACCACAACTTAGCAATCTATAGTTGGGGCTAATCCCTTTAACCTATCTGAACCCTAAATCCAACAGGTGGATCTATTCAGACATGAAGTTTGTCACAGAAATCATAGATGAATAGATATAAAACTGAAATAGAATAGATAATAAAAACCAATGGAGTTCCAGGAGGAATCTGATAGGAGTTCCTCCTTTCTCTCCAAACAAAGAGAATAATAGAATAGAAAAGCACAAAGAAAAGCGCAGCCGTCAACAATGGCTTAGAAAACACATAAATAGGGTTTCTGGTCGTTCAAGGGTATTTTGGTAACTTTGTGGTGGATCCTGGGCTTCAATCGGTCATAAAATATGCTTGGTCCACATTCTGAGATCCATATAGATCGATATGAAATCTGTTGCATCGATCGATATGCATTCCTCTTCTCGACAGCTTCCTCTCGCGAGGCAGACTGACCACTCTTCAGTAAAATGGGCATAACTTCTGCTACAGGATGCTGATTGACCTGAGACCGGTGGCATTGGAAATCTAACTCAAAGATCTATCTTTTGTCAAACGATGGGCTCAATCTAACGGTGGAAAGGTCTCCATCCATAGCTAAACATCTGACGCGTCTGTGCAGTTCTGCACCTCAAAAGACTCCAAAATCACCATATTTCTCCAGAACGTACCTGAACCTGTAAATACTCTAAATAGACTCTATATCGTATTAAATATATATAAAAACACCTATAGACCATGGCTAAGAATGGGTAAAATCCATGGTCGATCAATATGCAAGACGCTTTTGAATGGCCTTGACTTCCTTCTGTAGCCACTCTGCCTGGGAATCCAATCCACCAATTTTGTTGTCGAATGGAAAGTAGATGTCATCACACCTCTTGTCAATTCTGTCTTCCATAGTGTCCATAGCTGTGTAGAGCTTGGCTGTGATCTGATCAACTTCTGCTGCTGTGTAAGGAATTTGTGCAGGAGGAATCTTGGCATCGAACGATGCGGCTCGTGTCCTATCGATCGATGTCGATCATTGTTCCTTAAAACCAAGTTGATCTTGTAGTGTGCACACATCCTTCTGTACTTGGATCATCTGCTTAGACAAGCTGTCCAAGTATCGCATGATAGGTGAAGTGAAACGGTCATGCATATCTTCATAGGATTTCAACCTATCTTCCACTGCTGCGAACTTGCTGTCGATCGATGTAGAGGTACATATATCGATCGATGTGTCTTGCTGATGTTGACACTGATCTTTCTTGCGGATTGCATCCAAATCCTGGTGTAACAAATTAATTCTCTTATTTAACTAGTCCACATTGTTGTTGAGAGAGCTGTAGACGTCATTAATTTTCGTGTTGATGTAGGCGATCTCTCATTCATCCTCCTTCTTTGCTGAAACTTCAGCTTGTGCAGGTTCCCTGGATGATTGCGGCTGTATATCGATCGATGCGACATGGTTGGTGTCGATCGATGCTGATGGCGTAGCTTCCTTCTCAAGTTGTTTCTTCATACTATCAATCTCAATCCTCATCTCTGCAATGCTGCTGGAAAGCTCATTGAAGCCTCTGTTCAAAGGTTGATAAGTATCATCCACCAGTGTCTGAAATTCTTCTCCTAACTTTTCTTGAGCTCCAGAAATACCAGAGGCCAGCTCATTAATCTCATCTTTGGTGTAAATCTCTTGTGGTAGCCTGGTCTCTGTGAATGAAGCAACATGTTTTGGAAGACATATGTAGCTGTGAGCAAACAAAGATGCTCTCTCCAGGATGTTTCTGATGTCTTCTTTGGTGACAGGGATAACTTCTCCAGCTAATCCCCTTGCGTATCCAAACTCATCTCTATAGACAACATACTCATCCTTCTGTTCCCCTTTAAATCTTCTGGCTCCATACTGATCATAAGCTCGAAGTTCAGACTTAAGGTGTCTATCGGTCGATGCTGGATGATTCCTGTCGAGCGATGTGGATGTTGCCTGATGTCTTGCATATTTTCTTGGTTTTAGCATTTCATTTTATGCATTTTAATCATATAGATTAGGGCATTAGGCATCTTTAAGTCCATATTGCATTCATTTGTCCCTATCAGGTGTTGGAGTGCCTTGTGAAGAGATTTGGGAGCTTTAAGACTCAAAAAGAGGTGAAGAGTGAAGTTTGCCCATGAAAAACCAAATCAAGCCAGACCATACCGGTAAGGACCGACCGGGAAGAAGCATCCGGGCGGGAGAGACGTGCTGGACAGTGCAGGTAAGGACGGGGAAGGACCGTCCGGGGTGATTCACCCGGACGGGAGAAGACTGCTGTCCAAAGCGTGATCCAGCCGGGGAGATTCGGCCAGGACGATGCACCCGGACGGGATGAGAGTGCTGGAAAAGACCTGATCCAGATGTTGGGGTCAAAATCGGTCACGACGGAATCGATGCCGAAAAACCTCGGAAAAACCAAATCTCGGTCAAAACTTCGAGAACGAGTAACCGAAACTGATCGTCCGGCGAGCATGGGCCAGCTCACCGGCGAGCTCTCCCGAGACAAGGGAGAGTTCGCCCGGCGAGCGCAGGCCAGCTCGCCCGGCGAGCACGGGCCAGCTCGCCGGCAAGCTCGCCCGAGACAACGGAGAGCTCGCCCGGCGAGCGCGAGCCAGCTCTCCCGGCGAGCACAGGCTAGCTCGGCGGCGAGCTCGCCCGAGACAGGGGAGAGCTCGCGAGACAAGGGGGAGCTCGCCCGGCGAACGCGGGCCAGCTCGCCCGAGACAAGGGAGAGCTCGCCCGGCGAGCGCAAGCCAGCTCGCCGGCGAGCTCGCCCGAGACAAGGGGGAGCTCGCCCGGCGAGCTCGGGCCAGCTTTCCCAGCTAGCAAGGGCCAGCTCGCCGGCGAGCTCGCCCGAGACAAGGGAGAGCTCACTCGGCGAGCGCGGGCAAGCTCGCCCGCCAAGGACGGGCCAGCTCGCCGGCGAGCTCGCCCGAGACAAGGGAGAGCTCGCCGGCGAGCTCTCCCGAGACATGGGAGAGCTCGCCCGAGACAAGGGGGAGCTCGCCCGGCGAGCGTAGGCCAGCTCGCCCGGCGAGCGCGGGCCAGCTCGCCCGGCGAGCACAGGCCAGCTTGCCGGCGAACTCGCCCGAGACAAGGGAGAGCTCGCCCGAGACAAGGGAGAGCTCGCCCGAGACAAGGGAGAGCTCGCCCGAGACAAGGGAGAGCTCGCCCGAGACAAGGGAGAGCTCGCCCGAGATAAGGGGGAGCTCGCCCGGCGAGCGCGGGTCAGCTCTCCCGGCGAGCACGGACCAGTTCGCCGGCGAGCTCGCCCGAGACAAGGGAGAGCTCGCCCGGCGAGCGCGAGCCAGCTCGCCCGACGAGCACAGGCCAGCTCGCCGGCGAGCTAGCCCGAGACAAGGGAGAGCTCGCCCGTAACAAGGGGGGAGCTCGCCCGGCGAGCGCGGGCCAGCTCACCTGGAGAGCATAGGCCAGCTCGCCAGCGAGCTCACCCGAGACAAGGGAGAGCTCGCCCGAGACAAGGGGGGAGCTCGCCCGGCGAGCACAGGCCAGCTCGCCGGCGAGCTCGCCTGAGACAAGGGGGAGCTCGCCCGGCAAGCGCGGGCCAGCTCGCCCAGCGAGAAAGGGCCACTCGCCCAGCGAGCGCGGGCCAGCTCGCCCGGCGAGAAAGGGCCAGCTCGCCCGGCGAGTGCGGGCCAGCTCGCCCGGCGAGAAAGGGCCAGCTCGCCCGAGACAAGGGAGGGCTCGCCCGGAGAGCACGGGCTAGCTCGCCGGCGAGCTCGACTGATGCGGCCATCAAACCAGTAGCTGAACCGGAGGTTCACCAAACCGTCCAAACCAACCACTTAGGCAATACCAGCGACATAGGTCCAGTCCAAGACGAATATCTCTACAACCAGAAGGAATTTCACCATGAAACCAATTTTCATGGATTCTACACTCAAGACGGAGCCAAGCCCAATTGGAATCAAATCCAAAGCTGTCCGGACCAGAAAGTTATGAGTTTTACAAAATGGAGGTTCGCCAGCCCATCCATCCACGAGTACCCGACTTTAGAAGGAGATTCAAGCCCGAAGAAGGAGCAGCCTGAGCCAAAGCCCATCATAGGATTCAAGAGGAGTCCCTCAGCTTTCCAGAAAGCCCAATATCAGGAGAAATGGCCACGAAATGAAGAAGTTATGATCAATTTGCCAGAACCGGCCAAACCAGTGCTACACCCGCCTCAATTGGAAGCTAACCGGTTCAATCAGCTTCAAACCAGACATTGGCGACCAGGAGATCATTTCAACCAATCAGGAGGTATTCCAGAAGTCATTAGCTACACCAGAACACAGGAGAACAGGCGGTTCAATGAAGAGTCACTTAAATCAAACCGGAGCTATTTATGGAAAGATTGGACAATCTTTCGGTTTGATCATTTCCAAGCAATTCCAATCAGACCAGAAGACATCAGGGCTAAACCAAGACGTCCAGGAGGCATTATAGGCGTCCAAGGAGAGTTCTACAAGTTCATACCATGCACCAGCCATCATTGGATTAGGAGGATCCTCATTTACACAAAACTGCCTTATTTGGAGCAAACCGACATAAATGTCCAACAGCTCTTTTCTCTTCAGATCAGGCACGACCTCAGCATCTTTCAGACTATAAAGAAGATTTCCAGGAAGCTCACTTACCCCCTCAAACCGTCCAGATACAAGAAGAACATCAGCTACATTCATTTGGTCAAGATTCTCACCATTAAGCCTCCAACGGCTAGTTTTCTTGGAGCCATCAATTCCTTTACTTCCAAGACTTTTATTTCGAATTTATTTCTTTCCTTTTATCATTTTATGACTGTTAGAGTCTGTCTTTGTCAAGCCTATAAAGCTCTTGTCTTTGCTTCATTGTAAAACACCACTTTTGAATTTTATGAATGAATATGAAGTTTTTCTAGTTTTCTCAAAACTATTGTTTAAGTCTTTAGAGTGTTGTGAGAAGCAGCTCTTGAGCAACCAGGCTTATCAAAGATCCCTTCCATAGATCTTTGTGGTGTCTATCAATCCATTTCGTCCATCCCATCCACTAGCCAAGCTTGAGAGAGTTACACAACCAGCAAGCAAAGCTCCATCTCATTCCACTTCAACCATCATTTTGATTAGGCTGAGAGTGATACACATCCAGCAGCCTAATTCCATCCTATCTATCTTTTCTTTCTCTTGTTTTATCATTCATAATCATCTCACCCCATTTGTTTTGCATTTGTTTCTGTTTTGCATCATAAAAATTCATAAAACTTTTAAAAATCTATCTTCTTTGTTTTCAGGTTGAACCTCAGCTCATCCATTCTTATAGTCTGGTTTCCAGCCTGTATCATTTGGTATCAGAGCTCAAGCTCTTGAATCAGGTCCATTCTATCCTTGCATCATTCATTTGCTTGCATTTGTTTTCCATTTATTAAATCGAAAAAGCCATAAAAACAGTTTCTGCATTGTTATTGTTCTTAAGAAAAGAAAAACAAAAGAGAAGAAGTTTTTGCATTTTGATTCACGAAAATTTGAAAAAGAAATCTCATATTGTGTTTGCCTTCATTTCCCCAGCTCCATTTGCCATTTTTAGATTTTGTGCATTCATCTCAAAAAAAAAAAAAATCTGCATCCATATTTGTCTCTTTTTGAATCTTGCATTAAAAATAAAAATAAAAAGGCATAGCATTTTATTAATTTCTTGTATATCATATTTGTTTCATAAGTTTGAAATTTGCATTCAAAAAAAAAAGAAAATAAAAATCATTCAGCATAGTTTATATCATTTATTGCATAATTGTGGTTTAATTGTTGCATCTTAAGAAAATTCAAAAAAAAATTAATCATTTGCTTTCCATATTTTCTTTCATTTGTGTTTAATCCCATATCATATTGATTCATTTCGTGATTGCATCCAGAGAAAACCAAATTAAAATTCATTTTTGCATATTTCATTTCGTTTCGGTTTACATTGGCATATTTTCTCGGTTTAGTTCAAATTTCATTATTGCATCTGATTAATTTTGGTTCGACCAGAACTTCCCATGCTTTCACTTGATCTTTGAGAGTGTTTTCAGGAAGCCATGGTAGGAGAAGCACACGGCCAAAGTCAGATGGCCAAACAGAACCAAAATCTGACAGCTTTGCAAGAGGTTGATCGGATTGCTCAGTTGAGGAGAAGAAAGAAGGCAAAAGGCCAACGTCCACAGCCAGGAGAAAGGAGATTTGGAGATGTACCAGAGGCTGTCAATGTCGAGCCCAAGCCACCAGATCCTTCAAGGATCAATCAGATCCAACTTCTAAAACCCACAACCATCATGTTGTTAATTCTCAGTTTGATTATAACTCTTTTGCTGATAAACTCAAACTCTTTACATTTTCAGGAAAAAGAGGTTATCTAATATGGGAGAGGAACCTTGATGAATGGTTTCACTACAACAACATCTTAAAGGAAGAAAGGCTTGCTTATGCCATTGATCAACTTAGAGATGATGCCTTTAAATGGTGGGTACAAGAAGTAGATGATAGATGGTTTTACAAAGAGCCAACTATCAAAACGTGGAGAGCTATTAAGGAAGTCATGAGATATGAGTTTGCACCAAAGTTTACAAGTTCTGGACTCCAGGAACTATATCCAAGGAGGTATCCAACTCATGGTTCCAAAGAAAAATCAGTCAAAACAACTTTTCAAGAAAAGGCCAAGGTAAGTCCTACACTTGATAAATTTGTTTATAAATCAACTTCCACTAGTATGAGTCACTTTTCTTTGTCCAAGAATGTTAAGACAGGTCTTGAGGACCAGAAAGACACAAACTCAACACCCTTGTTGGAATCAAAAGCTGTCCATGATTTAAATCCAAGGAATAAAGAGATTTCAAACCCAAAGAAAAATGAAGCATCAAGCCAAGGTAAGTCTTCTAATTCTAAGGATTTAAAAGATCAGACATGTTATAGATGTCATAAAAGAGGACACTTTGCTGTAGTTTGTCCAACTAAACAAGCATTGATAGAAACATCACTAGAAAAGAAAACTGATTTGTCTATGAAAAGTGATAGTTTTATTCAATCTGATTTATTGGTTCAAAATTCTTGTATGATGCACTTGTCTTTGTCAAAGGGTGTTGTAACAGGAATTAAGGAGGATGAAAAGGAGCCACAAGGCGCCACCCTTGTGATGGACCAGAAGATGGTTCAAGACACCATGCAGTCCATGTTGCTTAAAGAAGCAAAACCAGTAACCAAAGTATCCCACCAAGGTAAGTGTTTAACACCATCTTTAGATACTGGTACTGACGTGTGTGTTCTTGATATAGGGAGTAAAAATGAAAGCTATATGCTTACTGATGTTACAAGGCTAGAACCAGTCCATGAGTTCAGTCATGAGCCAACTCCCAAGTTGAAACCGAAAATTGAACAATGTGTTGTTCAAATGCCAAGCCTAGAGGTATGTTTCACATTAAACCAGAATTTTCTTATTTACTCTATGATAAGATTAATGCACTTGTCTTGTCCAAGAGAATGTGAAATATTTTTAGGAACCAAGGAGGAGTACACTGCTCAAACAAAGGAGACACAAACCATGAAGTTACAAGATGCTGAACTAATGCCATTAAAAGTCAGCATAAGCAAGGTAAGTGTTTCTAATTTCAAATCGTCCTTAATAATTGATAAAGCAGACATCATGCACTTGTTTTTGCCAAGAAATTTTGATCCAGGAATAAAAGAAGTAGAAGTTCATAACCACCAAAGCCAAAAGTTGCAAAGAAGGCAGCAACCGAAAACAAGATATCCAAAGAAGAAAATCATTCTTCAATTTATGGAAGCTATCAAAGTAAGTCTGGAAATTTCAAATTATTTTTATCAGTGTCCAAACACAGATATAATTCACTTGGTCTTTGTCCAGAATGTTGATAATTTTTCAGGTTGCAAAGAAGAAAGCTTCAAAGAAATCCCACCAGATAATCTTTTGTTGCTTGGAGAATCAGCCCCAAAGATGGTCAACAATGAGGCTACCAGAAGTGTGGAGTATCATCCATCTCAGAAGAGATGCAGTGACCATTTCCAGAGCAGAAGCGTGATCCTATCCT
The DNA here is from genome assembly GCA_018703725.1 of Brassica juncea. NCBI lineage: Eukaryota > Viridiplantae > Streptophyta > Magnoliopsida > Brassicales > Brassicaceae > Brassica > Brassica juncea. Next base: position 29,081,481 of record CM031942.1, on the reverse strand, counting down.
ATCTTCTTAAAGGAGAACCACCTGATGCACAACCCATTCCCAAACCAAAACAATACCAAGGTAAGGCCCTAGAATCTCAAAAGAGAATGAAAGCTGACTTGCTCTATCTTGGTGCAACAGGTTATCCAGTTTTGAGGTCAAAACCTTTACAAGGGGGAGGGAATGATGCGGCCATCAAACCAGTGGTTGAACCAGAGGTCAACCAAACTGTCCAAACCGGCCATCTAGGAGGTACCAGCGACCGAGGTTCAGTCCAAGAAGCATATCTCAACAAACAAAAGGTATTTTGGCGCGAAACAAATTTTAAAGGAGAGCTAACTCAAAAAGGAAGCTGTGAGGCTTGGAATTTCAAGGAAAGCTTCACGGACTAGGAAGTTATGGATTTTTCAAGTCAGCCCATCTTCTCAGCATCCAATGGGCCAGATCAACCATATTTCAATCCATACAAGTCCAACCATGAAGAGGACTCGACTGAAGACATTTGTTATTTTAAGGAGAGCCTTTTAAGAGTCCAGATGAAGAAGAACCAAGCCCAAAATCCAATCCAACCAGAAGACATACTAGGTTTGCTCAATTGCCCAAAACCGGACAAACCGATATTATTTATGGAGAGCCTTCAACCAATTCAATTTGGTCCGAACCAAACTTATTTGTGGAAGCCAGGAGATCATCTTAACCATCCAGAAGACACCCAAGAAAGCCTCAGCTGCACCATCACCCAGGAGATCAGGCGGATCTTCATTTACACCAACCTTCCATATTTGGCAGTATCTACACTAAATACTTTGGAGAAGTTTCTACTGATTTTTGCCCAAGACCAACGGCCATATTCTCTTTTATTGAGACCAAGGAGTATTTCAGGAAGGCTTGAAGATCATGGCCACGTCCAGAAGCTATCAAGATACAAGTCTCCACAAGTTTCCCATTTGGAAGAAAGCATAAATCAAGCTAATGGCCATATTCCATGGAGCCATCAAAGCCTTTGCTTCCAAGACTTTTATTTCAATTTATTTTGTTTCCTTAAGTCATTTTTAGACTGTTAGAAAGTCCTGAGGTCGAGCCTATATAAGCTCAGATAGTTTGTCATTTGTAAATCACCACTTTGAATTTTATGAATGAATATGAAGTTTTTCTAGTTTTCTCAAAACTATTGTTTAAGTCTTTTGAGTTTGTGAGAAGCAGCTCCAAAGCACCTTGACTTATCAAAGATCCCTTCCATAGAGTTTTGTGGCGTCCTCAATCCATTTCGTCCATCCCATTCACTAGCCAAGCTTGAGCAACCAGCGAGCAAAGCACCATCTCATTCCACTTCAATCATCATTTTGATTAGGCTGAGAGTGATACACATCCAGCAGCCTAATTCCATCCTATCTATCCTTTTTCTTTTGCCTATTTATCTTGTTTAGTTCATCATAATTTTCAATCCATTCATCTTTCATTTGTTTCTGTTTTGCATCATAAAAACTCATAAAAATCTATCTTCTTTGTTTCAGGTTGAACCTCAGTTCATCCATCCTTATAGTCGGATTTCCAGCCTGTATCATCGACCATGACATGGGTCAGCTTGCCCGGCGAGTACAACCCGGTCATGGATCAGCTCGCCAGGCGAGTTCAGCCAAGACACAGGAGAGCTCGCCCAGCGAGCACGATAACCTTTCGATGATTATTTCTGAATCCGGTCTTATCCCGTAACCATGCGTCTTCGTCCGAAATTTCCATAACTCAATCCTCTGGTCCACGGATATAACGTCGACAACCGTCTAGGAATATCTTCAAAAGCTTTCGGGAAATCGGGAAGGTTAAGTCCCTCGAACGGTTCCCACTTTTCGTTGTAGGACGGGTTACGATTAATTCAACATCAACCACCCCGGCTGTACGAAGAGACGAAGTTCCGTTAGAAGGGATCGTACCTATGCCTAACGGACACTTCGCGAGTAAAAACGCTTAAGTCTCAACACGGCCCAAAGAAGGTCCAAATTGCAGACGACGGCCCACCTACGATCAAAAGAGACTTGAGCCCAAAGATTAGGATGACGGTTTATCTCATTCGCGAAAAGAGATAAATGTCAAGTTTCCGCGAGGATAAATGTCAAATTTCCGCGAAGATAAATGTTAAATTTCCGAAGATAATCATGAAGGAAAAATGGAAAAGCCCGACTTGCGACAAATCCGGCCCGAAAAGAGAGGCAAACCGACCTAGAGGAAGTATATAAGGAGAGCTTGAGGCGAGGAGCAAGACGAGAGCTTTCTCAGAGCAAACTTAACACTTAGAGCAAATTAGGCAATTTTCCGTTTTTACCATCGAGCTGCGACTCAACTAGGTTAGAACTTAGGTTGCTAGACTAGCAAACTTGCCGACAGCTCTCGTAGCCAAGGCTCTTACCTGTTGTTCACGCTCAAACGCGAATTTGGAAATAAGATCCCCTTTTGCTCTCCCTTCTTTTTATCTTACGATTTTATACCTTAATATTCTCGTCGTACTGATTGTGTTGTGTGTGGCCCAGCAGATAGCCGTGACCTTTAGGGGAGACTTGGTTTACTTGGTTTCCCTCCGATTGACTGAAACTCGACGGTGTGAATTTCGGTTCCCACACCAGACCGGGAAGACTCGGCCAGGATGATGCACCCGGACGCGTATGGACGAGATCAGACCAGGGAAACTCGGCCGGGGTGATGCACCCGGACGGGAGGGACGCGTCTGGACGAGCTTCAGGCCGGGGAGAACAGACCAGGATGGATGGTTTGGCTCGACCCCAGGCCGTTTTTCTTCTTGCCCTCCTATTGGTCGAGACCTAATTGCTTCAAGGATCTTTCAGTCATTTTCTATCATGTTTTTAGGGCTTTTAAGCCAAGTATAAGTACTCTTGTATCTCCCAATTTGGGACTTGTCTCTTTTTCTCTCAAAAACACTTTTAGATCTTGAATAATGTTTGGATCCTGGATCCTTTTTCTTCTTTTATTCTTGTGTTCTTGAGGAATTGTTGCTCTCTAATCATGGTTAACCTTGGATCCATCATGGGTTTAAGGGAAATCATGTCTATTAGGGAGTAGATCTATCTAGAATTCATGGGCTTGGGAGACTAAGGGTGATTAGGTGTAGATCTAAGATGTTCTAGGGTAGATCCTTCTTGATCCTTGCTTGTAGAGTGCTCTTCTAGCTATATGGAGTTGGCCTCTTCAAAATAGAGCTATAGGTATTTCATGCCCGAAAGGTGTTCTATGAGATGCCTGAACCAACTCTCCAATGCTTTTAACATTCTTCACCAAAGATATTTGTTGTTAAAGGTGTTAAGATAGCTAATGGACTTGATCTTAATGATTGCTTTCATATTATTCTACCTAAGAGATTAGATGCTTGAGATATGTTAGTGAATGAGCATTCATCTAGAGATAGAGCTTGCTTAGGATTGTGTCTAGGCTTAAGGTGTTAGATTGATTGAAAGTTTGCCATCTTAGATTGAAGCTTGATCACCCAAAGTCAATTCCTTTGCCCCATGAGTCCTATTGCTTCAAATTGAAAGAGAGACCATTACTTTTTTGCATTTAGCTTAGTTTTAGTTCACTTCGTTCCACTCTTTTGATTGCACCTAGCTTAAGTATAGACTTGCATTCCCTTTGCATTGAAATCATCTAGGTTTGGTTCGACAATCTTTTATACTCAATCATTTAATTAGGACCTTGCAAAGTCCTTTCATCAAATTGGCGCTGTTGCCAAGTTCTAGTTTGATTTTGACATTAGGATTTAGTCACTTGCTTGAGACTAAGTCTTGTTACCTTTATCTAGTTATTAATTCCCTTTCAAGTGGTTGTTCTTTTGCAAGGTACATTCACAAGAGAGGAAGATCATGTTTCTTGACTTGGAATCAGTGTTCAAGGCTATTTTAGAGAGTTAAGAAAGAATAATATCTAGAAGCTCCACTTATTGTGACAGAGCTTATGAGCCAACCACCTAATTGTAGTACCAACCACATGGAAACCTTGGTCAAGAAAGCAATATGGATATGGTGAGAGATACCAACCTTGGGATTTAGAGTATGAAGAACAAGAAGTCAAATTCCCTCAAGCCTCCAATGAAGAAAACATCACCAACATGCTTGAGAAGTTGTTGGAGAATCAAGAAAGAGGAAGACTTGAGATAGAAAGGCAAATGAGTTCTCTTTCCACCAAGGTAGATGCTCATGACAAGACTCTTTAGCTTAAGGATGGATGAAACTATAACACATGTGAAGTCTATCAACAACAAACTGTCTCACATCATTGAAGATCAAGAAGAAAGCATCACTCCACTTTACAACACCAACACTTGTGAAGAATGTTCCATGGATATGGAAATTGATGTTGACGAGGATGTGCAAATCAAGGATGGATTTCACCAAGAAGCTGAAACTTCTATACATGAGCTTGAATTACTCCTTGGATGCATGGTAGATGAAAATCTTGGGCAAAGATAAGAAGAGCAAGTTGAACCAACAACATTCAAGAGTTATTCAACAAGAAGCAAGGATGAAGAAGTAGCTTGGTTGGAAGAGTCTTTGAAGATTTTTGTGATGATGGTTTGGTTGTTGAATGCACCGAGGAGATAAGAGAAATCTCATTGGTTATGGATGAGTTCTCAATCAAGGAGGAACCACATGTGAAGTTTACTTCCAAGGAAGGAACAAGGGGTGAAGAGTCTATGGAGAATCAAGTAATTCACATTGAAGAATCCCTCAAAGAGATGCACCAAGAAGACTCTCCTATGGACAAGCCCTTTGCCTACCATTTTGGTATACTCTCTACCAAGAATCTCATTGTTGATGATCCAAGGATGGTACTCTTTGAAGAGATCAGGAAGAATGAGTTTAGGGGTTGGTTCTATGATGAGTATGATCCTGGTGATCCGGTTTGGAAAGAAGGCTTTCACTACATGGGTAAAGAGCCTAGACACATCCAGCCTTCACTAGCCAGAGGAAGGAAAGTCAAGATAGTGACTCAAAACAAGCTCACTTGGGAGGAAGTCCCATGGTTATCCTTTTTACATATTTCACTACATTTTTTTTGTTTTAAAGACCCTTGGGCTGACGAGGCAGGCAACCAGACATTGCTCCCCTAGGCACCAACTGAATCTTCTAACTCTCCTTATGAGGTATCACTCCAACCCTTCTTGTATATACATTTGCTTTTGTTTTGTTGGGGTATCTCCTTCTCTCTTAATCACACAGAGACTGTGTGATTTAAGTGTGGGTGAGGTACCAAGTATTTGATCATTTTTGCTTTGTGATTGAGAGTCTCATGCATTGCATTGTACATTCATATATGCATAGAAAAACCAACAAAAATTTTTTAAATTTTTTGAATCATGTAGTTGCATCACTTGCATCTTTAAGATTGAGTCTAGAGCATATAGGTTGCATTCACCTGCACATGGAGCATTGCCTTGTAAAGAACACTTGTTTGCACTGATTTTGACACCCTAGTTAAACATATCAAGTAGCTTAAGCATCTTTTGAAAGGCTTGCATGCTTTGAGCCTTGAAAACTCTTCTTGAAACTTACTTGCTTGCTTGATATTGGCATTGTTCTTGAAACCAGCTCCAACCTGAACTTAGACTTGAATGAACTTAATTTCTTTTGCATATGGGCATTTGCATACTTGATCATGGATCTTATACACATTTGGGTTATCTTTCACCATTATACCACTCTTTGTTAACCCAAATGGTCATCCATACCCTTGAACCTAGCCATTCTTTGAAGCCTACATTGATTTGCATGAGTGAGGCCTTTTCTGATAGCTTGTCATGTGCAAAATCTTGAGAGTATTGGAAGCGACATGGATTTGTTCTCATCTCTTGCTAGAATAGGGTCCTCATTTGAGCTAGCTTCTAGGATGGTGAGTGGGGTTTTTGTTCCTTAAAAGGTTTATATCTTGGGTTTGAGATGTGACAATGTTAAGATTGATGAACAAAAGAATGTATTGAGAAAGAAAAGCCCTAGGGAACTAGAATAGAAAGATAAGAAGCTCTTGATTGATGTTTTTGACCTTCCCTCTTCATAAAAAAAAAGAAAAGAAAAAGAAATAGAAAAAAAAAAGAAAAATAAAAAGAAAGATTCAATAAGATAGTGGGGAAGGGAAAACAAAAAGTATTAGAGCTTAGAAATGTGAATTGTGAATAAAAGGGTCCTTAGTGGTTGAATCTTGAAGAAAGAAAGTTGTTCATTGGGTGAGTGATGCAAGTAATTTTTCATTTTGGGTTATGGGATGAATAAAAGGGGTGTATAACTTGTAATCACTTAGGAATGGGTAAAATGATGAGGATGAATCCATGTATGCATGAATTGCTCCTAGTCTTAGATAAATTTTGCATAATGATCAAGCTCCTTGATTTTTGTGTGATTGCCACCTTGAAATGATGCATTGAAACCCTCCTTTTCATCCATATCAGACCATTTGATCACCTAGCCAAATGATTGAGATCTTGTTCCCATTTGTGAGAATTCACCTTGTGTGTGTGTGTGTGAATCAATGTGAGGGTTGGTTATGAGAACATGTTGATTGATAGGCATTGCACCTTGTGTAGAGGCATAAGAGTAATTGATAGGCCTTGTGAAGCTAGAGCATAATAAGAGAGTTTTGCTCATGCTATTTCCTATGTTTCTTTAGGATGTCAAGTTGAGTGCTATGGGTGTTTCTTTTGGCTTTGCTTCCATCACTATGTCTCTCCTCCTTGTGTTTTGAAAAGATTACTTGAGGACAAGTAAAGGTCTACTGTGGGGGAGTTGATGTCTTGCATATTTTCTTGGTTTTAGCATTTCATTTTGTGCATTTTAATCATATAGATTAGGGCATTAGGCATCTTTAGGTCCATATTGTATTCATTTGTCCCTATCAGGTGTTGGAGTGTCTTGTGAAGAGATTTGGGAGCTTTAAGACTCAAAAAGAGGTGAAGAGTGAAGTTTGCCCATGAAAAGCCAAATCAAGTCAGACCAGACCGGGAAGGACCGACCGGGAAGAAGCACCCGGAAGGGAGAAACGTGCTGGACAGTGCTTGATCAAGACCGGGAAGGACCATCCGGGGTGATGCACCCGGACGGGAGAAGACTGCTGTCCAAAGCGTGATCCAGCCAGGGATATTCAGCCGGGATGATGCACCCGGACGGGATGAGAGTGCTGGACAAGACCTGATCCAGACCGGGAAGACTCGACCGGGATAATGCACCCGGACGCGTATGGACGAGATCAGACCGGAGAGACTCGGCCGGGGTGATGCACCTGGACGGGAGGGACGCGTCTGGACGAGCTTCAGGCCGGGGAGAACAGACCGGGATGGATGGTTTGGCTCGACCCCAGGCCGTTTTTCTCCTTTCCCTCCTATTGGTCGAGACCTAATTGCTTCCAAAGATCTTTTAGTCATTTTCTATCATGTTTTTAGGGCTTTTAAGCCAAGTATATGTACTCTTGTATCTCCCAATTTGGAACTTGTCTCTTTTTCTCTCAAAAACACTTTTAAATCTTGAATAAAGTTTGGATCTTGGATCCTTTTTTTTCTTTTATTCTTGTGTTCTTGAGGAATTGTTCCTCTCTAATCATGGTTAACCTTGGATCCATCATGGGTTTAAGGGAAATCATGTCTACTAGGGAGTAGATCTATCTAGGATTCATGGGCTTGGGAGACTAAGGGTGATTAGGTGTAGATCTAAGATGTTCTAGGGTAGATCCTTCTTGATCCTTGCTTGTAGAGTGTTCTTCTAGCTATTTTGGAGTTGGCCTCTTCACAATAAAGCTATAGGCATTTCATGCCCGAAACATGTTCTATGAAATGCCTGAACCAACTCTCCAATGCTTTTAACATTCTTTACTGTTGGGGTCAAAATCGGTCACGACGGAATTGATACCCGAAAGTCCTCGGAAAAACCAAATCTCAGTCAAAACTTCAAAAGCCGAGAAAACGAATAACCGAAACGGATCACCCGACGAGCACGGGTCAACTCGCCAGCGAGCATGACCGTAGCACGGGTCAACTCGCCCGGCGAGTATGACCAACTTACGGGTCAGCCCGCCGGCGAGCTGGACCAATGCACGGGTCGGCTCGCCGGGCAAGCACGACCACGCTGCGGGTCTACTTGCCGGCGAGCATGACCAAAGCACGGGTCAGCTCGCTGGGCGAGTATGACCGTGTTGCGGGTCTACTCGCCGGCGAGTATGACCGTGTTGCGGGTCTACTCGCCGGCGAGCATGACTGATATACCATCGATTTTACCCATTTTTACCCATGGTATATGAGTACTTTTACTACTATTACCTATGTTTTGGAGTCTATTAGGTATGTTTTCAGGCTCAGGAGCATTTTGGAGAAAAATGATGTTTTAGGTGGCTTTTTGGAGCTTAAAGAAGAGTTCACCCTAGATCAGACCAGAGGTCGACATCCAGAGCTGCACATCGATCGATGCACACTCTGTGCTATCAATCGACACATATTTGCCGAAGGACAATACATCGAGATCATAACCGATCGATGTACACCCTGTACTATCGATCGATATCAAAGCGGCAGAAGACAAGTTGGACCTTGCCGAACTTGAAGCCCACGACATCACCTTTTTACAAGATTGCCCCTGACGAGTTTTTTTAACCTAATGAACTCATATTTATATGTACCTAAGTGTTTTGGCACAAAGAGGGGACCACAAGAGTTTTCACAAGTTTCTAACCAGCTTTCTACCTCCATCTTTTCTACTCATTTCTTTTACTGTTTTCATTACTTTGCAAGTTCTCAATAAAGTTCTATTCAGTTCTTTACTTGTTCTTTTTAACAAAGGTTATAGAATTATAGATCTAGAGGAAAGATCCAAAGAGATTTGTTATTTGAACCTAAGTGTTCACCCTCTAATAGATCTATGAACTCCTATTATTACCTTGTTACTTTGAATCACTTAGCTATGTCTGAGTTGATTCACTTGTTAGATTTAGGGTTTAAATAGGATATGAGGGATTAGTCCCAGCCTATATATGCTATAGTTGTGATATTTATTGTTAGGATTGTTCACTAATGCTTTTTCTAGCTTAGCTACCTAGAACATGAACTTGGATTGTATTATTAATTCAATACAATTCTTGATAACATCCTAAATATGCTATGACCCTCTTGAGACAAGCGGAAGCTGATCTAAGATCATGGTGAGCATTTTATCAACTTGCGCATAATGTCTGCTTAGAGCCGTATCGATCGATACTCCTATAGAGTAATCGATCGACGTAGCTAGAGGTGTATCAGTCGATATTCCTATAGAATAATCGATCGATACTGTCAGCAATATAGCTGACCGCAAACACCATTTTGAATCTAAGTAATAGATGGTCTAAATATTGCGAGAGCTGATGGATTCATTTATAGTGTTGAGCTCTGACATATCATGCAAGCAACTTGTTAGCATTTATAGTATTTATAATCCTGAATTCCTGAATACCTACCCTGAATTCCTGAATACCTACCCTGAATCTAACTACTTTTCTTTATTGTCTTAACCTAAAACCTTTCAACTGAGTAATCTTACCATTACTCAACAAACCTGTAATTTACTTTTAACCATTTTCAACCTAGCATAGTCACTAAGATTGCATCTTATTTGTACACTAGCTCTCTGTGGATTCGATCCCTAAGTACTACAACTGAACCTCTTATTTGAGAGAGTAAAGTCACTCCTTAGGGTAATTTGAGTGATATCAAATTTGGCGCCGTTGCCGGGGAGCTTTGATACAATATGATCTAATATGATTAGGTCTAAGTTATTTTTACTTTAATTTGTTTTCTGACACAATATTTTTTTCTTGTCTTTTCAGGTACATGCCCAGCAGTACCAGAAGCAACAAGGCATCTCAACTTTTGTTCTCAGAAGACCCTGCTAGCTTGGAGCGTTCAATCCGCAAGGAAATCCGTTCCGCATCGATCGACAACAACAACTGTCTGTCGACCGATACCGACGCACCACTGCCGACCGAGACACCATCTTCGTCGACCGATACTCGCACCATCCTGTCGACCGACACCACTTCACCGTCGACCGACATGTTTCTTCCGACATCGATCGATAGCCCTTACCTTATATCGATCGATACTGTTCCGCGAGTCATGGTTGCGCCTATTATTCTCATACGAGATGAGAATGGAGACTTGCGTGACCAAGAAGGTCACCTTCGTAATGAAGCAGGTCAGAAACTCAATGCTCAAAATGAAGTAATCCCTGAGCCAGAAACTGCACCTACAGGAGCTGTTTAACCTGTAGGAGAGGCTGCTCGAACACTAGCTGACTACAACCGTCCAGATCAGTTCTACACCAACAGATCAGCCATTCGTCCCCCTGCTATTTAGAGAGGCGATTTCGAGCTCAAGCCGCAGTACTGAAACCTTTTAGGACACACGCCCTACTGTGGGCTGTCCAATGAGCATCCCATGGACCATCTGGAGAGGTTCGAGGATCTCATATCTGCTATTAAAGCCAATGGAGTCCCTATGGACTACCTTCTCTGTAAGCTCTTCAAACACTCTTTATCTGAAGAAGCTTTACAGTGGCTTAAGCAGCTACCACCAGGATCTCTTACATCCTGGAGCGATTTAAAACAACCTGGGCTATGCGAAGAGACGAGGTTCTGTTGGGAAGGTCATACCAATGCCAACGGCTATTTCGTGAGTAAAAACGCTTGTCTCGATACGGTCCAAAGAGGGTCCAAATTGCGGACAACGGCCCACCTATGATCCTAAGAAACTTGAGCCCAAAGACTAGGATGATGGTTTATTGATGATAAAACTTTTCTAAGGTTCTAATAAAATGATGTAGTATATAAGATTGTCGAACCAGTCCTAAGTGACAATGAAACAGAGGGAATGCAAGCCTATGCTCAATCTAAATGCAATCATTAGAGAGGATGATGATTAAACTAGAACAATAAGCAAAATGCAACAAAAAGTAAAACTTTCTTTCTTATGAGGAGGGAGAGACCCATGGGTATAGGGACTTGATATCAAATGATTAAGCTTCAATCCAAGATGCTAACTTTTCAATCAATCTAATCCTTATACCTAGACAACAAAACTAAGCAAGCTCTATCTCTAGATGGATGCTCTTTTGCAATGATCACCCAAGTACACCAAATCTCTTTGGCTGTAATGATTAAAGCAAACAAGGAGAATGAGTCTATTAGAAATTTTAGCTTATTTGACAACTAATCTCTTAGGCAAAGCAAGCTAAAAGCATAGATGAGTTGATTCAGGCATTTCATAGAACACCTTTCGGGCATGAAATGCCTATAGCTCTATGTTTGAGAGGCCAACTCAAATATAGCTTTAAAAACACCAAATCAATGCAAGGAAATGATAGATCTAACACTAAACACCTTGGATCTAACTTAATCACTCTCTATCACCCTAACCCATGGATCTTAGATGGATCTACTCACTAATCCACATGCTTACTCTTAAACCCATGAGAGATTCAAGCTTAAACATATAGAGAAAAAAGGAGATGAAATAAACAATCAAGAACACAAGACGAGATGAGATAATAAATCAAAGATGAAGCTTTACTCAAAGGTTTTTGTTCTTAGATCATAAATAACATAAGTTCCAAACTTGAGTTTATGAGAGTATTTATAGTGGGCTTAAAAGCCCTAAACACATAGAATAAAAATGACTAAAAAGCCCTGGTCGGATAGCCTTCCACCAGGCCGGGTATGGCAGGCCGGGTATGAGGGTTCGTCCGGCATCCAACAGGCCATCAGGCCGTGCGGGTCTTCTAGGCCGGGTGAGGGAGGTCGTGTCCTGAGCTCGTCTCTTCTGTCCAACCCGTGCGGGTAGAAGCAGCCGGGTGAGGGAGGTCGGGTGTCTGCTGGTACGCGGACTGGAATGGCTGGGTGGGACGTCCGGGTGATCTGAACCGCGTGTGTCTTGGCGTCAGCACCATCAGGACGTGCGGGTCCTTCAGGCCGCATGTGCCTGCCCGGGTGACTCCATGCGCGGGTGAGAACGGACGGGTGTGCAAGGCCGCGTGCATTCTAGGCTTCCAACACAATCAGAACGTGCGGGTGCTTGTCCCCGGGTCGTCCTGGCCGCGTCCTGATCCTGGGCGTTCTCCACTGTCGGGCCGTGCGGGTCGTCTTGTTCGGGTGTGGACGTCCGGGTAAGACTTCACGCGGGTGGCGTCCAGTCGGGTGCTCCAAGCCGCGTACGCTGTCCGTTCCCGTGGTCAGTACGTGCGGGTCATCGAGGTCGCGTACGTCTGTCCGGGTGCCGCACCGTCTGGCATTCATCCTCTCGTCCGTGCGGGTTGGTCAGGCCGAGCGTGCTGACCCGGGTGTACTGACATGCCTTCACTCAAAGAGTCATAACTCCTCCAATATGACTTCAAATGGTTTGAAACCACTCCCAAAGAAAGCTAACTCAAAATGCCATGTTCCCACCAAATCTTAGCACAGAAAGACTTCTTTATAGCCATCGTCCATGCCCATCTTTCACCCCTCCTTTTGTAACAAAGTACCCCCAAACACCTTAAAATTCTCCAAAGTGCACTTCCAAGACCTGATAAAGACTTATGAATGCAAAATGAACCTAAATATGCCTAATGCTTAATCTAGAAGGGATAAAATGCACAAAATGGAAAGCTAAAATAGAGAAAATATGCAAGACATCATTTATATCATCCGCGAGAAGAGATAAATGTCAAATTTCCGTGGAGATAAATGTCAAGTTTCCGCGAAGATAAACGTCAAATTTCCGCGAAGATAAATATCAAATTTCCGCGAAGATAAATGTCAAGTTTCCGAAAATAATCACGAAGGAAAAAGAGATATGGAAAAGCCCGTTCCGCGACAAGTCCTGTCCGAGAGGAGGTAAACCGACCTAAAGGAGGAGTATATAAAGAGGAGTTGGGACGAAGAGCAAAGAAGAACTTTCAGAGCAACCTTAGCACTTATAGAAATTTAGGCATTTTTGTGTTTCTACTATCGAGCTGCGACTCAACTAGGTTAGAACTTTTGCTAGACTAGCGAACTTGCCGACAGCTCTCGTAGCCAAGGCTCTCACCTGTTGTTCACGCTCAAACGCGGATTCGGAAATAAGATATTTTTGTTCTCTTTTCTTTTACGATTTACTACTTTGCTATTTTCGTCATATTGATTGTGTTGTTTGTGTCCCAGCAGATAACCGGGACCTTCAGGAGAAACTAGGTTTACTTTGTTTTCCTCTGATCAACTAAAAATCGACGGTGTGAATTTCGGTTCCCACAGTTTTAGCGCAAGAAGGAGGGGGGGGGGGTACAGATTTATCTCTCACGCAACCACACACGCTCAGCCAGGTATGACGATCGAGACTGACAAAAAAAAACAGGCGCCCGACGGGCCTCCCGTCGATCCCAGTGGTAATCTAACCCCAACTGGAAACATGTTAACGGTAACCACTGACACCGCGGCATTAGCCCAGATGAAAGAACTGTTCGCTTCTACTCAGAAAAAGTCGGACGAACAGGATAAACTCATTGCCTCTCTCGCAAAACAGGTGGAGACCTTAACTGCGAAGGCTATGAGTAAAATCCCGCGCGGCACCACCAGAACCCGCGGCGGCAGAAGACTCAATTTCGAGACTCCAAACGACCAGGCTGCACGGACGGACAGAGCTTCCTCCGGAAAAAACCCTAGCGAAACAGCCCCGTCCGATGCGCAACCGGTTGTGGAGAAACTTTCACCTCCTCCCGGGAGCGACGAAGGAGCTGACGTCGAACGTATTGATCGGGACATAAGCGACCAGTCCGATGGCTTGGACCAGGACTCTGATATCCATCCAAGAAGAACGCGAAACCAGTCTGCTCGGCAGAACGCGTCACTCGAAAAACCCATGACGGAGGAAGAAGAAAACCTCTATTGGGTGGAGCAGGAGGAGTTGGCTGAAAAACAAGCCAGAATCCACTGGAGCCAGCGTCGCCAGACTCGAAGGGCATCTGGAAGCCCCAGTGAGATCCACGACCTCTGCGAGTACATCGCGAAAACCGCGGCAGAAATCAAAGCGGTAAAATCGCAGATTCACCACGCGACAAGCGCTGCGCCCGAAATCGTCAGACTACTCGAGGAAGCACGCAAGACTCCTTTCACTGCCCAGATCACGGAAACCCACATCTCAGATCCATGGAAGATAAAAAATTTCCGTCTACGATGGCACCTCCGACCCGAAGGCACATCTACAGTCATTCCAGATCGCGATGGGAAGATGAAAACTCAAGGAGCGCGAAAAAGACGCCGGCTACTGCCTCCTCTTCGTCGAAAACCTCAAAGGCACTGTGCTCGAATGGTTTTCTAGCCTAAAGCGAAACTCTATCGGAAGTTTCTGCCAACTCGCTTCGGAGTTCCTCAAACAGTACTCCATGTTCATGGACAAGGAAACCTCGGATGTCGATCTCTCGAGTCTATCCCAAAGGGAGGACGAGCCACTCCGCAATTTCATGAACAGATTCAAGCTAGTAATGGCAAGGGTCACTGGAATCAGTGACAAAGTAGCAGTCGACGCTCTGCGGAAAACTCTCTGGTACCAATCTAAACTCCAACAGTGGATATCTCTCGGAAACCGAGAACGATCAAGGACGCTCTGCACAAGGAAACGAACTTCATCATAATGGAGGACGAGATGAAGATCCTCTCCCAGAAACACAACCCGCAGAAAACATCCGCAAAAAGGAGGAGCTCTCGTAACGATAAGTATATCCACCACGGAGGGGAAGATCTCCAGGGCGATCACAATTACGCCATAAATCCCGAACAAGGGAAGACCTCCTACTGAGATTTCCACCAGACCAGAGGACATTCTACTACGAACTGCAACGTTCTCGGCGCAAGGCTCTCCGCAAAACTCCTCGCCGGCGAACTCTCGAAGGTTACGAGCATAAAAGATCTTGTCTTGGATTCCGATCGGCCTCCCAAAACTAATAAAGAGTCTCCCGAAAGGGACGCACGCGAAAATTAGTCGGGCAAGAAACACGGAAGAAGACAAGACGACCAAGGAAACAACAGCAACCGTCGAAGGGTCAACATGATCATCAGAGGATCGCAATTATATCACGATTCGGTCTCTTCGATCAAGGCTTACAGACGAAAAGCTGAGACCAGCTCTAACTGGGAAAATCGGTCCCCAACCAATGACGTACCAAACGATACGATCACCTTCGAAGAGCATGAAACCATCGGCATTGACAAATCGCACTGTGACCCGCTAGTCATCGATTTGGTAATCCGAGACCTCGAAGTCGTCAGGATCCTTGTCGACATAGGAAGCACGGTCAATGTCATCTACCGTGACACGCTTCGAGGAATGAGTATCAAACTCTGAGAAGTCGTCCCGGAACCAAAACCTCTCACAGGTTTTTCGGGTACGATGTCAATGACCCTCGGATCCATCAAACTTCCCGTAATGGCTAAAGATGTGACAAAAATTGTCGACTTCATGGTAGTCAACACTCCTGCCATCTATAAAGTCATCATGGGAACCCCCTGGATCAATGCCATGAAAGCAGTACCATCGACTTACCATCTCGGCATCAAATTCCCAACCCCGCACGGAACATCAGTAATCTGGGGATGCCAAAAACAATCATGGATCTGCTACTTGGCCGAACATAAACTTCGGCTAACTCGAAACACCCCAGTGGTCAACCCGAAGAAATCGAAGAAAACTCAGGACTCCTACCAGAGCTCCGCAAAAAGCAATCCGAGATCATCGGATCAGGCAACGACTCAAGATGACAGCATCGTCCCCGAATCCATCACCTCACCAGCGGACGACCCTTCTCCGGAAATGATCATTGACCCAGCTTCGGCCCCAGTAGCTGAGGCGACTAAGGTGACCCCTCCAGCGAGTAGGAACACCCGCGGAACCTAGCAGAAGTACGAGATGGCTTGATCCTCGAAAGAGGTACGTAGACAGCTTGTCCTATTGACAAGTTCAGCTATCCCCCTCTCCAAAGTGGGGGGGGGGGGGGGGGGGGGAGAAGTGGGTATGTATACTCATATACTCCCATAAAGTTCGAAATATCCGTTCTTGTACTCGAAATTTTCAAACTTTTTAATAAAATTTCTTTTTTCTGATCTCATGATGTCTTGCATATTTTCATGTATTTAGCCATCTTTTTATTGCATTCCTTTAGTTGTAGGCTTAAGTTTAGGCTTGTCTAGGATCATTTTGCATTCATTTGTCCCTATCAGGTGTTGGAGCATGTTTTGGTGAGATTTGAGGTGTTTGGAGACCTTATGACCCAAAAAGAAGTGAAGAATCAAGATTGGCTATAAGAAGAGAAGTAAAACCAAGAGAAGAAGGGTAGCCTTGACCGGCTACACACACCCGGATGGATCAGGACGGACCAGCTCGTACGGATGACCGGGATGCCGCGTGCAAACTCGAGCAACCGGACCATAAGGAGATGCAGGACGTCCGGGGAGACACGTCCGGGTAGGAGCACCCGGACGATGAAGACTGCTGGACGGCCGGGGAGACATGTCCGGGTACGTACACCCGGACGGAAGAACAAGGCACGTCCGAGCGAGAGACGTCCGGGGAGACACGTCCGGGTAGGAGCACCCGGACGATGAAGACTGATGGACGGCCGGGGAGATGCGTCCAGGTACATGCATCCGGACGAAAGAACAAGGCGTGTCCGAGCCGAGAGACGTCCGGGGAGACACGTCCGGGTAGGAGCACCCGGACGATGAAGACTGATGGACGGCCGGGGAGATGCGTCCGTGTACATGCATCCGGACGGACGAACAAGACACATCCAAGCTGAGGACGACCGGGGTGGCCTGTCCGGCTATGAGTACCCGGTCGTGAAGAAGGTGCTGGTGACCGGGGTGAGGCGACCGGGGAGAGACGGACGGCGTGGAACCCGGACGGAGCAAAGAACGCGGCCAGCTTGGACGGCCGGGTAACCTAGACCGGGTTGGATGGTGTTGCTGCTACCCTGACCGAGTTTTGTGCCTCTTTCCTATTGGTTTAGACCCATCTAGCTTAAGGGCTTTTTAGTAATCTCAATCTATGTTTCTAGGGCTTTTAAGCCTAACTATAAGTACCTTTGTTATCCCTAATGTGGGACTTATCTCATTTTCTATCTAAGAACACATAAACCTCTTGAGTAAAGTTTCATCTTGATTCATAATCTCATCTTGTCTTTGTGTTCTTGATTGTTTGATTTCATTTCCTTTCTTTCTCTATATGTTTAAGCTTGAATCTCTCATGGGTTTAAGAGTAAGCATGTGGATTAGTGAGTAGATCCATCTAAGATCCATGGGTTAGGGTGATAGAGAGTGATTAAGTTAGATCCAAGGTGTTAGTGTTAGATCTATCATTTCCTTGCATTGATTTGGTGTTCTTAAAGCTATTTTTGAGTTGGCCTCTCAAACATAGAGCTATAGGCATTTCATGCCCGAAAGGTGTTCTATGAAATGCCTGAACCAACTCATCTATGCTTTTAGCTTGCTTTGCCTAAGAGATTAGTTGTCAAAGAAGCTAGGATTGCTATTAGACTCATTCTCCTTGTTTGCTTTGATCATTACAGCCAAAGAGATTTGGTGTACTTGGGTGATCATTGCAAAAGAGCATCCATCTAGAGATAGAGCTTGCTTAGTTTTGTTGTCTAGGCATAAGGATTAGATTGATTGAAAAGTCAGCATCTTGGATTGAAGCTTAATCATTTGATATCAAGTTCCTACACCCATGGGTCTCACTCTCCTCATAAGAAAGAAAGATTTGCCTTTTGTTGCATTTTACTTATTGTTCTAGTTTAATCATCATCCTCTCTAATGATTGCATTTAGATTAAGCATAGACTTGCATTCCCTCTGTTTCATTGTCACTTAGGACTAGTTCGACAATCTTATATACTACATCATTTGACTAGGACTTTAGAAAAGTTCTTTCATCAAATTGGCGCCGTTGCCAAATTCTAAGTTGATTGTGACATTGGGATTTAGTCACTTGCTTGAGACTAAATCATTTTTATTTTCTTGTGTTATTGATTCTCCTTTTGCATCTTCCTTTGATTTTCAGGTGTATGAACACAAGAAGCAGGGGTGCAACTAACCTAGTTCCCACTATTGAAGAGATAGCTACACTTGAGGGGGAAATAGCAAGAAGGTGAAGAGAAGAAGAGCAACAGGCTCACATTCAAAGGTTGGGGTTAGAGATGGATGATCACCAGCATCAACCCCAAGATGGCAATGGTCAAGGAGCTGACAACCTTAGACCACAGCGCCATCAACAACAACACCCACAGCGCCAGCAACAACCTCACATTTCATGGCAACAGGACGGGCATCCGTGCACCAGCTGTGGAAGCTAAAAACTTTGAGATCAAGTCAGGCTTGTTGAGTGTGATTGAGAACAACAAGTACCATTGCTTGGCTGTAGAAGACCCATTTGATCACTTGGACAAGTTTGATAGCTATTGTGGCTTGTCCAAGACCAATGGTGTGTCAGAAGATGCCTTCAAGCTCAAGTTGTTTCCATTCTCTCTAGGAGACAAGGCACGCCAATGGGAGAAATCTCTACCTAGTGATTCCATCACTACTTGGGATGATTGTAAGAAGGCCTTCTTGGAGAAATTCTTCTCCACATCAAGGACAGTCAAGCTGAGGAATGAGATCTCTAGTTTCCAACAGAAGAACTTGGAAAGCTTTAGTGAAGCATGGGAAAGGTTCAAGGGGTATCAAGCTAAGTGCCCACACCATGGCTTCTCAAAGGAGAGTTTGCTGAGCACATTCTATAGAGGTGCCCTTCCTGAGTTTAGAGCAAGATTGGACACAGCAAGCAATGGTTTCTTCCTGGGCAGGTCTGAAGAAGATGCTGAGGAGCTGGTGGACAACATGGTCAAGAGTGCTTCAGTTTACAGTGGAGAACATGACAGGGCTGATAGAACAACCAGAGCTGATGACAACCAGACCAAGAAGGAAATCAAATCCTTGCAAGAGAAGATAGACTTTCTGATTGCTAACCAAGCCAAACAGGAGCAGATTCACTTTGTGGGTGGTCCAAATCAAGAAACTCCTCCTAAGGTTAATGAAGTTGAAGGGTTAGTAGGGCAAGAAGAGCTTTGCTTCATCAACAACAATGGTTCTTGGTACAGGAAGGAGCCTAACTTTCAGTACAACAATTACCAGCAAAGGTCTTACCCCAACAACCAGCAAGGAGGCTATCAACCAAAGCAAAACACTCAGCAAGGGAACTACCATCCTAGGCAGAATCCTCCTCCTGGTTTTGCAAACCATGGCAATCAATCCACTCAAGCTCAAGGTAGCTCCTCCCAAGCTAAAGCTCCAGATTCATCTATGGAAGCTATGTTCAAACAATTGTTGGAAGGTCAAGCTAGAGCAGCCAAAGACATTGGCCATGAGTTCAAGACTGTTCACTCCAAGATTGACAGCAGCTACACTGAGCTGAACAACAAGATTAGAGCTTTGGAGAATCAGTTTGCTTCTATGAACTCTCAGCCAAGTCGCCAACAAGGAACATTACCAGGAAAGGCTGAGCAAAACCCCAAAGAACCAATGAAGGCAATCACTTTGAGAAGTGGTAGAGAGCTACCTCCAAAAACTCTCCCCAAGGATGGTGAGAAACTAAGTGGGGGGTGGCTATCAACATTGATGATGATGTTGTGATTGTGGATGAGAAAGTTGATGAGGAGATTCTAGAAAAGATTGTTGAAGCCAAGGGTAAAGGAAAGGTTGGAGAAGAGAAGAAAACACCAAGGCATGGTGAGGTTACCACTCCAACAAAAGAGTCTTCTTTTGTTCCTCCTCCCTATGAACCTAAGCTGCCATTCCTGGAAGATTCAAGAGGCAACTTTTGGAGAAGTACAAAGCACTCTTTGAGAAACAATTGAGTGAAGTTCAAGTCACAATGCCAATAATTGATGCCTTCATGCTTGTCCCTCAATACAGCAAGTTCTTGAAGGATGCTGTGGCTGCCAAGAAGAAGGAAATGGAAGGCATGATTGTTCTTACTCATGAGTGCAGTGCCATCATCCAGAGATTGACAATCCCTAAGAAGCTAGAGGATCCAGGCTGCTTTACCCTACCTTGTGCCATTGGTCCTTTGATGTTTGAGAGATGTCTATGTGATCTGGGAGCAAGTGTCAGTCTCATGCCTCTATCTGTTGCCAAGAAGCTTGGGTTCAGCCAATACAAGAAGTGCAAACTCTCTTTCGTGCTTGCTGACCGCTCAGTCAAATTTCCCATTGGTATCCTTGAAGACCTCCCTGTAATGGTGGGAAATTGTGAAATCCCCACTGATTTTGTTGTTCTTGAGATGGATGAAGAAGCTAGAGACCCCTTGATCCTTGGAAGACCATTCTTAGCCACAGCAGGAGCCCTTATCAATGTGAAGGAAGGCAAGATTGATCTTCATTTGGGGAAAGAGCACACTCTCTATTTTGATGTCAATGAGGTAATGAAGAGGTCAACTGTGCAAGGCCAAGTGTTTTACATAGAGGAGATGGAAGCTCTTGCTGATGAGCTCCTTGAAGAATTGGCACTTGGAGAGTTGACAATAGAGGACCCTTTGCAGCATGCTTTGACAGTGGATAAAGAGGTCCAAGTAGTTGAGAACAAAGAGAGTGAGGCTATTGCAGCCATGCTGGATTCTCGAAAGAAGATTGTTGATAGAGGCCAGTATGAGGAGCTCAAACAAGAAGTGCACCAAGCTGTTTCAGTCACTCAACAAGAGAACACCAAACAAGATGATTGGAGTGAGCTCAAGGCACCAAAAGTGGAGCTAAAACCTCTTCCCCATGGTGTAAGGTACGCATTTCTAGGCCTTAATGAGTCATATCCTGTCATTGTGAGTAGTGAACTTAATGAACTTGAGCTTTCTCAACTTTTAAATGCACTTAAAAGGTTTAGAAAAGCAATTGGACACTCACTAGATCTGTGCATGTAGTTCCAAAGAAGGGTGGTATCACTGTGGTTAAAAATGACAAGGATGAATTGATACCAACTAGAACCATAACTGGTCATAGAATGTGTATTGATTATAGAAAGCTCAACTCAGCATCTAGAAAGGATCATTTTCCATTGCCATTCATTGATCAAATGCTTGAGAGACTTGCAAACCATCCTTTCTATTGTTTTCTTGATGGGTATTCAGGGTTCTTCCAAATCCCCATACATCCCAATGATCAAGAGAAGACAAAATTCACATGCCCCTATGGCACCTTTGCTTATCGAAGGATGCCATTTGGGTTATGTAATGCTCCAGCAACCTTTCAAAGGTGCATGATGTCTATCTTCTCGGATCTCATTGAGGATATAGTGGAGGTATTCATGGATGATTTCTCTGTCTACGGATCTTCGTTTTCTGCTTGTTTGTCCAACTTGTGCAGGGTCCTACAGAGATGTGAAGACACCAACCTAGTGCTGAATTGGGAGAAGTGTCATTTCATGGTCAAAGAGGGGATTGTGCTTGGACACAAGATTTCAGAAAAGGGCATTGAAGTGGACAAGGCTAAGATTGAGGTGATGGTCAGCTTGCCACCACCAAAGACAGTGAAAGACATCAGGAGCTTCCTTGGCTATGCTGGGTTCTCTAGAAGATTCATCAAGGACTTCTCAAAGATTGCTAGACCAATGACCAAGTTGCTGTGCAAGGAGGCTGCTTTCAGCTTTGATGAAGATTGTCTTGAGGCTTTCAAGAAGATAAAGGGTGACCTTGTTAGTGCTCCCATTGTTCAGCCACCTGATTGGGATCTCCCTTTTGAGATAATGTGTGATGCTAGTGATTTTGCTGTTGGGGCTGTCCTAGGGCAGAAGAAGGATGGCAAAACTCATGTGATTTATTAGGCTAGCCAAACTTTGAATGATGCACAGATGAGGTATGCCACAACAGAGAAAGAGATTCTGGCCATTGTCTTCGCCTTTGAGAAATTCAGAAGCTACCTGGTGGGTTCTAAGGTCATTGTGTATACTGATCATGCAGCTTTGAGACACCTCCTAGCAAAGAAGGATGCCAAGCCAAGACTACTAAGGTGGATCCTTTTGCTTCAAGAGTTTGACTTGGAGATTAGAGACAAGCCAGGGATTGAGAATGGAGTTGCTGATCACTTGTCCAGGTTGAGAATTGAAGGTGGAATCCCTATTGATGAGGGCCTCAGAGAAGAGCATGTCTTGGCCATCATGTCAGTGGTAGCAGTCATTGAGACTGGAAAAAAGATTGAAGAGGTTAAGGCAGCTGAAGAGAAGGGACCTTGGTATGCTGATTTGGCTAACTACTTAGCCACTGGAAAGGGACTATTGGGGCTTGCAGGGTATGAGAAGAAGAAGTTCTACAAAGATTTGAAGAGATACTATTGGGATGAACCATACCTCTACACCCTATGCAAGGATCAGATTTATAGAAGAGTGGTGGCTGAAGAAGAAGTTGAAGGAATCCTCTCACATTGCCATGGATCTTCCTATGGAGGCCATTTTGCTCCATTCAAGACTGTCTCAAAGGTGTTACAAGCTGGATTTTGGTGGCCACACATGTTCAGGGACTCACAAGACTTCATTTCAAGATGTGACCCTTGCCAAAGGAGTGGGAACATTACTAAAAGGAATGAGATGCCTCAAAACCCAATCCTTGAGGTAGAAGTGTTTGATGTTTGGGGGATTGATTTCATGGGACCCTTCCCCTCTTCTTATGGCAACAAATACATCTTAGTGGCTGTGGACTATGTATCAAAGTGGGTGGAAGCAATAGCAAGTCCTACAAATGATTCAAGAGTAGTGGTCAAAATGTTCAAGAGCACTATTTTCCCAAGGTTTGGAGTTCCAAGAGTGGTCATAAGTGATGGAGGTTCACACTTCATCAACAAGGTACTTGAGAGTCTTCTCAAGAGGAATGGAGTGAAGCACAAGGTTGCAACACCCTATCACCCTCAAACAAGTGGCCAAGTGGAGGTCTCCAACAAGCAAATCAAGGGGATCTTGGAGAAGGTTGTAGGAACCAAGAGGAAGGATTGGTCAGCCAAGCTTGATGATGCCCTTTGGGCATATAGAACAGCATTCAAGACTCCTCTAGGCACCACTCCCTTCAACCTTGTCTATGGAAAGTCTTGCCACCTGCCAGTTGAGCTTGAATACAAGGCATTGTGGGCTGTGAAGCTTCTAAACTTTGACATCAAGGATGCAAAGGAGAAGAGACTTCTTCAACTCAATGAACTGGATGAGATAAGGATGGATGCCTTTGAGAACTCAAGGATATACAAGGAAAAGACTAAGGCTTTCCATGACAGGCACATCCTCAAGAGAGAGTTCAAAGCAGGAGATCAAGTGCTTCTTTACAATTCTAGACTGAAGTTGTTTCCAGGAAAGTTAAAGTCAAGGTGGTCCGGTCCATTTGTGATCAAAGAAGTGAGACCTTATGGAGCAATTGTGCTTTGGGATAAGCAGGATAAAGACTTCACAGTGAATGGCCAGAGACTCAAAGAATACATGGCCACAATACCAAAGGAGGACGGGACATCAACCCCACTCTCTGATGCTCCCCTTGCCTAACCTCAAAGGAGGCAAAGTCAAGCTAGTGACTTTAAACAAGCTCACTTGGGAGGAAGTCCCATGGTTATCCTTGTAAATATGCATTAGGATTTGTTGTTTTTCAAATAAGTCACTTGGAGAATGGTGATAGCTTGGGGATGAGTGCATAAAGCTTTGAGAAGGAGTTGAATAAAAAAAATGGTTTGGAGGCTGGACCGGGTAGGGTGGACCGGGGACGCCTACCCGGACGGACGCGCAGTGTGCTGAACTATCGGACCGGGGTGCGGTGTCCGGGTGAAAGCACCCGGTCGTGAAGAGGACGGACGGACGAAAGGGACAGACCGGGGAGAGGGCGTCCGGGTAGAAGAACCCGGTCGTGAAACAAGGACGGACGGACCAAGATGCATCGTCCGGGTAACAGCACCCGGTCGTGGAGGCAGCAAGACGGACTGGGGACGACCGTCTGGGTAGGCTTGCCCAGTCGTTCTCCGCGTGAAGAAGACCCTCGAGCAACCCGACGACCCGCGCATGACCCGGCCGCGACCCAAGGTAAGTTTTTTCACCTAAACCGACCCAAACCCACCTAAACCGACCCGAGCACCCATCCACCCGACCCAGAAACATTTTAAAACCCTAAGCCACCCTCTCTCTCCTCACTTCATCTTCTTCCTCACATCATAATCCTCTCTAGCCTCCAAGAGCATAAATCCCCATAACTTTGTCAAATCTCAAGCAAATCACAAATTTCTTTTTCCCACATCCACTCCTTCCTTCCCTAGCTCTAATTCCTTGAATCTTTTCATCTTTATCCTTCATCCAAAGCAAGGTATGGTATGTCTAAGTTCAAATTCGTAACCCTCATGAACCCTAAAAATTTGAACTTGAAATTTGAGCCTTTTCTTGCTAGATTCTTGTAAATTAGACTAGGGAATGCTTATATATCATGCTGGGTAGTTGATTTCATGGTGGAATTGAGATTAATTTGAACTTTGAAAAATTAGGGTTCATGAGATTTGGGGGTTTTTCATAAAGTGCTTGTTTTAGGTTGTTCTTGGGTTAGATTGGATGCTAGGTTGATGGAGAACTTCAATTTAGGCCATTTTAAGCTTGATTGTGCTTAATTGAGTGGTTTTGATTCTTAGAGGTTCTTTTTGCTCATAAAAAAATAAACAAAAAATTTTGAGCATGAGAATTCTCTAAGTTGTTCTAAAGCCTTTTCCTTAAAAGTTTGTTTCTTGTGAGCATTTGATCATTGGAGTTGTAATTCATATGCTTTTGATCATATTCCTCATATTGAAAGCTTTTTCCTTCTCAAGCTTACTCTTTTCCAAGGTCTAAAGTGTCAGGTACCAATGGGGAGAAAGAATGAAGCTGATCTTGAAGTTGAGAAGAAAGAGCGTGCAGCAAGACACACTGCTCAGTTTGGGAAATCTTTGGGTTCACAGCCTGGTTCAGAGGAAGAGCGCCGCCAGCAAGCCTTGGCTCTGCTAAGGAAGAAGGCACAATCCAAGAAAGAAGGGAAGAGAGTTGTGGTGGATAAGAGTGTGGCTGAAAGTGCTCACAAGCAAGCCAAGAAAGATGGGAAGAAAGTTGTTGCTGATAAGAGTGTGGCTGATGGTGCTCACAAGCAAGCCAAAAGGGATGGAAAGAGATTATCTGTTGGAGACAATGGGGCTGATGGTACTCACATGCAGGCTCCTCCAAAGAGAGCTAAGGCACCAAGAAATTCTGGTGTGGGAGCTCTTGTGATTGAAAAGACAAGCAACAAAGGTGATCATACCCTTGCTCACACTATGAGGGCTATGACTCCACCTAGGAGAACACCAGACCCTGTGCAAGAATTTGTAGAGAGCCTTAACCAGCACAACAAGGAAGAGAAGTTGGCAAGGGCTAGAGCAAAGAAGCAAGGCAAGAAACCAATGATTGCAGAAAATAAAGGTGAAGAGGATGAGACATCTTCTAATGATGAGCATGCTGATCCTAAATCAAGGTATGGCAAGAGGGATAGGTCCAAGACACCTACTGAAGATGAGCTGCTAGACTTTTTGAGGAATGGCATTGCTTGGGTCCCCACCAGATTTGTTCATAAGATGATTTTGCAAGAGCTGTACCTTGATGATGATGTTGAAGAAATGCTTAAGCACATGAAGGTGGGCAGCCTCTATTCAGCAGTTTACCCCACTCACAAGGAAGTCTCTTGCCAATTCTTGGCTACACTAGAAGTAACTTTTCACACTTCCAAGTATGCACAGCAAGGATGGGGAGAGATCAAATTCAAGATTGAGGGTGAGGTGTACTCCATGTCTTTCAAAGAGATTAGTGAAGTTCTTGACCTTGAGGATCAGAAAAACCCTTCACTTCCAACACTCAAGACAGCCCCTAAGGAGAAGACCATTGCTGAATCAATGTGGACCTTATTGACAGGACAAGGAAAAGGGGGCCAAAAGAAGGAGAAGAATGGAGCTATTAGGCATCCCACTATGCGCTACCTCCACAGGTTGCTTAACCACACCCTCTTCCAGAAGAAGGAAGTAGGAAATGTTGCTGGAGACGAGTTGAGATTCCTTCACCAAACCGCCCGCCACTTTGTTTCCTCTCCTCAGCTCCCTAGTGTCCCGGATGATTTCTACTCATATTTTGGTATGGTTGGCTTCCTTGTACAGCGCCTCATGCACTACAAGAGCTGGGCTTGGACAAACCGTGACTCCGGACCTCAAATTGGTATTGGTGGCTGGATAACCCCATTAATAGCTTACCAAGGGATTGGTTTGGGTGATGATGGAGTAAGTCCTACTTTCTTGGATGGAGCTTACCTGAGGAAGGCTCAATTTCTAAGTGGACGGTTTAATGGAACATGTGTCTACTCTTACTCAAGGGGTGGCAAGAAGGCTGAGCTATTGCTTCCTAGCCCACACCTCACTTCCTTGAGCACTTCAGGAGATATCAGCTTCTACATCTGTGAGGAACACCTCCTTAGGAGTCATGGACCTCTTTGCCCGGTGACCCTGCCTAAGGGTGATAAGGCGGTAAGAAATCACAATTCTTATGACGAGGAGTACACCAGAAGCACCACTGCTCATCTTTTTGGCCCTCCTCGTTACAAGCTTGAGCATTGCACCAGTGTCCTGCCCCTTTGACCCCTACGCCAGGCTCATGACCACATTAAAATCCTCCAGAGGTGGAACAAGGTTCAAGATAGAACCATTTTCAAGCTCACCAACAAGTGCAAAGAGCTGAAAAGGACTGTGAAGAGGCAAGCTGAAGTTTCAGCCCGGTTATTGAAGAAAGTGGCTGATGTTCTAGCTAGGGGGGCTGTAGCTGGCTGCAAGGCTGAGGACTTTGATCTTGATGCTCTCAATGCACCCCCCTCCCTCAGCCACTTATTGACTCCTCTGCACCACAATCCAGCAAGCAAGCTCTCCGCCGTTTGAGGAACCCTTACATCGCCCCATCCGAGTCTGGAAACAAGTCACCATCCCTCAGCACCACTTCTGATGAAGATGACTCTGAGGGAGGGGCATCATCCTCATCCCATGCTCCATAGAGGTACTCCAACACCCTATCATTGTATATACCATTCATCATTTCATTTGGGCCCTTCTCCACATTTAACAAACACAGAGACTGTGTGACTTAAGTGTGGGGGAGGTGCCAAGTTGCTGATCATCTTGTGTTTTATGTCATAAGCATGCATTTGTAGATAGTTATTGCATAGAAAAGCCATAAAAATTTGAAAAGCACAAAAAGAATCATGTAGTTGCATTAGGATTGAGTCTAGATCATTCACTTGCATAAAAAAAAAGGAGAAAAATCATCATATAGGTTGCATCATGCATAAGGGGACAAGGATGATAGTTGCCTTGAAAAGATGCTCATGCTAAGTTCTTAAAGTGATACCCTTTATAAACATAGTAAGTAGCTTGAGCAATCTTAGGATAGCTTGTAAACTTTTTGCCTTGAAATCTCTTTCTAAAGCTTATTTGATTGATTGATGCTATCTCTTTGAAGTTTGATCCTGTCATATTTAGACTCTAAGTCTCTTGCTCATGGTCCCTTGTGTACTAAGCCATGGATAGAACACTTGAGTTGTCCCTCCCATTCTTTGCCTATCTTTTTGGACAAGCTCAAGTGGCACTCCACACCCTAAAACCCTTACCTCCTTTCAAGCTTTCATTATTTGTTGAGTGAGGCCTTCTTTGGAAAGCTTTACATGTGCATAATGTTGAGAGTATTGGGAACGACAATGCTTGGTCTCCATTTTAGCTAGATTAGACACTCATAATGTCTAGCTTCTAGGATGGGGGTGAGTGTTGTATGGTATGATGTTGGGAAAGTGAAAGGTTTATGAAAGAAAAGGTTGACTCATGGGACTCTAAAGTTATAAGTGATTAAGTCTAGAAGGGATAAGAGGAATGAAAGATTGCAAGCTCTAAGTTGTTAAAAAAGTCTTGGCCCCCATAAAAAAAAAAGAAGAAGAAAAAGACAAGAAGAAAAAATAATAATAATAATAATGAAAAGGGGGCTAGCAATGTCTAGAAAGAGCTGAAAGAGTTTAAAATGTGAAAATTCCCTTGTAGACTTCATTAAGAAAGAGTTTCAAATGAGAAAATATCTTGAGTATTTGGGGGGAATCTTTGGGTGAGAGATGTGAGTGGTACTTTGGCATTGGGAATAAGGATGAAATTTTATGTTTTTGGGGAAAGGGTAGAACAATGGAGATTGAGCATTGTATGCATGAGTTGATCCCTTTCTTAGATATATTATGTGCAATGTCAAGGCTACTTGTTTTGAGAGTGAACCACCCCTTGAAAGATCCCTTTGAACCCCTTGTTTCACTTGAATAAAACCTTCTACCACCAAACCAAATGACTTGGCCCATTTGACCATTTGCAAGAAGTCTTTTGAGTTTGCTTAATGATTGTTAGAGGGAAAATGGAATTGTGGGTTGTGGATTCATGATGAGTAAGTGTAGGGATCAAAGGAGTTAAGATAGGCCTTGTTAAGTTAGAGTTGGATTGAGTTTTTGCTCCTGCTACTTGGTATGTTTATACAAGGTTATCAAGTTGAGAACTAAGAAGAGCATTCTTTTGGCTATGAATCCCCTCCTTCAAACCTCTCCTCCTTAGTCCTTACTAGTTCACTTGTGGACAAGTAAAGGACTAGTGTGGGGGAGTTGATGTCTTGCATATTTTCATGTATTTAGCCATCTTTTTATTGCATTCCTTTAGTTGTAGGCTTAAGTTTAGGCTTGTCTAGGATCATTTTGCATTCATTTGTCCCTATCAGGTGTTGGAGCATGTTTTGGTGAGATTTGAGGTGTTTGGAGACCTTATGACCCAAAAAGAAGTGAAGAATCAAGATTGGCTATAAGAAGAGAAGTAAAACCAAGAGAAGAAGTTTAGACCGGGTAGCCTTGACCGGCTACACACACCCGGACGGATCAGGACGGACCAGCTCGTACGGATGACCGGGATGCCACGTGCAAACTCGAGCAACCGGACCATAAGGAGATGCAGGACGTCCGGGGAGACACGTCCGGGTAGGAGCACCCGGACGATGAAGACTGCTGGACGGCCGGGGAGACATGTCCGGGTACGTACACCCGGACGGAAGAACAAGGCGCGTCCAAGCCGAGAGACGTCCGGGGAGACACGTCCGGGTAGGAGCACCCGGACGATGAAGACTGATGGACGACCGGGGAGATGCGTCCGGGTACATGCATCCGGATGGAAGAACAAGGCACGTCCGAGCCGAGAGACGTCCGGGGAGACACGTCCGGGTAGGAGCACCCGGACGATGAAGACTGATGGACGGCCGGGGAGATGCGTTCGGGTACATGCATCCGGACGGGCGAACAAGACACATCCAAGCTGAGGACGACCGGGGTGGCCTGTCCGGCTAGGAGTACCCGTGAAGAAGGTGCTGGTGACCGGGGTGAGGCGACCGGGGAGAGACGGACGGCGTGGAACCCGGACGGAGCAAAGAACGCGGCCAGCTTGGACGGCCGGGTAACCTGGACCGGGTTGGATGGTGTTGCTGCTACCCTGACCGAGTTTTGTGCCTCTTTCCTATTGGTTTAGACCCATCTAGCTTAAGGGCTTTTTAGTAATCTTAATCTATGTTTCGAGGGCTTTTAAGCCTAACTATAAGTACCTTTGTTATCCCTAATGTGGGACTTATCTCATTTTCTATCTAAGAACACATAAACCTCTTGAGTAAAGTTTCATCTTGATTCATAATCTCATCTTGTATTTGTGTTCTTGATTGTTTGATTTCATTTCCTTTCTTTCTCTATATGTTTAAGCTTGAATCTCTCATGGGTTTAAGAGTAAGCATGTGGATTAGTGAGTAGATCCATCTAAGATCCATGGGTTAGGGTGATAGAGAGTGATTAAGTTAGATCCAAGGTGTTAGTGTTAGATCTATCATTTCCTTGCATTGATTTGGTGTTCTTAAAGCTATTTTTGAGTTGGCCTCTCAAACATAGAGCTATAGGCATTTCATGCCCGAAAGGTGTTCTATGAAATGCCTGAACCAACTCATCTATGCTTTTAGCTTGCTTTGCCTAAGAGATTAGTTGTCAAAGAAGCTAGGATTGCTATTAGACTCATTCTCCTTGTTTGCTTTGATCATTACAGCCAAAGAGATTTGGTGTACTTGGGTGATCATTGCAAAAGAGCATCCATCTAGAGATAGAGCTTGCTTAGTTTTGTTGTCTAGGCATAAGGATTAGATTGATTGAAAAGTCAGCATCTTGGATTGAAGCTTAATCATTTGATATCAAGTCCCTACACCCATGGGTCTCACTCTCCTCATAAGAAAGAAAGATTTGCCTTTTGTTGCATTTTACTTATTGTTCTAGTTTAATCATCATCCTCTCTAATGATTGCATTTAGATTAAGCATAGACTTGCATTCCCTCTGTTTCATTGTCATTTGGGACTGGTTCGACAATCTTATATACTACATCATTTGACTAGGACTTTAGAAAAGTTCTTTCATCATCTCACGAATCACTCGCAATAAGCCTCTTCACCGCCCAAGCAATCCTTGGACGGAAATCAGTTCCTGTTTTTTAAAAAAAACAGTCACGGTCAAGTAAGACCTAAAATGTACACGTCTTCTCCAAAAAGAGAGAAGATCGAAACCATCTTATAAAAGATATATCTTTCGGGAAAAGCGAGACGTCACGAACAATCCTTAAAAGATCTTATCTAAGCACACAGTCCATCCGCGAATTTAAAAGGAAAAATGATGATCGTTGATTGGCCCCGACGAACATACCTGAAAAACGTTCTCCAAAGAGAACTCGTAGTCAAACCTTTCATAAAAGTAAACGTTCTCTTACATCCGAGAAGGATATCATAGCACGTGATACACTAAAAATGAATCCTTGCTACTGCCAAGTTAACAGTTGTAATTATAGTACTTTAGATTCAAATCTAGAGGACCAGTCTACACTTTATTTCTATGAGTTTTGAAATCAAGATAAGAAGAAAATTTGGTTTTGGTTTTAAGAATGACGATTGGAAACAAGCAAAACTATAGGTTTATTTCAAATTAACAAGCAGCTGACCTAGGGTATTTCATTTTGTGTTGAATTGGAGCCAAACAATTATTCAAGCGCGAAGAAGTGCTTTCTAGAACTCGGATCACTCAGCTGGAACACCCCACTTTCGTGGTGGTGATCGCTTTGCAGATCGATCGTAAGCATTAGAGAACAGGTCCGATCAGTTCACTTACTACCCTAATATCTACTTTCGCTGATTAGGGATACTAAGCTCATTCAGTACATGTCAAGTTATCTCCTAAGCGGTTAACTAGGTGATGAACTTAGGATCTAACAATAAGTGATCAGATTAATGAAAGCATTAAGAACAGTATGAATGAAGAACAATTGAAATCGCTTATCTATGTTCAGCTCATGCCTCAACACCCTAAAAACCCTAGGCGAGCAAGGTGACTACTCGATCATGATGCAAGAAATCAAAGACATATTTCCTGAAATAAATTGCATAAGAACATAGTCGAAAACAAAGGGTTCAGATGATCTTCTCTATGAGAGGATTGATTCTTCTCCCTTACAAGTTGCTGATCGCAAAGCTCAATGTTCTCTTGTAAAAACTAGCGTAGTCTATTAAAATAGGGATAAAAGCACTTTTATAAGGAGGCGCCGTCGATTTCTAGAGAGGGAAGGTGATTAGGGCAAATCTTCAAAGATATGGAAATTTCCATGATTGTCGAGAACAGTCCACCTCGTTGCTCCGCACGATTGTTCTGCATGGAAAGCTTCAGTTCTTGTACCTTTCTTCATGTTCCTCCCTTTAGCTCTTTAGTCTACTCCAGACCTGAATTAACTCAAAAAGGACTAGACTAACTCGATAAAACAATGGAAACTGGTTAGAAATCATATGCACTATGGTGTCAAAAACACCACATATCAATTCCCCCAGACTTAGATCCTTGTTTGTCCTCGAACAATGGCAAGTATCCAGCACAAGGAGAAAGGTTTGAAAGTGTG
This sequence comes from Brassica juncea, assembly GCA_018703725.1. NCBI lineage: Eukaryota > Viridiplantae > Streptophyta > Magnoliopsida > Brassicales > Brassicaceae > Brassica > Brassica juncea. Next base: position 29,049,451 of record CM031942.1, on the reverse strand, counting down.
GGAACTCGCCTATTCTCAACAACCATACCTTTACCACAAATCTCTGAACCATACAAGCAGTTGGCTAGGACCACACACTTTTGCTAGAACCCCACTGACAACTGTTCGAAAATCGGCTCCATACTCTACATCTCAAGCCTGAAAAAGTACACTTTCGAGACAGAACTCCTATATTTGTTTAAGAGCAGCGCAAACGCTTATCACCGGCACTATTCAGGGTAGACGGGCTAGGCATGGAACAGGCTTATTTAGTGGTGGAGTTAAAAGTGTTTAGGCGTTACCAGTTTTGTAGTGGATGCAGGATATCACGCAAAATAGCAAGAGAGGACGGATCCATTGATGTCCACAGCTCTTACTCGTTTTGCCAAATTTGGAGCGGCTGCTCCGACTGTTCTCCTGACTGGTCTCCTTGATTGGTACCCGATTCTTCTGTTCTACCTTCTCATCCATCTCATCATGATCCACATAGTACTCCTCTGAGGTCTCCACAAACAGGTTTGTCTAATGAAGGCACATCAAACAAGTAGAGGTAGTTGCGATCAATCAGATCAGTGAGCAACTGTTCTCCATGTGAGTACAGCAAAACCTTCTTCCTCGTATGGCTTCAACTAAGTTTTTGTATAGGAGCCTCATCAATCCTCCTTATCCATCACTGATCTCAAAAAGATTGAAATAATATACACATTTTTTTTTTGACATAGACTGGAGTGAGATCAATTGATGGGGATGTGACGGAGAAGGAGGTTACTTTCAGGGTGAAGATGGTCCACTGATCATTCTACTTGTCTGTTATTGTGACTGTTCTCATCGTGGTGGTGACCGTTCTGAAGAGACTGTTCCGGCTTCTATTCTGACTGTTATGGGGCAATACGAGTAAGAGACTGCGTCGATCCTTTCCTCTCCGGCCTTTTTGCACATATCTGCACATATAACATAGGAAAACAGAATGCATGGAGACGGAATAAAGGCTTAGGTTCAAGGTAGGAACTAGCTAAAGATGAGTTAGCCACTCACGAACAGCAAGATGGGTATAAAGAATAAGAAGTCCTGAGTGTGGTCTCGTTTCCATGATCTAGTGCCAATAACAAGAGTAATTGCAGTTAACATTCAGGAGTTAAGTCTACACAGTGTAACCTGATCGGTTGAGAACTTCCGGAGAGTCAAATGAGATAAATCAGGGTGTTCCAGGTCCAAGTGTGGGTCTTTCGTCACTGCTAATGTCACTGAATAAGAAGGTTAAAGCACGAGGTGGTTAAAGATCATTATAGAATAAGGTCCTAATTCCCACAAGAGTTTTTTTTTTAAAACTGACTCGATCCTAAAACAGACTCGATCAAAACGACTCAAAGCAGACGGACTGACTCAGCCTCCCCCATACTTACTTCACACCATCCCTGGTTGTGAGGAGATAGATAGAGGAAGGCCAAAAAACACAAAATAAATAAGAAAACAAATAACATGCAGAAACATAAAGAGTTCAAATGGATAAGACAATGGTGATAGATGTTGGCAGCGGATCAGTCTGACTCCCTGCTCCCGGATTGCCCAGCAATACGCCTGTTCCACGGTAGCCGCTCTCCTCCTGATGTCGCTCGAGCTGGTTCCTTGCCTGGGCGATGGATTGTCCGCTGAGACTGCTCTTGCACGTCCTCTCTTTCCTGCTGACCCTTGAAGCTTCCGCCGGCGATGGTCTTTAGGATTCTCTTCAGGAGGCTGCTGTTCTTGCGCGTGAATCAATCATCCAGCGGCGGTACGTTGCATCGTCGAAGCCGTCCTCGATGTCCTCGAGGTCATAGTTGGGGTCAGGTGTTACGTCCTCGATGTCCTCCGTGCCTGGGTCCTCCTGGTGGACTAACAGCGGATTATCGCAAAGCTGCTCCTGTTCTGGGAGAAACCGGATGTTCTCAAACTTGTCCAGGCTTTTGATCTCGGTTTGAGGGAGTTTGCAGAACAATTGCGTCCCTTCCTTATCTTGGAACATGTAGGTGCTCTCGTCGCGGAGGATGTGACACTTAATGAGATAGGGGATGTCAATGTATAATGGCTCATAGTTGGTCTCGAGGGAGAGTTGGTCGATTCCGAAGTGGAGGAACAATGGCGAGAGGAGACTGCCACATTGATCCTTCGTTTGCGAACCTCTCATCAGCAGACTTTACTTCGCGATGAACATTGCAGCAAGTAAATATCCAGGGTTGGTGAGAACCTTCGTGATTGGGATGCCTCCGCGCGCTGCTCGTATCTGATCCTCTAATCCTGAGTAGAGCATCTGGAGCTCTCCATTGGTGACCTTCGAGGTTTTGTCCTTAGCGAACAGCAAGTTGCTGAGGACCTTTGCAATGATCCACACTGAAGGATTGCGGATGTGGGACTGATAGACTGTGCGAGGTTTGAAGTCTCCACTTGCGATCAGGTCGCAGAAGATTTTGGCGGGTGGAAAGCTTTTGAGGAGAGAGACCTCCCTTGGATCGTCGGATATGTCATAGATCTCGTTGAACTTGACGAGCGGGAGGGAGCAATGTTTCCCACCGGCCATAAAACGGAAGTGAGTGTTCTCGAACGTTGGCTGGTGCTCGTTCTCATGGTAGATCTCCGCCATAGCCAGGGCTTTCCGGACCAGCTCTGGAATGAGGATTTGCGGCTTGGTTCAGAGCTCGAGTATTCCAATGGCTGAGAGAATACGCTGAACGTCGTCGTCGAGACCGAGCTGGGCTAGTGTAGGAGGGTGTACGTACAATGTTGGCTGGATGTCGATGGCGAGGAGAGCATTGTAAGCCCTTGCTTTTTCTTTGTCCCACCCCTTGACATTGACATCAAAGAGCCTAGGGTCCTCAATGTCGTACTGATTGTATTGTGTGTGGCTGATGTCTTGCATATTTACATGTTTTTAGCATCCATATCTTGTGCATTTTGATCATATAAGTTAGGCATTAGGCATCATTAGGATCCATTTTGCATTCATTTGTCCTTATCAGGTGTTGGAGAATGCTTTGGTGTGATTTGAGGTGTTTGGGAGTCTTAAGGCCCAAAAAGAGCTGAAGAATCAAGTTTGACCATGAAAAGAAGTCAATCCATGATCTGGTCGAGACAAAGATGAGCACGGACGGAGGCCTTAGAGATGTTTTATGTTGCTAAGATTTTGTGGAGACACAGAAAATTGAGTTAGCTTTCCAATGGAAGTGGTTTCAAGTCATTTGGAGCTGTATTGGAGGAGTTATGATTAGTTTACTAGAAGCACATCAAGCTGGCTGGGAAGACTGGTCCGGGTACAGCTACCCGGTCCGGAGAGAAGCGCTGGATGAGACCAGGCCGGGAAGACTAGGCCGGGTTGGGCGGTTTGGCTCAACCCCTGACCGTTTTTCACCCTCTTTTCCTATTGGTTGAAGCCTAATTGACCGTAGGGACCTTTTCGTATTTTTCTATGATGTTTTTAGGGCTTTCTAAGCCTTGTATAAATACTCTTATATCTCCCAAAGTGGGAGTATCTCATTTTCTCTCAAGACTTTAACTCATATTGTAAAAGCTTGAATCTTTTTATCAATCTAAGGAGGCTCTTCATCTTATATCTTGTTTCTCCTTCTCACAAACATGATTAGCCTTGAATCTCACATAGATTTAAGGTTTTTTCATGGAGATTAGTGAGTAGACACACTTTGGATTCATGGGCTAGGGTGATTAGTGAAGATCTAGGGTGTTTAGTGTTAGATCTACTTGTTTCCTTGCTTGTTGAGGGTTCTTAATGCTATTTTGGTCTTGATCATATCAAAATAGATATATAGGCATTTCCGAAAGGTGTTCTATGAAATGCCTGAACCAACTCTTCAATGCTTTTAACATTCTTTACCTAAGAGATTTGTTGTTAAAGGTGTTAAGATAGCTAATGGACTTGTTCTTAATGATTGCTTTCATATTATTCAACCTAAGAGATTAGATGCTTGAGATATGTTAGTGAATGAGCATTCATCTAGAGATAGAGCTTGCTTAGGATTGTGTCTAGGCTTAAGGTTGTTAGATTGATTGTTTGCTGCCACCTTTAGATTGGATCTACATCACCTAAAGTCAAATTCCTAGTCCCAGGGATTCCACCTTAGCATTTGATTGAGTTCTTGCACTTGTTTCTTGATTAGATTTGAGATCACCTTGTTTATATTTCTAAGATCTTAGCTTGTCACCTTCATCCATCTTCTTGTTTGCTTAGATTAAGGAAGCTTGTGTATTCTTGGTGCTATAAGTCTCTAGTTTTCTGTGGGTTCGACAATCTTTTATACTACATTGATTTGATCTTGGACCCTTGAAAAGTCTTGTATCAAATTTGGCGCCGTTGCCAGGAAACTAGTAGATTTATCATTAGGATTTCAATCCTTCTTGAGACTAAGCTTTATTTTCTTGCTTTGTTTTGCTTTTGTACAGTTACTAACTTTCTATTCTAGAATTTCTGTTTTGTAGTGATGGCTTCAAGCTACCTTGAAAAGCCACAAGAAGAGGAAGATCACATTGAAGATGAGCCATATGTTTATGTGGAACCACCACCCTTTGATATACGCATACTCACACCAGACCAAAGGGTGGAGTTGCATCGGCTTCAGAGAATGAAAGAGAATTGGGGCAAGCCAATGAGATCCCTGGCACGAATGATCCGGGTAGACCTCATTAGGGATTGAGCAGAGTTTGAAGAAAGTGAGGTTACACAACATGAGTTTGATGTTGCTTATGACCTTAAAGAGGTAATGTATTGGGTTCCACCACTCCAGCTGGAAGGTACAAACATTTCCACTTTAGAACTTCAACTTGAGGAAATTTGCTTGCCTTGTGGTGAGAATATTGCCCAAGATTTTGATTCTCTTGAGCTCATCAATGAATGTCTTGATCTGATATGTGAAACTAGGAAACTAGATGAGTTGAGAATAGAAAAGCTTGTTAGAGATCATATTGAAGTTTGTTTTGACAAGAGTTATCTATGTGCTTCATTTGATCTTGAATCTGAGTTTTTCATTCTTAATGAACCAAGACCTCTTCTTGCACTTGCTGATCTAGGGGATGAACTTGATGTGGATAAGCTCTTGCTTGAGATAGAAAATCCCCATGCTGAAAATTATCATGAGAATATGAACATTGTGTTTTATTTGGTTGATGGAGATAGAGTTGACTACTTTGTTAAAACTTCGTTTGCACCTGTAGTTGATTTTGTGTTTCCACCAAATGCTTTTGATTCTCATGACCATTTGAACCTCAAAGAGCATCTCATGATTCATGATACATCTTTAGTGAAGCTCTTTGATGAAAAATCTGTCTATTTTCTATGGACAGTAGTGTGCTCCTTTGCATACTTGGTTCCTTGATCTCATAGGAGAAGGACCAAAGGTGCATTGGCTCAGCCTTTTGATACTTATGATTAGTAAGAACACAAAGTCAAGTTAGAGACTTAAAACAAGCGCGCTTGGGAGGCATTCCAATGTTTATCCATTTTATATATTTCTTAATCTTTCTTTCTTTTGAAGCTTTTTAATAAGGATAGTTGAGGTTTTTCAGGTTGGGTCTAAGGCCAGACAAAAGGTGAAAGGCGGCCAAGCATTGCAACTCTAGACACCCGCCTTCACTTATCCGCTTCAGCCTATCTCTCCCGGTGGCACAAATCCGAGGCCAAGGGTCCTCTACCACCCAATTCAGCCAATAACTCCAAGTATGTGTCACTCCAACCCTTCTTGTATATACATTTTCTTTTGTCTTGTTGGGATATTCTCCTTCTCTCTTACTCACACAGAGACTGTGTGATTTAAGTGTGGGGGAGGTACCAGGCATTTGATCATGTTTGCTTTGTGATTGAGAGTCTCATGCATTGCATTGTACATTCATATTTGCATTAAAAAAAATTGAATCATGTAGATTGCATCACTTGCATCCTTAAGATTGAGTCTAGAGCATATAGGTTGCATTCATTTGCATACGGAGCATTTCCTTGTAAAGAACACTTGTTTGCACTGAATTTGACACCCTAGTTAAATATATCAAGTAGCTTAAGCATCTTTTGAAAGGCTTCCGTGCTTTGAGCCTTGAAAACTCTTCTTGAAACTTGCTTGCTTGCTTGATATTGACATTGTTCTTGAAACCAGCTCCATCCTGAACTTAGACTTGAATGAACTTAATTTCTCGTGCATATTGGCATTTTCATACTTGATCATGGATCTCATACACATTTGGGTTATCTTTCCCCATTATACCACTCTTTGTTAACCCAAATGGCACTTCTATACCCTTGAACCCTAGCCATTCTTTGAAGCCTACATTGATTTGCATGAGTGAGGCCTTTTCTGATAGCTCGTCATGTGCAAAATCTTGAGAGTATTGGGAGCGACATGGATTTGTTCTCATCTCTTGCTAGCATAGGGTCCTCATTTGAGCTAGCTTCTAGGATGGTGAGTGGGGTTTTTTGTTCCTTAAAGGCTTATGTCTTGGGTTTGGGATGTAACAATGTTGAGATTGATGAGCAAAAGATGTATTTAGAAAGAAAAACCTTAGGGACATAGAATAGAAAGATAAGAAGCTCTTGATTGATGTTTTGACCTTCCCCCTTCATATTAAAAAAAAAAGAGAGAAAAGAAAAGAAAAAGAAAAGAAAAAAAAGAAAAAAAAAAAAAGAAAAAGAAAGATTCAATAAGATAGTGGGGAAGGGAAAACCAAAAGAGTTAGAGCTTAGAAAAGTGAATAGAGGTCCTTAGTGGTTGAATCATGAAAAAGAAAATGTTCATTGGGTGAGTGATGTGAGTATGTTTTTCATTATGGGTTATGGGATGAATAAAAGGGGTGTAGAACTTGTAATCACTTAGGATTGGGTAGAATGATGAGGATGGATCCATGTATGCATGAATTACTCCTAGTCTTAGATAAATTTTGCATAATGATCAAGCTCCTTGATTCTTGAGTGATAGCCACCTTAAAAAGATGCATTGAACCCTCATTTTCATCCATATTAGACCATTTGATCACCTAGCCAAATGATTGAGATCATGTCCCATTTGTGAGACTTCGCCTTGTGTGTGTGTGTGTGTGTGAATCAATGTGAGGGCTGGTTAAGAGAACTTGTTGGTTGATAAGCATTGCATCTTGTGTAGAGGCATAAGAGTAATTGATAGGCCTTCTGAAGCTAGAGCATAATAAGAGAGATTTGTTCATGCTATTTGCTATGTTTCTTTAGGATGTCAAGTTGAGTGCTATGAGTGTTTCTTTTGGCTTTGCTTCCATCCCTATGTCACTCCTCCTTGTGTTTTGAAAAGATTACTTGAGGACAAGTAAAGGTCTAGTGTGGGGGAGTTGATGTCTTGCATATTTACAAGTTTTTAGTATCCATATCTCGTGCATTTTGATCATATAAGTTAGGCATTAGGCATCATTAGGATCTATTTTTCATTCATTTGTCCTTATCAGGTGTTGGAGCATGCTTTGGTGTGATTTGAGGTGTTTGGGAGTCTTATGGCCCAAAAAGAGCTGAAGAATCAAGTTTGGCCATGAAAAGAAGTCAATCCATGATCTGGTCGAGACAAAGATGAGCATGGACGCCGGCCTTAGAGATGTTTTCTGTAGCTAAGATTTTGTGGAGACACAGAAAATTGAGTTAGATTTCCAATGGAAGTGGTTTCAAGTCATTTGGTGCTGTATTGGAGGAGTTATGATCAGTTTACTAGAAGCACATCAAGCTGGCCGGGAAGACTGGTCCGGGTACAGCTACCCGGTCCGGAGAGAAGCGCTGGATGAGACCAGGCCGGGAAGACTAGGCCGGGTTGGGCGGTTTGGCTCAACCCCAGACCGTTTTTCACCCTCTTTTCCTATTGGTTGAAGCCTAATTGACCCTAGGGACCTTTTAGTATTTTTCTATGATGTTTTTAGGGCTTCTACGCCTTGTATAAATACTCTTATATCTCCCAAAGTGGGAGTATCTCATTTTCTCTCAAGACTTTGCCTCATATTGTAAAAGCTTGAATCTTTTTATCAATCTAAGGAAGCTCTTCATCTTATATCTTGTTTCTCCTTCTCACAAACATGATTAGCCTTGAATCTCACATAGATTTAAGGTTTTTTCATGGAGATTAGTGAGTAGACACACTTTGGATTCATGGGCTAGGGTGATTAGTGAAGATCTAGGGTGTTTAGTGTTAGATCTACTTGTTTCCTTGCTTGTTGAGGGTTCTTAATGCTATTTTGGTCTTGATCATATCAAAATAAATCTATAGGCATTTCATACCCGAAAGGTGTTCTATGAAATGCCTGAACCAACTCTTCAATGCTTTTAACATTCTTTACCAAAGAGATTTGTTGTTAAAGGTGTTAAGATAGTTGATGGACTTGTTCTTAATGATTGCTTTCATATTATTCAACCTAAGAGATTAGATGCTTGAGATATGTTAGTGAATGAGTATTCAACTAGAGATAGAGCTTGCTTAGGATTGTGTCTAGGCTTAAGGTTGTTAGATTGATTGTTTGCTGCCACCTTTAGATTGGATCTACATCACCTAAAGTCAAATTCCTAGTCCCAGGGATTCCACCTTAGCATTTGATTGAGTTCTTGCACTTGTTTCTTGATTGGATTTGAGATCACCTTGTTTATATTTCTAGGATCTTAGCTTGTCACCTTCATCCATCTTCTTGTTTGCTTAGATTAAGGAAGCTTGTGTATTCTTGATGTTATAAGTCTCTAGTTCTCTGTTGGTTCAACAATCTTTTATACTACATTGATTTGATCTTGGACCCTTGAAAAGTCTTGTATCAATAGCCACACCTTCCTGCTCCCGAGGCCATGGGTACGTTGGGTTAGGCTCTGCCATGGGTGTCGACTGGGTCGCGGTGTGCCTTGATGCTCTCTGGGCGATGTGCTTTGTTCGGACCTGCAAGAGAGAACAGCCATAGACAGATCAGCACTATTCGGGGGTTGGTTAGAAAAGATGGATCCACAAACCATTCTCAATATAACCGCATCCAATCGTTTCCAATCAACCACATCGAACAAATCATACCAAATCGAAATAATCTAATGTTCTAGAGTCATGAAGATCCGAGTCAATTCGATCTAAACCATTCATATAACTAGAATCTATCAAGTGAAGCGCAATAAATGGAAATGAGAACGGCTCCTGAATCGCTGTTTACAAAGCAATGCGAGTTGAGTTGCTTACCTTGGGTGCCATTGATAGGATCGACTGCAAAGAAACTTCGATCTCTAGGGGATCCAAGAGGCGAGAACTTAAAATCGAAAAGAGGAGATGAGGAAATGGAGAGTTTTCGATTTAGGGTTCTTTTGCGGCGATGAGAGAAAGTGGGAGAGTGGGCCCTAAACCGCTTCCCCTTCTCTCACCATTTATTATTTTTATTTTTATTTATTTATTTTTTATCAGGGTCCGAAATACTTACCAGGGATCAGTTGTTCTCCAGTGACAACAATCGATGGACTGTTCCTTCGATAAGAGTTCGGACTTCCTCTCTTTTTTTTTCTGAAATAAAAATTAAAAGCAAACATAGAAAAAACAAAGAAAGAAATATTTGCACTCACCAGTGGGTTGCCTCCCATCAAGCGCTTGGTTAAAGTCGCTAGCTTGACTTTGGTTAGCCTTTTCAGGCTATGGATGGGTCGCCTAAGGGGATTTCTTCCCCTTCTGCGGTTGTTGTTTCAGAAAGGTATGGCTTGAGGCGCTGACTGTTGGGGTCAAAAACGGTTATCTCAAAATCTACGGCTAAAGATCCTTCCAAACTCAAAGATCTCCCGCACGAACGACTAACGGGGGAAAGATCGGGCAACGGAAAACTCACGGGCGGCACACCCAGCCTGGCACCGGCGGCACACCCGGCCTGGCGCCGGCGGCACACCCGGCCTGGCGCCGGTGGCACGCGTCATGCAGGCCGGCCTGGCGCCGGCGGCACCCCGGCCCTGGCACCGGCGGCACCCCGGCCTGGCGCCGGCGGCACGCGTCACGCGGGCCGGCTTGGGGCCGGCGGCACACCCGGCCTGGCGCCGGCGGCACGCGTCACGCGGGCCAGCCTGGCGCCGGCGACACACCCGGCCTGGCGCCGGCGGCAGGCGTCACGCGGGCCGGCCTGGCGCCGGCGGCACCCCGGCCTGGCACCGGCGGCACGCGTCACGCGGGCCATCCTGGCGCCGGCGGCACGCGTTCCGCAAGCCGGCCTGGCGCCGGCGGGAACCCCCCTAACGACGGTCGACAGCCCTCGTCCTGGTCTCGGTACCATCATGCTCGGTCGGATCCCATCTTGGCTTGTTTGGATCAATCCTCGTGAGGTTGGTACGACCACGGCTACGGAATGAACATCTTTCGATTCAGTTGGAATCGTCCTCGATGTTTTACGACAAAAACTAGAAGGATTAGATTTTTCGTAGAAGATATCGTATAAAACAAAGATTGATTAACTTGAACATCGATCCTTTAGGCTGTACGGTTTACTTTACGAGAAAGATAGTCTTTTCGAGAAATCGTATAAAACGTTCAACGACTTGAGATAAGTCCACGGACTTACTTACGATTTTAAGAATTCAGGCCCAATCATGCCGTGACGGTTTATCCGATTTCCCGAACATCGGATAAAGATCAAGTCATCGAAAAATAGGGAAAAACTCGAGGATAATTAAGAAGATCGATGAAAATGGAATACTTCCTGAAGATATAAACTTGGGCCCAAAGGCGAGGTCCATCATCCTAAGGCAAACCGATCTAGGAGTGAGTATATAAGGAGAGCAAGAGCAGAGGAGAAGGGGATCCGAAAATTAGACTTAGAGCATTCTGCTAGCTTAGAAGAATTAGGGCTTAGGTGGTTAGACTAGCGGAGCAAAGTCAGACTCTCGGGAGAAGTTATGACCCTCGGTTCGACTAACCTCCTAGTCAAAGCCGGGAGCGTCGCCAAAAACACGGAATTCCTGGTGATCGATGGTCCAACATCCTACAATGCGATAGTTGGAACTCCCTGGCTAAACTCCATGAGAGCGATCCCATCAACATTCCACCTATGCCTCAAGTGCCCGACGCTTTTCGGGGTCGAAACAATACATGGTAGTCACGGAGCAGCGCAGATCTACCTCGCTACCGAACTAAAACGGAAAAATTCCGAAATCGAGACCTCTCCGAAAAAGCAAACGATTCACGACTCGCCAGAAACATTCTGGCAGTCCCAAAGAGCTGAGGCCCTGGAAGGGAAGCGTGAACCAACCTGCGAACCGGTTGTCTCAATTTGTCTCGACGATTCCTTCCCGGAACGGTGCGTCGAAATCGGAGCTAACCTCCGCGAACCAATAAAAGCAGAGCTCATCGCATGCCTCAAAAAGAACCTCAGTACGTTCGCTTGGGCCGCGGAGGATATGCCGGGAATCGACATTAGCGTAACATGTCACGAACTTAACATCGACCCAACTCACAAACCCGTAAAACAAAAGAGACGAAAGCTGGGACCTGAGCATGCCACCGCAGTCAACGAGGATGTCGAAAGACTCCTCAAAGTAGGGTCGATAACAGAAGTTAGGTATCCAGATTGGCTTGCCAACCCTGTCGTGGTAAAAAAGAAGAACGGCAAGTGGCGAGTCTGTGTCGACTTCACGGATCTGAATAAAGCTTGTCCAAAGGACTGCTTCCCGCTTCCGCACATCGACCGACTGGTCGAAGCAACTGCGGGAAACAAGCTTCTGTCATTCATGGACGCTTTTTCCGGATACAATCAGATCATGATGAATCCCGACGACCGCGAAAAAACTGCATTCATCACAGACCGCGGAACGTATTGCTACAAGGGAATGCCTTTCGGTCTTTAAAATGCGGGTGCAACGTATCAGCGACTCGTCAACAGAATGTTTGCTGAGCAACTCGGAAAAACTATGGAAGTATACATCAATGATATGCTCGTAAAATCTCTTGACGAACACGATCATGTAGCCCACTTAGAGGAATGTTTTGCACGACTCAACCAGCAAAACATGAAACTCAACCCGGCGAAATGTAGATTCGCGGTGGCATCGGGAGAATTCCTTGGATACCTCGTAACGTATCGCGGAATCGAGGCCAACCCTAAACAATATCGACGCACTGATAGAAATGGCCTCCCCGAGAACCAAGCGAGAAGTCCAAAGGCTAACCGTAAGAGTCGCGGCTTTGAACCGTTTCATCTCGCGCTCCACGGATAAGTGCCTACCGTTTTGTTACGAAACGTTAAAGGGAAACAAGAAGTTTGAATGGTCCGAGCAATGTCAAAAAGCTTTCCAACAGTTGAAACATTACCTGGCCACTCGACCAGTTCTCGCAAAACCGGTGGAAGGTGAACCTCTCTTCCTCTATATTGCAGTTTCCGCAACAGCAGTCAGTGGCGTCCTGATATGAGAAGAACGCGGCGAACAAAAGCCAATCTTTTACGTAAGCAAGACGTTGCTGGATGCGGAAACTCGATACCCGCTAATGGAAAAATTAGCATTCGCCGTCATAACCTCGGCAAGAAAACTAAGACCATATTTCCAGTCTCATACTATAGTGGTTCTCACCACATTCCCACTGCGGATAATCCTGCACAGTCCGAGCCAATCTGGTAGGCTCGCAAAATGGGCAATCGAACTAAGTGAGTACGACGTCGAATATCGCCCAAGGACATGTGCAAAGTCCCAAGTACTTGCGGATTTCTTGGTAGAATTACCCACTAGAGACATGACTAACGAGGAACCAAACTCAACTTGGGTCCTCCACGTCGACGGATCTTCGTCCAAACAAGGATCCGGAATCGGAATTCGACTTACTTCTCCTAACGGGGAAATCCTAGAACAGTCATTCCGATTGGCTTTTCATGCTTCAAACAATGAGGCAGAATACGAAGCACTCGTCGCAGGCTTGCGGCTGGCCCATGGATTAAAAATCCGTAATATTCACGCTTACTGCGATTCTCAGTTAGTCGCCAATCAATAGAACGGAGAATATGAGGCAAGGGACGAAAGGATGGACGCATATCTAAAACTCGTCCAAGAACTGGCTCGTAGTTTCGACCAGTTCGCCCTGACCAGAATTCCTCGCTCGGAAAACGTCCAGGCCGACGCTCTGGCTGCCCTCGCCTCAAGCTCAGATCCAGGGCTCCAAAGGATAATCCCGGTCGAATTCGTCGAACATCCAAGCATCGGACCACTGGTGGTCGTCAATCTAATCCGGGGAGAGATAGAAGATGCGGAAGAAGTCGAGGATCAACCGGAAGCGGATGTGGATCCTACCGAGTACGGTTGCGACAGCCCTTGGTTAGAACCAATACAAGCCTATATCGTGAATGGAACCTTACCCGCAGAAAAATGGGTGGCTCGTAAAGTGAAAACCCAAGCGGCACGGTACGTCACGATAGAGGGAGAAATTTATAAGTGGTGTTTCTCCGGTCCTCTCATGACATGCGCAGAAGGAGAAAGGGCAAGAAGAATCATGGAAGAGGTCCATTCTGGATCATGCGGAAATCATTCTGGCGGAAGATCTCTCGCAGTCAAAATCAAACGCCACGGTTATTATTGGCCAACCATGGTAAAAGACTGCGAGAAATTTGCCCGGAAGTGCGAGAAATGCCAAAGGCATGCTCCAACAATCCATCAACCCGCGGAAATCCTCTCCTCAATCTCGTCCCCCTATCCTTTCATGCGATGGTCCATGGACATTGTCGGACCTATGCACCCATCAAAACAAAAACACTTCCTCCTAGTCCTCACGGATTTCTTTTCCAAATGGGTAGAAGCAGAATCCTACGCAAGTATCAAAGACACACAAGTCGAGAACTTCGTCTGGAAACATATCATAACTAGACATGGGGTCCCATACGAAATCGTAACAGACAATGGATCTCAATTTATCTCTGCTAGATTCGAAGCATTCTGCGAAAAGTGGAAAATACGACTTACAAAGTCGACCCCCAGGTATCTGCAATGCAACGGACAGGCAGAAACCATCAACAAGACCATCCTTGACGGACTAAAAAAGCGCCTAGACACCAAAAAGGGGCGATGGGCGGAAGAGCTCGAAGGAGTTCTTTGGTCCCATCGTACAACCCCAAGACGGGCTACGGGTGAAACTCCATTCGCTCTCGTTTATGGAACGGAATGCATGATCCCCGCGGAAGTAGAATTCCCCGGAATGCGGAGAAGATTCCTCCCCGAACGAGAAGATCTAAACAACACTATGATGCTGGACAATCTCGACCTTATCAATGAGCGCCGTGACCAGGCGCTCATTCGAATCCAAAATTACCAGCACGCTGCCGCAAGGTACTACAACTCAAACGTACGCCATCACAGGTTCAGAGAAGGCGATTTAGTGTTACGCAAAGTCTTCCAAAACACTGCCGAACGAAACGCAGGAAAACTGGGAGCAAACTGGGAAGGACCATACAAAGTCATAAAAGTGGTCCGACCAGGTTCATACCAAATCGCAAACATGCAAGACGTAAAATCCCAAGAACTTGGAACGCGATGCATCTTAAAAAATACTATCACTAACAGTGACGTAATACAAAGAACTATGAGATGGCTTGATCCCTAGGCAAGGGTACGTAGGCAACCCGCCAACCGGCGGATTCAGCTATCCCCCCAATAAAAAAAAGGGGGGAGTGGGTACATATACTCGTATACTCCCACAAGTTTCGAAGACTCTAAAATTTTCGAAACTTTCTCACGACTTTTTCAAATCAACCGAAACGGCCACAACAACGGATCTAGTATCCACTAAGCAATTATCACATCCAAAAAAAAACAAATCCCGGAGGGCTAACACTTCAAGAAGCAAAGTGAATGTAGACGCTTCTCCCACCCCTTGGTCCCGCGTCCAAAACGGAAACAACAATTTTCTGGCTGTGAACATTCGCAAAGACATCCCCAAAGCCCGCGAGCGTTTCAAATCACGAGATGCGGCACAAGGAAAAATCGACCTTCAGCACTGCGAGACGTCGCTAACGCTTGAAGGACATTCTTTTCCGCAAAACACTGGAGACAAAATTTTCGTCTCTGAACATACAAACGCACCTCAAAACGGTATCATTTCGTTGTTGCTGATCACAACAAACGAACTCTAACGTCCTAAACAGACAAATAGCCGCCCTTCAAGGGGTAGGCTCTCTTACATCCGACAAGGATAAACATAGCGCGCTATACAAAAAATCCAAAATTTTGGTCTAGCTCTTCGGAAAGGAAGTAGCTCGACTCACGCCCAAACAAATCGTATAAGCTGACAACAATTCATGGATTTTAAACGGTACGAGTCAGGTTAAAATCGCAAACAGGCAAAACGAAAGCCGATTTGTCATCGCAAAGCCTCAGTCCGAGAGTAAACCTAGGTCTTGCCCTAAACCCAGCCACGCTGGATCTTGACATCTCACAGACATAGTATGGTATACGAGATCCAAAAATTTGCCTCTTCACTTAAGCCTATTCGTTTCACGAACTTTTCGCGTAAATCGGTAAACCGCGGAAAATCTCGCTTTATGCAAACAGTAGGTACGGTGATCATCAGGGAACTAGGAATGAGACGACAACTCACACCCTCTTTCTCATACTTCAATAAACTGAAGTTCATAAATAATCAAAAAGCGTTTCATAGATTGAGACCGCAAAAGTTCAAACAAAACCCCAAAAAGGGGCAGGGATTCGAAGCCACCAACGGCCAGTCCCGGTAAATACATCATGGCCTCTTAACGGCCGAAACACATATAAAATAAAATCCCATAAGGGATTGATAAACCTAGACGCTCCCAGGAGCGTCACCTTCATCCTCACTCGCGATAGGGATAGCCTCGCCATCGCCTCCCTCGGTCGCATCGTCACTACCTGCCTCGTCTACGCCAGCTTCGCAATCCTCTCCCGCGCGCTCTTGATCTTCTGAGTCTTCGGAGGTCGACGCAAGGGTCCATTCGGCCTGCAGGCCAGCAAGGATCAAATCGAAATCTCCCTCGGTGGCCGCCCATTCTCCTTTGCAGGACGATAGTCTGGCTTCCTCCAAGTCCAAAGATGGGGCCTCATTACCTCGAAGCAACTCGAGCTCGCTCAAACTCCCCTCGATCCCCGCTAAAGCCAAGTCCCTCTTGCGGGTGGCTATCAAGGACTCAAACAGTGTGGCCATCCTCGTCAGACGACCAAAAAAGTCGTTGCGGGCATCGGCAACCTCCGAGGATCTACGGGCGTTCATCTCCTCATAAGTCTGGATCTTCTCCTGAAGACGGCGGACTTCCGAGGATTTGCTCCTTTTCTCCTTCTTCACCTTGAGTAACGAACTCGCGGTCTTCCCAAGGTCACGCTCAAGATCACTGATACGAACCTCAAGCTGGGACGTCTGGGCGGCATGGGTGTCCTCGACAGTCTGCAATGCGGCCTTAGTACGCTTCAGCGCTTCCTGCGACGACTCCAAATCCTTCGATAGGCGAATGACTTCCGACCCGCACTCGCCAAGCATTCCGTCAATCAGCGACACAAACTGTCCGCAAAAGAAGGAGTAAGTATCATCGTAAAAAAAAATTAAAATCGAACCTTGGAACGATGACGCACCAACGGCTCTGAGAGTTCGCTCTCCCCGCTCTTCGCACCCCGCTTCTTTTTTGCTCCGGATGCCGCACCAGCCCTTGCCCTTCCCTTGGGCAACGGCGCGGCACCAGCCGCTGGCAGTCACAAGACAAGTTCCCTCTTCGCCGGGGGAAGAGGTGCAGATTCTATCGCATCCTCTCTTCCGGAGATCAAGATCGGAGCAGTCGAAGAACCCGATGGATGGACCTGAACATCAAGAGTCTGTTCGGGAACAATAGCCCCTTCCGCAGACGGGAGGGCATCGGATGGGACTTCGGGGCTGGGAACCGGAAGAACAGGCAAAGGGGCCGAAGGAGCAGGCAAAGAGATCGGAGAAACATGCAAAGGAGTTGGAGCCGCGGAAGGAACATCGGGCATCTCAGTCCTCGCCCGCTTTGAGCCTTTCGCAGCACTGCGCCGGGATAGCTTAGCCTTGAAAGAATCAAACCCATCAATGAGGGCCGGAGTAGCCTCCTGAACGGCCTGAACGGCCGGAGCTTGGCTGGTCGGAACCGACGGAGCTTGGCCGGCCTCACCCATCTCAACATCAGAATCATTCTTTTCAACTTTGGATGAAGACATTTTCTTTCTTGAGAGAGAAGAAGAGAGAATTTGAAAAGATGGGAAGAATGAGAAGGGAAGGCTGGCTATTTATAAGAAAAAGGGGGGGTGATGACACAGGTTTCCTGCGGAAAAATCCTTAGCCGAAAATTTCGATTTTCAAAAAATTTGAATCACTCGCCCGCAAAATTGTCTCCGATCTTACGAGCTGGGAGGCTAATTGTTGGGGTCAAAAATGGTTATCTCGAAATCTACGGCTAAATATCCTTCCATACTCAAAGATCTCCCGCACGAACGACTAACGGGGGAAAGATCGGGCAAAGGTAAACTCACGGGCGGCACACCCGGCCTGGCGCTGGCGGCAACGCGTCACGCGGGCCGGCCTGGCGCCGGCGGCACCCCGGCCTGGCGCCGGCGGCACGAGTTCCGCAAGCCGGCCTGGCGCCGGCGGCAAGCCCCCTAACGACGGTCGACGGCCCTCGTCCTGGTCTTGGTCCCATCATGCTCGGTCGGATCCCATCTTGGCTTGTTTGGATCAATCCTCGTGAGGTTGGTACGACCACAGCTACGAAATGAACATCTTTCGATTCGGTTGGAATCGTCCTCGATGTTTTACGACAAAAACTAGAAGGATTAGATTTCTCGTAGAAGATATCGTATAAAACAAATATCGATTAACTTTAACATCGATCCTTTAGGCTGTACGGTTTACTTTACGAGAAAGATAGTCTTTTCGAGAAATCGTATAAAACGTTCAACGACTTGAGATAAGTCCACAGACTTACTTACAATTTTAAGAATTCAGGCCCAATCATGCCGTGACGGTTTATCCGATTTCCCGAACATCGGATAAAGATCAAGTCATCGAAAAATAGGGAAAAACTCGAGGATAATTAAGAAGATCGACAAAAATGGAATACTTCCTGAAGAGATAAACTTGGGCCCAAAGGCGAGGTCCATCATCCTAAGGCAAACCGACCTGGGAGTGAGTATATAGGGAGAGCAAGAGCAGGGGAGAAGGGGATCCGAAAATTAGACTTAGAGCATTCTGCTAGCTTAGAAGAATTAGGGCTTAGGTGGTTAGACTAGCGGAGCAAAGCTTAGGACGTTTTGCTGCCTGCGACTCTATCTTTTTCTTTAATCGCAAATCTCTCTGTCTTTCAGAGAATCTTTGTACTCGTGTCTTTCATCTAATAAAACGCCTTCGGGCAAATATTTCAACTATTATTTTTATCTATTGAATTTTCTCGATTTCGTGTGGCAACGCAGAGAATCCGGACCTTCAAGGAAAGTCGGGTTTACTTGGCTTTCCTCCGCAATCTTATTTATCGGAAATTGACGGTGTGAATTTCGGTTCCCACACTGACCATTCACAAAAAATTCTCCTCCTTTTGTGTCCAGCAACACAACTGCTCCATATGGTCGGACCTCTTTAATGGTAAAGGTTCCAGACCATCTCGACTTCAATTTACCAGGGAACAGCTTAAGTCTGGAATTAAAGAGCAGGACCTGATCATTTGGTTCAAAGTTCCTCCTGATGATCCTTTTATCATGGTGCTCCTTGGTTTTCTCCTTGTAGATCTTTGAGCTCTCATAGGCCAGATGCCTGATCTCCTCCAGTTCGTGAATCTGGATTGTTTGTCGTTCCCTGGCTGATTTGATGTCAAAATTAAGCAGTTTGACAGCCCATGCTGCCTTATATTCCAGTTCCACCGGAAGATGGCAAGCCTTGCCATAGACCAGGTGATAGGGGTGGTCCCGAGTGGAGTCTTGTAGGCTGTTCTGCAAGCCCATAGCGCATCGTCTAACTTGAGAGACCAGTCCTTGCGGGTTGTTCCGACTGTTTTCTGAAGAATGTTCTTTATTTCTCTATTAGACACTTCCACTTGACCGCTGGTTTGGGGATGGTATGCGGTTGCGACCTTGTGTTTTACACCGTTCTTTCTCAGCAGTCTGTGGAACACTTTATTGATGAAGTGAGTTCCCCCACCGCTTATGACCACTCTAGGCACTCTAAATCTTGGAAAGATGATGGAAGTGAACATCTTGGTTACAACGCGTGCATCATTGGTTGGACTAGCAATCGCTTCTACCCACTTGGAAACATAGTCCACAGCAACCAAGATGTACTCATTCTTGTGAGAGACTGGGAACGGTCCCATGAAGTCGATCCCCCAGCAGTAAAACACTTCTACTTCCAGGATATAGTTCTGAGGCATCTCATCTTCTTGTTTATACTCCCCATCCTTTGGCATGCATTACATCGTGATATGAAAGCGTAGGAATCCCTAAACATAGTAGGCCACCAAAAACCGGCTTGGAGGATCTTGGAAACCGTTTTGAAGGTGGCAAAGTGACCAGCATAGGACGAACCGTGACAGTGATGAAGGATCCCTGGAATATCAGCTTCTGGAACACACCTTCTGAAGATCCCATCCTTGCCCTGCCGATAAATATGTCTCATCCCAGAAGTAGTGCCTTGCTTCCCTTAGAAATTTCCTCTTCTCATTCCTTGTGAACCTCAAAGGTTCCTTCTCAGCTACTAGGAAGTTGGCAATCTCAGCAAACCATGGAAGATTCGGGTACTGCTTCTGGATCACTGCAGCGAATGCTTCGTCTACACGGGAACAACCCTTGCTGACAGGGAATGACTGTTTTGTGTTGCACAGACCAATCGCGTTGACATATTCCATTGGTTGTTCCTCGTCAAGAGCTGTCTCATCCGACACTTTCATCCTGGAAAGATGATCTGCCACTCCATTATCAACTCCCTTCTTGTCTCTTATCTCTAGATCGAATTCTTTGAGTAAAAGAATCCACCTTAAGAGCCGCGGTTTAGCATCCTTCTTCATGAGCAAGTACTTCAGAGCTGCATGGTCTGTGTGCACGATCACCTTTGATCCAACTAGGTAGGATCTGAATTTCTCAAATGCAAACACGATGGCAAGGAGCTCTTTTTCTGTAGTTGCATAGTGACACTGAGCTTCGTCCATAGTTCTGCTAGCATAGTATATCACGTGCAGCTTCTTGTCTTTCCGCTGTCCAAGAACTGCTCCCACTGCAAAGTCACTCGCGTCTATCATGATCTCAAAAGGAAGATCCCAGTCTGGTGGTTGAATAATCGGTGCACTGACTAGAGCTCCCTTGATCATGTGGAATGCGGCTGGACAGTCGCTGTCAGAGTCGAACTGGGTTTCTTTGTAGAGCAGCCGAGTGAGTGGCCTTGCAATTTTCGAGAAGTCCTGGATGAACCTTTTATAGAAACCAGCGTGACCCAAGAAACTCCTTATTCCCTTTACTGAAGTTGGTGGCTGCAGACTCATCATGACCTCGATCTTTGCCTTGTCCACCTCGATGCCTTTCTCTGATATCTTATGTCCCAGAACAATCCCATCTCTGACCATGAAGTGGCATTTCTCCCAGTTCAGCACCAGATGCTTCTCTTCGCATCGCTTCAGAACCCTGCACAAATTTGACAAACAGACATGAAAGGAGCTTCCATAGACGCTGAAATCGTCCATGAAAACCTCCATTATGTCTTTGATTAGGTCAGTGAAAATTGACATCATGCAGCGTTGGAAGGTCGCTGGAGCATTGCACAAGCCGAAGGGCATCCTCCTGTAAGCGTATGTTCCATATGGGCATGTGAACGTCATCTTCTCCTGATCGTCTGGGTAGATGGAAATCTGAAAGAAACCTGAATAACCATCTAAAAAGCAATAGTAAGGGTGGTTAGCCAATCTTTCAAGCATATGATCAATGAAAGGAAGTGGGAAGTGATCCTTGCGAGTCGCAGCATTCAGTTTACGGAAATCAATGCACATGCGATGACCAGTAACTGTTCTAGTAGGGATTAGTTCATTCTTTTCATTTGTTATAACAGTGATCCCACCTTTTTTAGGTACTACATGAACGGGGCTGACCCACTTACTATCAGAGATCGCATAGATTACACCAGCTTCTAGAAGTTTCATTATCTCTTTCTTTACAACATCTTTTAGATTTGGGTTTAACCTCCTCTGACGTTCTACAGAAGTCATCGATTAATCTTCCAGGTGTACTCTATGCATTCACAGATCAGGTGAAATGCCAGTATGTCAGCTAGAGAATATCCTATTGCATTACAATATTTTCTAAGTTCACATAAAAGCAGAGCAGTCTCGGCATTGTTCAGGTCGGCGTTCACTATGACAGGATATGTGGAATTGGGTCCAAGGAATGCATACCTGAGTCCCTTGGGAAGGGATTTGAGCTCTACCTTTGGAGCTTTCAGCTCGCTCCATGAGTCATCGTTCTGAGTTGCCGGAACAGTCGGGTTCTGAGGCGCGGTTGTTCCAGCTGGTTTGCTGAGTTCGCTCTTCTCCCCCAGACTTAGATTTGCCACTATCTTTTCCATACTCCTGGCTGAATCCAGGACTTTGGCATAGGCATCAGCATCAATACTCTCTAAGCTTTGCTCGGCTTCAGCTCTGACTAAGGCGAGTTCAAGAGGGTCATCGGTGAGAATCTCCTCAATAATCCCCTCATGCGGTTCTCGCGGATCGCTCTCTTCTTGGACAGTGAAGGTTTGTCCATCCAGCATTGGTTTCTTGAGCATCTGATTCATCTCAAACTTCATCACAATGTCTCCAAGATGGAGATCAATTTTCCCTTGCCGAACATCTATGATAGCTTCAACAGTGCACAGAAATGGTCTGCCCAGGATCAGGGGACTTTTGATTCTTCCTCGAGTTCCAGAACAACGAAATCGGCAAGGACAAGTGTGTTCCCAACCAGAACTTGGAGATCTTCAAGGATTCCAACTGGAGACTTCACTGATCGATCAGCAAACACTAGGGACATCCTGGTAGGCTTGAAATCCGTGTACCCGAGGTGCTTAGCCACAGAGTATGGCATGAGGTTTATGCTTGATCCTAGATCAACGAGTGAACATGAGAAGACTGTTCTCCCTATCTGGACTGAGTGGACAAATTTTCCCGGATCACCCAGTTTCTTGATCCTTTTGTTCTGGAGCACTGCGCTGCACTCTTTAGAGACGATCATGAACTCGCTGTCATCAGATATATTCCCAGAGATCAGTCCCTTCACAAAACTACGCATGGATGGTATCATCTGGATCGCACTCATCAGAGGAAGTTTGACTGTTAGGTCTTCCAGCATCTTTATGCACTTCATCTCCTCCTTATCCTTGCGCGTAACCTTAGCTGGAACAGGTTAGGGTACTTTCGGTACATACTGACGAGCAGGGGAAGATTCTGCAGTCGGTGGAACAGCCCCAGCAGGTCGCTCTGCATCAGTCGGAACAGTCTCAGTAGGTTGTCCTGCCCCTTCCTCATCTGTAGGTACAGCTTCAGGCGGTTGATCCGACTCTTTCTGCTTCCCTTTCTCGGCCGATTTGAATCTCCTGGTGTCAGGATCAGTCAGTTGCTCCCCACTCCTTAGAACGACTGCATTGCATTCCTTGGGATTCTTATCTGTTTTTCCAAGGAGAGTACCTTGCTGTCTCTTCACACTCTCAGCAGTCTGAGCAATCTGAATATCCATCTGTCTCATATGGCTTGAGACATTATTGTACTTGGCACTCAGGTCATTGAACATATGGTTCATTCTGGTGTTGATGTCGTTTGTGACCTGGTTCAGTGCTTTTCCTTGGATCTGCTGTCCTTGGAGCAGTTGGCTCATCATCATTGTATGACTCTTCATATCTTCCTGCTGAGCAGTCTGAGCCGGTTGTGCAGCCTGCTGATTAACTGGCTGTTTCTGGTTGTGGAACTGGGCATTCTGAGCTGGGCTGAGGATCTAGGTTCTCCCTTGATTTCCATACCCCCTTTGGTATCCACTGTTCTGACCCTGATTTCCTTGAGCGTTTTCTGTGTTACCGTCTGGCTTAGGGTTGTTGAACAAGTGGGGATTGTTCCTCACGTTAGGGTTCGGGTGATAGTTCTTGAACTGCCATCCTTGCCCGTTAGGGTTCGGGTGATAGTTCTTGAACTGCCATCCTTGCCCATTCACATAGCTCATTTCGTGCTGATCTTCAGTCGACTGATCTGCCTCTGATGTGCCTTCCGCGGTTGCTTTATCCTGAGGGGATTCTTCTATGATGAAGACCTGGTTCTGATTACTCTTAATCAGCCGATCGACCTTGGCAGAGAGCTCATCAATCTTGCTGTTGTCGATGCTGTTCACCTTCTGGGTGCAATCAGTCTCGCAGTTATTATCAGCTGAGCTTGAGGCCATGTTCTCAATCAGTGCGAAGGCACCTCGAGTGGATTGGGTCATGAAGTCTCCATTACTGGCTGAGTTCAAAGCGTTCATGTACTCCCAACCTACTCCATCGTAGAACACTCCAAGCAGATAGTCTTCCTCAAAACCGTGATGTGGGCACTCTCTGCGGTAGACGTTGAATCGCTCCCATGCGTCGTAGAACGGCTCATCTACTAGCTGTTTGAAGGTCGCGATCTTCTGTCTCAGAGCTGCCGTCTTTGATTTCGTGTAGAAATGGCTCAAGAAGGCAGATCGGACTTGTTCCCAAGTGGTGAGCGATCCAGTAGGTAGGGAATCTAGCCAGCGAGCAGCCTTCCCATCAAGCGAGAAAAGGAACAGGGTACACTTGATGTAATTGGGTGGTACTCCATTCGCTTTAGTGAACCCACACATCTTCTCAAAGTGCTCAATGTTGTCCATCAGTCTTTCTGCAGGAAGTCCATTGAAGATCTTCCTTTGCACCAGACTTATCAAGGCTGGCTTGATCTCAATGTCTTGCCTAGTGCACGGTAGAGGGTTGATGGCAGATCGCGTAGTAGGCAGATTACACAGTAGATTTCTCTGGCGATCGGAACAACCTCCTCCGGTTGATTCTGCTGATTCACAGCGTTCAGAGCTGCTTGCTCGGCAGTAGCTTGCTGCGCTTGGATGGTTTGCTGCATCTGCTGCATCTGCTGTTGCATGAGTGCAAACGCGGCAGTGAGGTCATCCTGGTGATCACCCATGTTGGTGTTCGTAGGTCTGGGTTGTTGACGGTTCTATTGTTCCAATCTCACTAGTTCTTCGTTGGTAAGCCGATGCAGTGGTCCTTGTGCGTTGCTCCGAGTATGCCTACTGGTCATGCAACTGGATCATCAGCTGGAAAAAAGAATTAGAAGTGAGTTAGATATCTTAGACTAGATATGAAACCAAAAAATAGAGGTAAAAACTCTGGTCCCCGTCGCAACGGTGCCAAAACTTGATACACTAAAAATGAATCCTTGCTACTGCCAAGTTAACAGTTGTAATTATAATACTTTAGATTCAAATCCAGAGGACCAGTCTACACTTTATTTCTATAAGTTTCAAAATCAAACTAAGAAGAAGTTTGGTTTTGGTTTTAAGAATGACGATAGGAAACAAGCAAAACTATAGATTTATTTCAAATTAACAAGCAGCTGACCTAGGATATTTCATTGGGTGATGAATTGGAGCCAAACAATTATTCAAGCGCGAAGAAGTGCTTTCTAGAACTCGGATCACTCAGCTGGAACACCCCACTGTCGTGGTGGTGATCGCTTTGCAGATCGATCTCACCATCTAACTGTCGTTGAGATGAGAATCGATCGCAAGCATTAGAGAACAGGTCCAATCAGTTCACTTACTACCCTAATATCTACTTTCGCTGATTAGGGATACTAAGCTCATTCAGTACATGTCAAGTTATCTCCTAAGCAGTTAACTAGGTGATGAACTTAGGATCTAACAATAAGTGATCAGATTAATGAATGCATTAAGAACAGTATGAATGAAGAACAATTGAAATCGCTTATCTATGTTCAGCTCATGCCTCAACACCCTAAAAACCCTAGGCGAGCAAGGTGACTACTCGATCATGATGCAAGAAACCAAAGACATAATTCCTGAAATAAATTACATAAGAACATAGTCGAAAACAAAGGGTTCAGAGGATCTTCTCTATGAGAGGATTGATTCTTCTCCCTTACAAGTTGTAGATCGCGAAGCTCAATGTTCTCTTGTAAAAACTAGCGTAGTCTATTAAAATAGAGATAAAGGCGCTTTTATAAGGAGGCTCCGTCGATTACTAGAGAGGGATGGTGATTAGGGCAAATCTTCAAAGATATGGAAATTTCCATGATTGTCGGGAACAGTCCACCTCGTTGCTCCGCACGATTGTTCTGCATGGAAAGCTTCAGTTCTTGCACCTTTCTTCATGTTCCTCCCTTTATCTCTTTAGTCTACTCCAGACCTGAATTGACTCAAAAAGGACTAGACTAACTCGATAAAACAATGGAAACTGGTTAGAAAACATATGCACTATGGTGTCAAAAACACCACATATTAATTTCCCCAGACTTAGATCCTTGTTTGTCCTTGAACAATGGCAAGTATCCAGCACAAGGAGAAATGTTTGAAAGTGTGGGAACTCGCCTATTCTCAACAACCATACCTTAACCACGAATCTCTGAACCATACAAGCAGTTGGCTAGGACCACACACTTTTGCTAGAACCCCACTGACAGCTGTTCGAAAATCGGCTCCATACTCTACATCTCAAGCCTGAAAAAGTACACTTTCGAGACAGAACTCCTATATTTGTTTAAGAGCAGCGCAAACGCTTATGACCGGCACTATTCAGGGTAGACGGGCTAGGCATGGAACAGGCTTATTTAGTGGTGGAGTTAAAAGTGTTTAGGGGTTACCAGTTTTGTAGTGGATGCAGGATATCACGCAAAATAGCAAGAGAGGACAGATCCATTGATGTCCACAGCTCTTGCTCGTTTTGCCAAATTTGGAGCGGCTGTTCCGACTGTTCTCCTGACTGGTCTCTTTGATTGGTACCCGATTCT
This sequence comes from Brassica juncea, assembly GCA_018703725.1. Taxonomy (NCBI): domain Eukaryota; kingdom Viridiplantae; phylum Streptophyta; class Magnoliopsida; order Brassicales; family Brassicaceae; genus Brassica; species Brassica juncea. Next base: position 29,023,519 of record CM031942.1, on the reverse strand, counting down.
TCTGTTCTACCTTCTCATCCATCTCATCATGATCCACATAGTACTCCTCTGAGGTCTCCACGAACAGGTTGGTCTAATGAAGGCACATCAAACAAGTAGAGATAGTTGCGATCAATCAGATCAGTGAGCAACTGTTCTCCATGTGAGTACAGCATAACCTTCTTCCTCGTATGGCTTCAACTAAGTTTTTGTATAGGAGCCTCATCAATCCTCCTTCTCCATCATTGATCTCAAAAAGATAGAAATAATATACACGTTTTTTTTTTTTGACATATACTGGAGTGAGATCAATTGATCATTCTACTTGTCTGTCCTTGTGACTGTTCTCGTCGTGGTGGTGACCGTTCTGAAGAGACTGTTCCGGCTTCTATTCTGACTGTTCTGGGGCAATACGAGTAAGAGACTGCGTCGATCCTTTCCTGTCCGGCCTTTTTGCACATATCTGCACATATAACATAGGAAAACAGAATGCATGGAGACGAATAAAGGCTTAGGTTCAAGGTAGGAACTAGCTAAAGATGAGCTAGCCACTCAGGAACAGCAAGATGGGTATAAATAATAAGAAGTCCTGAGTGTAGGTCTCGTTTCCCTGATCTAGTGCCAATAACAAGAGTAATTGCAGTTAACATTTAGGAGTTAAGTCTACACAGTGTAACCTGATCGGTTGAGAACTTCTGGAGAGTCAAATGAGAAAAATCAGGGTGTTCCAGGTCCAAGTGTGGGTCTTTCGTCACTGCTAAGGTCCTAATTCCCACAAGAGTTTTTTTAAAAAAACTGACTCGATCCTAAAACAGATTCGATCAAAACGACTCAAAGCAGACGGACTGACTCAGCCTCCCCCAGACTTACTTCACACCATCCCTGGTTGTGAGGAGATAGATAGAGGAAGGCCAAAACACACAAAATAAATAAGAAAACAAATAACTTGCAGAAACATAAAGAGTTCAAATGGATAAGACAATGGTGTCAAAAACACCACATATCAGCACGCTATACAAAAAATCCAAAATTTTGGTCCGCACTCCAGACGGTCTCTGGAAGATGCTCGGTTCTTCCCATACAAGTCGATAAGCCGGCATCAAGTCGCGGACTTTAAAACGGAAAGAACCAGGTAGAAATCGCCAACAGGCAAAACGAAAGCCGATTAGTCATCGCATAGCCTTAGTGCCGAAAGTAAACCTAGGTCTGGCCCTAAACCCAGTCCTACTGGTCAACAAACATTACTACACATGGTACAAAAAATGTCTCGTCGCCCACGCCTATAACACTCAACGAAAACTTCGTAGAAACTCAGAAGCATTCAGGAATGTCTTTATCTCAAAAAAGGGGGCCAGCGGACAAGCGACAAAATACGAGTCGAGATACGAAGTGACTACTCATATCTCAACCTCGACACTTGACAGAAGTATAAACTAAAAATATTCGTTATATACATTAGGAGCCACAAAACGGCTGGGATTCGAAGCCACCAACGGCCAGTCCCACAAATAAAGTCAAATGGCCCCGTAAGGCCATAGCACACTCATATAAACGGCAACACTAGGCCTAAAAACTCAACAATACAAATAAAGATAAGGGAAATCTATCCCGACGATCCTCAAAAGTCAAAGTCGAGATACCCGGACATTGAAACGCCAAACGAGTTCACGGGCTGATCGACCTCTCCCTCTCCATCCACGATTCCGACACCTTCATCACCAACACCGGCTCCCGCTTCTGCCGTGTCCTCCGAGACCTCGATGGAATCCCAAAGCTGTCTGACCCTTCCTTCGATCGGAGGAACCAAGGATTTGGCATGGGCGCACCTGTCCATAAGGCTCGACATCTCAGCGACCTCGGCAGGAAAGGAGAAGTCCTTGTTCTGCGACTTGTAGAGGGTGGCGACCGAGCCACGGCACTCACGAAAATCGCCCACAAATTCCTGAGAATCCTTAAAGCTCTCGAATTCAGGGGCAAACAAAGCGGCCCTCCGCTTCATCTCGGCGACAATCGTTCTCTTTCCTTTCTTCTCCGCACGAACAAGGGCCCGAGAATGGAGCTGAGCCTGTCTCCGGCTCTGTTCCTCGACCTCCTTCCAGAACCGAAAGAGTTCTCTTTCAGCCTCCTCGGCTTTTAAGTGAGAGATACGCGATTCCCGGAAACTTCCGTCAAGCGCTGCATTAAACACCCTCATCCCCTCCATGAACTTAAGATAAAAAAAAAAATATATATATATTGAAATTCAGATCAAAGTTCAAAGGATAAACCTCATTGATTAAACGGGAACCTTCAGCGACTACTTTCCTCCTCGACTCTTCGTCCAGCGACTCATGAGTAGTTAAATCGGGAGGGAGGTCGGCAAAAAAAGTCGCTAGGAAGGGGAACCTCGCTGGTTCCACTCTTTTCCCCTGGAGTGAAACTAGGGTTCCATCCTGGCAGCAGAGGATCTCCCGAGACGTTCTCAGAGGCAACCCCTTTGCCTCTCCGAGACCTGTTTCTCCGCCTCTGGGCGGGCAAGACATCAGTGACCAGTTCTACGTCATACGGAACGTCAAGAGGCTGGGAGACGGCTAGAGATCGATGGAGCTCCACCGCACTTTGAATCCGTTCAACGGTAAAGGAATTCCAGAAGAATGGCCTGCTGCGGAGAAGATCTCGCTTGGCAAAAAGATCGGCAGGAGTCGGCGGAAGGATCTTGTTCACTGCAAGATAATAAAAAAAAAAATCATCGTCACATGTTTTCAAGGTATCAAAATGAAAAACGTTACTAGTCGTATTACCGCGTTTGAAGTTCCACTCCCGACGGAATAGGTGGAGGTAGCTCTCCTCGACAGACTCCCCATCTATTCGGACAAAGAAAAAGCGCTCGAACCATGTCTTGCGGTGCGAAGTATGCCCCTGAATTATAGCCATGTTTTTTTCTTTGGCGCCATGCGGTATGAGCCATCAATTCCCGTGACTCTCGTAGACAAAAGGCCCTTGAAGTCGCCAAGGTTAAGGTCCATTCCTAGCTCGTAACTCGAGATCAATCCGCCAAGCAAATGCTGTAAGGCCGGAATGTTTAGCTGGCTGATCGAAAGCCCAAAGCGGTGAAGCGTGCGGACGATGGTGCCGGGGATCGGAAACCACATGCGGCAATACGACAGGAAGGCTTCGTAGCAAGTGAAGAAACCTTCTGGAGGGTTCCATGCGCTCTCGTTGCCACTCTGGATCCGAAACACGACTCCACTTGGAACCTGGTAAAAATTCCGGAGAGTCGCAAGGTAGTCGGGAGAAACCATGCTCGGCGTGACGGGGTGCGTTTGGCGACCTCACGGGCCTCTTAGGGATTGGAATGTCTTGCAGAGGCGGGAGCGAGCCGCAAAGAGCTTTGTAGTACGCATCCTTTGTGTCTTCATCAACTCCAAACTCTTCTTTCGGGGTGATCACCTCATTAGCGGAAGAGTCATCCGAAGATGAATGTGAGGAAGAGTGCCTCTTTGAAGATCCTTTGCTTGAAGAAATTTTCTTTATTTAAGCATGGAGAGAAACAGAAGAGAAATTCCAATCTTAGAGGTAAGTTCTAGTGAGGAGTAATTTTGGAATAATGAAAAACTTACTCCACTTATATAAGCAACAAAAGAGATTTACTATTTACTCTCGGCTTTCGGCAAACGATTACGTCTCTACACCTTCCAAACAAGCTATACCCCGAGCTAGGACCTGTTACCAAAACTCCACGGAACCTAGCTAGCTGGGGGGCTAACTGTTGGGGTCAAAATCGGTCACGACGGAATCGATACCCGAAAGTCCTCGTAAAAACCAAATCTCGGTCAAAACTTCAAAAGCCGAGAAAATGAATAACCAAAACGGATCACTCGACGAGCACGGGTCTACTCGCCAGCGAGCATGACCGTAGCATGGGTCAACTCTCCCGGCGAGTATAACCACATTACGGGTCAGCTCGCCGGCGAGCTGGACCAATGCACGGGTCAGCTCGCCGAGCGAGCACGACCACGCTGCGGGTTTACTCGCCGGCGAGCATGACCAAAGCATGGGTCAGATCGCCGGGTGAGTATGACCGCGTTGCGGGTCTACTCGCCTGCGAGCATGACCATGGCGCAGGTCAGCTCGCCCGGCGAATACGGGTCAACTCGCCTGCGAGCTCGACCATAGCAAGGGTCAGCTTGCCCGGCGAGCACGGGCCAACTCGCCGGCGAGCTCGACCAAACCACGGGTCAGCTCGCCGGGCGAGTACGACCGCGTTTCGGGTCTACTCGCCGGCGAGCATGACCATGGCGCGGGTTAGCTCGCCCGGCGAGTATGGGTCAACTCGCCGGCGAGCTCGACCATAGCAAGGGTCAGCTTGCCCGGCGAGCACGGGCCAACTCGCCGGCGAGCTCGACCGAAGCGAGGGTCAGCTCACCGGCGAGGTCGACCATAAGGGTTTGCTCGCCCGGCGAGCTCGACCGTAGCGAGGGTCAGCTCGCCCGGCGAGCTCGACCGTAGCGAGGGTCAGCTCGCCGGGCCAGTACGACCGTGTTGCGGGTCTACTCGCCGGCGACCATGGCACTGGTCAGCTCGCCCGGCGAGTACGACCGCATCGCGGGTCAGCTCGCCAGCGAGCTCGACCGTAGCACGGGTCAGCTCGTCCGGCGAGCTCGACCGTATCGCAGGTCAGCTCGCCTGGCGAGTACGACCCCATCACGGGTCAGCTCGCCGGTGAGCTCGACCGTAGCGCGGGTCAGCTCGCCCGGCGAGGACGACCCCATCACGGGTCAGCTCGCCGGCGAACTCGACCGTAGCGTGGGTCAGATCGCCCGGCGAGTAGGACCCCATTGCGGGTCAACTCGCCGGCGAGCTCGACCAAGGCATAGGTCAGCTCGCCCGGCGAGCGCGACCAGCCTTTCGGTGATCATCCTGAACCCGGTCCTATTCCATGACCATGCATCTTCGTCTGAAGCGTCTGTAACTCAATCCTCGGGTCCATGGACATAACACCGATGTTCCGTCTAAAAACATCGTCAAAAGTCTTCGGGAAATTGGGAAGGTTAAGTCTCTCGAACGGTTTCCCACTCTTCGTGATAGAACGGGTTACGATTAACTCAACATCAACCACCTCGGCTATGCGAAGAGACGAGGTTCCGTTGGGAAGGTCATACCAATGCCAATGGCTGTTTCGTGAGTACAAACACTTAAGTCTCGATACGGCCCAAAGTGGGACCGAATTGTGGACAACGGCCCACGTATGATCCTAAGAGACTTGAGCCCAAATACTAGGATGATGGTTTATCTCATCCGCGAGAAGAGATAAATGTCAAATTTCCGTGGAGATAAATGTCAAGTTTCCGAGAAGATAAATGTCAAATTTCCGTGAAGATAAATGTCAAATTTCCGCGAATATAAATGTCAAGTTTCCGAAGATAATCACGAAGGAAAAAGAGATATGGAAAAGCCCGTTCCGCGACAAGTCCGGTCCGAGAGGAGGTAAACCGACCTAAAGGAGGAGTATATAAAGAGGACTTAGGACGAAGATCAAGAAGAACTTTCAGAGCAACCTTAGCACTTATAGCAATTTAGGCATTTTTCTATTTCTACTATCGAGCAGCGACTCAACTAGGTTAGAACTTAGGTTGCTAGACTAGCGAACTTGCCGATAGCTCTAGTAGCCAAGGCTCTCACCTGTTTACGCTCAAACGCGATTCGGAAATAAGATCTTTTTGCTCTCTTTTCTTTTACGATTTACTACTTTGCTATTTTCGTCATATTGATTGTGTTGTGTGTGGCCCAGTAGATAACCGGGACCTTCAGGGGAAACTAGGTTTACTTGGTTCTCCTTTGATCAACTAAAACTCGACGGTGTGAATTTCGGTTCCCAGATTTACCAAAGAGATTTGTTGTTAAAGGTGTTAAGATAGCTAATGGACTTGATCTTAATGATTGCTTTCATATTATTCAACCTAAGAGATTAGATGCTTGAGATATGTTAGTGAATGAGCATTCTTCTAGAGATAGAGCTTGCTTAGGATTGCGTCTAGGCTTAAGGTGTTAGATTGATTGAAAGTTTTCCATCTTAGATTGAAGCTTGATCACCCAAAGTCAATTCCTTTGCCCCATGAGTCCTATTGCTTCAAATTGAAAGAGAGACCATTACTTTATTGCATTTTAGCTTAGTTTTAGTTCACTTCATTCCACTCTTTTGATTGCACTTAGCTGAAGTAAGACTTGCATTCCCTTTGCATTGAAATCACCTAGGATTGGTTCGACAATCATTTATTCTCAATCATTTGATTAGGACCCTTGAAAAGTCCATTCATCATTGCCCTGTCGAACGACGTTGGTCCAACGATGTCGATCGATGGCTGAGAAACCGGTCTGGAAGATTGTTGGAAACCATTTTCTGTTGTAGTAGCTGTAGGATGTTCGTCTGGATCCTTAGGTCTGCTGTCTGGTTTTCTGGGTTGCTGCATAAACAAGTTTTCTGGTCCATTGGCCATCTTAAGGATGTCTGCTATGTTATCATTGGTGATGTGTAGAAGCCTTCCATCCATAGCTCTTGCATGATCATCTGGGTCCCTGAAAATACCAAATTCATCAGGCATTAGATATCCGTTATCTATTTTCATATGATTCTTATTGAAGTATTGAGATGGAAAAGGAATCGATGGTCGCTTTGGTGTATCGATCGATGCTGGCGGTGGCGTATCGATTGATGGCGGACGTCTGTCTGCGGAATTAGGGTTGTTGACTTGAATAATCTTCTTGGAGACTCCTTCAACAATCGATGGGTGTGCGTGTGCTTGCATCTTGTCTGCTTCTGTGGTTTGAGAAATCTTCTGGGGTGCAAAACTCCTTATATAGCCATCAGTTATCATACTTTGAATTAGAAAATTTCCTTTTTTCCTCTCAAAGTCGGTTACCTAAAATCGGTCGTGTACCAGAGATGGTATCCATCAATGCAGTTGATAGTTATACTGGATGAGGGTGGGAATTTATCGATGCGGCATTGACTCTATCGATCGATGGTGAATGCGTTTTGTTGAAGGAATGGCTTAAAATCTGTCTTTTTCCATGGCAATCTCTGTAGCTCTTTCCTTCCAATAGTCCTCATCATACTCTTCTGTAGAATCTTCCTCTGGTGAAAGAATTACAGTATCCACTGCAAAACTTTCATGGAATTCACTGTCTGTCCAGCTGCCTATTGAATAGTCATCTTGTCTGCTGTTGGGTTGAAAAGCAAAGTCTGGATAGCACTGATCTGGCAAAGTGTAATGGTCAACCGAATGCTCCATGTCAATCAATGCGTCATGATGATCATCGGTCGGTTTCGAGTCACAAGAACGATCGATGACAGAGTGTGAATGTCGATCAATTCCGAGTACTTTGTCTCGTACTATGCTTCACAGCATGCTGCAATATAGCCAAGATCATCTCCAATCTCCACGAGGTTGACCTTGTTGTTTTACAACTCTGACTGGGTCATAGTGGATGTCTGGATCTATCAGTGTCAGGCACAATCTGTTGGTGTTCATGTAACATACAGCTCCTACTGTATCCAAGAATGCTCTTCCAAGCAGAAGGGAAGAGTTTCCATTGAGCTTGATATCCAGGACATGAAAATCCACTGGAACAAGGGCATTACCAATCTGCACCTCAAGGTCTCTGATGATACCTCCTGAGTTCCTCTGAGTACAGTCCACAAAGGTGAAAGATTCTGAATAAGGCTCTACTTTCAGACCCAGATGGTCTGCCATAACCTTAGGTAGGATGCTGACTGATGCTCCTGTGTCACAAACTGCATGAGGAAATTCAATACCCTTCACTAGACATGGTATTGCAAACTTCCCAGGATCACTCTTCTTCTTCAATGTGATCCTTTGTTTCATCCTTTCTCTGACATGATGAAACATTCTCCTAATGTCCTCCTCAGTATCCTTTGTCTCTCTGAAAAACATCCACAACCTGTGTGTGAAATAAACCTCCTCAAAAGGTTCTCCAGTGGGATTCTGAGGACTCTCTTAATGAAACCATCCATCTCCTTTTCATTAGCTTCCCTCTTCTGGTTTTTAGGAATCTTCTCCTTCCTTTTCCTCAACTTCCTCTCTTTAGTGGCCTTGTCAACTAGCATAGGCAGAACGGTGGGAATTCAAAGCCACAAGAGGCCAGTCCCAAAATAAAAACACGGCCACACTAGGCCGGAGCAAAAAAAAAAATTTCGAACGAAACTGCAACTTCACTCATCCTCCGAACATGGAACCTCACCTTCACCCATCGGCTCGTCTGAGTTTGGGGCCGCACCATCTCCACCTTCCTCAGCAACAAGGTCTCGTCCCTCTTGGCTACTCAATCATGGCGAAAGAATGCACTTGGATTTCAGGCAGCAAGGATCAAGCCAAAGTTTCCCTCCACGGTCGCCAACTCCTTCTTGCGAGCAGACAATTTTGCCTCTTCGCCCTGAAAGGACGGGGGCGCCTCGCACTGAAACAACCAAACCTCATCCATCCCTCCTTCGATGGTCGCTAAAACTAGATCCCTGTCACGGGCGACCACCAAGGAATCGAGGGAATCGGCAATCCTCGCCATATGAACCTGAAATTCAGCACGCAGAGGATCCTTAGCCTCTTCAATTGCGGAAGTCGTTGAACCTTTGCTACTGTGAAGCTGGCGCTGAAGTCGACGCACCTCCGAGGACTTAGTCTTCCTGGCCTGTTTTGCCTTAAGCAAAGAACTCGCAGTTTTTTCAAGATCTCGCTCAAGCTCGCCAATCCGGGTCTCGAATTGAGAAACTTTGGAGGAGTGAGAATCCTCGATGACCTTCAACCTGGCCCTAAGCTGTGATGACTTATCTTGCGACTCGGCTAACTCTCTCGTAAGACACTCGACCTCTGATCTGCAATCATTGATCATCCCATCGATCAAAGACACAAACTGCAAAACAAGAAAATGATCAGAAAAGAACTAGCATACTCACGAAAGAGGTTTTCATGAAGAACCTAGGCATGGTGTTGTGGCATCAGACCTGAATCAGACGCCCCTACCAACAGAGGGCCAGCCGCGGCATGATAGTAGGGCCTTTTGTAGGGTCCTAATCAAATGATGTAGTATAAAAGATTGTCGAACCAATCCTAGGTGATTTCAATGCAAAGGGAATACAAGTCTATGCTTAATCTAAGAGCAATCAAAGGAGTGGAGTGAAATGAACTAGAACTAAAACTAAACTAAAATGCAATAAAGTAAATGATCTCTCTTTCAATATGAAGCAATAGGACTCATGGGACAAGGGAATTGACCTTGGGTGATCAAGCTTCAATCAAAAGGTGGCAGCAACATTCAATCTATCAACCTTATGCCTAGACAACAAAACTAAGTAAGATCTATCTCTAGATGAATGCTCTTTTGCAATGATCACCCAAGTACACCAAATCTCTTTGGCTGTAATGATCAAAGCAAGCATAAAGAATGAGTCTAATAGCAATCCTAGCTTCTTTGACAACTAATATCTTAGGCAAAGCAAGCTAAAAGCATAGATGAGTTGGTTCAGGCATTTCATAGAACACCTTTCGGGCATGAAATGCCTATGGCTCTATGTTTGAGAGGCCAACCCAAATATAGCATTAAGAACACCAAATCAATGCAAGGAAAGGATAGATCTAACACTAAGCACCTTGGATCTACACTTAATCACCCTAAATCTCCCAAGCCCATGAACCCTAAGATGATCTACTCTCTAATAGACATGATTTCCCTTAAACCCATGAAGAATTCAAGGTTAACCATGATTAGAGAGCAACAGATGCTCAAGAACACAAGAATAAAAGAAGAAAAATGATCCAAGATCCAAACTTTATTCAAGATCCAAATGTGTTTTTGAGAGAAAAAGAGACAAGTCCCAAATTGGGAAATAAATGAGTATATATACAAGGCTTGAAAGCCCTAGAAACATAAAATGAAATTACTAAAAAGTCCTTAAGCTAAATTGGTCTAAACCAATGGGAATGAAGCTTAAAATTCGGTCAGGGGAGAATCAAAACCATCCAACCCGGTCCAGGTTACCCGGCCGTCCAGCTGGCCGCCTTCTTTGCTCCGTCCGGGTTCATCAGGCCATAGTCTCACCCCGGTCGTCTCACCCCGGTCTTCAGCATCTTCTTCACGACCGGGTACTCCTAGCCGGACAGGCCACCCCGGTCATCCCTCGGTCTGGACGCGCCTTGATCTCCCGTCCGGGTGCTCCTACCCGGACGCGTCTCCCCGGCCGTCCGTTAGCTTCTCATCATCCGGGTTCTCCTACCCGGACTGGACACCCCGGTCTGGTCTCCTCCAGCACCACTCAAACGACCGGGTGCCTCTCCCAGGCTCAGTTATCCCGGACCGGACCACTTCCATCCATCTGATCTTTTCCCGGCCGGCTGCTTGAACCCGGCCGTCTCTACCCGGCCATCCTGACATGCTTCAAGTGAATTGATCATAGCTTCTCCAATACAGGTCCAAATTACTTGAAACCACTTCCATTGAAAAGCTAACTCAATTTTCTGTGTCTCCACAAAATCTTAGAAGCATTAGACATCTCTAAGGCCTCTGTCCATGCTCATCTTTTTGTTGACTAGAACATGGATTTGACTTCTCTTTTCATGGCCAAACATGATTCTTCATCTCTTTTGGGGCCATAAGGCTTCCAAACAACTCAAATCACACCAAAGCATACTCCAACACCTGATAAGGACAAATGAATGCAAAATGAACCTAAACATGCCTAATGCTAACTTATATGACCAAAATGCATAAGATATGGATGCTAAAAACATGTAAATATGCAAGCTATCAACTCCCCCACACTAGACCTTTACTTGTCCTCAAGTAATCTTTTCAAAACACAAGGAGGAGAGACATAGAGATGGAAGCAAAGCCAAAAGAAACACTCATAGCACTCAACTTGACATCCTAAAGAAACATAGCAAATAGCATGAGCAAAACTTCTTATTATGCTCTAGCTTCACAAGGCCTATCAATGACCCTTATGCCTCTACACAAGATGCAATGCTTATCAACCAACAAGTTCTCTTAACCAGCCCTCACATTGATTCAAACACACACACACAAGGTGAAGTCTCACATATGGGCACATGATCTCAATCATTTGGCTAGGTGATCAAATGGTCTAATAAGGATGACAATGGGGGTTCAATGTATCATTTCAAGGTGGCAATAACTCAAAATCAAGGAGCTTGATCATTATGCAAAATTTATCTAAGACTAGGAGCAACTCATGCATACATGGATCCATCCTCATCATTCTACCCAATTCCTAAGTGATTACAAGATCTACTCCCCTTTATTCATCCAATAACCCAAAATTGAAAACATTCTCACATCACTCACCCAATGAACAACTCTCTTTCTCATGATTCAACCACTAAGGACCTCTATTTATTTTTCTAAGCTCTAACACTTTTGGTTTTTCCCTCCCCACTATCTTATTGAATCTTTCTTTCTGTTTTTTTTTTCATTTTCTTTTTTTTTTTCATTTTCTTTTTCTTTTCTTTTTTTTTTTTTTTTTTAACACAAGATGAAGGGGGAAGGTCAAGACATCAATCAAGAGCTTCTTATCTTTCTATTTTAGGTCCCTAGGGTTCTTATTTCTTATGATACTCATTTGCTCATCAATCTCAACATTGTTACATTCCAAACCCAAGAATTAGACCACTAAGGAACAAAAACCCCACTCACCATCCTAGAAGCTAGCTCAAATGATGACCCTATGCTAGCAAGAGATGAGAACAAATCCATGTCGCCCATACTCTCAAGATTTTGCACATGACAAACTATCAGAAAAGGCCTCACTCATGCAAATCAATGTAGGCTTCAAAGAATGGATAGGGTTCAAGGGTATGGAAGTGCCATTTGGGTTAACAAAGAGTGGTACAATGGGGAAAAGATAACCGAAATGTGTATGAGATCCATGATCAAGTATGCAAATGCCCATATGCAAGAGAAATTAAGTTCATTCAAGTCTAAGTTCAGGATGGAGCTGGTCTTAAGAACAATGCCAATATCAAGCAAGCAACCAAGTTTCAAGAAGAGTTTTCAAGGCTCAAAGCATGCAAGCTTTTCAAAAGATGCTTAAGCTACTTGATATGCTTAACTAGGGTGCCAAATTCAGTGCAAACAAGTGTTCTTTACAAGGCAATGCTCCATGTGCAAGTGAATGCAACCTATATGCTCTAGACTCAATCTTAAGGATGCAAGTGATGCAATTTACATGATTCAAAAATTCAATTTTTTTTTTATGCAAATATGAATGAACAATGCAATGCATGAGACTCAAAATCACAAAGCAAACAGGATCAAATACTTGGTACCTCCCCCACACTTAAATCACACAGTCTCTGTGTGAGTAAGAGAGAAGGAGATACCCCAACAAGACAAAAGTAAAATGTATATACAAGAAGGGTTGGAGTGATACCACTGGTGTGTTGGGTGTGGTGCCTAGGGGAGCAATGCCTGGTTGCCTGCCTCATCAGCCCAAGGGTCTTTAAAACCAAAACTCCTAGTGAAATATGTACAAAGGATAGCCATGGGACTTCCTCCCAAGTGAGCTGGTTTTGAGTCACTAGCTTGACTTTCCTTCCTTTGGCCAGTAAAGGCTGGTGTGTCTAGGCTCCATACCAATGTAGTGAAAGCCTTCTTGCCAAACCGGATCACCAGAATCATACTCATCATAGAACCAACCCCTAAACTCATTCATCCTGATCTCTTCAAAGGGTACCTTCCTTGGATCATCAACAATGAGCTCCTTGGTGGGGAGTATACCAAAATGGTAGGCAAAGGACTTGTCCATAGGAGAGTCTTCTTGGTGCATATCTTTGAGGGATTCTTCAATGTGAAGAACTTGATTCTCCATAGACTCTTCACCCCTTGTTCCTTCCTTGGAAGTAAACTTCACATGTGTTTCCTCCTTGATTGAGAACTCATCCATAACCAATGAGATCTCTCTTATCTCCTCTATGCATTCAACAACCAAACCATCATCACAAAGATCTTCAAAGATTCTTCCAACCAAGCTTACTTCTTCATCCTTGCTCTTTGTTGAACAACCCATGAATGTAGTGTGTTCAACTTGGTCTTCATATCTTACCACAAGATTCTCATCTACCATGCATCCAATGAGTAATTCAAGCTCATGTATAGAGTCTTCAGCTTCTTGTTGAAATCCATCCTTGAGTTGAACATCCTCTTCAACATCAACTTCCATATCCATGGAACATTCTTCATAAGTGTTGGTGTTGTAAAGGGGAGTGATGCTTTCTTCTTGATCTTCAATCATGTAATAGAGTTTGTTGTTGATGGACTCCACATGTGTTATAATGATGTCTTGCATATTTACATGTTTTTAGCTATCATATCTTATGCATTTTTGCTCATTTAGATTAGGCATTAGGCATCTTTAAGCTCATTTTGCATTCATAAGTCCTTATTAGGTGTTGGAGCACACTTTGGAGATATTGAAGATGTTTGGGAGTTTTATGATGAAAAAGAAGGGTTTAAAGATGAACATGGACAGAGGCCTTAGGAATACCTTCTGATGCTAAGATTTGGTGGAGGTATGGCAGTTTGAGTTAGCTTTCCAATGGAAGTGATTTCAAGACATTTGGAGTCATATTGGAGAAGTTATGGTCAATTGAATGGAAGCACGTCAAGCCACCCGGGTGACCATACCCGAGCCAAACCATCAGGTCATGCTGGATGAGCTCAGTACGCGGCTTACACACACCCGGGGAGACTCACCCGCACGGGACGGACAAGGGACGGACGGACTGGACGACCAAGGACGCACCCGACCTTGCCTCACCCGCGTACCAGCAGACACCCGACAGCACCTGCCAGACCTGGACGACCCGCACGTTCTGATGCTAGACGAGCTCCGGACGCGTCCAGCACCACCCGGACCAGGACACTCGGACGTCCCACAGTTCCTCCTACCCGCGTACCAGCCTGCACACCCGACTAGTACCACCCGGCCACACACACCCGCACGTCCTGCTAGCTGCTGGACACCCACCACGCGGCCGAACACACTCGGCCTAGAGAGGCCGCACGGCCTGGACGCCGGACGAGCAGGACACACCCGACCTGGACACACCCGGCCTGGACAAGCACTAGCTGACCCGGGTGGCTCAGATTCTTCCTTTCTCCTTGCTTCTCATTGGTCGAAAATCACTTGGCCAAGGGCACTTTAGTATTTTTGCTTTATGTTTCCAAGGGCTTTCAAGCCTATGTATAAATACTCTTGTGATCTCATTAAGGGATCTAACTTCTTTTCTCTCAAAAACATATTTAGAACTTGAAGAAAGTTTGGATCTTTGATCCTTTTTACATCATTTCTTGTGTGTTTAATAGATTATCTCTTTCTTTAATCATGTTTAGCCTTGAATCATCATTGATTTTGAGGTTTTCCATGGGTATTAGTGAGTAGATCTATCAGGGTTCATGGGCTTGGGAGACTAAGGGTGATTAGGAGTAGATCCAAGGTGTTTAGTGTTAGATCTATCATCTCCTTGCATTGATTTGGTGTTCTTCTTGCTATATTTGGGTTGGCCTCTCAAACATAGAGCCATAGGCATTTCATGCCCGGAAGGTGTTCTATGAAATGCCTGAACCAACTCATCTATGCTTTTAGCTTGCTTTGCCTAAGGGATTAGTTGTCAAAGGAGCTAGGATTGCTATTAGACTCATTCTCCATGTTTGCTTTGATCATTACAGCCAAAGGGATTTGGTGTACTTGGGTGATCATTGCAAAAGAGCATTCATCTAGGGATAGAGCTTGCTTAGTTTTGTTGTCTAGGCATAAGGAATTAGATTGATTGAAAAGTTAGTATCTTGGATTGAATCTTGATCACCCAAAGTCAGTTCCCTTGTCCCAAGAACCCCCTTGCCTCATTGAGAAAGAAAGTTCAATCTTTTATTGCATTTTTAATATTGTTTTAGTTTCATAATCATCCTCTCATCTTGTTTAGACTTAGATTAAGCATAACTTGCATTCCCTTTGCATTAGAATCTCTTAGAACTGGATTGACATCTTGTATTCTACAACATTTGATTAGGACCTGAAAAGTCCTGTCATCAAATTGGCGCCGTTGCCAACTTCTAAGTTGATTTTGACATTGGGATTTAGTTATTTGCTTGAGACTAAGTCATTTTTATTTTTATTGTATCTTGTGATATTGGTTCTTGCCTCTTCTATCTTTGACTTTCAGGTGTATGATCACAAGAAGCAGAGGGGCATCCAACTTGGTTCCTACTGTTGAAGAGATTGCTGCACTTGAGAGGGAGATAGCTAGACAAAGAAGAGAAGTAGAGCAACAGGCTCATCTTCAAAGGTTGGGGTTTGAGATGGAGAATCTGCCTCAAGATGATAATGTCCAAGGGGACAATGGTCCAAGAGCTGACAATCCTAGACCACCACGCCAGCCACATCACCAACCACGCCAAGCAAGAGCCATTGGAGACTATGACCAACCTCACATTCATGGTCATAGGTTGGGAATCAGAGCACCAGCTGTGGAGAATAACAACTTTGAGATCAAATCAGGGCTGCTGCATTTGATTGAGAACAACAAGTTCCATGGCCTTGCTGTGGAGGATCCCCTTGATCACTTGGACACATTTGATAGCTACTGTAGCTTGTCCAAGATTAATGGAGTCTCTGAAGATGCTTTCAAGCTGAGGTTGTTTCCATTCTCTTTGGGAGACAAGGCACATCTATGGGAGAAGGCTGTTCCAAGTGACTCTATCACTACTTGGAATGAGTGCAAGAGAGCATTCCTAGAGAAATTCTTCTCTACCTCAAGAACAGCCAAGATCAGAAATGAGATCTCTAGCTTTCAGCAGAAGAACCTTGAGAGCTTTAGTGAAGCATGGGAGAGGTTCAAGGGCTATTGGTCTCAATGCCCACATCATGGCTTCACCAAGGAGAGTTTGCTTAGTACCTTCTACAGAGGTGCTCTACCAGAGTTCAGGAGCAGATTGGACACAGCCAGCAATGGGTTCTTCTTGGCAGAACTGAGCAGGATGCTGAGGAGCTGGTGGAAAACATGGCCAGGAGTGACTCAGTCTACAGTGAGGAGCATGATAGGGCCAACAGAGGCACTGATGAAGATGATCCGCACACAAGAAAGGCCCTGAAATCTCTCCAAGAAAAGTTGGACAAGCTTCTTGTAGAGAAGGCTAAGCAAGAGCAGCTTAACTCCATTGGGAACCAGCAACAGCAACAGCCTGCTAGGACTACTGAAGTTCATGGTGTAGAAGGTCAAGAGGAGCTGTGCTTCATCAATTCTAATGGCACATGGTATAGGAAAGAGCCCAACTTCCAATACCAAAACAACTACCAGCAAAGACCTTACTACAACAATCACCAAGGAGGTTACCAAGCAAACCAGCCTACTCAGCCCCAAGGAAGCTCTTCTCCAGCTCAGGCTCCAAGTTCAAATTTGGAGTCCATGTTCAAGCAACTATTAGAAGCTCAAGAAAGAAATGCTAAGACCATTGGTGATGAGTTCAAGAACATCCATGCTAAGATTGATGGAACCTATTCTAACCTCAACAACAAGTACATGCAACTTGCCTCTCACCTCAAAGCTTTGGAGAGCCAAGTTGAATCCATGTCTTCATCATCCAAGAATCCAATGGGATCTCTACCAGGAAAACCAGAGAAGAACCCTAAGGAGACTTGCAATGTTATCATCTCCACTTCTTCAGGGATTGCATTGAGTGATCATAAGAATGAAGTTGATGAGATTGAGAGGCTAGTGCTTGGAAATCAGATTGAACATGATAAGAGACTGGTTGTGGCCACAGCTGAAGCTAGAGTTGTGAAGAGAGCTGATAAGAAGGTTCAAGGAAAGATTGATGAACCTAAGGTTGAGACACAAGTTGAGAAGAGTGCTAAGCCCAAGCTGAAAGAAATGAAGGAAGAAGACAATGAGTTTGAGCTATCACCCTATGATAAGCTCCCTTACCCTCAAAGGTTCCTCACCAAAGCTCAGAAAAAAGTGGTCTCCAAATTCAGAAAAGACCTCAGTGATATTGGAGTCAAGCTTCCAGAGATCAGCAATATGCATGCTGCTCATGTCCAAATGATGCTCATAAAAGACATTCTCACCCACCAAGCAGAAGTGGCTGAACTTTTGGACATCTCACTTCTGAAGATTGATCCACCAATCCCTCCCAAGTCCCTCCCTAAGCTTGAGTCTCAAGGGAAGTTCACATTGTCTTGCTCTCTTGGTAAACTAACTATGGATGATGCTCTTGTTGATAGTGGAGCTAGTGTGAATGTCATCTCCTTGGATATGGTGCAGAATATTGGGATTGAAAGCATGGAAACAGATACTCCTCCTCTCATTTTGGGGATTCCTCTTCTACAACCCCACTTGGCATAATCAAGGACTTTCCCTTGAAGATTGGATCCTGCACCATACCTATTGACCTCACTGTTTTGAAGATGACATCTGAAGAAAGAGTCCCTTTGATCCTTGGCACTCCTTTCCTCACAACGGTTGGAGCTTGCATTGACTTTCCCAACAAGAAGGTCACCCTCATGCATGTCAACAAAGCTGTCTCCTACCCTCTCCAACCTCCAATGGAATCAGACTATTGTGGGACAATAACTCGTGATGCACAAGCTGTTGAGAAGCCCCAAGATGAAGAGGTTGTTGGTAAGAAAGAAGGTCTTGATGGAGAGTGTTCTAAGGAGTTGTGTGTTGAGCACTTGGAAAGTGCTAAAAGAGAGGGGATGGGTGGAGCCTCAAAGGCCACTCATGGCAAGAAGAAGATAGTGAAAGAGCCTCATCCCCACCTCTTGATTTGCTCTCACACACTCTCACTCTCCATCCAAAGAAGCTCAAGGATGGAGCCATTGAGTACAAGATCAAGCATAAGGGCAGATCCACACCATTCTCAAGTGCTAGAGCCATCATTACTCCTCAGCTCCAAGATGACCCTATCAAGCTTCAAGAGCTTCTCTCTCAGGTCCTCACCATCACACTTGAAGGTGGGAAGGATCCTCCTTCTCACTAGTCAAAGAGAAAAGGTAGTCAAGCTAAGTGACTCAAAACAAGCTCACTTGGGAGGAAGTCCCATGGTTATCCTTGTATATAAGCTTTGCAATTTCAAATTTCCTTTTAAGTTTTTAATGAAAGTGGTCAAGATTTTCAGGTTTTGCCAAGCACTAGAGGAGAGAAGAAAGGTGGTCAGCCACCTAAACCTTATGATCCATGTAGCAGCCTCCTCTAGTTGCATTGAACCAAGCCAGCTTCTAATCATGCCACAAGCACCATGCCCAAATCTCCTTGTGTGGTATCACTCCAACCCTTCTTGTATATACATTTGCTTTTGCCTTGTTGAGGTATCTCTTACTCTCTTACTCACACAGGAGACTGTGTGATTTAAGTGTGGGGGAGGTACCGGATATTTGATCATGTTTGCTTTGTGATTTTTGAGTCTCATGCATTGCATTGTACAATCATAAGTGCATAGAAAATCTAAAAATTTAAAATTTTTGAATCATGTAGATTGCATCACTTGCATCCTTAAGATTGAGTCTAGAGCATATAGGTTGCATTCATTTGCATATGGAGCATTGCCTTGTAAAGAACACTCGTTTGCACTGAATTTGACACCCTAGTTAAACATATCAAGTAGCTTGAGCACCTTTTGAAAAAGCTTGCATGCTTTGAGCCTTGAAAAACCCTTCTTGAAGCTTGCTTGCTTGCTTGATATTGGCATTGTTTTTAAGACCAGCTCCATCCTGAACTTAGACTTGAATGAATTTAATCTCTCTTGCATATGGGCATTTGCATACTTGATCATGGATCTCATACACATTTGGGTTATCTTTTTCCATTGTACCACCCTTTGTTAACCCAAATGGCACTCCCTTACCCTTGAACCCTATCCATTCTTTGAAGCCTACATTGATTTGCTTGAGTGAGGCCTCTTTTGATAGCTTGTCATGTGCAAAATCTTGAGAGTATTGGGAGCGACATGGATTTGTTCTCATCTCTTGCTAGCATAGGGTCATCATTTGAGCTAGCTTCTAGGATGGTGAGTGAAGTGCTTGTTGCCTAATTGTTTACATTTTGGGATTGGGGATGTGACAAAGTTGAGATTGATGAACAAAAAGTTTTGATAAAGAAAAGCCCTAGGGACCTAGAAATAATAAAAAAAAAATGAAAAGCTCTTAGTTGAAGTCTTTGACCTTCCCCCTCATGCATATATAAAAAAAGAAAAAAAAAAGAAAAAGAAAAAAAAAAAAAAAAAAAAAAGAGAGATTCAATAAGATAGTGGGGAAGGAAAGATTTAAGAGTTAGGGCTTAGAATGTGAATAGGGGTCCTTAGAGGTAGCATCATGAGAAAGAAAATGTTCATTGGGTGGGTGATGTGAGTATGTCTTCATTTTGGGTTATGGGATGAATTAAGAGGGGTGTAGAACTTGTAATCACTTAGGATTTGGGTAGAATGATGAGGATGGATCCATGTATGCATGAATTGCTCCTAGTCTTAGATAAATTTTGCATAATGATCAAGCTCCTTGATTTTTGAGTGATTGCCACCTTGAAATGATGCATTGAACCCTCCTTTTCATCCATATTAGACCATTTGATCACCAAGCCAAATGATTGAGATCATGTGCCCATTTGTGAGACTTCACCTTGTGTGTGTGTGTGAATCAATGTGAGGGCTGGTTAAGAGAACATGTTGGTTGATAGGCATTGCATCTTGTGTAGAGGCATAAGAGTCATTGATAGGCCTTGTGAAGCTAGAGCATAATAAGAAAGTTTTGCTCATGCTATTTGCTATGTTTCTTTAGGATGTCAGGTTGAGTGCTATGAGTGTTTCCTTTGGCTTTTTTCCCATCCTTGCATTCACCCCCCTTGTGTTTGAAAAGTTTACTTGAGGACAAGCAAAGGTCTAGTGTGGGGGAGTTGATGTCTTGCATATTTACATGTTTTTAGCTATCATATCTTATGCATTTTTGCTCATTTAGATTAGGCATTAGGCATCTTTAAGCTCATTTTGCATTCATAAGTCCTTATTAGGTGTTGGAGCACACTTTGGAGATATTGAAGATGTTTGGGAGTTTTATGATGAAAAAGAAGGGTTTAAAGATGAACATGGACAGAGGCCTTAGGAATACCTTCTGATGCTAAGATTTGGTGGAGGCATGGCAGTTTGAGTTAGCTTTCCAATGGAAGTGATTTCAAGACATTTGGAGTCATATTGGAGAAGTTATGGTCAATTGAATGGAAGCACGTCAAGCCACCCGGGTGACCATACCCGAGCCAAACCATCAGGTCATGCTGGATGAGCTCAGTACGCGGCCTACCCACACCCGGGGAGACTCACCCGCACGGGACGGACAAGGGACGGACGGACTGGACGACCAAGGACGCACCTGACCTTGCCTCACCCGCGTACCAGCAGACACCCGACAGCACCTGCCCGACCTGGACGACCCGCACGTTCTGATGCTAGACGAGCTCCGGACGCGTCCAGCACCACCCAGACCAGGACACTCGGACGTCCCACAGTTCCTCCTACCCGCGTACCAGCCTGCACACCCGACTAGTACCACCCGGCCACACACACCCGCACGTCCTGCTAGCTGCTGGACACCCACCACGCGGCCGAACACACTCGGCCTAGAGAGGCCGCACGGCCTGGACGCCGGACGAGCAGGACACACCCGACCTGGACACACCCGGCCTGGACAAGCACTAGCTGACCCGGGTGGCTCAGCTTCTTCCTTTCTCCTTGCTTCTCATTGGTCGAAAATCACTTGGCCAAGGGCACTTTAGTATTTTTGCTTTATGTTTCCAAGGGCTTTCAAGCCTATGTATAAATACTCTTGTGATCTCATTAAGGGATCTAACTTCTTTTCTCTCAAAAACATATTTAGAACTTGAAGAAAGTTTGGATCTTTGATCCTTTTTACATCATTTCTTGTGTGTTTAATAGATTATCTCTTTCTTTAATCATGTTTAGCCTTGAATCATCATTGATTTTGAGGTTTTCCATGGGTATTAGTGAGTAGATCTATCTAGGGTTCATGGGCTTGGGAGACTAAGGGTGATTAGGAGTAGATCCAAGGTGTTTAGTGTTAGATCTATCATCTCCTTGCATTGATTTGGTGTTCTTCTTGCTATATTTGGGTTGGCCTCTCAAACATAGAGCCATAGGCATTTCATGCCCGGAAGGTGTTCTATGAAATGCCTGAACCAACTCATCTATGCTTTTAGCTTGCTTTGCCTAAGGGATTAGTTGTCAAAGGAGCTAGGATTGCTATTAGACTCATTCTCCATGTTTGCTTTGATCATTACAGCCAAAGGGATTTGGTGTACTTGGGTGATCATTGCAAAAGAGCATTCATCTAGGGATAGAGCTTGCTTAGTTTTGTTGTCTAGGCATAAGGAATTAGATTGATTGAAAAGTTAGTATCTTGGATTGAATCTTGATCACCCAAAGTCAGTTCCCTTGTCCCAAGAACCCCCTTGCCTCATTGAGAAAGAAAGTTCAATCTTTTATTGCATTTTTAATATTGTTTTAGTTTCATAATCATCCTCTCATCTTGTTTAGACTTAGATTAAGCATGAACTTGAATTCCCTTTGCATTAGAATCTCTTAGAATTGGATTGACATCTTGTATTCTACAACATTTGATTAGGACCTGAAAAGGCCTGTCATCATATAACTCCATCCAACCTTGAGCTAAGAGTCTTGCCATGAAAATCTACCTTGGTGGAAAGATAGCTCATTTGCCTTTGTATCTCAAGCCTTCCTCTTTCTTGATTCTCCAACAACTTCTCAAGCATGTTGGTGATGTGTTCTTCATTGGAGGCTTGAGGGGATTTGACTTCTTGTTCTTCATACTCTAAAGCCCAAGGTTGGTATCTCTCACCATATCCATATTGGCTTTCTTGACCAAAGTCTCCATGTAGTTGGTACTCCAATTGGGTGGTTGGCTCATAAGCTCTGTCACAATAAGTGGAGCTTCTAGATATCATTCTTTCTTGACTCTCTAAAATAGCCTTGAACATTGATTCCAAGTCAAGAGACATGATCTTCCTCTCTTGTGAATGTACCTTGCAAAAGAACAACCACTTGAAAGGGAATTAGTAACAAGATAAATGTAACATGACTTAGTCTCAAGCAAGTGACTAAATCAAACTAAAACTTGGCAACGGCGCCAATTTGATAGTAGGGCCTTTTGTAGGGTCCTAATCAAATGATGTAGTATAAAAGATTGTCGAACCAATCCTAGGTGATTTCAATGCAAAGGGAATACAAGTCTATGCTTAATCTAAGAGTAATCAAAAGAGTGGAGTGAAATGAACTAGAACTAAAACTAAATTAAAATGCAATAAAGTAAATGATCTCTCTTTCAATATGAAGCAATAGGACTCATGGGACAAGAGAATTGACCTTGGGTGATCAAGCTTCAATCAAAAGGTGGCAGCAACATTCAATCTATCAACCTTATGCCTAGACAACAAAACTAAGCAAGATCTATCTCTAGATGAATGCTCTTTTGCAATGATCACCCAAGTACACCAAATCTCTTTGGCTGTAATGATCAAAGCAAGCATAAAGAATGAGTCTAATAGCAATCCTAGCTTCTTTGACAACTAATATCTTAGGCAAAGCAAGCTAAAAGCATAGATGAGTTGGTTCAGGCATTTCATAGAACACCTTCCGGGCATGAAATGCCTATGGCTCTATGTTTGAGAGGCCAACCCAAATATAGAATTAAGAACACCAAATCAATGCAAGGAAAGGATAGATCTAACACTAAGCACCTTGGATCTACACTTAATCACCCTAAATCTCCCAAGCCCATGAACCCTAAGATGATCTACTCTCTAATAGACATGATTTCCCTTAAACCCATGAAGAATTCAAGGTTAACCATGATTAGAGAGCAACAGATGCTCAAGAACACAAGAATAAAAGAAGAAAAAGGATCCAAGATCCAAACTTTATTCAAGATCCAAATGTGTTTTTGAGAGAAAAAGAGACAAGTCCCAAATTGGGAGATAAAGGAGTATATATACAAGGCTTGAAAGCCCTAGAAACATAAAATGAAATTACTAAAAAGTCCTTAAGCTAAATTGGTCTAAACCAATGGGAATGAAGCTTAAAATTCGGTCAGGGGAGAATCAAAACCATCCAACCCGGTCCAGGTTACCCGGCCGTCCAGCTGGCCGCCTTCCTTACTCCGTCCGGGTTCATCAGGCCATCGTCTCACCCCGGTCGTCTCACCCCGGTCTTCAGCATCTTCTTCACGACCGGGTACTCCTAGCCGGACAGGCCACCCCGGTCGTCCCTCGGTCTGGATGCGCCTTGATCTCTCGTCCGGGTGCTCCTACCCGGACGCGTCTCCCCGGCCGTCCGTTAGCTTCTCATCGTCCGGGTGCTCCTACCCGGACTGGACACGCCGGTCTGGTCTCCTCCAGCACCACTCAAACGACCGGGTGCCTTTCCCAGGCTCAGTCATCCCGGACCGGACCACTTCCATCCATCTGATCTTTTCCCGGCCGGGTGCTTGAACCCGGCCGTCTCTACCCGGCCATCCTGACATGCTTCAAGTGAATTGATCATAGCTTCTCCAATACAGGTCCAAATGACTTGAAACCACTTCCATTGAAAAGCTAACTCAATTTGCTGTGTCTCCACAAAATCTTAGCAGCAGTAGACATCTCTAAGGCCTCTGTCCATGCTCATCTTTGTCTTGACTAGAACATGGATCTGACTTCTCTTTTCATGGCCAAACATGATTCTTCATCTCTTTTGGGGCCATAAGGCTTCCAAACAACTCAAATCACACCAAAGCATACTCCAACACCTGATAAGGACAAATGAATGCAAAATGAACCTAAACATGCCTAATGCCTAACTTATATGATCAAAATGCATAAGATATGGATGCTAAAAACATGTAAATATGCAAGCTATCACGGCACCGTTGGTGCATCTCTTCTTTGCCGCATCAGGATTAGCACTTGGCCTTTTACGAACTTTCGCTGTAGCAGCCGGAGTGGCGCTGGGAGCACGCAATGCTAAACCAGTTTCTCTCTTGGCTGGGGGAGGATGCATAGATTCAGGAGCTGGGTCAGATTCAACAACAGGTGGAGTCGTGGATGAACCCGACGGTTGGGCTACGGCCTCAGGTGCCAACACAACTACGACATTTGCCCCTCCAACGGAGTTGAATCGCCATCTGGAACAGGGAAATACGATGAAACGAAGCGCGCTGCACTAACCACCTCTGTGGCTTCCTGTCAATCCATCTCGCCCTGGAAAGAAAGGAACTCCGCAATGTACGCCGGGACGCACTTCAAGAAAACACAATATTAACGACGGCGGTATTCCCCGTGAATTCATCGTAAAGACCAAGTACAAAGATTCGTCGTAAAGACCACGTAAGCTTTCCACGTAAGGAGGCGCTAAAAATCCTCGTAAATACCACGAGAACATTTCCTCGTCAATAACACGTAAATGATTTTCCTCGTAAGTTCCACGTTATGTTTGCCTCGTGACTTCCACGTAAAATTTCCACGCGTAAAACACGTAAAGCGCTCGAAAGATTTTCATCGTAAACACGACGTAATGCTTTCCTAGTTATTTCCGTAAGGTTAGCGAGGAATTTACTTCGTTTTTTATACATAATTTTTTTAAAAATATTTAATTAGAGAAATAATTATAATTATAATTATATTTATAATTATGAATAAAAATATAATTTAAAATAAAAATCAATACTAAAATATTTTTATACATAAATAAGTTTACGTAAATACAACCACGAGAAGAAACAAATTAAGAGTCGTTCATCGCCCGGTAGAACTTGTCACTCCTCCTCTCTACATCCGCCTCGTCATTGGTCTCGAATGTCGACTCGCCTGGAATGGGATGTTGTCGTCACATGTTCCTCAACAAGGACTCCCTTTCCGGATTTGTGGACGCTATGACGTCCAAGAAGCCCTCGACTCCACCCATACGAGCTGTGAACGCAGTTTTTGTTGAGGCCAACTCGTTACGCAGATCAGTGACCTCATCATCCCATCTCTGAGCATAAGACGATGTCGCTCTCAGAACATTGTTGACGGAACCAATCCCCAACGTACGTTCATTTTTCTTAGGGACAACCTTAAAAACGAAAAGTAAATATTGTTAGTAAAAATTGAAAGTTAAATTAAATGAATAACTAAAAAATAATAATTTGTAAAAATTTACCTCTTCGTAAATCCTATCGACTTCAACTGTGGATAAGGTGACGGATAATTCGTCAGTAGACTGCTGTGTGACATGGGCCTGACGCTCTTGAACCCGCTCAGCATCGTCATTGAAGATTTGCTCGGACCTAGGATCTACAAATTGGCCCGCCTTGTTCTTGTGGGTCTTCTCGTAAAGTTCCATAAGAGTCGGGAGCTGTCCCGTCTCTTTGGCCTAAAAATTAAACATTTAAGAAAGTTAGTATATATAAAGTAATTATATAATAGACATTAATTAACTTATATATTTAATTACGTACCATCTCGATACAGACCGCGGCATGGGGTGTGGAACTCAACTTCTTTGAGCACTATCCTTAACAGGATCAAGCATGCTCTGATACCAACTTGTAAGACCCGATCCCGGCCAACTAGGCCGCGGTCGACGCCTTACGTCGCTCGGTCTATACACTGACCGAACCTCTAAATTTTTTTTTGCCCTTTATTCAAAACATCGCCCATAGGCGAGGGCTAACTCAGATCTTAGCTCAAGACTACCGTAGTCAATTCCTAGCTTAGATCAACGCAACACATATGCAGCGGAATAACAACTATATCCATTGGTCTACAACCAATCTAGCACTGGTCCGGTCGAATCACCCTAGCCTTGGTTAGTATACACAGCTACCACTAGCTCCAAAGGGTCGATCCTGAACCATACCAAGTCATACAAATCCGAGGTTCCATTCCCGTAATCCATTCTATCTAGATCTAAGCAACATTACTAGATCATACCTTTGCCACATCCACTGAGCTTGTTAGCTCTTTGTATCAGCTGACTTAACTTGCTTATACCTGCATAAACTCTCCCCTTGGGTACTTAGTCATTCAGCCAACCATCCCCACAGACTAAGTACCTTCGGGAAGTCTTCAGCTGCAAAAACGACCTCAAGCAAAAATGCTCCAAAAATTAATTAAAATTCATTGCAATTCATGATAAATCCCAACTAAGAAGAATCCATAATCAGAATCTACAGAACCGGCCTTGATCCTATAGATCTCGGCCAAATTCAGTCAAACCGGCCATAACTGACCACCTTCAAATCAATTATGTAAAACCCCATAAAATTCATGATAAATCATGATAAATCACCACTAAGAATAATCCATTGTCAGATCTCAATGAATCCCTCTGGATCATATAGATCTCGACCATGACCATTCCGGCCGATGGCCAAGGACTTCATACCTGAACCAGCCAAGGCCTGGTTTAGTACCACCATGTCTCACGCGTGTGCTCCCCTGGAACCAAGTCCTTTCATGGACTAACAAGGCCCATCAGTTCCTTAGTCAATCAACCAACCGCCCCACATGACTCAGAACTGATGAGTCTTCACATCTAACCGGCCATGGAACCATGTCCCACTAAACCTGATTAGTGTTGCTCTTACCACCAGTGCATCCTTTGATCAGTCAGATCAGACACCTTGATCCACCATCCATGGACCAGGTCGTCCATCCTTGCCCATGATCAGATCACACACGACCTTCCTTGTACAAACACCCCAGCACAATACTTGTGGTCCATACCAACAAGTACTACCCTTACTCCTCTCCTTTACTTGCTGTTGGATCCAAACGAATTGGACCTTGCACTCCACATGTTTTCTCTGATACTAGGACCCCCATGTGTCTCATCAATGGGTCGGATCCATGGTTCACACCATGATCAAACCCAACATCAAACCATGAACCATCATGGATCACTCATCAATGATGATTGTAGATCTTGTGTCATCCCTTGTCATGGACGACCATGCTTCTACAAAGCATGCCTCCATCAAGTCTTATCACATATCTCCAGTATTGGTAAGATCCAATCAAGGGTCGTACCAAACTGCCCATCCATGGAATTCCCATGAAACCAGTTTCTGCACTGCATCCACCTTCAAGACTGTTCATGCCTTTCAGAGTGGAGTCTGGCCTGCTCCCTTTTCTCTTAACCATCTGTGTGTGTTTCCAGGCTATAGAGAAAGCCCAGGGAATGATCATCCATGATCAAAACCCATCCAAAAGTCGTTCATCACTTTCCCCTTGTTTCCCATGAAACTGCCTTTCCACACACATCTGCCTTCAAAGCTGTCTCTGCCCTTGGAAGTGGAATCCGGCCATCCCTCTTCTTTCCAGGCTATTTGCGTGTCTTCTATAGATGTAGAGGAAGCCCAAGGCATGGCAAACAATAATCAAAACTCACCAGAGGGTCGTTCTCAATTCCCCTCTTGATTGCCCTCAAACATGCCCATTTGCTGCCTTCACATCTCTCTCTCTTTCTCTCTGGAAGTTTGTCTGAGTTTTCTGTCTTATCTCCTTGAATATTTTCGACAGAGACCAAGAAAATAGAAGGGAAATCGATCCCCAACTATCCATAACCGCCTGGGAGGCAGTTACCAATTCCTTAGATCCAAAATGGCAGTTTCTCCCTTTCTCAACCGTCCGTAACGGCCCTTTGACAGTTTCTTTCTTTTCTTCCCTTCCACAAAATCGTCCACTGAGCCTTAGCTCACACTCCTGGAAGTTTGCCAACTCCCTGGTCCATGCCTAAGACAAACCACCTTGCAACCGGACCATCGGCTCACCCCGTAACCGCCTGACCCGACCACACTGGTCCGGACCAGAACACCTCTTCCAACTGAGTTGAGCTGACTACCAACTGTTCCCAGCTGAGTGAGCTAGTCCTCCAGCTCCTGTGAGCTGATGAAACTTAGGTGAGCTAACTTCCAGCTGCACCTAGCTGATCGAGCTTGATCCAGACCTCATCCAGCTAACGGATCACTCGTCCAGCTCCTTTACACTTGTTTCTTTCACATCCTGGTTTAGTCTCAGCTTCCTGATGCCCTTAACCTCCCTTATTGGACCATGATACGCTTGTCTCAAGGTCTTACGACCTGACTGGTGCATCTCCTTGAACCATGGTCCATCCGGACGATCCTATCTAGGCTCGGGGACATGACATGTCTACCCCACTTAGGATGGATTCGTCCTCGAATCCAGTCGTGCTGACGTCTTGTCTCATGACAAAGGTTCCAACCGAACTCTTTGCATTCGGAACATGGAGCATGCTCGATTGGTTCTACCTAACTAATTTGTTGCATCTCCCTCCTTGTTCCTTCTCACTGACCACATTTTGATCATCATAAATACAAGTCTCCCCCACTTGATAGAGATTTAACCCAAAATCTTACCAAGTGGTCCATCATTTGGTTCATCAAGCACCCATACAAGGACATGACTTGTGTCACTGGCCCAACTCTCCAGGTTGCGGTTCTAGTAAACACCAATTCTATTACTCTCTGACCCTAGTCCACGACTAGATCATATTCAGCTCTTAAGAACATACTGCATAACCGGGCCTTGGTAGATCTACCCAATCTCCAAGCAACTCGATGTACCAGTCAAGTCTTAAAGAACTTGTTCCAATCTTTAGGCTTCTCGTTCTACCACGAGTCCTAACAGATTGTTCAGTTTACGTAAGTCCTTCCCGGACACCAAGTTTTATGATTCCAGCCACAAATTACTGGATCATTCCTTAACCAGCCACAGCCTTTCCCAGCTTGGCCATATTGCGATCTTAGTCTCTACAAGACTAAACCGCCTCAACTTAACTTCTGTCCATCACTGGACTTTGTTATATTTCGATCATGGTCCATTTAGGACGTGATCATATTCCGGTCCTGGTCCACTTAGGGACTCGACCGTGCATTCCGACCATAGGTCCATCTCCGAGTAGGTCGTGTCCTGATCCTTGTCCCTTACCGGACTTATCATATTACGGTTCTGGTCCACTCCAGGACACACCCATATCAATCAATACACAGCCTGAATCTACCATCTTTCTGTTTCACAAAAAGAACTGGTGCTTCCCAAGGCAATACACTATGGAGTATGAAACCCTTATCAAGCAACTCCTCAAGTTGCTACTTTACTCAGCCATTTCGGCTGGTGCCATACGATACGGACTTTTGGACATTGGGGCCGTTCCAGGTTTTTGCTCGATCATGAACGGGTCAGCCCTGCCAGGGGGCACACCCTGCAGCGCCCGAAACACATCCTTGAACTCATGAACCAACGGTATCCCATCCGGGCCACCACCCCCTACGACCTCATTAGTGTAAATGGTAGCCAATAAGGCCTCACAACCATTTCCAAGCATCCTTTCCACCGGAATTGCTGCACCGGAATTGCTGATCGGGGATCCAAACTCATTCTCAATCTGCACCATTCCACGGTGACAATCAAGAGTTGCCCGATTCTTTCCAAATCAGTCCATGCCTAAGATCATCTCATGATTCTTTAGGGGGGACAATAATCAGATCTACAGGCATCGGCCTGTCCAAGATCACAATCAGATCTACAGGCATCGGCCTGTCCAAGATCACAATCAGATCTACAGGCATCGGCCTGTCCAAGATCACAATCAGATCTACAGGCATCGGCCTGTCCAAGATCACAATCAGATCTACAGGCATCGGTTTGTCCAAGATCACAATCAGATCTACAGGCATCGGCGTGTCCAAGATCACAATCAGATCTACAGGCATCGGCCTGTCCAAGATCACAATCAGATCTACAGGCATCGGCCTGTCCAAGATCATAATTAGATCTATAGGCATCGGCCTGTCCAAGATCACAATCAGATCTACAGACATCGGTCTGTCCAAGATCACAATCAGATCTACAGGCATCGGCCTGTCCAACATCACAATCAGATCTACAGGCATTGGCCTGTCCAAGATTATCACTGGAATGTCCTTAACCAGACCGAGTGAGTTCATAATCTGCCCTCTGGCCACACTCACTTTGTCAGGACCATTCCAGGTTCCAACCCGGAACATACCCTTTTCGATCATATCTGGACTCACAAAACCATGTGTAGCTCCAGTGTCGAAAAGTGCGTGTGTTTCCACACCACCGATCATTAAGTACCTAGATGAGTAGGATCTCGGTTTGATCACACATTTGGAAAATGTCTCATACCATTCTCCAAAGCGTCATACTTCTGCGAATTTCCCATACCATTCACAAGAGTCTTTATAATATACCTCAATCCTCATCATACTAAGATACTTAACATCTTGTCTCCAATTCCTCTTGGAATTGTTCCATTCCATTCCACTCGATCTAATGGATCCTACCTTGACTTATACCGAGTCCAAGCTGATCCATTTGATCACAAGCCCACTCTTATACTAGCCATGTAGCGTCTTCCTTAAGTAAACATGAACACCGGATATGCTCACTTTCTTTGAACAGCCACCAAGGAATAACACTTACCTCCAAGAGAGTGCTGCACGTTTCTTTCAACCTAAGCCACTCTCTGGTCTGTGTTACTTCCCTAGTCCAGGTCGTCCATACAAATATCTTGCATTGCATTCATCGTCCAATCCGTCTATTACTTCCAAACAACTAGATAAACTAACCTTTCTGTTTTCAGGGTGTTGCCCTTGGAGAGTGCATCTTGGCTAAACCGGCTCATCTTGGAACTTCCCCGTTCACAAGCATGAAACCCAATCTTTCCTCAACTCTCACTTGGCTCACCACAGCTAAGGTTCCAAGTCATCTCAGTTTTCAGAAATAATTTTGGTGTGGAACTCAACTTCTTTGAGCACTATCCTTAACAGGATCAAGCATGCTCTGATACCAACTTGTAAGACCCGATCCCGGCCAACTAGGCCGCGGTCGACGCCTTACGTCGCTCAGTCTATACACTGACCGAACCTCTAAATTTTTTTTCGCCCTTTATTCAAAACATCGCCCATAGGCGAGGGCTAACTCAGATCTTAGCTCAAGACTACCGTAGTCAATTCCTAGCTTAGATCAACTCAACCCATACGCAGCGGAGTAATAACTATATCCATTGGTCTACAACCAATCTAGCACTGGTCCGGTCGAATCACCCTAGCCGTGGATAGTATACACAGCTACCACTAGCTCCAAAGGGTCGATCCTGAACCAGACCAAGTCATACAAATCCGAGGTTCCATTCCCCTAATCCATTCTATCTAGATCTAAGCAACATTGCTAGATCATACCTTTGCCACATCCACTGAGCTTGTTAGCTCTTTGTATCAGCTGACTTAACTTGCTTATACCTGCATAAACTCTCCCCTTGGGTACTTAGTCATTCAGCCAACCATCCCCACAGACTAAGTACCTTCGGGAAGTCTTCAGCTGCAAAAACGACCCCAAGCAAAAATGCTCCAAAAATTAATTAAAATTCATGACAATTCATGATAAATCCCAACTAAGAAGAATCCATAATCAGAATCTACATAACCGGCCTTGATCCTATAGATCTCGGCCAAATTCAATCAAACCGGCCATAACTGACCACCTTCAAATCAATTAGGTAAAACCCAATAAAATTCATGATAAATAATGATAAATCACCACTAAGAACAATCCATGGTCAGATCTCAATGAATCCCTCTGGATCATATAGATCTCGACCATGACCAGTCCGGCCGATGGCCAAGGACTTCATACCTGAACCGGCCAAGGCCTGGTTTAGTACCACCATGTCTCATGCGTGTGCTCCCCTGGAACCAAGTCCTTTCATGGAATTACAAGGCCCATCAGTTCCTAAGTCAATCAACCAACCGCCCCACATGACTCAGAACTGATGAGCCTTCACACTTCCTAACCGGCCATGGAAACATGTCCCACTAAACCTGATTAGTGTTGCTCTTACCACCGGTGCATCCTTTGATCAATCAGATCAGACACCTTGATCCACCATCCATGGATCAGGTCGTCCATCCTTGCCAATGATCAGATCACACACGGCCTTCCTTGTACAAACACCCCAGCACAATACTTGTGGTCCATACCAACAAGTACTACCCTTACTCCTCTCCTTTGCTTGCTGTTGGATCCAAACGAATTGGACCTTGCACTCCACATGTTTACTCTGATACTAGGACCCCCATGTGTCTCATCAATGGGTCGGATCCATGGTTCACACCATGATCAAACCCAACATCAAACCATGAACCATCATGGATCACTCATCAATGATTATTGTAGATCTTGTGTCATCCCTTGTCATGGACGACCATGCTTCTACAAAGCATGCCTCCATCAAGTCTTATCACATATCTCCAGTATTGGTAAGATCCAATCAAGGGTCGTACCAAACTTCCCATCCATGGAACTCCCATGAAACCAGTTTTTGCACTGCATCCACCTTCAAGGCTGTTCATGCCTTTCAGAGTGGAGTCTGGCCTGCTCCCTTTTCTCTTAACCATCTGCGTGTGTTTCCAGGCTATAGAGAAATCCCATGGAATGATCATCCATGATCAAAACCCATCCAAAAGTCGTTCATCACTTTCCCCTTGTTTCCCATGAAACTGCCTTTCCACACACATCTGCCTTCAAAGCTGTCTCTGCCCTTGGAAGTGGAATCCGGCCATCCCTCTTCTTTCCAGGCTATTTGCGTGTATTCTATGGATGTAGAGGAAGCCCAAGGCATGGCAAACAATAATAAAAACTCACCAGAGGGTCGTTCTCAATTCCCCTCTTGATTACCCTCAAACCTGCCCCTTTGCTGCCTTCACATCTCTCTCTCTCTTTCTCTCTGGAAGTTTGTCTGAGTTTTCTGTCTTATCTCCTTGAACCGATCCCCAACCGTCCATAACCGCCTGCGAGGCAGTTACCAATTCCTTAGATCCAAAATAGCAGTTTCTCCCTTTCTCAACCGTCCGTAACCGCCCTTTGGCAGTTTCTTTCTTTTCTTCCTTTCCACAAAATCGTCCACGGAGCCTTAGCTCACACTCCTGGAAGCTTGCCAACTCCCTGGTCCATGCCTAAGACAAACCACCTTCCACCCGGACCATCGGCTCACCCCATAATCGCCTGACCCGACCACACTGGTCCGGACCAGAACACCTCCTCCAACTGAGTTGAGCTGACTACCAACTATTCCCAGCTGAGTGAGCTAGTCCTCCAGCTCCTGTGAGCTGATGAAACTTAGGTGAGCTAACTTCCAGCTGCACCTAGCTGATCAAGCTTGATCCAGACCTCGTCCAGCTCCCGGATCACTCGTCCAGCTCCTTTACACTTGTTTCTTTCACATCCTGGTTAAGTCTCAGCTTCCTGATGCCCTTAACCTTCCTTATTAGACCATGATACGTTTGTCTCAAGGTCTTACGACCTGAATGGTGCGTCTCCTTGTACCATGGTCCATCCGGACGATCCTATCTAGGATCGGGGACATGACAGCTACAATTTGTTGTACCTTCGTCCACCATTGACATCAACTACATCGAATTTGTTAAACCAAACACCTCTATTGACGACGGGGTTGAACCATTCACATTTGAAGAGTACGCATTTCAGCTTCAATATCCCTGGGAATTCGACTTCAATAATCTCCGTCAAGATCCCGTAGAAATATGTTTCCCCATTCAAACATATTCCGTAGTTAGTGGTCGCCCGCTGTCTACCATAGTCATATGTGTGAAAAGTATAGCCTCGTGTGAAATACATCTGTGATGTGGTGACCTTTAGATGTGGAGATTGAATTACTTCGGGTAACCACTTAGGATAATCTGCATCATCGTCATAATCAACCTGCAAAAATAAAGAGGAAGTTGAAATTAATACAGATCATGTATGAAAAAAGAATTTGATCGAGCTGCAAAAATTATAATACCTGATTCTTCATCCACTTAATAAAGTGTTGATCTTTCCTTTTGTCTACGTCACTTGTGATATACCTGGGAATGTATTTTCGACTTGAGAAATAAATAAGCTGTAAAATCACATTTTATATCAATTAATCTTATTTGGCAATTATATAATTTATATTTTTATGTGTTTAGAAGTGTCTATATATGTTACCATTCAAAATAACGCATCAATGGATCCTCGCACTTGAGTAGAACATAGGTGTGTGCACTATGGGCGTCTTCTTCACTCGACCACCAAACCTCTTTTGATTTTCCACCGAGTCGCCCAATCTGGCTAAAGATGTCTGGAACACCCGGAACTGCATATGTTGGCGCGACACCACCATCATCATATCTTCTTGGAGCTCTTTTCCGGGAACGTACTTTTTGTTGGGGTCAAAATCGGTCACGACGGAATCGATGCCAAAAAATCATCGGAAGAACCAAATCTCGGTAAAAACTTCGAAAACAAGTAACCGAAACGGATCCCGATGAGCACGGGCCAACTCGCCGGCGGGCCGCCCGTGACAAGGGAGAGCTCGCCCGGCGAGCGTGGGACAACTCGCCGGCGACCTCGCCCATGACAAAGGTGAGTTCGCCCGGCAAACACTGGCCAGCTCGCTGGCATGCTCGACCAAGACAAGGGAGAGCTCGCCCGGCGAGCATAGGCCAGCTCGCCCGGAGAGCACGGACCAGCTCGCCGGTGAGCTTGACCGAGACAAGGGAGAGCTCGCCCGGCGAGCGCGGGCCAGCTCACCAGGCGAGCGCGATCCAGCTCGCCAGGCGAGCGCGGGCCAGCTCGTCCGGCGAGCACGGGCCAGCAAGCCCGGTGAGCACAGGCCAGCTCGCCGGCAACCTCACCCGAGACAAGGGATAGCTCGCCCGAGACAAGGGAGAGCTCGCCCGGAGAGCTCGGGCCAGCTCGCCAGGCGAGCACGGGCCAGCTCGCCGACGAGCTCGCCCGAGACAAGGGAGAGCTTGCCCGGCGAGCGCGGGCCTGCTCGCCCGGCGAGCACGGGCCAGCTCGCTGGCGAGCTCGACCGAGACAAGGGGGAGCTCGCCCGGCGAGTGCGGGCCTTCTCGCCGGCGAGCTCGACCATGGCAAGGGCGAGCTCGCCGGCGAGCACGCGCCAACTTGCCGGCGAGCTCGACCATGACATGGGTCAGCTCGCCCGGCGAGTACAACCCCGTCATCGATCAGATCGCCAGGCGAGTTCGGCCAAGGCACATGAGAGCTCGATCAACTTTTTGACGATTATTTCTGAACACGGTCTTATCCCGTGACCATGCATCTTCGTCCGAAATTTCCATAAATCAATCCTCAGGTCCATGGATCCAACGTCGATGTTCCGTCTAGGAATATCTTCAAAAGCTTTCGGGATATTGGGAAGGTTAAGTCTCTCGAACGGTTTCCCACTCTTTGTGGTAGGACGGGTTACGATTCTTTCAACATCAACTACCTCGGCTGTACGAAGAGACGAAGTTCCGTTAGAAGGGATCGTACCTATGCCAACGGACACTTCGCGAGTAAAAATGCGTAAGTCTCAATACGGCCCAAAGAAGGTCCGAATTGCAGACAACGGCCCACCTACGATCCAAAGAGACTTGAGCCCAAAGATTAGGACGACGGTTTATCTCATTCGTGGAAAGAGATAAATGTCAAGTTTCAGCGAAGATAAATGTCAAATTTCGATCGATTACGGTCTCAATGTATCATCCTTCGGCTAATGTGTAACTCTGACGTCGACCTCTGGTCTTGATCTCGGGTGAACTCTTCTTTATGCTCCAAAAAGGCACCTAAAACATCAATTTTGTCCAAAATGCTTCTGAACCTGAAAACATACCTAATAGACTCCAAAACATAGATAATAGTAGTAAAAACACTCATATACCAGGGGTAAAAACGGGTAAAATCCATGGTTTATCAGAAAACAATCCGCAAAAGATCTTATCTAAGTTCACAGTCCATCCGCGACTTTAAAAACGATGATCGTTGATTGGCCCCGACGAACCTACCTGAAAAACGTTCTCCAAAAAGGAACTCGTAGTCAAACCTTTCATAAAAGTAAAGGTTCTCTTACATCCGGCAAGGATATCATAGCGCGCTATACAAAAAATCCGAAATATTGGTCAGCACACCAGACGGACTCTGGACGATACTCAGTTCTTCCCATACAAGTCGTATAAGCCGGCTTCAAGCAGCGGACTTTAAAACGGAAAGAACCTGGGATAAATCGCCAACAGGCAAAACGAAAGCCGATTAGTCATCGCATAGCCTTAGTGCCGAGAGTAAACCTAGGTCCTGCCCTAAGTCTAGTCCTACTGGCCCATTAACACCTCAAGGCATGATATCAGAACTGATACGAGATCGTAAAACATGTCTCGTCTAAACGTTTCCGAATTCCCTCGTCCTTATAAGAGCAAACGAACAGGACGACAAACTAAGAGTTAAGAAACGAAGTGACTACTCGTATCTTTCCCTCAAACACTTGACAGAAGTATAAACTAAAGATCACAGGATGATAAACATATTCGTCATATATATAAAAGCCGCAAAACGGCTGGGATTCGAAAGCCACCAATGGCCAGTCCCACAGATAAAGTCAGATGTCCCCGTAAGGCCATAGCACACTCATATAAACAGGCCATAGTCAGCCTAAAAACTCAACAATACAAATAAAGGACAAGGGAAATCTATCCCAAATAATCGAAATCTAGATACCCAGACATCGAAATGCCAAAGAGTTCGCGGGCTGATCAACCTCTCCCTCTCCGTCCGCAACTCCGGCACCTTCGTCGCCAACACCGGCTCCCGCTTCCGCCGTGTCCTCTGAGACCTCGATGGGATCCCAAAGCTTTCGGACCCTTTCTTCGATCGGAGGAACCAGGGATTCAGCATGGGCGCACCCGTCCATAATGACCGACATCTCAGCGACCTCGGCAGGAAAGGAGAACTCCTGGTTCTGCGACTTGTAAAGGGTGGCAACCGAGCCACGGCACTCGCGAAAATCACCTACGAATTCCCGAGCATCCTTAAAACTCTCGAATTCGGTGGCAAACAAAGCGGCCCTCCGCTTCATCTCGGCGACAATCATCCTCCTTCCTTTCCTCTCCGCGCGAACAAGGGCCCGAGAATGGAGATCAGCCTGTCTTTGGCTCTGCTCCTCCACGTCCTTCCAAAACCGAAAGAGTTCCCTCTCGGCCTCCTCGGCTTTAAAGTGAGAGATGAGCGACTCCCGGAAACTCCCGTCGAGCGCCGCATTAAACATGCTTATCCCCTGCGTGAACTTAAGATTAAAAAAAATATATATATATATATATCAAAATTCAGATCAAACTTCAAAGGATAAACCTCGTTGATTAAACGAGAGCCTTCGGCGACCACTTTCCGCCTCGACTTTTCGTTCAGCGACTCGTGAGTAGTAAAACCGGGTGGGAGGTCAGCGAAAAAATCGCTAGGAAGGGGAACCTCGTTGGCTCCGCTCTTTTCCCCTAGAGTGAAACTAAGTTTCCATCATGGCAGCGGAGGATCTCCCGAAACGGCCTCAGAAACAACTCCTTTTCCTTTCCGAGACCTGTTTCTCCGCCTCTGAGCGGGCAAGACATCAACGGCCGGTTTCACGTCACACGGAACGTCAAGGGGCTGGGAGACAGCTCGAGATCGATGGAGCCCCGTCGCACTTCGAATCTGTTCAACGGTAAAGGAATTTCAGAAGAATGGTCTGCTGCAGAGAAGATCTCGCTTGGCGAAAAGATCGACATGAGTTTGGCGGGAGAATCCTATTCGCTGCAAGATATAAAAAAAATCAATAAAAAAAACCATCGTCACATGAAAAAACGTCACTAGTCGTATTACCGCATTTGAAGTTCCATTCCCGACGGAATAGATGGAGATAGCTCTCCTCGACGGAATCCCCATCTATTCGAACAAAGAAAAAGCGCTCAAACCATGTCTTGGGGTGCGAAGTGTACCCCTGGATTATAGCCATGTTTTTCTTTGGTGCCATGCGGAACGAGCCATCATTCCCGTTGGTCTCGTAGCCCAAAGGGCCTCGAATTCGCCAGGGTTAAGTTCCATCCCTAACTCGTAACTCGCAATCATCACTCCCAGCCAATGCTGTAAGGCCGGAACGTTCAGCTGGCTGATCGAAAGCTCGAAGCGGTGAAGCGCGCGAACAATGGTGCCAGGGATCGGGAACCACATGCGGCAAAACGACAGAAAGGCTTCATAGCAAGTGAAGATACCTTCCGGAGGATTCCTCGCGCTCTCATTGCCACTCGGAATCCAAAACACGACTTCACTTGGGACCTGATAAAAATTCCAAAGAGTTGCAAGGTAGTGGGGAGAATTCATGCTCGGCGTGAGGGGTGCATTTGGTGACCTCACAGGCCTCTTGGGGATCGGGATATCTTGCAGAGAAGGGAGCGAGCCGCAAAGAGCCTTGTAGTACGCATCCTTTGCGTCTTCATCGACTCCAAACTCCTCCTTCGGAATGACCACCTCATTAGCAGAAGAGTCATCCGAAGATGAATGTGAGGAAGAGTGCCTCTTTGAAGATCCTTTGCTTGAAGACATTTTCTTTAAAGCAAGGAGAGAAAGAAAAGAGAGATGCCTATCTTGGAGGTAAGTTCTAGTAAGGAGTAAGTTTGGAATGATTAAGAACTTACTCCACCTATATAAGTAGTAAACGAGATTTACTATTTACTCTCGGCTTTCGGCAAACGATTACGTCTTTACACCCTCCTCACAAGCTATACCGCGAGCTAGGACCTGTTACCAAAACTCCACGGAACCTAGCTAGCTAGGGGGGCTAACTGTTGGGGTCAAAACCAGTCACGACGGAATCGATGCCCGAAAATCCTCGGAAGAACCAAATCTCGGTCAAAACTTCAAAAACGAGTAACCGAAACGGATCACCCGACGAGCACGGGCCAACTCGCTGGCGGGCTTGCCCGTGACAAGGGAGAGCTCGCCCGGCGAGCGTGGGTCAACTCGCCGCGAGCTCGCCCATGACAAAGGTGAGCTCGCCCGGCGAGCACGGGCCAGCTCACCAGCAAGCTCGATCGAGACAAGGGAGAGCTCGCCCGGCGAGCGCAGGCCAGCCCGCCCGGCGAGCACAGACCAGCTCGACCGAGAGAAGGGAGAGCTTGCCCGGTGAGCGCGGGCCAGCTCGCCTGGCTAGCGTGGGCCAGCTCGCCCAGCGAGCACGGGCCAGCTCGCCGGCGAGCTCACCCGAGACAAGGGAGAGCTCGCCCGGCGAGCACGGGCCAGCTCGCCGGCGATCTCGACCGAGACAAGGGAGAGCTCGCCCGGCGAGCACGAGCCAGCTCGCCCGGCGAGCGCGGGCCAGCTCGCCCAGCGAGCGCGGGCCAGCTCGCCCGGCGAGCGCGGGCCAGCTCGCCCGGCGAGCGCGGGGCCAGCTCGCCCGGCGAGCACGGGCCAGCTCGCCCGGCGAGCACGGGCCAGCTCGCCCGGCGAGCACGGGCCAGCTTGTCCGGCGAGCACGGGCCAGCTCGCCGGCAAGCTCGACCGAGACAAGGGGGAGATCGCCCGGTGAGCGCGGGCCTGCTCGCCGACGAGCTCGACCATGGCAAGGGCGAGCTCGCCCGGCGAGCACGGGCCAACTCGCCGGCGAGCTCGACCATGACATGTTCAGCTCCCCCGGCGAGTACAACCCCGTCATGGATCAGCTCGCCAGGCGAGTTCGGCCAAGGCACAGGAGAGCTCGCCCAGCGAGCACGATCAACCTTTCGACGATTATTTCTGAACCCGGTCTTATCCCGTGGCCATGCGTCTTCATCCGAAATTTCCAAAACTCAATCCTCAGGTCCACGGATACAACGTCGACTTTCCGTCTAGGAATATCTTCAAAACTTTCAGGAAATTGGGAAGGTTAAGTCTCTCGAACGGTTTTACACTCTTCGTGGTAGGACGGGTTACGATTAATTCAACATCAACCACCTCGGCTGTACGAAGAGACGAAGTTCCGTTAGAAGGGATAGTACCTATGCAAACGGACACTTCGCGAGTAAAAACGCTTAAGTCTCAATACGGCCCAAAGAAGGTCTGAATTGCAGACGATGGCCCACCTACGATCCAAAGAGACTTGAGCCCAAAGATTAGGACGACGGTTTATCTCATTCGCGGAAAGAGATAAATGTCAAGTTTCCGCGAAGATAAATGTCAAATTTCCGCGAAGATAAATGTTAAGTTTCCAAAGATAATATTGAAGGAAATATGGAAAAGCCCGACTTGCGACAAATCCGCCCCGAAAAGAGAGGCAAACCGACCTAGGAGAAGTATATAAGGAGAGCTTGAGGCGAGGAGCAAGAGAGAGCTTTCTCAGAGCAAACTTAGCACTTAGAGCAAATTAGGCATTTTTCCATTTTTACTATCGAGCTGCGACTCAACTAGGTTAGAACTTAGGTTGCTAGACTAGCGAACTTGCCGACAGCTCTCGTAGCCAAGGCTCTTACCAGTTGTTCACGCTTAAACGCGAATTCGGAAATAAGATCCCCTTTTGCTCTCCCTTCTTTTTATCTTACAAATTTATACCTTAATATTTTCGTCGTAGTGATTGTGTTGTGTGTGGTCCAGCAGATAGCCGTGACCTTTAGGAGAGACTAGGTTTACTTGGTTTCCCTCCGATTGTCTGAAATTCGACGGTGTGAATTTTGGTTCCCACACTTTTGATCCAAAGTAGTACGATGTGAAGTGAGAAGTTTCTTCCGTCAAACTTCCAGCAATTATAGAACCTTCAACTTTTGCGAGGTTTTTTGCTTTTCCCTTCAAATATTTCATGGCTCGCTCATAGTGATACATCCATCCGTAATGTACAGGTCCACGAAGCAATGCCTCATATGGGAGGTGGACAGCTAAATGCTCCATGACATCAAAAAATTCCGGAGGAAATATCTTCTCCAAGTTGCATAATAAATGAGAATGTTCTCTTGAAGCTGTTCCACGACTTCTTCTTTAAGAGTGTGTGTGCTCAGATCCCTGAAAAATGCTATGATGCCTTGTATATTATTCCAAAAACAATTAAACACATTAATCATATATTATTGCAAACTAAACCATTGTAAAATTACTGGGTCATAATTTACTACCTGCAACTGCTTCACGTACGTTTGTTGGAAGTAGCTCCGCAAATTCAAAAGGAAGTAGTCGTTGCATAAATACATGACAATCATGACTCTTCATCCCAGAGAACTTTTGACCCTTTTCAACACATCTAGAGAGATTTGAACCATACCCGTCGGGGAACTTCACTTCTGATGCCACCCAGTTGAACAACACCGACTTTTTTTCCGAAGACAATCTGAATATCGAAACGGGAACTTGTCCATTGCTTTTTATATGTAACTAACTTCTTGAGCAAATATCCGGGAAGTCCAACATCGATTTTATGTTGTCTTTTGTCTTCCCCGGGACATTCAATATTGTATTCATGATGTTCTCAAAGAAATTCTTCTCTATATGCATCACATCGAGGTTGTGGCACAGAAGAAGATCCTTCCAATATGGCAACTTCCAGAATATACTCTTCTTGTGCCAATTGGGATGAACACCGTAAAAATCAGGTATATTACCGGGGACATGCCAATTACCACCACGAGGATCTGTTTCCAAAGCTCCATAGTAATCGAGTTGCGCTTCAATTTGTTGTCCAGTTAAATATGGAGGAGGAGTGTCTCTCACAATTCTTTTGTCCCTAATAAATTTCTTGTTTCTTTGGTACGGATGGCCAATGGGAAGAAATCGACGGTGACAATCGAACCAACTTTTCTACCTACCATTCTTCAGTTGAAACGCATCTGTCGTTCCATTACAATATGGACAAGCTAATCTCCCATGTGCAGTCCATCCAGACAACATCCCATAGGCAGGAAAGTCACTTATGGTCCACAGAAGCATCGCTCACATCATAAAATTTGTCTTCGTTGAGCAGTCATATGTCCTCTCCCCTGTTGACCACAAATCCTTCAATTCTTTTATCAGTGGTTATAGGAAAACATCCAGAGACCTTTTTGGATGGTTCGGACCAGGTATTAGTATGGTCAAGAATAGCAACTCCCGTTGCATGCACATCTCCGGTGGCAGGTTGTATGGCGTAAGAAAGATTGGCCACAATGAATATTGTCTCCCTGACATTCCGAATGGACTAAATCCATCTGTGCATAATCCGAGATACACATTCCGACTATTGCTAGCAAATTCCGGATGTATTTTGTTGAAATGTTTCCAGGCTCTTGCATCTGATGGATGAGTCATCTCATCATCCGTCTGAGTATGCTCGGCATGCCATCTCATCTTTCCAGCAGTCTGCTCTGATTGGTACAATCTTTTCAATCTATCTTTAATTGGTAGGTACCATATCCTTTGGTACGGTACCCTATTACATCCCCGTCCTTTCGGCTTGAATCGTGGCTTCTTGCAGAATCGATATTCTTCTAACTTCTCATCATCTCCCCAGTAGATCATGCAATTGTC
Organism: Brassica juncea; assembly: GCA_018703725.1. Taxonomy (NCBI): domain Eukaryota; kingdom Viridiplantae; phylum Streptophyta; class Magnoliopsida; order Brassicales; family Brassicaceae; genus Brassica; species Brassica juncea. Next base: position 28,981,079 of record CM031942.1, on the reverse strand, counting down.
AATGCAAACATCTATTATACTCGAAGGCAACCCAAGACTATAAACCAGTTTCTGAATCTCATAATAAGAATCAGCAGACACATTGTCTTCCGGCAAATACTCTTTAAACAAGTCTGTCCATTCATTCATGCAACTTTCAGGTAGATTGTGATCAGTTTTAATATTCATCATTCTAGCAGCCAACGACAATTTAGAGAGACCTTCTCTACAACCGCTGTAAAGTGGCTGATTCGCAGCATCTAACATTTCATAAAACTTTTTTGCATCTATATTAGGTTCTTCATCTTCATCATGAGGTACAAATGCATCAGCTAGCATATCATGAACCTTATCAATATCTACCATCATCTGCTCTTCTTGATGGTAACTATGTTTATTATGCAAATGATGATCAACCGGTTCTTCCTGAAAATTGCTATTACTACTACTAGCTTCATGATTCTCATCATAATTATAACCTTCTCCATGTTGAAACCAGATATAGTAATTTGGCGTGAAACCTCTATTTTTTAAATGCTTCCAAACATTTTCACGATTTGCCAATTTCGAATTGTTACATTTCCGACAAGGACAGAACATCTTACCGCTTTCTAGGGCCAGCGGTGTGGAATCTGCCTGATGCATAAATGTCTCCAGCCTCACAAGGTATTCTTTCGTCACTCTCCCGTTAGCATCTCTATGCATATACATCCACCTCCGCAACTCTAAAATATTCCTGGAGCCCAACATTTTTTTTTCTTTCACGTTTTTGTTTTTTTTTCTTGTTGGTGTGTTTAAAATGATGTTGAAACGTCCATATTTATCGGAAATTTTCGAATCTCTTAGTTGAGATTTTTCTAGGAATTTACCACGATATTTAATTAGGTAGCCGAAAAAACATGTTACAACTAAAAAGTTGGTGTGGACTCGAAATTTCGTCGTTAATTACACGTAAAATATTTCCACGTAAGGTACACGCCAATCTTACGTCGACTTTATGAGGAAATTATATTTCCTCGTAAAAACCTCGTTAAGTTACTGATGATAGGAATTTTCAAGGGTTCAAATCAAATGATGTAGTATAAAAGATTGTCGAACCAATCCTAGGTGATTTCAATGCAAAGGGAATACAAGTCTATGCTTAATCTAAGTGCAATCAAAAGAGTGGAATGAAGTGAACTAAAACTAAGCTAAAATGCAATAAAGTAATGATCTCTCTTTCAATATGAAGCAATAGGACTCATGAGGCAAGGGAATTGACCTTGGGTGATCAAGTTTCAATCTAAAGGTGGCAGCAACAATCAATCTATCAACCTTAAGCCTAGACACAATCTTAAGCAAGCTCTATCCCTAGATGAATGCTCATTCACTAACATATCTCAAGCATCTAATCCCTTAGGTTGAATAATATGAAAGCAATCATTAAGAACAAGTCTACTAGCTATCTTAACACCTTTAACAACTAATCCCTTAGGTAAAGGATGTTAAAAGCATTGAAGAGTTGGTTCAAGCATTTCATAGAACACCTTCCGGACATGAAATACCTATAGCTCTATTTTGAAGAGGTCAGCCCCAAAATAGCAATAAGAACACTCAATCAAGCAAGAAAAAGATAGATCTACACTAAAACACCTTAGATCTACACCTAATGACCCTAAATCTCCCAAGCCCATGAACCGTAAGATGATCTACTCTCTAATAGACATGATTTCTCTTAAACCCATGATGGATTCAAGGTTAACCATGATTAGAGAGCAACAATTACTCAAGAACACAAGAACACAAGAATAAAAGAAGAAAAAGGATCTAAGATCCAAACTTTATTCAACATCCAAAAGTGTTTTTGAGAGAAAAAGAGACAAGTCCCAAATTGGGAGATATAAGAGTATTTATACAAGGCTTAGAAGCCCTAAAAACACCATAGAAAAATACTAAAAGGTCCCTTGGGTCAATTAGTCTTCAACCAATAGGAAGAGAGGGAATTTTCGGTCAGGGGTTGAGCAAATGGCCCAACCCGGTCCAACCAACCCGGACCAGCCTTGTTCTAGCCGTCCAGCCGTCCAGCCGTCCCGACCGGGTAGCTCATCCCGGACCAGCCTACCCGGTCCTGCCTTGTCCATCTCAAACTTCTCCCGATCGGGTAGCTCATCCCGGACCAGCCTACCCGGTCCTGCCTCCCCAGCCTGGTCGTCCAGCGTTCCGACCGGGTGCTCGAACCCGGACTGATCTACCCGGCCAGCTTGATATGCTTCAAGTGAACTGATCATAACTCCTCTAATACAGCTCCAAATGACTTGAAACTACTTCCATTGGAAAGCTAACTCAATTTTCTGTGTCGCCACAAAATCTTAGCATCAGAAGACATCGATAAGGCCTTCTTCCATGCTCATATTTGTCTTGACCAGATCATGAATTGACTTCTCTTTTCATGGCCAAACTTGATTCTTCACCTCTTTTTGGGCCATAAGGCTTCCAAACACCTCAAATCACACCAAAGCATACTCCAACACCTGATAAGGACAAATGAATGCAAAATGGACCTAAAGATGCCTAATTCCTAACTTATATGATCAAAATGCATGAGATATGGATGCTAAAACATGTAAATATGCAAGACATCAACTCCCCCACACTAGACCTTTACTTGTCCTCAAGTAATCTTTTCAAAACACAAGGAGGAGAGACATAGAGATGGAAGCAAAGCCAAAAGAAACACTCATAGCACTCAACTTGACATCCTAAAGAAACATATCAAATAGCATGAGCAAAACTCTCTTATTATGCTCTAGCTTCACAAGGCCTATCAATTACTCTTACGCCTCTACACAAGATGCAATGCCTATCAACCAACATGCTCTCTTAACCAGCCCTCACATTGATTCACACACACACACACACTCAAGGTGAATTCTCACAAATGGGCACATGATCTCAATCATTTGGCTAGGTGATCAAATGGTCTAATATGGATGAAAATGAGGGTTCAATGCATCATTTCAAGGTGGCAATCACTCAAAATTCAAGGAGCTTGATCATTATGCAAAATTTATCTAAGACTAGGAGCAATTCATGCATACATGGATCCATCCTCATCATTCTACCCAATTCCTAAGTGATTACAAGATCTACTCCCCTTTTATTCATCCCATAACCCAAAATGAAAACATTCTCACATCACTCACTCAATGAACAACTTTCTTTCTTTTAGATTCAACCACTAAGGACCTCTTATTCACAATTTACACTTCTAAGCTCTAGTACTTTTTGTTTTTCCTTCCCCACTATCTTATTGAATCTTTCTTTTTTTTTTTTTTTTTTTTCTTTTTTTTTTCTTTTTTTTATATGAAGGGGGAAGGTCAAAAACATCAATCAAGAGCCTCTTAATATTTCTATTCTAGGTCCCTAGGGTGTTTCTTTCTCAAAACATTCTTTGTTCATCAGTCTCAACATTGTTACATTCCCAACCCAAGATATAAACCATTAAGTAACAAAGACCCCACTCACCATCCTAGAAGCCAGCTCAAATGATGACCCTATGCTAGCAAGAGATGAGAACAAATCCATGTCGCCCCCAATACTCTCAAGATTTTGCACATGAAAAACTATCAGAAAAGGCCTCCCTCATGCAAATCAAAATAGGCTTCAAAGAATGGATAGGGTTCAAGGGTATGGAAGTGCCATTTGGGTTAACAAAGAGTGGTACAATGAGAAAAGATAACCCAAATGTGTATGAGATCCATGATCAAGTATGGAAATGCCCATATGCAAGAGAAATTAAGTTCATTCAAGTCTAAGTTCAGGATGGAGCTGGTCTTAAGAACAATGCCAATATCAAGCAAGCAAGCAAGTTTCAAAAAGAGTTTTCAAGGCTCAAAGCATGCAAGCCTTTAAAAAGAAGCCTTTCAAAAGATGCTTAAGCTACTTCATATGTTTAACTAGGGTGTCAAATTCAGTGCAAACAAGTGTTCTTTACAAGGCAATGCTCCATGTACAAGTGAATGCAACCTATATGCTCTAGATTCAATCTTAAAGATGCAAGTGATGCAACTACATGATTCAAAAAATTTAAATTTTTTTTGTGCATATATGAATGTACAATGTAATGCATGAGACTCTCAATCACAAAGCAAACATGATCAAATACTTGGTACCTCCCCCACACTTAAATCACACGGTCTCTGTGTGAGTAAGAGAGAAGGAGATACCCCAACAAGACAAAAACAAATGTATATACAAGAAGGGTTGGAGTGTTACCACATAAGGAGTGTTGGGCGTGGTGCTTGGTGCCTAGGGGAGCAATGTCTGGTCGCCTGCCTCTTCAGCCCAAGGGTCTTTAAAACAAAAATCCTAGTGAAATATGTACAAAGGATAGCCATGGGACTTCCTCCCAAGTGAGCTTGTTTTGAGTCACTAGCTTGACTTTCCTTCCTCTGGCTAGTGAAGGCTGGTGTATCTACGCTCCTTACCCATGTAGTGAAAGCCTTCTTGCCAAACCGGATCACCAGGATCATACTCATCATAGAACCAACCCCTAAACTCATTCATCCTGATCTCTTCAAAGGGTACCTTCCTTGAATCATCAACAGTGAGATCCTTGGTAGAGAGTATACCAAAATGGTAGGCAAAGGGCTTGTCCATAGGAGAGTCTTCTTGGTGCATCTCTTTGAGGGATTCTTCAATGTGAATAACGATTCTCCATAGACTCTTCACCCCTTGTTCCTTCCTTGGAAGTAAACTTCACATGTGTTTCCTCCTTGATTGAGAACTCATCCATAACCAATGAGATCTCTCTTATCTCCTCTATGCATTCAACAACCAAACTGTCATCACAAAGATCTTCAAAGATTCTTCCAACCAAGCTTACTTCTTCATCCTTGCTCTTTGTTGAATAACCCATGAATGTAGTTTGTTCAACATGGTCTTCATATCTTACCACAAGATTATCATCTACCATGCATAATTTAAGCTCATGTATAGAGTCTTCAGCTTCTTGTTGAAATCCATCCTTGAGTTGAACATCCTCTTCAACATCAACTTCCATATCCATGGAACATTCTTCACAAGTGTTGGTGTTGTAAAGGGAAGTGATGCTTTCTTCTTGATCTTCAATCATGTGAGAGAGTTTGTTCTTGATAGACTCCACATGTGTTATAGTTTCATCCATCCTTGAGCTAAGAGTCTTGCCATGAGCATCTACCTTGGTGGAAAGAGAGCTCATTTGCCTTTTTATCTCAAGCCTTCCTCTTTCTTGATTCTCCAACAACTTCTCAAGCATGTTGGTGATGTGTTCTTCATTGGAGGCTTGATGGGATTTGACTTATTGTTCTTCATACTCTAAAGCCCAAGGTTGGTATCTCTGACCATATCCATATTGGCTTTCTTGACCAAGGTTTCCATGTGGTTGGTACTCCAATTCGGTGGTTGGCTGATGAAAGGACTTTTCAAGGGTCCCAATCAAATGATGTAGTATATAAGATTGTCGAACCAGTTCTAAGTGATCACAAAGCAAAGGGAATGCAAGCCTATGCTTAATCTAAATGCAATCATTAAGGGAGATGATTATTAAACTAACACAATATCTAAAATGCAATAAAATGTAAAGCTTTCTTTCTTTATGAGGAGATGAGACCCATGGGCTAAGGGAATTGACCTTGGGGGATCAAACATAAGTATAAGGATGGCAGCAAACAATCAATCTATAAACCTAGGCCTAAGCACAATTCTAAACAAGCTCTATCTCTAGATGAATGCTCATTCACAAAGATAGCTCAAGCATCTAATCTCTTAGGTTGAATATTATCTAAGCAATCATTAAGAACAAGCCTAATAGCCATCTTAACACCTTTAACAACAAATCTCTTTGGTAAAGAATTTTAAAAGCTTATGAGAGTTGGTTCAGGCATTTCATAGAGCACCTTTCGGGCATGAAATGCCTAGAGCTCAACTTTGGGGTGGCCAACCCTAAAATAACATTAAAAGCACTCTACTAGCAAAGAATAAGATAGATCTACACTAAAACACGATCTAGCTTAATCACCCCTTGGTCTCCCTAACCCATGAATCCAAAGAGGACTACTCACTAATCATCATGATTACTCTTAAATCCACGAGAAATCCAAGCTTAATCATGAAGAGAAAGAAAGGAGATGAAATCAAGCAATCAAGAACACAAAGATGAGATGAGATTATGATTCAAAGATGAAACTTTACCCAAAAGGTTTTGTGTTCTTAGATAGAAAATAACATAAGTCCCAAATTAGGGATAACAAGAGTATTATACTTGGCTTAAAAGCCCTAGAAACATAAAAAAAATTACTAAAAAGTCCTTGAGCCAAATGAGTCTCAACCAATAGAAAGGAAGCATAAAAACTCGGTCAGGGGTAAACCAAATGGTCCATCCCGGTCGTCCCACCCCGGTTGTCCCTGTTCTGTCCGCGCCTTGTCCCGTCCGGGTTCACCAAGCCGGACGCGTCTCCCCGGTCGTCCGGACATCCTGCGCGTGTGTTTCTCCCGACCGGGTGATGTCTTGCATATTTTCATTTTTTATAGCCATCTTTGTATTGCATTCTTTGAGTTGTAGGCTAAAGTTTAGGCATGTCTAGGATCATATTGCATTCATTTGTCCGTATCAGGTGTTGGAGTATGCTTTGGTGAGATTTGAGGTGTTTGGGAACCTTATGACCCAAAAAGAAGTGAAGAATCAAGATTGGCTATAAGAAGAGAAGTAAAACCAAGAGAAGAGAGTTGGACCGAGTAGCCTTGACCGGCTACACACACCCGGACGGATCAGGTGGGATCAGCTCGTACGGATGACCGGGCTGACGCATCCAGACTCGAGCACCCGGACGATAAGAAGCAGCTGGACGCCCGGGGAGACGCGTCCGGGTACGTGCACCCGGACGGGAGAACACGATGCGTCCAGACAAAGGGACGTCCGGGGAGACGCGTCCGGGTAGGAGCACCCGGACGATGAGAACTGATGGACGCCCGGGGAGACGCGTCCGGGTACGAGCACCCAGACGATGAGAACTGATGGACGCCAGGGGAGACGCGTCCGGGTACGAGCACCCGGACGGGAGAACATGATGCGCCCAGACCGAGGACGACCGGGGTGGCCTGTCCGGCTAGGAATACCCAGTCATGAAGAAGGTGCTGAAGACCGGGGTGAGACGACTGGGGTGAGACGGACGGCCTGGAGCCCGGATGGAGCAAAGAACACGGCCAGCTGGACGGCCGGGTAACCTTGGCCGGGTTGGATGGTGTTGATGTTACCCTGACCGAGTTTTGTACCTCATTCCTATTGGTCTAGACCCACTTAGCTTAAGGGATTTTTAGTAATCTTATTCTATGTTTCTAGGACTTTTAAGCCTAACTATAAGTATCCATGTTATCCCTAATGTGGGACTTATGTTATTTTCTATCTAAGAACACATAAACCTCTTGAGTAAAGTTTCATCTTGATTCATAATCTCATCTTATCTCTGTGTTCTTGATTGTTTGATTTCATCTCCTTTCTTTCTCTATATGTTTAAGCTTGAATCTCTCATGGGTTTAAGAGTAAGCATGTAGATTAGTGAGTAGATCCATTTAAGATCCATGGGTTAGGGTGATTGAGAGTGATTAAGTGTAGATCCAAGGTGCTTTGTGTTAGATCTATCATTTCCTTGCATTGATTTGGTGTTCTTAAAGCTATATTTGAGTTGGCCTCTCAAACATAGAGCTATAGGCATTTCATGCCCGGAAGGTGTTCTATGAAATGCCTGAACCAACTCATCTATGATTTTAGCTTGCTTTGCCTAAGGGATTAGTTGTCAAAGAGGCTAGGATTTCTATTAGACTCATTCTCCATGTTTGCTTTGATCATTAATGCCAAAGGGATTTGGTGTACTTGGATGATCATTGCAAAAGAGCATTCATCTAGGGATAGAGCTTGCTTAGTTTTGTTGTCTAGGCATAAGGAATTAGATTGATTGAAAAAGTTAGCATCTTGGATTGAATCTTAATCATTTGATATCAAGTCCCTACACCCATGGGTCTCATTCTCCTCATAAGAAAGAAAGTTTTACTTTTTGTTGCATTTTACTTATTGTCTTAGTTTAATCATCATCCTCTTTAATGATTGCATTTAGATTAAGTATAGACTTGCATTCCCTCTGTTTCATGGTCACTTAGGACTGGTTCGACAATCTTATATACTACTTCATTTGATTAGGACCCACTACTTCATTTGATTAGGACCCCTAGAAAAGTCCTTTCATCAAATTGGCGCCGTTGCCAAATTCTAAGTTGATTGTGACATTGGGATTTAGTCACTTGCTTGAGACTAAATCATTTTTCTTTTCTTGTGATATTGATTCTCCTTTTGCATCTTCCTTTGATTTTAAGGTGTATGAACACAAGAAGCAGGGGTGCAACTAACCTGGTTCCCACTGTTGAAGAGATAGCTACACTTGAGAGGGAAATAGCAAGAAGGAGAAGAGAAGAAGAGCAACAGGCTCACATTCAAAGGTTAGGGTTTGAGATGGATGATCACCAGCATCAACCTCAAGATGGCAATGGTCAAGGAGCTGACAACCTTAGACCACAGCGCCAGCAACAACAACACCCACAACGGCCAGCTAGAGCCATTGGCACCTATGACCGTCCTCACATTCATGGCAACATGACGGGCATCCGCGCACCAGCTGTTGAAGCTAACAACTTTGAGATCAAGTCAGGGTTGTTGAGTGTGATTGAGAACAACAAGTATCATGGCTTGGCTGTAGAAGACCCATTTGATCACTTGGACAAGTTTGATAGCTATTGTGGCTTGTCCAAGACCAATGGTGTGTCCGAAGATGCCTTCAAGCTCAAGTTGTTTCCATTCTCTCTAGGAGACAAGGCACGCCAATGGGAGAAATCTCTACCTAGTTATTTCATCACTACTTGGGATGATTGCAAGAAGGCCTTCTTGGAGAAATTCTTCTCCACATCAAGGACAGCCAAGCTGAGGAATGAGATCTCTAGTTTCCAGCAGAAGAACTTGGAAAGCTTTAGTGAAGCATGGGAAAGGTTCAAGGGGTATCAAGCTAAGTGCCCACACCATGGCTTCTCAAAGGAGAGTTTGCTGAGCACATTCTATAGAGGTGCCTTTCCTGAGTTTAGAGCAAGATTGGATACAGCAAGCAATGGTTTCTTCCTGGGCAGGTCTGAAGAAGATGCTGAGGAGCTGGTGGACAACATGGTGAAGAGTGATTCAGTTTACAGTGGAGAACATGACAGAGCTGATAGAACAACCAGAGTTGATGACAACCAGACCAAGAAGGAAATCAAAACCTTGCAATAGAAGATAGACTTGCTGATTGCTAACCAAGCCAAACAGGAGCAGATCCACTTTGTGGGTGGTCCAAGTCAGGAAACTCCTCCTAAGGTTAATGAAGTTGAAGGGTTAGAAGGGCAAGAAGAGCTTTTCTTCGTCAACAACAATGGTTCTTGGTACAGGAAGGAGCCTAACTTTCAGTACAACAACTACCAGCAAAGGTCTTATCCCAACAACCAGCAAGGAGGCTATCAACCAAAGCAAAACACTCAGCAAGGGAACTACCAGCTTAGGCAGAATCCCCCTCCTGGTTTTACAAACCATGGCAATTAATCTACTCAAGCTCAAGGTAGCTCCTCCCAAGCTAAAGCTCCAGATTATTCTATGGAAGCTATGTTCAAAAAACTATTGGAAGGTCAAGCTAGAGCAGCCAAGGACATTGGCCATGAGTTCAAGACTGTTCACTCCAAGATTGATAGCAGCTATACCGAGCTAAACAACAAGATTAGAGCTTTGGAGAATCAGTCTGCTTCCATGAACACTCAACCAAGTCGCCAACAAGGAACACTACCAGGAAAGGCTGAGCAAAACCCCAAGGAGCCAATGAAGGCAATCACTTTGAGAAGTGGTAGAGAGATACCTCCAAGAACTCTCCCCAAGGATGGTGAGACACTAAGTGGGGGGTGGCTATCAAGATTGATGATGATGTTGTGATTGTAGATGAGAAAGTTGATGAGGAGATTCTAGAAAAGATTGTTGAAGCTAAGGGTAAAGGAAAGGTTGGAGAAGAGAAGAAAACACTAAAGCATGGTGAAGTTGCCACTCCAACAAAAGAGTCTTCTTTTGTTCCTCCTCCCTATGAACCTAAGCTTCCATTTCTTGGAAGATTCAAGAAGCAACTTTTGGAGAAGTACAAAGCACTCTTTGAGAAGCAAATGAGTGAAGTTCAAGTCACAATGCCCATCATTGATGCCTTCATGCTTGTCCCTCAATATAGCAAGTTCTTGAAGGATGCTGTAGATGCCAAGAAGAAGGAAATGGAAGGCATGATGGTTCTTACTCATGAGTGCAGTGCCATCATCCAGAGATTGACAATCCCTAAGAAGCTAGAGGATCCAGGCTGCTTTACCCTACCTTGTGCCATTGGTCCTTTGATGTTTGAGAGATGTCTATGTGATTTGGGAGCTAGTGTCAGTCTCATGCCTCTATCCGTTGCCAAGAAGCTTGGGTTCAGCCAATATAAGAAGTGCAAACTCTCTTTGGTGCTTGCTGACCGCTCAGTCAAATTACCCATTGGTATCCTTGAAGACCTCCCTATGATGGTGGGAAATTGTGAAATTCCTACTGATTTTGTTATTCTTGAGATGGATGAAGAAGCTAGAGATCCCTTGATCCTTGGAAGACCATTCTTAGCCACAGCAGGAGCCCTTATCAATGTGAAGGAAGGTAAGATTGATCTTCATTTGGGGAAAGAGCACACTCTCCATTTTGATATCAATGAGGTAATGAAGAGGTCAACTGTGCAAGGCCAACTGTTTTACATAGAGGAGATGGAAGTTCTTGCTGATGAGCTCCTTGAGGAATTGGCATTTGAAGAGTTGGCAATAAAGGACCCCTTGCAGCATGCTTTGACAGTGGATAAAGAGGTCCAAGTGGTTGAGAACCAAGAGAGTGATGCTATTGCAGCCATGCTGGATTCTCGCAAGAAGATTGTTGATAAAGGCCAGTATGAGGAGCTCAAACAAGAGGTGCACCAAGCTGTTTCAGTCACTCAACAAGAGGACAACCAACAAGATGATTTGGAGTGAGCTCAAGACACCAAAATTGGAGCTAAAACCTCTTCCCCATGGTGAAAGGTACGCATTTCTAGGCCCTAAAGAGTCATATCCTGTCATTGTGAGTAGTGAACTTACTGAACTTGAGCTTTCTCAACTTTTAAATGCACTTAAAAAGTTTAGAAAAGCAATTGGATACTCATTAGATGATATTAAGGGGATATCACCTTCTTTGTGCATGCATAGGATACATCTAGAGGATGAATCAATGACTTCTATAGAGCATCAAAGAAGGTTGAATCCTAACCTGAAGGATGTTGTAAAGAAGGAGATTCTTAAGCTCTTAGATGCTGGTGTTATCTACCCTATTTCAGATTCTAAATGGGTATCTCCTGTGCATGTAGTTCCAAAGAAAGGTGGTATCACTGTGGTTAAAAATGACAAGGATGAATTGATACCAACTAGACCCATAACTGGCCATAGGATGTGTATTGATTATAGAAAGGTCAACTCTGCATCTAGAAAGGATCATTTTCCATTGCCATTCATTGATCAAATGCTTGGAGGCTTGCAAACCATCCTTTCTATTATTTTCTTGATGGGTATTCAGGGTTCTTCCAAATCCCCATACATCCCAATGATCAAGAGAAGACAACATTCACATGCCCCTATGGCACCTTTGCTAATCGAAGGATGCCATTTGGGTTATGTAATGCTCCAGGAACCTTTCAAAGGTGCATGATGTCTATCTTCTCGGATCTCATTGAGGATATAGTTGATGTATTCATGGATGATTTCTCTGTCTACGGATCTTCGTTTTCTGCTTGTTTGTCCAACTTGTGCAGGGTCCTACAGAGATGTGAAGACACCAACCTAGTGCTGAATTGGGAGAAGTGTCAATTCATGGTCAAAGAGGGGATTGTGCTTGGACACAAGATTTCAGAAAAGGGCATTGAAGTGGACAAGGCTAAGATTGAGGTGATGGTCAGCTTGCCACCACCAAAGACAGTGAAAGACATCAGGAGCTTCCTTGGCCATGCTGGGTTCTATAGAAGATTCATCAAAGACTTCTCAAAGATTGCTAGACCCATGACCAAGTTTCTGTGCAAGGAGGCCGCTTTCAGCTTTGATGAAGATTGTCTTGAGGCCTTCAAGAAGATAAAGGGTGACCTTGTTAGTGATCCTATTGTCCAGCCACCTGATTGGGACCTCTCTTTTGAGATAATGTGTGATGCTAGTGATTTTGATGTTGGGGCTGTCCTGGGGCAGAAGAAGGATGGCAAGACTCATGTGATTTATTATGCTAGCCAAACCCTGAATGATGCACAGATGAAGTATGCCACAACAGAGAAAGAGATGCTGGCCATTGTCTTCACCTTTGAAAAATTCAGAAGCTACCTGGTGGGTTCCAAGGTCATTGTGATACTGACCATGCAGCTTTGAGACACCTCCTAGCAAAGAAGGATGCCAAGCCAAGACTACTAAGGTGGATCCTTTTGCTTCAAGAGTTTGACTTGGAGATTAGAGACAAGCCAGGGATTGAGAATGGAGTTGCTGATCACTTGTCCAGGTTGAGTATTGAAGGTGGAATCCCTATTGATGAGGGACTTAGACAAGAGCATGCCATGGCCATCATGTCAGTGGTGGCAGTCATTGAGACTGGAAAAAAGATTGAAGAGGTCAAGGCAGCTGAAGAGAACAACTTACCTTGGTACGCTGATTTGGTTAACTACTTAGCCACTGGGAAGGAACCATTGGGGCTTGCGGGGTATGAGAAGAAGAAGTTCTACAAGGACTTGAAGAGATACTATTGGGATGAACCATACCTTTACACCCTATGCAAAGATCAGATTTATAGAAGAGTGGTGGCTGAAGAAGAAGTTGAAGGGATCCTCTCACATTGCCATGGATCTTCCTATGGAGGCCATTTTGCTACATTCAAGACTGTCTCAAAGGTGCTACAAGCTGGATTTTGGTGGCCATACATGTTCAGGGATTCACAAGACTTTTTCAAGATGTGACTCTTGCCAAAGAAGTGGGAACATTACTAAGAGGAATGAGATGCCTCAAAACCCAGTCCTTGAAGTGGAAGTGTTTGATGTTTGGGGGATTGACTTCATGGAACCCTTCCCTTCTTCTTATGGCAACAGATACATCTTGGTGGCTGTGGACTATGTGTCAAAGTGGGTGGAAGCAATAGCAAGTCCTACAAATGATTCAAGAGTGGTGGTCAAAATGTTCAAGAGCACTATTTTCCCAAGGTTTGGAGTTCCAAGAGTGGTCATAAGTGATTGAGGTTCACACTTCATCAACAAGGCATTTGAGGGTATTCTCAAGAAGAATGGAGTGAAACACAAGGTTGCAACACCCTATCACCCTCAAACAAGTGGCCAAGTGGAGGTCTCCAACAAGAAAATCAAGGGGATCTTGGAGAAGGTTGTAGGAACCAAGATGAAAGATTGGTCAGCCAAGCTTGATGATGCTCTTTGGACATATAGAACAGCATTCAAGACTCCTCTAGGCACTACTCCTTTCAACCTTGTCTACGGGAAGTCTTGCCATCTGCCGGTTGAGCTTGAATACAAGGCATTGTGGACTGTGAAGCTTCTAAACTTTGACATCAAGTGTGCAAAGGAGAAGAGACTTCTTCAACTAAATGAACTGGATGAGATAAGGATGGATGCCTTTGAGAACTCAAGGATCTACAAGGAAAAGACTAGGGCTTTCCATGACAGGCACATCCTCAAAAGATACTTCAAGGCAGGAGATCAAGTGCTTCTTTACAACTCTAGACTGAAGCTGTTTCCAGGAAAGCTAAAGTCAAGGTGGTCTTGTCCATTTGTGATCAAAGAAGTGAGACCCTATGGAGCCATTGTGCTTTGGAACAAGGATGGTGGAGACTTCACAGTGAATGGCCAGAGACTCAAAGAATACATGGCCACAATACCAAAGGAGGATGGGACATCAACCCCACTCTCTGATGCTCCCCTTGCCTAACCTCAAAGGAGGCAAAGTCAAGCTAGTGACTTTAAACAAGCTCACTTGGGAGGAAGTCCCATTGTTATCCTTGTAAATATGCATTAGGATTTGCTCTTTTTCAATGAAGTCACTTGGAGAGAGGTGATAGCATGGGAATGAGTGGGATAAAGCTTTGAGATGGAAGAAGTTGAATAAAAAAAAATAGAGGTTTGGAGGTTTGGACCGGGTAGGGTGGACCGGGGTCGCCTACCCGGACGCGCAGCATGCTGAACAATCGGACCGGGGTGCGGTGTCCGGGTGGAAGCACCCGGTCGTGAAGCGGACGGACGGAACGGACCGGGTACATCCGTCCGGGGTGAGCACCCGGTCGTGCAACAAGCCAGATGGACCGGGGAAGGGACGTCCGGGGTAACCTACCCGGTCGTGAATCGGACCGATTGACTGACCGGGGTGCATGTGTCCGGGTAACAGCACCCAGTCGTGGAGACAGCAGAACAGACCAGGTACGACCGTCCGGGGTAACTTACCCGGTCGTTCTCCGCATGCCAAGATCCGCGAACAGCCCGATGGAGCCCCATGACCCGCGCATGACCCGGCCGCGACCCAAGGTAAGTTTCTCTATCCCTAAACCGACCCAAACCCACCTAAACCGACCCAAAACCCATCCCCCCGACCCAGAAACCTTTTAAAACCCTAACCCACCCTCTCTCTCCTCATTTCATCTTCTTCCTCACATCATAATCCTCTCTAGCCTCCAAGAACATAAATCCCCATAACTTTGTCAAATCTCAACCAATTCACAAATTTCTTTTTCCCACATCCAAGCCTTCTTCCCCTAGATCTAATTCCTTGAATCTTTTCATCTTTATCCTTCATCCAAAGCAAGGTATGGTATCTCTAAGTTCAAATTCGTAACCCTCATGAACCCTAAAAATTCGAACTTGAAATTTGAGCCTTTTCTTGCTAGATTCTTGTAAATTTGACTAAGGAAAGCTTATATATCAAGCTGTGTAGTTGATTTCATGGTGGAATTGAGATTAATTTGAACTTTGAAAAATTAGGGTTCGTGAGATTTGGGGGTTTTTCATAAAATGCTTGTTTTAGGTTGTTCTTGGGTTAGATTGGATGCTAGGTTGATGGAGAACTTCAATTTAGGCCATTTTAAGCTTGATTGTGCTTAACTGAGAGGTTTTGATTCTTAGAGATTCTTGTTGCTCATAAAAAAAAAAAAAATTATGAGCATGAGAATTCTCTAGGATGTTCTAAAGCCTTTTGCTTAAAGCTTGTTTCTTATGAGTAATTGATCATTGGAATTATCATCCTTATGCTTTTGATCATATTCCTCATATTGAGAGCCTTTTCCTTCTTAAGCTTACTCTTTTCCAAGGTCTAAAGTTTCAGGTACCAATGGGGAGAAAGAGTGAAGCTGATCTAGAAGTTGAGAAGAAAGAGCGTGCAGCAAGGCACACTGCTCAGTTTGGGAAACCTTTGGGCTCAGAACCTGGTACAGAAGAGGAGCGCCGCCAGCAAGCCTTGGCAATGATAAGGAAGAAAGCACAAGCCAAGAAAGATGGGAAGAGAGTTGTGGTTGATAAGACTGTGGCTGAAAGTGCTCACAAGCAAACCAAGAAAGATGGGAAGAGAGTTGTTGCTGATAAGAGTGTGGCTGATGGTACTCACAAGCAAGCCAAGAGGGATGGAAAGAGATTAGCTGTTGGAGACAGTGTGGCTGATAGTGCTCACATGCAGGCTCCTTCAAAGAGAGCTAAGGCACCAAGAAATTCTAGTGTGGGAGCTCTTGTGATTGAGAAGACAAACAACAAAGGTGATCATACCCTTGCTCACACTATGAGGGCTATGACTCCACCTAGGAGAGCACCAGACCCTGTGCAAGAAGTTCTAGAAAACCTTAACCAGCACAACAAGGAAGAGAAGTTGGCAAGGGCTAGAGCAAAGAAGCAAGGCAAGAAACCAATGGTTGCAGAAAATGAAGGTGAAGAGGATGAGATATCTTCTAATGATGAGCATGCTGATCCTAAATCAAAATATGACAAGAGGGATAGGTCCAAGACACCTACTGAAGATGAGCTGCTAGACTTTTTGAGGAATGGCATTGCTTGGGTCCCCACCAGATTTGTTCATAAGATGATCTTGTAAGAGATGTACCTTGATGATGATGTTGAAGCAATGCTTCAGCACATGAAGGTGGGCAGCCTTTACTCAGCAGCTTACCCCACTCACAAAGAAGTTTCTTGCCAATTCTTGGCTACACTAGAAGCAACCTTTCACACCTCCAAGCATGCACAGCAAGGATGGGGAGAGATCAAATTCAAGATTGAGGGTGAGGTGTACTCCATGTCTTTCACAGAGATTGGTGAAGTTCTTGACCTTGAGGATCAGAAAAACCCTTCACTTCCAACACTCAAGACAGCCCCTAAGGAGAAGACGATTGCTGAATCAATGTGGACCTTATTAACAGGACAAGGAAAAGGAGGCCACAAGAAGGAGAAGAATGGAGCTATTAGGCATCCCACTATGCGCTACCTCCACAGGTTGCTTAACCACACCCTCTTCCAGAAGAAGGAAGTAGGGAATGTTTCTGGAGACGAGTTGAGATTCCTTCACCAAACCGCCCGACACTTTGCTTCCTCTCCTCAGCTCCCTCGTGTCCCGGATGATTTCTACTCATATTTTGGTATGGTTGGCTTCCTTGTGCAGTGCCTCACGCACTACAAGAGCTGGGCTTGGACAAACCGCGACTCCGGACCTCAGATTGGTATTGGTGGCTGGATAACCCCATTATTGGCTTACCAAGGGATTGATTTGGGTGATGATGGAGTAGGTCCTACTTTCTTGGATGGAGCTTACCTGAGGAAGGCTCAATTTCTAAGTGGACGGTTTAATGGGAGATGTGTCTACTCTTACTCAAGGGGTGGCAAGAAGGCTGAGCTGTTGCTTCCTAGCCCACAACTCACTTCCTTGAGCACTTCAGGAGACATCAGCTTTGACATCAGTGAGGAGCACCTCCTTAGGAGTCATGGACCCCTTTGCCCTGTGAACCTTCCCAAAGGTGATAAGGATGCAAGCAAGCAGCATGCTTATGAAGAGGAGTACACCAGAAGCACCACTGCTCATCTTTTTGGCCCTCCTCGCTACAAGCTTGAGCATTGCACCAGTGTCCTGCCTCTTGGACTCCTACGCCAGGCTCATGACCAAATTAAAATCCTCCAGAGGTGGAGCAGGGCTCAAGATAGGACCATTTTCAAGCTCACCAACAAGTGCAAAGAGCTGAAAAACACTGTGAAGAGGCAAGCTGAAGTTTCAGCCCGGTTATTGAAGAAAGTGGCTGATGTTCTAGCTAGGGGGGCTGTAGCTGGCTGCAAGGCTGAGGATTTTGATCTTGATGCTTTCAATGCACCCCCTCCTCTGCCACTTATTGACCCCTCTGCACCACAAACCAGGAAGCAAGCTCTCCGCCGTTTGAGGAACCCTTACATCGCCCCATCCGAGTCCGGAAACAAGTCACCGTCCCTAAGCACCACTGCTGATGAAGATGACTCTGAGGGTGAGGCATCAGCCTCATCCCATGCTCCATAGAGGTACTCCAACACCCTATCATTGTATATACCATTCATCATTTCATTTAGTTTTCTTTTTTTTTTCTCTCTTTCTTTGGACCCTTCTCCACATTTAACAAACACAGAGACTGTGTGAATTAAGTGTGGGGGAGGCGTCAAGTTGCTAATAGTCTTGTGTTTAATGTCATATGCATGCACTTGTAGATAGTTATTGCATAGAAAAACCAAAAAAATTTTGAAAATTTTGAAAAGCACAAAAAGAATCATGTAGTTGCATTAGGATTGAGTCTAGATCATTCACTTGCATAAAAAAAAAATCAAATCATCATATAGGTTGCATCATGCATAAGGGGACAAGGATGATAGTTGCCTTGTAAAGATGCTCATGCTAAGTTCTTAAAGTGATAACCTTTATAATCATAGTAAGTAGCTTGAGCAATCTTAGGATAGCTTGTAAACTTTGTGCCTTGAAAACTCTTCCTAAAGCTTATTTGATTGATTGACGCTATCTCTTTGAAGTTTGCTCCTGTCATATTTAGACTCTAAGTCTCTTGCTCATGGTCCCTTGTGTACTAAGTCATGAATAGAACACTTGAGTTGTCGCTCCAATTCTTTGCCTATCTTTTTGGACAAACTCAAGTGGCACTCCACACCCAAAAACCCTTACCTCCTTTCAAGCCTTCATTATTTGTTGAGTGAGGCCTTCTTTGGAAAGCCTTACATGTGCATAATGTTGAGAGTATTGGGAACGACAATGCTTGGTCTCCATTTTAGCTAGATTAGACACTCATATTGTCTAGCTTCTAGGATGGGGGTGAGTGTTGTAAAGTTTGATCTTGGGAATGTGAGAAAGAGAGGGAAGGAATGGTAGACTCTTTAACTCAAAAGTGATTAAGTCTTTAGGGTAAAGCAAATGAAAGTCTAATTCAAGTTTGTAATGAAAGTCTTGGCCCCCATTAAAAAAAAAAAAGAGATGAATTAAGAAAGGGGGCTAGCAAAAGTTGTTATGAGCTAGTAAGTGTTTAAAAGGTGTAAAAATCCCTTGTAGACTTCAAAAAGTGAAGAGTTCTAAGTGAGAAAATGTTCTTGAGAGTTTGGGAATTCTTTGGGTGAGTGAAGAGAGAGTGGGGCTTGGCATTGGGGAATAGAGAAAAATTTGCTTTCATGTTTAGGAAAAGGATAGGACAATGGAGATTGAGCATTGTATGCATGAATTGATCCTTTTCTTAGATATATTATGTGCAATGTCAAAGCTACTTTGTTTTGAGAGTAAACCACCTTCAAAGATCCTTTTTGAACTACTTGATTTATTTTGCATCAAGGCCTTTCTCACCAAACCAAATGACTTGGACCATTTGACCATTTGCAAGAGATCTTTTGAGTTTGCTTGATGATTGTTAGAGAGCAAGTGGATTTGTGGATTGTGGATTCATGATGAGTAAGTATAGGGATCAAAGGAGTTAAGATAGGCCATGTTAAGTTAGAGTTGGATTGAGTGTTTGCTCTAGCTACTTGGTATGATTATACAAGGTTATCAAGTTGAGAACTAAGAAGAGCATTCTTTTGGCTATGAGTCCCCTCCTTCAAACCTCTCCTCCTTAGTCCTTACTAGTTTACTTGTGGACAAGTAAAGGACTAGTGTGGGGGAGTTGATGTCTTGCATATTTTCATATATTTAGCCATTTTTTATTGCATTCTTTGAGTTGTAGGCTAAAGTTTAGGCATGTCTAGGATCATTTTGCATTCATTTGTCCTTATCAGGTGTTGGAGTATGCTTTGGTGAGATTTGAGGTGTTTGGGAACCTTATGACCCAAAAAGAAGTGAAGAATCAAGATTGGCTATAAGAAGAGAAGTAAAACCAAGAGAAGAGAGTTGGACCGGGTAGCCTTGACCGGCTACACACACCCGAACGGATCAGGTGGGATCAGCTCGTACAGATGACCGGGCTGACGCGTCCAGACTCGAGCACTCGGACGATAAGAAGCAGCTGGACGCCCGGGGAGACGCGTCTGAGTACGTGCACCCGGACGGGAGAACACGATGCGTCCAGACCGAGGGACGTCCGGGGAGACGCGTCCGGGTAGGAGCACCCGGACGATGAGAACTGATGGACGCCCGGGGAGACGCGTCCGGGTACAAGCACCAGGACGATGAGAACTGATGGACGCCCGGGGAGACGCGTCCGGGTACGAGCACCCGGATGGGAGAACATGATGCGTCCAGACAGAGGACGACCGGGGTGGCCTGTCCGGCTAGGAATACCCGGTCGTGAAGAAGGTGCTGAAGACCGGGGTGAGACGACCGGGGTGAGACGGATGGCCTGGAGCCCGGTCTGGTCTCCCCGGTCCAACTCTCCATCTCTTGATTTCACTTCTCTTCTCATGGCCAATCTTGAATCTTCACTTCTTTTTAGGTCATAAGGTTCCCAAACACCTAAAATCACACCAAAGCACACTCCAACACCTGATAAGGACAAATGAATGCAAAATGATCCTAAACATGCCTAAACCTTAGCCTACGAGACAAAGAATGCAATAAAAAGATGGCTAAATAGATGAAAATATGCAAGACATCAACTCCCCCACACTAGTCCTTTACTTATCCACAAGTAAACTAGCAAGGACTAAGGAGGAGAGGTTTGAAGGAGGAGACTCATAACCAAAAGAATGCTCTTCTTAGTTCTCAACTTGATAAACTTGTATAATCATACCAACTAGCTAGAGCAAACACTTAATCCAACTCTAACTTCTCAAGACCTATCTTAACCCTTTTGATCCCTACACTCATTCATCATGAATCTACAATCCACAAATCCACTTTCTCTCTAACAATCATTAAGCAAACTCAAAAGATCTCTTGCAAATGGTCAAATGGTCCAAGTCATTTGGTTTGGTGAAAAAGGCTTTGATGCAAAGCAAATCAAGTGGTTCAAGAAGGATCTTTAAAGGTGGTTTACTCTCAAAACAAAGTAGCCTTGACATTGCACATAATATATCTAAGAAAAGGATCAACTCATGCATACAATGCTCAATCTCCATTGTTCTACCCTTTCCCCAAATACATAAGTTACATCCTCATTCCCAATGTCAAAATACCACTCACATCTCTCACTCAAAAATACCCCAAAACACTCAAAGATACTTTCTCATTTAGAACTCTTTCTTATTGAAGTATACAAGGGATTTTTCACATTTTAAACTCTTATTAGCCCTTTCTAAAAATTGCTAGCCCCCTTTTCATTATTCTTTTTCTCTCTTTTTTTTTTTCTTTTTCTTCTTTTTTCTTTCTTTTTTTTTAATTTGGGGGCCAAGACTTTCTTTAAAAACTACAGCTTTAGAACTTTTCATATCTATTATCCCTTCTAGACTAAATCACTTATAACCTTAGAGTTCCTTTAGTCAACCTTTTCTTTCATAAACCTTTCACATTCCCAAGATCACACCATACAACACTCACCCCCATCCTAGAAGCTAGACAATATGAGTGTCTAATCTAGCTAAAATGGAGGCCGAGCATTGTCGTTCCCAATACTCTCAACATTATGCACATGTAAAGCTTTCTAAAGAAGGCCTCACTCAACAAACAATGAAGGCTTGAAAGGAGGAAAGGGTTTTAAGGGTGTGGAGTACCACTTGAGTTTGCCCAAAAAGATAGGCAAAGAATGGGAGGGACAACTCAAGTGTTCTATCCATGACTCAGTACACAAGGGACCATGGGCAAGAGACTTAGAGTCTAAATATGACAGGAGCAAATTTCAAAGAGAGAGCATCAATCTATCAAATGAGCTTTAGGAAGAGTTTTCAAGGCTTGAAGTTTACAAGTTATCCTAAGATTGCTCAAGCTACTTACTATGATTATAAAGGTTATCACTTTAAGAACTTAGCATGAGCATCTTTACAAGGCAACTATCATCCTTGTCCCCTTATGCATGATGCAACCTATATGATGATTTCTTCTTTTTTTTGTATGCAAGTGAATGATCTAGACTCAATCCTAATGCAGCTACATGATTCTTTTTATGCTTTTCCAATTTTTCAATTTTTTTTTTTTGGTTTTTCTATGCCATAACTATCTACAAATGCATGCGTATGACATAAAACAGAAAACTATCGGCAACTAGACACCTCCCCCACACTTAATTAACACAGTCTCTGTGTTTGTTAAATGTGGAGAAGGGCCCAAAAGAGGAAAGATAAATAAAATCTAAATGAAATGATTGACGGTATATACAATGAGAAGGTGTTGGAGTACCTCTATGGAGCGTGGGATGAGGCTGATGCCTCACCCTCAGAGTCATCTTCATCGGCAATGGTGTCTAGAGAAGGTGACTGGTTTCCGGACTCGGATTGGGCGATGTAAGGGTTCCTCAAGCAGCGGAGGGCTTGCTTCTTGGTTCTAGGTGCAGAGGGGTCATGAAGTGGCTGAGGAGGGGGTGCATTGAGAGCATCAAGATCAAAGTCCTCATCCTTACAGCCAGCTACAGCTCCCCTAGCTAGAACCTCAGCCACTTTCTTCAATAACCGAGCTGAAGCTTCAGCTTGCCTCTTCACAGTTCTTTTCAGCTCTTTGCACTGGTTGGTTAGCTTGAAAATGGTCCTATCTTGAGCCCTGTTCCACCGCTGGAGGGTGCTAATCTGTTCATGATCTTGGTGAATGGGCCCAAGAGGCAAGGCATTGGTGCATTGCTCGAACTTGTAGCGAGGAGGACCAAAGAGATGAGCAGTGGCTCTTCTGGTGTGCTCCTGATCATAGACAGACTTTTTGCTTGCTGCCTTCTCACCTTTGGAAAGGGCCATAGGAAAAAGGGCTCCATGACTCTTAAGGAGGTGCTCCTCACTGATGTCAAAACTGATGTCTCCTGAAGTTTCCAATGCGGTGAGTTCAGAGTTAGGAAGCAACAGCTCAGCCCTTTTGCCACCTCTCGAATAGGAATAAACACATCACCCATTAAACCTTCCACTTAGGAACTGAGCCTTCTTTAGGTAAGGTCCATCCAAGAAAGTAGGACCTACTCCATCATCACCCAAATCAATTCCTTGGTAAGCCAATAATGGAGTTATCCATCCACCAATACCAATCTGAGGACCTGAGTCACGGTTTGTCCAAGCCCAACTCTTGTAGTGCATTAAGCGCTGAACAAAGAAACCAACCATACCAAAATATGAGTAGAAGTCATCCGGGACAACAGGGAGCTGAGGAAAGGAGACAAAGTGTCGGGCGGTTTGGTGAAGGAATCTCAGCTCTTCTCCAGCAACTTTCCCTATCTCTTTCTTCTGGAAGAGGGTGTGGTTAAGCAGCCTGTGGAGATAACGCACAATGGGATGCCTAATAGAGCCATTCTTCTCTTCTTGTGGCCTCCTCTCCCTTGTCCTGTTAACAAGGTCCACATTGATTCAGCAATGGTCTTCTCCTTAGGGGCTGTCTTGAGTGTGGGAAGTGAAGGGTTTTTCTGATCCTCAAGGCCAAGAACTTCACCAATCTCTGTGAAAGACATGGAGTACACCTCATCCTCAATCTTGAATTTGATCTCCCCCCATCCTTGCTGTGCATGCTTGGAAGTGTGAAAGGTTGCTTCCAGTGTAGCCAAGAATTGGAAAGAGACTTCTTTGTGAGTAGGGTAAGCTATTGAGTAGAGGCTTCCCACTTTCATGTGCTCAAGCATGGTTTTAACATCATCATCAAAGTACATCTCTTGCAAGATCATCTTATCAACAAATCTTGTAGGGAGCCAAGCAATGCCATTCCTCAAGAGAATTACCAGCTCATCCTCAGTAGGTGTCTTGGACCTGTCCCTCTTGTCATACTTTGATTTAGGATCAGCATACTCATCATCATAAGACATCTCATCCTCTTCACCTTCACTCTCTGCAACTATTGGCTTCTTGCCTTGCTTCTTTGCTCTAGCCCTTGTGATATCACTCAAATTACCCTAAGGAGTGACTTTACTCTCTCAAATAAGAGGTTCAGTTGCAGTACTTAGGGATCGAATCCACAGAGAGCTAGTGTACAAAAAATATGCAATCTTAATGACTATGCTAGGTTGAAAATAGTTTAAAGTAAATTGCAGGTTTGCTGAGTAAGGATAAGATTACTCAGTTGAAAGGATTTGGTTTTGAAACAATAAAGACAAGTAGTTAGATTCAGAGTAAGTATTCAGGAATTCAGGATTATAAATACTATAAAGGCTAACAAGTTGCTTGCATGATATGTCAGAGCTCAACACTTATTAAATGAATCCATCATCTCGCATTATTTAGACCATCTATTACCTAGATGCTAAATGGTGTTGCGGTCGGCTACTCTGCCGATGGTATCGATCGATGTTTCGATAGGAATATCGACCGATACACCTCTAGCTACGTCGATCGATTACTCTATAGGAGTATCGATCGATACGGCTCTAAGCAAGCTTTATGCGCGAGTTGATACAATGCTCACCATGATCTTAGATCAACTTTTGCATATCTCAAGAGGGTCATAGCATGTTTAGGATGTTGTCAGGTATTGCATGTAATAAACAATGCAATCCAAGTTCATGTTCTAGGTAGCTAAGCAAGAAAAAGCATTAGTGAACAATCCTAACAATAAAAATCACAACTATAGCAATTATAGGTTGGGGCGAATCTCTCATATCCTATTTAAATTCTAAATCTAACATATGTATCTACTCAGACATGGCTAAGTAGTTCATAGCAACAAGGTAATAATAGAAATTCATAGACCTATTAGAGGGTGAACACTTAGGTTCCAATCACAAATATCTTTAGATCTCTCCTCTAGGTCTAGAACTCTATAACCTTTGTTAACAAATAAAGAACTGAAAACAAATAAGAAGAAACTCTTAGAAAAACTTATGAAAACTTGTATCTAATTTTTTGCTTGCAAAAGTCTTTTTATAAAACTTCTTGTTCTTCTTGCCAAAACACTTAGGCATATATAAATATGAGTTCATTAGGTTAAAAAACTCATCAGGGGCATTCTTGTAAAATGTGATATCTTGGGCTTCAAGTTCGGCCAGGTCCAACTTGTCTTTCTGCCGCCTCGGTATCGATCGATAGTACAGGGTGTACATCGATCGATTATAGTCTCGACGTATCGTCCTTCGGCTAATGTGTGTCGATCGATCGCACAGAGTGTGCATCGATCGCACAGAGTGTGCATCGATCGATGTGTAACTCTGGTGTCGATCTCTGGTCTTGATCACGGGTGAACTCTTCTTTAAGCTTCAAAAAGGCACCTAAAACATCTCTTTTCTCCAAAATGCTTCTGAACCTGAAAACATACCTAATAGACTCCAAAACATAGATAATAGTAGTAAAAACACTCATATACCATGGGTAAAAACGGGTAAAATCCATGGTATATCACCTTGCCAACTTCTCTTCCATGGTGTGCTTGTTAAGGCTTTCTACATTCTCTTGCACAGGATCTGGTGCTCTCCTAGGTGGAGTCATAGCCCACATAGTGTGAGCAAGTGCATGATCACCTTTGTTGTTGGTTTTCTCTACAACAAGAGCTCCTACACTAGAGTTTCTTGGTGCCTTAGCTCTCTTGGGAGGAGCCTGCTTGTTAGCACCATCAGTCACACTGTCCCCAACAGCTGTTCTCTTTCCATCCCTCTTGGCTTGCTTGTGAGCACCATCAGCCTCACCCTTATCAGCAACAACTCTCTTCCCATCTTTCTTGGCTTGTGCTTTCTTCCTTAGCATTGCCAAAGCTTGCTGGCGACGCTCCTCTTCTGAACCAGGCTGTGAACCCAAAACTTTCCCAAACTGAGTAGTGTGTCTTGCTGCAAGCTTTTGCTTCTCAGCTTCTATCTCAGCTTCATTCTTTCGCCCCGTTGGTACCTGAAATTTAAACCTTGGAAAAGAATGAGCTTAAGAAGGAAAAACTTCTCAAAATGAGAAACATGATCAAAAGCATAAGATTGCAATTCCAATGATCAATTACTCATAAGAAACAAATCATTAAGCAAAGAGGGCTTTAAACATCTTAGAGAATCCTCATGCTCAAATTTTTTTATTTTTTATTTTTTTTATTTTTATGAACAATGAGAATCTCCAAGAATCAAAACCTCTCAATCAAACACTATCAAGCTTGAATCAGCCTAAAATGAAGTTCTCCAGCAACCTAGCATCCAATCTACCCCAAAAACAACCTAAAACAAGCACTTTATGAAAAACCCCCCAAATCTCATGAACTCTAATTTTTCAAAGTTCAAATTAATCTCAATTCTACCATGAAATAAACTACCCAGCATGATATATAAGCTTTCCCTAGTCTAATTTACAAGAATCTAGCAAGAAAAAGCTCAAATTTCAAGTTCAAATTTTTAGGGTTCATGAGAGTTACGAATTTGAACTTAAAGATACCATACCTTGCTTTGGATGAAGGATAAAGATGAAAAGATTCAAGAAATTAGACCAAGGGGAAGAAGACTTGGAAGTGGGAAAAAGAATTTGGTGATTTGGTTGAGATTTGACAAAGTTATGGTGATATTGGTTCTTGGAGGCTAGAGAGGATTTTGATGTGAGGAAGAAGATGAAATGAGGAGAGAGAGGGTGAATTAGGGCTTTAAGGGTGGTCTGGATCGGGTCTGGGTCAGGGTAGTTGGGTTTGGATCTTGAAAAAGGAAGAACAACACTTAACTGGGTTGCGGCCGGGTCGTGGAGCTCCGTGGGTCGAGGCGCGGGTCATGCGTGGATCCTGCTGCTGGATGCTGCCGACCGGGATGGTGAACCCGGATGCCTGTCCCCGGTCCATGCCTCTTGGTTTCCCGACCGGGTGTGCTTCCCCGGTCTGTTTCATTCAAGCTTCACGACCGGTATGATGAACCCGGACGCCTGCACCCGGTCCATCCTACCATGCGTTCCCGACCGGGTAGGTAACCCCGGTCCATCCTACCCGGTCCAAACCTCTAACCTTCTCTTTTTTTCTTTATTCAAATTCCAAGCCATCACCTTCCTATGGCCCCAACACCTTCCAAGGAACTTTGAAAAGAAATCCTAAAGCAATATTTACTAGGATAACCACGGGACTTCCTCCCAAGTGAGCTTGTTTAGAGTCACTAGCTTGACTTTGCCTCCTTTGAGGTTAGGCAAGGGGAGCATCAGAGAGTGGGGTTGATGTCGCATCCTCCTTTGGTATGGTGGCTATGTATTCCTTGATTCTCTGGCCATTCACTTTGAAGTCATTACCCTGCTTATCCCATAACACAATGGCTCCATAAGGCCTCACTTCTTTGATCACAAATGGACCAGACCACCTTGACTTAAGCTTCCCTGGAAATAACTTCAGTCTAGAGTTGTAGAGAAGAACTTGATCTCCTGCCTTGAACTCTCTCTAGAGGATGTGCCTGTCATGAAAGGCCTTAGTCTTTTCCTTGTAAATCCTTGAGTTCTCAAAGGCATCCATCCTTATCTCATCCAGTTCATTGAGTTGAAGAAGTCTCTTCTCCTTTGCACTCTTGATGTAAAAGTTTAGAAGCTTCACAGCCCACAATGCCTTGTATTCAAGCTCAACTGGTAGATGGCAAGACTTCCCATAGACGAGGTTGAAAGGGGTAGTGCCTAGAGGAGTCTTGAAGGCTGTTCTATATGCCCAAAGAGCATCATCAAGCTTGTCTGACCAATCCTTCCTCCTAGTTCCCACAATCTTCTCCAAGATGCCCTTGATTTGCTTGTTGGAAACTTCCACTTGGCCACTTGTTTCAGGGTGATAAGGTGTTGCAACCTTGAGTTTCACTCCCTTCTTCTTGAGAAGACCCTCAAATAGCTTGTTGATGAAATGTGAACCTCCATAACTTATGACCACTCTTGGTACTCCAAATCTTGGGAAGATATTGCTCTTGAACATTTTGATCACCACTCTTGAATCATTTGTGGGACTTGCTATGGCTTCTACCCATTTTGACACATAGTCCACAGCCACCAAGATGTATTTGTTGTCATAAGAAGAAGGGAAGGGTCCCATGAAGTCTATCCCCCAAACATCAAACACTTCCACTTCAAGGATTGGGTTTTGAGGCATCTCATTCCTCTTAGTAATGTTCCCTCTCCTTTGGCAAGAGTCACATCTTGAGATGAAGTCTTGTGTGTCCCTGAACATGTGTGGCCACCAAAATCCAGCTTGTAGCACCTTTGAGACAGTCTTGAAGGTAGCAAAATGGCCTCCATAGGAAGATCCATGGCAATGTGTAAGGATTCCTTCAATTTCTTCTTCAGCCACCACTCTTCTATAGATCTGTTCCTTGCAAAGAGTGTAGAGGTATGGTTCATCCCAATAATATCTCTTCAAATCTTTGTAGAACTTCTTCTTCTCATACCCCGCAAGACCCAATGGCTCCTTTCCAGTGGCTAAGTAGTTAACCAAATCAGCATACCAAGGTCCCTTCTCTTCAGCTGCCTTAACCTCTTCAATCTTCTTTCCAGTCTCAATAACTGCCACAAGTGACATGATGGCCATGACATGCTCCTGTCTAAGTCCCTCATCAATAGGGATCCCACCTTCAATCCTCAGCCTAGACAAGTGATCAGCAACTCCATTCTCAATCCCTGTCTTGTCTGTAATCTCTAAGTCAAACTCTTGAAGCAAAAGGATCCACCTTAGTAGTCTTGGCTTGGCATCCTTCTTTGCTAGGAGATGTCTCAAAGCTGCATGGTCAGTATACACAATGACCTTGGAACCCACCAGGTAGCTTCTGAATTTTTCAAAGGCGAAGACAATGGCCAGCATCTCTTTCTCAGTTGTGGCAAACTTCATCTGTGCATCATTCAGGGTTTGGCTAGCATAATAAATCACATGAGTCTTGCCATCCTTCTTTTGCCCTAGGACAGCCCAAAAAGAAAAGTCCCTAGCATCACACATTATCTCAAAAGGGAGGTCCCAATCAGGTGGCTGGACAATGGGAGCACTTACAAGTTCACCCTTTATCTTCTTGAAGGCTTCAAGACACTCTTCATCAAAGCTGAAAGTGGCCTCCTTGCACAGCAACTTGGTCATTGGTCTAGAAATCTTTGAGAAGTCCTTGATGAATCTTCTATAGAACCCATCATGGCCAAGGAAACTCCTGATGTCTTTCACTGTCTTTGGTTGTGGCAAGCTGACCATCACCTCAATCTTAGCCTTGTCCACTTCAATGCCCTTTTCTGAAATCTTATGCCCAAGCACAATCCCCTCTTTGACCATGAAGTGACACTTCTCCCAATTCAGCACAAGGTTGGTGTCTTCACATCTCTGTAGGACCCTGCACAAGTTGGACAAACAAGCAGAAAACGAAGATCCGTAGACAGAGAAATCATCCATGAATACCTCCACTATATCCTCAATGAGATCCGAGAAGATAGACATCATGCATCTTTGAAAGGTTGCTGAAGCATTACATAACCCAAATGGCATCCTTCTATAAGCAAAGGTGCCATAGGGGCATGTGAATATTTTCTTCTCTTGATCATTGGGATGTATGGGGATTTGGAAGAACCCTGAATACCCATCAAGAAAGCAATAGAAAGGATGGTTTGCAAGTCTCTCAAGCATTTGATCAATGAATGGCAATGGAAAATGATCCTTTGTAGATGCAGAGTTGAGCTTTCTATAATCAATACACATCCTATGGCTAGTTATGGTTCTAGTTGGTATCAATTCATCTTTGTCATCTTTAACCACAGTGATACCACCTTTCTTTGGGACTACATGCACAGGAGCTACCCATTTAGAATCTGAAATAGGATAGATAACACCAGCATCTAAGAGCTTAAGAATCTCCTTCTTTACAACATCCTTCAGGTTAGGATTTAACCTTCTTTGATGCTCTATAGAAGTCATTGATTCATCCTCTAGATGTATCCTATGCATGCACAAAGAAGGTGATATCCCCTTAATATCATCTAGTGAGTATCCAATTGCTTTTCTAAACTTTTTAAGTGCATTTAAAAGTTGAGAAAGTTCAAGTTCAGTAAGTTCACTACTCACAATGACAGGATATGACTCATTAGGGCCTAGAAATGCGTACCTTACACCATGGGGAAGAGGTTTTAGCTCCACTTTTGGTGCCTTGAGCTCACTCCAATCATCTTGTTTGGTGTTCTCTTGTTGAGTGGCTGAAACAGCTTGGTGGACCTCTTGTTTGAGCTCCTCATACTGGCCTTTATCAATAATCTTCTTGCGAGAATCCAGCATGGCTGCAATAGCCTCACTCTCTTTGTTCTCAACCACTTGGACCTCTTTATCCACTGTCAAAGCATGCTGCAAGGGGTCCTTTATTGCCAACTCTTCAAATGCCAATTCCTAAAGAAGCTCATCAGCAAGGGCTTCCATCTCTTCAACGTAAAACACTTGACCTTGCACAGTTGACCTCTTCATCACTTCCTTTAAGTCAAAATGGAGAGTGTGTTGTTTCCCCAAATGAAGATCAATCTTACCTTCCTTCACATTGATAAGGGCTACTGCTGTGGCTAAGACTGGTCTTCCAAGGATCAATGGGTCTCTTGCTTCTTCATCCATCTCAAGCACCACAAAATCAGTAGGAATCTCACAATTTCCCATCATCACAAGGAGGTCTTCAAGGATATCAATAGGGAATT
Organism: Brassica juncea; assembly: GCA_018703725.1. Taxonomy (NCBI): domain Eukaryota; kingdom Viridiplantae; phylum Streptophyta; class Magnoliopsida; order Brassicales; family Brassicaceae; genus Brassica; species Brassica juncea. The sequence continues at coordinate 28,950,888 of CM031942.1, read as the reverse complement.
TGACCGAGTGATCAGCAAGCACCAAAGAGAGTTTACACTTCTTGTATTGTCTGAACCCAAGCTTCTTGGCAACAGATAGAGGCATGAGACTGACACTAGCTCTCAAATCACATAGACATCTCTCAAACATCAAAGGACCAATGGCACAAGGTAGGGTAAAGCAGCCTGGATCCTCTAGCTTCTTAGGGATTGTCAATCTCTGGATGATGGCACTGCACTCATGAGTAAGAACCATCATGCCCTCCATTTCCTTCTTCTTAGCAGCCACAACATCCTTCAAGAACTTGCTGTATTGAGGGACAAGCATGAAGGCATCAATGATGGGCATTGTGACTTGAACTTCACTCATTTGCTTCTCAAAGAGTGCTTTGTACTTCTCCAAAAGTTGCTTCTTGAATCTTCCAGGAAATGGCAGCTTAGGTTCATAGGGAGGAGGAACAAAACAAGACTCTTTTGTTTGAGTGGCAACTTCACCATGCTTTAGGGTTTTCTTCTCTTCTCCAACCTTTCCTTTACCCTTAGCTTCAACAATCTTTTCTAGAATCTCCTCATCAACCTTCTCATCTACAATCACAACATCATGATCAATGTTGATGGCCTCCCCCCCACCTAGTTGTTCACCATCCTTGGGGAGAGCTCTTGGATGTAATTCTCTACCACTTCTCAAGGTGATTGCTTTTATGGGCTCCTTGGGGTTTTGCTCAGCCTTTCCTGGTAGTGTTCCTCATTGGCGGCTTGGCTGAGAATTCATAGAAGCAAACTGACTCTCCAAGGCTCTTATCTTGTTGTTTAGCTCAATATAGCTGCTATCAATCTTGGAGTGGACAGTCTTGAACTTATGGCTTGACCTTCCAGTAGTTGTTTGAACATAGCTTCCATAGTTGAATCTGGAGCTTTAGTTTGGGAAGAGCTACCTTGAGCTTGAGTAGGCTGATTGCCTTGATTGGCAAAACCAGGAGGAGGATTCTGCCTAGGCTGGTAGTTCCCTTGCTGAGTGTTTTGCTTTGGTTGATAGCGTCCTTGCTTGTTGTTAGGATAAGACCTCTACTGGTAGTTGTTGTACTGAAAGTTAGTCTCCTTCCTGTACCAAGTACCATTGTTGTTGATGAAGCAAAGCTCTTCTTGCCCTTCTAACCCATCAAATTCATTAACCTCAGGAGGAGCTTCTAGACTAGGACCACCTACAAAGTGTATCTGCTCCTGTTTGGCTTGGTTAGCAATCAGCAAGTCTATCTTCTCCTGCAAGGATTTGATTTCCTTCTTGGTCTGGTTGTCATCAGCTCTGGGGGTTTTATCAGCTCTGTCATGCTCTCCACTGTAAACTGAGTCACTCTTCACAATGTTGTCAACCAGCTCCTCAGCATCTTCTTCAGACCTGCCCAGGAAGAATCCATTGCTTGCTATATCCAATCTAGCTTTGAACTCAGCAAGGGCACCTCTGTAGAATGTGCTCAGCAAACTCTCCTTTGAGAAGCCATGGTGGGGGCATTTAGCCTGATAGCCTTTGAACGTCTCCCATGCTTCACTAAAGCTTTCCAAATTCTTCTGCTGGAAGCTAGAGATCTCATTTCTCAGCTTGGCTGTCCTTGATGTAGAAAAGAACCTCTCCAAGAAGGCTTTCTTGCAATCATCCCAAGTGGTGATGGAGTCACTAGGCAGAGATTTCTCCCATTGGCGTGCCTTGTCTCCTAGAGAGAAAGGAAACAGCTTGAGCTTGAAGGCATCTTCTGACACACCATTGGTCTTGGACAAGCCACAATAGCTATCAAACTTGTCCAAGTGATCAAATGGGTCTTCTACAGCCTGGCCATGGTACTTATTGTTCTCAATCACACTCAACAACCCTGACTTGATCTCAATGTTGTTAGCTTCCACAGCTGGTGCGCGGATGCCCGTCCTATGACCATGAATGTGAGGACGGTCATAGGTGCCAATAGCTCTAGCTGGCCGCTGTGGGTGTTGTTGTTGCTGGCGCTGTGGTCCAAGGTTGTCAGCTCCTTGACCATTGCCATCTTAAGGTTGATGCTGGTGTTCATCCATCTCAAACCCCAACCTCTGAATGTGAGACTGTTTCTCTTCTTCTCTTCTCCTTCTTCCTATTTCCCTCTCAAGTGTAGCTATCTCTTCAACAGTGGGAACCAGGTTTGTTGCACCCCTGCTTCTTGTGTTCATACACCTGAAAATCAAAGGAAGAGGTAAAAGGAGAATCAATATCACAAGAAAAGAAAAATGATTTAGTCTCAAGCAAGTGACTAAATCCCAATGTCACAATCAACTTAGAATTTGGCAACGGCGCCAATTTGATGAAAGGACTTTTCAAGGGTCCTAATCAAATGATGTAGTATATAAGATTGTCGAACCAGTTCTAAGTGATTACAAAGCAAAGGGAATGCAAGCCTATGCCTAATCTAAATGCAATCATTAAGGGAGATGATTATTAAACTAACACAATATTTAAAATGCAATAAAATGTAAAGCTTTCTTTCTTTATGAGGAAATGAGACCCATGGGCTAAGGGAATTGACCTTGGGAGATCAAACATAAGTCTAAGGGTGGCAGCAAACAATCAATCTATAACCTTAGGCCTAAGCACAATTCTAAACAAGCTCTATCTCTAGATGAATGCTCATTCACAAAGATAACTCAAGCATCTAATCTCTTAGGTTGAATATTATCTAAGCAATCATTAAGAACAAGCCTAATAGCCATCTTAACACCTTTAACAACAAATCTCTTTGGTAAAGAATGTTAAAAGCTTAGGAGAGTTGGTTCAGGCATTTCATAGAGCACCTTTCGGGCATGAAATTCCTAGAGCTCTATTGAATCACAATCGATGAATCACAATTAAGCTTAATAAGAATAACTCTCTTATTAATCTCTTGAGGAAACTAACTCAAAACCTCAAGCTCTCTCAATCACACAATTCATCAGTTATGCAACATCATATGCATCTACTTATATATAACTCACAATTTCCTAAACTCATTAGGAATAACACAAATAGATAATTTCCTATTCCATAACTCGGTAGGAAAGTAATAGCTTGCTTTTCAAGTTATTTCAAGCTTAGTCCAATATTCTCCCCCTTAAGCTTGAACTCATCTTCACTCACATCTTGAACTCCAATAAGTCTTCTCATTTCCTCGCGGTTTAATTTACCGAATGCTTTCATCACGATACCGCTTCTTTGTTCACCACCGGGAATATGCCGATGTAACTTTTGAAACCATATAACTTGCTCCATAGCTTCTGTCCCTGCCATGTCTTCAGCATCACATGACGGTAACACAACAGTCTCTTGTATGCTTGAACCCCACGCAATTGATCTTTCACCATCATAAAATATATGTGCCACGCTCTTGCCATCATCCGAGTCAATTCTTTGCCCTCTACCAATAACTCCAACAATTTGTATCTCAGTAGTTTCATGTTTCTTCATTGCAGCTCGACGGAACACTTCGAGTCTTTGCACTTCGGAAACCAAACGGTTTACCCATTGCTGGATGCACGAATAACAAAACCTGTGGCCACAAGGGAGAATGCCTTTAGTGGAACTGAACCCCGTCCAGCATATGACATAAGAAACCTGCGCAGAGACCATGTTAGTTGCTTCCCCCTCATCTTCTCTTGAATAGAGTTTTTCGAAGTTTGATTCATCATCTTGCGGTTTTATTTCTGCAGTAACTGATTTAGGGAATTTAAACACAGCTAAATGACTCCAATTCTCAGACTCCTCTATTTCATCCGCATCCCAGTCTTTTGTTGCAGAGTCTCGAGGATGTTCACGAGCTGATGTTTCTCCTTGTTTTAAAATACAGTCCTTCACACTTTCATCATTAACCGGAGAATTTCTTCGTTGCTCATCATAATATTCATGTCGGTTACTAACAGATTCCGTATAAGAATCAAGGTTGTTAAGGTTTCTGGAAGTGCATGGCTTTACTAACCGCCTCTTTCCTTTCCGCGAAGATTCGACCATGTTAGTGTTTTCCTTGTCTTCAAAAATATTACTTGGCCTCTTTGTTCTCAATCTCACTGACTGTCTGGTTGCTTCTATGTTTTTCTCTTTCAACAAGACAGAGTCTATCCAAGTGCAAAGCTCAGAAGTGCGGCCGCTTCTCCTGCTTTCTATACCATTAGCAAAATATTTATCACAAGTTACGCCAGACTTTTTCACTCGTCTGCCTTCCCTTTCCTCCTGGACATTATCACGCTTTTTCATGGGATATATAGAGGAAACTTCTCTAGTAATGTACTCTGTTTGTATTCGTAACTCTTCCTTTTTTTCATTAATGTGTTCCCTCTCAACTTGAAACTTATTTTTCTCCACCGAAAATCCATCTGATTCAGCCATCCGTTTGAGCTTTTGACCCCTCAAATCTTCGAAGCATAACTTTCCAAGTTGATCATTCTCCTTCTCCAGTAGAGTTGTCTTATGATTGATATCTTCCTCTATAGCACTAAAGTGCTTCTCTTTCTCGTGAGTAGTAGTAGTGTTGGGAGCAGTGTCTCTGTCCGGAAGACAATTCTCAAAATCCACTTGATAGACGTGGCATATGTTTTTCAACTTGGAGTAAGTCTGACATATTTCTTTAATCTTGTATCTCTCAGCCCGACCAGGTTGCCACCTAAACACTGTGAACGTATGTGTTTGTTCCTTGCATTATTTCTTATAAGTTGCTAGTACCATTCTCAAGTAAAGATTGTCACAACGGCAAGATTGACAGAGGACGTAAAGCTCAGATCATTCACATCCATTAGCTTTATGATCTCTTGGTATCATCTTATTCTCTTCCTCCTCTGCCTCCTCTTCATGATTATAAGACATCTCTGTTATGTTCTTTTCTTTCTTTTCCAGTTCTCTTAGTTGAACTTCCAAGTCATGTGCAAAGTACTTAGTCTCAGCGACTCTGAGCTTTACTCTCTCACTTTCTACTTCAGTGCGAGCATCTCTCAAGATATGCATATACGACAACACACTTACCTTCTGTTCCTCGATTTCCTCAAATTGTTCTTCTAATAATAGTTCCTTATCTCTCATCTGCTCTCTTGAAGATAACAATGTTTCCCCAGAAGAAACAGGCTCAAATCTCACATCGGTCGGCAGCTTCTTCACTCTCCTGAAGTCTGCTATTTTTTCCATGAGTTCAGTTTCAGCTCCCAACCGTTCTGCTCTTGTATGCATCGCCAAAGTGCGTTTTGTAAATCCCTTGCGTCGTTGCACTTTGATGAGACGTGCTAAAGCCTTCTTCTTCTTCAGCCTCAACATTGGCGAAAACTTATATTCTTTTCCTCTATAAAAAATAACAGCACATCCTTTAGAGACCTTGTCTATAGAGACGAAGATACCGCCACTCTCGGCTTCAAGTGCTAATGCCACATTCTTCACTCCCTCAAAGGTTGTAACCTTTATGAACCTTTTGACCAGTTCTCCATATTTCCAGTGCAAGTACATGTTCTCAACTGTTCCACTAAACACTCCTTCCCTACCTATGAGTAAGAGAGCTTTCATATTCAAACAACGCTTGCGGAACATAAACCTCTCTTCACCATTTATGCTTTCAAAATCTGCTCTCTGTTCTGCTGGCTGTAGACACTCTTCCACCTTAGCCAAACTACGTTCAGCTTTTAATAGCTTTCTCTCAGCAAGATAAGGATTTGCTTTCAGCTTCCTTACAAGATTTGTATGCCTCAGTTTCTTAACCTCGTGTTTCACTTCTTCTGCATGGTGACCATCATCCAGATTCATTCCCCACTTACCTGTTGTGTCAAGTGTTTCACCAATGATACTAGCAGGAACAAATTCATTACTAGGTTCAGTACTTGTGACAATCAGGGCCGATGATCCTTCTCTTAAACGTGCCTCTTCTTCTTCGTTTTGTGAGCTCCTTACAAATTTCTCTTGCTCCACCAATGCCTCAGTTACTTCTCGTAACAAAACATTCTTTCCTCGGTAGAAAAACAAGTAGTCTTTGTTCCTAGAGAGCAGTATTACTCCTGTCAACTTCTTGAAATCTTCAGCCATTCTCTCACGCGCCGTTAACTGTACACCGCGTTTAGTCACAATCTTTGCAAGCATACTCCTTTTCTTCTTAGGTTTGTGTGTTGTATTTCCCTCATCACAAACAACACGCCTTCTCTTATCTCTCTTAGCCCCATCATCATCACTGTTGACGAGTGCTTTCTCATGGCTTCGATTAACTTTGGAGGTTTCAGTGTTTACTATCTCATCACCACCAGATACCCTCTTGTCTTTCTTCCTTTTCTTCGATTTCTTTCCACCATTATCTAAAGCTTCAGAATCATGCCTTTTAACACTTGCTTTCTTCTTCTTCTTCTTCTTCTTCTTCTTAATAGATTTGCGTTGTGTGAGGATTCTTTGAACCGCAATCTTACTCCTCGTCGTCATCTCTTTATCTCTGTAAGCCTCCGGTGAGCCTAACTTGAATACATTCGCCGTCATAATCATCAGAACTCGCCATGATGTTTTCTCAAGTTCGAATTTAGGTTTTGAACGATAAAACCTTTTTAGAGATCCAGTATCGAAACTGTAGCTCTGATACCACATATTGAATCACAATCGATGAATCACAATTAAGCTTAATAAGAATAACTCTCTTATTAATCTCTTGAGGAAACTAACTCAAAACCTCAAGCTCTCTCAATCACACAATTCATCAGTTATGCAACATCATATGCATCTCCTTATATATAACTCACAATTTCCTAAACTCATTAGGAATAACAAAAATAGATAATTTCCTATTCCATAACTCGGTAGGAAAGTAATAGCTTGCTTTTCAAGTTATTTCAAGCTTAGTCCAATATTTAATGAGAGATGTCAATCCAAGTCCCACATTGGAGAATTAGACAAGGAGTGTCTAATATATAAAGAGATGTCCAACTCTAATAGTATGAGGCCTTTTGGGAAGGAAACCAAAAGTAAATCCATGCGGGCCAGTCTCTTGGGCCTAAAGTGGACAATATCGTATATTGGAATAATAAAGAGTTGGACATGGGATTTCGCAATCCCAGCAATTGGTATCAGAGCGGTTCAACGAAGATCTGCAAGAAGACCAAAATACCCTTCGAGTAGGAACGGGACCCTTCAAGATGGAAGAGGAGGTCTGTGGCAGAAACTAAGTCAGAAGATCCTTGGAGTTTCTATGTGGAAAGGGAGCATCTTCAAAGCACCTCAAAGTAACCTTGCGATTGACGGTACAAGATGGATACTGATTCGCTGGAGGAAAGGACACAAGGTGTGTGGTCCTTGAATTGAGGGGGAGAATGAGAGATGTCAATCCAAGTCCCACATTGGAGAATTAGACAAGGAGTGTCTAATATATAAAGAGATGTCCAACTCTAATAGTATGAGGCCTTTTGGGAAGGAAACCAAAAGTAAATACATGCGGGCCAGTCTCTTGGGCCCAAAGTGGACAATATCGTACTATTGGAATAATAAAGAGTTGGACATGGGATTTCGAAATCCCAACAAGCTCAACTTTGGGGTGGCCAACTCTAAAATAGCATTAAAAGCACTCTACTAGCAAGGAACAAGATAGATCTACACTAAAACACCCTAGATCTAGCTTAATCACCCCTTGGTCTCCCTAACCCATGAATCCAAAGAGGACTACTCACTAATCATCCTTATTACTCTTAAATCCATGAGGAATCCAAGCTTAATCATGAAGAGAAAAAAAGGAGATGAAAACAAGCAATCAAGAACACAAAGATGAGATGAGATTATGATTCAAAGATGAAACTTTACTCAAAAGGTTTTGTGTTCTTAGATAGAAAATAACAAAAGTCTCAAATTAGGGATAACAAGAGTATTTATACTTGGCTTAAAAGCCCTAGAAACATAAAACAAAATTACTAAAAAGTCCTTAAGCCAAATGAGTCTCAACCAATAGAAAGGAAGCATAAAAACTCGGTCAGGGGTAAACCAAATGGTCCATCCCGGTCGTCCCACCCCGGTAGTCCCTGTTATGTCTGCGCCTTGTCCCGTCCGGGTTCACCAAGCCGGACGCGTCTCCCCGGTCGTCCGGACATCCTGCGCGTGTGTTTCTCCCGACCGGGTACACCAAGCCTGTCTTGGCTCCCCGGTCCATTCTCTGTGCTTCATCGTCCGGGTTCACCAAGCCGAACGCGTGTCCCCGGCCGTCCGGACATCCTTGATCAGCTTCTTCCCGACCGGGTCCATCACACCGGACCATCCTCCCCGGCCGTCCGCGTCTTGATCAGTCTCCATCCGACCGGGTATGTGTACCAGGTCTGGTCTCCCCGGTCCAACTCTCCATATCTCTTGATTTCCCTTCTCTTCTCATGGCCAATCTTGAATCTTCACTTCTTTTTGGGTCATAAGTTTCCCAAACACCTCAAATCACACCAAAGCACACTCCAACACCTGATAAGGACAAATGAATGCAAAATAATCCTAAACATGCCTAAACCTTAGCCTACAAGACAAAGAATGCAATAAAAAGATGGCTAAATAGATGAAAATATGCAAGACATCATTGGCTCATAAGCTCTGTCACAAGAAGTGGAGCTTCTAGATATCATTCTTTCTTGACTCTCTAAAAGAGCCTTGAACATTGATTCCAAGTCAAGAGACATGATCTTCCTCTCTTGTGAATGTACCTTGCAAAAGAACAACCACTTGAAAGGGAATTAGTAACTAGATAAAGGTAACAAGACTTAGTCTCAAGAAAGTGACTAAATCCCAATGTCAAAATCAAACTAGAACTTGGAAACGGCACCAATTTGATGATAGGACTTTTCAAGGGTCCAAATCAAATGATGTACTATAAAAGATTGACGAACCAATCCTAGGTGATTTCAATGCAAAGGGAATACAAGTCTATGCTTAATCTAAGTGCAATCAAAAGAGTGGAATGAAGTGAACTAAAACTAAGCTAAAATGCAATAAAGTAATGATCTCTCTTTCAATATGAAGCAATAGGACTCATGGGGCAAGGGAATTGACCTTGGGTGATCAAGTTTCAATCTAAAGGTGGCAGCAACAATCAATCTATCAACCTTAAGCTAGACACAATCTTAAGCAAGCTCTATCCCTAGATGAATGCTCATTCACTAACATATCTTAAGCATCTAATCCCTTAGGTTGAATAATATGAAAGCAATCATTAAGAACAAGTCTACAAGCTATCTTAACACCTTTAACAACTAATCCCTTAGGTAAAGGATGTTAAAAGCATTGAAGAGTTGGTTCAGACATTTCATAGAACACCTTCCGGGCATGAAATGCCTATAGCTCTATTTTGAAGAGGCCAACCCCAAAATAGCAATAAGAACACTCAATCAAGCAAGGAAAAGATAGATCTACACTAAAACACCTTAGATCTACACCTAATCACCCTAAATCTCCCAAGCCCATGAACCCTAAGATGATCTACTCTCTAATAGACATGATTTCCCTTAAACCCATGATGGATTCAAGGTTAACCATGATTAGTGATATCACTCAAATTACCCTAAGGAGTGACTTTACTCTCTCAAATAAGAGGTTCAGTTGTAGTACTTAGGGATCGAATCCACAGAGAGCTAGTGACTTTACTCTCCAGATGGTCCATGGGATTCTCATTGGACAGCCCATAGTAAGGTGTCTGTCCCACAAGGGTGTAGTACTGCGGCTTGAGCTCGAAATCGCCTCTCTGAATAGCAGGGGGACGAATGGCTGATCTGTTGGTGTAGAACTGGTCTGGACGGTTGAGGTCAGCTAGTGTTCGAGCAGCCTCTTCTACAGGTTGAACAGCTCCTGTAGGTGCAGTTTCTGGCTCAGGGATTACTTCATTCTGAGCGTTGAGTTTCTGACCTGCTTCATTACGAAGGTGACCTTCTTGGTCACGCAAGACTCCATTCTCATTTCGTGTGAGAATAATAGGCGCAACCATGACTCGCGGAATAGTATCGATCGATATACGGTTAGGGGTATCGATCGATGTCGGATGAAAGATGTCGGTCGACGGTGAATTAGTGTCGGTCGACGTGAAGGTGCGAGTATCGGTCGACGAAGACGGTGTCTCGGTCGGCAGGGGTGCGTCAATATCGGTCGACAGGCAGTTGATGGCGTCGATCGATGCGGAACGGATTTTCTTGCGGATTGAACGTTCCAAGCTAGCAGGGTCTTCTGAGAACAAAAGTTGAGATTTCTTGTTGCTTCTTGTGCTGCTGGGCATGTACCTGAAAAGACAAGAAAAAAATTTGTGTCAGAAAAAAAATTAAAATAAAAATACAAATAACGTAGACCTAATTAGATTAGATCCTATTGTATCAAAGGTCCCCGGCAACGACACCAAATTTGATATCACTCAAATTACCCTAAGGAGTGACTTTACTCTCTCAAATAGGAGGTTCAGTTGTAGTACTTAGGGATCGAATCCACAGAGAGCTAGTGTACAAATAAGATGCAATCTTAATGACTATGCTAGGTTGAAAATAGTTTAAAGTAAATTGCAGGTTTGCTGAGTAAGGATAAGATTACTCAGTTGAAAGGATTTGGTTTTGAAACAATAAAGAAAAGTAGTTAGATTCAAGGTAAGTATTCAGGAATTCAGGATTATAAATACTATAAAGGCTAACAAGTTGCTTGCATGATATGTCAGAGCTCAACACTTATTGAATGAATCCATCAGCTCTCGCATTATTTAGACCATCTATTACTTAGATGCTAAATGGTGTTGCGGTCGGCTACTCTGCCGATGGTATTGATCGATGTTTCGATAGGAATATACACCTCTAGCTACGTCGATCGATTACTCTATAGGAGTATCGATCGATACGGCTCTAGGCAAGCTTTATGCACGAGTTGATACAATGCTCACCATGATCTTAGATCAGCTTTCGCATATCTCAAGAGGGTCATAGCATGTTTAGGATGTTGTCAGGTATTGCATGTAATAAACAATGCAATCCAAGTTCATGTTCTAGGTAGCTAAGCTAGAAAAAGCATTAGTGAACAATCCTAACAATAAATATCACAACTATAGCAATTATAGGTTGGTGCTAATCCCTCATATCCTATTTAAACCCTAAATCTAACAAATGAATCTACTCAGACATGGCTAAGTAGTTCATAGCAACAAGGTAATAATAGAAATTCATAGACCTATTAGAGGGTGAACACTTAGGTTCCAATCACAAATATCTTTGGATCTCTCCTCTAGGTCTAGAATTCTGTAACCATTGTTAACAAATAAAGAACTGAAAAGAAATAAGTAGAAGAAGAAGAAACTCTTAGAAAACTTCTGAAACCTTGTAAAAGACTTTTATAAAACTTGCTTCTCTCTTGCCAAAACACTTAGGCATATATAAATATGAGTTCATTAGGTTAAAAAACTTGTCAGGGGCATTCTTGTAAAATGTGATATCTTGGGCTTCAAGTTCGGCCAGGTCCAACTTGTCTTTCTGCCACCTCAGTATCGATCGATAGTACAGGGTGTACATCGATCGATTATAGTCTCGACGTATCGTCCTTCGGCTAATGTGTGTCGATCGATTGCACAGAGTGTGCATCGATCGATGTGTAACTCTGGTGTCGACCTCTGGTCTTGATCACGGGTGAACTCTTCTTTAAGCTCCAAAAAGGCACCTAAAACATCACTTTTCTCCAAAATGCTTCTGAACCTGAAAACATACCTAATAGACTCCAAAACATAGATAATAGTAGTAAAAACACTCATATACCATGGGTAAAAACGGGTAAAATCCGTGGTATATCAACTCCCCTAGACTTAACCTTTTGCTTGTCCTCAAGCAAACACACAGGCAGTCTTTATGAAAGAGGTTTTGAAAAGCAGGGACTAAATCAAATTCAAACTGAGAATCATAACCTCTACTTTGTTGCAAACAACATTTAAGAGTTTGTCAATCACAGAAGCACATTATGCAATATCCTAATTAAACAACCTTGATCATCTAGCCAACAACTTAGCAATCATGTCTGACTAACCCCTCTACTGATTTCATTTTTGTACATAAAAATAAAAGTGCAGGCTTTACCTTAGGAGTATCGATCATAGGATGCAAGGTTGCTCAAACAAGTATCTGGACCTGCAGGTAAAAATTAGTTCCTATCCTCTCTCTCTACTATTTCTTTCCTAGTCAAGTCTGCTTTCATTTGCAAGACATTGACCAAGATTGGATAGGCTTCCATGAATCAAGCCTTAATGGTTGCAGCCACCAAGTCATGTTCACTTCTTTTTGACCTATATGCTAGGATTCATTGCGAAGCAAGTCTTGAAGGGGGTAACCACCAAGCCCTGTTCGAACCTTTTACCTATAGAATTCTTATGAATCAAGCCTTGAGGAGGGTAACCGCCAAGCCCTGTTCGAATTCCTTTCTAGTTAATAACTAACTAATCCTAGAACACAAATTTAAGATAATTTTCGACTTTTTTTTAAAAAAAAAAACTTATGAAAATTAAATCTAATTTCGAAAATGAGAGAGAGAGGGTGACAAAACTATCTGCACAAGGCTTTTACCTTCCAGACTTGTTTGAAGCATCCGATCCCATGCATACCAAGCCCCAAGACAAGCAAAGAGTTTTCAGGTTAGGGTGGAAATCAGCTTTGGTTCCTCCAGACAATCAATGAAAGTGTTGTCATAGCTGACAGATGATCAACTTTAGCATTTATAGTATATTCTGCATCAACAAATCTAAGAATGGTGCCTAAAAGATTGGTTAGATAAAAAGTGAAAATTTAAATTATCATTATCCCTTTCTTGACTCAATAAAAACCATTTTGAAAACATTTTTGCATGAAATCAAAAGGTAAACAGCATCAATAATCATCCCCCCAGACTTAAATCATACACTGATATCAAAAAGTTGAGAACGTTATACCTGACCGTGATGCGTATCGATCGATGTTGAGTCGCCTTCGTCGATCACTTCTGTGTGGTTCATGTCGATCGATATCGACTGTGTCATGACGGTCGATTTCAATGGCAATCGTCCAGTCGTAACTGCAAAGAAAAACAAATACGAAAAAATAAAATCCTAAAGATAAAATAAAATGAAAAACTACCTAACAGTGGGTTGCCTCCAACTCAGCGCTTTGATTATAGTCATCTAGCTTGACTTTGGATGGAATGAGCTATTGAGATGAAGCCGAGGTACTTGTTGAGAAACAAGTATCCTCTGTATCTTTCTTCTCGCCGAACCATGCGTCAAATAGGCTTCTTGTGGCTTCATATTCTCTGGTTCGTTTCTTCTTTATCTCAATCAACTCATCAGTGATCCTTTGAATCATTTCTTCTTGACCTTCAAGGCTGAACTCGTGCCATCCTAATTTCCTGTAGGCATGTTCTGAAAAATCACTGAGCTCCGCTTGCATTGAATCAAGGCGTTGGATTATTTTGTCGTGGTTGGAGCTGGTATCGATCGATCCCTTCGTTGAAATGTTGGTCGATGGCTGTTGAAATCCATCGATCGATGCGCTGGACCTTCTGTCGATCGATTCTAAGGGTGCAGGTCTGCTCGCAAGCTGCCTCTGAATGGCTTTAATTTCTTTCTGCATCCATTCTATGCTAGATTCCATGCTTCTAACCTCGTTAACAAGCGGGAAATACGTTTGGTCTAGACGTCTATCTTGTGAATCATCCACGCTTGTTATTGCCGTGTAGACTTCATCAGCTAATTTATCCAAATCAGTTCTGGTACAGATCTCTGAAGTCTGTATATAGAACGATGCAGTAGGTTGTTCATCGGTCGATTTTTGCTTCAGCAGATTCTCGTGAAGCTTCTCAGCAAAGAGCTTCATCTGGCCGTCGATTTCAGTCAAACGCCTATCGATCGATGTGAGGTTAGGCTCGTCGATAGATGCAATCGATGCAGCCTGATAATCAAGTTGACGTTTGAACTTCTCAGCCTCCTTCTGCATAATATCTATTCGTACTACGAGTTCCTCTACTTCTTTGTCTACTAAGAAGTGTATATCAGCAATTTTCCTCTCAACTGCTTTCAGACGAGTCAATCCTCCAAAAGGATTGCAAGGTGCAGCGGGGTTCATATCTGCGTGTGCTTCATGGATAAGGCGGATAGATCTCTTCATCTCTTATGTGTAGATGCTTAGATCCCTTCGGTTGTGGAAGATAGGTTCACAGGTTTTGGTGAGTTTGCTGCTGAGACGAGCTTCTGCTTTCTTCAATTCTTTCCAGATATCTCCAAGAGACTCATCAACCTCATGTTTTGAGTAAGTGGTCGATGATGTGGGCTCTGTATCGATCGATGTGGATGTTACTCCGTCGATCGATTTTGATCTTTCTGGCTATGGTTCTGTGCGTTGCGAAAATCTTCAAGTTCCAGCTCAAGACGTTGAACCTTCTTGAGTAGTCCCTGGTCTGCACTGAACATCCAGTTTACCTCACAGCGAAGCTTGTCTGTGGCCTCTTCTAAACTCTTTTCCATGGAGAGCTTTTCCCATTTGCGTTCTCCAAGTAAACCGGTGAACATCTCGTTGATCTCGTCTTTGGTGTAGGTTTCTTGCACCAATTCTCTTCTTGTAAAGGAACTAGCGTGCTCTGGTAGACAGATATAGGAGTTCTCGTCCATTGAAGTTCTTTGAAGAAATTTCTTGATGTCGTCTTTCAAAATTCTGATGACGTCACCATCTATTCCTCTAGCAATACCTTTCTCGTCTCTGTAGACCCCATACTCATCTTTCTGCTCCCCAAAGAATTTTCGAACTCCATATTGAAAGGCTCTCTTTCCGAATTCGAGACGCTTATCGATCGATGCGACACACTCTATATCGATCGATTTCCGTTGAAAATATGGATCCTTTCTGTTGAGATGGTTATCCTCAGCTTCCTTTGGCTCGGTTGTTGTGTCTGCCTCCTGGTGCTGATAATGGTGGTCTGGTCCGTAGCGTTGTTGCTGGAATAGGTTGTGGGATCCATTGGCTAACTATAGGACGTCTGCAATGTCTTCTCTGGATATGTGGAGTGTTCGTCCATCCATTGAGCGTGCAAAGCCTTGTGAATCCCTGAAAATACCAAACTCATCCGGGATTAGATTACCGAAATTAAGTACATTTGAATTCGTTACCTGGGATGGTTGGGTGTATGTATCGGTCGATGGCATAGGTTCTGAATCGGTCGATGGTTGTTCAGGCCTATCGGTCGATTGTACAGGTGCCGTGTCGATCGATGAGACCTCTTCGGGTTGGGTGGCGGTCTCGACCGCGAAGCTCTCGTACTGGTAGTCGCTTGCCCAGCTCCCGATTGAGTAGTTTCCGTCTCGCTTGTTGTTGACTATGTTGTCGAATGATGCGAGGCAAGTAGTATCGATCGATGGGGATGTGGCCCTGTCGATCGATGTCGTGATTCTGAGGTTGTGGTGGAGAAGTCGATCTTCATCTTCTGGAAGGTTGTGACACTCTATAGCTTTCTCCTCCTCGTAATCATCAGTATACTCCTCAATGTGAGTAGTATTTGCAGCATGTGGTGGGATGTAGTAGTCCTTCTCCCACATGTTTATTTCGAAATCACCTTCTGGAAACTCCTCCTCGATCTGATTGAATAGTGAATCGATCGATGACCATGTGTGGCTGTCGATCGATGTCGGTTCACAAGAGATGATCGATGAGACAGTGCTACTATCGATCGATTCTACGGTCTCTGTCTCGTATTCGCCTTGTGAGTCGTATTCATCTCCACAATAGCAAACAGCTACAACGTCTGAGCCGTCTTGGATGTTCTTAGGCACCTTGATGACTCATACTGGATCATAGTAGACCGTAGGGTTGGTTAGGGTTAGACACAGTTTGTTTGTCTGAAGGTTGCAGAATGCTCCAACTGTGGCTAGGAAGGCTCTTCCAAGTAGCAAAGAAGTATGTGGGGTTATCTTGACGTCCAAGACATGGAAGTCTACTGGAATTAAGGCTTCTCCTATGGTAACCTCAAGGTTTCTCACAATTCCTCCAGAGTTCTGCTGAGAACAATCCACAAAGATGAATGATTCTTTAGTAGGCTCTATCTTCAGACATAGATGGTCTGCTATCACCTTGGGTAAGATGCTAACTCCAGATCCTGTGTCACATAGGGCACGTGGGAAGTTGATCCCCTGTACTGAGCAAGGAACAGCAAACTTTCCTAGATCACCCTTCTTCTCTAGTTTTATCCTCTTCTTCATACTTTCTCAGACTTGGTTGAACATCCTCTTGATGTCTTCTTCTGTCTCCTTAGTTTCTCTGAAAAACATCCACAATCTGTGTGAAAAGTAGGCTTCTTCAAAGGGTTTCTCTGTAGGTATCCTTAGAACTCTCTTTCTGAAACTTGCCAACTCTTTCTCATTAACTCCTCTTTTAAGGTGTTTAGGAATCTTCTCTTTCCTTTTTCTGAGAACTCTGCCATCTTTTTCCTTTTCTATCTCCATTGGATCAATAATATCCGTGGGTTTCTTCATTATGGCGGTTGGTGGGTTTCTGGAAGGCTTAGATTGCTCCAGGAGTGCATTAAGTCGTGCAATATCTATCTTAGGAAGTTTCACTCGGCGTGTGATAACTGAATATCGATCGACAGCTTCTGGAGTGTGTCGATCGATTTCTTTATCATTCGGTCGATCGATGGGACGTCTGTCCTGTCGGTCGATGTTGGAAGGGCTGGGCGGATGTGGGTGCTTTGCTGCGAACTCCTCATGAGTAAGTATCTTCACGGTGTTGCACTCGTTGGTGGATCTTTCAAGATCCATCAGTCGATGCTCGTCTTGTTCCACTGATCGATTGGTGTTGGCATACATCGATCGATGTGTTTGTCCTGACATCGATCGATTCCAGTGGTTGCCGCCAATACTTTCGTTCTGGAAGTCTCCGTCTTGCAGCTTCTCTTGCTCTACCACTCTCCAAAAATCATCCTCTATGATAGCACTGACGTTGTGGCCTGTTGTTTCTTCGCCAGTCCCTTTTCCTAAAGCTTCCTACTTCTTAACAGCTTCTCCTGTCTGAATCACTTGAGTCTCTAGTTTCTTCACATGGGTACTCAAAGCATCAAGCTTTGTGTTTAAAGTGGTGTAGACATCGTCGATCTTTCCGTTGAAGTTCACCTCTAACTGCTGCTGGCTTTCAAGAACTTTGCTGAGCATGTCTTCTAGCTTTCCTTCTGGGGTTGGTGTGGGTGGCTTCATGTAAGATGAGTTTCCATAACTCTTGTTGTTGTTGGGGTTGCTGCTGTTGAAGTTTCCTCTCTGTCCTGCGAAGTTTCTGTTTCCTTGGTTTCCAGATCTCTGAAATCCGGTTCCACTGATCCAGTTGACTTCTGCTTCTATGTAGTCATCTTCTTCATCAGCTTCTGCATCCTCCAATGAGCAGATTTGCTTGTTTAGCAGTTTCTGAACATTGTCAAGTGTAGCTTGTACCTCATTTATCTGTTCCTTTCCAAGGAACGCTGCAGATCTTGCTCTTACAATGTTCTTTGTGTTGTTGCTGGATGCTAGGTTGTCTATTAGCTTCACGGCATCTTCAGGATTCCTTTTGGTGAAGTTGCCTTCACCCGCAGTGTCTAGAGCCATCTGATATTTCAGTGTGATGCTTCTGAAGAAAGTGCAGAGCAGCTGCACTGTGTTGAATCCATGGTGTGGGCAGTCTCGCTGGTAAGACTTGAATCTGATCCAGGTATCCTTGAATGACTCTCCAGGCTCCTGATTGAATGTGAAAATTTTTCTCCTTAAGTCTTCAGCGCGCGCATCATGAAAGAAGTTACGCAAAAATGCGTTTTTGATGTGGCTCCAGGATGTAAGAGATCCTGGTGGTAGCTGCTTAAGCCACTGTAAAGCTTCTCCAGACAAAGAGTGTTTGAAGAGCTTACAGAGAAGGTAGTCCACAGGGACTCCATTGGCTTTGATAATAGATATGAGATCCTCGAACCTCTCCAGATGGTCCAGGGATGCTCATTGGACAGCCCATAGTAAGGTGTCTTTGCCACAAGGGTGTAGTACTGCGGCTTGAGCTCGAAATCGCCTCTCTGAATAGCAGGGGGACGAATGGCTGATCTGTTGGTGTAGAACTGATCTGGACGGTTGTAGTCAGCTAGTGTTCGAGCAGCCTCTTCTACAGGTTGAACATCTCCTTTATGTGCAGTTTCTGGCTCAGGGATTACTTCATTCTGAGCGTTGAGTTTCTGCCCTGCTTCATTACGAAGGTGACCTTCTTGGTCACGCAAGTCTCCATTCTCATCTCGTGTGAGAATAATAGGCGCAACCATGCCTCGCGGAATAGTATCGATCGATATACGGTTAGGGATATCGATCGATGTCGGATGAAAGATGTCGGTCGACGGTGAATTAGTGTCGGTCGACGTGAAGGTGCGAGTATCGGTCGACGAAGACGGTGTCTCGGTCGGCAGGGGTGCGTCAATGTCGGTCGACAGGCAATTGATGGCGTCGATCGATGCGGAACGGATTTCCTTGCGGATTGAACATTCCAAGCTAGCAGGATCTTCTGAGAACAAAAGTTGGAATTTCTTGTTGCTTCTGGTGCTGCTGGGCATGTACCTGAAAAGACAAGAAAAAAAATTGTGTCAGAAAACAAATTAAAATAAAAATAGAAATAACCTAAACCTAATCAGATTAGATCCTATTGTATCAAAGCTCCCCCGGCAACGGGGCCAAATTTGATATCACTCAAATTACCCTAAGGAGTGACTTTACTCTCTCAAATAAGAGGTTCAGTTATAGTACTTAGGGATCGAATCCATAGAGAGCTAGTGTACAAATAAGATGCAATCTTAATGACTATGCTAGGTTGAAAATAGTTTAAAGTAAATTGCAGGTTTGCTGAGTAAGGATAAGATTACTCAGTTGAAAGGATTTGGTTTTGAAACAATAAAGAAAAGTAGTTAGATTCAGGGTAAGTATTGAGGAATTCAGGATTATAAATACTATAAAGGCTAACAAGTTGCTTGCACGATATGTCAGAGTTCAACACTTATTGAATGAATCCATCAGCTCTCGCATTATTTAGACCATCTATTACTTAGATTCTAAATGGTGTTGCGGTCGGCTACTCTGCCGATGGTATCGATCGATGTTTCGATAGGAATATCGACCGATACACCTCTAGCTACGTCGATCGATTACTCTATAGGAGTATCGATCGATACGGCTCTAAGCATGCTTTATGCACGAGTTGATACAATGCTCACCATGATCTTAGATCAGCTTTCGCATATCTCAAGAGGGTCATAGCATGTTTAGGATGTTGTCAGGTATTACATGTAATAAACAATGCAATCCAAGTTCATGTTCTAGGTAACTAAGCTAGAAAAAGCATTAGTGAACAATCCTAACAATAAATATCACAACTATAGAAATTATAGGTTGGTGCTAATCCCTCATATCCTATTTAAACCCTAAATCTAACAAATGAATCTACTCAGACATGGCTAAGTAGTTCAAAGCAACAAGGTAATAATAGAAATTCATAGACCTACTAGAGGGTGAACACTTAGGTTCCAATCACAAATATCTTTGGATCTCTCCTCTATGTCTAGAATTCTATAACCATTGTTAACAAATAAAGAACTGAAAAGAAATAAGTAGAAGAAGAAGAAACTCTTAGAAAACTTATGAAAACTTGTAAAAGACTTTTATAAAACTTGATTCTCTCTTGCCAAAACACTTAGGCATATATAAATATGAGTTCATTAAGTTAAAAAACTTGTCAGGGGCATTCTTGTAAAATGTGATATCTTGGGCTTCAAGTTCGGCCAGGTCCAACTTGCCTTTCTGCCGCCTCAGTATCGATCGATAGTACTTGGTGTACATCGATCGATTATAGTCTCGACGTATCGTCCTTCGGCTAATGTGTGTCGATCGATTGCACAGAGTGTGCATCGATCGATGTGTAACTCTGGTGTCGACCTCTAGTCTTGATCACGGGTGAACTCTTCTTTAAGCTCCAAAAAGGCACCTAAAACATCACTTTTTTTCCAAAATGCTTCTGAACCCGAAAACATACCTAATAGACTCCAAAACATAGATAATAGTAGTAAAAACACTCATATACCATGGATAAAAACGGGTAAAATCCATAGTATATCAACTCCCCCAGACTTAACCTTTTGCTTGTCCTCAAGCAAACACACAGGCAGTCTTTATGAAAGAGGTTTTGAAAAGCAGGGACTAAATCAAATTCAAACTTAGAATCATAACCTCTACTTTGTTGCAAACCAAATCTAAGAGTTTGTCAATCACAGAAGCACATTATGCAATATCCTAATTAAACAACCTTGATCATCTAGCCAACAACTTAGCAATCATGTCTGACTAACCCCTCTACTGATTTCATTTTTGTACTTAAAAATAAAAGTGCAGGCTTTACTTTGGGAGTATCGATCATAGGATGCAAGGTTGCTCAAACAAGTATCTGTACCTGCAGGTAAAAATTAGTTCCTATCCTCTCTCTCTACTATTTCTCTCCTAGTCAAGTCTGCTTTCATTTGCAAGACATTGACCAAGATTGGACAGGCTTCCATGAATCAAGCCTTAATGGTTGCAGCCACCAAGTCCTGTTTACTTCTTTTTGACCTATATCCTAGGATTCATTGCGAAGCAAGTCTTGAAGGGGGTAACCACCAAGCCCTGTTGAACCCTTTACCTATAGAATTCTTATGAATCCAGTCTTATGGGGGGTAACCGCCAAGCCCTGTTCGAATTCCTTCCTAGTTAATAACTAACTAATCCTAGAACACAAATTTAAGATATTTTTCGATCTTTTTTTTTTCTTTAGAAACATGAAAATTAAATCTAATTTCGAAAATGAGAGAGAGAGGGTGATAAAACTATCTACACAAGGCTTTTACCTTCCAGACTTGTTTGAATCATCTGATCCCATGCATACCAAGCCCCAAGACAAGCAAAGAATTGTCAGGTTAGGTTGGAAATCAGCTTTGGTTCCTCCAGACAATCAATGAAAGTGTTGTCATAGCTGACAGGTGATCAACTTTAGCATCTATAGTACATTCTGCATCAACAAATCTAAGAATGTTGCCTAAAAGATTGGTTAGATAAAAAGTGAAAATTTAAATTATCATTATCCCTTTCTTGACTCAATAAAAACCTTTTTTAAAACATTTTTGGATGAAATCAAAAGGTAAACAACATCAGTAATCATCCCCCCAGACTTAAATCATACACTGATATCAAAAAGTTGAGAACGATATACCTGACCGTGATGCGTATCGATCGATGTTGAGTCGCCTTCGTCGATCACTTCTGTGTGGTTCATGTCGATCGATATCGACTGTGTCATGTCGATCGATATCGACTGTGTCATGTCGGTCGATTTCAATGGCAATCGTCTAGTCGTAACTGCAAAGAAAAACAAATACGAAAAATAAAATCCTAAAGATAAAATAAAATGAAAAACTACCTAACAGTGGGTTGCCTCCCACTCAGCGCTTTGATTATAGTCATCTAGCTTGACTTTGGATGGAATGAGCTACTGAGATGAAGTCCAGGTACTTGTTGAGAAACAAGTATCCTCTGTATCTTTCTTCTCGCCGAACCATGCGTCAAATAGGCTTCTTGTGGCTTCATATTCTCTGGTTCATTTCTTCTTTATCTCAATCAACTCAACAGTGATCCTTTGAATCCTTTCTTCATGACCTTCAATGCTAAACTCGTGCCATCCTAATTTCCTGTAGGCATGTTCTGAAATATCACTAAGCTCCGCTTGCATTGAATCAAGGCGTTGGATTATTTTGTCGTGGTTGGAGCTGGTATCGATCGATTCCTTTGTTGAAATGTTGGTCGATGGCTGTTGAAATCCATCGATCAATGCGCTGGACCTTCTGTCGATTGATTCTAAGGGTGCAGGTCTGCTCGCAAGCTGCCTCTGAATGGCTTTAATTTCTTTCTGCATCCCTTCTATGCTAGATTCCATGCTTCCAAACTCGTTAACAAGCGGGAAATACGTTTGTCTAGATGTCTATCTTGTGAATCATCCACGCTTGTTATTGCCGTGTAGACTTCATCAGCTAATTTATCCAAATCAGTTCTGGTACAGATCTCTGAAGTCTGTATATCGAACGATGCAATAGGTGGTTCATCGGTCGATTTTTGCTTCTGCAGATTCTCGTGAAGCTTCTGCAGATTCTCGTGAAACTTCTCGGCAAAGAGCTTCATCTGGCCGTCGATTTCAGTCAAACGGCTATCGATCGATGCAATCGATGCAGCCTGATAATCAAGTTGACGTTGGAACTTCTCAGACTCCTGCTGCATAATATCTATTCGTACTGCGAGTTTCTCCACTTCTTTGTCTATTAAGAAGTGTATATCAGCAATTTTCCTCTCAACTGCTTTCAGACGAGTCAATCCTCCAAAAGGATTGTAAGGTGCAGCGGGGTTCATATCTGCGTGTGCTTCATGGATAAGGCGGATAGATCTCTTCATCTCTTCTGTGCAGATGCTTAGATCCCCTAGGTTGTGGAATATAGGTTCACAGGTTTTGGTGAGTTTGCTGCTGAGACGAGCTTCTGCTTTCTTCAATTCTTTCCAGATATCTCCAAGAGACTCATCAACGTCATGTTTTGAGTAAGTGGTCGATGATGTGGGCTCTGTATCGATCGATGTGGATGTTACTCCGTCGATCGATTTTGATCTTTTCTGGCTATGGTTCTGTGCGTTGCGAAAATCTTCAAGTTCCAGCTCAAGACGTTGAACCTTCTTGAGTAATCCCTGGTCTGCACTGAACATCCATTCATCTCACTGCGAAGCTTGTCTGTGGCCACTTCTAAACTCTTTTCCATGGAGAGCTTTTCCCATTTGCGTTCTCCAAGTAAACCGGTGAACATCTCGTTGATGTCGTCTTTGGTGTAGGTTTCTTGCACCAATTCTCTTCTTGTAAATGAACTAGCGTGCTCTGGTAGACAGATGTAGGAGTGCTCGTCCATTGAAGTTTTTTGAAGCAGTTTCTTGATGTTGTCTTTAGAAATACTGATGACGTCACCATCTATTCCTCTAGCAAAGCCTTTCTCGTCTCTATAGACCCCATACTCATCTTTCTGCTCCCAAAAGAATTTTTGAACTCCATATCGAAAGGCTCTCTTTCCGAATTCGAGACACTCTATATCGATCGATGCGAGACACTCTATATCGATCGATTTCCGTTGAAAATATGGATCCTTTCTGTTGAGATTGTTATCCTCAGCTTCCTTTGGCTCGGTTGTTGTGTCTGCCTCCTGGTGCTGATAATGGCTGTCTGGTCCTCAGCGTTGTTGCTGGAATAGGTTGTGGGATACATTGGCTAACTATAGGACGTCTGCAATGTCTTCTCTGGATATGTGGAGTGTTCGTCCATCCATTGAGCGTGCAAAGCCTTGTGAATCCCTGAAAATACCAAACTCATCCGGGATTAGATTACCGAAATTAAGTACATTTTAATTTGTTACCTGGGAAGGTTGGGTGTATGTATCGGTCGATGGCATAGGTTCTGAATCGGTCGATGGTTGTTCAGGCCTATCGGTCGATTGTACAGGTGCCGTGTCGATCGATGAGACTTCTTTGGGTTGGGTGGCGGTCTCGACCGCGAAGCTCTCGTACTGGTAGTCGCTTGCCCAGCTCCCGATTGAGTAGTCTCCGTCTCGCTTGTTGTTGACTATGTTGTCGAATGATGCGAGGCAAGTAGTCTCGATCGACGGGGATGTGGCCCTGTCGATCAATGTCGTGATTCTGAGGTTGTGGTGGAGAAGTCGATCTTCATCTTCTGGAAGGTTGTGACACTCTATAGCTTTCTCCTCCTCGTAATCATCAGTATACTCCTCAATTTGAGTAGTATTTGCAGCTGTGGTGGGATGTTGTAGTCGTTCTCCCACATGTTTATTTCGAAATCACCTTCTGGAAACTCCTCCTCGATCTGATTGAATAGTGAATCGATCGATGACCATGTGTGGCTGTCGATCGATGTAGGTTCACCAGAGATGATCGATGAGACAGTGCTACTATCGATCGATTCTGCGGTCTCTGTCTCGTATTCGCCTTGTGAGTCGTATTTATCTCCACAATAGCAAACAGCTACAACGTCTGAGCCGTCTTGGATCTTCTTAGGGACCTTGATGACTCGTACTGGATCATAGTAGACCGTAGGGTTGATTAGGGTTAGACACAGTTTGTTTGTCTAAAGGTTGCAGACTGCTCCAACTGTGGCTAGGAAGGCTCTTCCAAGTAGCAAAGAAGTATGTAGGGTTATCTTGACTTCCAAGACATGGAAGTATACTGGAATTAGGGCTTCTCATATGGTAACCTCAAGGTTTCTCACAATTCCTCCAGAGTTCTGCTGAGAACAATCTACAAAGATTAATGATTCTTCAGTAGGCTCTATCTTCAGACCTAGATGGTCTGCTATCACCTTGGGTAAGATGCTAACTCCAGATCCTGTGTCACATAGGGCACATGGGAAGTTGATCCCCTGTACTGAGCAAGGAACAACAAACTTTCCTGGATCACCCTTCTTCTCTAGTTTGATCCTCTTCTTCATACTTTCTCTGACTTGGTTGAACATCCTCTTGATGTCTTCTTCTGTCTCCTTAGTTTCTCTGAAAAACATCCACAATCTGTGTGAAAAGTAGGCTTCTTCAAAGGGTTTCTCTGTAGGTATCCTTAGAACTCTCTTTCTGAAACTTGCCAACTCTTTCTCATTAACTCCTCTTTTAAGGTGTTTAGGAACCTTCTCTTTCCTTTTTCTGAGAACTCTGCCATCTTTTTCCTTTTCTATCTCCATTGGATCAATAATATCCGTGGGTTTCTTCATTATGGCGGTTGGTGGGTTTCTGGAAGGCTTAGATTGCTCTCGAAGTGCATTAAGTCGTGCAACATATATCTTAGGAAATTGCACTCGGCGTGTGATAACTGAATATCGATCGACAGCTTCTGGAGTGTGTCGATCAATTTCTTTATCATTCGGTCGATCGATGGGACGTCTGTCTTGTTGGTCGATGTTGTAAGGGCTGGGCGGATGTGGGTGCTTTGCTGCGAACTCCTCATGAGTAAGTATTTTCACGGTGTTGCCCTCGTTGGTGGATCTTTCAAGATCCATCGGTCGACGCTCGTCTTGTTCCACTGATCGATTGGTGATGGCGTACATCGATCGATGTGTTTGTCCTGACATCGATCGATTCCAGTGGTTGCCGCCAATACTTTCGATCTGGAAGTCTCCCTCTTGCAGCTTCTCTTTCTTTACCACTCTCCAAAAATCATCCTCTATGATAGCACTGACGTTGTGGCCTGTTGTTTCATCTCCAGTCCCTTTTCCTAAAGCCTCCTGCTTCTTAACAGCTTCTCCTGTCTGAATCACTTGAGTCTCTAGTTTCTTCACATGGGTACTCAAAGCATCAAGCTTTGTGTTCAAAGTGGTGTAGACATTGTCGATCTTTCCATTGAAGTTCACCTTTAACTGCTGCTGGCTTTCAAGAACTTTGCTGAGCATGTCTTCTAGCTTTCCTTCTGGGGTTGGTGTGAGTGGCTTCATGTAAGATGAGTTTCCATAACTCCTGTTGTTGTTGGGGTTGCTGCTGTTGAAGTTTCCTCTCTGACCTGCGAAGTTTCTGTTTCCTTGGTTTCCAGATCTCTGAAATCCGGTTCCACTGATCCAGTTCACTTTTGCTTCTATGTAGTCATCTTCTTCATTAGCTTCTGCATCGTCCACTGAGCAGATTTGCTTGTTTAGCAGTTTATGAACATTGTCAAGTGTAGCTTGTACCTCATTTATCTGTTCCTTTCTAAGGAACACTGCAGATCTTGCTCTTACAATGTTCTTTGTGCTATTGCTGGATGCTAGGTTGTCTATTAGCTTCACAGCATCTTCAGGATTCCTTGTGGTGAAGTTGCCTTCACTCGCAGTGTCTAGAGCCATCTGATATTTCAGTGCGATGCCTCTGAAGAAAGTGCAGAGCAGCTGCACTTTGTTGAATCCATGGTGTGGGCAGTCTCGCTGGTAAGACTTGAATCTGATCCAGGTATCCTTGAATGATTCTCCAGGCACCTGATTGAATGTGGCAATTTTCCTCATTAAGTCTTCAGCGCGCGCATCATCAAAGAAGTTACACAAAAATGCGTTTTTGATGTCGCTCCAGGATGTAAGAGATCCTGGTGGTAGCTGCTTAAGCCACTGTAAAGCTTCTCCAGATAAAGAGTGTTTGAAGAGCTTACAGAGAAGGTAGTCAACAGGGACTCCATTGGCTTTGATAGCAGATATGAAATCCTCGAACCTCTCCAGATGGTCCAGGGGATGCTCATTGGACAGCCCATAGTAAGGTGTCTGTCCCACAAGGGTGTAGTACTGCGTCTTGAGCTCGAAATCGCCTCTCTAAATAGCAGGGGGACGAATGGCTGATCTGTTGGTGTAGAACTGATCTGGACGGTTGTAGTCAGCTAGTGTTCGAGCAGCCTCTTCTACAGGTTGAACAGCTCCTGTAGGTGCAGTTTCTTGCTCAGGGATTACTTCATTCTGAGCGTTGAGTTTCTGACCTGCTTCATTACGAAGGTGACCTTATTGGTCACGCAAGTCTCCATTCTCATCTCGTGTGAGAATAATAGGCGAAACCATGACTCGCGGAATAGTATCGATCGATATACGGTTAGGGGTATCGATTGATGTCGGATGAAAGATGTCGGTCGACGGTGATGTAGTGTCGGTCGGCGTGAAGGTGCGAGTATCAGTCGACGAAGACGGTGTCTCGGTCGGCAGGGGTGCGTCAATATCGGTCGACAGGCAATTGATGGCGTCGATCGATGCGGAACGAATTTCCTTGCGGATTGAATGTTCCAAGCTAGCAGGGTCTTCTGAGAACAAAAGTTGGGATTTCTTGTTGCTTCTGGTGCTGCTGGGCATGTACCTGAAAAGACAAGAAAAAAATTTGTGTCAGAAAACAAATTAAAATAAAAATAGAAATAACGTAGACCTAATCAGATTAGATCCTATTGTATCAAAGCTCCCCGGGAACGGCCCCAAATTTGATATCACTCAAATTACCCTAAGGAGTGACTTTACTCTCTCAAATAAGAGGTTCAGTTGTAGTACTTAGGGATCGAATCCATAGAGAGCTAGTGTACAAATAAGATGAAATCTTAATGACTATGCTAGGTTGAAAATAGTGTAAAGTAAATTGCAGGTTTACTGAGTAAGGATAAGATTACTCGGTGTAAAGGATTTGGTTTTGAAACAATAAATTTTGAAACAATAAAGAAAAGTAGTTAGATTCAGGGTAAGTATTTAGGAATTCAGGATTATAAATACTATAAAGGCTAACAAGTTGCTTGCATGATATGTCAGAGCTCAACACTTATTGAATGAATCCATCAGCTCTCGCATTATTTATGTTGGAATTCATGAGTGTTTGTCTCATGTCAAGAGAGTATTCAGTTAACTTGTAACTGAATCCCCTTCAACCATACAACAGGAACTCACCATTAAAAGGAAGAGACAACCAACTGGTGGTTGAATCCTCTCACACAGCCTATACTACAACCAAGATCCTAGAGAGTAAACTGGTTATAGAAAGCTGAGAATCTCTAGTTTGAATCTATCCTTCTGTAGTAACACAACACTTTGAGTTTGTGTACTTAAGATGAAGAGGATTTAGAATCAGTAAGCTAGAGCTTAAGAGAAGATAAAGAAGAGTTTAGAGTGAGTTTTACAAGTATTAGGCTGCCTTAAGGGAAAGAGAGTTAAGGCAGCCTCTAAACCATAACTCTAAACTCCTTACATTGTGAATATTGTTTAGACACAAGCAAGGGAGAGAGAGCCACGAAATTAGACTGAAAGAACTTGTATTGATACTGGATGATTGTTACAAGTGATGGAGAAGCCTTTAAATAGGCAATACACATGATTAAACAATTACTAAAACAGGGAAACATAAACAAATAATTCTGTAGGGAATGAGATGAAGCCAAAGGGGATACAGCCAAGGTCTGGACGCCCAGGAAGAGTAGATAGGGACAGGAGGAGAGGCACATCCTTCCTTGGTGAAAGTGACAGGTTTGCTCTTGTCCTTATGCATCACATGTGATCTTTCTTGCTTAATTCAAACCAGATCCTTTCTTTTGAATTCAAACTGGTTTCTTTGACTTCTCATAAGCTTCCAACGTCCATATTAAGTCTCCAAACTCCTTTCTTGCCTTGCAAGGAAGTTAGGTCAAGATAGTAGCTTGTGGAGTAAGTCTGTTTGGGCAGAACCAAATTGGCTTCTTTTGATGAACTCTCCTTTGATCATGAACTAACTCCTTTCCTCTGGTTATTGTCTTCTTCATTTCAACACTCCCCCTCAAGCTTGACCATAGAAGATCCTTGGACAAGCTTGGAACTGAGAGTACTTGCCTCATTAAAAACCTGTGTGTGGAAAACCTCATGGGATAAAACCATCACTTAGGAAAAAAGAGTGCAACGACCCTCAGCTTAGGGATTGGCCAGTGGGTTTATGTGTCTTATGATCAAGTTTAGAGACTCATAAACCCTGGATCATGGCCTTACTTCAATGGCAAGCAGGCACCAATGCCTTCCTTGCTTCACACTCAAAACTTCTTGGAACTCTCCATGTGGCTGGTTCTTTGTCTCCCCCTTTCTTCTGACCACTTGCCATCATCAAAGGGTTTGATCCACGACCAGAATCTTCTCATGAGGTCCAAGTACCTGATTCAAACAATGCATACACACTTGCAACAATTCTCAAGGGGAAAACCTATTCAAACCAGAATAAGTAACTTAGGTACTTCCCTTGCATATATGTGGAAAGTTGGTGAGGTGTGTCTTCCTTCTTGCTTGTACACTTGAATCCCTCACTCCATTCCTTTTCACAAATAGCCACTGCATTGTCTTCTTGAGTCTCCAACTTTGTGGGGGACTTTGCAACCTTCTGGTCAGCCTCTTTAGCACCTCCTCTTGAAGCACATTAGATGGACAGCCTTGTTGTTGCTCAGCCAAGAATATCCCATGCTGGTTGGAGTCTTCTTGAATCCTTGCAATGGCTTGAAGAATGGACATTGGCTTTCCATTTAACACCCCTCCTCAAGCTTGGCCTGAGAATGAGAGTATATGGTCAAGCTTGGAAGATAAGAGCCAATGATCACCAATGCCTTGAGACCATTGCCCTCTTGGCTTGAATTGTGGTCTTTTTTCTCTTGAGTGTACTTCCTTCCACCCTCTTGGAATCAGGTAAGTCACTTCTTTGCAATCTCTCCACTGCTCCATTTATCCTCTCAACTATCTTGGGAGTTAATGGACACAATCAGTGCCAAAAGTGATGATGGGCAGTGGGCAATCTCCATGGTCAGGAATATGCATCTTGTGCAGGCTCTGATCAACATGGAAAATCTGTCAAACCAACACTAAGACAAGCATTAGTAGACAACAAGAGACCAGAACATGGGTTTTCACCAAGTCTGATCTTTAAAACACATTTTAAACAAGCAATGGACAGATATCTTCATGATTCTATCCTAGCAACACTCTCTGAATCCTAACCATCAAGACTAAGCTTTCAGGCAACAAGACAATTAATTTTCCTAAGGTCAGAAGCAAGACAATTCTTTCAAGACAGCTTAACTTCAAGACATTTTGACAACCTTAGGCAGATTTTAAATAAGAGATTGTGAGAATAGAGAATTAAGTAACCAGAGTAAAAAGAACAAGAGAGTAAATAGAGAATGATGTAACCAGAGTTTTAGTAGCCTGAGAATAGGAGAATGATGGAGAATAAGTGACCTGAGAATCAGAGAATGAGAGAATAGAGAATATAGAATTTGCTCAAGAGTTCTAATGGACAGAGTTTTGCTCTGTTTTCTTGAGTTTTGCGGAAGCATAAACAGGCAGGAGCATCCAATACTCATCAAGAGTTTGGTGCTTTAGTAGCTGAAACACAATGGACCATTGAACAATTAATTTGCTCACTGATCTTAGACAAGTGCCACTGGAATAACTCATGAACTGATGTTTTCCAGGCTTTCAACAAGAGAACCATCAGAATAACACATAAACAAGTGTTTTCTATGGCTCACACAACAAAGAAACCAATGGATCAAAACAGTCTGTCCACTGGTCAAAGAGATGCTCCATAAAGAACAAGCTATTATCCAATGGATAAAGCATAATGGTGAAGCATTTTCTAAATATTTCCCTTCCTCAAGCTTGATTCAAGATACTAACAAGTACTGACCAAGCTAACTCTATATCAGAGTGGGAGAGAAAATATTTATTCAAAACAGAGAGAAAATGGGTGAGTTTAATCCCAAAGAAGAGCAACAAAGCTCTGATACCATGTTGGAATTCATGAGTGTTTGTCTCATGTCAAGAGAGTATTCAATTAACTTGTAACTGAATCCCCTTCAACCATACAACAGGAACTCACCATTAAAAGGAAGAGACAACCAACTGGTGGTTGAATCCTCTCACACAGCCTATACTACAACCAAGATCCTAGAGAGTAAACTGGTTATAGAAAGCTGAGAATCTCTAGTTTGAATCTATCCTTCTGTAGTAACACAACACTTTGAGTTTGTGTACTTAAGATGAAGAGGATTTAGAATCAGTAAGCTAGAGCTTAAGAGAAGATAAAGAAGAGTTTAGAGTGAGTTTTACAAGTATTAGGCTGCCTTAAGGGAAAGAGAGTTAAGGCAGCCTCTAAACCATAACTCTAAACTCCTTACATTGTGAATATTGTTTAGACACAAGCAAGGGAGAGAGAGCCACGAAATTAGACTGAAAGAACTTGTATTGATACTGGATGATTGTTACAAGTGATGGAGAAGCCTTTAAATAGGCAATACACATGATTAAACAATTACTAAAACAGGGAAACATAAACAAATAATTCTGTAGGGAATGAGATGAAGCCAAAGGGGATACAGCCAAGGTCTGGATGCCCAGGAAGAGTAGATAGGGACAGGAGGAGAGGCACAGCCTTCCTTGGTGAAAGTGACAGGTTTGCTCTTGTCCTTATGCATCACATGTGATCTTTCTTGCTTAATTCAAACCAGATCCTTTCTTTTGAATTCAAACTGGTTTCTTTGACTTCTCATAAGCTTCCAACGTCCATATTAAGTCTCCAAACTCCTTTCTTGCCTTGCAAGGAAGTTAGGTCAAGATAGTAGCTTGTGGAGTAAGTCTGTTTGGGCAGAACCAAATTGGCTTCTTTTGATGAACTCTCCTTTGATCATGAACTAACTCCTTTCCTCTGGTTATTGTCTTCTTCATTTCAACAATTTAGACCATCTATTACTTAGATGCTAAATGGTGTTGCGATCGGCTACTCTGCCGATGGTATCGATCGATGTTTCTATACGAATATCGATCGATACACCTCTAGCTACGTCGATCGATTACTCTATAGGAGTATCGATCGATACGGCTCTAAGCAAGCTTTATGCGTGAGTTGATACAATGCTCACCATGATCTTATATAAGCTTTCGCATATCTCAAGAGGGTCATAGCATGTTTAAGATATTGTCAGGTATTGCATGTAATAAACAATGCAATCCAAGTTCATGTTCTAGGTAGCTAAGCTAGAAAATGCATTAGTGAACAATCCTAACAATAAATATCACAACTATATCAATTATAGGTTGGGGCTAATCCCTCATATCCTATTTAAACCCTAAATCTAAAAAATGAATCTACTCAGACATGGCTAAACAGTTCATAGCAACAAGGTAATAATAGAAATTCATAGACCTACTAGAGGGTGAACACTTAGGTTCCAATCACAAATATCTTTGGATCTCTCCTCTAGGTCTAGAATTCTATAACCATTGTTAACAAATAAAGAACTGAAAAGAAATAAGTAGAAGAAGAAGAAACTCTTAGAAAACTTATGAAAACTTGTAAAAGATTTTTATAAAACTTGCTTCTCTCTTGCCAAAACACTTAGGCATATATAAATATGAGTTCATTAGGTTAAAAAACTTGTCAGGGGCATTCTTGTAAAATGTGATATCTTGGGCTTCAAGTTCGGCCAGGTCCAACTTGTCTTTCTTCCGCCTCAGTATCGATCGATAGTACAGGGTGTACATCGATCGATTATAGTCTTGACGTATCGTCCTTCGGCTAATGTGTGTCGATCGATTGCACAGAGTGTGCATCGATTGATGTGTAACTCTGGTGTCGACCTCTGGTCTTGATCACGGGTGAACTCTTCTTTAAGCTCCAAAAAGGCACCTAAAACATCACTTTTCTACAAAATGCTTCTGAACCTTAAAACATACCTAATAAATTCAAAACATAGATAATAGTAGTAAAAACACTCATATACCATGGGTAAAAACGGGTAAAATCCATGGTATATAATTAAAGAGCAACAATTTCTCAAGAACACAAGAACACAACAATAAAAGAAGAAAAAGGATCCAAGATCCTAACTTTATTCAAGATCCAAAAGTGTTTTTGAGAGAAAAAGAGACAAGTCCCAAATTGGGAGATATAAGAGTATTTATACAAGGCTTAGAAGCCCTAAAAACATCATAGAAAAATACTAAAAGGTCCCTGGGGTCAATTAGGCTTCAACCAATAGGAAGAAAGGTTGATTTTCGGTCAGGGGTTGGGCAAATGGCCCAACCCGGTCAAACCAACCCGGACCAGCCTTGTTCTGGCCGTCCAGCCGTCCCGGGTAGCTCATCCCGTACCAGCCTACCCGGTCCTGCCTTGTCCATCTCAAGCTTCTACCGACCGGGTAGCTCATCCCGGACCAGCCTACTCGGTCCTGCCTCCCCAGCCTGGTCGTCCAGCGTTCCGACCGGGTGCTCGAACCCGGACTGATCTACCCGGCCAGCTTGATATGCTTCAAGTGAACTGATCATAACTCCTCCAATAAATCTCCAAATGACTTGAAACTACTTCCATTGGAAAGCTAACTCAATTTTATGTGTCTTCACAAAATCTTAGCATCAGAAGACATCTCTAAGGCCTTCGTCCATGCTCATCTTTGTCTCGACCAGATCATGGATTGACTTCTCTTTTTATGGTCAAACTTGATTCTTCACCTCTTTTTGGGCCATAAGGCTTCCAAACACCTCAAGTCACACAAAAGCATACTCCAACACCTGATAAGGACAAATGAATGCAAAATGGACCTAAAGATGCCTAATGCCTAACTTATATGATCAAAATGCATGAGAGATGGATGCTAAAAACATGTAAATATGCAAGATATCAGTTACGCCTTTTTACGAGGAAATACTTTCGTCGTTAGTTTACGAGGAACTCACGTTATTATATTTCCTCGTAGGTTACTCTTAAGGTCGACGTAATTTTACGAGGATTAGATTTCCTCGTTAATTTCCGTCGCTATAGTTGTGTTTTCTTGTAGTGACGGCACCAGTGACGGGGCAGCCCAACGTGCTCGCATGAGGGGCATCGCCCATCTCAGCGTCACATGAGGGGCATCGCCATCTCAAAATAAACCTCTAGGATTGCATCTCTAGGGCCAAATTTTTGAAAAAAGATTGCGAGAAAAGCCCTAAAGCAGAGCAATTCCCGATCAACGGAACAAACCAACATCGTCCAACCCGTCAACGGACTAGCCAAACCGACTGATCCAACTCGCCATTGAAAAAATTGGACGAGTACCATCCAACTCACCCCATGGCGAGTTGGATCAATCCCATGCCTTGCATTCTCATCTTTGAATTAATCCCATGGCGAGTGTAATCTCTCTTGTTTCGTCTCATTTGGAGTTACCATTAGAACTTTACGACAAGAACCACAAAGACTCGTTTTCTCGTGTAAATTCAAATTAAACGTATAACACTTCAACGGTAACTTAACACCTGAAGGGCCTAGAGTAACTTAACACCTGAATGGCCTAGACTATACGATTAATTTGGGACATTTTTACAAAACTGACGTTGTACCAAGGTATTTTTCTCGAAGAATTCGTAAAAAAGGTTTTAAGTCGCAAAACGGCCCGAGAAGGTCTAAAACGCAGTTGTAAGCCTACTTACAATTTTTATACGAGATTGAGCCCAAAGTAACTATGACGGTCTATCTATTATATGCAGGAGAAGATAAATGTAAAGTTTAAAGATAAATGTCAAGTTTCAAGGGATAACTTTCCGCAAGAGGATAAATTTGGCCCGGGAGCAGAAAGGAAAAGGACGATCGACCTAGAAGGCATATATAAGGGAAGATTTATGCAAGAAAGAAGGGATCCAAAATTTAGACCTAGAGAACTCCTGTTAGCTTAGAAGAACTTATAACTTAGGTGGCTAGACTGGCAAGTTAGAACTTAGAACGTTTTTCCGCTCTGTTTTGCGGTTCACTTTGTTATCAACTCTCTATTAAATCTCGGAGAAATTCTGTAACCTTTTTTTTTATCAATTAATAAAACGCCTATGTGCATCTTACCATCGATATCTTGCTGTTTTTCTTTTTCGTATTCATGTGTTAAAGCAGATAATCCAAGACCTCTTGGAAAGCTAGGGTTTCTAAACTTTCCTTATTCAACGTAAATCGACTGTGCGAATTTTGGTTCCCACAACGCTGGAACCGAGATCACAAAGCGATCAATGAAGTTGTTTATCCTGTATGTTGCAATCTAAAACAAAGCTGCCAGGGTCAGGTTGTTTGATCGGAATTTCGCCTTGGATCATAGCACTCACTTCTTCTTAGACCATCATGACACTGTGTTCCGATGTCGGGGAACTCTTAGACACCATGTCTTTCACATATTTTTTTATGGATGGCGAAACTTTCATGGCTTCGCTCAGTGATATCTTGTGATTTTGCATGATTTTAGCTTTCATTTAGTGTATATATTGATCATTTAGAGAAACATTTAGATACTATTATGTTGCATTTCCATGCATGTCTTTATTAGGTGTTGGAGTTACCAATTGTAGATTTGGAGTCAGTTTTGTTTGAACGTGAAACGGTAAAGAGGGAGGGATAAGCGGGCTTTAACAAAGACGTCTTATTGATGGTCGGAAAAGCGTTTGGTCGATTTACAAGAAAGGAAAAGTGCGACAGATAAGAGGGAACCGGAGCTTAGAGAGCTGGCCGGGAAAGATACAATCTGGCGATAGAATAAAGATCTAAACCCTAATCTGGCCGCCAGGTGAGTGTAAGTGTATTTCGCATCCTCTCTACGTTGCTCCTTTCCTTCCTTACATAGCTGCCTCCATGCTTCCCCGTGACCTAGTTCGCGTCATGTTTGTGGGCTTTTACCTCGTCCGGCCGCAGGAACCGTCTTGCCGTGAGTAGTCGTTTAGCCGAACTCATTGAGTCGTCGGATGAGCAGCCAAAAGTACTCTCAAGCCGCACCGAGACTCGACGTCTCGAGCTGTTGAGCCGAGCTGATGCTGCTGCCTTAATGGGCCTGGCCTTCTATTCTTCGGGCCTTGGACGGAGATGAGGTCCACCCCCTACAGTAAGTCCCCCCACTTCATCGATGAGCGACATTACGCCGGGCTCGATGAATTTGGAGAATAATGGTCTGGAAGGATAGAAGGCGTGTTGAGAAGGTATCACGCTTAACCGTCATTGCGTGAAATACCGTTTCGTTCCTTAAATCGGATGTTTCGATCGAGTTGCTGGCGGACCCGATTTGCGTGTGGTCTGCCTAGATTGGGATTTTGACGGTTAGCTAAAATCTTGATAAGGTTGGTTATCGTTGGAAGCTGATGCTACGCGTCGGTTCCCCGGGTTTTGGTCGATCCTCTGAGGCCCAAATACGCCCACGTAGGTTTAATGATGATGCCTCGGGGAAACGCGCCGTCGTTCCCTATAAATAGTTGCTCACTTTCCATTTCTCTCATTCTTCTCCGCATATTCAGGTACTTTCTCTCTACTTCTCTGCTTCTCTCTCTAGTTTGTTGTTGTAGAATATATAGCGTTATGTCGTCCGATAGGAGGTTATCTCGCGAACAGAGAGATGGAGCAGCTGCCTCACCGTCCAGTCCCGCGAGGGATATCGATTTGGCTCCACTTGTTGATTTCGAGTTAATTCATCACGAGGCGATGATGGACACTGTTAGTCTAGATCTGTCTCAGAGGATACTGGTTTCCGATTCGGTGCGCCTGCACTTAGATATCGCATCGGCGACTGGGAAAAAAAACGCAGGTTTGTACGAGAGATGGTCAAAGCGATGCGAGGGATGGAATTCCTCTTGTCGATTTTGTACCGATATGCTATTATCCCAGGGGGATTTTTGAGAGTCTTCCAGCTCTTAGGCCCGAATCTCTGCGTTCTCCTAACGTAAGGGGACAGTCCTAGGGAAATGTTCATAAGACGCAGTCAACCATCGGCAGCGTGAAGAAGCTTTTAAGGGAATGTAGTGGAGTTGGTGTGACCTTCCTCATTCCTACGGCGGAGCAGGGCCGTGGTCACCACCAATCGGTTTTCAATGTGTCTACGAATCTTATTTTCAAGACGACACGAAGCTCTGGTTTTCGATACCTCGCCTCGTTACTTCGTATACGAGACGCTGTGATGGAGCGATTAGCCAGATCTTGAACGGTTCGTGGCGTCTCGCGGTTGCACTGATGGTTAGGGTGGCCGAGATCGATGTCACTTTGAACGTTCGTGCCTTTGAGGAGCTAACGTCCATCAGCCCGCAGGACGAGGGTCTCTGGTCGATTAAGGCGCGGCCTAGTTACAATGTGGCAGGAGGAAACCCGAACAAAATGGTCTACTGGAAGAGATACTACTTTTACATCAAATCCGATGAATCCACTTTCGAGAATCCGCCGGATAACGACTATCGCGTGTTATGGAATGCTTTGCTCATTAGAATATCTTCATTGACTCGCATTGAGTCTTCGCACCCTAACATTCTTTTGTTTCTTTTTTACACTCGACCACTCGACTTCGCGGGAGTACCCCGAGGAATTCCTAGAGAACGCTCGTGCCGTAGCCAGGCTCGATCAAGAAAGGTGGGCGAATATCTTTCGGGAGAGGATTCGACGGTGCCTCGACCGGATTTGTCAGAGTAAGTTCGTTACTTCTCATCGCTTTGTTACGGTCTTTCGCTTCTCCCCTTTACTTATTTCCTCGTTCGTTCGTGATTTTCGGCAGGGGAATGGAACTCGAGTTACCTTCCGTCAGCGAACATTACCAAGAGGCGAATTTCGCTTTTCGGCAGAGAAAGATCAACAAGAGCAGGAAAATGAAGGGACTTCCTGATTTAAGTGTTATAGTTGCTTCGCAGCTTGGTCTTGCGGGATCTGAGCCTGCAGATCCTCCCAGCGGGGCGAGGATTGCCGACACGAACGACATAGTCCCCGGGCAGTTGGTTTCTTCTTCTGCTACCGCGGTCGTCACATCTTCGAAGAAGAAGAAGAAGAGTAAGAAGAGGTCTCGTGATGACGCCGCGATTGACGAGGTTCGAGAGCCAATTCGTGAGGAGACTGACGCTATTGACCAGTCGAGGGGGCCCGAACCTCCTAAGAAGAGGAAGAAGAAAAAGAAGTCGAGCGATCAGCAGTCTCATGTGGAGGGAGAGACGGATCCCCGAGAGCCCGAGATTAACAATGCTGCGGACCGAGTTGATTTGGTCGCTGAACCGTCTCTCGATCCTATCCTGGCAGATGATTCGAGTTGATTTGGTCGCTGAAGTCGGGGGGACGAGAGACGGATCAAGGTGAAGCATATCTCCCGAAAGTCCTCGAAAGAAAACTAAGCGACGATCAAAACCAAGAAACGGGTCGTCACTCGACGAACTTACGGGAAGGCATAAACGGACCGTAAACCCCGGGGATCGGTGAACGCGAGCAACAGCGGCATCGGCGGACGAGGGACACGGCACGGGCGGCAGTCCGACCACGCCGCGCCTGGTGCCGGCGGCAGGCCGACCACGCCGCACCTGGCGCCGGCGGCAGGCCGACCACGCCGCGCCTAGCGCCGGCGGCAGGGCCCCTGGTGCCGGCAGCAGGCCGACCACGCCGCGCCTGGCGCCGGGGGCAGGCCGGCCACGCTGCGCCTGGCGCCGGCGGCAGGCTCGTCCTCTCCCGTCTGGCGCCGGCGGCAGGCCCATCATCTCCCGTCTGGCGCCGGCGGCAAGAGTCCTGGCGCCCATCCGTGCAGTCGTCTCGTGATCTCGGGCAACCGCAACATCTTGGTCCCTTAAACCCATGATTCGGATTGTTCGAGAAACACAACGATTCTTCCGCAAAGCCTTCTCGATTGTTTAAAAGTTCATATTTTAAAATCTAAGTTCGAAGCCTCTTTACTCAAACCCTCGAAGACGGGAAGTCTACGAATCCAAGTCCATCTTGATCCCAATACTCGAGAAATCTCGAAAGACCATAGAAGGTTCGAATGATGAATGGATTTCGATTCATTGTATAAAACGATCACGGTTATTCTAAACACCAAACATCTCGACTATACGAGGAATTGGGATTCCTTCGGAAATGCCGAAACCTTCAAAGACTATTCTCTCGAAAAACCGTAAAAACGCCTAAGTAGCCCGACATGACCAAAACGGCCACTTACAATTTTCGGAAAAGGAAGGATAACTATGACGGTTTATCTTTATCTTCACATAAGATATAATTTTCAAGTTTCCAAAAGATAAATGTCAATTTTTCCGAAGATAAATGTCAAGTTTCCCGATAAACACGAAGATGGACGAAAATGGAAAAAGCCCAATTCAGCCCGAAGGAAGATAGACCGTCTTAAGTGGAGTATATAAGGAGAGCTTTGGGCGAGGAGCAAATCATCACAAAACTTCCAAAGCACTTAGCACTTAGAGCAAATTTAGCATTTCTTTTCTGTTTTCACTAGCGAGCTGCGACTCAACTAGGTTAGATCTAGGCGGCCGGACTAGCGGACCTTTCGACAGCTCTTGTAGCCGATTTCTTTACCCGTTGTTCACGCTCAAACGCGAATTCAGAAATAAGATCTTTTTCGCTCTATTTTTACGATTTTTATTTTGCAACTTTAAATTCCCATTGATTGTGTCGTGTGTGGCCCAGCAGATATCCGGGACCTTCAAGGAAGATCGGGTTAACTCGGTTTTCCTCCATAATTATTTATCGGAAATTGACGGTGTGAATTTTGGTTCCCACAGTTTGGCGCTAGAAGGAGGGGGGGGGGGTTACGGATCTATCTATCTCGCAACTGCACACGCTCGATCATGTCTACTGACGTCACCAAAGACCAGCCAACGCTAGACGGAACACCCGTCGATGCCAACATTGAGAAGACTCCAACTGGAGATACGTCCACAGTCACTGCCGATGCAAACACTGAGACGCTCAGACAGATGAAGGAACTTTTCGCCTCCGCCCAGGAGCGGGCGGAACAACAGGACAAGCTGATAACCTCGCTCGCAAAACAGGTCGGCACATTAACTGCGAGGAGCAAGCTGCCGCGCGGATCCACCAAGGCACGGCGCGGCAGAAGACTCGACTTCGGATCTCCCGGAGAACGAGAAAAATATGCCCCGAAAGAGTCCACTCCCGAGGAAACGGCTCCAAAAGGACAGCAAACGACTTCGCAGAACCTTCCACCCCCGGCTACGGGAAACAAGGAAAGCAACGTCGAGCGCATCAATCTGGATATCAGCGACCAACCGGATCCTTCCGATGAAGACGCTGACATCCACCCCAGGAGGACCCGAAGCAAGTCCGCTCGGCAGACGGTATCCTTCGAGAGGCCCATCACAGAAGAGGAGGAAGACCTCTAATGGATTGAGCAGGAAGAACTCGCGGAGGATCAAGTTGGATCCATCGCGACCAGCGCCGACAAACTCGGACAAACGCCGGTGGCAATGACGAGATCCATGATCTCCGCGAATCTCTCAAAAAGACCGTGGCCGAGGTGAAAGCAGTGAAATCGCAAATCCACCAGGCGACCAGTTCCGCCCCCGAGATCGATATACTTCTCGAGGAAGCACGGAAAACGCCATTCACCGCTCGGATCACGGAAACACGCATCTCAGACCCTGGGAAAATCAAAATCCCAGTCTACGACGGTACTACAGATCCTAAGGCGCACCTGCAGTCTTTACAGATCGCAATGGGTAGATGTAAACTCCCGGAGCGCGAACGAGACGCGGGTCATTTTCTTCTCTTCGTCGAACACCTCAAAGGTGCTGCGCTCGAATGGTTCTCCCGGCTCAAAAGAAATTCCATCGGAAGCTTCCGCCAATTGGCCTCGGCGTTTCTCAAATAATACTCCATGTTCATGGACAGAGAAACGTCCGACGTGGACCTATGGAGTCTAGATCAGAAGGAAGACGAATCGCTCCGCGACTTCATGCGAAGATTCAAACTGGTGATGGCCAGAATAACCGGCATCAGCGACAATGTCGCAATCGACGCCCTGAGAAAAACTCTCTGGTATAAGTCGAAGTTTCAAAAGTGGATATTACTGGAAAAGCCGTGGACAATCCAGGATACTCTCCACAAAGCAACGGACTTCATCATCATGGAGGAAGAGATGAAGCTTCTATCGCAGAAGCACGGATCGCAGAAAACCGCATCCAAGAAGAAACCCTCTCGTAACGACAAGTACGTCCATCACGAAGGGGAAGACGCCCAAGGCAAAACCTCCGGAAACACCTGGACCAGGAACCAGTACAAGGATAATTCCTACTACGAGTTCCACGAAACCAGAGGACACTCCACGGCAAACTGTAAAGTTCTCGGCGCCCGGCTCGCCGCAAAGCTCCTCACCGGCGAACTATCAAAGGTCAAGAGTATAAAGGACTTGCTACTGGACTCCGACCGCCCAAAGACCAACAAAACTGTCTCCGAGGACCGCGCGACCGAAAATCAATCGAGTGAAAAGCGCGGAAGGAGACAGGACGACCAAGGAAACAACAGCAGTCGCCAGAGTGTAAACATGATCATCGGAGGATCGCAGTTTTACCAAGACTCTGTCTCGTCGATAAAAGCCTACGGACGAAAAGCCGAGACGAGTTCCAACTGGTTTCCGGATAGCGATATTCCCAACCACACGATCGTTTTCGAGGAACAGGAAACTGTTGGAATAGACAAACCTCATTGCGATCCTTTGGTTATCGACCTTGTAATCCAGGATCTCGAAGTCGGCCGCATCCTCGTCGATTAAGGAAGTACGGTCAACGTCATCATCCGCGACACCCTCTACAGGATGAAGATCCCATTTGGGGAAGTCGTCCCTGAGCCAAAACCTTTGACTGGGTTTTCGGGAGTCACTTCCATGACCCTCGGGAGAATTAAGCTCCCAGTCATGGAAAAGGAAGTCACAAAGATCGTCGAGTTTGCAGTAGTCGACAACCCGGCCATCGACAATGCCATCATGGGAACCCCTTGGATCAACTCCATGAAGGCAGTACCATTCACATATCACCTCGGCATCAAATTTCCGACTCCAACCGGAACCGCAGTAATCTGGGGTGGTCAGAAACAATCGAGACTCTGTTACCTAGCCGAGTTCAAACTGCGAAAAGATCGGAACGCCCCTGCGGCCAACCCGAAACGAGAAAAGGAATCACACAGCATTCTTGAGGACTCAAAAAGGGATGATCCAGAATCATCCGAACAGGCAACGATTCAAGACAGCAACAAAGTCTCTGAGTCCATCGCCGTAAAAGCAGACAGCTCGACCCCCGCAGAAACCACCGATCCGACCAGCACGATCGGAACGGCAATGCACGGGGAGTATAAATGTCTGCGGCAACTATCAGAACTACGATATGGCTTGATCCTCGAAAGAGGTACGTAGGCAGCTCGTCGGAACCCGGCAAGTTCAGCTATCCCCCTCACCAAAAGGGGGGGGACTGGGTATGTATACTCCTATACTCCCACAAAAACGCGAAATATCCGCACATGTACTCGAACTTTTCGAAATTTTTTAATAAAATTCTTTCTATCTTTTATGCTCACTTAACGCGTAAACACTTCGGAAAAACGAAAATCATATCTTCAAAAGAAACGCGAGACGTCGCAACTTCTGAAAAAGATAACAAAACTCGTATCATCCGCTAAAACAGTCCACCTGCGAATTAAAAATAACTTACGCCCGTCGATTGGCCCCGACGGACGCACACTGATACGTTATCAATACAAACTCGTAGTCTGACCTACAAGGTCCTCTTACATCCGACAAGGTTATCATAGTGCGCTATACAAGAAACCCAAAATTTTGGTTTAGCGTCTCGGATAAACTCCGAAGAAAGCTCGATTCTTTTAACACAAGTCATATAAGCCGGCGGCTAGTCGCGGACTTTAAACGAAAAGAATCAGGAAGAAATCACTAACAGGTAAAACGAGAACCGATCAGTCATCGCACAGCCTTAAAGCTAAGAGTAAGCCTAGGTCTTGCCCTAAACCCAGGCTTGCTGGATCTTGACATCTCACAGACATAGTATCGTATACGAGATCTCAAAACATGTCT
Organism: Brassica juncea; assembly: GCA_018703725.1. Classification (NCBI taxonomy): domain Eukaryota; kingdom Viridiplantae; phylum Streptophyta; class Magnoliopsida; order Brassicales; family Brassicaceae; genus Brassica; species Brassica juncea. The sequence continues at coordinate 28,908,553 of CM031942.1, read as the reverse complement.
CTTATCGCTTACACCTAAAACGCTCGCTAAAAAGTAGCATACGGACCAAGCGACAAAAAAGAGTTAGGATACGAAGTGACAACTCGCAATCTTTCCTCTACACTTGACGAAAGTATAAATCAAAACAAAAGACGAAATCTCGCAAATTTTCATATTCATAAGGCCGCAAAAACGGCTGGATTCTAAGCCACCAACGGCCAGTCCCAAAAAACATAAGAATGCAACCTCCAACGGTCGCAGAATAAACTCCTAAAAACGGCCACACACGGCCAAACATATGACTCACAAAAGAAAGTCAACATCGAGAAATCCAGACACAGAAATCCCGAATGAACCCGCAGGCTGGTCCACTTCCTCGTTCACACCTTGGGCGTTCTCACCACCCTCGGCGTTCTCATCAGCTCCGGCCTCCACCGTATCCTCGGAAACCTCGATAGGCTCCCATAGTCTCCGGACTCTTTCTTCGACTGGAGGAACCAAGGACTCAGCATGAGCACACTCGGCCATGAAGTCCTTCATCTCAGAAATCTTGGAATCAAAGGAGAAATCCGGGTTCTGAGACTTGTAAAGATTTACGACCGAGCCCCGGCACTCGCGGAAATCGCCAACAAACTCCTGAGTATCTTTAAAACCTTGAAACTCAGCATCAAACGATTCCGCCCGTCTCGCCACCTTGGCTGCGACCATTCTCCTTCCTCTCCTTTCCGCCCGAACAAGGGCTCGAGCATGAAGCTCAGCTTGCTTTGCGTTCTGCGCCTTTATGTGGGAACCGAAATTCACACCGTCAATTTCCGATAAATAAGATTGCGGAGGAAAGCCAAGTAAACCCGACTTTCCTTGAAGGTCTGGATTCTCTGCGTTGCCACACGAAATCGATAAAGTAAACAGAAGACAAAAAATGGGAATTGAAATATTTGCCCGAAGGCGTTTCATTAGATAAGAGAAACGAGTACAAGGATTCTCCGAAAGACAAAGAGATTTGCGATTTAAAGAAAAAGATAGAGTTTGCAGGCAGCCAAACGTCCTAAGCCTTGCTCCGCTAGTCTAACCACCTAAACCCTAGTTCTTCTAAGCTAGCAGGATGCTCTAAGTCTAATTCTTGGATTTTTGGGATGCTCTTCTCCTCTGCTCTTGCTCTCCTTATATACCCACTCCTAGGTCGGTTTGCCTTAGGATGATGGGCCTCGCCTTTGGGCCCAAGCTTATCTCTTCAGGAAATGTTCCATTTTCGTCGGTCTTCGTAATCATCCTCAAGTTTTCCGCTATCTTTCGATGACTTGATGTTTATCCGACGTTTCGGGAAATCGGATAAACCGTCATAGGCTGATTGGGCCTGAATTCTGAAAAATCGTAAGTAAGTCTGTGGACTTGTCTTAAGTCGTTAAACGTTTTATACGATTTCTCGGAAAGACTATTTTTCTCGTAAAATAAACCGTATAGCCTAAAGGATCGATGTTCAAGTTTAATCGACCTTGTTTTATATAATATCTTCTACGAGAAATCCAATCCTTCTAGTTTTTGTCGTAAAACATCGAGGACGATTCCAATCGAGTCGAAGGATGTTTATTCCATACCCGTGATCGTCCCAAGCTCACGATGATTGATCCAAACAAGCCAAGATGGGATCAGACCGAACACGATGGGACCGAGACCAGGACGAGGGCCGTCGACCGGCGCCAGGCCGGGGTGCCGCCGGCGCCAGGCTGGCCCGCGTGACGGGTGCCGCCGGCGCCAGGCCGGGGTGCCGCCGGCGCCAGGTCGGGGTGCAGCCGGCGCCAGGCCGGCCCGCGTGGCGCGTGCCGCCGGCGCCAGGCCGGCCCGCGTGACGGGTGCCGCCGGCGCCAGGCCAGCCCGCGTGACGGGTGCCGCCGGCGCCAGGCCGTGGTGCCGCCAGCGCCAGGCTGAAGATCTCGGCGAGGGCTTCGATTTGATATCTTGATCATTTTCTGGTTCCTCACGGTTTGAGAGAATGATCTCTTCGAAGTTTCGAGGCAGATTCTTTTGTGTTTAGGGTTTTTGTGGTGATCGAATCTTGATGTCCTTGGGCGAGCGGACCGATCTTTCCGGGGACTCTCGTCCGCGCACGCCCGTTGTCTTCCGATCTCACAGAGAGTGGACATTCTAATTTGAGAAAATCTCGTATAACTTCTTTTCAAATTATCCGAGACTTTTTGTTTCAAGAAATACTTTCTAGAGACTTTCAGTCATTGATTCCGTCGTGACCGATTGATGATAGAACTTTTCAGGTTCTAATCAAATGATGTAGTATATAAGATTGTCTAACCAGTCCTAAGTGACAATGAAACAGAGGGAATGAGGATTAGAGAGAATTATGATTAAACTAGGCCTATGCTCAATCTAAATGCAACCATTAGAGAGAATGATGATTAAACTAGAACAATAAGCAAAATGCAACAAAAAGCAAAACTTTCTTTCTTATGAGGAGAATGAGACCCATGGGTATAGGGACTTGATATCAAATGATTAAGTTTCAATCCAAGATGCTAACTTTTCAATCAATCTAATCCTTATGCCTAGACAACGAAACTAAGCAAGCTCTATCCCTAGATGAATGCTCTTTTGCAATGATCACCCAAGTACACCAAATCCCTTTGGCTGTAATGATCAAAGCAAACAATGAGAAAGAGTCTAATAGCAATCCTAGCCTCTATGACAACTAATCCCTTAGGCAAAGCAAGCTAAAAGCATAGATGAGTTGGTTCAGGCATTTCATAGAACACCTTCCGGGCATGAAATGCCTATAGCTCTATGTTTGAGAGGCCAACTCAAATATAGCTTTAAAAACACCAAACCTATGCAAGGAACTGATAGATCTAACAATAGACACCTTGGATCTAACTTAATCACTCTCTATCACCCTAACCCATGGATCTTAGAAGGATCTACTCACTAATCCACATGCTTAATCTTAAACCCATTAGAGATTCAAGCTTAAACATATAGAGAAAGAAAGGATATGAAATCAAACAATCCAGAGCACAAAGACAAGATGAGATTATGAATCAAGATGAAACTTTACTCAAGAGGTTTATGTGTTCTTAGATAGAAAATGAGATAAGATCCCCATTAGGGATTACAATGATACTTATAGTTAGGCTTAAAAGCCCTAGAAATATAGATTAAGATTACTAAAAAGTCCTTAAGCCAAATAGGTCTAGACCAATAGGAATGAGGTAGAAAACTCGGTCAGGGTAGAATCAGAACCATTCAACCCGGTCAGGGTTACCCGGCCGTCCAGCAGGCTGTGTTCTTTGCTCCGTCCGGGCTCCAGGCCGTCCGTCTCACCCCGGCCGTCTCACCCCGGTCTTCAGCGCCTTCTTCATGACCGGGTACTCCTAGCCGGACATGCCACCCCGGTCGTCCTCGGTCTGGACGCATCACGTTCTCCCGTCCGGGTGCTCGTACCCGGACGCGTCTCTCCGGGCGTCCACCAGTCTTCATCGTCCGGCTGTGTGTAGCCGGACGTGCTTCCCCGGACTTGCTTGGCTCGGACGCGCTTCGTTCATCCGTCCGGGTGTGTGTAGCCGGACGTGCTTCCCCGGACGTGCTTGGCTCGGACGCGCCTTGTTCGTCCGTCCGTCCGGGTGTGTGTAACCGGACGTGCTTCCCCGGACGTGCGTGGCTCGGACGCGCCTTGTTCGTCCGTCCGGGTGTGTGTAGCCGGACGTGTCTCCCCGGCCATCCAGCAGTCCTCATTGTCCGGGTATGTGCAGCCGGTCAAGGCTACCCGGTCCGACCCTCTTCTCTTAGTTTTACTTCTCTTCTTATAGCCATTCTTGATTCTTCACTTCTTTTTGGGTCACAAAGTCTCCAAACACCACAAATCTCACCAAAACATGCTCCAACACCTGATAGGGACAAATGAATGCAAAATGATCCTAGACAAGCCTACAACTAAGGGAATGCAATAAAAAGATGACTAAATACATGAAAATATGCAAGACATCAACTCCCCCACACTAGTCCTTTACTTGTCCACAAGTGAACTAGTAAGGACTAAGGAGGAGAGGTTTGAAGGAGGGGACTCATAGCCAAAAGAATGCTCTTCTTAGTTCTCAACTTGATAACCTTATATAAACATACCAAGTAGCAGGAGCAAAAACTCAATCCAACTCTAACTTAACAAGGCCTATCTTAACTCCTTTGATCCCTACACTTACTCATCATGAATCCACAACCCACAATTCCATTTGCCCTCTAACAATCATTAAGCAAACTCAAAAGACTTCTTGCAAATGGTCAAATGGTCCAAGTCATTTGGTTTGGTGGTAGAAGGTTTTATTCAAGTGAAACAAGGGGTTCAAAGGGATCTTTCAAGGGGTGGTTCACTCTCAAAACAAGTAGCCTTGACATTGCACATAATATATCTAAGAAAGGGATCAACTCATGCCCAAATACATAAATTACATCCTTATTCCCAAATACATAAATTACATCCTTATTCCCAATGCCAAAATACCACTCACATCTCTCACCCAAGGATTTCCCCCAAATATTCAAGATATTTTCTCATTTGAAACTCTTTCTTAATGAAGTCTACAAGGGAATTTTCACATTTTAAACTCTTTTCAGCTCTTTCTAGATATTGCTAGCCCCCTTTCATTATTATTTTTTTTTTCTTTTTTTTTTTTCTTCTTTTTTTTTTTTTTTTTTTTTTTATGGGGGCCAAGACTTTTTAACAACTTGGAGCTTATAATCCTTCATTCCTCTTATCCCTTCTAGACTTAATCACTTATAACAATAGAGTCTCATGAGTCAACCTTTTCTTTCATAAACCTTTCAATTTCCCAAGATCATACCATACCACACTCACCCCCATCCTAGAAGCTAGACATTATGAGTGTCTAATCTAGCTAAAATGGAGACCAAGCACTGTCGTTCCCAATACTCTCAACATTATGCACATGTAAAGCTTTCCAAAGAAGGCCTCACTCAACAAATAATGAAAGCTTGAAAGGAGGTAAGGGTTTTAGGGTGTGGAGTGCCACTTGAGCTTGTCCAAAAAGATAGGCAAAGAATGGGAGGGACAACTCAAGTGTTCTATCCATGGCTTAGTACACAAGGGACCATGAGCAAGAGACTAGAGTCTAAATATGACAGGATCAAACTTCAAAGAGATAGCATCAATCAATCAAATAAGCTTTAGGAAGAGATTTCAAGGCAAAAAGTTTACAAGCTATCCTAAGATTGCTCAAGCTACTTACTATGCTTACAAAGGGTATCACTTTAAGAACTTAGCATGAGCATCTTTTCAAGGCAACTATCATCCTTGTCCCCTTATGCATGATGCAACCTATATGATGATTTTTTCTTTCTTTTTTTTATGCAAGTGAATGATCTAGACTCAATCCTAATGCAACTACATGATTCTTTTTGTGCTTTTCAAATTTTTCAAATTTTTATGGCTTTTCTATGCAATAACTATCTACAAATGCATGCTTATGACATAAAACACAAGATGATCAGCAACTTGGCACCTCCCCCACACTTAATTCACACAGTCTCTGTGTTTGTTAAATGTTGAGAAGGGCCCAAAGAAAGAAAAATAAAACTAAATGAAATGATGAATGGTATATACAATGATAGGGTGTTGGAGTACCTCTATGGAGCATGGGATGAGGCTGATGCCCCTCCCTCAGAGTCTTCTTCATCAGCAGTGGTGCTAAGGGATGTTGACTTGTTTCCGGACTCGGATGGGGCGATGTAGGGGTTCCTCAAACGGCGGAGAGCTTGCTTGCTGGATTGTGGTGCAGAGGAGTAAATAAGTGGCTGAGGAGGGGGTGCATTGAGAGCATCAAGATCAAAGTCCTCAGCCTTGCAGCCAGCTACAGCCCCCCTAGCTAGAACATCAGCCACTTTCTTCAATAACCGGGCTGAAACTTCAGCTTGCCTCTTCACAGTCCTTTTCAGCTCTTTGCACTTGTTGGTGAGCTTGAAAATGGTCCTATCTTGAGCCTTGTTCCACCTCTGGAGGATTCTAATGTGGTCATGAGCCTGGCGTAGGGGTCCAAGGGGCAGGACACTTGTGCAATGCTCAAGCTTGTAACGAGGAGGGCCAAAGATATGAGCAGTGGTGCTTCTGGTGTACTCCTCGTCATAAGCATGGTTCTTTCTTACCGCTTTATCACCCTTAGGCAATGTAATTAGGCAAAGAGGTCCATGACTCCTAAGGAGGTGTTCCTCACTGATGTCAAAACTGATATCTCCTGAAGTGCTCAAGGAAGTGAGGTGTGGGCTAGGAAGCAGTAGCTCAGCCTTCTTGCCACCCCTTGAGTAAGAGTAGACACATTTTCCATTAAACCTTCCACTTAGAAATTGAGCCTTCCTCAGGTAAGCTCCATCCAAGAAAGTAGGACTTACTCCATCTTCACCCAAATCAATCCCTTGGTAAGCTATTAATGGTGTTATCCAGCCACCAATACCAATCAGAGGCTCGGAGTCACGGTTTGTCCAAGCCCAGCTCTTGTAGTGCATGAGGCGCTGTACAAGGAAACCAACCATACCAAACTCTGAGTAGAAATCATCCAGGACACTAGGGAGCTGAGGAGAGGAAACAAAGTGGCGGGCGGTTTGGTGAAGGAATCTCAACTCGTCTCCAGAAACATTCCCTACTTCCTTCTTCTGGAAAAGGGTGTGGTTAAGCAACCTGTGGAGGTAGCGTATAGTGGGATGCCTAATAGCTCCATTCTTCTCCTTCTTTTGGCCCCCTTTTCCTTGTCCTGTCAATAAGGTCCACATTGATTCAGTAATGGTCTTCTCCTTAGGGGCTGTCTTGAGTGTTGGAAGTGAAGGGTTTTTCTGATCCTCAAGGTCAAGAACTTCACTAATCTCTTTGAAAGACATGGAGTACACCTCACCCTCAATCTTGAATTTGATTTCTCTCCATCCTTGCTGTGCATGCTTGGAAGTATGAAAAGTTGCTTCTAGTGTAGCCAAGAATTGGCAAGAGACTTCTTTGTGAGTGGGGTAAACTGCTGAGTAGAGGCTGCCCACCTTCATGTGCTGAAGCATTTCTTCAACATCATCATCAAGGTACAGCTCTTGCAAAATCATCTTATGAACAAATCTTGTGGGAACCCAAGCAATACCATTCCTCAAAAAGTCTAGCAGCTCATCTTCAGTAGGTGTCTTGGACCTATCCCTCTTGTCATACTTTGATTTAGGATCAGCAGGCTCATCACTAGAAGATATCTCATCCTCTTCACCTTCATTTTCTGCAATCATTGGTTTCTTGCCTTGCTTCTTTGCTCTAGCCCTTGCCAACTTCTCCTCCTTGTTGTGCTGGTTAAGGCTCTCTACAACTTCTTGCACAGGGTCTGGTGTTCTCCTAGGTGGAGTCATAACCCTCATAGTGTGAGCAAGGGTATGATCACCATTGTTGCTTGTCTTTTCAATCACAAGAGCTTCCATACAAGAATTTCTTGGTGCCTTAGCTCTCTTTGGAGGAGCCTGCATGTGAGTACCATCAGCCTCATTGTCTCCAACAGCTAATCTCTTTCCATCCCTGTTTGCTTGCTTGTGAGCACCATCAGCCACACCCTGATCAGCAACAACTTTCTTCCCATCTTTCTTGGCTTGGTTGTGAGCACTTTCAACCACACTCTTATCAACCACAACTTTCTTCCCATCTTTCTTGGATTGTGCCTTCTTCCTTAGCAGAGCCAAGGCTTGCTGGCGGCGTTATTCCTCTGAACCAGGCTGTGAACCCAAGGATTTCCCAAACTGAGCAGTGTGTCTTGCTGCACGCTCTTTCTTCTCAACTTCAAGATCAGCTTCATTCTTTCGCCCCATTGGTACCTGAAACTTTAGACCTTGGAAAAGAGTAAGCTTGAGAAGGAAAAAGCTTTCAATATGAGGAAAATGATCAAAAGCATATGAATTACAACTCCAATGATCAAATGCTCACAAGAAATGACTTTTTAAGCAAAAGGCTTTAGAACAACTTAGAGGATTCTCATGCTCAATTTTTTTTTTTTTTTTTTTTATGAGCAAAAAGAATCTCTAAGAATCAAAACCACTCAATTTAGCACAATCAAGCTTAAAATGGCCTAAATTGAAGTTCTCCATCAACCTAGCATCCAATCTAACCCAAGAACAACCCTAAACAAGCACTTTATGAAAAACTCCCAAATCTCATGAACCCTAATTTTTCAAAGTTCAAATTAATCTCAATTCCACCATGAAATCAACTACCCAGCATGATATATGAGCATTCTCTAGTCTAATTTACAAGAATCTAGCAAGAAAAGGCTCAAATTTCAAGTTCAAAATTTTAGGGTTCATGAGGGTTACGAATTTGAACTTAAAGATATCATACCTTGCTTTGGATGAAGGATAAAGATGAAGAGATTCAAGGAATTAGACCTTGGGGAAGAAGGCTTGGATGTGGGAAAAAGAATTTTGTGATTTGGTTGAGATTTAACAAAGATATGGGGATTTTAGTTCTTGGAGGCTAGAGAGGATTTTGATGTAAGGAAGAAGATGAAATGAGGAGAGAGAGGGTGGCTTAGGGTTTTAAGAGGTTTCTGGGTCGGGTTAATGGGTGTTCGGGTCAGGGTAGGTCGGGTTTGGGCTTGAAAAGGAAGAGAAACCTTACCTGGGTCGCGGTTGTGTCGGGCACGGGCGTGGGGCTCCATCGGGTCAGTGCGTGGGTCCTGGAGAACGACCGGGTAGCTCACCCCGGACGGTCGTCCCCAGTCCGCCTTGCTTTCTTCACGTCCGGGTTCCGTTACCCGGACAGGACGTCCCCGGACCATCCGTCCGTCTGCTTATGCCTTCTTCACGTCCGGGTTCTGTTACCCGGACAGGACGTCCCCGGACCATCCGTCCGTCTGCTTATGCCTTCTTCCTTGCTGCTTCACGACCGGGTGCCCTTACCCGGACAGGCCACCCCGGTCCTGCTCCACCTTTTCTTTTCTTTTTTTTTTTTTTTATGCATGCTTCCTCCATCTCAAGACTTTATCCAACCCATTCCCAAGCTCTCACCATCCTCCAAATGATTTATTGTTGAAAAAGAACAAATCCTAATGCAATATTTACAAGGATAACCATGGGACTTCCTCCCAAGTGAGCTTGTTTAAAGTCACTAGCTTGACTTTGCCTCCTTTGAGGTTAGGCAAGGGGAGCATCAGAGAGTGGGGTTGATGTCCCATCCTCCTTTGGTACTGTGGCCATGTATTCCTTGAGTCTTTGGCCATTCACTGTGAAGTCTCCACCATCCTTGTTCCAAAGCACAATGGCTCCATAGGGTCTCACTTCTTTGATCACAAATGGACCAAACCACCTTGACTTTAGCTTTCCTGGAAATAACTTCAGTCTAGAATTGTAAAGAAGCACTTGATCTCCTGCCTTGAACTCTCTCTTGAGGATGTGCCTGTCATGGAAGGCCTTTGTCTTTTCCTTGTAGATCCTTGAGTTCTCAAAGGCATCCATCCTTATCTCATCCAGCTCATTGAGTTGAAGAAGTCTCTTCTCCTTTGCACACTTGATGTCAAAGTTCAGAAGCTTCACAGCCCACAATGCCTTGTATTCAAGCTCAACTGGCAGGTGGCAAGACTTTCCATAGACAATGTTGAAGGGAGTGGTGCCTAGAGGAGTCTTGAATGATGTTCTATATGCCCAAAGAGCATCATCAAGCTTGGCTGACCAATCCTTCCTCTTGGTTCCTACAACCTTTTCCAAGATCCCCTTGATTTGCTTGTTGGAGACTTCCACTTGGCCACTAGTTTGAGGGTGGTAGGGTGTTGCAACCTTGTGCTTTACTCCATTCCTCTTGAGAAGACTCTCAAATACCTTGTTGATGAAGTGTGAACCTCCATCACTTATGACCATTCTTGGAGCTCCAAATCTTGGGAAAATAGTGCTCTTGAACATTTTGACCACTACTCTTGAATCATTTGTAGGACTTGCTATTGCTTCCACCCACTTTGATACATAGTCAACAGCCACCAAGATGTATTTGTTGCCATAGGAAGAAGGGAAGGGTCCCATGAAATCAATCCCCCAAACATCAAACACTTCCACTTCAAGGATTGGGTTTTGAGGCATCTCATTCCTTTTAGTAATGTTCCCACTCCTTTGGCAAGAGTCACATCTTGAAATGAAGTCTTGTGAGTCCCTGAACATGTGTGGCCACCAGAATCCAGCTTGTAACACCTTTGAGACAGTCTTGAATGGAGCAAAATGGCCTCCATAGGAAGATCCATGGCAATGTGAGATGATTCCTTTAACTTCTTCTTCAGCCACCACTCTTCTATAAATCTGATCCTTGCATAGGGTGTAGAGGTAAGGTTCATCCCAATAGTATCTCTTCAAATCTTTGTAGAACTTCTTCTTCTCATACCCTGCAAGCCCCAATGGTTCTTTTCCAGTGGCTAAGTAGTTAACCAAATCAGCATACCAAGGTCCGTTCTCTTCAGCTGCCTTAACCTCTTCAATCTTTTTTCCAGTCTCAATGACTGCTACCACTGACATGATGGCTAAGACATGCTCTTCTCTGAGGCTCTCATCCATAGGGATTCCACCTTCAATTCTCAACCTGGACAAGTGATCAGCAACTCCATTCTCAATCCCTGGCTTGTCTCTAATCTCCAAGTCAAATTCTTGAAGCAAAAGGATCCACCTTAGTAGTCTTGGCTTGGCATCCTTCTTTGCTAGGAGGTGTCTCAAAGCTGCATGATCAGTATACACAATGACCTTAGAACCCACCAGGTAGCTTCTGAATTTTTCAAAGGCGAAGACAATGGCCAGCATCTCTTTCTCTGTTGTGGCATACTTCATCTGTGCATCATTCAAGGTTTGGCTAGCATAATAAATCACATGAGTTTTGCCATCCTTCTTCTGCCCCAGGACAGCCCCAACAGCAAAATCACTAGCATCACACATTATGTCAAAGGGGAGATCCCAATCAGGTGGTTGAACAATGGGAGCACTAACAAGGTCACCCTTTATCTTTTTGAAAGCCTCAAGACAATCTTCATCAAAGCTGAAAGCAGCCTCCTTGCACAGCAACTTGGTCATTGGTCTAGAAATCTTTGAGAAGTCCTTGATGAATCTTCTATAGAACCCAGCATGGCCAAGGAAGCTCCTGATGTCTTTCACTGTCTTTGGTGGTGGCAAGCTGACCATCACCTCAATCTTAGCCTTGTCCACTTCAATGCCCTTTTCTGAAATCTTGTGTCCAAGCACAATCCCCTCTTTGACCATGAAATGACACTTCTCCCAATTCAGCACTAGGTTGGTGTCTTCACATCTCTGTAGGACCCTGCACAAGTTGGACAAACAAGCAGAAAACGAAGATCCGTAGACAGAGAAATCATCCATGAATACCTCCACTATATCCTCAATGAGATCCGAGAAGATAGACATCATGCACCTTTGAAAGGTTGCTGGAGCATTACATAACCCAAATGGCATCCTTCGATAAGCAAAGGTGCCATAGGGGCATGTGAATGTTGTCTTCTCTTGATCATTGGGGTGTATGGGGATTTGGAAGAACCCTGAATACCCATCAAGAAAACAATAGAAAGGATGATTTGCAAGTCTCTCAAGCATTTGATCAATGAATGGCAATGGGAAGTGATCCTTTCTAGATGCTGAGTTGAGCTTTCTATAATCAATACACATCCTATGGCCAGTTATGGTTCTAGTTGGTATCAATTCATCCTTGTCATTTTTAACCACAGTGATACCACCCTTCTTTGGAACTACATGCACAGGAGATACCCATTTAGAATCTGAAATAGGGTAGATAACACCAGCATCTAAGAGCTTGAGAATCTCCTTCTTTACAACATCTTTAAGGTTAGGATTCAACCTCCTTTGATGTTCTATAGAAGTCATTGATTCATCTTCTAGATGTATCCTATGCATGCACAAAGAAGGTGATATCCCCTTAATATCATCTAGTGAGTATCCAATTGCTTTTCTAAACCTTTTATGTGCATTTAAAAGTTGAGAAAGCTCAAGTTCAGTAAGTTCACTACTCACAATGACAGGATATGACTCATTAGGGCCTAGAAATGCGTACCTTACAACATGGGGAAGAGGTTTCAGCTCCACTTTTGGTGCCTTGAGCTCACTCCAATCATCTTGTTGGGTGTTCTCTTCATGAGTGGCTGGCATAGCTTGGTGCACCTCTTGTTTGAGCTCCTCATACTGGCCTCTATCAACAATCTTCTTTCGAGAATCCAGCATGGCTGCAATAGCCTCACTCTCTTTGTTCTCAACCACTTGGACCTCTTTATCCACCGTCAAAGCATGCTGCAAAGGGTCCTCTATTGGCAACTCTCCAAGTGCCAATTCCTCAAGGAGCTCATCAGCAAGAGCTTCCATCTCCTCTATGTAAAATACTTGCCCTTGCACAGTTGACCTCTTCATTACCTCATTGAAATCAAAATGGAGAGTGTGCTCTTTCCCCAAATGAAGATCAATCTTGCCTTCCTTAACATTGATAAGGGCTCCTGCTGTGGCTAAGAATGGTCTTCCAAGGATCAAGGGGTCTCTAGCCTCTTCATCCATCTCAAGAACAACAAAATCAGTGGGAATTTCACAATTTCCAATCATCACAGGGAGGTCTTCAAGGATACCAATGGGGAATTTGACTGAGCGGTCAGCAAGCACCAAAGAGAGTTTGCACTTCTTGTACTGGTTGAACCCAAGCTTCTTGACAACAGATAGAGGCATGAGACTGACACTAGCTCCCAAATCACATAGACATCTCTCAAACATCAAAGGACCAATGGCACAAGGTAGGGTAAAACAGCCTGGATCCTCTAGCTTCTTAGGGATTGTCAATCTCTGGATGATGGCACTGCACTCATGAGTAAGAACCATCATGCCTTCCATTTCCTTCTTCTTGGCAGCCACAGCATCCTTCAAGAACTTGCTTTATTGAGGGACAAGCATGAAGGCATCAATGATTGGCATTGTAACTTGAACTTCACTCAATTGCTTCTCAAAGAGTGCTTTGTACTTCTCCAAAAGTTGCCTCTTGAATCTTCCAGGAAATGGCAGCTTAGGTTCATAGGGAGGAGGAACAAAAGAAGACTCTTTTGTTGGAGTGGCAACTTCACCATGTTTTGGTGTTTTTTTCTCTTCTCCAACCTTTCCTTTACCCTTAGCTTCAACAATCTTTTCTAGAATCTCCTCATCAACTTTCTCATCCACAATCACAACATCATCATCAATGTTGATAGCCACCCCCCCCCCCCCCCCCCCCACTTAGTTTCTCACCATCCTTGGGGAGAGTTCTTGGAGGTAGCTCTCTACCACTTCTCAAAGTGATTGCCTTCATTGGTTCTTTGGGGTTTTGCTCTGGCTTTCCTGGTAATGTTCCTTGTGGCGACTTGGCTGAGAGTTCATTGAAGCAAACTGATTCTCCAAAGCTCTAATCTTGTTGTTTAGCTCAGTGTAGCTGCTGTCAATCTTGGAGTGAACAGTCTTGAACTCATGGCCAATGTCTTTGGCTGCTCTAGCTTGACCTTCCAATAGTTGTTTGAACATAGCTTCCATAGATGAATCTGGGGCTTTAGCTTGGGAGGAGCTACCTTGAGCTTGAGTAGATTGATTGCCATGGTTTGCAAAACCAGGAGGAGGATTCTGCCTAGGCTGGTAGTTCCCTTGCTGAGTGTTTTGCTTTGGTTGATAGCCTCCTTGCTGGTTGTTAGGGTAAGACCTTTGCTGGTAATTGTTGTACTGAAAGTTAGGCTCCTTCCTGTACCAAGAACCATTGTTGTTGATGAAGCAAAGCTCTTCTTGCCCTTCTAACCCTTCAACTTCATTAACCTTAGGAGGAGTTTCTTGATTTGGACCACCCACAAAGTGAATCTGCTCCTGCTTGGCTTGGTTAGCAATCAGCAAGTCTATCTTCTCTTGCAAGGATTTTATTTCCTTCTTGGTCTGGTTGTCATCAGCTCTGGTTGTTCTATCAGCCCTGTCATGTTCTCCACTGTAAACTGAATCACTCTTGACCATGTTGTCCACCAGCTCCTCAGCATCTTCTTCAGACCTGCCCAGGAAGAAACCATTGCTTGCTGTATCCAATCTTGCTCTGAACTCAGGAAGGGCACCTCTATAGAATGTGCTCAGCAAACTCTCCTTTGAGAAGCCATGGTGTGGGCACTTAGCTTGATATCCCTTGAACCGTTCCCATGCTTCACTAAAGCTTTCCAAGTTCTTCTGCTGGAAACTAGAGATCTCATTCCTCAGCTTGGCTGTCCTTGATGTGGAGAAGAAATTCTCCCAGAAGGCCTTCTTACAATCATCCCAAGTAGTGATGGAGTCACTAGGTAGAGATTTCTCCCATTGGCGTGCCTTGTCTCCTAGAGAGAATGGAAACAACTTGAGCTTGAAGGCATCTTCTGACACACCATTGGTCTTAGACAAGCCACAATAGCTATCAAACTTGTCCAAGTGATCAAATGGATCTTCTACAGCCAAGCCATGGTACTTGTTGTTCTCAATCACACTCAACAAGCCTGACTTGATCTCAAAGTTGTTAGCTTCCACAGCTGGTGCTCGGATGCCCGTCCTGTTGCCATGAATGTGAGGACGGTCATATGTGCCAATGGCTCTAGCTGGCCGCTGTGGGTGTTGTTGTTGCTGGCGCTGTGGTATTAGGTTGTCAGCTCCTTGACCATTGCCATCTTGGGGTTGATGATCATCCATCTCAAACCCCAATCTCTGAATATGAGCCTGTTGCTCCTCTTTTCTTCTCCTTCTTGCTATTTCCCTCTCAAGTGTAGCTATCTCTTCAACAGTGGGAAACAGGTTAGTTGCACCCCTGCTTCTTGTGTTCATACACCTGAAAATCAAAGGAAGATGCAAAAGGAGAATCAATATCACAAGAAAAGAAAAATGATTTAGTCTCAAGCAAGTGACTAAATCCCAATGTCACAATCAACTTAGAATTTGGCAACGGCGCCAATTTGATGATAGAACTTTTCAGGTTCTAATCAAATGATGTAATATATAAGATTGTCGAACCAGTCCTAAGTGACAATGAAACAGAGGGAATGCAAGCCTATGCTCAATCTAAATGCAACCATTAGAGAGAATGATGATTAAACTAGAACAATAAGCAAAATGCAACAAAAAGCAAAACTTTCTTTCTTATGAGGAGAATGAGACCCATGGGTATAGGGACTTGATATCAAATGATTAAGCTTCAATCCAAGATGCTAACTTTTCAATCAATCTAATCCTTATGCCTAGACAACAAAACTAAGCAAGCTCTATCCCTAGATGAATGCTCTTTTGCAATGATCACCCAAGTACACCAAATCCCTTTGGCTGTAATGATCAAAGCAAACAATGAGAAAGAGTCTAATAGCAATCCTAGCCTCTATGACAACTAATCCCTTAGGCAAAGCAAGCTAAAAGCATCGATGAGTTGGTTCAGGCATTTCATAGAACACCTTCCGGGCATGAAATGCCTATAGCTCTATGTTTGAGAGGCCAACTCAAATATAGCTTTAAAAACACCAAATCTATGCAAGGAACTGATAGATCTAACAATAGACACCTTGGATCTAACTTAATCACTCTCTATCACCCTAACCCATGGATCTTAGAAGGATCTACTCACTAATCCACATGCTTAATCTTAAACCCATTAGAGATTCAAGCTTAAACATATAGAGAAAGAAAGGATATGAAATCAAACAATCCAGAGCACAAAGACAAGATGAGATTATGAATCAAGATGAAACTTTACTCAAGAGGTTTATGTGTTCTTAGATAGAAAATGAGATAAGATCCCCATTAGGGATTACAATGATACTTATAGTTAGGCTTAAAAGCCCTAGAAACATAGATTAAGATTACTAAAAAGTCCTTAAGCCAAATAGGTCTAGACCAATAGGAATGAGGTAGAAAACTCGTTCAGGGTAGAATCAGAACCATTCAACCCGGTCAGGGTTACCCGGCCGTCCAGCAGGCTGTGTTCTTTGCTCCGTCCGGGCTCCAGGCCGTCCGTCTCACCCCGGCCGTCTCACCCCGGTCTTCAGCGCCTTCTTCACGACCGGGTACTCCTAGCCGGACAGGCCACCCCGGTCGTCCTCGGTCTGGACGCATCACGTTCTCCCGTCCGGGTGCTCGTACCCGGACGCGTCTCTCCGGGCGTCCACCAGTCTTCATCGTCCGGGTGTGTGTAGCCGGACATGCTTCCCCGGACTTGCTTGGCTCGGACGCGCTTCGTTCATCCGTCCGGGTGTGTGTAGCCGGACGTGCTTCCCCGGACGTGCTTGGCTCGGACGCGCCTTGTTCGTCCGTCCGGGTGTGTGTAACCGGATGTGCTTCCCCGGACGTGCTTGGCTCGGACGCGCCTTGTTCGTCCGTCCGGGTGTGTGTAGCCGGACGTGTCTCCCCGGCCATCCAGCAGTCCTCATTGTCCGGGTATGTGCAGCCGGTCAAGGCTACCCGGTCCGACCCTCTTCTCTTAGTTTTACTTCTCTTCTTATAGCCATTCTTGATTCTTCACTTCTTTTTGGGTCACAAAGTCTCCAAACACCACAAATCTCACCAAAACATGTTCCAACACCTGATAGGGACAAATGAATGCAAAATGATCCTAGACAAGCCTAAACTTAAGCCTACAACTAAGGGAATGCAATAAAAAGATGGCTAAATACATGAAAATATGCAAGACATCACCGATTTTGACACCAACACTTTACGTCTTGTCGGAATCAGAAGAGCTCTCGCTCAGCTTCTTTGGTCTTGAAATTAGCAATCCTAGACTTGCGGAAACTTGAGTCAAGCGCATTGCCAAACACTCTTAGTCCCTGCATAAATTCAAGATCAATAAATATACATATATACAGATTCAAAAATACGGTTAAGAAGTTCAAAGGGCAAAACCTCGTTGATCCGCTGGGAACCCTCAGTAAAAACTCGTTGCTTCTCCGCATCCTCCAGCGACTCGTCGGTAACGAACTCCGGAGGAAGGCCTTCAAAGAAATTGTTGGGGAGTGGAAAATCGCTGGCTCCGCCTTTTTCCGTTGGAACAAAACTAGTGTTTTCCCCCAACGGTGAAGGGTCTTCCGAACCTTCCCCACAGTCGATTTCTTTCCCTTTACGAGATCTCTGTTTACGTCTCCGAGTAGGGGCTTTGATAACCGGTTCGACATCGCATGTCGAGACAGGGTCTCGGGACTGGTAAAGCCTTACTGCATCTCGAATCCGTTCAAGGGTGAAGGACTTCCAGAAAAACGGCCTTTGACGAAGGAGATGAAGTTCCATGCGTGCGGAAATAGATGGAGGCAGCTCTCCTCGACAGACTCACTATCTATTCGGACATAGAAGAAACGCTCCTGCCACGACTTAGGGTTCGAAGTAGTCCCCTGAATTATGGCCATATCCTTCTTTGGCACCATGGAGTAGTAACCGTCGCTCCCCGTTGGCCGAGTGCTCCAAAGACCTTCGAAATCATCGGGGCTAAGATCGATCCCGAGCTCATAACTTGCGATCAGTACGCCAAGCCAACTCTCTAAGGAAGGAACGCTGAGCTGGCTGATCGAAAGTTTGAAGTGACGAAGCGCACGAACAATGGTACCGGGGATCGGGAACCACATGCGGCAATACGTAAGGAAGGCCTCGTAACATGTAAAGAAACCTTCCGGAGGATTCCTCGCACTCTCGTTGCCGACAGGGATTCGGAATTTAACTCCATCAGGAATCTGGTAAAAATCTCGAAGAGTCCTGAGATATTTACGTGAAACCAAGCTCGGCGTAAAGGGAGCACCAGGCAGCCTCAAAGGTCTCTTCGGAATAGGGACATCTGGCAGAGGTCAAGCCGAGCCCACAAGAGCTCGGTAATACGCGTTCTTCGCCTCCACTTTGACTAACTCCTCTTGCTTCACCGTCACGTGGGCAGGACAGTTATCCGAGGATGAATGGGAAGAAGAATTTCTCTTGGAGGATCTTGAAGACATTGTTCTTAAAGAGAGAGAAAGAATTCTTGAGAGAGTTGAATTTTTTATGATGAAGTAAGAATGAATGAGATTTCTTACTCCATCCTTATAAAGGAGGTAAAATCACTATTTACCCCGACTTTCGGCAAACGATTACGTCTCTACACCTTCCCCTACGGTTATACCGCAAGCTAGGAACCGAAAGGCACTACGGTTCCTAGCTAGCTGGGGGGCTAACTCTTGGGGTCAAAATCGGTCAACGACGAAATCGTCACCCGAAAGTCCTCGAAAGAAAACTAAGTGACGATCAAAACAAAGAAACGGGTCGTCACTCGACGAACTTACGGGAAGGCATGAACGGACCGTGATCCTCGGGGATCGAAAAAGGAGAGCAACAGTGGTATCGGAGGACGCGGGACACGGCACGGGCGGCAGGCCGACCACGCCGCGCCTGGCTCCGGCGGCAGGCCGACCACGCCGCGCCTGGCACCGGCGGCAGGGCTCCTGGCGCCGGGGGCAGGCTCGTCCTCTCCCGTCTAGCGCCGGCGGCAGGCCCATCGTCTCCCGTCTGGCGCCGGCGGCAAGAGTCCTGGCGCCCATCCGTGCAATCGTCTCGTGATCTCGGGCAGTGGCAACATCTTGGTCCCTTAAACCCATGATTTGGATTGTTCGAGAAACACAACGATTCTTCCGCAAAGCCTTCTCGATTGTTTAAAAGTTCATATTTTAAAATCTAAGTTCGAAGCCTCTTTACTCAAACCCTCGAAGACGGGAAGTCTACGAATCCAAGTCCATCTTGATCCCGATACTCGAGAAATCTCGAAAGACCATAGAAGGTTCGAATGATGAAGGGATTTCGATTCATCGTATAAAACGATCACGGTTATTCTAAACACCAAACATCTCGACTATACGAGGAATTGGGATTCCTTCGGAAATGCCGAAACCTTCAAAGAATATTCTCTCAAAAAACCGTAAAAACGCCTAAGTAGCCCGACATGACCAAAACGGCCCACTTACGAGTTTCCGAAAAGGAAGGATAACTATGATGGTTTATCCTTATCCTCACATAAGAGATAAATGTCAAGTTTCCAAAAGATAAATGTCAAGTTTTCCAAAGATAAATGTCAAGTTTCCCGATAAACACGAAGATGGACGAAAATAGAAAAAGCCCAATTCAGCCCGAAGGAAGATAGACCGTCTTAAGAGGAGTATATAAGGAGAGCTTTGGGCGAGGAGCAAGTCATCACAAAACTTCCAAAGCACTTAGCCCTTAGAGCAAATTTAGCATTTCTTTTCTGTTTTCACTAGCGAGCTGCGACTCAACTAGGTTAGATCTAGGCGGCCGGACTAGCGGACCTTTCGACAGCTCTTGTAGTCGATTTCTCTACCCGTTGTTCATGCTGAAACGTGAATTCAGAAATAAGATCTTTTTCGCTCTATTTTTACGATTTTTATTTTGCAACTTTAAATTCCCATTGATTGTGTCGTGTGTGGCCCAGCAGATATCCGGGACCTTCAAGGAAGATCGGGTTAACTCGGTTTTCCTCCATAATCGTTTATCGGAAATTGACGGTGTGAATTTCGGTTCCCACAACGTCCCATCGAAGCTCAGAGCAACGTCGGAGCTCTTGTTTTGTCTACCCTGGAAGCATCTTCCGATGGCGATTCAACTTTAAAGAAAATTCGGAGGGTTATATTCCCGGACCATGTCTCGTTTCTGTACGATGACTCGGCTCCACTAGTTTATGCTCCGCAGAAATGTGTGGAGTTGATTAGTCAGATCAGGAGCGGTCCAAAATCTCTCCCTTTTGCGACAGATCTAATTTTCAGTGACGAGTACGCCAACGCTGCGCGAACCAAGCTACTGGTAAGGATCTTTTCATGACTTTCCCATTTTCGATGCTTATACTTCTTAAGTTCTTATATGATTCACTCGCGTGCTCCACAGGGCGATAGAGACATGAATGCCGTCGTTGAGAAATACGACACCGCGCTGAAGGAGTCTCTCGCCAAGTCGGAGGCACTGGAGAAGAGGGTGGATTCCAGAACTCGGTTCTACCGCCGAAAGAAGGCGGAGTGGGAAAGCGCGTACGACGAGATGGCCGATAAGGGGGAGGGGCTATAGCTCAAAGGAAGATCCATCAGGAGCGAGCTAAAGCGGCCGAGGCTGATCTAGAAACTTCCCGTTCGACTGTTGCGGCTTTAGAGCGACGAACGGCCAAGCTTGAGGAATACGCGAGGATCAAGGCTGAGGATCCCAAGAAGGAACTGCATCGTTTGCGGAGATCTCGTATTTTCGAAGTTACCAAGGAGCGAGCGAAGGTTGAGATTGCAATGATTGCCTAGTGCAACAGGCGCTTCGAGAATATTTGTGGCTACAAGCTCGTCGTGATCCATTTGATACGGCGCGACTACTCCAAAGTCAGGCGTTCGGGACAAAGAAATGTCTGGAAGCCCTGAAAGCTAGCGGTCGTGACATTCCTCAGGAGACGATCGATGTCTTTCCCGCCCGATAGAAACAGTATGAGGAGGAGGCCTCGAAGCTGGACGTCGGTGAGATTCCAGAGGCTGGCCTGACTCTGTCCCCACTTAAACTTGATTCTCAGTTTGTCGACGAGCGAATAATGGCGGGATTTGATCCATACGGATCGAACGCGGACCTGATCGATGCCAAGACCGTCGCGACTCTTCGTACACCGAGTGCTTCTCGCGAGATCTCGACTGCCGCGCCAGACGACACACTTGCGGGTGATACGAATATTCCCTTGGTGAATTCTGTCCAGGGTTCTGACAGAGAGGCTATGATCCCCGAGCAGCAAACAGACGAAGAGAACATGACGTCTGTCCTGGATGGCGACCGTCCTTCGATCGCTTTATCTTCGGACACTTCGGAGGCTCGCGATGGTGGGGGGATGAAGACAGTGATGGGAAGAATACGGAAGACGAGGATGGAGAGCAAAGAAAGGAGAACGACGAGGCTACGCTGCGTTCTCCTTCGCGAGATACCGAATCAGATCGGTCGAGGAACCCCGATGCAGTTCGCTCGGACGAAAGGATTCCTCAATCCAAAATTCGTGAAGCTTCTGCGATGACTGCATTGGCTCCGTTGGAAGGAGTGTCAGTCAGGCCGATCTCTCGTCTAGTCAGGCCGGGATCGTCGAAAGGTCAAGTGACGAAGCAGAGGGGACGACTAGGAGCGCGGCTTGAGGACTTTACTTCTTTACTGCACTTTATTATGTTTTAGACTTTGTAATGCTCCTCTCTTTTTTTTTTTAAAAGCCTCTGGGCTTTTTAGACGCATATTTTTTTTGGATATGTATTTTGTTACTCTCCGCGAGTCGCGGGACTCATATCACCCCTTAAAAGAATGTTAACCCCTTTTTCGGCTTATCGACTTATAATCGGTAGACATTCGAAGTCAATCGTCTGAAATTCTGTTGTCTCGATTCTAGACTCAAACTGTTGCATAGATAATTCCATTCGATTCGTCAAAGGGTCGGCTCTTAGAGGGACATGGGACATCGATATGCTTGACTTGTCATAATTATTTCGATTGTCGGTTTACCCAGTTCACGGTTGTTCGTTACTTGAGTTGTTTTCTTTTGTCGTAAATAGTAACGGTTCCCTGTCGACTCAGCGTACTCCCAAGCATTCGGTCGGCCAAACCTTACTTGGTGAATCATGAGATGGACTGGAGTTATCATTTCGTTTGCATCAGCTGGTGCTGTGAACCGAGTCCCCGCAAGTGTGTGTCCGATCAGGACATACTTGGTTACGGGAGGTGAATGTCAGTACGTCGGGTCGAGAGACTGGGGCGTGCTCGCTTCGGGGGTTATTCTCTCGGAAGAGCAGGTTTGAGGATGATGATTGATTGATTTTTTTTGTTATAGATGGACCTGCTAAGGCTGCCTACGTACCTCGGTGGAGGATCAAGCCATTCGTAGTTCGTTGTTGTTTTGTTTTTTTTTGTCGAGTAAAAGTGGCCCGGGGAGTGCATTTACTCGGTTTTTTTTTTGTCGAGTAAAGGTGGCTCGGGGAGCGCAGTTACACGGTTTTTTATTTTATTTTTTTTCTTTTTCTTTTTCTTTGGTGGCGCAAACGACTGAAGTGACGCGGTGGTTATTAGCTCGTGCAAAGTACATTTGTTTAGGAGAAGAAAATTCGAAGGTGCTTGGAGTTCCAAGCTCACGGCACTGCTTCACCAGTGGATGTCTAGAGGCGATAGACTCCGGGTTTCACTACTTCGGTGATCTTTTACGTTCCTTCCCTGTTAGCCCCGAGTTTTCAAGCTTTCCATTCTTTGGTATTTTCGAACACTTTCCGAAGAACGAGGTCACCAAGTCCGAGAGGTCGAGATTTAACTCGCTTGTTGTAGTAACTCTCGATCTGATGTTGATAGTTTTGAATATGAAGCAACGCTTGGTCGCCCTTTTCTTCAAAGTTATCCAATGCATCAAGAAGCATGTCGCGATTAAGTTCAACGTTCTTCGGCATCTTGGAGCGGCGGAGGCTGGTGACGTTTACTTCGGCGGGCGCCATTACTTCGATTCCGTAGGCCATCGAGAAAGGGGTAGCTTTCGTTGCGACGCGAGGGGTCGTTCTGTGGGACCACAAGACGCCGTCCAATTCGTCGGCCCAGCAACCCTTCTTTAGGTCGAGTCATTTCTTCAAACCGTCGATGATATTTTTATTAGTAGACTCGGCTTGACCGTTACTTTGCAGGTTTCTCGGTGTTGACATACTGAGACGGGTTTTCTATCTCTCGCAGAATCCTTTGAAATTGTGTGAGATGAACTGAGATCCGTTATCGGTGATGATCTCGTAAGGGAGTCCATGTCTACAGATAATCTTCTTCTAGACGAACTATTGCACTTCTTTGTCGGTTATCGAGACGTAGGCCTCCGCTTCCACCCATTTGGTGAAGTAATCGGTTAGGACCAAAATATATTTCTTCTGTCGGGAGCTCGGCATCGGTCCTATTACGTCCACCCCCATCGCATGAATGGGTATGGTGCGTCAAAGTGTGGAGTAGCTCGGTCGGACTGTGGATGGTCGAGGTGTGTCGCTGCCATTTCTCGCACTTCTGGACGTAAGACTCGCAGTCGGTATTCATCGTTGGCCAGTAGAAACCGAGGTTCTTGACTTTTAACGCGAGAGCTCTCCCACCGGAGTGGTTTCCTGCCGTGCCTTCGTGCGTTTCAGCTATGACGAGTCTCATGTCATCTCCGGAGATGCATTTGAGGAGTACGTTCGTCGCGGTCCATCGATGAAGCTCTCCTTCCATGACGACGTAATGTGCACTGGAATGGAGCTCGTCGCCGAGGTCAACTTTCTGAGATTTGGGGCTCGATCTCGGAGTTCCTCGGTGGATTTTTCGTGCTCTGGATTGGTTGATAATCGCTCGAAGGTCCGTATTGCTCGCGGAATCGTCAGTGATTGCGTCGGGTTTTCGATTTAGTAATGAATGAAGGTCTTCAGAATTTATTCTTGGAGCGAGAGGCCGCTCTTTGCTTTCCTTTATCTTATCACGTAAGTCGGGAACCGCGGGCAAGCTTTCGTCGTCAGATGAGTCGCTAGGGCGAGAATGTATGACGGCGACTCGTCGCCTATTCCTTGGCTGCTCCTCGTCGGTGGAGTCGTCTTCGGGATCTATGTTATTCACGGGAGCTCCTTCGGGACTCGTCTGTCTTTCCTTTGGATAGGTTCTGTAAGACCCGATCCTGGTCCAAAGGACCCAACTAGGACCCACGGTCTTACTCAGACTAATCATGTAACTTTTGTTCATTTTTAAAGTCCAATATCTTTCTAAGTCATTTTCAAGCATATGAGGTTCAATCATTCCTGATCTTAAGTCTATACAGATAAGAGAAAGTGTATCTTTATTAATATAAAGCATGTGATCCAATACATAGATTCAGTTGCACAATAGGCTATCATAAGTTCATAAGTTCATTACAATACTACCCCATAACCCACACATCCATCCACGGCTTGGTCCTCATGGTTCCTTGGCCTTGCCACGGTCCTGGTCAGATCCTGAAACCAACACACACACACACACAAGGCACATGTATAAGTACAATCCGATGACCTATCAATCATATCTTACATTGCATGGTTTGGTTCTTCTAGGACTAAGTTCTCTAGTCTATCCAGTCATTCAACAAAGCACTCAGTCATACTCAGGACATCAACTAAGACATCCTAAACACACATATAACACACGGCCAGACTGATCCAATGTGATCTAACCCATCAATCACACTAAACCACAAACGACCATGGCTAAATCCCAATTCTGACCTACTTAAACAAATCCCCAAAAACTAATTAAAATTCATGACAAATACTGATAATTCCCAACTAAGAAGAATCCACAATCAGATTGATCAAAACCGGCCTCCTTCATATAGAATTCAGCCAAATTCCACTAAACCGGCCATAACTGACCACCATCAATTTGGCCTGATAAACCCAATTAAAATACATGATAATTCATCATAAATCATCATTAAGAGGAATCCATGGTCGGAATTCCATAATTCCATCAGGAACTTATAGAACTCGACCACACTCAATCCGGCCAAGGCCAAGGATTGTGTTTCTGGACCGGCCAATGCCTTGGTCCAGTCACACTGATCCTAAACCACCGTCCACATACAGAGTAAAGGAGAATAGAATATGACCAATGAGGAATTGGGAAGAGATGGGTCTGGATCCACCAAAACCACCACAGCCTACACGGAATTCCACCGCGGCCATGGATGGAAGGCTCGGTCCATCCCACTCACCTTGGGCGTGCGCTCTGGAGTGCTCAAGCCCTTCTCTAAGTCTTTCTCCTTGCCTCTGGTACTCATCATCAGTCGATCTCCACACCACACAAGCAAACTCGTGGTCGGAATTCACCCACTAACACACACGGCCAAGCTTTGGCCAATCTCTCTATCTCTTTCTTTGTTTCGCTCTGTCACGATTTGGGCAGAGCTTTCCTTAGGGAAAATTGTGGCAAATATTGACCCCAAGGCCTGTATTTATAGAGGAATGGGTCGGCCAACTGCCTGGGCGAACAGGTGCCACCTTCTGGCCGAACAGGTACAACCTGTTTCTTCCCACCCTTTTGCACAAACCGCCTGGGAACTGCCCCTTCTTCCTTTGGGCTGATCGAACATAAGCCCATACTGCAAGCCCACACGCCTGGATCCCTTGTCCAAGCCCCAAACACATCGGAAATCCATGTCCAGCAAGGTCAGACCCATGGCCGCCCATGAACTGAGCCCCATGGTCAAGACTCAAACACTCCACCAAACTGAGATGAGCTGGCCACTAGCTATTCCAGCTGAGTGAGCTAACCGTCCAGCTACTGGAGCTGACCCAACCTTGTGTGAGCTGTCTTGAGCTGTCCTGAGCTTGTCCTAGCTGGTCCAGCTTCTTCCCAGAGTTGTCCAGCTCCCAATTCACTTGTCCAGCTCCTATTTCCTTGTCTCCATCCGTTTCTGGTAAAGTCTCAGCATACTGATGCACTGAACCATCCGTTCCAGGTTAGGATTCAGCACCCTGAAGTCCTTAACCCTTCTATTCAGCCATGGTACGCTTGTCCTTAGGTCATATGACCTGACTGGTGCCTTTCCTCGCACCATGGTTGTGCCCGGAGGCCTTATCCAGATTTGGGGATGCTACAACTCTCCCCCACTTGATTTGGATTCATCCTCGAATCCAGAACAAGTATGTCTCGTTCTGCTTCTCGTAATTTTCTTTGTTGCTTGGTTGGATACCCTTTGCCCTGTCTCTGATCTCATATTGCTCAAACCACTCAGGAAATTCAGCCTTCATTTTGGCTTCAGTCTCCTAGGTGGTTTCCTCACGCCCATTAAATTCCCAGATTAGCTTAACCATTTGGACCACCTTCCTCCTGGTTGCTTTTTCCATCCTATCCACGATCCGAACTGGCCTTGCTTCTAAGGTCAAGTTCATACCAAGGTCTGCTGGAATCTGGGGAATGTAAACATCTTGTTCTGCTAAGCACTTTCGGAGTTGGGAAACATGAAACACATTATGGAACGCATCCATGGCCAATGGTAGTTCCAATTTGTATGCCACTTCCCCAATCCTTTCACTGATTCGAAAGGGACCTAAGTACCTTGGATCCAATTTCCTTCTATCTGAGATTCTCACCCTTCCTTTGAAGGTGATCATCTTCAAGTAAACCATATCACCCACTTCAAACTCAAGATCTTTCTTACGCTTGTCAGCATAGTGTTTCTGTCGATCCTAGGCTGTCTTCATCCGATCTTGGATGAACTTGATCTTTTCTGTAGTTTCTTCTACTATCTCTGGACCAATCATGCTGCGCTCCCCCACTTGGGTCCAGCACACTGGTTTCCTACAAGGCCGACCATACAAGGCTTCATATGGTGACATCCCAATGCTCCGGTGGAAGCTGTTGTTGTAGGCAAACTCCACCAAACGCAAATGCTTCTCCCATGAATCACCCCAATCCAGAACACATGCCATTAGCATATCTTCCAATGTTCTGATGGTGCGTTCAGATTGTCCATCCGTTTGGGGATGATTGATGTCTTGCATATTTACATGTTTTTAGCATCCATATCTTGTGCATTTTGATCATAGAAGTTAGGCATTAGGCATCATTAGGATCCATTTTGCATTCATTTGTCCTTATCAGGTGTTGGAGCATGCTTTGGTGTGATTTGAGGTGTTTGAGAGTCTTATGGCCCAAAAAGAGCTGAAGAATCAAGTTTGGCCATGAAAAGAGAAGTCAATCCATGATCTGGTCGAGACAAAGATGAGCATGGACAGAGGCCTTAGAGATGTTTTCTCTTGCTAAGATTTTGTGGAGACACAGCAAATTGAGTTAGCTTTCCAATGGAAGTGGTTTCAAGTCAGTTGGAGCTGTATTGGAGGAGTTATGATCAGTTCACTTGAAGCATATCTCTCCCGGTGGCACAAATCCGAGGCCAAGGGTCCTCTACCACCAAATTCAGCCAATAACTGTCACTCCAACCCTTCTTGTATATAAATTTTCTTTTGTCTTGTTGGGATATTCTCCTTCTCTCTTACTCACACAGAGACTGTGTGATTTAAGTGTGGGGGAGGTACCAGGTATTTGATCATGTTTTCTTTGTGATTGAGAGTCTCAGGCATTGCATTGTACATTCATATTTGCATTAAAAAAAAATTTGAATCATGTAGATTGCATCACTTGCATCCTTAAGATTTAGTCTAGAGCATATAGGTTGCATTCATTTGCATACAGAGCATTGTCTTGTAAAGAACACTTGTTTACACTGAATTTGACACCCTAGTTAAACATATCAAGTAGCTTAAGCATCTTTTGAAAGGCTTGCATGCTTTGAGCCTTGAAAATTCTTCTTGAAACTTGCTTGCTTGCTTGATATTGGCATTGTTCTTGAAACCAGCTCCATCCTGAACTTAGACTTGAATGAACTTAATTTATCTTGCATATGGGCATTTTCATACTTGATCATGGATCTCATACACATTTGGGTTATCTTTTCCCATTATACCACTCTTTGTTAACCCAAATGGCACTTCTATACCCTTGAACCCTAGCCATTCTTTGAAGCCTACATTGATTTGCATGAGTGAGGCCTTTTCTGACAGCTTGTCATGTGCAAAATCTTGAGAGTATTGGGAGCGACATGGATTTGTTCTCATTTCTTGCTAGCATAGGGTCCTCATTTGAGCTAGCTTCTAGGATGGTGAGTGGGGTTTTTTGTTCCTTAAAGGCTTATGTCTTAGGTTTGGGATGTAACAATGTTGAGATTGATGAACAAAAGAATGTATTTAGAAAGAAAAACCCTAGGGACCTAGAATAGAAAGATAAGAAGCTCTTGATTGATGTTTTGACCTTCCCCCTTCAAATTAAAAAAAAAAAGAGAGAAAAGAAAAAGAAAAGAAAAAAAAAAAGAAAAAGAAAGAAAAAGAAAGATTCAATAAGATAGTGGGGAAGGGAAAACTAAAAGAGTTAGAGCTTAGAAAAGTGAATAGAGGTCCTTAGTGGTTGAATCATGAGAAAGAAAATGTTCAATGGGTGAGTGATGTGAGTATGTTTTTCATTATGGGTTATGGGATGAATAAAAGGGGTGTAGAACTTGTAATCACTTAGGATTGGGTTGAATGATGAGGATGGATCCATGTATGCATGAATTGCTCCTAGTCTTAGATAAATTTTACATAATGATCAAGCTCCTAGATTCTTGAGTGATAGCCACCTTAAAAAGATGCATTGAAACCCTGATTTTCATCCATATTAGACCATTTGATCACCTAGCCAAATGATTGAGATCATGTGCCCATTTGTGAGACTTCACCTTGTGTGTGTGTGTGTGAATCAATGTGAGGGCTGGTTAAGAGAACTTGTTGGTTGATAAGCATTGCATCTTGTGTAGAGGCATAAGAGTAATTGATAGGCCTTGTGAGCTAGAGCATAATAAGAGAGTTTTGCTCATGCTATTTGCTATGTTTCTTTAGGATGTCAAGTTGAGTGCTATGAGTGTTTCTTTTGGCTTTGCTTCTATCCCTATGTCTCTCCTCCTTGTGTTTTGAAAAGATTACTTGAGGACAAGTAAAGGTCTAGTGTTGGGGAGTCGATGTCTTGCATATTTACATGTTTTTAGCATCCATATCTTGTGCATTTTGATCATATAAGTTAGGCATTAAGAATCATTAGGATCCATTTTGCATTCATTTCTCCTTATCAGGTGTTGGAGCATGCCTTGGTGTGATTTTAGGTGTTTGGGAGTCTTATGGCCCAAAAAGAGCTGAAGAATCAGGTTTGGCCATGAAAAGAGAAGTCAATCCATGATCTGGTCGAGACAAAGATGAGCATGGACGTAGGCCTTAGAGATGTTTTCTGTTGCTAAGATTTTGTGGAGACACAGAAAATTGAGTTACCTTTCCAATGGAAGTTGTTTCAAGTCATTTGGAGCTGTATTGGAGGAGTTATGATCAGTTTACTAGAAGCACATCAAGCTGGCCGGGAAGACTGGTCCGGGTACAGCTACCCGGTCGGGAGAGAATCGCTGGATGAGACCAGGCCGGGAAGACTAGGCCGGGTTGGGCGGTTTGGCTCAACCCCTGACCGTTTTCACCCTCTTTTCCTATTGGTTGAAGCCTAATTGACCCTAGGGACCTTTTAGTATTTTTCTATGATGTTTTTAGGGCTTCTAAGCCTTGTATAAATACTATTATATCTCCCAAAGTGGGAGTATCTCATTTTCTCTCAAGACTTTGCCTCATACTGTAAAAGCTTGAATCTTTTATCAATCTAAGGAAGCTCTTCATCTTATATCTTGTTTCTCCTTCTCACAAACATGATTAGCCTTGAATCTCACATAGATTTAAGGTTTTTTATGGAGATTAGTGAATAGACACACTTTGGATTCATGGGCTAGGGTGATTAGTGAAGATCTAGGGTGTTTAGTGTTAGATCTACTTGTTTCCTTGCTTGTTGAGGGTTCTTAATGCTATTTTGGTCTTGATCATATCAAAATAGATTTATAGGCATTTCATGCCCGAAAGGTGTTCTATGAAATGCCTGAACCAACTCTTCAATGCTTTTAACATTATTTACCAAAGAGATTTGTTGTTAAAGGTGTTAAGATAGCTAATGGACTTGTTCTTAATGATTGCTTTCATATTATTCAACCTAAGAGATTAGATGCTTGAGATATGTTAGTGAATGAGCATTCATCTAGAGATAGAGCTTGCTTAGGATTGTGTCTAGGCTTAAGGTTGTTAGATTGATTGTTTGCTGCCACTTTTAGATTGGATCTACATCACCTAAAGTCAAATTCCTAGTCCCATGGATTCCACCTTAGCATTTGATTGAGTTCTTGCACTTGTTTCTTGATTGGATTTGAGATCACCTTGTTTATATTTCTAGGATCTTAGCTTGTCACCTTCATCCATCTTCTTGTTTGCTTAGATTAAGGAAGCTTGTGTATTCTTGGTGCTATAAGTCTCTAGTTCTCTGTGGGTTCGACAATCTTTTATACTACATTGATTTGATCTTGGACCCTTGAAAAGTCTTGTATCAAATTTGGCGCCGTTGCCGTGGAACTATGATGTCTTGCATATTTACATGTTTTTAGCTATCATATCTTATGCATTTTTGCTCATTTAGATTAGGCGTTAGGCATCTTTAGGCTCATTTTGCATTCATATGTCCCTATTAGGTGTTGGAGCACACTTTGTAGAAGTTGAAGATGTTTGGGAGTTTTGTGATGAAAAAGAGGGGTTTAAAGATGAACATGGACAGAGGCCTTAGGAATATCTTCTGATGCTACGATTTGGTGGAGGCATGGCAGTTTGAGTTAGCTTTCCAATGGAAGTGATTTCAAGACATTTGGAGTCATATTGGAGAAGTTATGGTCAATTGAATGGAAGCACGTCAAGCCACCCGGGTTACCATACCCGAGCCAGACCATCAGGTCATGCTGGATGAGCTCAGTACGCGGCCAATACCACCCGAGGACGAGGACCCGCACGGATGGGAGCATAGACGACACGCGGGTGCACACACCCGGGGAGACTCACCCGCACGGGACGAACAAGGGACGAACGGACTGGACGCGACCAAGGACGCACCCGACCTTGCCTCACCCGCGTACGAACTGATGGACGAGCTTATCAGGACACCCGACCTAGCACATGTGAGAATTAGTGATTTATGAGAAGATTTATGAGGTAATATCAAAGAGATTAAGTAGATTAAGTGAAAATAAGCAAGAGAGAGAACATTGCAAATGAGAGAATATGAAGAAGGAATTTCTTATTCCATTGCTTGATTTGTTTATGGGAACATCCCATATATATAAAGAGGTTGCAAGACATGAGATATTATAAACTAGACAAATAATAAACAAGGGGAAGAAGAGGACAAGTCTGATCTTGTGCAGGCTGGTCTTGGACAGTGACATGTCCTAAGCATCTCCATTGACTTGGAACCTTAACCAACCCATGTGATCCTTCATGTAGCACACTCCAATGTCTCTTTCTCTTGTTTGTCTCCTACTCCAACGTCTCTCTCTCGCTTGTTTGTCACACACAGCACAAGATATATTCTTCTGATTATTATAATTTAGTCTCCTTATCTTTGTCTTGTGCTTCATCTAGTGGACAGCCTTGGAACACAAGGCCACACAGCTCATGCTTCATTTGAACTTGCCTGATTCCCTCTTGTTTCTTTATTGCTTCATTTCCATATCTCATTGCTTCATCTTCACACACTCTAGATCTTTATTGCTTCATCTTCACACTCCCCCTCAAGCTTGACCATAGGGACTGGTCAAGCTTGGAAACCATGAAGCATTCCCTCATTAAAACCTTTAGCTTGGAAAAACCTCATGGGATAAAAACCAAGCCAAGGAAAAAGAGTAGAACACTTCATGGCTTAGAAGATCAGTGTGATGAAAGATCTACGAGTCCTAACTTGGAGTGTATGAACTCGCAAACCTTGGTGCTTGCAGCCTTGGTGAAGATGTCAGCTAGTTGATCCTCACTCCTTGTGTAGCAAGGTAAGATGATCCTTTTTTCCACTGCTTGCCTAACTTTATGACAGTCCACCTCAATGTGTTTAGTTCTCTCATGGAACACACTGTTGGAAGCTATGTGTATTGCAGCTTGATTATCACAATGCATGGTGATTGGAGTTGATGTCTCTATACCCAAGTCTTGAAGTAGGTTCCTGATCCAGATCAACTCACTAGTGAGCTTCCTCATTGCCCTATATTCAGCTTCAGCACTTGAGCATGACACTATCTTCTGTTTCTTGCTCTTCCAAGTAACAAGATTGCCTCCAATGAATGTACAATAGCCTGTGGTGGATCTCCTATCCACTCTGTCCCCTGCCCAATCAGCATCACAATACCCAACTATCTCTGTGCTTTTGTTGCATCCCATCCATACTCCTTGCCCTGGCGCCTCTCTTAGGTATCTTAGAATTCTCTCAACCATGTTCCAATGGTGTATCTTGGGAGCTTGCATATGCTGGCTTACTTGGTTGACTGCAAAGCATACATCAGGCCTGGTGATGGTGAGGTATATCAACTTTCCCACCATTCTCCTATAGTGTTTCACATCAGCATATGGCTTGTTTTCAATCTCCCCCTCACGCAGCACCTTATACCCATCTTCTAGTGGAGTCTTGGCTGCTCTTCCTCCTAGATCACCTGCCTCATTCAGAAGATCAAGTGTGTACTTTCTTTGGGATAAGAATAGCCCATCCTTGGATCGGCACATCTCAATTCCTAGAAAGTACTTTAACTCTCCCAAGTCTTTGATATCAAAAGATGATCTAAGGAAAGCTTTAGTTAAGAGTATACCTTCTTTGTCACTCCCGGTGATGATGATATCATCAACATATACTAAGATCACAACAATCCCTTTCTTGCTGGTGAGTGTAAAGAGAGTATGATCTGCCTCAGATTTCACAAAGCCCCTTCCATTGAGTGTGGTGCCGAGCTTGTGGTACCATGCTCTATGTGATTGTTTCAATCCATAGATAGCCTTCTTGAGTCTAAGGACATTTCCACGTTTCACTAGGTGTTCTAGGCCAGGAGGTGGCCTCATGTAGACCTCATCTTCTAGGTTGACAGCCAAGGATAGGATTATCCTTATGGTGTGAAGTTTAGCAACTGGTGCAAAGGTATCTGGATAATCCTCTCCATATGTTTGAGTGAAGCCTCTTGCTACTAGCCTTGTCTTGCGCCTCTCTACTGTCCCATCAGCATTGTACTTGATGGTGAAGATCCAGCGGCTTGTTACAGCTCTCTTGCCTTTAGGTAGTTCAGCTTCATACCATGTATCATTGATGATCATGGCATTAGTCTCACTGGCCACTGATTCTTTCCATTCCTCATGCTCCATAGCTTCCTCATAAGACCTTGGAATGTATTCCTGATCCAACTCTCCAATAAACACCACATGTTCTTGGGGATAATGAGCTAGAGAGCACACTCCTTGTATGGGATGAACCACAGCTTGAGCATTGAAGTAGACCCTATTGTTCTTCCAATTTAGGTCCACCGGCTGTCTGATCCTAGAACTTCTTCTTGGACCCGGCTGTGAGCTACTTTCCTCAGTTGCAGCTTGATCAATATTAGGCTGAGGCTGGCTTGCAATCACTACTGGCTCCTCTTGAGTCATGTGATGATCCTGCTCCTCTTGTGTATAATGCTCAGCTTTCTCCTCTTGTGTATGATGCTCAGCTTGATCATGACTTGCTGAATCATCTTGATAGTGTTCAGCTTGATTGTCCCCCTCAGGATCAAGGTGAGGAATCTCAATCACATCAGTATCAACCTCAGTAGATGGCGTGGCTTCAGGTGTAATGGCTCCTTGATCTTGTTGTATACTGATTCCAAGTCTTTCCATTACTCTCCTTAGGTTGTTAGCTCTATCCGAGGCTGAGTGGGACAGGTTCTCTAACTCTTCCCAACTCTTTCCATCATAGTAGCCTCTAGATTCCACAAATTTCACATCTCTTGAGACTAAGACCCTCCTGGTCTCTGGTACATAACACTTATAGCCCTTCTGGTGAGGAGAGTATCCAATAAAGATTGCCTTTGTGCTCTTGGCTGACAACTTATCTCTTTGTGCTCCTGGTATCAAAACAAAACAAAGGCACCCAAACACACGCATATGATCTATAGATGATTTGTTTTTGTTAAGTACCTCATAAGGGGATTGATCTTGAAGGACTTTTGTAGGGATCCTATTGATTAGATAGCATGCTGTTAGGACTGCATCTCCCCAAAAATGTTTGGGAACACTTGTGTGAAACATCATACTCCTTGCCACCTCCATGAAATGTCTATTCTTTCTCTCAGCTACACCATTTTGTTGTGGAGTATATGGGCAGCTAGTCTGGTGGATCATCCCATGTTTGGCTAAGTGTTCTTTGAAAGCATTTCTTGTGTATTCTCCTCCATTATCTGATCTCAAAATCTTAATCTTGGCATTAAAGTGATTAGATACATTGTTTTGAAAATTTATGAAAGCTTCTAAGACCCTATCTTTAGATTGTAATAATGTGATCCATGTATATTTTGATTTTTCATCTATAAAGGTCACAAAATACTTATGATGTTCTCTAGATATGCATGGAGCTGTCCATACATCAGAGTGGATTAAGTCAAAGCAATTTTCATAAATAGTACTTGATCTAGGGAACACACTCTTGCAATGTTTGCCTAGGATACAAGCCTCACAATCACTTTTAAAGGAAATACTAGGAAGCATGATGTTCAAAGCACGAGAATGGGGATGTCCTAATCTAGCATGCCATAATACATCTTTAGGTAAAGTAGAAATGGAATTTAAAGCATAAGATAAATCAGCTGAGAGCTTAGTGTCTTCAAGTAAGTACAAGTCTCCCTTGGTTACACCTTTGCCAAGCAGCCTACTAGTTTCAATATCCTGAAAATAGACATCATTAGGAGTGAAAGTAACACTACAATTCAAGTCATTAGTGGCTTTTTTAACTGATAACAAGTTAGAGGTAAAACTAGGCATGTAGAAAGCTTTAGAATCTTTATCAAATAGCCTAAGATCACCTACACCTTTGATTGGTACTTTCTCTCCATTAGCTATCACAACATTTCCTAGGGCAGGAACAATATTTTTAATTAAGTTGAGATCACTAATCATGTGATGACTTGCCCCTGAATCTATAACCAATGGTTTTGTAATTTTAGGTTCAGTTAAAGCATTCAGCAAGATACCACAAGTGGAGGCATGTAAAGAGGTACCAAGTGTGTTACCAGAGTTGTCTTTGAGGAGTTTGATGAGAGCTTCAATGTCAGAGCGCCTGATGACTTCAACTTGATTGTTCCTCAAGGTCAGGTTGCCACTAGAAGCCATTGCTTTGCCTTCACCACCTGCTGGAGCTGGGCGCATGCTTGCTGGAGTAGATGGCTCTCCCATGTTACCAGAGAAGTTGGCTCTTGTATCATTGTAGATGGTTCTGAACTTCTGTGGCTTGAGGTGAGGGTGGAGGATCCAGCACTTGTCCATTCCATGGCCTCTCTTCTTGCAATGATCACATGTCCACACCTTCTTGTCTTCAGTCTTGTAGGTACCTTTGTTTGCAACTCCTTCAGCTTGGTTTGCAAGTACTAAGTCTCTCTTGACTCCAAAGAGCCCCACTGATCCTTGTTCTTTTTGAATCCGAGCACACACTTCTTCAAGGGATGGGAGTTCCTTGTCTCTTAGGATATGCTTGATGAGGTCATTGTATCCAGGGTTGAGGGTAGAGAGAAGAGAAAACACCTTGTCTTGTTCTCTCCTTTCATTCAACACATCTGGATCAATAGTTGCTGGCCTTAGCATCTCTAACTCAGCCCACAGGGATCTAAACTTCCCAAAGTGTTTATCAAAGTCATTGTCCTCTTGACTTAGAGTATTGATAGCCCTCTTGACTTCAAACACCCTACTGATGTTGGACTGGTTTCCATAGACCTTCTTGAGTGTATCCCATAGGTCTTTGGAGGTTTCACAGTAGCCATAAGCTTCCTGGAGTGAAGCATCAAGGCTGGACTGAAGAATAGATAGCACCATGAGGTCCTCTTGATTCTTCTTCTTGTCACCAGCTCCACTCACCACCACTTCTCTACCATCCTCTCCTAGGATTGTTTTCTTTGGGTTCTTGCCTTCTTCAACAATATCCCAGTAGCCTCTGCCACCAAGAGCTGTCTTAGCAAGTCTTGCTCACAACAGGTAGTTAGCTCCCTTAAGGGTAGCTGGAATCACAAACATTTTTGAATTTTCTCCAGAATCCATCAAGAACAACTCAAGAACAGTTCAAGAATGATGAGAGAAAATAGAAAAAATTTTTGTAAGGAATAATCAGAGTAAAGATTTGCGGAAGAAATAGGTTCAAGAGCTTAATAGCTCTGATACCATGTGAGAATTAGTGATTTATGAGAAGATTTATGAGGTAATATCAAAGAGATTAAGTAGATTAAGTGAAAATAAGCAAGAGAGAGAACATTGCAAATGAGAGAATATGAAGAAGGAATTTCTTATTCCCTTGCTTGATTTGTTTATGGGAACATCCCATATATATAAAGAGGTTGCAAGACATGAGATATTATAAACTAGACAAATAATAAACAAGGGGAAGAAGAGGACAAGTCTGATCTTGTGCAGGCTGGTCTTGGACAGTGACATGTCCTAAGCATCTCCATTGACTTGGAACCTTAACCAACCCATGTGATTCTCCATGTAGCACACTCCAATGTCTCTTTCTCTTGTTTGTCTCCTACTCCAACGTCTCTCTCTCTTGTTTGTCTCACACAGCACAAGATATATTCTTCTGATTATTATAATTTAGTCTCCTTATCTTTGTCTTGTGCTTCATCTAGTGGACAGCCTTGGAACACAAGGCAACACAGCTCATGCTTTATTTGAACTTGCCTGATTCCCTCTTGTTTCTTTATTGCTTCGTTTCCATATCTCATTGCTTCATCTTCACACACTCTAGATCTTTATTGCTTCATCTTCACAGCACACCCGTCCGTTCCTACCCGCGTACCAGCAGATACCCGACCTCCCTCACCCGGCTGCTTCCACCCGCACATCCTGATGCTGCTGGACGCCAAGACACACGCGGCCAGTACCACCCGGACGATGAAGCCGCGCATGAAGACACCCGGACAGGACTACCCGGCCAACAGCACCCGCACGTCCTGCTAGCTGCTGGACACGGACCACGCGGCCGAACACACCCGGCCTAGAGAGACCGCACGGCTGCAATCTCAGGACGCCACCACACACCCGGCCAGCACACACCCGGCCAAGGATCACACTGCCTGACCCGGGTGGCTCAGCTTCTTCCTTTCTCCTTGCTTCTCATTGGTTGAAAATCACTTGGCCAAGGGCATTTTAGTATTTTTGTTTTATGTTTCCAAGGGCTTTCAAGCCTATGTATAAATACTCTTGTGATCTCATTAAGAGATCTAACTTCTTTTATCTCAAAAACATAATAAGATCTTGAAGAAAGTTTGGATCTTTGATCCTTTTTATCTCATTTCTTTTGTGTTTAATAGATTATCTTCTTCTCTAATCATGTTTAGCCTTGAATCATCATTGATTTTGAGGTTTTCCATGGCTATTAGTGAGTAGATCTATCTAGGGTTCATGGGCTTGGGAGACTAAGGGTGATTAAGTGTAGATCCAAGGTGCTTAGGGTTAGATCTATCATTTCCTTGCATTGATTTGGTGTTCTTAAAGCTATATTTGAGATGGCCTCTCAAAGATAGAGTCATAGGCATTTCATGCCCGAAAGGTGTTCTATGAAATGCCTGAACCAACTCATCTATGCTTTTAGCTTGCTTTTCCTAAGAGATTAGTTGTCAAAGGAGCTAGGATTGCTATTAGACTCATTCTCCATGTTTGCTTTGATCATTACAGCCAAAGAGATTTGGTGTACTTGGGTGATCATTGCAAAAGAGCATCCATCTAGAGATAGAGCTTGCTTAGTTTTGTTGTCTAGGCATAAGGAATTAGATTGATTGAAAAGTTAGCATCTTGGATTGAACCTTGATCACCCAAAGTCAGTTCCCTTGTCCCAAGAACCCCCCTTGCCTCATTGAGAAAGAAAGTTCAATCTTTTATTGCATTTTTAATATTGTCTTAGTTTCATAATCACCCTCTCATCTTGATTGCACTTAGATTAAGCATGAACTTGCATTCCCTTTGCATTAGAATCTCTTAGAATTGGATTGACATCTTGTATTCTACAACATTTGATTAGGACCCTAGAAAAGGCCTGTCATCAAATTGGCGCCGTTGTCAAGTTCTAAGTTGATTTTGACATTGGGATTTAGTTATTTGCTTGAGACTAAGTCATTTTTATTTTTATTGTATCTTGTGATATTGGTTCTTGCCTCTTCTATCTTTGACTTTCAGGTGTATGATCACAAGAAGCAGAGGGGCATCCAACTTGGTTCCTACTGTTGAAGAGATTGCTGCACTTGAGAGGGAGATAGCTAGACAAAGAAGAGAAGTAGAGCAACAGGCTCATCTTCAAAGGTTGGGGTTTGAGATGGAGAATCTGCCTAAAGATGGTAATGTCCAAGGGGACAATGGTCCAAGAGCTGACAATCCTAGACCACCACGCCAGCCACATCACCAACCACACCAAGCAAGAGCCATTGGAGCCTATGACCAACCTCACATTCATGGTCATAGGTTGGGAATCAGAGCACCAGCTGTGGAGAACAACAACTTTGAGATAAAATCAGGGCTGCTGCATTTGATTGAGAACAACAAGTTCAATGGCCTTGCTGTGGAGGATCCCCTTGATCACTTGGACACATTTGATAGCTACTGTAGCTTGTCCAAGATTAATGGAGTCTCTGAAGATGCTTTCAAGCTGAGGTTGTTTCCATTCTCTTTGGGAGACAAGGCACATCTATGGGAGAAGGCTGTTCCAAGTGACTCTATCACTACTTGGAATGAGTGCAAGAGGGCATTCCTAGAGAAATTCTTCTCTACCTCAAGAACAGCCAAGATCAGAAATGAGATCTCTAGCTTTCAGCAGAAGAACCTTGAGAGCTTTAGTGAAGCATGGGAGAGGTTCAAAGGCTATTGGTCTCAATGCCCACATCATGGTTTCACCAAGGAGAGTTTGCTTAGTACCTTCTACAGAGGTGCTCTACCAGAGTTCAGAAGCAGATTGGACACAGCCAGCAATGGGTTCTTCTTGGGAAGAACTGAGCAGGATGCTGAGGAGCTAGTGGAAAACATTGCCAGGAGTGACTCAGTCTACAGTGAAGAGAATGATAGAGCAAACAGAAGAACTGATGAAGATGATCCGCACACAAGAAAGGCCCTCAAATCTCTCCAAGAAAAGTTGGACAAGCTTCTTGTAGAGAAGGCTAAGCAAGAGCAGCTTAACTCCATTGGGAACCAGCAACAGAAACAGCCTGCTAGAACTACTGAAGTTCATGGTGTAGAAGGTCAAGAGGAGCTGTGCTTCATCAATTCTAATGGCACATGGTATAGGAAAGAGCCCAACTTCCAATACCAAAACAACTACCAGCAAAGACCTTACTACAACAATCAACAAGGAGGTTACCAAGCAAACCAGCCTACTCAGCCCCAAGGAGGCTCTTCTCAAGCTCAGGCTCCAAGTTCAAACTTGGATTCCATGTTCAAACAACTCTTAGAAGCTCAAGAGAAGAATGCTAGGAGTATTGGAGATGAGTTCAAGAATATCCATGCCAAGATTGATGGAACTTATTCTGATCTCCACAACAAGTACATGCAACTTGCCTCTCACCTCAAAGCTTTGGAGAGCCAAGTTGCATCCATGTCTTCATCCTCCAAGAATCCAATGGGATCTCTACCAGGGAAACCAGAGAAGAACCCTAAGGAGACTTGCAATGTCATCCTCTCCACTTCTTCAAGGATTGCATTGAGTGATCATAAGAAAGATGTTGATGAGATTGAGAGGCTAGTGCTTGGAAATCAGTTTGAACACGATAAGAGACTGGTTGTGGCCACAGCTGAAGCTAGAGTTGTGAAGAGAGCTGATAAGAAGGTTCAAGGAAAGATTGATGAACCTAAGGTTGAGACACAAGTTGAGAAAAATGCTAACCCCAAGCTGAAAGAAGTGAAGGAAGAAGACAATGAGTTTGAGCTATGACCCTATGATAAGCTCCCTTACCCTCAAAGGTTCCTCACCAAAGCTCAGAAAAAAGTGGTCTCCAGATTCAGAAAAGACCTCAGTGATATTGGAGTCAAGCTTCCAGAGATCAGCAATATGCATGCTGCTCATGTCCAAATGATGCTCATAAAGGACATTCTCACCCACCAAGCTGAAGTGGCTGAACTTTTGGACATCTCACTTTCTGAAGATTGATCCACCAATCCCTCCCAAGTCCCTCCCTAAGCTTGAGTCTCAAGGGAAGTTCACATTGTCTTGCTCTCTTGGTAAACTAACTATGGATGATGCTCTTGTTGATAGTGGAGCTAGTGTGAATGTCATCTCCTTGGACATGGTGCAGAGTATTGGGATTGAAAGCATGGAAACAGATACTCCTCCTCTCACCTTTGGGGATTCCTCTTCTACAACCCCACTTGGCATAATCAAGGACTTTCCCTTGAAGATTGGATCCTGCACCATACCTATTGACCTCACTGTTTTGAAGATGGCATCTGAAGAAAGAGTCCCTTTGATCCTTGGCATTCCTTTCCTCACAACAGTTGGAGCTTGCATTGACTTTCCCAACAAGAAGGTCACTCTCATGCATGTCAACAAAGCTGTCTCCTATCCTCTCCAACCTCCAATGGACTCAGATTATTGTGGGACAATCACTTGTGATGCACAAGCTGTTGAGAAGACCAAAGATGACGAGGTTGTTGGTAAGAAAGAAGGTCTTGATGGAGAGTGTTCTAAGGAGTTGTGTGTTGAACACTTGGAAAGTGCTAAAAGAGAGGGGATGAGTGGAGTCTGAAGGGCCACTCATGGCAAGAAGAAGATAGTGAAAGAGCCTCATCTTGATTTGCTCTCACACACTCTCACTCTCCATCCAAAGAAGCTCAAGGATGGAGCCATTGAGTACAAGATCAAGCATAAGGGCAGGTCCACACCATTCTCAAGTGCTAGAGCCATCATCACTCCTCAGCTCCAAGATGACCCAATCAAGCTTCAAGAGCTTCTCTCTCAGGTCCTCACCATCACACTTGAAGGTGGGAAGGATCCTCCTTCTCACTAGTCAAAGAGAAAAGGTAGTCAAGCTAAGTGACTCAAAACAAGCCCACTTGGGAATAAGTCCCATGGTTATCCTTGTATATAGCTTTGCAATTTCGAATTTCCTTTTAAGTTTTTAATAAAAGTGGTCAAGATTTTCAGGTTGAGCAAAGCACTAGAGGAGAGAAGAATGGTGGTGAACCACTTAAGCCCCATGATCCATGTAGCAGCCTCCTCTAGTTGCTATGAACCAAGCCAGCTTCTAGTCATGCCACAAGCACCATGCCCAAATCTCCTTGTGTGGTATTACTCCAACCCTTTTGTATATACATTTGATTTTGCCTTGTTGATGTATCTCTTACTCTCTTACTCACACAGGAGACTGTGTGATTTAAGTGTGGGGGAGGTACCGGATATTTGGTCATGTTTGCTTTGTGATTTTGAGTCTCATGCATTGCATTGTACATTCATAAGTGCATAAAAAATCCAAAAAATCTAAAATTTTTGAACCATGTAGATTGCATCACTTGCATCCTTAAGATTGAGTCTAGAGCATGTAGGATGCATTCATTTGCATATGGAACATTGCCTTGTAAAGAACACTTGTTTGCACTGAATTTGACACCCTAGTTAAACATATCAAGTAGCTTAAGCATTTTTTGAAAAGCTTGCATGCTTTAAGCCTTGAAAACTCTTGTTGAAACTTGCTTGCTTGCTTGATATTGGCATTGTTCTTAAGACCAGCTCCATCCTGAACTTAGATTTGAATGAACTTAATCTCTCTTGCATATGGGCATTTGCATACTTGATCATGGATCTCATACACATTTGGGTTATCTTTTTCCATTGTACCACCCTTTGTTAACCCAAATGGCACTCCCTTACCCTTGAACCCTATCCATTCTTTGAAGCCTACATTGATTTGCTTGAGTGAGGCCTCTTTTGATAGCTTGTCATGTGCAAAATCTTGAGAGTATTGGGAGCGACATGGATTTGTTCTCATCTCTTGCTAACATAGGGTCATCATTTGAGCTAGCTTCTAGGATGGTGAGTGAAATGTTTGTTACCTAATTGTTTACATTTTGGGTTTGGGGATATGACAAAGTTGAGATTGATGAACAAAAAAGGTTTTGATAAAGAAAAAAAAAACCCTAGGGACCTAGAAATAAAAAAAAAATGAAATGAAAAGCTCTTAGTTGAAGTCTTTGACCTTCCCCCTCATGCATATATAAAAAAAAAAAAGAAAAAGAAAAAAAAAAGATTCAATAAGATAGTGGGGAAGGAAAGACTTAAGAGTTAGAGCTTAGAATGTGAATAGAGGTCCTTAGAGGTAGCATCATGAGAAATAAAATGTTCATTGGGTGAGTGATGTGAGTATGTTTTCATTTTGGGTTATGGGATGAATTAAAAGGGGTGTAGAACTTGTAATCAATTAGGATTTGGGTAGAATGATGAGGATGGATCCATGTATGCATGAATTGCTCCTAGTCTTAGATAAATTTTGCATAATGATCAAGCTCCTTGATTTTTGAGTGATTGCCACCTTGAAATGATGCATTGAACCCTCCTTTTCATCCATATTAGACCATTTGATCACCAAGCCAAATGATTGAGATCATGTGCCCATTTGTGCGACTTCACCTTGTGTGTGTGTGTGAATCAATGTGAGGGCTGGTTAAGAGAACAAGTTGGTTGATAGGCATTGCATCTTGTGTAGAGATATAAGAGTAACTGATAGGCCCAAAGTGGGAGTATCTCATTTTCTCTCAAGACTTTGCCTCATACTGTAAAAGGTTGAATCTTTTTATCAATCTAAGGAAGCTCTTCATCTTATATCTTGTTTCTCCTTCTCACAAACATGATTAGCCTTGAATCTCACATAGATTTAAGGTTTTTTATGGAGATTAGTGAATAGACACACTTTGGATTCATGGGCTAGGGTGATTAGTGAAGATCTAGGGTGTTTAGTGTTAGATCTACTTGTTTCCTTGCTTGTTGAGGGTTCTTAATGCTATTTTGGTCTTGATCATATCAAAATAGATTTATAGGCATTTCATGCCCGAAAGGTGTTCTATGAAATGCCTGAACCAACTCTTCAATGCTTTTAACATTATTTACCAAAGAGATTTGTTGTTAAAGGTGTTAAGATAACTAATGGACTTGTTCTTAATGATTGCTTTCATATTATTCAACCTAAGAGATTAGATGCTTGAGATATGTTAGTGAATGAGCATTCATCTAGAGATAGAGCTTGCTTAGGATTGTGTCTAGGCTTAAGGTTGTTAGATTGATTGTTCGCTGACACTTTTAGATTGGATCTACATCACCTAAAGTCAAATTCCTAGTCCCATGGATTCCACCTTAGCATTTGATTGAGTTCTTGCACTTGTTTCTTGATTGGATTTGAGATCACCTTGTTTATATTTCTAGGATCTTAGCTTGTCACCTTCATCCATCTTCTTGTTTGCTTAGATTAAGGAAGC
The DNA here is from genome assembly GCA_018703725.1 of Brassica juncea. Taxonomy (NCBI): domain Eukaryota; kingdom Viridiplantae; phylum Streptophyta; class Magnoliopsida; order Brassicales; family Brassicaceae; genus Brassica; species Brassica juncea. Next base: position 28,865,393 of record CM031942.1, on the reverse strand, counting down.
TTGTGTATTCTTGGTGCTATAAGTCTCTAGTTCTTTATGGGTTCGACAATCTTTTATACTACATTGATTTGATCTTGGAGCCTTGAAAAGTCTTGTACCAAATTTGGCGCCGTTGCCGTGGAACTATGATGTCTTGCATATTTACATGTTTTTAGCTATCATATCTTATGCATTTTTGCTCATTTAGATTAGGCATTAGGCATCTTTAGGCTCATTTTGCATTCATATGTCCCTATTAGGTGTTGGAGCACACTTTGTAGAAGTTGAAGATGTTTGGGAGTTTTGTGATGAAAAAGAGGGGTTTAAAGATGAACATGGACATAAGCCTTAGGAATATCTTCTGATGCTAAGATTTGGTGGAGGCATGGTAGATTGAGTTAGCTTTCCAATGGAAGTGATTTCAAGACATTTGGAGTCATATTGGAGAAGTTATGGTCAATTGAATGGAAGCACGTCAAGCCACCCGGGTTACCATACCCGAGCCAGACCATCAGGTCATGCTGGATGAGCTCAGTACGCGGCCAATACCACCCGAGGACGAGGACCCGCACGGATGGGAGCATAGACGACACGCGGGTGCACACACCCGGGGAGACTCACCCGCACAGGACGAACAAGGGACGAACGGACTGGACGCGACCAAGGACGCACCCGACCTTGCCTCACCCGCGTACGAACTGATGGACGAGCTGATCAGGACACCCGACCTAGCACACCCGTCCGTTCCTACCCGCGTACCAGCAGATACCCGACCTACCTCACCCGGCTGCTTCCACCCGCACATCCTGATGCTGCTGGACACCAAGACACACGCGGCCAGTACCACCCGGACGATGAAGCCGCGCATGAAGACCCCCGGACAGGACTATCCGGTCAACAGCACCCGCACGTCCTGCTAGCTGCTGGACACGGACCACGCGGCCGAACACACCCGGCCTAGAGAGACCGCACGGCTGCAATCTCAGGACGCCAGCACACACCCGGCCAGCACACACCCGGCCAAGGATCACACTGCCTGACCCGGGTGGCTCAGCTTCTTCCTTTCTCCTTGCTTCTCATTGGTTGAAAATCACTTGGCCAAGGGCATTTTAGTATTTTTGTTTTATGTTTCCAAGGGCTTTCAATCCTATGTATAAATACTCTTGTGATCTCATTAAGAGATCTAACTTCTTTTCTCTCAAAAACATAATAAGATCTTGAAGAAAGTTTGGATCTTTGATCCTTTTTATCTCATTTCTTTTGTGTTTAATAGATTATCTTCTTCTCTAATCATGTTTAGCCTTGAATCATCATTGATTTTGAGGTTTTCCATGGCTATTAGTGAGTAGATCTATCTAGGGTTCATGGGCTTGGGAGACTAAGGGTGATTAAGTGTAGATCCAAGGTGCTTAGGATTAGATCTATCATTTCCTTGCATTGATTTGGTGTTCTTAAAGCTATATTTAAGTTGGCCTCTTAAAGATAGAGTCGTAGGCATTTCATGCCCGAAAGGTGTTCTATGAAATGCCTGAACCAACTCATCTATGCTTTTAGCTTGCTTTTCCTAAAAGATTAGTTGTCAAAGGAGCTAGGATTGCTATTAGACTCATTCTCCATGTTTGCTTTGATCATTACAGCCAAAGAAATTTGGTGTACTTGGGTGATCATTGCAAAAGAGCATCCATCTAGAGATAGAGCTTGCTTAGTTATGTTGTCTAGGCATAAGGAATTAGATTGATTGAAAATTTAGCATCTTGGATTGAACCTTGATCACTCAAAGTCAGTTCCCTTGTCCCAAGAACCCCCCTTGCCTCATTGAGAAAGAAAGTTCAATCTTTTATTGCATTTTTAATATTGTCTTAGTTTCATAATCACCCTCTCATCTTGATTGCACTTAGATTAAGCATGAACTTGCATTCCCTTTGCATTAGAATCTCTTAGAATTGGATTGACATCTTGTATTCTACAACATTTGATTAGGACCCTAGAAAAGTCCTATCATCAAATTAGTAGATTTATCATTAGGACTTCAATCTTTCTTGAGACTAAGCTTTATTTTCTTGCTTTATTTTGCTTTTGTACAGTTACTAACTTTCTATTCTAGAATTTCTGTTTTGTAGTGATGGCTTCAAGCTACCTTGAAAAGCCACAAGAAGAGGAATATCACATTGAAGATGAGCCATATGTCTATGTGGAACCACCACCCTTTGATATACGCATACTCACACCAGACCAAAGGGTGGAGTTGCATCGGCTTCAGAGAATGAAAGAGAATTGGGGCAAGACAATGAGATCCCTGGCACGAATGATCCGCGTACACCTCATTAGGGATCGAGCTGAGTTTGAAGAAAGGGAGGTTACACAACATGAGTTTGATGTTGCTTATGACCTTAAAGAGGTAATGTATTGGGTTCCACCACTCCAGCTGAAAGGTACAAGCATTTCCACTTTAGAACTTCAACTTGAGGAAATTTGCTTGCCTTGTGGTGAGAATATTGCCCATGATTTTGATTCTCTTGAGCTCATCAATGAATGTCTTGATCTGATATGTGAAACTAGGAAACTAGATGAGTTGAGAATAGAAAAGCTTGTTAGAGATCATATTAAAGTTTGTTTTGACAAGAGTTATCTATGTGCTTCATTTGATCTTGAATCTGAGTTTTTCATTCTTAATGAACCTAGACCTCTTCTTGCACTTGCTGATCTAGGGGATGAACTTGATGTGGATAAGCTCTTGCTTGAGATAGAAAACCCCCATGCTGAAAATTATCATGAGAATGTGAACATTGTGTTTTATTTGGTTGATGGAGATAGAGTTGACTACTTTGTTCAAACTTCGTTTGCAGCTGTAGTTGATTTTGTGTTTCCACCAAATGCTTTTGATTCTCATGACCATTTGAACCTCGAAGAGAATCTCATGATTCATGATACATCTTTAGTGAAGCTCTTTGATGAAAAATCTGTCTAATTTCTATGGACAGTAGTGTGCTCCTTTGCATACTTGGTTCCTTCTTCTCATAGGAGAAGGACCAAAGGTGCATTGGCTCAGCCTTTTGATACTTATGATTAGCAAACACACAAAGTCAAGCTAGAGACTTAAAACAAGCGCGCTTGGGAGGCATTCTCATGTTTATCCATTTATATATTTCTTTATCTTTCTTTCTTTTGAAGCTTTTTAATAAGGATAGTTGAGGTTTTTCAGGTTGGGTCTAAGGCTAGACAAAAGGTGAAAGGCGGCCAAGCATTGCAACTCTAGACACCTGCCTTCACTCATCCGCTTCAGCCTATCTCTCCCGCTGGCACAAATCCGAGGCCAAGGGTCCTATACCACCAAATTCAGCCAATAACTCCAAGTATGTGTCACTCCAACCCTTCTTGTATATACATTTTCTTTTGTCTTGTTGGGATATTCTCCTTCTCTCTTACTCACACAGAGACTGTGTGATTTAAGTGTGGGGGAGGTACCAGGTATTTGATCATGTTTGCTTTGTGATTGAGAGTCTCATGCATTGCATTGTACATTCATATTTGCATTAAAAAAAATTTGAATCATGTAGATTGCATCACTTGCATCCTTAAGATTGAGTCTAGAGCATATAGGTTGCATTTATTTGCATACGGAGCATTGTCTTGTAAAGAACACTTGTTTGCACTGAATTTGACACCCTAGTTAAACATATCTAGTAGCTTAAGCATCTTTTGAAAGGCTTGCGTGCTTTTAGCCTTGAAAACTCTTCTTGAAACTTGCTTGCTTACTTGATATTGGCATTGTTCTTGAAACCAGCTCCATCCTGAACTTAGACTTGAATGAACTTAATTTCTCTTGCATATGGGCATTTGCATACTTGATCATGGATCTCATACACATTTGGGTTATCTTTCCCCATTATACCACTCTTTGTTATCCCAAATGACACTTCTATACCCTTGAACCCTAGCCATTCTTTGAAGCCTACATTGATTTGCATGAGTGAGGCCTTTTCTGATAGCTTGTCATGTGCAAAATCTTGAGAGTATTGGGAGCGACATGAATTTGTTCTCATCTCTTGCTAGCATAGGGTCCTCATTTGAGATAGCTTCTAGGATGGTGAGTGGGGTTTTTTGTTCCTTAAAGGCTTATGTCTTGGGTTTGGGATGTAACAATGTTGAGATTGATGAACAAAAGAATGTATTTAGAAAGAAAAATCCTAAGGACCTAGAATAGAAAGATAAGAAGCTCTTGATTGATGGTTTGACCTTCCCCCTTCATATTAAAAAAAAAAAAAGAGAAAAGAAAAGAAAAAGAAAAGAAAAAAAAAAAGAAAAAGAAAGAAAAAGAAAGAAAAAGAAAGATTCAATAAGATAGTGGGGAAGGGAAAACTAAAAGAGTTAGAGCTTAGAAAAGTGAATAGAGGTCCTTAGTGGTTGAATCATGAGAAAGAAAATGTTCATTGGGTGAGTGATGTGAGTATGTTTTTCATTATGGGTTATGGGATGAATAAAAGGGGTGTAGAACTTGTAATCACTTAGGATTGGGTAGAATGATGAGGATGGATCCATGTATGCATGAATTGCTCCTAGTCTTAGATAAATTTTGCATAATGATCAAGCTCCTTGATTCTTGAGTGATAGCCACCTTAAAAAGATGCATTGAAACCCTGATTTTCATCCATATTAGACCATTTGATCACCTAGCCAAATGATTGAGATCATGTGCCCATTTGTGAGAATTCACCTTGTGTGTGTGTGTGAATCAATGTGAGGGCTGGTTAAGAGAACTTGTTGGTTGATAAGAATTGCATCTTGTGTAGAGGCATAAGAGTAATTGATAGGCCTTGTGAAGCTAGAGCATAATAAGAGAGTTTTGATCATGCCATTTGCTATGTTTCTTTAGGATGTCAAGTTGAGTGCTATGAGTGTTTCTTTTGGCTTTGCTTCTATCCCTATGTCTCTACTCCTTGTGTTTTGAAAAGATTACTTGAGGACAAGTAAAGGTCTAGTGTGGGGGAGTTGATGTCTTGCATATATACATGTTTTTAGCATCCATATCTTGTGCATTTTGATCATATAAGTTAGGCATTAGGCATCATCAGGATCCATTTTGCATTCATTTGTCCTTATCAGGTGTTGGAGCATGCTTTGGTGTGATTTGAGGTGTTTGGGAGTCTTATGGCCCAAAAAGAGCTGAAAAATCAAGTTTGGCCATGAAAAGAGAAGTCAATCCATGATCTGGTCGAGACAAAGATGAGCATTGACGGAAGCCTTAGAGATGTTTTCTGTTGCTAAGATTTTGTGGAGACACAGAAAATTGAGTTAGCTTTCCAATGGAAGTGGTTTCAAGTCATTTGGAGCTGTATTGGAGGAGTTATGATCAGTTTACTAGAAGCACATCAAGCTGGCCGGGAAGACTGGTCTGGGTACAGCTACCCGGTCGGGAAAGAAGCGCTGGATGAGACCAGGCCGGGAAGACTAGGCCGGGTTGGGCGTTTGGCTCAACCCCTGACCGTTTTTCACCCTTTTTTCCTATTGGTTGAAGCCTAATTGACTCTAGGGACCTTTTATTATTTTTCTATGATTTTTTTAGGGCTTCTAAGCCTTGTATAAATACTATTATATCTCCCAAAGTGGGAGTATCTCATTTTCTCTCAAGACTTTGCCTCATATTGTAAAAGCTTGAATCTTTTTATCAATCTAAGGAAGCTCTTCATCATATATCTTGTTTCTCCTTCTCACAAACATGATTAGCTTTGAATCTCACATAGATTTAAGTTTTTTTCATGGAGATTAGTGAGTAGACACACTTTGGATTCATGGGCTAGGGTGATTAGTGAAGATCAAGGGTGTTTAATGTTAGATCTACTTGTTTCCTTGCTTGTTGAGAGTTCTTAATGCTATTTTGGTCTTGATCATATCAAAATAGATCTATAGGCATTTCATGCCCGAAAGGTGTTCTATGAAATGCCTGAACCAACTCTTCAATGCTTTTAACATTCTTTACCAAAGAGATTTGTTGTTAAAGGTGTTAAGATAGCTAATGGACTTGTTCTTAATGATTGCTTTCATATTATTCAACCTAAGAGATTAGATGCTTGAGATATGTTAGTGAATGAGCATTCATCTAGAGATAGAGCTTGCTTAGGATTGTGTCTAGGCTTAAGGTTGTTAGATTGATTGTTTGCTGCCACCTTTAGATTGGATCTACATCACCTAAAGTCAAATTCCTAGTCCCATGGATTCCACCTTAGCATTTGATTGAGTTCTTGCACTTGTTTCTTGATTGGATTTGATATCACCTTGTTTATATTTCTAGGATCTTAGCTTGTCACCTTCATCCATCTTCTTGTTCGCTTAGATTAAGGAAGCTTGTGTATTCTTGGTGCTATAAGTCTCTAGTTCTCTGTGGGTTCGACAATCTTTTATACTACATTGATTTGATCTTGGACCCTTGAAAAGTCTTGTATCAAGTTGATGTCTTGCATATTTTCATCTATTTAGCCATCTTTTTATTGCATTCTTTGTCTTGTAGGCTAAGGTTTAGGCATGTTTAGGATCATTTTGCATTCATTTGTCCTTGTCAGATGTTGGAGTGTGCTTTGGTGTGATTTGAGGTGTTTGGGAACCTTATGACCCAAAAAGAAGTGAAGAATCAAGATTGGCCATGAGAAGAGAAGTGAAATCAAGAGATGGAGAGTTGAACGGGGAGACCAGACCGGGTACACATACCCGGTTGGATGGAGACTGATCAAGACGCGGACGGCCGGGGAGGATGGTCCGATGTGATGGACCCGTTCGGGAAGAATCTGATCAAGGACATCCGGACAGTCGGGGACACGCGTCCGGCTTGGTGAACCCGGACGATGAAGCACAGAGAATTGACCGGGGAGCCCAGACCGGCTTGGTGTACCCAGTCGGGAGAAACACACTCGCAGGACGTCCGGACGACCGGGGAGACGCGTCCGGCTTGGTGAACCCGGACGGGACAAGGCGCGGACAGAACAGGGACGACCGGGGTGGGACGACCGGGATGGACCATTTGGTTTACCCCTGACCGAGTTTTTATGCTTCCTTTCTATTGGTTGAGACTCATTTGGCTCACGGACTTTTTAGTAATTTTGTTTTATGTTTCTAGGGCTTTTAAGCCAAGTATAAATACTCTTGTTATCCCTAATTTGGGACTTATGTTATGTTCTATCTAAGAACACAAAACCTTTTGAGTAAAGTTTCATCTTTGAATCATAATCTCATCTCATCTTTGTGTTCTTGATTGCTTGATTTAATCTCCTTTCTTTCTCTTCATGATTAAGCTTGGATTCCTCATGGATTTAAGAGTAATCATGATGATTAGTGAGTAGTCCTCTTTGGATTCATGGGTTAGTGAGACCAAGGGGTGATTAAGCTAGATCTAGGGTGTTTTAGTGTAGATCTATCTTGTTCCTTGCTATTAGAGTGCTTTTAATGCTATTTTAGGGTTGGCCACCCCAAAGTTGAGCTCTAGGCATTTCATGCCCGAAAGGTGCTCTATGAAATGCCTGAACCAACTCTCCTAAGCTTTTAACATTCTTTACCAAAGAGATTTGTTGTTAAAGGTGTTAATATGGCTATTAGGCTTGTTCTTAATGATTGCTTAGATAATATTCAACCTAAGAGTTTAGAATTGTGCTTAGGCCTAAGGTTGATAGATTGTTTGTTTGCTGCCACCCTTAGACTTATGTTTTATCCCCCAAGGTCAATTCCCTTAGCCCATGGGTCTCATCTCCTCATAAAGAAAAAAAGCTTTACATTTTATTGCATTTTAGATATTATGTTAGTTTAATAATCATCACCCTTAATGATTGCATTTAGATTAAGTATAGGCTTGCATTCCCTTTGCTTTGTGATCACTTAGAACTGGTTCGACAATCTTATATACTACATCATTTGATTAGGACACTTGAAAAGTCCTTTCATCAAATTGGCGCCGTTGCCAAATTCTAAGTTGATTGTGATATTGGGATTTAATCACTTGCTTGAGACTAAATCATTTTTCTTTTCTTGTGATATTGATTCTCCTTTTACCTCTTCCTTTGATTTTCAGGTGTATGAACACAAGAAGCAGGGGTGCAACAAACCTGGTTCCCACTGTTGAAGAGATAGCTACACTTGAGAGGGAAATAGCAAGAAGGAGAAGAGAAGAAGAGAATCAGGCTCACATTCAGAGGTTGGGGTTTGAGATGGATGAACACCTGCACCAACCTCAAGATGGCAATGGTCAATGAGCTGACAACCTTGGACCACAGCGCCAGCAACAACAACACCCACAGCGGCCAGCTAGAGCTATTGGCACCTATGACCGTCCTCACATTCATGGTCATAGGACGGGCATCCGCGCACCAGCTGTGGAAGCTAAAAACTTTGAGATCAAGTTAGGGTTGTTGAGTGTGATTGAGAACAACAAGTACCATGGCCAGGCTGTAGAAGACCCATTTGATCACTTGGACAAGTTTGATAGCTATTGTGGCTTGTCCAGGACCAATGGTGTGTCAGAAGATGCCTTCAAGCACAAGCTGTTTCCTTTCTCTCTAGGAGACAAGGCACGCCAATGGGAGAAATCTCTGCCTAGTGACTCCAGCACGTCTGAGAAGTTCTTTTCTACATCAAGGACAGCCAAGCTGAGAAATGAGATCTCTAGCTTCTAGCAGAAGAATTTGGAAAGCTTTAGTGAAGCATGGGAGAGGTTCAAAGGCTATCAGGCTAAATGCCCCCACCATGGCTTCTCAAAGGAGAGTTTGCTGAGCACATTCTACAGAGGTGCCCTTCCTGAGTTCAGAGCTAGATTGGATACAGCAAGCAATGGATTCTTCCTGGGCAGGTCTGAAGAAGATGCTGAGGAGCTGGTTGACAACATGGTGAAGAGTGACTCAGTTTACAGTGGAGAGCATGACAGAGCTGATAGAACCACCAGAGCTGATGAAAATCAGACCAAGAAGGAAATCAAATCCTTGCAGGATAAGATAGACTTGCTGATTGCTAACCAAGCCACACAGGAGCAGATACACTTTGTAGGTGGTCCTAGTCTAGAAGCTCCTCTTAAGGTTAATGAATTTGATGGGTTAGAAGGGCAAGAAGAGCTTTGCTTCATCAACAAAAATGGTACTTGGTACAGGAAGGAGCCTAACTTTCAGTACAACAACTACCAGTAGAGGTCTTATCCTAACAACCAGCAAGGAGGCTATCAACCAAAGCAAAACACTCAGCAAGGGAACTACCAGCCTAGGCAGAATCCTCCTCCTGGTTTTGCCAATCAAGGCAATCAGCCTACTCAATCTCAAGGTAGCTCTTCCTAAACTAAAGCTCCAGATTCAACTATGGAAGCTATGTTCAAACAACTACTGGAAGGTCAAGCTAGAACAGCCAAGGACATTGGCCATGAGTTCAAGACTGTCCACTCCAAGATTGATAGCAGCTATACTGAGCTAAACAACAAGATAAGAGCCTTGGAGAGTCAGTTTGCTTCTATGAATTCTCATCCAAGCCGCCAATAAGGAACACTACCAGGAAAGGCTGAGCAAAACCCCAAGGAGCCCATAAAAGCAATCACCTTGAGAAGTGGTAGAGAGTTACCTCCAAGAGCTCTCCCCAAGGATGGTGAGCAACTAGGTGGGGGGGGAGGCCATCAACATTGATGATGATGTTGTGATTGTAGATGAGAAGGTTGATGAGGAGATTCTAGAAAAGATTGTTGAAGCTAAGGGTAAAGGAAAGGTTGGAGAAGAGAAGAAAACACTAAAGCATGGTGAAGTTGCCACTCCAACAAAAGAGTCTTCTTTTGTTCCTCCTCCCTATGAACCTAAGCTGCCATTTCCTGGAAGATTCAAGAAGCAACTTTTGGAGAAGTACAAAGCACTCTTTGAGAAGCAAATGAGTGAAGTTCAAGTCACAATGCCCATCATTGATGCCTTCATGCTTGTCCCTCAATACAGCAAGTTTTTGAAGGATGTTGTGGCTGCTAAGAAGAAGGAAATGGAGGGCATGATGGTTCTTACTCATGAGTGCAGTGCCATCATCCAGAGATTGACAATCCCTAAGAAGCTAGAGGATCCAGGCTGCTTTACCCTACCTTGTGCCATTGGTCCTTTGATGTTTGAGAGATGTCTATGTGATTTGGGAGCTAGTGTCAGTCTCATGCCTCTATCTGTTGTCAAGAAGCTTGGGTTCAGCCAATACAAGAAGTGTAAACTCTCTTTGGTGCTTGCTGATCGCTCGGTCAAATTCCCTATTGGTATCCTTGAAGACCTCCCTGTGATGGTGGGAAATTGGGAGATTCCTAATGATTTTGTGGTGCGTGAGATGGATGAAGAAGCAAGAGACCCATTGATCCTTGGAAGACCATTCTTAGCCACAGCAGGAGCCCTTATCAATGTGAAGGAAGGTAAGATTGATCTTCATTTGGAGAAAGAGCACACTCTCCATTTTGACTTAAAGGAAGTGATGAAGAGGTCAACTGTGCAAGGCCAAGTGTTTTACATTGAAGAGATGGAAGCCCTTGCTGATGAGCTTCTTGAGGAATTGGCATTTGAAGAGTTGGCAATAAAGAACCCCTTGCATCATGCTTTGACAGTGGATAAAGAGGTCCAAGTGGTTGAGAACAAAGAGAGTGATGCTATTGTCAGAATGCTGGATTCTCACAAGAAGATTGATGGTGAAGGCCAGTATGAGGAGCTTACACAAGAGGTTCACCAAGCTGCTTCAGCCAGTCAACAAGAGGACACCCAACAAGATGATTGGAGTGAGCTCAAGGCACCAAAAGTGGAGCTAAAACCTCTTCCCCCTGGTGTAAGGTACACATTTCTAGGCCCTAATGAGTCATATCCTATCATTGTGAGTAGTGAACTTACTGAACTTGAACTTTCTCAACTTTTAAATGCATTTAAAAAGTTTAGAAAAGCAATTGGGTACTCACTAGATGATATTAAGGGGATATCACCTTCTTTGTGCATGCATAGGATACATCTAGAGGATGAATCAATGACTTCTATAGAGCATCAAAGAAGGTTAAATCCTAACCTGAAGGATGTTGTAAAGAAGGAGATTCTTAAGCTCTTAGATGCTGGTGTTATCTATCCTATTTGAGATTCTAAATGGGTATCTCCTGTGCGTGTAGTCCCAAAGAAAAGTGGTATCACTGTGGTTAAAAATGACAAAGATGAATTGATACCAACTAGAACCATAACTGGCCATAGGATGTGTATTGATTATAGAAAGCTCAACTCTACATCTAGAAAGGATCATTTTCCATTGCCATTCATTGATCAAATGCTTGAGAGACTTGCAAACCATCCTTTCTATTGCTTTCTTGATGGGTATTCAGGGTTCTTCCAAATCCCCATACATCCCAATGATCAAGAGAAGACAACATTCACATGCCCCTATGGCACCTTTGCTTGTAGAAGGATGCCATTTGGGTTATGTAATGCTCCAGCAACCTTTCAACGGTGCATTATGTCTATCATCTCGGATCTCATTGAGGATATAGTGGAGGTATTCATGGATGATTTCTCTGTCTACGGATCTTCGTTTTCTGCTTGTTTGTCCAACTTGTGCAGGGTCCTACAGAGATGTGAAGACACCAACCTTGTGCTGAATTGGGAGAAGTGTCACTTCATGGTCAAAGAGGGGATTGTGCTTGGGCATAAGATTTCAGAAAAGGGAATTGAAGTGGACAAGGCTAAGATTGAGGTGATGGTCAGCTTGCCATCACCAAAGACAGTGAAAGACATCAGGAGCTTCCTTGGCCATGCTGGGTTCTATAGAAGATTCATCAAGGACTTCTCAAAGATTTCTAGACCAGTGACCAAGTTGCTGTGCAAGGAGGCCACTTTCAGCTTTGATGAAGAGTGTCTTGAAGCCTTCAAGAAGATAAAGGGTGAACTTGTTAGTGCTCCCATTGTCCAGCCACCTGATTGGGACCTCCTCTTTGGGATAATGTGTGATGCTAGTGACTTTGCTGTTGAGGCTGTCCTAGGGCAAAAGAAGGATGGCAAGACTCATGTGATTTATTATGCTAGCCAAATCCTGAATGATGCACAGATGAAGTATGCCACAACTGAGAAAGAGATGCTGGCCATTGTCTTCGCCTTTGAAAAATTCAGAAGCTACCTGGTGGGTTCCAAGGTCATTGTGTATACTGACCATGCAGCTTTGAGACATCTCCTAGCAAAGAATGATGCCAAGCCAAGACTACTAAGGTGGATCCTTTTGCTTCAAGAGTTTGACTTAGAGATTAGAGACAAGCCAGGGATTGAGAATGGAGTTGCTGATCACTTGTCCAGGCTGAGGATTAAAGGTGGGATCCCTATTGATGAGGGACTTAGACAGGAGCATGTCATGGCCATCATGTCAGTGGTGGCAGTTATTGAGACTGGAAAGAAGATTGAAGAGGTTAAGGCAGCTGAAGAGAAAGGACCTTGGTATGCTGATTTGGTTAACTACTTAGCCACTGGAAATGAGCCATTGGGTCTTGCGGGGTATGAGAAGAAGAAGTTCTACAAAGATTTGAAGAGATACTATTGGGATGAACCATACCTCTACACTCTTTGCAAGGATCAGATCTATAGAAGAGTGGTGGCTGAAGAAGAAGTTGAAGGAATCCTTACACATTGCCATGGATCTTTCTATGGAGGCCATTTTCCTACCTTCAAGACTGTCTCAAAGGTGCTACAAGCTGGATTTTGGTGGTCACACATGTTCAGGGACACACAAGACTTCATCTCAAGATGTGACTCTTGCCAAAGGAGAGGGAACATTACTAAGAGGAATGAGATGCCTCAAAACCCAATCCTTGAAGTGGAAGTGTTTGATGTTTGGGGGATAGACATCATGGGACCCTTCCCTTCTTCTTATGGAAACAAATACATCTTGGTGGTTGTGGACTATGTGTCAAAATGGGTAGAAGCCATAGCAAGTCCCACAAATGATTCAAGAGTGGTGATCAAAATGTTCAAGAGCAATATCTTCCCAAGATATGGAGTACCAAGAGTGGTCATAAGTGATGGAGGTTCACATTTCATCAACAAGCTATTTGAGGGTCTTCTCAAGAAGAAGGGAGTGAAACACAAGGTTGCAACACCTTATCACCCTTAAACAAGTGGCCAAGTGGAAGTTTCCAACAAGCAAATCAAGGGCATGTTGGAGAAGATTGTGGGAACTAGGAGGAAGGATTGGTCAGACAAGCTTGATGATGCTCTTTGGACATATAGAACAGCCTTCAAGACTCCTCTAGGCACTACCCCTTTCAACCTCGTCTATGGGAAGTCTTGCCATCTACCAGTTGAGCTTGAATACAAGGCATTGTGGGCTGTGAAGCTTCTAAACTTTGACATCAAGAGTGCAAAGGAGAAGAGACTTCTTCAACTCAATGAACTGGATGAGATAAGGATGGATGCCTTTGAGAACTCAAGGATTTACAAGGAAAAGACTACGGCCTTTCATGACAGGCACATCCTCAAGAGAGAGTTCAAGGCAGGAGATCAAGTTCTTCTCTACAACTCTAGACTGAAGTTATTTCCAGGGAAGCTTAAGTCAAGGTGGTCTGGTCTATTTGTGATCAAAGAAGTGAGGCCTTATGGAGCCATTGTGTTATGGGATAAGCAGGGTAATGACTTCACAGTGAATGGCCAGAGACTCAAGGAATACATGGCCACCATACCAAAGGAGGATGGGACATCAACCCCACTCTCTGATGCTCCTCTTGCCTAACCTCAAAGGAGGCAAAGTCAAGCTAGTGACTTTAAACAAGCTCACTTGGGAGGAAGTCCCATGGTTATCCTTGTAAATATTGCTTTAGGATTTCTTTTCAAAGTTCCTTGAGAGGTGTTGGGGCCATAGGAAGGTGATGGCTTGGAATTTGAATATTAAAAAAAAAAAAGAGAGAAGGTTAGAGATTTGGACCGGGTAGGATAGACCGGGGTGACCTACCCGGTCGGGAACGCATGGTAGGATGGATCGGGTGCAGGCGTCCGGGTTCACCATCCCGGTCGTGAAGCTTGAATGAGACGGACCGGGGACAGGCGTCCGGGGAAGCACACCCAGTCGGGAAACCAAGAGGAATGGACCGGGGACAGGCGTCCGGGTTCACCATCCCGGTCGGCAGCATCCAGCAGCAGGATCTGCGCATGACCCGCGCCTCGACCCACGGAGCTCCACGACCCGGCCGCAACCCAGGTAAGTGTTTGTCTTCCTTTTTCAGGATCCAAACCCATCTACCCTGACCCAGACCCGACCCAGACCCACCCAGACCCACCCTTAAAGCCCTAATTCACCCTCTCTCTCCTCATTTCATCTTCTTCCTCACATCAAAATCCTCTCTAGCCTCCAAGAACCCAAATCACCATAACTTTGTCAAATCTCAACCAAATCACCATAACTTTGTCAAATCTCAACCAAATCACCAAATTCTTTTTCCCACTTCCAAGTCTTCTTCCCCTAGGTCTAATTCCTTGAATTTTTTCATCTTTATCCTTCATCCAAAGCAAGGTATGTTATCTTTAAGTTCAAATTCGTAACTCTCATGAACCCTAAAAATTTGAACTTGAAATTTGAGCTTTTTCTTGCTAGATTCTTGTAAATTAGACTAGGGAAAGCTTACATATCATACTGGGTAGTTGATTTCATGGTGGAATTGACATTAATTTGAACTTTGAAAAATTAGGGTTCATGAGATTTGGGGGTTTTTCATAAAGTGCTTGTTTTAGGTTGTTTTTGGGGTAGATTGGATGCTAGGTTGCTGGAGAACTTCAATTTAGGCTGATTCAAGCTTGATAGTGTTTGATTGAGGGGTTTTGATTCTTGGAGATTCTCATTGTTCATAAAAAAAAGAAAAAAAAAAAAATATATATATATATATATATATATGAGCATGAGAATTCTCTAAGATGTTTTAAAGCCCTCTTTGCTTAATGCTTTGTTTCTTATAAGTAATTGATCATTGGAATTGCAATCTTATGCTTTTGATCATGTTTCTCATCTTAAGAAGTTTTTCCTTCTTAAGCTCATTCTTTTCCAAGGTTTAAATTTCAGGTACCAATGGGGCGAAAGAATGAAGCTGAGATAGAAGCTGAGAAGCAAAAGCTTGCAGCAAGACACACTGCTCAGTGTGGGAAAGTTTTGGGTTCACAGCCTGGTTCAGAAAAGGAGCGTCGCCAGCAAGCTTTGGCAATGCTAAGGAAGAAAGCACAAGCCAAGAAAGATTGGAAGAGAGTTGTTGCTGATAAGGGTGAGGCTGATGGTGCTCACAAGCAAGCCAAGAGGGATGGAAAGAGAACAGCTGTTGGGGACAGTGTGACTGATGGTGCTAACAAGCAGGCTCCTCCCAAGAGAGCTAAGGCACCAAGAAACTCTAGTGTGGGAGCTCTTGTTGTAGAGAAAACCAACAACAAAGGTGATCATGCACTTGCTCACACTATGAGGGCTATGTGATGCAGATAAGTATTTGGAATATTTCCAAATATCTTATTATTTATTTTGTTAATTATATTAAATTAGATAATTACCTTTTATTTGTATTTTCTATATTTTAATGGTTTTCCTATTTTAGTTAGGGTTTTCTAGATTTAAGAATTTATTATAAATAGGCATCTAAGCCTAAAGTTGAATGGAGATTTTGATAATTAATAAACTAGCTTTTGCTTTATACCTTGAAAGAGATTTGATTCAATTCATCTTCTTTGAGTTGCCTTGTTTAGATTCGATTAAATTCATCAAACAGGAAGTTGGTCTCAAGACGCTATCGAAAGAAACTCTTGATTGATCCAAGAACAGGTCTCGAAGAACCCTAAAAGTTCCTAGATCGACCGTTCAACCTATCGTCCGCTGCATCACTATGACTCCACCTTGGAGAGCACCAGATCCTGTGCAAGAGAATGTAGAAAGCCTTAACCAGCACACCATGGATGAGAAGTTGGCAAGGGCTAGAGCAAAGAAGCAAGGCAAGAAGCCAATAGTTGCAGAGAGTGAAGGTGAAGAGGATGAGATGTCTTCTGATGATGAGCATGCTGATCCTAAATCAAAGTATGACAAGAGGGACAGGTCCAAGACACCTACTGAGGATGAGCTGGTAGATCTCTTGAGGAATGGCATTGCTTGGCTCCCTACAAGATTTGTTGATAAGATGATCTTGCAAGAGATGTACTTTGATGATGATGTTAAAACCATGCTTGAGCACATGAAGGTGGGAAGCCTCTACTCAGTAGCTTACCCTACTCACAAAGAAGTCTCTTGCCAATTCTTGGCTACACTGGAAGCAACCTTTCACACTTCCAAGCATGCACAGCAAGGATGGGGGGAGATCAAATTCAAGATTGAGGGTGAGGTGTACTCCATGTCTTTCACAGAGATTGGTGAAGTTCTTGGCTTTGAGGATCAGAAAAACCCTTCACTTCCCACACTCAAGACAGCCCCTAAGGAGAAGACCATTGCTGAATCAATGTGGACCTTGTTAACAGGACAAGGGAGAGGAGGCCACAAGAAAGAGAAGAATGTCTCTATTAGGCATCCCATTGTGCGTTATCTCCACAGGCTGCTTAACCATACCTCTTCCAGAAGAAAGAGATAGGGAATGTTGTTGGAGAAGAGCTGAGATTCCTTCACCAAACTGCCCGACACTTTGCCTCCTTTCCTCAGCTCCGGATGACTTCTACTCAGATTTTGGTATGGTTGGCTTCCTTGTTCACCGCTTAATGCACTACAAGAGTTGGGCTTGGACAAACCGTGACTCAGGTCCTCAAATTGGTATTGGTGGATGGATAACTCCATTATTGGCTTACCAAGGAATTGATTTGTGTGATGATGGAGTAGGTCCTACTTTCTTGGATGGACCTTACCTGAAGAAGGCTCAGTTCCTAAGTGGAAGGTTTAATGGGAGATGTGTCTATTCCTATTCGAGAGGTGGCAAAAGGGCTGAGCTGTTGCTTCCTAACTCTGAACTTACCGCATTGGAAACTTCAGGAGACATCATTTTTGACATCAATGAGGAGCCCCTCCTTAAGAGTCATGGAGCCCTTTGTCCTATGACCCTTCCCAAAGGTGAGAAGGCAGCAAGCAAAAAGTCTGTCTATGATCAGGAGCACACCAGAGGAGCCACTGCTCATCTCTTTGGTCCTCCTCGCTACAAGTTCGAGCAATGCACCAATGCCTTGCCTCTTGGGCCCATTCACCAAGCTCATGACCAGATTAGCACCCTCCAGTGGTGGAACAGGGCTCAAGATAGGACCATTTTTAAGCTAACCAACCAGTGCAAAGAGCTGAAAAGAACTGTGAAGAGGCAAGCTGAAGCTTCAGCTCGGTTATTGAAGAAAGTGGCTGAGGTTCTAGCTAGGGGAGCTGTAGCTGGCTGTAAGGATGAGGACTTTGATCTTGATGCTCTCAATGCACCCCCTCCTCAGCCACTTCATGACCCCTCTGCACCTAGAACCAAGAAGCAAGCCCTCCGCTGCTTGAGGAACCCTTACATCGCCCAATCCGAGTCCGGAAACCAGTCACCTTCTCTAGACACCATTGCCGATGAAGATGACTCTGAGGGTGAGGCATCAGCCTCATCCCACGCTCCATAGAGGTACTCCAACACCTTCTCATTGTATATACCGTCAATCATTTCATTTAGATTTTATTTATCTTTCCTCTTTTGGGCCCTTCTCCACATTTAACAAACACAGAGACTGTGTGAATTAAGTGTGGGGGAGGTGTCTAGTTGCTGATAGTTTTGTGTTTTATGTCATACGCATGCATTTGTAGATAGTTATGGCATAGAAAAACCAAAAAAAAAATTTGAAAAATTTGAAAAGCATAAAAAGAATCATGTAGCTTCATTAGGATTGAGTCTAGATCATTCACTTGCATAAAAAAAAAAGAAGAAATCATCATATTGGTTGCATCATGCATAAGGGGACAAGGATGATAGTTGCCTTGTAAAGATGCTCATGCTAAGTTCTTAAAGTGATAACCTTTATAATCATAGTAAGTAGCTTAAGCAATCTTAGGATAACTTGTAAACTTCGAGCCTAGAAAACTCTTCCTAAAGCTCATTTGATAGATTGATGCTCTCTCTTTGAAATTTGCTCCTGTCATATTTAGACTCTAAGTCTCTTGCCCATGGTCCCTTGTGTACTGAGTCATGGATAGAACACTTGAGTTGTCCCTCCCATTCTTTGCCTATCTTTTTGGGCAAACTCAAGTGGTACTCCACACCCTCAAAACCATTTCCTCCTTTTAAGCCTTCATTGTTTGTTGAGTGAGGCCTTCTTTGGAAAGCTTTACATGTGCATAATGTTGAGAGTATTGGGAACGACAATGCTTGGTCTCCATTTTAGCTAGATTAGACACTCATATTGTCTAGCTTCTAGGATGGGGGTGAGTGTTGTATGGTGTGATCTTGGGAATGTGAAAGGTTTATGAAAGAAAAGGTTGACTAAAGGAACTCTAAGGTTATAAGTGATTTAGTCTAGAAGGGGTAAGAGATATGAAAAGTTCTAAAGCTCTAGTTTTTAAAGAAAGTCTTGGCCCCCAAATAAAAAAAAGAAAGAAAAAGAAAAAGAAAAAAAAAAGAGAGAAAAAGAATAATGAAAAGGGGGCTAGCAATTTGTAGAAATAGTTGATAAGAGTTTAAAATGTGAAAAATCCCTTGTAGACTTCAATAAGAAAGAGTTATAAATGAGAAAGTATATTTGAGTGTTTTGGGGGTATTTTTGGGTGAGAGATGTGAGTGGTATTTTGACATTGGGAATGAGGATGTAACTTATGTATTTGGGGAAAGGGTAGAACAATAGAGATTGAGCATTGTATGCATGAGTTGATCCCTTTCTTAGATATATTATGTGCAATGTCGAGGCTACTTTGTTTTGAGAGTAAACCACTTTTAAAGATCCTTCTTGAACCACTTGATTTGCTTTGCATCAAAGCCTTTTTCACCAAACCAAATGACTCGGACCATTTGACCATTTGCAAGAGATCTTTTGAGTTTTCTTAATGATTGTTAGAGAGCAAGTGGATTTGTGGATTGTGGATTCATGATGAATGAGTGTAGGGATCAAAAGGGTTAAGATAGGCCTTGAGAAGTTAGAGTTGGATTAAGTGTTTGCTCTAGCTAGTTGGTATGATTATACAAGGTTATCAAGTTGAGAACTAAGAAGAGCATTCTTTTGGTTATGAGTCCCCTCCTTCAAACCTCTCCTCCTTAGTCCTTGCTAGTTTACTTGTGGACAAGTAAAGTACTAGTGTGGGGGAGTTGATGTCTTGCATATTTTCATCTATTTAGCCATCTTTTTATTGCATTCTTTGTCTTGTAGGCTAAGGTTTAGGCATGTTTAGGATCATTTTGCATTCATTAGTCCTTATCAGGTGTTGGAGTGTGCTTTGGTGTGATTTGAGGTGTTTGGGAACCTTATGACCCAAAAAGAAGTGAAGATTCAAGATTGGCCATGAGAAGAGAAGTGAAATCAAGAGATGGAGAGTTGGACCGGGGAGACCAGACCGGGTACACATACCCGGTCGGATGGAGACTGATCAAGACGCGGACGGCCGGGGAGGATGGTCTGGTGTGATGGACCCGGTCGGGAAGAAGCTGATCAAGGACGTCCGGACGGCCGGGGACACGCGTCCGGCTTGGTGAACCCGGACGATGAAGCACAGAGAATGGATCGGGGAGCCCAGACCAGCTTGGTGTACCCGGTCGAGAAACACACGCGCAGGACGTCCGGACGATTGGGGAGACGCGTCCGGCTTGGTGAACCCGGACGGGACAAGGCGCGGACAGAACAGGGACGACCGGGGTGGGACGACCGGGATGGACCATTTGGTTTACCGCTGACCGAGTTTTTATGCTTCCTTTCGATTGGTTGAGACTCATTTGGCTCAAGGAATTTTTAGTAATTTATGCTTCCTTTCTATTGGTTGAGACTCATTTGGCTCAAGGAATTTTTAGTAATTTTGCTTTATGTTTCTAGGGCTTTTAAGCCAAATATAAATACTCTTGTTATCCCTAATTTGGGACTTATGTTATTTTCTATCTAAGAACACAAAGCCTTTTGAGTAAAGTTTCATCTTTGAATCATAATCTCATCTCATCTTTGTGTTCTTGATTGCTTGATTTCATCTCCTTTCTTTCTCTTCATGATTAAGCTTGGATTCCTCATGGATTTAAGAGTTATCATGATGATTAGTGAGTAGTCCTCTTTGGATTCATGGGTTAGGGAGACCAAGGGGTGATTAAGCTAGATCTAGGGTGTTTTAGTGTAGATCTATCTTGTTCCTTGCTAGTAGAGTGCTTTTAATGCTATTTTAGGGTTGGCAACCTCAAAGTTGAGCTCTAGGCATTTCATGCCCGAAAGGTGCTCTATGAAATGCCTGAACCAACTCTCCTAAGATTTTAACATTCTTTACCAAAGAGATTTGTTGTTAAAGGTGTTAAGATGGCTATTAGGCTTGTTCTTAATGATTGCTTAGATAATATTCAACCTAAGAGATTAGATGCTTGAGTTATCTTTGTGAATGAGCATTCATCTAGAGATAGAGCTTGTTTTGAATTGTGATTAGGCCTAAGGTTGATAGATTGATTGTTTGCTGCCACCCTTAGACTTATGTTTGATCCCCCAAGGTCAATTCCCTTAGCCCATGGGTCTCATCTCCTCATAAAGAAAGAAAGCTTTACATTTTATTGCATTTTAGATATTGTGTTAGTTTAATAATCATCTCCTTTAATGATTGTATTTAGATTAAGCATAGGCTTGCATTCCCTTTGCTTTGTGATCACTTAGAACTGGTTCGACAATCTTAAATACTACATCATTTTATTAGGACCCTTGAAAAGTCCTTTCATCAATGATATGCCGTGCTCATGTTCACTCTAGTTCCTAAGACCTTCTGGAAGGCTTTCCAGAACCTAGAGGTGAACCTTGGATCCCTGTTCGACACTATGCTAGATGGAACACCATGCAACCGTACAATCTCATTCATGTACTTGTGCACAATCTGGTCGACTCCATCTCCTTTCTTGATGGCCAGGAAGTGGGCAGACTTTGTTAGTCGGTCCACTATAACCCAAACCGCATCATTCTTCCTTGGGGTTGTGGGAAATCCAGTCACAAAGTCCATTGTGATGTGATCCCACTTCCACTCTGGTATGGGTAGACTTTGCAGTAGTCCACTTGGAACCTGATGCTTAGCCTTGATTAACTGACAGGTATAACACTTGGCCACCCATTCTGCAATATCCACCTTCATCCGTATCCAATGATAATACCTCTTAAGGTCATAGTACATCTTGGTGGCACCAGGATGTACTGAAAACTTAGATTTATGAGCCTGTCTCAAGATCTCCTCCTTAAGGCTTTTATCATTTGGTACACTCACTCTACCCCGTACCAGGATCGTACCATCAGCTGCGATCTGGTATTCAGTGGACTCATTGTGAGCAACCTTCTGCAGGTTCTCATCCAAGCTTTGTGCTTGTCTAATCCTGGTAAGAAGATCAGCTTGATTCACTGCCTCCAAACCCAATGGCTCGTCCTCATTGGCCAATGTGTTCAGATGCAAAGACCTGACCATTCCTTCCAGTACATCTGCTTCCTTCTCAGCAAATACCTCAGCTCTCCTCCGGCTCAAGGCATCAGCCACCAGATTGGCCTTGCCCGGATGATATGCTATATCCAGATCATAATCTGCCACAAACTCCATCCATCTTCTTTGTCTCAAATTCAACTCAGGTTGGGTGAATATGTACTTGAGACTCTTATGATCTGTCAGGATCTTAACCTTGGCACCATACATGTATGATCGCCAAATCTTGAGGGCAAACACCACTGCGGCCATCTCCAGGTCGTGGATTGGATAGTTTCCCTCATGCTTCCTCAATTTTCTAGAGGCATAAGCTATGACTTTCCCATGTTGGGTCAATACACATCCTAGTCCTGTGATGGAGGCGTCTGTGTATACCACATATGGTTGGTCAGCCTCTGGCAACACTAGTACTGGTGCACTAGTCAACATGTTCTTAAGTGCAGAGAAACATCTCTCACACTCCTCGGACCAAACAAACTTCACATCTTTGCCCGTCAGTTGTGTCATGGGTTGAGCCAAACTAGCAAATCCCTTGACAAACTTTCTGTAGTATCCGGCCAGACCTAAGAAACTCCTGACCTCGGTTGCACTCTTAGGTCGCGGCCAGTCCTGTATGGCCCTGATCTTTTCTAGATCAACGGACACACCTTGGTCGGATACGATGTGACCCAGGAACCCAACACTCTTTTGCCAAAAACTGCACTTGCTCAATTTGGCAAAGAGCTGCTGTTCCCTCAATCGTCCCAACACTGCTCTTAGATGTTACTCATGGTCCTCCTTGGTCCTGGAGTAGACCAAAATATCATCAATAAAGATGATCACAAACTCATCTAAGAAATCTCTGAAGATGCTGTTCATCATCTTCATGAAAGCTGCTGGTGCATTGGTTAATCCAAATGGCATGACCACAAACTCATAGTGGCTGTACCTGGTCCGGAAAGCTATTTTCTTTACATCATTTGGTTCAATGGGAATCTGGTGATACCCTGAAGCAAAATCTATCTTGGAAAACCACTTTCACCCTTGAGCTGATCCAATAACTCATCTATCCGAGGCAATTGGTACTTGTTCTTCACAGTCACCCGGTTCAACCCTCGATAGTTAATGCACAATCTGAAGCTACCATCCTTTTTTTCACAAAGAGGACTGGTGCTCCCCAGGGTGACACACTTGGCCGTATGAAACCCTTGTCCAGCAACTCCTCAAGTTGCTTCTTAAGCTCGGCCATCTCGGCAGGAGCCATTCTGTAGGGACTTTTAGATAATGGGGCCGTCCCTGGTTCGAGTTCTATTATGAATGGGTCCGACCTGTCATGGGGAATGCACTGCAGCGCCTTAAACACATCCTGGAACTCACCAACCAGCGGTATTCCCTCCGGGTCACCACCCCCTACAACCTCCTTAGTGGCGATTGTGGCCAGATAAGCTTCACAACCCTTCCTCAGCATCCTTTCACACTGGATAGCTGACACCACCAAACATCCAGAGATTGGACGTATACCTTGGAACCTGATCGGAGTTCCACAACCACTCTCAAAAAGCACACGCCCCCGGTGACAGTCAAGAGTGGCCCGATACTTTCCAAGCCAGTCCATACCTAAGATCACCTCGTGATTCTTAATGTGGACTACCACAAGATCCACAGGCATGACCCTGTCCTGGATCATCACTGGGACGTCCTGAATCACCCCTAGTGAATGCATCACTTGGCCACCGGCCGTATTCACTACCCCAGGACAATCCCCCGTTCCCAACTGGAACAACCCCTTTCCGAGCATCCCTGGACTCACAAAACTATGTGTAGCTCCAGTATCGAAAAGTACATGTGTTTCCACACCACCAATACTTAGGGTCCCTACACATGACCCAACTAAGTATCTAACCATCCTAGGTTCCATACCATCCAATTTCTACTGAATTGAAAAGAATAAGATCAGATATAATACCAGTGATCGCTTGGAATGGTCCAGCCTTGTCCTCATCCTTGGACAGCTCATTCACCACTTTGAACACAAAGCTTGATGCTTTGAGTACCCATGTGAAGAAACTAGAGACTCAAGTGATTCAGACAGGAGAAGCTGTTAAGAAGCAGGAAGCTTTAGGAAAAGGGACTGGAGAAGAAACAACAGGCCACAACGTCAGTGCCATCATAGAAGATGATTTTTGGAGAGTGGTAAAGCAAGAGAAGCTGCAAGAGGGAGACTTCCAGATCGAAAGTTCCATGAGTATTGGCGGCAACCACTGGAATCGATCGATGTTAGGACATACACATCGATCGATGTATGCCAACACCAATCGATCGATGGAACCAGACGAGCATCGACCGATGGATCTTGAAGAATCCACCAACGAGTGCAACACCGTGAAAATACTTACTCACGGGGAGTTCGCAGCAAAGCACCCACATCCGCCCAGCCCTTACAACATCGACCGACAGGACAGACGTCCCATCGATCGACCGAATGATAAAGAAATCGATTGACACACTCCAGAAGCTGTCGATCGATATTCAGTTATCACACGCCGAGTGCAACTTCCCAAGATAGATGTTGCCCGACTTAATGCACTCCGGGAGCAATCTAAGCCTTCCAGAAACCCACCAACCGCCATAATGAAGAAACCCACGGATATTATTGATCCAATGGAGATAGAAAAGGAAAAAGATTGCAGAGTTCTCAGAAAAAGGAAAGAGAAGGATCTTAAACACCTTAAAAGAGGAGTTAATGAGAAAGAGTTGGCAAGTTTCAGAAAGAGAGTTCTAAGGATACCTACAGAGAAACCCTTTGAAGAAGCCTACTTTTCACACAGATTGTGAATGTTTTTCAGAGAAACTGTTGGGGTCAAAAACGGTTATGTCGAAATCCACGGCTAAAGATCCTTCCAAACTCAAAGATTTCCCGCACAGACGACTAACGGGGGAAAGATCGAACAACGGAAAACCCACGGACGGCAAGATGGCCTGGTGACCGGCAGCACGCGTCACGCGAGCCGGCCTGGCGCCGGCGGCACGCGTCACGCGGGCCGGCCTGGCGCCGGCGGCACACCCGGCCTGGCACCGGCGGCACGCGTCACGCGGGCCGGCCTGGTGCCGGCGGCACGCGTCACGCGGGCCGGCCTGGCGCCGGCGGCACGCCCGGCCTGGCGCCGGCGGCACGACCGGCCTGGCGCCGGCGGCACGCGTCATGCGGGCCGGCCTGGCGCCGGCGGCACGCCCGGCCTGGCGCCGGCGGTACGCGTCACGTGGGCCGTCCTGGTGCTGGCGGCACACCCGGCCTGGCACCGGCGGCACGCGTCATGCGGGCCGGCCTGGCGCCGGCGGCACGCGTCATGCGGGCCGGCCTGGCGCCGGCGGCACACCCGGCCTGGCGCCGGCGGCACGCGTTCCGCAAGCCGGCCTGGCGCCGGCGGCACCCCTTCCCGGCTCCGGTCGACGGCCCTCGTCCTGGTCTCGGTTCCATCATGCTCGGTCTGATCCCATCTTGGCTTGTTCGACCGATCCTCGTGAGTTTGGTACGACCACGGCTATGGAATGAACATCTTTCGATTCGGTTGGAATCGTCCTCGACGTTTTACGACAAAATCTAGAAGGATTGGATTTCTCGTAGAAGATATCGTATAAACTGAAGATCGATTAACTTGAACATCGATCCTTTAAGTTATACGGTTTATTTTATGAGAAAGATAGTCTTCCCGAGAAATCGTATAAAACGTTTAACGACTTAAGACAAGTCCACGGACTTACTTACGATTTTAAGGATTCAGGCCCAATCAGGCTATGACAGTTTATCCGGTTTCCCGAACATCGAATAAACATCAAGTCATCGAAAAATAGCGGAAAAACTCGAGGATAACCACGAAGGCGAGGTCCATCATCCTAAGGCAAACCGACCTTGGAGTGGATATATAAGGAGAGCAAGAGCAGAAGAGGAGGGGATCCGAAAATTAGACTTAGAGCATTCTTCTAGCTTAGAAGAATTAGGGCTTAGGTGGTTAGACGTTTGGCTGCCTGCGACTCTATATTTTTCTTTAATCGCAACTCTCTCTCTGTCTTTCGGAGAATCCTTGTACTCGTAGCTTTCATCTAATAAAACGCCTTCGGGCAAATATTTCAACTCTTATTTTTATCTATTGAACTTTCTCGATTTCGTGTGGCATCGCAGAGAATCCGGACTTTCAAGGAAAGTCGGGTTTACTTGGCTTTCCTCCGCAATCTTATTTATCGGAAATTGACGGTGTGAATTTCGATTCCCACAGTTTGGCGCTAGAAGGAGGGGGGGACGGATTCTCTAACTCAAAAACCACCAATCGATCGAAGTTCAGTATGGCTTCTTCGTCAGCCCGCAACATCGTATCTTTCGAGGATCGAGCAACGGCCAGTACGGCCAAACCTCACAACGATCTCCTCGTAATAGAACTCACGATCCAGGATATTGACGTAGCAAGGGTATTAGTCGACACCGGATGCTCGACTAACATTATCTATAAAAGCACCCTCGAGAGGATGGGCGTCGATCTAAGCATCCTTACAGATGACCCCAGCCCAGTATTCGGACTCTCGGGAGAAGTTATGACCCTCGGTTCGACTAACCTCCTAGTCAGAGCCGGGAGCGTCGCCAAAAACACGGAATTCCTTGTGATCGATGGTCCAACATCCTACAATGCGATAGTTGGAACTCCCTGGCTAAACTCCATGAGAGCGATCCCATCAACATTCCACCTATGCCTCAAGTTCCCGACGCCTTTCGGGGTCGAAACAATACATGGTAGTCGCGGAGCAGCGCAGATCTACCTCGCTACCGAACTAAAACGGAAAAATTCCGAAATCGAGACATCTTGGAAAAAGCAAACGATTCACGACTCGCCAGAAACCTTCTGGCAGTCCCAATGAGCTGAGGCCCTGGAAGGGAAGCGTGAACCAACCTGCGAACCGGTGGTCTCAATTTGCCTCGACGATTCCTTCCCGGAACGGTGCGTCGAAATCGGAGCTAACCTCCGCGAACCAATAAAAGCAGAGCTCATCGCATGCCTCAAAAAGAACCTCAGTACGTTTTCTTGGGCTGCGGAGGATATGCCGGGAATCGACATTAGCGTAACATGTCACGAACTCAACATTGACCCGACTCACAAACCCGTAAAACAAAAGAGACGAAAGCTGGGAGCTGAGCGTGCCACCGCAGTCAACGAGGAAGTCGAAAGACTCCTCAAAGTAGGGTCGATAACAGAAGTGAGGTATCCAGATTGGCTTGCCAACCCTGTCGTGGTAAAAAAGAAGAACGGCAAGTGGCGAGTCTGTGTCGACTTCACGGATCTGAATAAAGCCTGTCCAAAGGACTGCTTCCCGCTTCCGCACATCGACCGACTGGTCGAGGCAACCGCGGTAAATGGTGACTGGATTTTTCAGGTCCTAATCAAATGTTGTAGAATACAAGATGTCAATCCAATTCTAAGAGATTCTAATGCAAAGGGAATGCAAGTTCATGCTTAATCTAAGTCTATCAAGATGAGAGGATGATTGAGAAACTAAGACAATATAAAAATTGCAATAAAAGATTGAACTTTCTTTCTTATGAGGAGAGTGAGACCCATGGGTATAGGGACTTGATATCAAATGATTAAGCTTCAATCCAAGATACTAACTTTTCAATCAATCTAATCCTTATGCCTAGACAACAAAACTAAGCAAGCTCTATCCCTAGATGAATGCTCTTTTGCAATGATCACCCAAGTACACCAAATCCCTTTGGCTGTAATGATCAAAGCAAACATGGAGAATGAGTCTAATAGCAATCCTAGCTCCTTTGACAACTAATCCCTTAGGCAAAGCAAGCTAAAAACATAGATGAGTTGGTTCAGGCATTTCATAGAACACCTTCCGGGCATGAAATGCCTATAGCTCTATGCTTGAGAGGCCAACTCAAATATAGCTTTAAAAACACCAAATCTATGCAAGGAAATGATAGATCTAACAATAGACACCTTGGATCTAACTTAATCACTCTCTATCACCCTAACCCATGGATCTTAGAAGGATCTACTCACTAATCCACATGCTTACTCTTAAACCAATGATAGATTCAAGCTTAAACATATAGAGAAAGAAAGGATTTGAAATCAAACAATCAAAAACACAAAGACAAGATGAGATTATAAATCAAGATGAAATTTTTCTCAAGAGGTTTAATGTGTTCTTAGATAGAAAATGAGATAAGTCCCTCAAAGGGGATACAAGAGTATTTATATGGGGCTTGGAAACCCTTAGAAATATAAAATAAAAATTACTAAAAGGTCCTTGGCCAACTTGATTTTCAACCAATGAGAAGCTAGGAAGAAAGGAAGAAGCTGAGCCACCCTGGCAGGCTGGACTGGTCCATGGCCGGGTGTGTTCAGCCGGGTATGTCCTGCTCGTCCGGCGTCCAGGCCGTGCGGCCTCTTTAGGCCGGGTGTGTTCGGCCGCGTGGTGGGCGTCCAGCTGGTGGCAGGACGTGCGGGTGGTGCTGGCCGGGTGATACTAGTCGGGTGTCTTCTGGTGCGCGGGTGAGGCAAGGTCGGGTGCGTCCTTGGGCGTCCAGTCCGTCAGTCCCGTGCGGGCAGTGTAACCCGTGTGTGCCAGGCCGCGTGCGTTTGTGCATCCTTCACGTGCGGGCAGTGCAGCCCGCGTGTGCCAGGCCGCATGCCAGTCCCTTGTTCCCGTGCGGGTGCTTGTCCCCGGGTCGTCCTGGCCGCGTCCTGAGCTTGTCCAGGCGAGGTTTGATGGTTGGACTCGGGTGTGCTCACCCGGGTTGCTTGACATGCTTCTACTCAATTGATCATAACTCCTCCAATATGGCTCCAAATGTCTTGAAACCACTTCCATTGGAAAGCTAACTCAGAATGCCATGTCTCCACCAAATATTAGCATCAGAAGGTATTCCTAAGGCCTCTGTCCATGTTCATCTTTAAACCCTTCTTTTTCATCACAAAACTCCCAAACATCTTCAATATCTCCAAAGTGTGCTCCAACACCTAATAGGGACTTATGAATGCAAAATGAGCCTAAAGATGCCTAATGCCTAATCTAAATGAGCAAAAATGCATAAGATATGATAGCTAAAAACATGTAAATATGCAAGACATCAACTCCCCCACACTAGACCTTTGCTTGTCCTCAAGTAAACTTTTCAAACACAAGGGGGGTGGATGCAAGGATGGGTACAAAGCCACAGGATACACTCATAGCACTCAACCTGACATCCTAAAGAAACATAGCAAATAGCATGAGCAAAACTTTCTTATTATGCTCTAGCTTCACAAGGCCTATCAATGACTCTTATGCCTCTACACAAGATGCAATGCCTATCAACCAACATGTTCTCTTAACCAGCCCTCACATTGATTCACACACACACACACACAAGGTGAAGTCTCACAAATGGGCACATGATCTCAATCATTTGGCTAGGTGATCAAATGGTCTAATATGGATGAAAAGGAGGGTTCAATGCATCATTTCAAGGTGGCAATCACTCAAAAATCCGGGAGCTTGATCATTATGCAAAATTTATCTAAGACTAGGAGCAATTCATGCATACATGGATCCATCCTCATCATTCTACCCAAATCCTAAGTGATTACAAGTTCTACACCCCACTTAATTCATCCCATAACCCAAAACGAAGACATATTCACATCACTCACCCAATGAACATTTTCTTTCTCATGATGCTACCTCTAAGGACCTCTATTCACATTCTAAACTCTAACTCTTAAATCTTTCCTTCCCCACTATCTTATTGAATCTCTTTCTTTTTTTTTTCTTTTTCTTTTCTTTTCTTTTCTTTCTTTTTTTTTTTTTTTTTTTTTTTTTTTTTTTTTTAATATATGCATGAGGGGGAAGGTCAAAGATTTCAACTAAGAGCTTTTCATTCATTTTTTTTTATTTCTAGGTCCCTAGGGCATTTCTTTATCAAAACTTTTTGCTCATCAATCTCAACTTTGTCACATCCCCAAACCCAAAATGTAAACAATTAGGCAACAAGCACTTCACTCACCATCCTAGAAGCTAGCTCAAATGATGACCCTATGCTAGCAAGAGATGAGAACAAATCCATGTCGCTCCCAATACTCTCAAGATTTTGCACATGACAAGCTATCAAAAGAGGCCTCACTCAAGCAAATCAATGTAGGCTTCAAAGAATGGATAGGGGTTCAAGGGTAAGGGAGTGCCATTTGGGTTAACAAAGGGTGGTACAATGGAAAAAGATAACCCAAATGTGTATGAGATCCATGATCAAGTATGCAAATGCCCATATGCAAGAGAGATTAAGTTCATTCAAGTCTAAGTTCAGGATGGAGCTGGTCTTAAGAACAATGCCAATATCAAGCAAGCAAGCAAGTTTCAAGAAGAGTTTTCAAGGCTCAAAGCATGCAAGCTTTTTCAAAAGGTGCTCAAGCTACTTGATATGTTTAACTAGGGTGCCAAATTCAGTGCAAACGAGTGTTCTTCACAAGGCAATGCTCCATATGCAAATGAATGCAACCTATATGCTCTAGACTCAATCCTAAGGATGCAAGTGATGCAATCTTACATGATTAAAAAATTTAAAATTTTTAGATTTTCTATGCACTTATGATTGTACAATGCAATGCATGAGACTCAAAAATCACAAAGCAAACATGATCAAATATCCGGTACCTCCCCCACACTTAAATCACACAGTCTCTGTGTGAGTAAGAGAGTAAGAGGTACCTCAACAAGGCAAAATCAAATGTATATACAAAAGGGTTGGAGGAATACCACACAAGGAGAGTTGGGCATGGTGCTTGTGGCATGACTAGAAGCTGGCTTGGTTCATAGCAACTAGAGGAGGCTGCTACATGGATCATGGGGCTCAAGTGGTTCACCACTATTCTTCTCTCTTCTAGTGCTTGGCTTAACCTGAAAACCTTGACCACTTTTATTAAAAACTTAAAAGAGAATTGAAATTTCAAAACTATGTACAAGGATAACCATGGGACTTCCTCCCAAGTGAGCTTGTTTTGAGTCACTCAGCTTGACTACCTTGTCTCTTGAACTAGTGAGAAGGAGGATCCTTCCCACCTTCAAGTGTGATGGTGAGGACCTGAGAGAGAAGCTCTTGAAGCTTGATTGGGTCATCTTGGAGCTGAGGAGTGATGATGGCTCTAGCATTTGAGAATGGTGTGGACCTGCCCTTATGCCTGATCTTGTACTCAATGGCTCCATCCTTGAGCTTCTTTGGAAGGAGAGTGAGAGTGTGTGAGAGCAAATCAAGAGGTGGAGGATGAGGCTCTTTCACTATCTTCTTCTTGCCATGAGTGGCCTTTGAGGCTCCACCCATCCCCTCTCTTTTAGCACTTTCCAAGTGCTCAACACACAACTCCTTAGAACACTCTCTATCAAGACCTTCTTTCTTACCAACAACCTCTTCATCTTGGGGCTTCTCAACGGCTTGTGCAGCACGAGTTATTGTCCCACAATAGTCTGATTCGAGTGGGGGCTGGAGAGGATAGGAGACAGCTTTGTTGACATGCATGAGAGTGACCTTCTTGTTGGGAAAGTCAATGCAAGCTCCAACTGTTGTGAGGAAAGGAGTGCCAAGGATCAAAGGGACTCTTTCTTCAGATGTCATCTTCAAAACAGTGAGGTCAATAGGTATGGTGCATGATCCAATCTTCAAGGGGAAGTCCTTGATTATGCCAAGTGGGGTTGTAGAAGAGGAATCCCCAAAGATGAGAGGAGGAGTATCTGTTTCCATACTTTCAATCCCAATATTCTGCACCATATCCAAGGAGATGACATTCACACTAGCTCCACTATCAACAAGAGCATCATCCATAGTTAGTTGACCAAGAGAGCAAGACAATGTGAACTTCCCTTGAGACTCAAGCTTAGGGAGGGACTTGGGAGGGATTGGTGGAACAATCTTCAGAAGTGAGATGTCCAAAAGCTCAGCCACTTTAGCTTGGTGGGTGAGAATGTCTTGTATGAGCATCATTTGGACATGAGCAGCATGCATATTGCTGATCTCTGGAAGCTTGACTCCAATATCACTAAGATCCTTCCGGAACTTTGAGATCACTTTCTTTTGAGCTTTGGTGGGAAACCTTTGAGGGTAAGGGAGCTTGTCATATGGTGATAGCTCAACCTCATTGTCTTCTTCCTTCACTTCTTTCAGCTTGGGGTTAGCACTCTTCTCAACTTGTGTCTCAACCTTAGGCTCATCAATCCTTCCTTGAACCTTCTTAGCAGCTCTCTTCACAACTCTAGCTTCAGCTGTGGCCACAACCAGTCTCTTATCATTTTCAATCTGATTTCCAAGCACGAGCCTCTCAATCTCATCAACATCATTCTTATGATCACTCAATGCAATCCCTGAAGAAGTGGAGATGATAACATTGCAAGTGTCCTTAGGGTTCTTCTCTGGTTTCCCTGGTAGAGATCCCATTGGATTCTTGGAGGATGAAGACATGGATGTAACTTGGCTCTCCAAAGCTTTGAGGTGAGAGGCAAGTTGCATGTACTTGTTGTTGAGGTCAGAATAGGTTCCATCAATCTTAGCATGGATGTTCTTGAACTCATCACCAATGGTCTTAGCATTTCGTTCTTGAGCTTCCAAGAGTTGCTTGAACATGGACTCCAAATTTGAACTTGGAACCTGAGCTGGAGAAGAGCCTTCTTGGGGCTGAGTAGGCTGGTTTGCTTGGTAACCTCCTTGTTGATTGTTGTAGTAAGGTCTTTGCTGGTAGTTGTTTTGGTATTGGAAGTTAGGCTCCTTCCTATACCATGTGCCATTAGAATTGATGAAACACAGCTCCTCTTGTCCTTCTACACCATGAACTTCAGTAGTTCTAGCAGGCTGTTTCTGTTGCTGGTTCCCAATGGAGTTAAGCTGCTCTTGCTTAGCCTTCTCTACAAGAAGCTTGTCCAACTTTGCTTGGAGAGACTTCAGGGTCTTTCTTGTGTGCTGATCATCTTCATCAGTGCCTCTGTTGGCCCTATCATGCTCCTCACTGTAGACTGAGTCACTCCTGGCCATGTTCTCCACCAGCTCCTCAGCATCCTGCTCAGTTCTGCCCAAGAAGAACCCATTGCTGGCTGTGTCCAATCTGCTCCTGAACTCTGGTAGAGCACCTCTGTAGAAGGTACTAAGCAAACTCTCCTTGGTGAAGCCATGATGTGGGCATTGAGACCAATAGCCCTTGAACCTCTCCCATGCTTCACTAAAGCTCTCAAGGTTCTTCTGCTGAAAGCTAGAGATCTCATTTCTGATCTTGGCTGTTCTTGAGGTAGAGAAGAATTTCTCTAGGAATGCTCTCTTGCACTCATTCCAAGTAGTGATGGAGTCACTTGGAACAGCCTTCTCCCATAGATGTGCCTTGTCTCCCAAAGAGAATGGAAACAACCTCAGCTTGAAAGCATCTTCAGAGACTCCATTAATCTTGGACAAGCTACAGTAGCTATCAAATGTGTCCAAGTGATCAAGGGGATCCTCCACAGCAAGGCCATGGAACTTGTTGTTCTCAATCAAATGCAGCAGGCCGGCTTTGATCTCAAAGTTGTTGTTCTCCACAGCTGGTGCTCTGATTCCCAACCTATGACCATGAATGTGAGGTTGGTCATAGGCTCCAATGGCTCTTGCTTGGCGTGGTTGGTGATGTGGCTGGCGTGGTGGTCTAGGATTGTCAGCTCTTGGACCATTGTCCCCTTGGACATTACCATCTTGAGGCAGATTCTCCATCTCAAACCCCAACCTTTGAAGATGAGCCTGTTGCTCTGCTTCTCTTCTTTGTCTAGCTATCTCCCTCTCAAGTGCAGCAATTTCTTCAACAGTAGGAACCAAGTTGGATGCCCCTCTGCTTCTTGTGATCATACACCTGAAAGTCAAAGATAGAAGAGGCAAGAACCAATATCACACGATACAATAAAAAGAAAAATGACTGAGTCTCAAGCAAATAACTAAATCCCAATGTCAAAATCAACTTAGAAGTTGGCAACGGCGCCAATTTGGTGACTGGATTTTTCAGGTCCTAATCAAATGTTGTAGAATACAAGATGTCAATCCAATTCTAAGAGATTCTAATGCAAAGGGAATGCAAGTTCATGCTTAATCTAAGTCTATCAAGATGAGAGGATGATTGAGAAACTAAGACAATATAAAAATTGCAATAAAAGATTGAACTTTCTTTCTTATGAGGAGAGTGAGACCCATGGGTATAGGGACTTGATATCAAATGATTAAGCTTCAATCCAAGATACTAACTTTTCAATCAATCTAATCCTTATGCCTAGACAACAAAACTAAGCAAGCTCTATCCCTAGATGAATGCTCTTTTGCAATGATCACCCAAGTACACCAAATCCCTTTGGCTGTAATGATCAAAGCAAACATGGAGAATGAGTCTAATAGCAATCCTAGCTCCTTTGACAACTAATCCCTTAGGCAAAGCAAGCTAAAAACATAGATGAGTTGGTTCAGGCATTTCATAGAACACCTTCCGGGCATGAAATGCCTATAGCTCTATGCTTGAGAGGCCAACTCAAATATAGCTTTAAAAACACCAAATCTATGCAAGGAAATGATAGATCTAACAATAGACACCTTGGATCTAACTTAATCACTCTCTATCACCCTAACCCATGGATCTTAGAAGGATCTACTCACTAATCCACATGCTTACTCTTAAACCAATGATAGATTCAAGCTTAAACATATAGAGAAAGAAAGGATTTGAAATCAAACAATCAAAAACACAAAGACAAGATGAGATTATAAATCAAGATGAAATTTTTCTCAAGAGGTTTAATGTGTTCTTAGATAGAAAATGAGATAAGTCCCTCAAAGGGGATACAAGAGTATTTATATGGGGCTTGGAAACCCTTAGAAATATAAAATAAAAATTACTAAAAGGTCCTTGGCCAACTTGATTTTCAACCAATGAGAAGCTAGGAAGAAAGGAAGAAGCTGAGCCACCCTGGCAGGCTGGACTGGTCCATGGCCGGGTGTGTTCAGCCGGGTATGTCCTGCTCGTCCGGCGTCCAGGCCGTGCGGCCTCTTTAGGCCGGGTGTGTTCGGCCGCGTCCTTGGGCGTCCAGTCCGTCAGTCCCGTGCGGGCAGTGTAACCCGCGTGTGCCAGGCCGCGTGCGTTTGTGCATCCTTCACGTGCGGGCAGTGCAGCCCGCGTGTGCCAGGCCGCATGCTAGTCCCTTGTTCCCGTGCGGGTGCTTGTCCCCGGGTCGTCCTGGCCGCGTCCTGAGCTTGTCCAGGCGAGGTTTGATGGTTGGACTCGGGTGTGCTCACCCGGGTTGCTTGACATGCTTCTACTCAATTGATCATAACTCCTCCAATATGGCTCCAAATGTCTTGAAACCACTTCCATTGGAAAGCTAACTCAGAATGCCATGTCTCCACCAAATATTAGCATCAGAAGGTATTCCTAAGGCCTCTGTCCATGTTCATCTTTAAACCCTTCTTTTTCATCACAAAACTCCCAAACATCATCAATATCTCCAAAGTGTGCTCCAACACCTAATAGGGACTTATGAATGCAAAATGAGCCTAAAGATGCCTAATGCCTAATCTAAATGAGCAAAAATGCATAAGATATGATAGCTAAAAACATGTAAATATGCAAGACATCAGTAAACAAGCTTCTGTCATTCATGGACGCTTTTTCCGGCTACAATCAGATCATGATGAATCCCGACGACCGCGAAAAAACTGCGTTCATCACCGACCGCGGAACGTATTGCTATAAGGTAATGCCCTTCGGTCTTAAAAACGCGGGTGCAACGTATCAGCGACTCGTCAACAGAATGTTTGCTGAGCAACTCGGAAAAACTATGGAGGTCTACATCGATGATATGCTCGTAAAATCTCTTGACGAACACGATCATGTAGCCCACCTAGAGGAATGTTTTGCACGACTCAACCAGCATAACATGAAACTCAACCCGGCGAAATGTAGGTTCGCGGTGGCATCGGGAGAATTCTTCGGATACCTCGTAACATATCGCGGAATCGAGGCCAACCCTAAACAAATCGACGCACTGATAGAGATGGCCTCCCCGAAAACCAAGCGAGAAGTCCAGAGGCTAACCGGAAGAGTCGCGGCTTTGAACCGTTTCATCTCGCGCTCTACGGATAAGTGCCTACCGTTTTACGAAACATTGAAGGGAAACAAGAAGTTCGAATGGTCCGAGCAATGTGAAAAAGCTTTCCAACAGTTAAAACATTACTTGGCCACTCCACCGGTCCTCGCAAAACCGGTGCAAGGTGAACCCCTTTTCCTCTATATCGCAGTTTCCGCAACAGCAGTCAGTGGCGTCCTGATACGAGAAGAACGCGGCGACCAAAAGCCAATATTTTACGTAAGCAAGACATTACTGGATGCGGAAACTCGATACCCGCTAATGGAAAAATTAGCATTCGCCGTCCTAACCTCGGCAAGAAAACTAAGACCATATTTCCAGTCTCATACTATAGTGGTTCTCACCACGTTCCCACTGGGGATAATCCTGCATAGTCCGAGCCAATCTGGTAGGCTCGCAAAATGGGCAATCGAACTGAGTGAATACGACGTCGAATATCGCCCAAGGACATGTGCAAAGTCCCAAGTACTTGCGGATTTCTTGGTAGAGTTACCCACTAGAGACATGACTAACGAGGAACCAAACTCAACTTGGGTCCTCCACGTCGACGGATCTTCGTCCAAACAAGGCTCTGGAATCGGAATACGACTCACCTCTCCTAACGGGGAAATCCTAGAACAGTCTTTCCGATTGGCTTTTCATGCTTCAAACAATGAGGCAGAATACGAAGCACTCGTCGCAGGCTTGCGGCTGGCTCGTGGATTAAAAATCCATAATATTCACGCTTACTGCGATTCTCAGTTAGTCGCCAATCAATACAGCGGAGAATATGAGGCAAGAGACGAAAGGATGGACGCGTATCTAAAACTCGTCGAAGAACTGGCTCGTAGTTTCGACCAGTTCGCACTGACCAGAATTCCTCGCTCGGAAAACGTCCAGGCCGACGCCTTGCCTGCCCTCGCCTCAAGCTCAGATCCAGGGCTCC
Source organism: Brassica juncea (assembly GCA_018703725.1). Taxonomy (NCBI): domain Eukaryota; kingdom Viridiplantae; phylum Streptophyta; class Magnoliopsida; order Brassicales; family Brassicaceae; genus Brassica; species Brassica juncea. Next base: position 28,828,780 of record CM031942.1, on the reverse strand, counting down.
AAAGGATAATCCCGGTCGAATTCATCGAACATCCAAGCATCGGACCACCAGTGGTCGTCAATCTAATCCGGGAAGAGATTGAAGATGCGGAAGAAGTCGAGGATCAACCGGAAGCGGATGTGGACCCAACCAAGTACGGCTGCGACAGCCCTTGGTTAGAACCAATCCGAGCCTATATCGTGAATGGAACCTTACCCGCCGAAAAATGGGCGGCTCGTAAAGTGAAAACCCAAGCGGCAAGGTACGTCACGATAGAGGGAGAAATTTATAAGTGGTGCTTCTCTGGTCCTCTCATGACATGCGCAGAAGGGGAAAGGGCAAGAAGAATCATGGAAGAGGTCCACTCTGGATCATGCGGAAATCATTCTGGCGGAAGATCTCTTGCAGTCAAAATCAAACGCCACGGTTATTATTGGCCAACCATGGTAAAAGACTGCAAGAAATTCGCCCGGAAGTGCGAGAAATGCCAAAGGCATGCTCCAACAATCCATCAACCCGCGGAAGTCCTCTCTTCAATCTCGTCCCCCTATCCTTTCATGCGATGGTCCATGGACATTGTCGGACCTATGCACCCATCGAAACAAAAACGCTTCCTCCTAGTCCTCACGGATTTCTTTTCCAAATGGGTAGAAGCAGAATCCTACGCAAGTATCAAAGACACACAAGTCGAGAACTTCGTCTGGAAACATATCATAACTAGACATGGGGTCCCATACGAAATCGTAACCGATAACGGATCTCAATTTATCTCTGCTCGATTCGAAGCATTCTGCGAAAAATGGAAAATACGACTTACGAAGTCAACTCCCAGATATCCGCAATGCAACGGACAGGCAGAAACCATCAATAAGACCGTCCTTGACGGACTCAAGAAACGCCTAGACGCCAAGAAGGGGCGATGGGCAGAGGAGCTCGAAGGAGTTCTTTGGTCGCATCGTACAACCCCAAGACGGGCTACGGGTTAAACTCCATTCGCCCTCGTTTACGGAACGGAATGCATGATCCCCGCGGAAGTAGAATTCCCCGGAGTACGGAGAAGGTTCCTCCCCGAAAGAGAGGATTTAAACGACGCTATGATGCTGGACAATCTCGACCTCATCAATGAACGCCGCGACCAGGCACTTATTCGAATTTAGAATTACCAGCACGCTGCCGCAAGGTACTACAACTCAAACGTACGCCATCGCAGGTTCAAAGAAGGCGGTTTAGTCTTACGCAAAGTCTTCCAAAACACCGCCGAACGAAACGCAGGAAAACTGGGAGCAAACTGGGAAGGACCGTACAAAGTCATAAAAGTAGTCCGACCAGGTTCATACCAAATCGCAAACATGCAGGACGTCAAAATCCCGAGAACTTGGAATGCGATGCACCTCAAAAAATACTACCACTAAAAGATAAAACGTGGTACAAAAGAACTACGAGATGGCTTGATCCCTAGAAAAGGGTACGTAGGCAACTCGCCGACCGGCGGATTCAGCTATCCCCCCAATTAAAAAAGGGGGGGGAGTGGGTACGTATACTCCCACAAATTTCGAAGACTCTAAAATTTTCGAAACTTTCTCACGACTTTTTCAAATCAGCCGAAACGGCCACAGCAACGGATCTAGTGTCCACTAAGCGATTATCACATCCAAAAAACAAATCCCGGAGGGCTAACACTTCACGAAGCAAAGTGAATGTAGACGTTTCTCGCTGGGTCAAATTTACGCGACCCCTTGGTCCCGCGTCCAAAACAGAAACAACAGTTTTCTGGCTGTGAACATTCGCAATAGACCTTCAGCACTGCGAGACGTCGCTAACGCTTGAAGGACATTCTTTTCCGCAAAACATTGCAGACGAAATCTTCGTCTCTGAACATACAAACGCACCTCAAAACGGTATCATTTCGTTGTTGCTGATCACAACAAACGAACTCTAACGTCCTAAACAGACAAATAGCCGCCCTTCAAGGGGTAGGCTCTCTTACATCCGACAAAGATAAACATAGCGCGCTATACAAAAAAATCCAAAATTTTTGTCTAGCTCTTCGTAAAGGAAGTAGCTCGACTCACGCCCAAACAAATCGTTTAAGCCGACAACAATTCGCGGATTTTAAACGGTACGAGTCAGGTTAAAATCGCAAACAGGCAAAACGAAAGCCGATTTGTCATCGCAAAGCCTCAGTCCGAGAGTAAACCTAGGTCTTGCCCTAAACCCAGCCACGCTGGATCTTGACATCTCACAGAAATAGTATGGTATACGAGATCCAAAAATTTGTCTTTTCACTTAAGCCTATTCGTTTCACGAACTTTTCGCGTAAATCGGTAAACCGCAGAAAGTCTCGCTTTATGCAAACAGTAGGTACGGTGATCATCGGGGAACTAGGAATGAGACGACAACTCACACCCTCTTTCTCATACTTCAAAAAACTGAAGTTCATAAATAATCGAAAAGCGTTTCATAGATTGAGACCGCAAAAAGTTTAAACAAAACCCCAAAAAGGGGCAGGGATTCGAAGCCACCAACGGCCAGTCCCGGTAAATACATCATGGCCTCTCAACGGCCGAAACACATAAAACGAAATCCCAGAAGGGATTGATAAACCTAGGCGCTCCCAGGAGCGTCACCTTCATCCTGACTCGCGATAGGGATAGCCTCGCCGTCGCCTCCCTCGGTCGCATCGCCACTACCCACCTCGTCCACGGCAGCCTCGCAATCTTCTCCCATGCGCTCCTGATCTTCTGAGTCTTCAGAGCTCGACGCAAGGGTGCATTCGGCCTGCAGGCCAGCAAGGATCGAATCGAAATCTCCCTCGGTGGCCGCCCACTCTCCTTTGCAGGACGATAGTCTGGCTTCCTCCAAGTCCAAAGACGGGGCCTCATTACCTCGAAGCAACTCGAGCTCACTCAAACTCCCCTCGATCCCTGCTAAAGCCAAGTCCCTCTTGCGGATGGATATCAGGGACTCAAACAGGGTGGCCATCCTCATCAGACGACCAAAAAAGTCGTTGCGGGCATCGGCAACCTCCGAGGATCTACGGGCGTTCATCTCCCCATGAGTCTGGATCTTCTCCTGAAGACGGCGGACTTCCGAGGATTTGCTCCTCTTCTCCTTCTTCACCTTAAGTAACGAACTCGCGGTCTTCCCAAGGTCACGCTCAAGATCACTGATACGAACCTCAAGCTGGGACGTCTGGGCGGCATTGGTGTCCTCGACAGTCTGCAATGCGGCCTTAGTACGTTTCAGCGCTTCCTGCGACGACTCCAAATCCTTCGATAGGCGAATGACTTCCGACCCGCACTCACCAAGCATTCCGTCAATCAGCGACACGAACTATCCGCAAAAAAAGGAGTAAGTGTCATCGTAAAAAAAAAAGAAAGCAATACAAGAATTGCGGACAGATTAAAATAAAACCTTGGAACGATGACGCGCCAACGGCTCTGAGAGTTCGCTCTCCTCGCTCTTTGCACCCCGCTTCTTTTTTGCTCCGGATGCCGCACCAGCCCTTGCCCTTCCCTTGGGCAACGGCGCGGCACCAGCCGCTGGCAGTCCCAAGACAAGTTCCCTCTTCGCCGGGGGAAGAGGTGCAGATTCTATCGCATCCTCTCTTCCGGAGATCACGATCGGAGCAGTGGAAGAACCCGATGGATGGACCTGAACATCAAGAGTCTGTTCGGGAACAATAGCCCGTCCCGCAGACGGGAGGGAATCGGATGGGACTTCGGGGCTGGGAACCGGAGGAACAGGCGAAGGGGCCGAAGGAGCAGGCAAAGAGATCGGAGAAACAGGCAAAGGAGTTGGAGCCGCGGAAGGAACATCGGGAGTCTCAGTCCTCGCCCGCTTTGAGCCTTTCGCAGCACTACGCTGGGATAGCTTAGCCTTGAAAGAATCAAACCCATCAATGAGGGACGGAGTAGCCTCCTGAACGGCTTGAACGGCCGGAGCTTGGCTGGCCGGAACCGACGGAGCTTGGCCGGCCTCACCCATCTCAACAACAGAATCATTCTTTTCAACTTGGGATGAAGACATTTTCTTTCTTGATAGAGAAGAAGAGAGAATTTGAAAAGATGTGAAGAATGAGAAGGGAAGGCTGGCTATTTATAAGAAAAGGGGGTGATGACACAGGTTTCCTGCGGAAAAATCCTTAGCCGAAAATTCCGATTTTCAAAAAATTCGAATCACTCGCCCGCAAAATCGACTCCGATCTTACGAGCTGGAGGGCTAACTGTTGGGGTCAAAAACGGTTATCTCGAAATCCACGGCTAAAGATCCTTCCAAACTCAAAGATTTCCCGCACAGACGACTAACGGAGGAAAGATCGAACAACGGAAAACCCACGGACGGCAAGATGGCCTGGCGACCGGCAGCACGCGTCACGCGAGCTGGCCTGGCGCCGGCAACACCCCGGCCTGGCGCCGGCAGCACACCCGGCCTGGCACCGGTGGCACGCCCGGCCTGGCGCCGGCGGCACGCCCGGCCTGGCGCCGGCGGCACGCGTCACGCGGGCCGGCCTGGTGCCGGCGGCACACCCGGCCTGGCACCGGCGGCACGCGTTCCGCAAGCCGGCCTGGCGCCGGCGGCACGCGTTCCGCAAGCCGGCCTGGCGCCGGCGGCACGCGTTCCGCAAGCCGGCCTGGCGCCGGCGGCACGCGTTCCGCAAGCCGGCCTGGCGCCGGCGGCACCCCGGCCTGGCTCCGGTCGACGGCCCTTGTCCTGGTCTCGGTCCCATCATGCTCGGTCTGATCCCATCTTGGCTTGTTCGATCGATCCTCGTGAGTTTGGTACGACCAAGGCTATGGAATGAACATCTTTCGATTCGGTTGGAATCGTCCTCGACGTTTTACGACAAAATCTGGAAGGATTGGATTTCTCGTAGAAGATATCGTATAAACTGAAGATCGATTAACTTGAACATCGATCCTTTAAGTTATACGGTTTATTTTATGAGAAAGATATTCTTCCCGAGAAATCGTATAAAACGTTCAACGAATTAAGACAAGTCCACAGACTTACTTACGATTTTAAGGATTCAGGCCCAATCAGGCTATGACAGTTTATCCGTTTTCCCGAACATCGAATAAACATCAAGTCATCGAAAAATAGCGGAAAAACTCGAGGATAACCACGAAGACCGACGAAAATGGAATATTTCCTGAAGAGATAACCTTGGCCTAAAGGCGAGGTCCATCATCCTAAGGCAAACCGACCTTGGAGTGGATATATAAGGAGAGCAAGAGCAGAAGAGGAGGGGATCCAAAAATTAGACTTAGAGCATTCTGCTAGCTTAGAAGAATTAGGGCTTAGGTGGTTAGACTAGCGGAGCAAGGCTTAGGACGTTTGGCTGCCTGCGACTCTATATTTTTCTTTAATCGCAACTCTCTCTCTCTGTCTTTCGGAGAATCCTTGTACTCGTAGCTTTCATCTAATAAAACTCCTTCGGGCAAATATTTCCTCGAACCTCTCCAGATGGTCCATGGGATGCTCATTGGACAGCCCATAGTAAGGTGTCTGTCCCACAAGGGTGTAGTACTGCGGCTTGAGCTCGAAATCGCCTCCCTGAATAGCAGGGGGACGAATGGCTGATCTGTTGGTGTAGAACTGATCTGGACGGTTGTAGTCAGCTAGTGTTCGAGCAGCCTCTTCTACAGGTTGAACAGCTCCTGTAGGTGCAGTTTCTGGCTCAGGGATTACTTCATTCTGAGTGTTGAGTTTCTGACCTGCTTCATTACGAAGGTGACTTTCTTGGTCACGCAAGTCTCCATTCTCATTTCGTGTGAGAATAATAGGCGCAACCATGACTCGCGGAAGAGTATCGATCGATTTCGGATGAAAGATATCGGCGATGGTGAAGTAGTGTCGGTCGACGTAAAGGTACGAGTATCGGCCGACGAAGATGGTGTCTCGGTCGGCAGGGGTGCGTCAATATCGGTCGACAGGCAGTTGATGGCGTCGATCAATGCGGAACGGATTTCCTTGCGGATTGAACATTCCAAGCTTGCAGATTCTTCTGAGAACAAAAGTTGAGATTCCTTGTTGCTTCTGGTGCTGTTGGGCATGTACCTGAAAAGACAAGAAAAAAAATTTGTGTCAGAAAACAAATTAAAATAAAAATAAAAATAACCTAGACCTAATCAGATTAAATCCTATTGTATCAAAGCTCCACGGCAACGGCGCCAAATTTGATATCACTCAAATTACCCTAAGGAGTGACTTTACTCTCTCAAATAAGAGGTTCAGTTGTAGTACTTAGGGATCGAATCCACAGAGAGCTAGTGTACAAATAAGATGCAATCTTAATGACTATGCTAGGTTGAAAATAGTTTAAAGTAAATTGCAGATTTGCTGAGTAAGGATAAGATTACTCAGTTGAAAGGATTTGGTTTTAAAACAATAAAGAAAAGTAGATAGATTCAGGGTAAGTATTCAGAAATTCAGGATTATAAATACTATAAAGGCTAACAAGTTGCTTGCATGATATGTCAGAGCTCAACACTTATTAAATGAATCCATCAGCTCTCGCATTATTTAGACCATCTATTACTTAGATGCTAAATGGTGTTCCGGTCGGCTACTCTGCCGATGGTATCGATCGATGTTTCGATAGGAATATCGACCGATACACCTCTAGCTACGTCGATCGATTACTCTATAGGAGTATCGATCGATACGGCTCTAAGCTAGCTTTATGCGCGATTTGATACAATGCTCACCATGATCTTAGATCAGCTTTCGCATATCTCAAGAGGGTCATAGCATGTTTAGGATGTTGTCAGGTATTGCATGTAATAAACAATGCAATCCAAGTTCATGTTCTAGGTAGCTAAGCTAGAAAAAGCACTAGTGAACAATCCTAACAATAAATATCACAACTATAGCAATTATAGGTTGGGGCTAATCCCTCATATCTTATTTAAACCCTAAATCTAAAAAATGAATCTACTAAGACATGGCTAAGTAGTTCATAGGTAATAATAGAAATTCATAGACCTATTAGAGGGTGAACACTTAGGTTCCAATCACAAATATCTTTGGATCTCTCCTCTAGGTCTAGAATTCTATAACCTTTGTTAACAAATAAAGAACTGAAAAGAAATAAGTAGAAGAAGAAGAAACTCTTAGAAAAACTTATGAAAACTTGTATCTAATTATTTGCTTGTATCTCTCTGCCAAAACACTTAGGAATATAAATATTGAGTTCATTAGGTTAAAAAACTCGTCAGGGGCATTCTTGTAAAATGTGATATCTTGGGCTTCAATTTCGGCCAGGTCCAACTTGTCTTTCTGCCGCCTCAGTATCGATCGATAGTACAGGGTGTACATCGATCGATTATTGTCTCGATGAATCGTCCTTCGGCTAATGTTTGTCGATCAATTGCACAGAGTGTGCATCGATCGATGTGTAACTCTGGTGTCGACCTCTGGTCTTGATCACAGGTGAACTCTTCTTTAAGCTCCAAAAAGGCACCTAAAACATCACTTTTCTCCAAAATGCTTCTGAACCTGAAAACATACCTAATAGACTCCAAAACATAGATAATAATAGTAAAAACACTCAGATACCATGGGTAAAAATGGGTAAAATCCATGGTATATCATAACCTCACCAAGAAACTAAGAAGTGTTCTAAACAAAGAACAAAGAGATAAACTCATAAAAAAGGGAAAACAATCTATTCTTACTTCATGGTCGAAATTACATACTTATAGGATTTGCAGTCAAAGACAATAAACAGAAATGTAGAAAACAAGACATAAAAAATGATAAATTTGACTAGAAAATAATAAAGAGAGTCAACGACTCTTGGTTTCCAGATATGGACGAAAATGACTCTTCAGTGATGTCCAGGTTCATTCTGGTCATGCAGGTCCATGGTGGGAAGGATAAGGACACACACGGAACAATCCACACACAAGTCGGACGTTCCACATGACCCGCCGGTTGATTTTCATGACCAATATGCGAACTGGTGTGAGACAAGTTTTCAGACAGATGAGTTTCCATGACTTAGTGAAATATGGAAGAGATAAATCCATCATAGGTTCAGTCACTGAAGCAAGGACGTCAGGACAGCCTACTGGGACACGCGGTAGGCACCAAAATGGCCATTAGGGAGAATCTGTGGCCATCTTTGGATTCTTCTTGTTTCATGGGAATTCTGGCTTGACTATCAGTCTTAAAATGTTGAATTCGTTGGGAAAGAAGTGATATGGGTCGATCAATTCGATCTCCTGTGCTTGCTTCTATGGGGGATTGACCATGCTTATCCTGTACTTTCAAAACAACTAGAGAAACCACATCAAATCTGCGTAAGAGATAATCAACGGTTTCTCTATCCTTAAGATCAAGGACAGGATCAAGGCTCTTAGGATAATCATGAAGCACGTGGGTAAATATCAAGAAGGTAAAATGAGTGCCAAAAATTGGTTTACTTGTTTTGAAATCAAGCAAAGCTGTGAAACTGTTAGGAAAACAATGAGACAATGCCAAATTCAAAATTTCTTAACATGAACAAAATCAAAGTGATTCTTTGGTCTAAGCAGTTTCGGTTCATGTTTTTTCCAAATCCAAATTTCTTTCAATGCACAGCTCAATGAAAACGAATCATGAATGTTGGGGTCAAAATTGGTCACGACGAAATCAATGCCTGAAAGTCCCCGGAAAGTATTTCTCAGAACAAAAAGTCTCGTATAAATCGAAAAGAGGTTATACGACAAGTTCTCGAAATAGAATATCTAATCTATCCGACAAACAACTCTCGGGAAACAAACGGCAAAACAAAAGGAGGTCGGAGCTTGGTCTTACCAGGTAAACTCGCCATAGGGCGGGCTCAGTCTTCCCAGCTCACCCTAGGACAAGCTCACTTTGTTCTCCTTTGAGTCTGGATCAAAATGGCTTTCGTTTCGTCTCAATCGGAGTTTCTGTTGAGATTTTACGAAGAGAACGAAGTCACTGTCCTGGCCACCTTGTGGGTGTACTCTCCCGGCGAGTACAACCATCACGCGGGTCACCTCGTCCTCTGTAATGGCCACCTCGCCCTAGGGCAAGCTCACCTTTGTTCTCCTTTGAGTCTAGATCAAAATGGCTTTCGTTTCGTCTCAATCGGAGTTTCCATTGAGATTTTACGAAGAGAACAAAGTCACTTTCCCGGCCACCTCGTGGGTGTACTCGCCCGGCGAGTACTGTTGGGGTCAAAAACTGTTATCTCGAAATCAGAGGCTAAGATTATTTCCTAGTCGCGGATTCTCCGCAAAACATTCGCTGAAGGAAAAACCGGAAGTTGACGAACGAGCGAAAAGCGTACAAAAGGCACTCGCCGGCGAGCTCGACCCTGGCAAGGGAGTGCTCGCCGGGCGAGCTCAACCCGCACACGGGTCAGCTCGCCGGCGAACTCACACCCGGCGCGGGTGTGCTCGCCGGGCGAGCTCGCCCAGACGCGGGTCAGCTCGCCGGCGAGTCAAACCCAGCATGGGTGTGCTCGCCGGGAGAGCCCGACGGACGTGGGTCAGCTCGCCGGCGAGCTCACACCCGGCACGGGTGTGCTCACCGGGCGAGCTCAACCCGCACACGGGGAAGCTCGCCGGCGAGCTAGGGCGAGCTCGACCCCGGCACGGGCGTGCTCGCCGGCGAGCTCAACCACAGTATGGGTGTGCTCGCCGGGCGAGCTCGACCAGTACGCGGGTCAGCTTGCCGGCGAGCACGACCCTGGTATGGGTGTACTCGCCCGGCGAGCTCGATCAAGCACGCAGGTCAGCATGACCGACGAGCGGACCTAACCCTGGCCTGTCCGACTTACTTTGACCCCCATACTTTCCGTATCGCTGTGACGCCCGACCTTCGGGACAACATACTTCTCGTTTCGTTTCAATTGGAGTTATTCCCGAAGTTTTACGATTAAAACCGAGAAAATCGTAGAAATGCTTGAAGGCCTAAAGACGGTCCGCAAGGATCCAAACTCGTCTAAAGATCCACCTACGATCTCAGAGGGGATCCAAGCCCATTGGAACTATGATGGTTTATCCTAACTTTCGGAAATAAGATAAATGTCAAGTTTCCGAAAATAAATGTCAGGATTCGAGGATAATTACGAAGATCGACGGAAAAAGGAATATTCCCAAAAGGAGATAAACTTGGGCCCGAAGACAGAGGAATAAACGGGCCACCGACCTGAAGCGACTATATAAGGAGAGCTGGGGTAGAAGAAAAGGGGATCCGAGAATTTAGACTTAGAAAACTCCTGCTAGCTTAGAGAACTTAGCACTTAGGTGGTTAGACTAGCAAGGCAGGACTTAGAACGTCTGGCCGCCTCTTGTTCTAGTTTTATCTTATCCGCAGACCTCTGTTCTTATCGGAAGGAACTAACAATTCTTTAACTTCAGAGCTCCGCACATAGAAACCCTAGGCATAATCTTCGACATGCCTGTTTCTATGACCAACGCTCGTACTAGACGAACTCGCCCAGGCAGTTCGATCTCTTGTTCAATTCTTTCTAACTGAAGTACGTCCGACTTGATCCTCGAAAGGGGTACGTAGGCAGCCTTTCTTAAGGTCCAGTCCCAACTCTTAACAAACCCTTTTCCGCATTTATTTAGTCACTTGTCGTTGGCTGTCACAGAGAATTCGGACCTCAAGGAAAGTAGGGTTTTCCTTGCTTTCCTCCATATTTTATTCATTAAAATCGACGGTGTGAATTTCGGTTTCCACAATGAAAAGGTCTAAGCAAAACGTTTTTGTTCCAAGTAGAGATCTGTTTTCGCAAAGAAATCCTTGGGTTCAAAACGTTTTCATGATGAGTAGAGACAATCAACTCATGATCCTTACAGTGCTTTTGGCTTTCACAAGGGATTGGCTGAGGAATTGTCTTTGGTTCAATGCTTTCCACTGGTTCCAACAGTTTCTTTGGTGGTTAACTATTTGGTGCCTTTTCGGTTTGGTTTTCTTTCAACTCATCAGACCAAGAAGAAGAAAGAAAACACTTAAGCTCTATGGGCACGTCCTTGGTAACCTGATTCCTGTCATGACACTTAACAGATTTATCAGAACAAATAAAAATAGTAGTTTTAGAATTACCTCCGGTTTCATGGCTAAGTGATGAAAGTTGTTCTGTCTTTGATCTGCCGGTTTTGGTGAATGGATCATAACTTCATAACTCCATGGTCATTTCTCTTGATTTCGGTTTTTCTGGAAATATGAGAGATCCATATTGAATCCTATGATCGGCTTTGGCTCAGGACGCTTCTTCCTTGGGCTTGAATCTCTTTCAGAAGTCTGGTACTCGCAGATCGACGGACTGGAGAACCTCTGATTTGGAAAATTCATAACTTCTTGCTCCATGAAGCGTTTCATGTGATTACAAGCCTCAGTGAATCCTTGATGAGTTGGACTTCCATGAAAATTGTATTCATGACAAAATACCTTCTGGAGGCCGAGATATTCTCCATGGACTGAACCTCTGTCGCTGGCATCCCCAAAGTTGCCGGTTTGGACAACCATGCATCTCCAAATCTCCGACTGATGAGCAGGGTCTATGCTTATGTTCCTGTCACTTATTTTAGACTTAACCTTTTTATATTGGACACTCAAAACATAAACTAAAACACCAGGATCATAAGTGCAAGATATGTACTTGTTCAAATCAGAAATAAAAGTCTGTTTCTGTAGAACATGTAGCGTACGTTTCAGTCTCTCAAAATGCACATCAAAGTAAGCATTACATACCAGAATGGTATCAAGGAATGAAATACCATAGAAAATTTCCAAAACTTGCCTAACATGATCAGAATCAGAACACAAAAATCTAAGTTCAAGAGCAGATTTAGAATCAGTTAGCACAACATGTCTCACATGTTTAGAATTACTTTCAAACAATGTGTTGTAAACTAAAATATCATCAAAGCTTAAAACAACACAATTCTTAAGGAATGATCTCAACACATGCCAAGGTCTATCAGTTTCAACACACAAGATATCACAGTTCAAAACAGAATCACAAATAAAATCGGTTTCAGCCCTATGTGATTTCTGTTCTAGCAATGTCTTAACCATGAAATCGTCAAAGGCACAAATGGATGCAAACAAATTACTAGTTTTATCAGTGAATGTCTATAAAAACTCAGAATAAAGCCATTTTCTTTGAAGACAAATGAATCAAACGATTTTCTAGCACATAAAACAGTTTGTTGCAAATCAAGCTGTAATGACTTTCCAAGATGATCAAAACCTTTGCTATGTCTCAAAAACTGATCAAAACTCAAGACAAGAACAGAACGAATGTCATTGCCATTTCGAAAACGGTTTTGATCAAAAAGTTTATCAGGTTCAAACATTTTAAAAGAATTAAACATGTTTTAAAAATATAATATGAAACACGAAATTCTTTTACTCTTTCAAGACCAAAACGTTTTATGTCACTGGAACTGACTTTAACAAACAAATAAGGTATAGAACAGATGATACAAAGTTCCTTACAGTGCTCTTGTGGATTAAGAGACAAAGGGGTAGGAGTTGTGCCGGGATCAAAGCAAAGATGATTCTCCACGTTGATGGATGGGATGCTTGGTGCTTTCTCATCAAGGGTTGGACCAAATTCGTCTTCCTCATTAAAGATGGGACCTAGACTATCGTCCAAGGGTCTCTTAGTGTCAAGACGTGGTCCTTGTTTTGGGTAGTCTAATGGCTCTTCCTCAAAAACCTGTGAAACTAGAACAAAACTACTCTGATGCTCCGGTTCAAAACAGGTTAGTCCATTAGTCTCTTCATTATCAATATCAATCATAAGGTCAGATTTTTGAGAAGGAAGATCACATTCATCCTCACAAGTGATCAAACTTTCCAACAGATCTTCATCATATTCATCATAAATGGGTAAAGAATCTGAAAAATCTTTTAGATCTTCATGGTTGTTTTCAGATTTAACTTTGGGTTTTTTACTTATGAATAATGACGGCTTAGCTACAGGTGCACGTGTGGATGTGCACTTCTTATGGAACTTGCTGACGTCCATAAGGGTTTCAACATCTACTTCTCAATGTTGTCACAAAACTCTTGGACATCAAACTTAAGAAAACGCCACATCACTAGATGCTCTAGACTGCTGTCTACATCTTTGGTTTGGCCTCTCAAGTGGTTTTATTATCCTTTCCTGCACAGTAACAAACTCATCAAAAGTATTTAACAAGCTTTTAGATGAAGATTGAATGATAGCCTGTCGTTGGAATTTCTCTTTGCTACTCTTGTTTTGAAATCCAAACATCATAACCTGAAAATTCTCAACGCAAAAGGTTAGCAGATAACAAACCTCACTCTCTCAAGTGTTAAATCTCGCCCACTCGAGTGTTTCTCTCGGAATTTGGATGGTCACTCTACAAGCCTTCTCTCAAGATTCTAAGAGAACAAATCTAGTAACCCAATGAAATCCTCCACGCAACGATGGCAAGAGATAGATAGAAAGAAAAGAGAATTAACTTTTGAAATCCGTTTTAACCACTCCAAAGCTGGATTTCTCCTCAGCCAGCAGGATTCCTCTTCCACCACCTAGCCAAATAAATCAAACTTTTTTTTTGATAGATCTTTTTTTTTCCTTTTCTTTTCTTTTTTTTATATCAATGGCCTAGGTAAGAAGGTGGTCCGGATTCAAGATAGAAAGAAGAAGAAGAAGAAGAAGTGTTTAGAAATAGAAGATGAAAAGATGAAAATATAGACAATACCGGAAGAGTGGCTCTGATAACACTTGATGAACCCTAAGGAACGAACACTCAACCGGATTGGAATGATATTAACTCGATCCGTAAGGAAAGAGAACTGATGGGATGAACGGTGACACAAAGGGTTGTGGAAGGCCACATGATACTACCAGACTTCGATCGTTGCCGGATGTGACGCACCGGTCCAACAAACGATGGTTCGAAACTTGGAGATAACCTCACCAAGAAACTAAGAAGTGTTCTAAACAAAGAACAAAGAGATAAACTCATAAAAAAGGGGAAAATAATCTATTCTTACTTTATGGTCAAAATTACATACTTATAGGATTTGTAGTCAAAGATAATAAAGAAAAATGTAGAAAACAAGACATAGAAAATGAAAAATTTGACTAGAAAATAATAAAGAGAATCAAAGACTCTTGGTTTCCAGATATGGACGAAAAGGACTCTTCAGCTGATGTCCAGGTTCATTCTGGTCGTGCAGGTCCATGCTTGGAAGGATAAGGACACACACGGAACAATCAGGGGCGGACCTAGAAATATATTTAGACTGTGGCACATTCATATTATAATTAAATAAATATATTTATAAAAATGTACGATATAAAATTTAAAAATTAAAACCAAAAGAAAAAGTTTATAATAATAAAAAAAACATAAAGCTCTAATATAATAAAAAAGTAATGTAAAAATCTTATAAAGTCATTCTTCGATCTATCATATCCTGAAATCTTCTTATCACCATTTCGTTTGTCACATTGTTAAAGTGATCCTTTTCAGTATAGCAAACCATACAATCATTCAGAAATTCATCACCCATTCGGTTGCGTAATGTAGTCTTCACGATTTTCATCGCAGAGAAAGATCTTTCGACTGTAGCGGTGGCAACAGGTAGAGTCAAAACTAACTTCAAAAGTCGATAAACAAGAGGATGTGAGAGGTGTTTTTTGGTCTCTACCATCACACGTGCAAGATCTCCAAGGCCCTCCAAATTAGCAAACCTTTGATCTTCATAGATATTATCGATGTAAATACCAAGTTGATGCTCAAGAGATATCCGTTCCACAGAACAAAAATCTTCGGGATAAAACTCAGATAGTCTCATAAGTTTTGACTGATCAAACTGGTTGAATGAATCCATAGGGCTCAACGCTGCAGTGCAACTAAGCAATTCAGTGTTTATCTCGACAAAACGATCATTAAACTCCTGAATTTTCATATCCATTATAGTGTAAAAGCACTCTACTTGATAATGATGGAAGTTTGTTATGTTGCTTCTCTTTCTTGGATTCTTTGGATTAACAAATTCTTCTTCCATAATAAACAACTCTGTGTTATTATTGTCACAAAAATCATTCACCTTTCCAATCACTGAATCCCATCCATTATCCCTGAGCTTGCACAATTGTTGCTTGGTAGATTTCACTAGAGACATGGCATTCAGAATGTCTTGATCTTTACTTTGTAAAGCCTTTGATAGATTATATGTGAGACCAAGAAGAAGTAACATCAACTGTAAGTAGAACACAAAGTCAAATGTGTGAAAGTATTTGAGGAGACCATTAGCTTGACATCTTTTGATACCATCTGACCCATCACTTTCAACATACTCGAGCACTTTAATGATAGAAGGGAATAAATCAACCAATCTTAATAAGGTTCTGTAGTGAGAACCCCAGCGAGTAGTACCAGGCCGTTGAATTGAACACTCCTGATTTAATCATTTTCCTGTCTTAATTTCACCTTTACTAACTCCTTCCTCAATGATCTTACGTTGTTCTTCTCTGACCATATCTTTTCTCTTACAAGAAGCTCCAACCACATTTAGCAAGACCGAAATCTTATTAAAAAAATCACCAACTTCAAAATGCTTTTTAGCAACTGCCACGATAACAAACTGAAGTTGATGAGCAAAACAGTGGACATAATATACAGAACTATTTTCTCTTAAAATCAAAGATCTCAACCCATTGAATTCACCCTTCATATTACTAGCTCCATCATAAGTCTGTCCTCTTAACTTTTTCAAGCTTAATCCACGTTTTGCAAATAGTGAATCAATAGCACTTTTTAGAGATGCAGAAGAAGTTTCTTGAACATGAATAAGACTAATATCACTCAAATTACCCTAAGGAGTGATTTGACTCTCACAAATAAGAGGTTCAGTTGTAGTACTTAGGGATCGAAGCCACAAGGAGCTAGGGAACCAATCAGATCTAATAGTTATATGATTAAGCTAGGCTAATAGGTATAAAGCAGTAAATATAGCAAGCAATAAATAAAACAGTGAACAAGTTGAACAAGACAATTATTCAACGAGGCAAGGAGTTGATTGATGGAAGGATGGTTGCTAGATCTAGGGTTTCTATTCAGGTATTAGAGATTATAATCCTATAGATCCCTAACAGTTGCATGCATGATATATTAGAGCTCAGTCGCTTAACATCAGTGATCTCTCACTGGTTAATTAACTAGATCTTGGATCTCAACCGTCATATGTTGATCACAAGAAAGTGTCGATCGATGATCCTTTAGAGATATCGATCGATACACCTTTCGCTATGTCGATCGATTTTCCAGTCTGGATATCGATCGACAGCTTCTAGTTAAGCCTTGGCGCGAGAATAATAATGCTCACTAAGTTTCTAGATCAGCTCGTGACTCTCACTAGAATCCTTAGCTCAATAGATAGTTCAGGGTTGTACTTTAAGGATGCTTAAATCTACAATACTCCTAAGTTCAATATTCTAGTTAATTACTCTAGAACAAGCATTAAGGACAACCTATTGATGAATACCACAGCTTAGCAATCTATAATTGGGGCTAATCCCTTTAACCTATCTGAACCCTAAATCCAACAGGTGGATCTATTCAGACATGAAGTTTGTCACAGAAATCATAGATGAATAGATATAAAACTGAAATAAAATAGATAATAAAAACCAATGGAGTTCCAGGAGGACTCTGATAGGAGTTCATCCCTTCTCTCCCAACAAAGAGAACAATAGAATAGAAAAGCACAAAGAAAAGCATAGCCGTCAACAATGGCTTAGAAAATACATAAATAGGGTTTCTAGTCGTCCAAGGATATTTTGGTAACTTTGTGGTGGCTCCTGAGCTTCAATCGGTCATAAAATATGCTTGGACCACATTCTGAGATCCATATCGATCGATATAAACTCTGTTGCATCGATCGATATGCATTCCTCTTCTCGACAGCTTCCTCTCGCGAGGCAGACTGACCACTCTTCAGTAAAACGGGCATAACTTCTGCTACAGGATGCTGATTGACCTGAGACCGGTGGCATTGGAAAGATAACTCAAAGCTATATCTTGTGTCAAAAGATGGGCTCAATCTAACTGTGAGAAGATCTCCATTCATAGCAAAACATCTGACGCGTCAGCGGAGCTCTGCACTTAAAAGGCTCCAAAAGACACCAAAATCACCATATTTCTCCAGAACGTACCTAAACCTGTAAATACTCTAAATAGACTCTATATAGTAGTAAATATATATATAAACACCTATAGACCATGGCTAAAAATGGGTAAAATCCATGGTCGATCAACTCCCCCAGACTTACCCTTTTGCTTGTCCTCAAGCAAAACCAACAGGCAGTCTCTCTGAAAGAGGTTTGAAAACAGCAGGGACTCACATGATTTAAAACTTAGAATCATCACCTCTACAATATTGCAATCCACATCTAAAAAGTCCTAATCACAAAAGCACATTATACCATATCCTAACTTAGCAACCAAATTCACCTAGCCAACAACTTAGCAAATCTTGTCTGACATTCCCCTCTACCAACCTCATTTCTTAACATAAATAAAAGCGTAGGCTTTACCTTGGGAGTATCGATCACAAGATGCAAGGATTCTCAAACAAGTATCTGGACCTGCAGGTAAAAGTTAGTTCTTATCCTCTCTCTCTCCTATTTCTCTCCTAGTCAAGACTGCTTTTATTTGCAAGACATTGACCAAGATTGGACAGGCTTCCATGAATCAAGCCTTAATGGTTGTAGCCACCAAGTCCTGTTCACGTCTTTTTGACCTATATCCTAGGATTCATTGCGAAGCAAGTCTTGAAGGGGGTAACCACCAAGTCCTGTTCGAATCCTTTACCTATAAAATTCTTATGAATCAAGTCTTGAGGGGGGTAACCGCCAAGCCCTGTTCGAATTCCTTCATAAGTAATAACTAACTAGTCCTAGAACATATATTTAAGCTTATAATCGAATTTTTTTTTAAATTTTTTTTTTGAATAAAATTAAATCTAAATTCGAAAATGAGAGAGAGAGGGTGATAAAACTATCTACACAAGGCTTTACCTTCCAGACATGTCTGAAGAATTCGATCCCATGTATACCAAGCCCCAAGACAAGCAATTGAGTCAGGTTTAGTGTTGGAGGTCAGCTTTGGTTCCTTCAAACAATCTTAGCAAGTGTTGATAGTTGACAGGTTGATCCACTTTAGTATCTTTAGTACATTCTGCAATCAGTAAGTCTAGAATGGTGCTAAAAAGTGGTTAGATAACAAGCTTAAATCTAATAAGTTCATTATCCCCTTCTTGACTCAATAAAAACTTTTGAAAAACATTTTATAAGACTCACAATAAACCAATATCAGTAAACATCCCCCAGACTTAAATTATACACTGTCCTCCATAGACTTTTCTCCTTTGTCTATCATCTCAGCAATAAGGAGTGCTCTAAGTTTTGCAAATGGCTGTGAGAAGCATCTGCTGCGCACTCTGAATTTGCTGATACCATCTGAGAAGTGAGGAATCACTGATAACTGAGGATCTCCCTCGATCCTTTTCCTCTTCTTCCAATTCCTCCTCTTCTTTCCCCCAGACTTGTCTGATCGCATGGTGGTGCCTCCATCAAAAAGATTTTGACACACTTCAAACTCATTCTCCTCTGATTCGCGAAGGGTGTCGATCGATGGTATTTGATAGGTGTCGATCGATGGTAAAGTGGTACAGTCGATCGATTTAGGATTGCTTATGTCGCTCGATGGTGCTTCTGTTGGGCCTTTATCTACTTCATCTATAAATCGCAAGCCGTTCTGAGAAGCTTCTATGTGCTGTTGATCATCCAATACCTCAATGTAAGAACTCAGATAAACACCTTTATCTGGTGGGATAGGAGATTCAGCTTCAAACACTGCGCATGGAACCATAAGTTTCACAGGGTCATATATCCTCTTCACTCTTTTGTGAAACCCATCAGATTCTTCTGTCCAGATAGGTGGTCTCTGATATTTAGGGACAGCAGGGTGTGAGGTCTTAGACATGTGCATTATCTCCTCAATCGGTCCTGGTTCAATCGGGTATCCTGATAGTTCATCCAAACATGGGTATCGATCAATGCAATCGGGTGAGTTTCGATCGATGCAGTCGAGTGTGTGTAGATCCATGATGTATGGCGACTGTCGATCGATGGCGGAGGGTGGGTGTAGACCGACGAGGTAGGGTGGTTGTTGATCGATCTCATCAGGTTTATATCGATCGATGTCGTCAGTCTTTAGTGAAATTTCCAGACCTTTTCCCGAAGTGTGCTGATCATCAAGCTTCTGCTTCGAGTTCTGACCTAAATACTCAAGCCATTTCTCCAGATCCCAGAAGTATTCCATAGTTAATTCTTCACTTAAATCCAAATCTCCAAGCTGTTGTCCATCCTCTAACTCCAAGAATTCTTCTAGTTCCAAGAAATCTTCCATGGTGATCTCTTTTTCTACTTTTTGGTCAGGATAACAACTCGATACATCAATGCTCTTCTATGTTGAGTCTGCAATGTCCTGAGGACAACTCGAAATTTCAGGGATTTCAAGTGGTATCGATCGATGACAAAATTCAACATCGATCAATTCTGAGGTGCTGGTGGCAATCGATGTTAAGGTTAGGGTATCGATCGATGATGAGCTCATATCACTAATATCAGCTTCTTCTAAGTTACTCAATTCTCCAGACACATGTTGTTCATCATCTTTCACCATATATTCCATCGTAGATCTCAGCTCAATCTCTAGAGTTGCTGCAGCATCATAGAGAAAATCGTTGACGAAAGCGTTTGCAATGTCATTCCAAGCAGTGAGAGATCCTGGTGGTAGCTTCTTCAACCAATGAGCTGCATCTCCAGCAAGAGAGTATGAAAATAGTTTGCAGAAGTAGTAGTCTTCAGAGACTCCATTGCTTTTAATGGTTGATGCTAGATCTTCGAATGATTCGAGGTGGGTAATGGGATCTTCATGAGGAAGACCATGAAAGGGATGCTTACCAACAAGAGAGATATATGCAGGGTTTAGCTCCAGGGCAGTATTCTGAAGTGTTGAACGACGCAATGCAGACCTTTTAGCGTAGAAATCCTAAGGTCTGTCGTAATCTCTAAGTTCCGTCTGTCGTCCAGTCCCAACATTCACAGCAGTACCATCAGGGGTTACAGAAGGTATCGATCGATGACAAAAGTCTGTATCGATTGTTTCTAAAGTGCGGATATCGATCGATTCTGGGGTGCTACTATCGATCGATGCTGAAGTTGGATCTCTTGTATCTGCTTCTTCTACAATGCTTGACTCTCCAGATCCATGTTGTTCATCATCCTCAACCATATTATGGTTGACCAGCTGTTCTCTGTTCAGTTCGTCCCTCTGGGTAACCTCATCTGTATGGTGAACTTGAATGGTTGGCTTCTTGACATGAGGAGTCGGGGTTTCAAAATCCATAATCTGACTAAGACTAGTCATTATTCCTTTCTCCTGATCTTCAATCACCTTGTCCACCATGTCATCAAGCCTTTTACTTCGAGTTGCTACAGCTTTGCTAAAAAATTTACCTAGGAAGGCGCCTTTTATGTCCTCCCAGCAGATTAGAGATCTTGGCTGCAGCTTACTGAACCAGCTAAATGAACCTCCAGAGATAGTATAAGGGAAAATCTTGCAGAGTATGAGGTTTTCGGATATTTCATTATGCTTCTGCCTTGAAACTAGACCCTCAAGTTCTTTGATGTGGTTTCTGGGATCCTCATGAGGAAGACCTCGGAAAGGATCCTCACTTCCCCAATCATACCATTGGCTGTTCAGATCAAAGGTATTCATCTCAGCAACAGCAATTACATCAGGGATTACAATACCCTTTGCTTTAATCAATTGTCCTGTGCTGCTGCGAGGGCGACCTTATTTGTCTCGCCAGATACCCTTCTTGTCGATCTTAAGTATCAGCCTTTCGTCCTTCTCTATCTCCATGCTGGAAACGTTGCTCGACATTCGATGAACAGTATTTGAATGAACAGTATTTTGATGAACAGTGTTCGGGTGAACAGTGTTTCGATGAACAGTGTCGTGATGAACGGTGTCGATCGACGGGGGATGAACAGTACTTTCCGACACAGAATAAATAGTATCAGGATGAATAGTGTCAGGATGAATAGTACCTGAAAAAGAAGAAAAAATTTAAGAGAATTTTCGAACAGTAACAAAACCTAGACTAAATCTAACTAAACAAGATCTAATGGCGATCAAAGCTCCCCGACAACGTCGCCAAATTTGATATCACTCAAATTACCCTAAGAAGTGACTTTACTCTCTCAAATAAGAGGTTCAGTTGTAGTACTTAGGGATCGAATCCACAAGGAGCTAGGGAACCAATCAGATCTAATAGTTATATGATTAAGCTAGGCTAATAGGTATAAAGCAGTAAATATAACAAGCAATAAATAAAACAGTGAACAAGTTGAACAAGACAATTATTCAACGAGGCAAGGAGTTGATTGATGGAAGGATGGTTGCTAGATCTAGGGTTTCTATTCAGGTATTAGAGATTATAATCCTATAGATCCCTAACAGTTGCATGCATGATATATTAGAGCTCAGTCGCTTAACATCAGTAATCTCTCACTGGTTAACTAAACTTGATCTTGGATCTCAACCGTCATATGTTGATCACAAGAAAGTATGGATCGATACACCTTTCGCTACGTCGATCGATTGTCCAGTCTGGATATCGATCGACGGCTTCTAGTTAAGCCTTGGCGCGTGAATGATAATGCTCACTAAGTTTCTAGATCAGCTCGTGACTCTCACTAGAATCCTTAGCTCAATAGATAGTTCAGGGTTGTACTTTAAGGATGCTTAAATCTACAATACTCCTAAGTTTAATATTCTAGTTAATTACTCTAGAACAAGCATAAGGACAACCTATTGCTGAATACCAAAACTTAGCAATCTATAGTTGGGGCTAATCCCTTTAACCTATCTGAACCCTAAATCCAACAGGTGGATCTATTCAGACATGAAGTTTGTCACAGAAATCATAGATGAGTAGATATAAAACTGAAATAGAATAGATAATAAAAACAAATGGAGTTCCATGAGGACTCTGATAGGAGTTCCTCCCTTCTCTCCCAACAAAGAGAACAATAGAATAGAAAAGCACAAAGAAAAGCAAAGCCGTCAACAATGGCTTAGAAAACACATAAATAGGATTTCTAGTCGTCCAAGGGTATTTTGGTAACTTTGTAGTGGCTCCTGGGCTTCAATCGGTCATAAAATATGCTTGGCCCACATTCTGAGATTCATATCGATCGATATGAACTCTGTTGCATCGATCGATATGCATTTCTCTTCTCGACAGCTTCCTCTCGCGAGGCATACTGACCACTCTTCAGTAAAATGGGCATAACTTCTGCTACAGGATGCTGATTGACCTGAGACCGGTGGAATTGGAAATCTAACTAAAAGCTCTATCTTGTGTCAAAAGATGCGCTCAATCTAACGGTGGGAAGGTCCCCATCCATAGCTAAACATCTGACGTGTCTGCGCAGCTCTGCACTTAAAAGGCTCCAAAAGACACCAAAATCAACATATTTTTCCAGAACGTACCTGAACCTGTAAATACTCTAAATAGACTCTATATAGTAGTAAACATATATAAAAACACCTATAGACCATGGCTAAAAATGGGTAAAATCCATGGTCGATCAAAGACCAATAAATCTTTCTTTGACTATCCCTTTCTTATCAACAAAACGAAAAATCACTGCCACTTACTATTTAGTAGAAACATCTGAAGACTCATCCACCAACAAGAAAAAAACATCTTGATCAATCTCCTGAATTATAGATTGAACAACTTCCTCTGCAAAGCAATCCGCTAGATCTTTCTGAATTTTATTAGACACCATTTGATTGTTCTTAGGAGCATTCTCCAACACAACCTTACTCACAAGCTCATTCTCGTCTGCTGTATATTTCACAAGCTCAACAAAGTTTCCCCTATTGGCTGATTCCATCGACTCATAATGCCTTCGAAAAGGTAATCCTTGCCGTAATAAATATCTACAAGCATCAATTGAAGCATTCAATCTGATCATGTATTCATTTTTGGCTGCGTCATTCTGCATATAAAAAGCATGCACGATGGATTGATCTTGATTCATTAGATTATCAGCCATCTTTAGAGCATTGTTGTGAAAACTATTCACCAGTCCAACATGTTCTCCTAATCTATTTGGATTTTTCCAAGTATCAAAGCCTTTTGTCACAAATTCATCACTTCCACATTGTTGGGGTCGAAAACGGTTATCTCGAAATCAACGGCTAAGATCATTTCCTGTCTAAAAACTTTCCGCAAAAAGGATCAACAAAGGTTGGATCGGAAAAGAACAGGCGCAACCAAGGTCCTGGGTGCCAGGCGCCTAGCGCCGGGCGCCAGCTCGCCCGTGCTGGCCTTGAGCGCCGGGCGCCAGCCCTCCCGTGCTGGCCCCGGGCGCCGGCTCGCCCTTGCTGGCCCCGGGCGCCGGTGCATCGAGTCTGTTCCCAGCTCGTCCGATTTAGATCGCACCTCGTGGTTTCCGTGAAATCATAGCACCTTAGCTATGGACCTAACGTTCCTCGGTTCAACTCGATTGGAGTTATACTCGATGCTTTACAACTAGAGCTTGGAAGGATGGTTCTTCCGCAAAAAGTATCGTGTAAAACAAGGACGATCAACTCGAACATCGATTCTTTAGGTTGTACGATTTATTTTGCCGAAAATATAATCTTTCCGAGAAATTGTACAAACGTTCGAGGGCTTGAGGTTTGTCCATGGGCTCACTTACGATTTTGGAGACCCAAGCCCAATTGGAGCTACGACAATTTATCCTAACTTATTAAAGTAGGATAAATGTTAAGTTTCCGCAGATAAATGTCAATGCTCGAGGATAACTACGAAGATCGACGGAAAATGGAACTTGGGCCCAAAGGCGAAAGGTTAAATGAGCCACTGACCTAAAGTGATTATATATGGAGGGCTGAGGGCAGAAGAGAAGAGGATCCGAGATTTTAGACTTAGAGAACTCCTGCTAGCTTAGAGAACTTAGGACTTAGGTGGTTAGACTAGTACGGCAAGGCTTAGGACGTCTTGACTGCCTCTTGTTCTATTGTTCCGATAGTTAGCATATCTCTACTCCTCTCGGAAAAATTTTGTACTCATACTTTTTAACTAATAAAACGCCTCTGAGCGACCACTAATTCTTACCTTGCTATTTATCTTTTATTGATCCCAAAGTGATTACGCAGAGAAATCGGACCTTCAAGGAAGATCGGGCAAACTCGGTTTTCCTCCATATTTGTTCATTGAAAATTGACAGGGCGAATTTCAGTTCCCACAGTTTGGCGCTAGAAGGAGGGGGGGGACGAATTCTCTAACTCGAAAGTCACTAAGCAATAAAAGATATAGGATGTTCTCTCCAGTAGCCAGCGATGTTGTTTCATTCAGGGCCAAACCCCACAACGATCTCCTTGTAATCGAACTAACGATCCAGGACATCGATGTAGCGAGAGTGTTAGTCGACACCGGATGCTCGGCCAACATTATCTACAAGAGTACCCTCGAGAGAATGGAGGTCGACCTGTGCGCCGTCACGGAAGAACCTAGCCCGATATTCGGACTCTCGGGAGATGCTACTATGACTCTCTGCTCGAACAGCCTCTTGGTTAAAGCCGGGAGCGTCGCCAAAATCACGGAATTCTTAGTCGTCGACCGTCTAACATCGTATAACGCGATTATCGGTACTCCATGGCTGAATTCCATGCGAGCGATCCCCTCGACATTCCATCTGTGTCTAAAGTTTCCAACCCCTCGCGGAATCGGAACTATACAAGGAAATCGCAGGATGGCGCAAGTATGTTACGCCGCCGAGCTGAACAGAAAAAACTCGGCAGTCGAAGCCTCTCGAAGCAAAAAAGTAAAGCCTACTCCCGATAAGAATGCCCCAGAACAAGACTCGAACATCTTCTGGCAATCTCAGAGGATCGAAGCCCTAGACGGGAAGCGCGAACCAACTTGCGAACCGGTAATCTCAGTCTGCCTAAACGAATCGTTCCCGGAACGATGCGTCGAGATCGGAGCCAACCTCCGCGAACCTTTGAGAACAGAGCTCATAGCCTGTCTCAAAAGGAACCTCAGCACATTCGCTTGGGCCGTGGAGGATATGCCAGGGATCGACATTGGCATAACTTGCCATGAGCTCAACATTGACCCAACCTACAAACCCGTCAAGCAAAAAAAGCGGAAACTAGGACCAGACCGCGGTAAACGAGGAAGTTGAAAAACTCCTTAAAGTGGGGTCAATAACGGAAGTCAGGTACCCGGACTGGCTCGCTAACCCAGTCGTAGTCAAAAAGAAAAACGGCAAATGGCGAGTCTGCGTCGACTTCACCGATCTCAACAAGGCTTGTCCAAAAGATTGCTTTCCACTCCCGCATATCGACTGACTTGTTGAAGCAACAGCAGGAAACAAACTTTTATCATTCATGGACTCCTTCTCCGGGTACAATCAAATCATGATGAACCCGGACGATCGCGAGAAGACCGCATTCATCACTGACCGCGGGACGTATTGCTACAAAGTAATGCCTTTCGGCCTCAAAAACGCAGGCGCTACTTACCAGCGGCTCGTCAACCGAATGTTTTCCGAGCAGCTCGGAAAAACTATGGAGGTATACATCAATGACATGCTTGTAAAATCCCTTGACGAACACGACCACGTTACCCATCTGGAAGAGTGTTTCGCAATGTTGAATTTGCACAACATGAAATTGAACCCGACTAACTGTAGATTCGCCGTGGCATCGGGAGAATTTCTCGGCTACCTAGTCACGTGTCGTGGAATCGAGGCTAACCCCAAACAGATAAACGCGTTAATAGAAATGGTCTCGCCCAAAACAAAAAGGGAAGTCTAAAGGCTAACAGGGAGAGTCGCCGCCTTAAACCGTTTTATCTTGCGCTCAACGGACAAATGCCTTCCTTTCTACGACACATTGAAAGGGAACAAGAAGTTTGAATGGACAGAGGAATGCGAAAAAGCTTTCCAACAGCTAAAGCATTACCTGGCCACTCCTCCCGTCCTCGCGAAACCAGTGGAGGGAGAACCCTTGTTCCTGTACATCGCAGTATCCAATACAGCAGTAAGCGGCGTTTTGATTAGAGAAGAACGCGGTGAGCAGAAACCAATCTTCTACATAAGCAAAACGTTGCTAGACGCTGAGACCCGATATCCCCTGATGGAGAAGCTGGCATTGGCGGTTGTAACGTCGGCAAGAAAGCTCCGGCCTTATTTTCAGTCGCATACCATTGTAATCCTCACCACCTTCCCCTTGCGAACGATTTTGCACAGTCCGAGTCAGTCAGGACGACTCGAAAAATGGGCGATCGAACTAAGCGAGTACGACGTGGAGTACCGCCCAAGAACCTACGCAAAGTCTCAAGTATTGGCGGTCTTCTTGGTGGAATTGCCCATAGGAGATATGACGAACACAGAACCGAACTCAACTTGGATCCTTCACGTCGACGGATCATCGTCCATACAAGGATCCGGGATCGGAATCGGAATCCGGCTCACGTCTCCGACTGGCGAAATCTTGGAGCAGTCATTCCGATTGGAGTTCCATGCGTCAAACAACGAGGCCGAATATGAGGCACTCGTTGCGGGCTTACGGCTAGCCCGAGGGCTGAAGATCCGTAACATCCACGCTTACTGTGACTACCAGTCTGTCGCAAATCAGTACAGCGGGGAATATGAAGCAAGGGACGAAAGAATGGACGCATATCTTAAACTCATCCAAGATCTCTTCCGAAACTTCGACCACTTCGCCCTCCCTAGGATTCCTCGCTCGGAAAACACTCAGGCAGATGCCTTGGCCGCACTCGCGTCAAGTTCAGACCCTGGACTAAGTTGGGTAATCCCCGTCGAGTTCATTGAACATCCAAGCATCGAACCGCCAGGGATCGCCAATCTTATTCGAGTACAAATCGAAAACGCGGAAGAAATGGATGACCCACCGGAAGAAAACGTGGGTCAGTCGGAATACGGCTGCGACAGCCCTTGGCTGGAACCAATCCGAGCGTACATAATCGACGGAACACTTCCCGCCGAAAAATGGGCAACCCGCAAAATCAAGACTCAGACCGCACGATACGTGACGGTAGAAGGAGAAATCTACAAATGGAGGTTCTCCGGCCCACTCATGATCTGTGCTAATGGAGGAGGTCCATTCCGGGTCGTGCGGAAACCATTCTGGCGGAAGATCTCTCGCAATCAAAATAAGACGCCACGGTTATTACTAGCCAAATATGATCAAAGACTGCGAGAAGTTCGCTCGAAAGTGCAAAAAATGCCAAAGGCACGCACCGACGATCCGTCAGCCCGCGGAAATCCTCTCGTCCATCTCATCTCCGTATCCCTTTATGCGATGGTCCATGGACATCGTCGGGCCATTGCATAACTCGAAGCAGAAACGTTTTCTCCTGGTCCTCACGGATTTCTTCTCAAAATGGGTGGAGGCAGATTCCTACACAAGTATCAAAGACGTCCAAGTCGAGAACTTCGTATGGAAGAACATAATCACCAGACACGGGGTCCCTTACGAAATCATGACAGACAACGGGTCTCAGTTCATCTCTACCCAATTCGAGGCGTTCTGCGAGAAGTGGAAGATACGACTTACCAAGTCGACTCCCAGATATCCGCAATGCAACGGCCAGGCAGAAACCATCAACAAGACCGTCCTTGACGGAGTGAAAAAGCGCTTAGACGCCAAAAAGGGGCGATGGGCAGAGGAGCTCGAAGGAGTCCTTTGGTCGCATCGTACAACCCCGAGACGGGCTACGGGTGAAACCCCATTCGCCCTCGTTTACGGAACGGAATGCATGATCCCCGCGGAAGTAGAGTTCCCCGGAGTACGGAGAAGATTCCTCCCCGAATGAGAAGATTTAAACAACGCTATGATGCTGGACAATCTCGATCTTATCAATGAACGCCGCGACCAGGCGCTCATTCGAATCCAAAATTACCAGCACGCTGCCGCAAGGTACTACAACTCAAAGTTACGCCATCGTAGGTTCAGAGAAGGCGATTTAGTCTTACGCAAAGTCTTCCAAAACATTGCCAAACGAAACGCAGGAAAACTGGGAGCAAACTGGGAAGGACCATACAAAGTCATAAAAGTGGTCCGACCAGGTTCGTACCAAACCGCGAACATGCAAGAGGTAAAAATCTCAAGAACTTGGAACGCGATTCATCTTAAAAAATACTAACACTAACAACGACGTGGTACAAAGAATTACGAGATGGCTTGATCCCCGAAAAGGGTACGTAGGCAACTCGCTAACCGGCGGGTTCAGCTATCCCCCCCCCCCATTAAAAAGGGGGGGGAGTGGGGTGCGTATACTCGTATACAACGGATCCACTAAGCGATTATCACATCCAAAAAACAAATCCCAAAAGGCCAACACTTCACGAAGCACAGTGAATGTAGACGTTTCCCCCTGGGTCAAATTTACGCGATCCCTTGGTCCTGCGTCCAAACTGAAACAAGAGTTTTCTGGCTGCGAACATTCGCAAAACATCTCCAAGCCCGCAAACATTTCAACCACGAAATGCGGCACAAGGAAAACTCGACCTTCAGCACTGCGAGACGTCGCTAATGCTTGAAGGACATTCTTTTCCTCAAAACATTCCAGACAAAATCCTCGTCTCTAGAACTCAAAACATACAAACACACCTCAAAACGGTATCATTTTGTTGTTGCTGATCACAACAAACGAACTCTAACGTCCTAAACAGACAATAAGCCACCCCCTAAGGTAGGCTCTCTTACATCCGACAAGGATAACATAGCACGCTATACAAGAAGTCTAAAATTTTGGTTAGCTCTTCCAAACGGAAGTAGCTCGATTCGCACCTAAACAAATCGTATAAGCCGATAACAATTGGCGGATTTTAAAACGGTACGAGTCAGGTTAAAATCACAAACAGGCAAAACGAAAGCCGACTTGTCATCGCAAAGCCTCAGTCCGAGAGTAAACCTAGCTCTTGCCCTAAACCCAGCCACGCTGGATCTTGACATCTCATAGACATAGTATCAGTACCCGATACGAGATCCCAAAACTGGTCTCTTCGCTTAAGTCTATTCGATTCACGAACCCTAGCGTAAATCAGTAAACCGTAAAAAATCTCGCTTTGTACAATCGATGGATACGGTGATCATCTGAGAGGCAGGAATGAGACGACAACTCACACCCTTTCCCTCTAACTTCGATAAACAGAAGTTCATTTAAACGTCATAAAAACCGAAATATTTTAGATTGAGCCGCGGGTTCAACAAACGCCCTAAAAGGGCAGGGATTCAAAGCCACCAACGGCCAGTCCCGAATTTCGGTTCCCACACACTTTATTTTTAGTATAATCTCTAAATAAGTAGCAAACCAAACAAAATGCTTTGTCTTTTTTATACTATATTCCAACCAACTACCGTAGACATCAAACCAAGCCGGATTAAACCTTCTAAGCTTATGTCCATCCAGTGTTTTAGGAAAATCATGACCACGAGGTTGACAAGGACCTTTAGTAATATATTTGCGTCTTACCTCATCTCTTTCATTAGGATGATATTCCAGTATTCCTTTTCTATCTGCAGGATCTGAAGGCAAATCCTCTAAACTGGTTTTTGATGTAGGCATCGAAGGATTAGAAGGCAGATTCTCTAAACTGGGTTTTGATACTGAAGAACTTGAAGACAAATTCTCCAAGTTGGGTTTTGATACACATTGTTTTTTAAAATATATTTCCATAGTACCTAAAAAAATTATATTAGAACGATACATAAACAATGAGAATTGAGAAGAAGTATTAAAAGTGAGTTAATGAACTTACTTAGAAAATATGCAAAAGAAACAGCTGTTATAGATGATGATTTTGGCACCGAATTTATTTGATTATTGTGGAAAGGTAATATAGAAAAAGCTTTTTCTGCAGATTTTTGTTTGAAAAGAGAAGCAGTAAGGAAGATTAGGAAAAAAGAAAAGCACGTAAGGAAGATTAGGTTTTTTTAATATTAGCATAATGGTTATTTGGGCTAGATAATAAAAAAAATGTAACTAAAGTTGGGCTGTGAAATACAGATTTATTTAAATGGGCTGGTACTTAAAAGTGGGTGGAGCACGTCATATTTTGTCTGTAGGTTGGTCTAGAGACAAAGAAAATTTTATTTAATTACTAAGAAAACATATAAACACAGAAAAAGAAAAAAAACAGTATGTGGCACGTGCCACACCTCCTTTGGTGGTGGGTCCGCCACTGGGAACAATCCACACACACGCCGGACGTTCCACATGACCCGGCAGTTGATTTTCATGACCAATATGTGAACTGGTGTGAGACAAGTTTTCAGACAGATGAGTTTCCATGCCTTAGTTAAATATGGAAGAGATAAATCCATCATAGGGTCAGTGACTGAAGCAAGGACGTCAGAACAGCCTACGAGACACGCAGTATGCACCAAAATTGCCATTAGGGAGAATCTGTGGCCATCTTTGGATTTTTCTCGTTCCAAGGGAATTCTGGCTTGAATATCAGTCTTAAAATGTTGAAATCTTTGGGAGAGAAGTGATATGGGTCGATCAATTCCATCTCTAGTTCATGGTTCCAATAGAGCTCAATTACGGACGTCTATGGGTCGATACGGTGGACAGCATGTGCGGTACAATTGGGGTGATTGGATGGGATGGTACGGAATGTCTGATCAGCACGATCTGATGGGAAAACATGGTCAGTTTGGATGGAATGATCAGATGCGAAGACACGGGCAGTATGCTCAGCACGAGCTGAAGTAAAACCTCGGTTGGGTGAAGCTGGTTGACAAGATCGCCACCTTGGGCCGTGTCCATGATCCAAGCAGGTTGATGCTTGATCCAGGGCACATCAGCAGAGCCATCTGATATTGTAGTGCGATGCCTCTGAAGAAAGAGCAGAGCAGCTGCACTTGGTTGAATCCATGGTGTGGACAATCTCGCTAATAGGACTTGAATCTGATCCAGAAGTTCTTGAATGATTCTCCAGGCTCCTGAGTGAATGTAGCAATCTTGCTCCTCAAGTCTTCAGCGTGTGCATCATCAAAGTTACGGAGGAATGCGTTCTTGATGTCGCTCTAGGATGTAAGATATCCTGGTCGTAGCTGCTTAAGCCACTGCAAAGCTTCTCCAGCAAGAGAGTACTTGAAGAGCTAGCAGAGAAGGTAGTCCTCAGGGACTCCATTGGCTTTGATTGCAGATATGAGATCCTCGAAGCTCTCTAGATGGTCCATTGGATGCACGTGATATAACCCACAGTAGGGTGCCTGTCCCACGAGTGTGTAGTATTGCGGCTTCAACTCGAAATCACCTCTCTGAATAGCTCGAGGGTGAATAGCTGATCGGTTTGCGTAGAACTAATCTGGATGGTTGTAATCAGCCAATGTTCTTGTTCGAGCAGCCCCGTCTTCAGGTTGAGCAGCTCCTGTAGCTACAGTATAAGGCTCAGGGATCACATTCCCTTGAGCATCTAACTTTTGACCTGCTGCATTACGCAGGTGACCTTCCATTTCACACAGATCTTCATTCTCTTCCTGTCTGAGAACTAGTGTCGCAACCATGTCTCGTGGCTGAGTATCGATCGATGTGCGGACTTCGGTATCGATCGATGTGCGGACTGCGGTATCGATCGATGTGCGGATTGTGGTATCGATTGATGTCGGATGAAAGATATCGGTCGACGGTGATGAGCGAGTATCGGTCGACAAAGAAGGTGTCTCGGTCGACAATGGTATGCAGTGTCGGTCGAAGAACTGGTGTTGATGTCGATCGATGCGGAGCGTTTCTCTTTGCGGATTGAACGTTCCAAGCTTGCAGGATCTTCTGAGAATAGCAGCTGAGTTTCCTTGTTGCTTTTGGTCTTGCTGGGCATGCACCTGAAAAAAGACAAGAAAAATTTTGTCAGAAAGTGTTTTAAAAAAAATAACCTAGACGTAATCAGACTAAATCTAATGGCGATCAAAGCTCCCTGGCAACGGTGCCAAATTTGATATCACTGAAATTACCCTAAGGAGTGAATTACTCTCTCAAATAAGAGGTTCAGTTGTAGTACTTAGGGATCGAATTGACAGGGAGCTAGGAAACCCAAAAGATCTAATCCTTAGTGACTAAGATAGGGTTATTATGATTAACTCAAATTGCAGGTTTGAGCAAGGTAGTTGCTCGATTAGTTTGATTGAGGGTTTTGACAATAAAAAAAAGTAGTTAGCTTTCTAGATTCGTCTATTCAGGTGATCAGGATTGTAATCCTTTAGATGCCTAACAAGTTGTATGCATGATATTAAAGAGCTCAACAGCTTATGAACAAATCGATCAGCGTTCGCTTTAGATTCATCTAATGACTAGATCTAATGATCTCACCAATTCGGTTGATCAATTAGAAAGTGTCGATCGATAACTCTAGAGGAGTATCGATCGTTACACTTTTTGCTCCGTCGATCGATTATTCTATAGGAATATCGATCAATGCGCTTCTAGCAAGCTTTATGCGCGGGTTGAATGAATGCTCACTAAGACTTTTAAATCAGCTTCCGCCTTTCTCTAGAAATCTTAGCTTGAATAGGATAGATTCAGGATGAAGTCAAGGTAACAAGCAATCCTAGGTCAAGGTTATAGTTAGCTATTCTAGAACACAAGCATTAAGAACATCCTAACAATGAATATCACAACTTAACAATCTATAGTTGGGGCTAATCCCCCACAACCTATTTGAACTCTAAATCTAACAATGGAACTACTCGACATGGCCAAGCAATTCATAACAACAAGGTAAGAAAAGAACTTCATAGATAGATAAATAGAGAAATAAATAATGGAGTTCCAATCACAAATCTCTTTGGATCTTCTCTCCAACTCTAAGAATCTCTACAACCTTAAAACAATAGAATAGAAAAGCACTAATAAAACATGCTTTTCCTTAAACACATAGGCAAGCTATAAATATTGAGAAAATTAGGTTAAAAACTCGTCAGGGGCAATCTTGTAATTTGTAATTTGGTGAAGACTTGGGTTTAAAGTCGGCTGGAACAAATCTGTCTTCTGCACGACTCGGTATCGATCGATGTCACAGGATGTGCATCGATCGATTATAATCTCGATAGGTCGACCTTTCTGAATACTGATGTCGATCGATTGTTGTCTATGAATGTCGACCTCTGGTCTGGTTTGATGGTCAGCTCGGATGAAATCTCTACTAAGCTCCAAAATGCTCCAAATTCATCACTTTACTCCAAAATACTCCTGAACCTGAAAACATACCTAATAGCCTCCAAAACATAATATATATATCTTAAAACACCTATATACCATGGGTAAAAACGGGTCAAATCCATGGTATATCGTCATGGGAAACTGGTAAGTTAGCCACAAAACGAACACATAACTCAGTCCAAATAAATCAGCCATCAAGTACAACGAAAGTCAGTTGAAACAGGAATACTATTTCAGTAATTAATCTTTTGCTAATAAATCAGCTGTAATTAAGATGAAAAATCATAAGTCAGTTGTATCGTCAAATAAATAAGCCCTCAAATGAATGCTATTCTAGTAATTATCTTTCACTAATAAGTCAGCCGTAAATAAGTTGATTTTACTAATAATCCAGCCAGTTACGGCTGATTAAATATAACTTAACCGTAACAACCTCCCATAAGTCAGCCGTAAAATTTTGTAACTTAGCTAGGCGATGATCTTTAAATCAGCCGGCAAAACATAACTCAGCCATGTCTTAAATATAACTCAGCCAAATTTTCAAAAAATCATCCCGCCGATGTATATGTCAGTCGTAACTTGTGTTTGTAAGTAAGCTATTATTCCATAAATCAGCCTGAAATCTGTAAATTAGCCATCACTAACGGCTGACTTATGTTCGTAAGTCAGCAAATTTCTCATAAGTCAGCCACGTTGTTTAACTCAGCCGCAAAGTAAACATAACTCAGCCATAACAAAGTTTGTATCGCTTTAAGGCTAAGTTTATTGATACATGTCAGCGCATT
This sequence comes from Brassica juncea, assembly GCA_018703725.1. Lineage (NCBI taxonomy): Eukaryota > Viridiplantae > Streptophyta > Magnoliopsida > Brassicales > Brassicaceae > Brassica > Brassica juncea. The sequence continues at coordinate 28,794,716 of CM031942.1, read as the reverse complement.
CCTATGTGGTGCCTGTTTTTTGCTTACGTGGCATTAAAAATAATGGCATTCTTGTAAATATGTACTTTCTCGCAACGTAAGGCATGCTAGATATTTAAAAAATGGCAATAATAAAAAAAACGTTTTGTATGGTTCTTGTACTCTGGCCTAAAATGTATACTGTTTGAGTAAAATTCCCTTCTTTTATTTGTTTACAAACTTCAAACCAATCAGCTGAACAACTACCTTGTTCGCTCTGCTTATTTACTAATTTACTTGCTTTCCTAGCTTAATCATAAACTATCTAGATCTATTGTGTGCCCTAGGTCCCTGTGGATTGGATCCCTAAGTACTACAACTGAACCTCTTATTTGAGGGAGTAAAGTCACTCCTTAGGGTAATTTGAGTGATATAAACACGCTTGTGGGTGAGTCGGTTCGTCTAGAGATGTAGCTCGGTTTGGATTTCTCTAAGGATCATTGTTCCGTTAAGGCTGCAGACATTTCACGCTGATGCTCATCAGCCGGTGCTTAGGTATTTAGTCGGATCCTATGCCGTCGGGACATTGAATCTCTAATCTGATCAGGAGCCTGTTTATGAGGCACTCGAGCTCATCGATGCAATTATGACAGACTTCGGTACGGGTTGTTCCTTCTCTAGCCAGCTCGTCCAGCTGTCTTATCAGAAATTGGAGCACGGTAGGTGAATAGTATCCCCCTACCGGAGACATGTATAGATCTGGCGGCGTATCGAGTGGGTGTCCGACTAGTTCCACTGGGTTGAAGGTGGCGGAGTCTGAGTTCTGGGAACATATATTGTCGCTGACATTCAGAAAAAATTGTCAAAAAAACCAAAAAAATTTATCATTGTTAACGACGTCAGCTAAACCCTAAATTTCTGAACCTTAAATTCTAAACTCTAAATCTTAAACCTAAAACTCTAAAACCTAAATTCTACGGTTAACCTTAAACCCTAGGAGTACTCCTAAACCCCAGGGTTAGTCCTAAACCTTAGGGTTTAGGGTTTAAATTTAGGGTCTAGGGTTTTTAGGGTTTACTGTTTTTTGGGGTTAACCCTAAACTCTAGAGCTTAGGGTCTAAGGTTTTTAGGGTTTAAGGTTTTGGTAACGGTGTTTAGGGTTTAGTTTTTAGGGTTTTACTTACAGCATTAACAACGTCAAACTGTTTTTTTTTTCTTTTTCAGAAATTAAATAAAATTTTCTAATTATTTTTTTTCTTTTCTCGTAAACAGAATATGATCCGGCGATTTTCTGGCTATCGTTTTATTAGCTATTATCTTTTCTGTAGACAATACTACAGAATATATGAGTTGTCAAATTATTATTGGCCAGGTGAATCCACAGTTCACCCCTACACGAGAAAAACTCGGAACTCTTGTTCTTTATCAAACCGGAGCAAACAAAATCTACAGTCTAGATAACTTCGGATACCACATAAAACTCTTTGCAAAAGTCTACTCTAAGTTTAGAACAAAAAAAATCTAGACCAACCATAAAAAATTGATGTTTAAAACGCTAAAAAAAACCTGGCAAATATAATTAATGTTTTTTAAATTTAAATTTAAATAATATTGTTGCAATAGAAAATTTATACTCTATATACACTGATACTTCCATAATTTGAAAATCCGGAACTTTCACTGTGCATTTTCTATAATGGTTGTTCTATCCCTATAGCGCCCTAAATGGACCTAAAAGCATGCTTGCTTTCTTGTATATGTTCATAGAATGAGTAGAATAATATTTGACGAGATCAATATTGATGTGTCAGAAAGCAATGTGTCAAAAAGAATTTATTCAATATATATAAACTATATATCTATTGTTATATTTTAATATTTCTTTCTCTTTTGTTCCCGTAAAAAAAACTATGTTTTCAACTTTATTCATTTCCCTAGAACATAATAAATGTTTTGTTGCTAATGGATAATCTTTCCCTTGTTTCTATAGGAGAGAGGTAAATAGAGAGAGATAGAGGATAGGGATGATATCCAAGGCGGCATATACCAAAGATCATCGATTCCTTAGTGTTTTAGGATCATCTCTCTCCTTCACTTTTACAATTTTCTTTGATTTTCACATAAAAATCCGGCGGAGCTGTTGATGTATGCAGAGGTGGAGGGATATCGTCTTTCTCTGAGTTCTCTTTCTACGACCTCAAAGCAGCTACAAACAATACCAGCTCCGACAACATTGTATCTGAAAGCGGCGAGAAGCCCCAAATCGTGTCTACAAAGGCCAACTTCAGATCCGTCGTTGGATCACAGTGAAGAAGCTCACTAAGATGGCTTGGCTTGATCCTAAACAATTAGAGGTACCAAAATACATTCAGTCTGTTCCATTTATTAATCGTTTATGATCATGGCTTTTTTTTTTTGAAATCTGTATTCTTGAGCTTTGTTACAGAAAGAAGCATGGGGTTTTGGGAAATTCAGACATAACCTGTTGGCGAATTTGATCGGTTACTCTTGTGATGGATATGAGAGGCTTCTTGTTTCTGAGTTCATGCCTAATGATACACTCGCTAAGGATTTTTTCCATTGTAATACTCTCTATCAGTTTCCATTAGAGTGATGTCATCTCTGTATTAGCTCAGTCACCTATGATCAAACCATATGTAACTTAGGCCACTTTTATGTAATGTTTGCCAAATTTTTGTTTTGACTGATAATATTTTTAATCTTTTTTTTTTACTTTCAGTTGATTAAAAAGTTAGCATATGATGCTCTTGACCTATCCGAACAACCGATATATTAGCTTATATTTAAGTTTAAGTTAAAAAAATTAACTATTCATAATAATCCAACTTTCTTGGATATGATGTTTATACTTATTTCATTATATGATATCAAAATGTGAATTAGATGCTCTCGGACGACAATCTACGACGAACAACAATGCTTCACTGATAATTGTTCATGAATTCTCCAAATAAGTTCACTAGAAGTCCAACAACAACAAAATCCAACTTTTGTTATTCGTTTTGAGAAACTGATCATGAGCCACAATATGGACAATTACGCTTACTATGTTGTTGATCATCCCAAATATGAATTGTATCATTTTCAGACGAAAATTAATAATAAAATTAGTTATATTTAGAACGTTATATCCAGCTAGATAACTTTTTAAATAATATGTGTTGCGATGTGGTATAATTTATGTTTGGATGAACATGAAAAGTTTTATCATGTGTTGTGATTTGTTAGAGAGTTAATTTTATGCTTAGCTGAACATGTAAATTTTTATCATATGTGTTGTGATTTGTTAGAGAGATAAATTTTATGTTTAGTCGAACACATCAATTTTTACATACAACAATCCATACACCATATACAAGTCCATTAGTCACTAATATAATCATACATAACTATACTTTAAATTTAGTTTTGATGCAAAACAGCAACCATCATCTGATCAAATAGCCAGTAAATATAAAACTAAATACCAGCTAACATGTAAAGTATCCAGATAATCAGTTTATAATGATACTATCTTAAAAATGATCTTTATAATTGAAACATACAACTCAACTCATGTTATGTATGATCCATAAATTATTCAGCTTAATAACTCATGTTAGCTGCTAATTATAATACTATCCTTGTGTTGTTAACATACACCTCATGTAATGTATAATCCGATCCATAAATGACTTAGATTAACATATCATATTAGCTCACTGATTATCATATTATTTTTGCGTGACGATGTGGATCTCCATGGAGAGAGCAAGACGAACCGAAGATCGTGGTGTTGAAAACAAGGAAGTGTTATTGAGTGATTGTGTCTGATGGATCTCATGATGGTGGAATGAAGGTGAAGACGAAGAGAAAAAATGGAAAAGAAGATGATTTCGATAGAGAGAGAGATTTTTTTTTAAAAATAAAATCATCATTACACCTATGTTAGCCCCACAAGTTTATTGCTTATGAATTTCTTGAATTAATTAACAGGGGTAACATAGTCATTTCATGATTTTATTGGATTGAGCTTTGTCACTTTCCCATTCTAACAAATTATCAACCTATTATGTATTTTTGGTGTCAATTGCTCTATTTTAAAAGTGTACAAAAAGATAAAGAAGAGAATGTAACGTGGTATTTTCTGTGTTTATGAATGTTGTGTTTAAAAAAAGAGAAATTAATATGCCGAGACCAGTCTTTGGTATCAGAATGGAGATTTTCGTTGGTTTTGAGAAACTTCTGAGACAACTGATGATTTGAAGTGAAATCCGAATGTTTTGAAGTTCCAAAAGAAATTCTGAAACAAAGAAACAAGATACAGAAGGAAAAAAAAGTAGGATTGATTGGATTTGTTCAAATCAGAAAAAGTTGGCTGTATTAATTTTTCAGTCATCAACAAGGTTGAGTTTTTTTCGATGCCACAAAATTGTCTCCGACCACTAACAAATTATGAAGCATAACTTAAAAAGACAACATAAACACATCCGGTTTTAGTTGTTAAGTCCCCAGTCATATGTTTGGTAGACTACTCTAAACTGAGTATCAACTAGCACATCCAGCAACGCTTCTGAAAGTTGAGGTTCCAAGTAGGTTGATGCATGTTTCAGTACTTTCTTTTCACCATTTCCAAAATCCACCGCATACCTGTGCAATGACTTAGTTAAGTAAGTGACGAAATCATATGTAAGTTCAAAGTCTGTTGTATCAAAAAGATATATTTGAGCTTTACCAGTTAAAGATTTTGCTAATGTATGCAACTTTTAAACTCAGATCAACAACGAGTCCTCCTCCTCTTAAGAAATCACGAGTTGCCTCCATGAGTTCTTTGTCGATCTCTCCAGGCGAAAAGCATCGGAGAGGTGGTCCAGAACGAGTACCACAAACCAGAGCAAAATGACTCAGAGGCTCTACATAAGGCAGAGCAACCTAAAAACATGATAATATGAATTAGCACAAAAATGTATAAAAACACTCAAACTAGCTTACTAAGACAGTTGCTTTACCATGGACCGTTTATCCTTCTCATTAAAAGGTTTGGTAAGATGGTAAGGCTGTCGCTGATTAGCCCTTATAATACCATTTTGTATAGCCGAGAGTGAGTAAGTGTAGCCACCAATAACATACTTGAACTCCCCAAACATCTTTGTTCGTTCGAGTGGTCCTGCTGGATGTCCCCATACAAGTATTGCATGAATAGCCATCATGTTATAAAGATTAATAAAGAAAGCGAGCTTTTCTTCTCTCGGCATATCTACAAGTTGTTGTACCCTATGGAGCTCTTGGATTATCCGTAGGAACCTGGGAAAGGAACAATACTTGGATCAAAAATAAGAAAATAAATGAAACATCATAATTAGAAGATCATATATATATAGTTACATACCTTGCAAACTCTTCACTCCCATGAATACTTCTGTAGTCAACATGTTTTCCATCAGGCGAAGTGTAAGCTTCCAGAATTGCTCGGTACAAAAGTCTGAGTCTTGACGCAATTTCGACGATCGGCCTTGGCTTTATTTCAATTATTCCTCTAGGGATGTTATGGCATTGAGATGACACGATAGGGTCATCATCAAGAAACCGGTACAAGTGATCCCCATCTTCAAACAGATTATCCCTGTTTGACAAATATTGCAGAAGGTTATAAAAATACTTTTAAATAGAAGCACAAATGGAAATATAGAACTTGAAAGCATCGGTGTACAGGGAAAAGCTTACTCTAAGACATGTTGAAAGAAGAGTTGGCTTGCAAGTTTTCTGGCAACTTCAATGGCCTATGAAACAAATATAGGAATATAAATAGTCAAAATATGTATATACATATTGATCACATTACTTATATCAGTTACCTCATCTCTTTCTAAACATTGATCAGATGATAAGAAATTCACAGCATCTGAACCTGAAAAACAGTTTTTGAACCTTCGCATCTTATAATACCTATCCCTAACGATGCAAGGCTTCATCTTCCGCACTAATAAAGCTAGTTCATCTACGGGACCTTTACTTGATGCATCGTCTTCTCCTGAGAATGGTGGCAGAGGAGCTTCCCTTGGTGATGCTTCATCTATCAAATGTCTAATCTTCTCATCAAGTTCTCCTGATTCATCCAATTCCTTAAGCTCTTTAATACTCCCGACTAATTTTTCATTGAATAATACCTTAGGAACATCTGAAGAAGATGATGATCCACCAATCTTTTCAAGATCCTGCTTTCTAGATGGGTAGATATCAATATTTATCTCGACATATCTAAGCCTCTTTCCATGCAAATACAACCTACATTCTCTGCACTCCTTACACCCTAATCTTGTATAAAGTATAATCCTACCTTTCATCACTACAGGCTCCAACTCTGCCTCCACGTTCGTCGCTTCTACTTTATCAATTGTATCATCATTCTGCATCATCTTCAAGTAGCTTGAAGGATTCCATATGGACGACTTTCCCTTTGCTTTTGGTGACTCTGCCCATTGGGTTTCATTTTCTCTTGCGTCGTGAACAGCACTGTCATCATTTATTTTCCCAGAAAGATGGCGCATAACTGTATGTACTGCAACTTCACTCTTCACTCTAACGAAGTTCTTAATCGCAGCTGCTTTCTCCGTCCAAGCTGATGTCGATGGATTAGAATCTCGTGAGTCCGGTTTTGGCTTTTCTTTGGCATCCATTGTTTCATCTTCATCAGCGTCATCTTTTGAATCATGAGAACTCTCACTATCATCATCATAATCATCATTACTAGGACTAAGCATCTTATCTTGTTGTGTTTCAGACTCCAAAGACACTGTCTTATCCTCTCCGTGGATGTCTATAGATTCCATCTCGTCAATTATATCATCAGTTTCAACAATGGGTTTAGGATAAACATCCTCATCTCTGGTCTCAACAGGTTTAATATCTTCCACATTGTTCTCCTCCAATGTTGCAGAGGCAGTTTCAACATCTTGTTTAGAAGAAACTTCCTCAGCGATGATCTCAGCAGATTTTATCGGCACATTATGTCTAGGAGAAGTCTCCATATCCATCAACGAGACTATTCAGAAAACTCTGATTCCTAACAATTAAAGAACTGTTAATACCAAAAATATATGATTCACAGATTTGACATTTTAAAACATTGATTTAATCTAGTGGTTTTATCGAACCATAAGAATCTAAGTATTCTAACCAGTAATGATCGATGTATTGAAAACTTACAGATCCAGAGAGAATCAGAGGGAAATGGATTAAAATAAAAATATAGGCAAAAGGAAATCGAAAAGGAGGAAGGAGAGTAATTTTCAGACAAAAGCAAGAGCTAAGTAGACGAGCGGGAGAAGCGGGAATCTCAATGGGGTTGGATCTGTAATAACTCTTTAGTTTTGGGATTTGTTTTGTTTCTACTTCCTGGTGGTTGTTCTATTTCTTACACAAACTTCTCGCTTATTTACGAGAAAGGGAAAAGTGGTGAATAGGGATAAGGATAAGTAACTCTTTTTACTAATAATAAATTTTCTATTTTCGGTATATGGCTACTATTTAATTTTTTTTACATCACAAAAAAATTATTATCTATGAAGAAAGCTTGCAGTTTTATCTATTGAGTAAATAATTGTGTTTTGTGTCCGAGGTATATAAGAAATCTTTAAAATGGTGCTTCAATCATTACGATTAGTTCTTTGTAGTCTGATCCATAATATTGACATGATGAATATTATAATGTATTTTCCTTTGCCCAAACAAGTACCCATGAACTGAATTTGGTCATACGTGTCCTTCCAAACCCATCTAAATCAAGTATAATGTGATGTAACAGTCCTTGAACCACCCACCAAATAAATATTCTGTAAGTATACAGCTTGTGAAGCTATTGGATGTAGTGGTCGCACTTCTATAGTGGTTGATGCATTTTCTTCTAACCATGCTTGACATTTACCTATTGTAAGCCTGATCAACTCTAAAGGATCTTTGTCGATTCCTCCGAATAATTTATCATTCAGAGCATTACAGAAATACCAAATATTTAATATTGTTCTGCCGCTATAAGATATAATCTAAATTGGTATAGACACTCGAAACCGGGAAAAGGTTTGGACTGGATGGTGAAAACGATAAAGCTCATTCATGTTCATTAGTCTTCCCACATCTAGAAAAATGATTATCACAACGCATATGACAACGTATTAGATTTTTGAGAGAGCTAAATGTCATGTTACAATCTGCCATATAAGATCGCACATCTTCTGAGGATCATTTACTTTGTAAGCAAATGCTTGTAGCTTATTGATATTGCGCTCTGAATATATAATATCAAGTTATCAATTTAACATTCCTAACTACCTTATATTCCGACTTGACAGTGTATTGACCACTCTTCGTATACCTCCAACAAAGAGTATCTCAATGGGTGGATTGACTTAATGCCAGTCTTAGGAGATGTTTCTATGGAATATTTTACTAAGTTCTTAAACATTTACACATTCAATTCCTTTGGTTAACCTTGGAATATAACAACTGACAGTCCAACCAAGACATTTGGTCGCGCCGGCCTCGCTTGAATAGTCGAAATCAAAAGATATTCCCAAGCTCTAATCTCATATCTATAATTCTCCACATGTCTAATTCCCAACACCAATAATGGCCTTGCATCCGAAAGACTTGTCCATACATAAGGTGGGTTATTTATAGAACCTGGTCGCAAATGCAAACTAAGTCTGTAATACTTGCCACACCCTACTCAAGCGAGAAGAGAATCATGGAATTGTTATATCCTCCAAACCAGTGGCAGAGGTAGATTGCAACCAGGGGGTCACATGACCCATATGGATTTTCAAAAGAAATTTTTTATACATTTTCCTTTTGAAGTCTGATGAAATGTTGGAAATTGAAAAAAAAAACTGACCCCTTTAAAATGTAGTTTTTAACAAATTGACCCCTATAAAACAGTATGCTGCCTCCACCACTGCTCCAAATTTTTTTGCCAACAGTGCAAGATTAAATTCATGGAAACCAAGACCACCCTCATCTCTTGGCATAAAATGTTTCTCTCATTTTTCCCAGCGGAGTCCTCCTCTGGTGGATTTGAACTCCACATGAATCCTGAAATGGCACTTGCAAGTATTTCATAAATATCTAAAAAGAAGCAGAAAGCTGGACTTGATATAGTTCGAAAGCACTAGCATGATTGATTTAATCAGAACCTCCTCTCCTTCTTTTGACAACTACCCTGTCAAGCATCCATTAACTCTATATTGTAATATATTTTTAAGAAGGAAAAAATTTACATTTTGAGACACTTATATCCTCTGGTATTTCCATGTAGGAACCCATTCCAGCTTCATTTTGAATCCCTTAAGCAATTGATAGTTTGCTTCACATTCTCAGGTACTTTCTTACCAAAGAGTAGATAAGCTACCCCGAGGCTTTTTTCATATTTCCTAACTGCTTTCATAACTTCATCTTATTCACGGGCCCCACCTTATAACAAAGGCTGACTGGATTTCTGAAATACGATTTGGTAAAACATTCTTTAATCTTTAGCATAAAACCTTAGAGACTATCTTCTAGCTCACATTACACAAACAAGTTTGGGAAAAATTGTGCCATCTTAGAAGGCTTATCTTTCTTTAGAATGAGACAAATGTTTGTGTCATTCAGTCCTCGAGCCATAATACCATTGAAGAGGTTTCATTAACCACACGACTTAAATCTCCCTTTACAATATCCCCGAATTTCTGGTAGAACGGAGCAATCATTCCATCTGGTTCTGAAGCATTTTATGGATGCATCGCAAATAGAGCTCGTTTGACTTCTCATTTTGTAACTGGTGATGTAAGACCCATGAGTCCGAAATAGTCATAATAATATTTGATAATGCTTCATCTATATTTTTCGGATTTGATGATTCAAAATTCTCCTGAAATAACTAGTATCAATGGCTACCAATCCCTCTTCATCCTCAACCATATTGCATGGAACATTAGTTAACCAGTTAACCGCATAGTTGGAGTTTTAGCAGGACTTTCCTTTGAAAAACTTTGAGTTTCCATCTCTGTCTCGCATCCAAAGCACTCTTTCCTTTTTAGAGCTGTGCCTAACTCTTCGGAGAACGTGTCATCATTTGCATACATAGCTTCCACTTTTTCCTTTAGTTCCTCCATTAGCTTTTCTAAGTTTATATTATTTTATCTCCTGCACTGGGTCAAAGCTCTGCGGTAACTCAAGATATGGGCCTTTATATTCACATCAGCCAGAAGTTCCAGTGAATTTTATCTCTTTAAATTAACTGTCTGGTTTCCTCGCTATCCAATCAAATTTAAATTATTATATATCTACCATTTCATTATTTTATGAATAAAGCTATATATATAGAGCGCCACGTCATCCGTACTTAGGGGCAAACTGTGCCACATCATCTATTTTTTTACGTTGCGTTTTTGCTTCCGGTTACTCTTAAATTATGGGCCATGACGTTTTATTGGGCCTACCATTCTGCATCAGCACAAAAAGTTAAACCTTCTCAGGAGAGCACGGAACTCAACCTCTCGGTCGTAGAAGGTGGCAGAAGGATCAACATAGATTAAGATGGGTGCCACATAGATACACGAGATAGATGGAATCTCTGTTTATAGAATCGCCAAGAAGACGCGTTCTCTGGTCTCCAACAAGCCATAGGAATGTATGGACTCCACCATTGATAAAGCTAAAATCTTTTCTGATGGTGGCATCGAGATTAAAACTTCGATCGTTGAATCTATCTTCGGGCTAATCAATTCTCTCATTCAGTTAGATCTTGGGAAGGAGATCTATCAAAACAACGGCGATTCAAGATGTTTGGCTGATACTTGCGAGATTGCCACTAGGTCTTTTTCTTCCTGCTGTGTCGTTCTTCAAATTTGGGTTTGATGCTTACCGGAATTCAATCAGCAGTAGGAGAGAATGAAGTCGAAGGGTATCGAACATGGAGCAGAAAGTTGCTTGAAAAATCATCTTTGCGATGTTCAGCAACACGCATAGGACTTACACATCATCTCTTGACTCTTGACTATGCGGTGGAGAGTGAGTACTAGATGTTTCTAGGCTAAGAAGTTACCATAGCCAAAGGCTATATAAGCGTTATCCATCACTTGGCATCTGTTCTTCCTAAAGGTGTTATTCACTTGATTCCAACAGTCACAAAGATCAAGTGGCAGATAGTAATGATCATCCCGTGAAGCTGCATTAATTCTCAGATGGGTCTACGGTGTTTGCAGAACATATTATCTTCACTTTCTCTTTAGGTGTGCTTAAGACAGGATTGAGAGTGGTGATGGAGGACTGTTGCCCGATTTCAAATCAGATGTTATCAAGAGGTTAGATTACGGAGTTGTCGACAAACTCTTCGTCGAAGTGTCTGACAGTAACTTCCTATCTCTGCAACTTGTGTTTGATCGGGAGGAATCTGAGTCTAGGTTCTTCAAAATCCTGTGGAGGATGAGGACAACAGTTACCACAGCCCCAGTCCACAACAATTAAAGGTCTTGCTTATTTGGTTTGCTGGCAACAAATTTCTCGAGCTTGAGAAACTAGCTCATGGTGTTACTTTAGTGGTTTCAAGGAATTCAATAGGCTTCTCAAGCATTAAAAATGTGATTTTTGAGTGTTTGTTTTAATACATTTTTTTGGGGGTCAATGTGTTTAGACAAGCTTAATTAGTTTTGTAAAACTTTTTAAAAAATGTTTACTATCATTTTGTTTTTTCTGTCATATATTACAAGTTTCAAACACCTTCCAGTCAACAAACAACAATGGATATTAAGTAAACAACAAAGAAAGTTAAAAACAAAGCAAGATATGAACTGTATAATTGAATTTCCATCTTTTCTTGTTCTTCACTAGAAGAAAGAATGAACTCTAATATATGTCATATTTTTAGACAAACACGTATATTTCTAAATAGTAATGATATGTATTAGGTTTTCATGTTGTTTATCCAAGTTAAAGCAATTTTTTGTATAATAAATTTTTTCTTGCATCGTATAAAGCAGTAGTTTTGATAGAATATATAAAAATATATCACTTGAACAATAAATAGCATATAAAAATGAAAAATAATGCATATTTTCCATGATAAACTCACACTACAAGAAAACAGGCTTATTCTGAGGGCCAAAATCGTCGGTATGTCGTCGGAATACGGTTATTCCGACGACATACCGAGAAAAATTGTCCTCGGAAAAAACTCCTCGGAATTTCAATATCCCTCGGAATTTCCTCGGAATTTTCTGACGGAATTCCGAGGAAACAAAATTCCGAGGAAAATTTGAGGACAACTGTTCCTCGGAAAAGTCGTCGGAAAATACCGAGAAACGAAGCCCTCGGAAAATTCCGACGACAGTTGTCCTCGGAAAATTCCGACGACAGTTGTCCTCGGAAAATTCCGACGACAGATGTCCTCGGAAAATTCCGACGACAGTGGTCCTCGGAAATTTCCGACGACCTGTGTCCCTCGAAAAATTCTGAGGACATTGTCCGTCGGAAAATTCCGACGACAGCGGTCGTCGGAATTTTCCGACGGACGATGTCCTCGGAAAATTCCGAGGGAAGAGGTCGTCGGAACTTTCCGAGGACAACTGTCGTCGGAATTTTCCGATGGACAAAGTCCTCGGAATATCCCAAAAATTTTTTTTTTTTTAATTAATTTTTTTAAAAAAAAATTTAATTTTTTGAAATTAAAATTCGAAAATATAAAATAAAAATTAAAATATAAAAACATATTATATAAAATTCAAAGTAGTAAAAATAAAAATAAAACATTGTGAGTTTTTGGGTGTTCGGGTCTGGCATGCTCGGGAACACCTCGTTCGGGTGCAACCTCCTCATCATCTCCATCATTTGCTCGTTCAGCTTCCTCTGTGCCTCAAAGCTCGCCTGTTGAGTCGCCATCTGGGTCTCCAATGCAGATATGCGATCATCCTTGTCCTGCAACTGACCCATAAGTGCTTCTGGATCAACAAAGGGCGGTGGTGCAGCAGAAGACGGAACTGACCGGGACCGACGACCCAAACCGAACAAACGTCCCTTCTTCTTTGGAACCGACTGAAATAGAAAATTGTCAAATTTAAATATTAAATAATAGAAAAGATGAAAAAACATTAAATAATAGAAAATCTGAATTGAACTTTAAAAAAAAACTTACCTCTTCAACGATTTCGTTGATCCGAACCCGAGGCAAGTAGGTCGAACCCGTCGAATCGTCATCCTCGGTTTGAATCTGAGACACCTCGTCTTCCACCTGAGTGTCGATGAGGGTGACCACATCCCTCACAACACCATCATCAATCTGGCCGGTCTTCTTGTTGGTATACGCCCTCTTCATTAGGGCGAGATCATCAACCGGCTCGCCCTCATTTTCTTCCGCCTTGAAAAAACATAAATTAACAAACATTAGTAATTAGAAGAAATGCACATAAAATAAAATTTAAAAACTTAAATAATAGAATAAAAAGCGACTAGCTTACCATGCGATCCCCCAGAGTGGCAATAAATTGAGCACCCAAGTTATGCTTGAAGACGCCCTTCCCTTTACGGTCGCTCCTGCGGTTGGTGGAGTTGGTGGAAGAAGTTGATTTCGTCTCATCCTTACTCCAATGCACACCCAACTCCAACCAGACCGTGGGGTTCATCGACTTTGGGACCTTTAAATTAAAAAAAATTGTTAAATAAATTAAAAAAAAATTAATAAATTAAAAAATTGTTTATTAAATAAAAACAAACCTTGTTTATTTCCCACTTCTTCTTCCCCTCGTGGATCTGCTTCCCATAGTTGTCCATAACTTTATGGACGAAGTTGTGATAGATATACAATGTATCATCGGCATTCCAGTTGAATTCTTGCTGAAAATAAAACACAATTAGTATAAAATTTATATTAGAGATTAAAAATATAAGTAAAAAATTAGAATACTTACCGCAAACTGTTGAAACCACAGATGCTGCTTGTCGGTAGGGAAGTCGGTGAAAGTCGGATGTCCCTTGTCGAGGGCCGAGTACATCATACGGTTGATCCATGCGCTGATCCCGTTCGAGGATCGGTTGAACCTAATAAAAAGAACAAATTATTAAAAAGGAATCAAATTTTAATGAAAAAATAGTTTTAATTACCATGTTTGACCCCGTCCACGTGGATACGGAGTGAGATAGGGAAGATGCTCACGACCGGGCTGTCGAACAAACTCCGCAACTCTCATCACTCCCGGAGGACCCTCAGGAGCAGGAGCAGGAGCGGGAGCGGGAGCGGGAGCGGGTGCAGCAACGGTAGCGGGAGGAGAAGGAGAGCGAAATGGAGAGGGAGATGTATGGTATGAGCTGTGGGGCGACGATGCGGAACCCTGAATGGAGTGGCTTCCCGAACCACCACGACCACGACGCTGTCGAGACCGGCTCTGATCATCACCATAAGACCTATATATAGTTTTAATATATAAGAAATTGTTTTAAGTCATAAAAATAGTTTAAATATAAAAAAATAGTTTAATAATAAAAAAAAAGTTTTAATATATAAAAAATAGTTTAATAATTAAAAAAAAAAGTTTTAATATATAAAAAATAGTTTAATAATTAAAAATAGTTTAATAATTTTAAAAATAGTTTTAATAATTAAAAAAATAGTTTTAATATATAAGAAATTGTTTTAAGTCATAAAAATAGTTTAAATAAAAAAAAATAGTTTAATAATTAAAAAAATAGTTTTAATATATAAGAAATTGTTTTAAGTCATAAAAAATTGTTTAAATATAAAAAAATAGTTTTAATATATAAGAAATTGTTTTTAAGTCATAAAAATAAAAAAAAAATTATAAATTGTTATTATACATGATTTATTTATATATATATGTATAAAAAATAATTAATCATTTATAAATATAGAAAAGGTTTATAAATATTTTAAAAAAATTTTAAAAACGTTTTATTATATATAATTTATTACTGGAAACATGAAAAACGTTTTTAAAAATCGAAAAACATTTTTAAAAATCAAAAAAACGTTTTTAAAATACAAAAACGTTTTGATTTCTAACCAAAACAAAAAAAAATTCAAAAAAAAAATTCCAAACTATCCATTCAATCCTAAACTATCTAACAAACAACCTAAAATCCGAAATTATAATCTAACAAACCCTAATCCATTGAAAAAAACTAAGGTTTATACTTACATGATTCCGAGAGAGGGAGAGAGGTGAGGCCGGGAGAGAGGGAGAGAGGCGACCGGGAGAGAGGGAGAGAGGGCGACCGGGAGAGAGGGAGAGAGGGCGACCGGGAGAGAGGGAGAGAGGGAGAGAGGGCGACCGCGAGAGAGGGAGAGAGGGGGACCGCGAGAGAGGGAGAGAGGGGGACCGGGAGAGAGGGAGAGAGGGCGACCGGAGGGAGAGTGGGCGACCGGAGGGAGAGAGTGCGACCGGAGGGAGAGAGATGAGAGATTTGAGAGATGAGAGATCTGAGAGATGAGAGATTTGAGAGATGAGAGATCCTGTACATGTGATGACAATAATGTAATTAATTAAGATATAAATGTTAATTTGTTAAAATAAAAATTTGTAAGATAATAAACTTACCTCTCATATTGAAGAACATCTTCGCAGTTGGTGAGCAAATATGTTTGCAAATGACTTCGCTCCTGCTCAGTAAGTCGACGGTCCTTTGGTTTTCCGCTAAGTCGTCCAACATCTGTGAAAATATCTGGAACCTTAACATGATATGTTGCTCGTTCGCCTCTGTCATCATGCCGAGCAGGTCTTCTGTTTTTGGTCTGAACTTCTGCTGGAAAGTAGTACTCGGCAAAGTTTGAAATTTCTTCATTGATCATCTGTGCGACTATAGAACCTTCTACCCTACTTAAATTTTTCACCATCTTCTTCAAATGGAACATATACCGCTCATACAGATACATCCATCTATACTGCACAGGACCACCAAGTTCCAATTCTCTTACCAGGTGAATAACAAGATGCTCCATAACATCAAAAAATGAGGGAGGAAATATCTTCTCAAGGTTGCACTGAATCACGGCTATGTTAGTCTTCAGATTTTCAATACCTTCAAGAGTCACTGATCTGGTGCATAAATCGCGGAAGAAAGCACTTATCCCTGCAATTGCTTCATGAACATTTCGTGGTAATAGTTCCTTGAAGGAAAACGGAAGGAGGCGCTCCATCAACACATGGCAATCGTGACTTTTCAAGCCAATAAACTTTCCTTCCTTTCTGTCGATACAGTTACGCAAATTAGATGCGTAACCGTCTGGAAACTCCACATCGTTTGAAATCCAATCAAAGAACGCATTTTTTCCCTCTCCATCAAGTCGGTATATGGGAAAAGGAGCCCTACCATTCCCATCAACATGAAGTTCTGAACGAGCACATATATCGACTAAATCCAGTCTTGACTTCAAATTATCCTTTGTTTTACCTTGAACGTTAAGGATAGTGTTCATGAGATTGTCAAAAAAATTCTTCTCAATATGCATGACATCTAAATTATGTCTTAGCAGATGATCCTCCCAGTATGGCAGATCCCAGAAAATACTTTTTTTGTGCCAGTTATGTAGTTCTCCAACAGCATCTACCGGAAATTGCTCATGTCCCCCGACGTCTGCCGTCCTTGCTGCACCAAAATCTCTTAGTTGTGTCTTCAAACCTTTCCCACTAACTTCCTCAGGTGGACCATCAAACACCTGCTTGTTCTTCCTAAACAAAGTCTTACTCCAACGGTATGGATGATCAGGTGGTAGGAATCGTCTGTGACAGTCAAACCAACACGTTTTTCTTCCGTTCTTTAGTTGGAAAGCATCTGTGTCATCTTGACACTATGGACATGATAGCCTTCCATGCGTTGTCCATCCAGATAACATACCATATGCTGGAAAATCACTTATTGTCCACATTAGTACTGCCCGCATTTGAAAGTTCTCTTTACACGAAATATCGTATGTTTCAGCACCTTCAGCCCATAGTTGTTGCAACTCATATATTAGTGGCTGAAGAAACACATCAAGTGATCTCTTAGGATGCTCTGGTCCGGGAACGAGAATGGAGAGAAACAGAAACTCTCGTCGCAAGCACAAGTTTGGGGGTAAGTTGTATGGTGTAACAATGACTGGCCATAGAGAATATTGTCTTCCACTCTTCCCATACGGGCTGAAACCATCAGTACATAATCCAAGGTAGACATTTCTTCTCTCATACGCAAAGTCGGGATACTTTGATTGGAAATGCTTCCACGCTTTTGCATCTGAAGGATGTCTAATCTCACCATCTGTTGAGTGCTCCGCATGCCATCTCATTCGTTGCGCTGTGCGTTCTGAAAGATACAACCTCTGCAATCTTTCCGTCAAAGGCAAATACCACATCCTTTTATATGGCACTGGAACTCTTCCACTCGTATCTTTATAACGAGGCTTCCCACAAAACTTGCATGAAATCCGCTGGTCATCCGCCCTCCAATAAATCATGCAGTTATCGCTGCATACATCTATTACCTGATAAGATAAACCAACACCGGCTACGAGTTTCTGAACCTCGTAGTATGAACCTGGAGCTACATTTTCCTCAGGTAGAATACCTTTAACAAAATCAGCTATCGCATCCATACAGTCTTCAGCCAAGTTATAATCTGTTTTAATGCCCATCAGTCTTGTAGCAGATGATAAAGTTGAATGACCATCTCTACAACCTTCGTACAATGGTTGCTTTCCAGCATCCAACATATCATAAAATCTCCTAGCTTCTGCATTGGGTAAATCTTCCCCTCTAAAATGATCATTTACCATCTGCTCAGTACCTACACCATAATCTACATCCGTTCTAATTGGTTCTTCTAATCTAACCGCCGGCTGAGGTTCGCTAGTACTACCAAGTTCATAATTAGTTTCCCCATGATGATACCAAATTTTGTAACTTCGTGTAAACCCACTCAAATATAGATGAGTCCAAACATCCCACTCTTTAATAACCTTTCTATTTTTACAATTAGAGCAAGGACATCTTAACTTACCTGTTTCTGCTTCCGGTTGTCGGCGAACTAACCCCATGAATTTGGTTATACCTCGTTGGTATTCTTCTGTAAGCAATCTCGTGTCCGGATCCAAATGAGGTCGATCGATCCAAGAACGAAAATAATTTGAAGAAGACATGTTTTTTTGAAATCAAATTCGTGATAGTAGGAGGGAAGGAGAAGAAATGGAGTGAATGAAGGTGAAGAGGGGTGGCTGTATTTATAGATGAAATCCTGCCGAGATACTGAGGAAATTCTGAGGAAATTCCGAGGAAAACAGACACTTCCTCGGAATTTCCTCGGAATCCCCCAACGGCTCTCCAACGGCTCTCTAACGGCTACAAAAAGTCGTCGGAATTTTCAAAATCTCCGTCGGTTTTTTCCGACGGACACTGTTTCCTCGGTAATCCCTCGGAATTTACCGAGGAAATCATACTTCCTCGGTATTTCCTCGGAAATTTCCGAGGAAATACCGAGGAAACCACATTTCTTGGTTTCCTCGATATTTCCTCGGTATTTCCTCAGAAATTTCCGAGGAACTCATTTTCCCTCGGTATGTCCCTCAGAATAGTGATGTTTTCTTGTAGTGTCAGCCGAACATAATATTTTAGAGATTTCATTCTACTTACTATAAAATCCAAAGTAGAACAAACACTAAACAGTAAGTAATCAGTTGTTTACGGATTTAAATGTTAAAACAAATATATGATTTATAAACAAATTTTTCACATATTACTTCAAACATACGAAAAAGTTTTGTTTTCATGATAAAAAAATAAATCCTTAGGCTGCACCTCTCCTTTAGGATTAGTCTGGGCTCTTCCATATGTTTAGGATATCCCAAGTTAATTTAAAATAAAAACAACAAATTTAATTTTTTATTTTTTACAATAACATACTGAAATAAAAGAGTCAACCATACTTTCAATACATTTTGTTTTTAATGCTGGATAATTATACTATTACAACTATGGGAAATATTACAGATGATTTTACAGCCAACAGTTCTACATGCAGTTTGAGGATTCACGTCTGACTGCATCTGAGCCGTCCTATAGGATCCATGCTTGACAGTACTCCTTGCGCCATGCTGCAGATCTCTTGTAAGCCTTTTCTCCCTTAATTCGTATAATTCCGCCTTCTTCGGGAATTAAAACCCAGACCTCCTGGTTTAGAAACATTAATGAACGCTTGGTCAAACCACTGACCAAAGGGACTTCCTCATTTTCAATACTATTATGAAAATGAATATATATTTGCACACGACGAACATGACAAGTATTATAAAGTAAGCTGATAAAGAATACATAAGAGTAGAGTTATTTAATTAATATAAAATAGGTCATTTAAAATATATAAATTGCGAAAACTAAAATAGAACATAACCTCATTCAAACCATCTCAGCAATCGTATTAGAAAATTTAATCAACTATAACGAAATTAAGGGCTAATCTTTTACAACAAAAATGTTCAACACAAAAGGATGGTAACAGTTCACACATGATCTAAAAACTAATTTTTCAAACTAAAAACAAATGTTTACTGAAATATAAAAAAAACAAAGTGCAACAAACAAGTTCAACAGCTCTAAAAGGATGGCTAGCAGTATCGTTACGGCATCCCGAGTCGATCATGCCATGGATGAGAATGTTACGAAACGAACAAAAGGGATTACTCGATCCCTATCCTTTACTACTCTTGACGATCAGGAGCCTTTCATCGTTGCTGGAGATAATCAGATTATTGGCGCATTGAATGATATTGAAATTGAGGATCAGCAAGACGAAGGGATGATGGACTGTGAAGTGGAAGATAATGATCTACTAGGGTTGAACCTCACAGAAATGGAGGACAACGAGGCTCAACATGATCCAAAAATGGCGACTTCAAGACCTGATGGTCAAGCATCGCAGAGCAGTAGACAAGGCACTAAAGCGAATGTTCCATTGGGCTTTCGGAGTTAAAAATTTGAGATCCTTCATCGGGGATCTCCTCGTAAGCATTCATCTTCGTCTCATGGAGCTCATACGGCTCGAGAATCAAGTAAGTCAAGGCGTCACAACCAGAGTTCAATGAAGCAGAGAGTTGGCTCGTCGAAAAGTGATGGATTGATGGGTTCCAAAAACTCACCCCATGATTATCTATGAGGACACTCAGTTGGAACTGTCGAGGGATTGTAAATGATCTCACAGTTTGACGCCTTACGAAGATGTGTCAGAAGCATCGCCTAGAACTTATGTTTCTTTCTGAGACGAAGAATAGGAGGCTGCTATTGCAAAACATTCATGCCGACTTAGGATTTGATCATTTGTTTACCGTTGAGCCACTTGGTCTCAGCGGAGGTTTAGCTCTTTTTTCTATGGATGAATTTCAAATTATTGTTTTATTTTCGAATAATAGAATGATTGACATTGAGACAGTCATTGATGGAATAAAAGTCTATATGACGTTTGTTTATGGAGACCCTGTAATAGAACGAAGAGAACAAGTTTGGGAACGCCTTACGCGTTTCTCAACAGCAAGAAATGGACCCTGGTTCATGATAGGCGACTTTAATGAAATCACAGGTCATCATGAGAAAACAGAAGGAAGACAAAGGCCCGATAGCTTGTTTCTACCTTTTAGGCAGATGCTTAGCGATTGTAGTATGCTGAAATTCCCCTATACTGGGGATATGTTATCATGGGTGGGTAAGAGAGCACGAGGATCTACTGTTAGATGCCCCCTTGATAGAGCTGTTGAAAATGAGGATTGGCATGAGAAATTTCCTCACTCAGCTATTAAATATATGAGGTTATGGGGATCGGATCATCGTCCGGTCCACGCAGATATTCTCACGAAACTAATAAGCAAGTCAAAGAAATTCAAATTTGAAAAAGGTGGCTGGACAACGAGGAACTAAGGCAAGTGATTCTTGATGGATGGTGTTGGGGTCAAAATCGGTCACGGCAGAATCAACGTCAGAAAACTTCCTGGAAAATTTCCTCTTTTTTTAAAAAAAGAAAAGGGATGAAAAGAGCTCGAGAAACCTAAATCGAGCTTCGAATCAATTCCAAAAAGGAATTAGACGATAAGTGTAAGACCTGATCCTTGTCCAAAGGACCCAACTAGGACCCGCAGCCTTACTCAGACTAATCATGTAACTTTTGTTCATTTTTAAAGTCCAATATCTTTCTAAGTCATTTTCAAGCATATGAGGTTCAATCATTCCAGATCCTAAGTCTAAACAGATAAGAGAAAGTGTATCTTTATTAATATAAAGCATGTGATCCAATACATAGATTCAGTTGCAGAATAGGCTATCATAAGTTCATAAGTTCATTACAATACTACCCCATACCCACACATCCATCCACGGCTTGGTACTCATGGTTCCTTGGCCTTGCCACGGTCCTGGTCAGATCCTGAAACCAACACACACACACAAGGCACATGTATAAGTACAATCCGATAACCTATCAATCATATCTAACATTGCATGGTTTGGTTCTTCTAGGACTAAGTTCTCTAGTCTATCCAGTCAGTCAACAAAGCACCCGGCCATACTCAGGACATCAACTAAGACATCCTAAATACACATATAACACACGGCCAGACTGATCCAATGTGATCTAACCCATCAATCACACTAAACCACAAACGACCATGGCTAAATCCCAATTCTGACTTACTTAACAAATCGCCAAAAACTAATAAAAATTCATGACAAATACTGATAATTCCCAACTAAGAAGAATCCACAATCAGATTGATCAGAACCGGCCTCCTTCATATATAATTCGGCCAAAATCTACTAAACTGGCCATAACTGACCACCATCAATTCGGCCTGATAAACCCAACTAAAATACATGATAATTCATGATAAATCATCATTAAGAGAAATCCATGGTCGGAATTCCATAATTCCATCAGGAACTTATAGAACTCGACCACACTCAATCCGGCCAAGGCCAAGGATTGTGTTTCTGGACCGGTCAATGATTTGGTCCAGTCACACTGATCCTAAACCACCATCCACATACAGAGTAAAGGAGAATAGAAGATGAACAATGAGGAATTGGGAAGAGATGGGTCTGGATCCACTAAAACCACCACAGCCTACACGGAATTCCACCGCGGCCATGGATGGAAGGCTCGGTCCATCCCACTCACCTTGGGTGTGCGCTCTGGAGTGCTCAAGCCCTTCTCCAAGTCTTTCTCCTTGCCTCTGGTACTCATCATCAGTCGATCTCCACACCACACAAGCAAACTCCTGGTCGGAATTTACCCACTAACACACACGGCCAAGCTTTGGCCAATCTCTCTATCTCTTTCTTTGTTTCTCTCTGTCACGATTTGGGCAGAGCTTTCCTTAGGGAAAATTGTGGCAAATCTCGACCGCAAGGCCTGTATTTATAGAGGAATGGGTCGGCCAACTGCCTGGGCGAACAGGTGCCACCTTCTGGCCGAACAGGTACAACCTGTTTCTTCCCACCCTTTTGCACAAACCGCCTGGTAACTGCCCCTTCTTCCTTTGGGCTGATCGAACACAAGCCCATACTGCAAGCCCATACTGCAAGCCCACACGCCTGGATCCCTTGTCCAAGCCCCAAACCCATCAGACCTCCATGTCCAGCAAGGTCAGATCCATGGCCGCCCATGAACTGAGCCCCATGGACAAGACTCAAACACTCCACCAAACTGAGATGAGCTGGCCACTAGCTGCTCCAGCTGAGTGAGCTAACCGTCCAGCTACTGGAGCTGACACATCCTTTTGTGAGCTGTCTTGAGCTGTCCTGAGCTTGTCCTAGCTGGTCCAGATTCTTCCCAGAGTTGTCCAGCTCCCAATTCACTTGTCCAGCTCCTATTTCCTTGTCTCCATCCGTTTCTGGTCAAGTCTCAGCATACTGATGCACTTAACCATCCGTTCCAGGTTAGGATTCAGCACCCTGAAGTCCATAACCCTTCTATTCAGCCATGGTACGCTTGTCCATAAGTCACATGACCTGACTGGTGCCTTTCCTCGCACCATGGCTGTGCCCGGAGGCCTTATCCAGATTTGGGGATGCTACAAGCTCAATCTTGGGATTTCTGAGCCTTCTTTTCTTTGTTTTTGCTCCAGCTCTTTCTATTCTTTTGTTTCTGAGGAGGAGGCTCTATCTCGATTTTGCCGCTGTTGATCGACTCAAGGAATCGCCCGAAGAGAAATTTGCAGTCTTTCGTATCGTGCGACTTGACCTTGTGATACAAGCACCATTTGTCGGGTTCGACAGCGTTTGAACTCGTTGGCTCGGAGTCGTTCGATGGATTCTGAGCGGAGTCTCGGTCCCAGTGGTTCCACCCCTTTTCTCGTGCAACGGCCGAGGAGCCGGAAGTCTCGTCTTCGTCGACGGCACTTATGTATCCTTTCTTCTGGTTGGGCCTTCCACCGGAGGAATGTTGTTGAGGCTCCGGTCATGTGTCGTTTGCTCGAGCGGATGTTTGTTTACTCGCAGCTTCCTTTGCTGCTTTCGCCTTGGTGTCTTCCTCCATGCGGATGAAATTGTAGGACCGGGCAATAGCATCCGATATAGATCCTGTCGGATTATGGTAGAGGTCGTCTCGGAAATGTGACTTGAGATGGAGGGTGCTCTTTAGTGACTCCACCGCTATGTGATCGGGAACGTCGACTTTTGAGAGAACAGATTTGAAATTTTCCATGAAATCACAAAGACTTTGGCCGTTGGCGTGAGAAAGGTTCCAAAGATCCGAGGCGGTTGTCTCCTGACGGGTGAACATGATATAGTTCTTGAGGAACTCTGTGGAAAGGTCGTGGAAACAACCAATTGAGTTTTCCTGGAGGCTGGTAAACCAGCTGAGAGCCGGGCCCTCGAGGGTTTCGACAAAAAGTTGGCAAAAGCCAGCGTCTTTTTCGTCGTCGGAGAAATTTTTGCGTCGCATCGCGATTTTAAAGGATGTGACATGAACCGAGGGATCGGAAACACCATCGAAGGTCGAAAGGCGCAATTTCTCCATTTTTTGGAGTCTAACCCCAGTTATTTTTTGCGTGAACGGTGTCCGGAGAGACTCGGCAAGGACGCGTTGGATCTGTGGTGCTGACGTCGTAACGTGATGCATCCTCGAGTTGATGTCGATGACCGACTGCATCAACGCAGTGAGCTCGTTCATGGTCTGTGCGTCGAGGCTGCCAGGGGCTTGTGCTGTGTTATCGTCATTGGCGTCCTGGACGTCTGGCGGTGTCGGGATGGCGCCAGTTGTTCGGTCAGTGTTGAAAAACTGTCGTCGGATTTGGCCGTTGAGGCTTCCATGTTTGCGGCCAGGGGCCAAGGATTTTAGCCAAGGCTGCGATTTGTTCGGTCGCTGCCATCTGGGCCGCGTCTTGCTGTGCGAGACGCGCCATAATATTGTCAATCGATGCAGGTGGTAATGGTGCTAGAGTCGCCTTTACGGGAGTAGGAATCGGTTCTCGAGTTTCGCGTTCTTCCCCGGAAGAGGAGGAACCGTCGTCTCTTGTCGCCATCTTATCGGCGTTACTTTGCTAGATGCCCCACGGTAGGCGCCAACTGGTTGAACGTGAAACGGTAAAGAGAGGGATAAGCGGGCTTTAGCAAAGACGTCTTATTGATGGTCGGAAAAGCGTTTAGTCGATTTACAAGAAAGGAAAAGTGCGACATATAAGAGGGAACCGGAGCTGAGAGAGCTGGCCAGGAAAGATACAATCTGGCGATAGAATAAAGATCTAAACCCTAATCTGGCAGCCGGATGAGTGTAAGTGTATTTCGGATCCTCTCTACGTTGCTCCTTTCCTTCCTTATATAGCTGCCTCTGTGCTTCTCCGTGACCTAGTTCGCGTCATGTTTGTGGGCTTATACCTCGTTGGACCGCAGGAACCGTCTTGCCGCGAGTAGTTGTTTAGCCGAACTCGCTGAGTCGTCGGATGAGCAGCCAAAAATACTCTCAAGTCGCGCCGAGACTCGACGTCTCGAGCTGTTGAGCCGAGCTGATGCTGCTGCATAATGGGCCTGGTCTTCTATTCTTCGGGCCTTGGAGGGAGATGAGGTCCACCCCCTACAAGTTTGTTGCAAGTCAAGAATCTTTGGGGCAGATACAAAAGATTGCAAGAATGCAGGGACCAGTGCTGCAAATTAAGAACACTCGTCGGGCTTAATTGTCTAAATCAAAAGTATGTGGGTTAAATCAAGAGGTTCTTTCTGCAAATAAGAGTCTGGATTAAGAAAGTCTGGGGCCGAGATAAAATCAATCAGAAGCTGGGGACTCAATGTGCAAATAACCTATAATTCACCATTGTTGCTCTTCGATGGAGCTTCTCTTCTATCGAGGAGGGCGAGGCTTGAAGCTAGGACAACGAATGGATCTCTGGAGCACGACTAGGACGGATCTGATCATAACGAAGACGTCTTGAACTTGTTAACTCCGGTGAGAGAAAAGTTGAATTACGGTGGAGGTTGCAACGGACCGGAGCTTTGACGCGGCCTGAGATCGTGGTGAGAGAAGAGGAGCCGCGACGGAGGAGCTTCGTGGTGGAGCACAGAGGCGGAGAATTTGAACACGAGATTAAACCGGAGGTAGCAGAGGAGGAGATGAGCACAACTGGGGCTTGAATGAGATTCATTCGAGGAGGTTAAGATCAGAGCGAGTTGGAGCAGCCACTGTACATGGAGCGAGCATGGTAATTGATGCGAGATGAGACCGAGACAAATCCTCTATAACCCCTATCTCTTAAAGTCCAATCTCCCAAGGACCTCACCAAATTTTATTTTATTTTTGAATTATTTTTAATTTAAAAAATTGGCTGATTACACTTTTGCCCTTAATTACTAAACCTAAATATTTATGGATCAGTTTCTATTTACTTGTTCACTCATTTTTTCCTTTCTTTCTCTTCTTCTCTGCGACGCCGACTTCTCTTTTTTTCTGCAACTTCTCTTTTCCTTGTTTCTTCTTCTTCTACAAAGAAACTGCGACGGTTAGATCTGAAAATCAGAAGAAGAAGAAACAATTCGACGGTGACTCATAAGCCTGATGTGATGAAAACGGCAGCAATGGTGATTTTTTCTTCTCGTGATTCACATCTGTTCAGAACAACGACGACTCTACCTAATTTGATGAGGAATTCTGGGTGTTTGCTTCAATTTAGTTTTTCTTTTGTTCTGGATGATTTTTGATTAACAGTTTTGCAGAAGATTCTAGGTTTTTTTTATGATTTAGGGTTCTTATTCTTCTTACGTATTTTTCTGTGTATTGATTTATTTTATATTCAGATCTGGATTCAATATAACTTAGTGTTACTAACACACGCAGACTTGTTACAACTAACTCAGTGGTACTTAGTATTACGTAGTATAACTAGTAAAACTTAGTATAACTCATAGTACTTAGTATTACGTAGTATAACTCAGTAGAATTCAGTATAACTCATAGTACTTAGTATTACGTAGTATAACTCAATAGAACTTGGTATAACTACACTTAGTATAACTTGGTAATACTCATGAATACTCAGGATAACTAGTATAACTAGGTATAACTACTATTACTAGAAAGTCTAGTATAACTAATATAACTCGGTATAACTAGTATAACTCAGTATAATTACACTCCAGTAATATTCAGTATAATCATTATATCCAGTATAACTCAGTATAACTAAACATCAGTATTATCCAGTAGAACAAAGTATAACTCAGTACAACTAAGTAAAACTACACGATATAACGTGGTATCCGAAATGTGAAAATTTGAAATTTTAAAATTTTGGAAATTTGAAATTTTGAAATTTTAAAAATTTGAAATTTGAAAATTTTTATTAAAAAAAAAATAATTTCGAAAATGGAAAGGGCAAAATCGGATTTTCAAATTTCATTAAAACCATAAGGACATAGGGGATTTGGGAGACCCATAGGAGATTACTCCATGACATATAGGGGCATGGGAAAAGTTGGCTCGATGAGACCACCGCTGCAACCGTCACGAGCTTGAGAAGACCAAGTAGTGGAGGGACTGGAGCAGAGCGGGTTGAAGACATAGCTGTAATCTCGACGCACTTTGGAGCGGGTTTGCACTGCGGGGAGAAGAAGCCGCTCGGAAACTTGGACAAACTCGAACACAAGCAAGGTTCACAGCGGCTTCACAACACGGGGTGAGCTACCCGCTGTGACCTGGAGCGACTTCTTGGGGCGACGTTGCGTACCCGCTAGCTATTTCCCACAGTCGGATTTTTATGTGTTTAATGGGTTTTACCAGATTTATTAACAAGGCCCATTAGTTTATAAGAAGCTTATATATACTCTTTTATGCGAAAACCCGAGGGATATCATATTTTTCTCTCAAAATACATTGACACTTTGGGAAAAGCTTGAATCTATCATTTTAATCTTTCTTTTTTGAGTAAATCTGAGTTTATTTCATCTTCTCATCATTATTAGTCATCTATCATAGGTTTAAGTTTAAACATGGTGATTAGTGAGTAGACTCTTTTTGGATTCATGTGTTAGGGTGATTAGAATAATTAAGTGAACATCTAGAGTGTTTAGTGTTAGATCTCTATGTTTCCTTGTTTAGTTACTGTTTTAAATGCTAGATTAGTGTTGGCCACTCTAAAATTGGTCATTAGACATTTCACATCCGGAAGGTGTTTGATGAAATGTCTGAACCAAGTTGATATTGCTTTTAGCTTAGTTAACCAAAGACATTTGATGTTAGAAAAGCTTAGATAGTTAATAGACTCGTTCTTAATGATTGTTTGATTATATTTGACCAAAAACATTTGATGTTTGATTTACTTAAGCAAATGAGCATTTATCTTGATAAAGAACTTGCTTAGTATTGTATCTAGACTTAAGAAACATGATGATTGATAGCTTGCCATACTAGATTGGATGTTAATCACTTGAAGTCAAATTCCTATAATCATGAGTCCTATTTACTCTTATTGATTGAAAGTTTAATTTACTTGTTATTGCCTTGCTTAGTTACTTGATTCACATTACTTCACTACTTGATTGCACTTAGATTAAGATGATGACTTACTTGTATTCTCATTGCTTGCTCTTCTTTACTACTTTGATATTGGGTTTAAGTAAAAGTCCATGATATCTTGCATATTTACATGTTTTTAGCTATCATATCTTGTGTATTTTGATCATTTAGATTAGGCATTAGGCATCTTTAGGTTTATATTGCATTCATATGTCCATATCAGGTGTTGGAGTGTGCTATGGAGTTATTTGGGGTGTTTGGAAGCATTGAGGTTTTTTGAAGAATGGAGTTTGGCCGAGATCAGGACAGCTGGGACACGAGACCAGGACATCCGGGACGCGAGATGGACCAGAGACACTTACCCTGGACGAAGAATGGATGAGACGCGGGTGGAAGGCCGCGGGTTCAAGCACCCGCGCGGGACGAGGAGAGCTCGGACATGGTCTGGTGCGCGACCGGATGTGTGCGGGGGGCCATACCCGCGCGGCTTGGATGAGAGCTGGAAGCGTCTGATGCGCGGCCTGGAGTGCGCGAGGACTGGTATCCGCGCGGCCGAGGAGAGGACGGACTGGACGCGGCCTATGCGTGGGTCGGGACGCTCGGGACAGCATACACACGCGGCCGGACGGCGTGGATGGTTGATTCTGCGCGGGTCAGTGTGCGCGGGCTGGACGGCTGGAGCCACCCTGAGCATTTTTGACACTCTTCTCCTATTGGTCGAAGCCCATTTGATTCCAGGGAGCTTTTAGTAATTTTCTATGATGTTTTTAGGGCTTCTAAGCCTTGTATAAATACTCTTGTATCTCCCAATTTGGGACTTGTCTCATTTTCTCTCAAAAACACTTTTGGATCTTGAATAAAGTTTGGATCTTGGATCCTTTTTCTTCTTTTATTCTTGTGTTCTTGTGTTCTTGAGTATTTGTTGCTCTCTAATCATGGTTAACCTTGAATCCATCATGTGTTTAAGGGAAATCATGTCTATTAAAGAGTAGATCATCTTAGGGTTCATGGGCTTGGGAGATTTAGGGTGATTAGGTGTAGATCTAAGGTGTTTTAGTGTAGATCTATCTTTTCCTTGCTTGATTGAGTTGGCCTCTTCAAAATAGAGCTATAGGCATTTCATGCCCGGAAGGTGTTCTATGAAATGCCTGAACCAACTCTTAAATGCTTTTAACATCCTTTACCTAAGGGATTAGTTGTTAAAGGTGTTAAGATAGCTAGTAGACTTGTTCACAATGATTGGTTTCATATTATTCAAACTAAGGGATTAGATGCTTGAGATATGTTAGTGAACGAGCATTCATCTAGGGATAGAGCTTGCTTAAGATTGTGTCTAGGCTTAAGGTTGATAGATTGATTGTTGCTACCACCTTTAGACTGAAGCTTGATCACCCAAGGTCAATCCCTTGCCCCATGAGCCCTATTGCTTCATATTGAAAGAGAGATCATTACTTTATTGCATTTTAGTTTTAGTTCATTTCACTCCACTCTATTGATTGCACTTAGATTAAGCATATACTTGCATTCCCTTTGCATTGAAATCACCTAGGATTGGTTTGACAATCTTTTATACTAAATCATTTGATTAGAAGCTTTGAAAACTCCTATCATCAGTCCATATCAAATTTGGCGCCGTTGCCAGTTCTAAGTTATTTTTGACAGTGGGATTTAGTCATCGCTTGAGACTAAGTCTTATTTTCTTTTATTTGGTTACTAATACTCCTTCTTCCTTTACTTGTGAATCTCAGGTGTATGAACTTGCGACATTGATATGCTCTATATTATACCCTATTTAGCCTATAAGTTTCATATGTTTTCAAAGGTTTTATATGCATTTTGTAGCTCTTTTAGAGATATATCAGGTTTAGGTACTCACTGGAATAAAGTGATGATTATGGAGCATTTTGAGATCTTTTTGGGAGTTATTACATTTCACTCGCGGAGCTGACTACTAAAGAGAGCATCGACCGATGCACCACAGCCGTATCGATCGACAGAGTATCACACGCATCGATCGATTTGCTATTCTCCATATCGGTCGATGCAGAGCCATTCGCGATTAATGAAGATTAGAAGATATACAAGATCTACCCAAAAGATGTCATATTTGCATTATACACCCTAGCCGCCTGTAAGGTCATATTTTAAGGGTTTTTGTACCATTTAAATAAGAAGCAATTATGAAAGCTTAAAAAAAGCCACCAAAGTCATCACCAAGGAGAGAAGTACTAGCTTAGAGAGTCAGTTGGAGAAGAAGATATCTACCCTGGAGAGAGAGATCTGAACTGCATTAAACAGAGAAGATCTTGAACTCCTTTTTGTTTTCTTACTCTATTACTATTTTCATTAAGTCTTATTTAAGGTATTATTCAGACCATCATAACTATGCTTCTTATGAATATGTCTGAGTAGTCCTACTATTAGATTTAGGTTCACCAAAGGTTGATTTATGTATTGCTAATCACAATATGACTGTTAGGGTGATTTTAATAGTTCTTTCATTCTAGTTGTGCGTAATGCTAAGTAAAGGAATTGATCACCCTTGATTTAGACCTTAGGTTTAATTTTCGCAAGCGACAGCATGGTAAATTGCCTGAAAATAAACTAGACTGATCGTATTAACTAGCTAAAAACGAAAGTTGCCCTAGTTAATCTGAGAACTTATCAACCTGCTCGGTAATGCTTACTGGAAGGCTGATCGATCGATACGACATTTAGTCATCGATCGATTATCTGAAAGGCATGTCGATCGAACGTCAGAAAGACATATCAATCGATGCTTTCTCAAGTTGGAACAAGCGACAGCTGACTGTCTTGAGATCTAGCTATTAGACAATCCTATAGATTGTTCCTAAGAGTTGAGTTCGAGAACAACCATATTTAAAACCCTTATAATCCCCAAAGCAGCATACTTATCATACCTAAAGGTTTACCTTGATCTAGCTACTTCCCTGAATTGATAACAAACCTCATAATCTAAAATCGAACAATTGTCCTGTTCGTCGATCGACATTCGCAAAGCTAATCAATCGATTTTCCTAGAATTCATTTAAGTTACTGTTTTAAAACCATTCAATCTAGCTTTATTTCGAAGACTATAAGATCTATTGTGCAATCCAAGAGTCTCTTGGATTTGATCCCTAAGTACTGCAATTGAACCTCTTTTGATGAGAGTAAAGTTGCTCTAGGGTAATTTGAGCACGTATCAAATTTGGGGCCGTTGCCGGGAACTCTTTCTGATTACCATTAGATTAGGTTTAGAATATAGTCTCTATTTTACTTTCTTTTTACTGAAGTTTTTCTTCACCTCCTGCTGACACAGGTACCTAGCGGAAAGACTCACACATTTTCGCCCCACTATCGATCGAAGCGGGTATGGCCAAATCAAACGATACATTGACGGACGAAACGACTGACACTATGAAGCTGGAATCAATCGACATGGTTATAAAAAAATTGACCGATAATGGTCGACAGAAATCCCTTGACACACAACCATTCACATTGATCGATACCGACCAGACGGAAGCAGGTAAGTTCTCTAAACTTACCAATACTAATAATGAGAAAGAAACCCTAGGATAATCAACAGTTCAATCATGCAACGCAATTAGGTAAATTATGAAAGAACAGGGGACTCCAATCCCTGTTGAAATTCATACAATGTCTAAAAACGAAAAAGAATTGTCTTTGCAAGAATTTTCAAATCCTAGCAAGACCTATTCCAATAGGTCCGCCATAAAGTTACCAGAAACTGAAGCAATAGGGTCCATGCTTAACCTTGAGCACCTTGTTCTGGTTCGACAGAACCCTTTCCATGGAACTCTCTCATAGCACCCACTTGACTACATCGAAAAACTAGAAGATATGGTGAATGACGAGAGTTATCGCTGCAAACTTTTCTCCTTCTCTTTAGCTGGTGAAGCCAAGAAATGGCTAGATCTATCACCGACAGGATCTCTAACTTGTTGGAAAGAGATTAGGAGCGCATTCATCAACCACTTTTTTGATGATGCCCGCTACTGGGATGTGAGAAGGAAACTCTCCACATTTCACCAAGACATACGAGAATCCTTTAAAAATGCTTAGGGGAGGTTTAAAGACCTCCAAAATGAATTTCCCCATCATGGATACTCGGAACCCCAGCTGATTAACGCCTTCTACGGAGGTTTTAGCTTGCACTACCAAAACATTCTCGATACAGCAAGTGAAGGGAGTTTCCGCTCAAGGAGCCCCAAAGAAGCGAAAAGACTAATCGAGAATGTAGCAGCTGGTAGAGCTTATGAAAGGATGGATCTAGAAAGAAGGAACGAAGCAGAATGCTCAGACGACTCTCAACTAGCCTATTTTAAAGAAGCCCTAAACTCAATCCAATCCTTCTTAGCAGAACATAGTCAAAGAGGAATTTTCCAAATAAGTGATGAAGTTCTATCTGAACTTCAGGAACATGTAGACTTTGTGGATGCAACGCATCTAAATGATCGACCTGTCGATTTTCGTGGAAGTAGCTTCACCCAATGCTATGATACGACCGTTGGATCACGAAAAGGAAAAGCTACATTTAGGTTAAATCAAGCTTTTACGGGAAATCGAAGACTCATCGCCGATTTCGAAGGAAAGATGGGTATGATCTGCAGTGAATTAATGCAAAACTTGAAACCCTCGACGAGCACATAAAGATGCTAGATAGCAGAGTAGCAAAAAATGCAATAGCTATAAAAAGGGAAATAGGACGTCTTCCCGGAAGCACTAATGCAAACCCAAGACGTCAGGTTAGTGTTGTTCTTCTTAGGAGTGGAAAATGCCTCACTCCAGTTGCAAAAGAAAGCATTACCAATGACAACCCCAGTGACGACCAGAAAACCGGCAAGAGCAGATCTGAACCTATAACTCCCGAACCGATTTATCTTAGTGATGAGGACGAGGAAGAAACGCCTATCGATCGACGTGATGAAAGAAATATCGATCGGCGAGAAGATGTAAACGTCGATCGACGTAAGTAAGATAGTATTGATCGACAACCTACAACTCCTACGGCACAAACGGCATCCGCCGCGCCGGTTGTAGAGAGAGTGTATAGACCCCTACCACCCTTTCCCCTCACAAATTCACAGACTAAACGAGAGTTGGAAAAAGCAATCTGTAAGAAGGCCCTCGACAAAATCACAGTCAAATTGCCACTTAGTGATGCCACGAAAGTTTCTCCATCCATAAAGAAATATGTGAAAGACATGGTGTCTAAAATTTTTCCATCAACAGAGCACAGTATCATGATGGTATCAGATGAAGTGAGTGCCATGATCCAGGGCAAACTGTAAATAAAAAGACCTGACCCTGGTAGTTTTGTTTTAGATTGCAACATAGAGAACAGACAATTCAGTAGATCACTTTGCAATCTAGGGTCAAGTTTTAATTTGATGCCTCACTCTGTTGCCACATCCTTAGTTTTTAAACAATTTAAGTCTACCCGAATAACCCTCGTTCTTGCAGATAGATCCGTCCGAGTACCGGAAGGTATATTTGAAGACGTGCCAATAATGATAAACAACTGTCATATACCAACTGACTTTATTTTTCTAAGATATATGCAAGAACCAAAGGAACCCATTATTTTAGGAAGACCTTTCCTCGCCACAGCTGGAGCCATTATTGATATCAAGGAAGGACGAATACGTCTAAACATTGGAGACATTCCAATGGTTTTCGACATGGATAAACTAATCAAACGTCCTTTGATCGATAACCAAGCATTTTATGTAGATGATGTCCCTGCTCTAGCTGAAAAAACCTTTGCAGATTTATATTCTGATAGCACCTTGGAAACTACTCTTTGGACCACTAAAAGGGAAATTCTTAAAATAGAAAGCCGAATTGAGGAATGTACGCGTACGGAAACTGATGAAGAGGATTCAGATGAGTCTAAGATTGACATCGATCGATACCTTCAACGCACTATCGATCCACAACCCACCTCGCTAGACGATTGGAGCTCCGAAAAGGCACCAAAAGTCGACTTAAAGCAACTGCCTGCCGGACTAAAATACACATTTCTCTATGATAAGTCCTATCCGGTTACAGTAAATGCTGACCTGAGTAATGGAGAACTTGCGTTGTTGCTAAATAAGTTACGCAAGCATAGGAAAGCTATCGGGTAGTCCCTCGAGGACATCCCTGGTATCTCTCTAGATCTCTGCATGCACCGTATTCATTTAGAAGACAAATCAAAATCTTCACTAGAACACCAACGAAGGCTGAACCCTAATCTCAAAGATGTAGTTAAAAAAAAATTATCAAACTGCTAGATGCCAGAGTCATTTACCCGATTTCGGATAGCAATTGGGTGAGCCCGGTGCATGTTGTACCTAAGAAATGAGGAATTATAGTGGTAAAGAACAATAAGGACGAACTCATCCCTAACTGAATCGTTACTGGACATCGGATGTGTATCGACTATAGGAAACTAAATGCAGCCACTCGGAAAGACCATTTTCCTCTACCTTTCATTGATCAAATGCTTGAGAGATTAGCAAATCATCAGTATTACTTTTTTCTCGACGGTTATTCTGGATTTTTCCAAATCCCTATCCACCCGGACGATCAAGAAAAGACAACATTCACATGTCCTTATGGAACATTTGCCTATCGTAGAATGCCTTTTCGACTTTGCAACGCACCCGCCACATTTCAGCGGTGTATGATGTCTATCTTCACAGATATGATTGAGGACTTCTTGGAAGTCTTTATGGATGACTTTTCGGTCCACGGATCCGATTTTAAAAGTTTTCTCGACCATCTATGCAAAGTACTAGCAAGATGCGAAGAAAAGAATCTTGTTCTGAATTGGGAAAAGTGCCACTTTATGGTCACTAGTGGAATCGTCCTTGGACATAAAGTGTCCGCTGCCGGTATAGAAGTAGATCGTGCAAAAATAGAAGTTATGACCGGTTTACCAGCACCCGCTTCAGTGAAAGATGTGAGAAGTTTTCTTGGACATGCTGGATTTTATAGGAGGTTTATACAAGATTTCAACAAGATTTCTAGACCTTTGACAGCTCTCCTGTGTAAAGAAGTCAAATTTGACTTTACCCCCGAATGTCTCAAAGCTTTCGAAGAAATTAAAACAGCTTTGATTAGCGCACCCATCGTACAAGCACCTGATTGGAATCTTCCATTTGAAATTATGTGCGATGCGAGTGATTTTTCTGTAGGCGCAGTTTTGGGTCAAAGAAAAGACAAGAGATTACATGTTGTTTATTACGCCAGTCGGACTCTCGACGAAGCGCAAAGGAACTATGGAACTACGAAAAAGAGCTTATTGGCAGTAGTTTTCGCATTCGAAAAATTCCGCCAATATCTTGTCGGCTCGAAAGTCATTGTTCATACCGACCATGCTGCGATTAAATACTTAATGCAAAAGGAAGACGCAAAACTGAGACTTATTCGATGGATCCTGCTACTCCAAGAGTTTGATATAGAAATCAACGATAAGAAAGGAATAGAAAATGAGTTGCCGATCACCTATCTAGGATAATAGTCGATGATGATTTTCCAATCGACGACTTCTTACCTACGGAAAACGTCTACCAAACTGACGACCTGTTCATAGGTCACATTGGACTGAAATAACCCATCGATCGATTCTGATGAATCAAGAGAGGTCGATATGGAAAGAAACAGATCAATCAATACTAGCGTTACCAAATCAATTGACGCTAATTCTAAACAATCGATCGATATCACTTATGGACACATGGACACAATATCGAGACTTCTTCAAAAACAACCACCATTGATTTAACAGTCCATGTTACCTGCAACCCTCTAAACACTGTGGAAACAGACTCTCCCGGAGATAAAAGTTTAAGTCTGGGGGTGCACGCAATAGATGTAGGTTTAAAGAATCGACCTTGGTATGCTAACATAGTAAATTATTTAGCTGCCGACATAGAGCCAGAAAACCTCCAAGGTTATTCAAGGAAGAAGTTCTTTAGAGAAGTTAGAAGATATCATTGGGATGAACCTTACTTATACAAGCACTGCCCCGATGGAATATACAGACGATGTATCGCCGAAACTGAAATCAATAATGTCTTATTTCATTGCCATGGATCTGACTATGCTGGACACTTTGCAACCTTTAAAACGGTAGCAAAAGTTCTTCAGGCAGGTTTCTGGTGGCCAACAATGTTTCACCACACCCATGCTTACATCACAAAATGTGACAGATGCCAACGTAGAGGAAAAATCAGCACAAGACATGAAATGCAACAAAAATTTATTCTCGAAGTTGAAGTCTTTGACTGCTGGGGGATTGATTTTATGGGACCCTTTCCTTCCTCTTATGGAAATAAGTACTTCTTAGTTGCTGTAGACTATGTGTCTAAATGGGTTGAATCAGTAGCTTCCCCAACGAATGATGCTGCAGTAGTTGTCAAATTATTCAAAAGCATCATTTTCCCTCGTTTTGAAGTACCTCGAGTAGTAATAAGTGACGGTGGAACCCACTTTATCAATAAGATTTTTGATCAACTACTCAAAAAGAATGGAGTCCATCACAGAGTTGCCACACCCTACCACCCGCAAACAAGTGGACAAGTAGAAGTATCCAATAGACAAATAAAAGAAATCTTGGAAAAGACTGTAGGAACATCCCGAAAGGATTGGTCAGGAAATTGCAAAATGCACTCTAGGCCTATAGGACTGCCTTCAAAACTCCATTAGAGACTACACCATTTCATTTACTTTATGGAAAAGCCTGTCATTTACCAGTTGAACTTGAACACAAGGCGGCCTGGGCAGTCAAACTGCTAAATTTCGACATTAAGTCCGCTGCTGAACGACGGCTTGTCCAGCTAAATGAATTAGATGAAATCCGACACTTGGCTTATGAGAAATCGAAAATTTATAAGGAAAAGACGAAAGCCTATCATGACAACAAAATTATTTCTAGGCATTTCGAACCTGATGACCAAGTACTGCTTTATAATTCCCGACTTTCCTTGTTTCCCGGAAAACTCCGATCTTGTTGGGCAGGACCTTTTACAATTAAGGAAGTACGACCTTATGGAGCAAAAACTTTGTTTGATGAAAAAGGAAACGAATTCACCGTGAATGGACACAGAGTTAAACATTATTGGGCAAAGCAGTAATCCCGGATACGGATAATCTGCGGTCGGATATTCCAATTGGAGACTGACTCTAAATAAGTCAAGCTCACGACTTAAAATAAGCGCTGAGTGGGAGGCAACCCACTAATAGATTTAGGATTTTAAATTTATGGTTTTTATTTTTAATAAAAAAAAAGAGATTATGGGATAGCATTAAAAATCGATCGATAGCACACCAGGCTTATCGATCGATGCGGACAAATCGAGGTTGAGTCTCATTAACCTCGACATCCGCCTTTTTGCCTCCACAATCGCAAACCTCACCCGAAAAACGAAAAACCCTTTTTCTCACTAGAAACCAAACCGTTTTCCCCCATTCCTTGCCTCAATCCTCTAGTTTTTCATCTTTCTATCTCATTTGTTCATCTATTCAACCGATCTACAAGGTATAAACTTGAAATTCTCTATTTTTAGGATTTTCTTTGGTTAGGTTTTGATATGAACAAAAATCGATCGATTAGGCTCGGATTTAATCAATTTAGGTTGCTAGCATGATGAAATAGGTTCTAGTAATGATTGATTTACACTTGGTGTTTCGAAATTGCGATTTGGGTTGAGATTTTTCTTGCAGGTTTTGCGATGTCGTGTCAATCGACACTAGAGATGTCGTATCGATCGACATTAGTGTTCAGAAATTGATCGATGTCTAACATAACATATCGATAGATACTAAGCTATCAACATCGATCGATCCCTCGTTCTAAGTATCGATCGTTGCAAAGCATCACCGATTGCA
Organism: Brassica juncea; assembly: GCA_018703725.1. Taxonomy (NCBI): domain Eukaryota; kingdom Viridiplantae; phylum Streptophyta; class Magnoliopsida; order Brassicales; family Brassicaceae; genus Brassica; species Brassica juncea. The sequence goes on along the minus strand of CM031942.1, from coordinate 28,756,856 downwards.
CTTACTAATTTTACACTTTTGTTTTGTTTGCAGATGAGCTCACGGAGAGACAGTAGATGAGAGAGGAGGACGAAGAGAAGGCTCGATAACCCGAGCACCTCTAGGGCCCCGCCCGAACCACCATCTTCTTCATCTCCACCATGACAGCCAGACGAGCACTACCCTTGGCCTAGGAAACCGACAAAGGCCATCGTGACGGTGGAGCGGTTCGAGGACCCGTCTGCAGCGGTTTGGTCTACTGACTGCATTAACAGTCGGAGGACGGATACTTGGAACGACTACGACAGCCTGTTCTACAACGCATGGCTGCACGTCGACATATGTCCCACACACTTCATAGACGAGGCCACTGTGAGGCGACTCGGTATTCAGTCCGATTTGGAGGACATGATCAGGCAGCTTGGGTTCGGTACCATGGCCACACACCCTATGACCTCTATCCCTCTCTGGTTAGGTAGTTCATTGCCACCGCTGATCTCTCCTACACCACGTCGACTGGCCGCGTAGCAGGCGACGACATCCTCTCCTTCTTTGCCAGAGGTGTCAGATACCAGATCACCGTCTCCGAGCTCTGTGAGATCTACGGGTTCGACGCTGCTGCTGCCACCATTGGTGTCCCTGAGTTCCCAAAACTCAGTGAGTTTTGGAGCATCATAGGGACAGGCCATTGGAGCACATACGTCACCCTGACCGACATCCGCCACCCGACCCTGTGTTACTTCATTAGGGCTCTTGCCAGCACACTGCTGTGCAAGATGGAGCCCAACAAGGTGCGGATGGACGAGCTTACACTGTTATTCCTTGCGATAGACGGATTGGTGGATCTGCAGCATTTGGACCCGGATGGCGAGATGCCCACGCCCAACCTTGGATCTCTCTTTGCCCAGCACCTGGTGAGCCTGAAGATGAAGCCCGTTAAGGGCATGTGCAGGAGGAAGGAGAAGGTCGGGAGCTTGCTTACACCGATCTTCATACACTTGGGCATCCGCTTGGATGCATGGGCAGCATGCAGTTCCCGATCCTACTTGGACATGGGACATCTATCATCAGCCCACTGGCTGAAGGAGGGCCTGTGCTGGAGTTTTAAAACAGGTGAGTGCCTCTGTCTTCTGCAGCTACCAGCCCCTCACATTACGGATTTTTCTGGGAGCATTGAGAGGCTTCAGTTCCAGCCAGATAAGGCATCCCTCCACAACCTCCAGGACATACCACACAGAGTCCTGGGAGTGTGCAGAGCGTAGGCTACTCAGGGACCGCCAGAGGCACCACTACCTGACTTCCCCGTCATACCAGAGCTCCCGATCCGTGATCATGGAGACTTTCAGAGGGTTGTCACGGACGCTCTGCTAGCCATCTGGGCTAGAGTGTCTCGCTGTAGGTGCATGAGCAGGAGGAGCGTCAGGGCCAGTGACCCATCAGCAGCAGAACCATCGCACCAGTACCAGCATGACTCGTCCGCAGGCGACGACGAGGCAGCAGAGGACTCAGACTAGTCCTCACATTCCTATCCCTTATCTCTATGCACTTTTATTTTATTTCTGTTTTTGGATTTTTAGGATTGATGTTTCAGACTATTTTGCTTCTCCATTTCATGACTTATCACTTTTTTTCTTGTGTTTGGATTGTCTAACAGCACTAAAAAACTGTCAAATGCCTATCAATCGATACCAAATTATCAGTATCAATCGATGCACAGACAAATAGGTACGATTATTCTAACTCAAATCAATAACCATCCAATTATATTTGTGTTTCATTTTTCACCAACCTTAGACTGGTTACACTGGGGACAGTGTAATTTAAGTCTGGGGGAGGTAGTTACTAACGTTATCTTTTATGAGCTATGAAAAAAATAATAATAATAATAATTAAAAAAAAATTACCTATTATTTAAAATGTTTTAAAAAGGGGATTATGAACTAAAACAATTTGATTACTACTCTAAACCATTCTCTAGCACCATCTAGATTTACTAACTTGCAGGGTGTAGTAGATAGAAACACCATAGTGTATCATGTAATGCTAACACCTGCACCTGCTGAAAATGTCTGGAGAAACCAAAGCTGACTTCCAACCTAATTTGTCTTTACTGATTGTCTTGGGGCTTGGTATACATTGGATCAGATTCCTCCTACAAGTCTGGAAGGTAAAAGTCTTGTGTTTCTGGTTCCCTTCTTTCTCTCTTCAAGAACCTTAAATATAAAAGATTGAGATGATTTCCTGGAAGATGCAGAGGGGTAGGAGTGTCTCCTATGACCCCAGTATTATAATTCAGAAAGGAATGATCACACATTGTAGAAACGAGGGGTAGGAGTGTCTCCTGTGACCCCATTATTCGCTATACTTTGTCTAATTAAGAGTTACAAAAGTAGAAAATTCAATAAGATGAACAAGATGGACTGCATCAGCATCACTGTTCATTGAAATTGAAACTATAAAGGTTCAGAGAAGAGAGAAAGAGGGAAGAAAGAGATCAGAGAAGACTACTGGTGTGTTCAGAAACTTGTTTGAGTAAGAACCCATGTGTCCCTTGATCGATACTCCCAAGATGTAGCCAACACATTTACATTATTGCAGAAATGAGGTTAGTAGAGGGGTATGCCACGCTCTATCAGTGGAATTGTAGAATGTATGGTATGGTGACTAAGCTAGTGTGTAGTATATCAAATCATCTTAAAGGTTAGCAATGACTCACTTCCATCATCTTCTATGCAAGAATATGAGTAGTGATTTTAAATTATGTGAGTCCCCCTTATTTTAAAAACCTTTTTCAGATTAGTCCTATATTTTGCTTGAGGACAAGCAAAAGGATAAGTTTGGGGGAGTTGATATGCTCTATATTTACCCTATTTAGCCTATAAGTTTCATATGTTTTCAAAGGTTTTATATGCATTTGTAGCTCTTTCAGAGATATTTCATGTTTAGGTACTCACTGGAATAAAGTGATGATTATGGAGCATTTTGAGATCTTTTTGGGAATTATTACATTTCACTTGCGGAGCTGACTACTAAAGAGAGCATCGACCGATGCACCACAGCCGTATCGATCGACAGAGTATCACACGCATCGATCGATTTGCTATTCTCCATATCGGTCGATGCAGAGCCATTCGCGATTAATGAAGATTAGAAGATATACAAGATCTACCCAAAAGATGTCATATTTGCATTATACACCCTAGCCGCCTGTAAGGTCATATTTTAAGGGTTTTTGTACCATTTAAATAAGAAGCAATTATGAAAGCTTAAAAAAAGCCACCAAAGTCATCACCAAGGAGAGAAGTACTAGCTTAGAGAGTCAGTTGGAGAAGAAGATATCTACCCTGGAGAGAGAGATCTGAACTGCATTAAACAGAGAAGATCTTGAACTCCTTTTTGTTTTCTTACTCTATTACTATTTTCATTAAGTCTTATTTAAGGTATTATTCAGACCATCATAACTATGCTTCTTATGAATATGTCTGAGTAGTCCTACTATTAGATTTAGGTTCACCAAAGGTTGATTTATGTATTGCTAATCACAATATGACTGTTAGGGTGATTTTAATAGTTCTTTCATTCTAGTTGTGCTTAATGCTAAGTAAAGGAATTGATCACCCTTGATTTAGACCTTAGGTTTAATTTTCGCAAGCGACAGCATGGTAAATTGCCTGAAAATAAACTAGACTGATCGTATTAACTAGCTAAAAACGAAAGTTGCCCTAGTTAATCTGAGAACTTATCAACCTGCTCGGTAATGCTTACTGGAAGGCTGATCGATCGATACGACATTTAATCATCGATCGATTATCTGAAAGGCATGTCGATCGATTGTCAGAAAGACATATCGATCAATGCTTTCTCAAGTTGGAACGAGCGACAGCTGTCTGTCTTGAGATCTAGCTAATTGACAATCCTATAGATTGTTCCTAAGATTTGAGTTCGAGAACAACCATATATAAAACCCTTATAATATCCAAAGCAGCATACTTATCATACTTAAAGGTATACCTTGATCTAGCTACTTCCCTGAATTGATAACAAACCTCATAATCTAAAATCGAACAATTGTCCTGTTCGTCGATCGACATTCGCAAAGCTTATCAATCGATTTTCCTAGAATTCATTTAAGTTACTGTTTTTTAAAACCATTCAATCTAGCTTTATCTCGAAGACTATAAGATCTATTGTGCAATCCAAGAGTCTCTGTGGATTCGTTCCCTAAGTACTGCAATTGAACCTCTTTTGATGAGAGTAAAGTTGCTCTAGGGTAAGTTGAGCACGTATCAGAAGTAGAGGGTCAGGTCAACACACCTTACTCCACTAGTTGAAGACATCGAGACATTGGAAAGGGAAAACACAAGAAACAGAAGCCAAGAAGAGAAACATGCTCACTTACAAAGATTGGGGTTTGAGATGGAGTAAAACCAGAATCACCCTCAAGATGGAGTTGCCCAAGACGGCAATGGTCAAGGAGTTGATGTAACACCCGATCCGGCCGACTAGGCCGCGGTCGATGCGTCACGTCGCTCGGTCCTCTTCCGGGTGATTTCTTGCATATTTTCATTGTTTTAGCTATCCATTTTGTGCATTTTGATCTTGTAGATTAGGTTTTAGACATCTTTAGGATCCATATTGCATTCATATGTCCCTATCAGGTGTTGGAGTATCCTATGGAGTGATTTGATATGTTTGGGAGCTTTGTGATCTAAAAAGAGGTGAAGAATGAAATTGGGTCGAGCAAAGACAAACCAATCCATGATGCTGGTCGAAGATGGCGCGGGTCATATGCACCGGGATGACCACCCGCGCGGCTGGACGACGCGGGCAACATGCACCAGGACGAGCACCCCGCACAGCTAGATGACGCGGGCAACACGCACCAGGACGAGCATCCCACGCGGCTGGTCGACGCGGGTTGGACGTGGAGGCTTACCCTGGGCGCTTTTTCCTCCTTTGGTCGAAAATGAAGTGCTTCCAAGGCCATTTTAGTCATTTTCTTGATGTTTTTAGGTTTTCTAAGCTAAGTATATATATTCTTGTTATCCCAAAGTGGGACTTATCTTTTTTACTCTTAAGAAACACAAAACCTCTTGGTGAAAGTTTTATCTTTGAATCTAATCTTATCTTGTTCTTGTGTTCTTGAGTGTTTATTTCTTCTTTCTTTCTTTCTCTTCATGATTAAGCTTGAATCTTTCATGGGTTTAAGAGTAAGAATGAGGATTAGTGAGTAGATCTATCTTGGATTCATGGGTTAGGGTGATTAAGTATCGATCTAAGGTGTTTAGTGTTAGATCTTTCTTTTCCTTGCTTGATTAAGTGATCTTAATGCTATTTTAGAGTTGGCCTCTCAAAAATAGAGCTTTAGGCATTTCCTGCTGATAGACCATAAATTTGATCCGATTTTACCCATGATATCTAAGTGTTTTAGGATATATCTAGTATGTTTTGGAGTCTATTAAGCATATTTTTCAGGTTCAGGAGCAATTGGAAGAAAGATGGTGTTTTTGGAGCATTTTAGAGCACTTTAGAGATTTCACCCGAGATGACCATATCGACCTCCTCCGGGTCGACACGGAGAGAGACGCGTCGATCGATGCACCTCCAACGATATCGATCGATATTTGAGACACAGAAGCCCATTTTGGTCACAGCCGACTTGAAGCCCAAACATCCATCAATTTACCAGAATGTCCCGGACGAGTTTTAACCTATTTTTGCTAAGTATTTAAGTCTTGCCTAAGTGTTTTGGCAAAAGACACAGAGGTTTTATAGAGAGTTTTTACACAGCCTTTTCATAGTTTCTTTTCATCATTGTTTTGTGTGGGAGAAAGTTACAAATTGAGAGCTTTCTTGAACACCTTTATTTCTATCTATTCAATCTATCTATGCAGTTTTATATTATTGTTATGATGTTTTACTTGGCTATGTCTGAGTAAACACCTTTGTTGGATTTAGGATTCAAATAGGTTGAGGGATTAGCCCCAAATATGAATAATTGAGCATGTGATATTCATCTTAGAAGATTGTTCTTAATGCTTGTGTAGGAGTAGCTAACCTACACATGAATACAGAGATAACATCCTTGGATCTATCTTCTCTGAGTTAGGAATTTTCTGGGAACAAGCGACAGCTCACTTGGCAAATTCTTTAGTGAACTGTATTCAGCCACACGCTTAAAGCTTACTAGTAGCGTATCGATTGATACTCCTATAGAGTAATTGATCGATAAACGCGGGGCTTTGTCGATCGACATCGGCGACAGCACACCGATCGACGCCCTAATCTATGATTCACCAAAGGGAGTTTCATCGGTTCTAGTAATAGATGGTCATAACGATAGTTAGGCTATTGCATCGTTGGGTTCTTTAATATCATGCAAGCATCTCACATAAGCATTCATACTATTATAATCCTGATAACCTGAATAGTAATCCTAGATCTAACACCTTCACCATATTAGTTAACACCCAAATCAATCACTTGAGTAATTGTCTTGCTCAACAGTTTTAAGTTTACTTTCAATTTACTGCTTTGAAATCTTTGACCTAGCTTAGTTATAATAAGATCTATTGTGTTCCATAGCTACCTGCGGATTTGATCCCTAAGTACTACAACTTGACCTCTTTTGATGAGAGTAAGGTTGCTCTAGGGTAATTTGAGCACGTATCACCTGCTCATAAGGTGTACGTTGAAATGTCTGAACCAACTCTTCAATGCTTTTAGCTTGCTTTACCAAAGAGATTTGTTGCTAAAGGAGCTAAGATTATTATTAGACTTTTTCTTAAGGATTGTTTTAGTCATTACTGTCAAGGATTTTGATGTATGGATGACCATTGCAAATGAACATTCATCTTGACCAAGAGCTTGTTGAGAATTGTGTCTAGGCATAAGGAAGTAGATTTATTGAAAGTTTGCCATCTTAGACTGAATCTTGATCACCCAAGATCAAATCCCTAACCCCATGGATCCTATCTTCTCATCTTGAAAGAAATTTTGTTACTATATTGCATTCTAGCATAGTTCTTAGTTCATATAATCATCTAAAACTGGTTGCACTTAGATTAAGCATGAACCTGCATTCTCTCTGTTTCAAAATGGCTTAGGATTGGATTGGCACTCATTACTACTTTGATTTGAACAAGGGCCCTTGAAAAGTTCATTGTCAAATTTGGCGTCGTTGTATTATAGTGGTAAGTATTCCCGCCTGTCACGCGGGTTACCCAGGTTTGATCCCCGGCACCGTTGCCAGTGCTAAGGTTATTTTGACATTGAGATTTGGTCTTTGCTTGAGACTAAGTCTTATTTTCTTTTTTGTCTAGTTACTGATACTCTTTCTTCCCTCCTTTTGAATTTCAGGTGCATGAACTTGAGAAGTAGAGGTGCATCAAACCTGGTTTCCAATGTTGAAGAGATTACTGCACTTGAAAGGAAAATCACAAGGAAGAGAAGAGAAGAATAGCAACAGGCTCACTTACAAAGATTGGGGTTTGAAATGAAGCAATACCAGAATCAACCTCATGATGGTGTTGCCCAAGGGGGCAATGGTCCAGGAGCTGAAAACCCTATACCAAGACATCCACAGCGCCAGGCTCGTGCAATTGGAACCTATGATCAGCCTCACATTCATGGTCATATGTTGGGAATCAGAGCACCAGCTGTGGAAAATAAAAACTTTGAGATCAAGTCAGGCCTACTCAATGTGATAGAGAACAACAAGTATCATGGCCTTGCTGTGGAGGATCCACTTGATCACTTGGACAACTTTGACAGCTATTGTGGCTTGTCCAAGATTAATCGAGTCTCTAAAGATACTTTCAAGCTGAGGCTGTTCCCTTTCTCTCTAGGAGACAAGGCTCACCAATGGGAGAAGGCTCTTCCAAGTGACTCTATCACCACTTGGAATGAGTGAAAGAAGGCCTTTCTCAACAAGTTCTTCTCTACCTCTAGGACAGCCAAGATAAGGAATGAGATCTCTAGCTTTCGGTAGAAGAATCTTGAGAGCTTTAGTGAAGCATGAGAGAGGTTTTATTTTCCGTGGCTTCACAAAGGAGAGTTTGCTTAGTACCTTCTACAGAGGTGCTTTACCAAAATTTAGGAGCAGACTTGACACAACCAGCAATGGTTTCTTCTTGGGCAGAACTGAAGAGGAGGCAGAGGAACTGGTTGAGAAAATGGCTCAGAATAATTCAGTCTACAGTTAGGAGCATGATAGAAGCAACAGAACTGATGATCAGCACACAAGGAAGGAGCTGAAAGCTTTACAAGAAAAGGTTGATAAGATCTTGCCTCTGCTTCTTTCAGATAAAGCTAAGCAAGAGAAGGTGAACTTTATTGGAGATCAGAACCAAGAGGAACCTGCTGTCATCAATGAAGTTGATGGGTTAGAAGGCCAAGAGGAGCTATGCTTTATAAATGCTAATGGGACATGGTACAAGAAGGAGTCCAACTTTCAGTACAATAACTATCAGCAAAAGCCTTACTCCAATAATCAACAGGGTGGATACCAAGGCAATCAGAACTACTCTTCAGGTCCCTCCAACAACCAGCAAGGAGGCTACCAAGCAAAGCAGAGTTACCCTCCTGGTTTCACCAACAAGGACCAGAAATCTAACCAAGCCCTAGGAAGCTCTTCTCAGGTTCAAGCTCCTGATTTAAGTATGGAGTCCATGTTCAAGCAAATATTAGAAAGCTCAGTCCAGAACAGAGAAGAACATAGGCCATGAGTTCAAGAACATTCACTCCAAGATTGATGGAGGCTACAATGAGCTCCACAACAAGATCAAAACCTTAGAGAACCATTTTGCCTCCATGAACTAACACCCCAATCGCCAACAAGGGTCACTACCTGGAAATTTGAGCAAAACCCCAAGGAGCCAATGAAAGCAATCACCCTTAGAAGTGGAAGACAGTTGCATCCTAGAATTCTCATCAAGGATGATGAGAAACAAGGTGGGGAAGTGGCCATAAACATAAATGATGATGTGTTGATTGTGAATGAGAAAGTTGATGAGGAAATCCTGGAAAAGATTGTTGAAGCCAAGGGTAAAGGGAAAGTAGGAGAAGAGAAGAAGACAGTGAAAGAGAGTGAACCTGCTACTCCAACAAAGGGTACTTCATTCAGCCCTCCTCCCTATGAGTCAAAGCTACCATTCTCTGGAAGATTCAAGAGGCAGCTTTTGGAGAAGTACAAGGCACTCTTTGAGAAGCAAATGAGTGAAGTTCAGGTCACAATGCCCATCACTGATGCATTCATGCTGGTTCCTCAATACAGCCAGTTCTTGAAAGATGCTGTAGCTGCAAAAAAGAAAGAGTTGGAGGGTATGATGGTTCTTACTCATGAGTGCCGTGCCATTGGCCAGAGATTGAGAGTCACTAAGAAGCTAGAGGATCCAGGATGCTTTAATCTGCCTTGTGCCATTGGCCCTTTGATGTTTGAGAGATGCCTATGCGACTTGGGAGCTAGTGTCAGCCTCATGCCTTTATCTGTTGCCAAGAAGCTTGGGTTTACTCAATACAAGAAGTGTAGACTCTCGTTGGTGCTTACTGATCGTTCTGTGAAGCTTCCCATTGGGATTTTGGAGGATCTCCCTGTGATGGTGGGAAATTGTGAGATTCCCACAGACTTTGTGGTACTTGAGATGGATGAAGAGACAAAGAATCCCTTGATCCTTGGAAGACCATTCTTGGCTACAACAGGAGCAGTGGTGAATGTCAAGGAAGGAAAGATAGACCTTCATCTTGGCAAGGAGAACACACTTCACTTTGACATAAATGAGGTGATGAAGAAGCCTACTGTGGAAGGACAGATGTTCTACATCGATGAGCTGGAAGCCCTTGCTGATGAATACTTCGAGGATTTAGCCTTGGAGGATTCCCTACAGAATGCTCTTACCATGGGTGGCAAAGATCCATTGATTGATGATGGAGAGAGTGTGGAGTATGCTAGGTTTCTATACTCTCACAGCATACATCCAAGGAAGAGGAATTCTTGGAAGTGCCACAAGCATCCCACATGGCCACAATGACCTCTACCCAGGCCGAGTCTCAAGATGATGACTGGAGTGATCTCAAAGCACCCAAAGTGGAGCTTAAAACTCTTCCCCATGGTGTAAGGTACGCCTTTCTTGGACCCAATGAGGCATACCCTGTCATTGTGAGTAGTGAACTTAATGAACTTGAGCTGTCTAAACTTTTAAATGAGCTTAAAAGATTTAGAAGAGCAATAGGTTACTCACTCGATGATATGAAAGGGATATCACCCTCTTTTTGCATGCATAGGATACATCTTGACGATGAATCAATGACTTCTATTGAGCATCAAAGAAGGTTAAATCCTAACCTGAAGGATGTTATAAAGAAGGAGATTCTTAAACTCTTGGGTATCTCCTGTGCATGTAGTCCCAAAGAAGGGTGGTATCACTGTGGTTAAGAATGAAAAGGATGAATTAATACCAACTAAAACCATAACTGGCCATAGGATGTGTATTGATTACCGAAAACTTAACTCAGCCTCTAGAAAGGATCATTTTCCATTGCCATTCATTGGTCAAATGCTTGAGAGACTTGCAAATCACCCTTATTATTGCTTTCTTGATGGGTATTAAGGCTTCTTCCAGATCTCAGTACATCCCAATGATCAAGAGAAGACAACATTCACATGCCCATATGGTACCTTTGCCTATCGAAGGATGCCATTTGGGTTATGTAATGCTCCAGCAACCTTTCAAAGGTGCATGATGTCTATCTTCTCGGATCTCATTGAGGATATAATGGAGGTATTCATGGATGATTTCTCTGTCTACGGATCTTCGTTTTTCTGCGTGTTTGTCCAACTTGTGCAGGGTCCTTCAAAGTTGTGAAGACACCAACCTTGTGCTGAACTGGGAGAAGTGTCACTTTATGGTTAAAGAGGGGATTGTGCTTGGGCACAAGATTTCAGAGAAGGGGATTGAGGTGGACAAGGCGAAGATTGATGTGATGGTCGGTTTGGCTTCACCAAGGACAGTGAAAGACATCAAGAGTTTTCTTGGTCATGCTGGGTTCTATAGAAGGTTCATCAAGGACTTCTCAAAGATTGATAGGTCATTAACCAAGTTGCATTGCAAGGAGGCCATCTTTAACTTTGATGAAGAGTGTCTTGAAGCCTTCAAGAAGCTGAGTGAACTTGTTAGTGCTCCCATAATCCAGCCACCAGATTGGGATCTCCCTTTTGAGATCATGTGTGATGCTAGTGATTATGCTGTTGGATCTGTCTTGGGGCAAAGGAAGAATAAGATGACCCATGTGATATATTATGCAAGCAGAACCCTGGATGATGCTCACATGAAATATGCCACAACAGAAAAGGAGCTGTTGGCCACTGTCTTTGCCTTTGAGAAGTTCAGAAATTACCTTGTGGGCTCTAAAGTCATTTTCTACACAGACCATGCAGCTTTGAGACATCTCTTAGCAAAGAAGGATGCAAAACCAAGACTTTTGAAATGGATTCTGCTACTTCAAGAGCTTGATCTTGAGATCAAAGACAAGCTAGGAGTTGAGAATGATGTAGCTGATCATTTGTCCAGATTGATAATTGAGGGTGGCATCCCCATTGATGAAGGACTTCCTGAGGAGCGGATCATGGCTATTATGGCAGTGAGGGCAGTTTGTGAGACTGATAGGAAGCTTGAAGAGGACAAGGCAAATGATGAGAAAGGGCCTCGGTATGCTGATTTAGTAAACTACTTAGCTACTGGGAAGGAACCATTGGATCTTGAAGGCTATGCCAAGAAAAAGTTCTACAAGGATGTGAAGAGGTACTACTGATATGAACCTTATCTCTATATTCTCTGCAAGGATCAGCTGTATAAAAGGGTGGTGGCCAATGAGGAGATTGATGGGATCCTTTCACACTGCCATGGATCATCATATGGAGGCCACTTTGCCACCTTCAAGACAGTTGCAAAGGTTCTACAAGCTGGATTTTGGTGGCCACATATGTTCAAAGACACTCAAGACTATGTCTTAAGGTGTGACTCATGCCAAAGGAGGGGGAACATCACAAAGAGGAACGAAATGCCTCAAAACCCAATCCTTGAGGTGGAGGTCTTTGATGTATGGGGAATAGATTTCATGGGACCATTTTCTTCATCTTCAGGCAAAAAGTACATCCTAGTAGCTGTTGATTATGAGTCCAAATGGGTTGAAGCATGGCAAGCCCCACAAATGATTCTAGGGTGGTACTCAAGATGTTTAAAAGCATTATCTTCCAAAGATTTGGAGTCCCTAGAGTGTTCAAAAGTGATGGAGGGTCACATTTCATCAACAAGTGTTTGAAGGCCTTCTCAAAAAGAATGGTGTGAAGCACAAGGTGGCCACTCCTTATCACCCTCAAACAAGTGGTCAGGTTGAGCTTTCCAACAGGGAGATCAAGTCCATCTTGGAGAAAGTTGTGTGATATGTTGTGTTTTTGGCACATTCTAACAATGTTTTCTAGAGTCTTTATCGAGTCCTTTTAGTCTTTTTCGACTCTTTACAGGTCTAGAGTTGCATTGGATGGAAAATGTACCATTTGGAGCAAAAGAGGCGGAAAGAATGCAATTTGGAGATTATCACGAGGGGAACAACCTTGCAGGCTGTTCTCGAGCGTGCGGAGCAATCCGACTGCCTACTCCTACGGCAGAGATTTTTAAAAAGTTTCCAAATATTTCGGGATCCTGGAAAGTTTCCTTTTCCATGTTCCATTGCTGGAGTAGAATTTAAGGATGCTCTTTGTGACTCCGGGTCTAGTGTGAATCTTGTCTCAAGGGCGATTGTAGACAGGCTAGGCATTGCTGATATTGAGCCTTCTCAGGTGACTCTGGCTTTTGCAAACTCTTCCAGAGCAGTTCGTTATGGTACCATTCGCAACCTTCCTGTCCAAGTAGGGGACTGTATTCTCCATTCTGAATTTCAGGTTGTTGAGATGAGCAAGGATTATGAGATGCCTTTGATATTTGGAAGGCCATTTATGGCTTCAGTGGGAGCAATCATCGACATGCCTAATAAGAGAGTCTCATTCTCTTATATCAACAAGAAGGTTTTCTACAAGGCTGTCCCCACCAGATTTTCTGCACTACATGCTTCATGCATCTCAGTGGTCAGTGGAGTACAGCCAAAAGTTGTTCCTAAGAAGGAGTTTGGTAATAACGGTGAGATCGAAGAAGTCGTGGATGGAGATTCTCACACTGATACCAAGAAACTACGTGGGAATGCAAAGGTGAATGAAAAAGTCCAGAAGAAAAGGGTCAGGGGCAATCCTACTACGACTTTGATACCTCGCTTGTGTGATGAGAAATCCATTGAGTATGAGGTAAAGTGCAAAGGTACCTCTAGACCTTTCTCTAAAGTCAGAGTTATTCTCACAGATGAGCTGAAAGAGAAACTAGAAGCTACTGTGAAAAGGTTGTTTAGCAGGGTTTTGAAGTTGAACATGTCCGATTGTGGAGCTTGTTTTGGAACAAGCCCTCATGCTCAACCCGACTGATCCCTATCATCAAGTCAAGCTAGTGACTCCCACCAAGCGCTTGGTGGGAGGCAACCCACTGGTACGTGTAAATATCTTTATGATTTGTTTTGCTTATTTTTTGTTTTAGTTTATTGAGTTTCAGGTCAAAAATCAGAAAAATCCGAGATACTTCAAAATTCTGGGTTACAGAAGTGGAGCACCCTACCCTCTGAAAAGAGCGGCTGCTCCAAGCGGAGATCTGGCGACCGAACACCCAGAATTTTAGTGGAGCGCCTGCTCCACTCAGGTAAGTATCTCGACCAAAAAAAAAAATTTAATTCTTGTTTAACCTTCTCTCTTATTTATTTTCACACCGAGACGTTATGAAGTAAGTCTGAGGGAGGGTCTTTGTCGTTTACTAACTCGTTTCCTTCTTTTGTTTTTTCTTTGGAGTCAGTTTGATTCAGTTTTATTAAGTCAAAATTGGTTGGGAATGAGGATCTTTCCTTGGAACAAACCATCTAACTGACATCATAGTGACCATTCTTTCAGCTATTGATTGCATACTGCACAACATGGAAAAGCAAAAGTGGATTGATCTGCCAATAACATCCATACTTGTGAGGGTGTCTGATGGATCCAAACTGGCCTCCAACATAACCTACTTAATTCTCTTGTCTTGGGGTTTGAGATACACTTGATTGGATTCCTCGTTCAGGTCTGAAAAAGTATGTCTGTGTGAGTATGGTTCCCTTCTCATTTCCCTTCAGCATCTAAAAAAAGATTGAGATGATTTCCATTGGAGTTAAGGGGTAGGAAAATTTCCTATGACCCCATTATATTACTTGAATGGAATGATCACACAAAGCTGGAAGCGAGGGGTAGGAAAATTTCCTATGACCCCATTATTCGCCTACACTTTGAAAACAAAAACAATTCAGAGAAGTGAGAAAAGAGAGAAGAAAGAAACCAGAGTAAGATTACTTGAGTGATCGGAATCCTGAATGGGTAAGAGTCCATGTGTCTTGTGATTGATACTCCCTCGATGAGACTGCACTTTAATTTTTAAATGAGGTTAGTAGTGGTGAATTTGGATATCTCTTGTGAGTTGTGTGCTGAAATGGTTAGGTTGCTAAGCAGAGGTCGAATACATGGAGTACCTTCTAAGGTTGGTACTAATTGATGTGGCTTACAACTGGCTGAGGTGAAAGTGATGTTCTGAAGGATAAGTGAGTTTCCATGTTTTCAAACCTTTCTCCCTGTGCTTGATACTTGACATTCTTTGAGGACAAACAAGGATCTAAGTCTGGGGGAATTGATATGTTGTGTTTTTGGCACATTTTAAAAATGTTTTGTATAGTCTTTATCGAGTCCTTTTAGTCATTTTCCAGCCTTTACAGGTCTAGAGTTGCATTGGATGGAAAATGTACCAGTTGGAGAAAAAGAGGCGGAAAGAATGCATTTTGGAGATTTTCACGAGCGGAACAACTTTGCAGACTGTTCTCGAGCGTGCGGAGCAATCCGACTGCCTGCTCCTGTGGCAGAGATTTTTAAGGAAGTTTCCAAATATTTCTGGATTTTACCTAGGGCTTCCCCCTTTTCCACCTAGGCCGCCAGAGACGTCCAAATATATCTTTTCTTATTCTTTTAGACTTTGTACGTTATTTTTGAAAGAAAAACCAGAGTCTAGAGCTTGGATACTTTGGGATTTGCTAGGTTATAAAGAGAGAAGGCAATTTCTCTCGATTTAGAGAAGAACCCATGAACCCTATTTTACTATTCTGCAATCTTTTATCATGTTTCCTTCATCTATTGTTTCTGTGTTCTTTGTTGCCATGGCTGAGTAGTCAGCTTGCTTAGTCTAGGGTGTTAGGGTGTTAGATCCATGAGCTGAACACAAATGAGGTTCATCGTTTGATTGTCTCCAGTCATTGTTATTCTTACTGCCTGCATTAAACTAGCTATTTAGTGTTTGAAACTAAGTTTAATCTAATCATCAAAAGTGCTTAGGCTGCTAGAAACAGCATGAATGGGCAGCTTGTCCCTAACCAGCGAACGTAGATGTTAGGGCAATTGGTAAACTAATCGAATCTGCGCTTAATGTTTGTCTTCATGTTTTAATCCAAATGAGAGTTTAGGTATTAAGACTGATTGATAAAAAAGAGAGATGCCACGAAAGTTGATCGATCTACATGTGTAATTTGAGTTCTAGAATCGCGCTTAATAAAACCTTGAATAGATGTTTGGCTCATGATTGTTTGACATCCGATCCTTCACCCTAGGCTTAGCATCTTTTATAATCTGAAACCAAACCATCTCTGTTTCTTGTTTTCTACGATGTCTCAATCTTGGGACCCCCGATCCAATAAAGATAAAGTGTAAACTGGTCCCCTGGAATTGATTCTCAAATACTACATCTACACTGTTAGCTTGCAGTAGAATAAGACACGATTTTAGTGTATCAAGTATTGGCACCATTGCGACGGGGACCAGCTTCTAACCTTTATTTTTTGGTTATTTTTTTAGTCTAAGATCCCTAACTTGCTCTATCCTTTTTATTGCAGCTAATGTTCCAGGTGCATGACCAGTAGACATACTCGGAGAAACGCACAAGGAGAGTTAGTTACACTTAGCAACCAGGAGCTAGCAAGGTTAGAAGGAACAAACCGTCTACAGCAAAGGCCAACTGACACCATTATGGGTGATCACGGCCATCAGGATGATCTCGCTGATGCAATGCAACTGATGCAACAACAGATGCAGCAAATGCAGCAGACCATCCAAGCTCAACAAGCAGCTGCGCAACAAGCTGCTCTACTCGCTGTACAGCAGCAAAAGGAACAAAAGGCGCAAGCTGTTCCGATTGGGCAGAGAAACCTTCCACGTAACTTTCCTACTACGCACTCTCCCATTGTTCCCCCACCCTGTCTAAGGCAAGATTTTGAGAGCAAGCCCACCCTGATCGCTTTGGTGTAGAGAAATGTGTTCAGTGGTCTCCCGGCTGAGATTCCAATGGAACACATTGAGAGCTTTAAAAAAGTCTACAGCTCGCGGGAATTGAGTACCACCTGACTACATCAAGTGCATGCTATTCCCATTCTCTCTTGATGGAAAAGCTGCACTATGGTTGAACTCTCTCCCTACCGGCTCTCCCACTTCATGGGAGCAGGTCAGATCAGCGTTCCTGAGCCATTTCTACACTAGGGCAAGAACTGAAACACTGAGGAACAAGATCACCTCTTTCAGATAGCTCACTAGTGAGCTCTTTTGTGATGCATGGGAGCGATTAAATGACTACCGCAGAGAGTGCCCTCACCATGGATTTGAAGATGATTACCTTCTTGGTATTTTCTATGATGGAGTATATTGGGAGTACCGAAGTGCTCTGAACTCTTCGAGCAATGGAGACTTCATGACTCAGACCACTGATGGAGCGTTGGAGTTGATTGAGAACATGGCTGCTACTTCAGCCAACAAGGAACAGGAGAGCGATCACTCCAATGACGTCAACATGTCAACACCCAAAAGATTGATGAGCTGACAGCCAAGATAGATCAGCAACTGAAAAACAACCAAAGAAAAGTCTTCATGATGGAGGGAGCTACGACTGGGCAGATGCAGAACGTTCAAGAGGTTGCTCCCGAGACTGAAAAGAAAAGGAACAATCAGCAAGAGGTTAGCTACATCAACGTGATCGACCATGGATTTTACCCATTTTTATCCATGGTCTATAGGTGTTTTTATATATATTTACTATGATATAGAGTCTATTTAGAGTATTTACAGGTTCAGGTACGTTCTGGAGAAATATGGTGATTTTGGTGTCTTTTGGAGCCTTTTAAGTGCAGAGTTGCGCAGACGCGTCAGATGATTAGCTATGGATGGGGACCTTCCAACCGTTAGATTGAGCCCATCTTTTGACACAAGATACAACTTTGAGTTAGCTTTCCAATGCCACCGGTCTCAGGTCAATCAGCATCTTGTAGCAGAGGTTATTTCCGTTTTACTGAAGAGTGGTCAGTTTGCGTCGCGAGAGGAAGCTGTCGAAAAGAGGAATGCATATCGATCGATGCAACAGAGTGCATATCGATCGATATGGATCTTAGAATGTGGGCCAAGCATATTTTATGACCGATTGAAGCCCAGGAGCCACCACAAAGTTACCAAAATACCCTTGGACGACCAGAAACCCTATTTATGTGTTTTCTAAGCCATTGTTGACGGCTACGCTTTTCTTTGTGCTTTTCTATTCTATTGTTCTCTTTGTTGGGAGAGAAGGGAGGAACTCCTATAAGAGTCCTCCTGGAACTCCTTTAGTTTTTATTATCTATTCTATTTCAGTTTTATATCTATTCATCTATGATTTATGTGATAAACTTCATGTCTGAATAGATCCACCTGTTGGATTAAGGGTTCAGATAGGTTAAAGGGATTAGCCCAAACTATAGATTGCTAAGTTGTGGTATTCATCAATAGGTTGTCCTTAATGCTTGTTCTAGAGTAATTAACTAGAATATTGAACTTAGGAGTATTGTCGATTTAAGCATCCTTAAAGTACAACTCTGAACTATCTATTGAGCTAAAGATTCTAGTGAGAGTCACGAGCTGATCTAGAAACTTAGTGAGCATTATCATTCTCCCGCCAAGGCTTAACTAGAAGCCGTCGATCGATATCCAGACTGGACAATCGATCGACGTAGCGAAAGGTGTATCGATCGATATCTCTAAAGGATCATCGATCGACAGTTTCTTGTGATCAACATATGACGGTTGAGATCCAAGATCTAGTTAGTTAACCAGTGAGAGATCACTGATGTTAAGCGACTGAGCTCTAATATATCATGCATGCAACTGTTAGGGATCTATAGGATTATAATCTCTAATACCTGAATAGAAACCCTAGATCTAGCAACCATCCTTCCATCAATCAACTCCTTGCCTCGTTGAATAATTGTCTTATTCAACTTGTTCACTGTTTTATTTATTGCTTGCTATATTTACTGCTTTATACCTATTAGCCTAGCTTAATCATATAACTATTAGATCTGATTGGTTCCCTAGCTCCTTGTGGATTCGATCCCTAAGTACTACAACTGAACCTCTTATTTGAGAGAGTAAAGTCACTCCTTAGGGTAATTTGAGTGATATCAAATTTGGCGCCGTTGCCGGGGAGCTTTGATCGCCGTTAGATCTGGTTTAATTAGATTTAGTCTAGGTTTTGTAACTGTTCGAAAATTCTCATAAATTTTTTCTTCTTTTTCGGGTACATACATCTAAGTACCAGGAAACAATGAAGAGAGGATTTCTAGGTCCTTCAAAGAAGGGGCCTGCTGGTTTTTGCACGATCCGTAAGTCTACGAGGGAAGTATCGATCGACACCCTCCAAGCAGCATCGATCGACAGTGTGAGCCAAGCATCGAATGACACTATTCATCATTTGTCGGAAAACACTGTTCACCGCAATACTATTCATCCAGGTACTGTTCATCCTGACACTATTCACCATGATACTATTCATTCTGTGTCGGAAATTACTGTTTATCCCGGATCGATCGACACTATTCACCCAACGTCGATCGACACTATTCATCTGACGCCGATCGACACTGTTCATCGTGGTACTGTTCACCGAGGTACTATTCCCCTCGGAACTGTTCACCCGATGTCGATCGACACTGTTCATTCTCCGTTGATCGATACTGTTCATCCCGTGTCGATCGACACTGTTCATCTCCCATCGATCGACACTGTTCATCCGAACACTGTTCACGCGGATACTGTTCACCAGAACACTGTTCATCGCAACACTGTTCATCGCGACACTGTTCATCGAAACACTGTACATCTGAACACTGTTCACGCGGACACTGTTCATCGCGACACTGTTCATCGAAACATTGTTCATCGAAACACTGTTCACCCGAACACTGTTCATTAAAACACTGTTCATTCAAATACTGTTCATCGAATGTCGAGCAACGTTTCCAGCATGGAGATAGAGAAGGACGAAAGGCTGATACTTAAGATCGTCAAGAAGGATATCTGGCGAGACAAAGAAGGTCGCCCTCGCAGCAGCACAGGACAATTGATTAATGCAGAGGGTACTGTAATCCCTGATGTAATTGCTGTTGCTGAGATGAATACCTTTGATCTGAACACCCAATGGTATGATTGGGGAAGTGAGGATCCTTTCCGAGGTCTTCCTCATGAGGATCCCAGAAACCACATCAAAGAGCTTGAGGGTCTAGTTTCAAGGCAGAAGCATAATGAAATATCCGAAAACCTCATACTCTGCAAGATTTTCTCTTATACTATCTCTGGAGGTGCATTTAGCTGGTTCAGTAAGCTGCAGCCAAGATCTCTAACCTGTTGGGAGGACATAAAAGGCGCCTTCCTAGGTAAATTTTTTAGCAAAGCTGTAGCAACTCGAAGTAAAAGTCTTGATTACATGGTGGACAAGGTGATTGAAGATCAGGAGAAAGGAATAATGACTAGTCTTAGTCAGATTATGGATTTTGTCTACAGTGAGCAGAATGAAGATTTTGAAACCCTGACTCCTCATATCAAGAAGCCAACCATTCAAGTTCACCACGCATATGAGGGTACCCAGAGGGACGAACTGAACAGAGAACAGCTGGTCAACCATAATATGGTTGAGGATAATGAACAACATGGATCTGGAGAGTCAGGTATTGTAGAAGAAGCTGATACAAGAGATCCAACTTCAGCATCGATCGACAGTAGCACCCCAGAATCGGTCGATATCTGCATATCTGCACTTTAGAAACAATCGATACATACTTTTGTCATCGATCGATACCTTCTGTAACCCCTGATGCTACTGCTGTGAATGCTGGGACTTGACGACAGAAGGCACTTAGAGATTACGACAGACCTGAGGATTTATATGCTAAAAGGTCTACATGCGTCGTTCAACACTTCAGAATACTGCCCTGGAGCTAAACCCTGCATATATCTCTCTTGTTCGTAAGCATCCCTTTCATGGTCTTCCTCATGAAGATCCCATTATCCACCTCGAATCATTTGAAGATCTAGCATCAACCATTAAAAGCAATGGAGTCTCTGAAGACTACTACTTCTGCAAACTATTTCCATACTCTCCTGCTGGAGATGCAGCTCATTGGTTGAATAAGCTACCACCAGGATCTCTCACTTCTTGGAATGACATTGCAAACGCTTTCGTCAATGATTTTCTCTATGATGCTGCAGCAACTCTAGAGATTGAGATGAGATCTATGATGGAATATATGGTGAAAGATGATGAACAACATGTGTCCGGAGAATTGAGTAACTCATAAGAAGCTGATATTAGTGAAATGAGCTCATCATCGATCGATACCCTAACCTTAACATCGATCGCCACCAGCACCTCAAAATCGATCGATATAGACTTTTTTCATCGATCGATACCACTTGAAATCCCTGAAAGTTCGAGTTGTCCTAAGGACATTGCAGACTCAACACAGAAGAGCATTGATGTATCGAGTTGTTATCCTGACCAAAAAGTAGAAAAAGAGATCACCATGGAATATTTCTTGGAACTAGAAGAATTTTTAGAGTTAGAGGATGGACAACAGCTTGGAGATTTGGATTTAAGTGAAGAAGTAACTATGGAAGACTTCTTGGAGCTGGAGGAATGGCTTGAGGATTTAGATCAGAACTAAAAGCATAAGCTTGATGATCAGCACACTTCGGGAAAAGGTCTGGAAATTTCACCAAAAACTGACGACATCGATCGACATAAACCTGATGAGATAGGCAACCACCCTACCTCGTTGGTCTTCACCCACCCTCCGCCATCGATCGACAGTCGCCATACATCATGGATCTACACACACTCGACTGCATCGATCGAAACTTACCCGATTGCATTGATCGATACCCATGTTTGGATGAACTATCAGGATATCCGATTGAACCAGGACCGATTGAGGAGATAATGCACATGTCTAAGACCTCACTTCCTGCTGTCCCTAAATATCAGAGACCACCTACCTGGACAGAAGAAGCTGATGGGTTTCACAAAAGAGTGAAGAGGATATATGACCCTGTGAAGCTTATGGTTCCATTCGCAGTATTTGAAGCTGAATCTCCTATCCCACCAGATAAAGGTGTGTATCTGAGTTCTTACATTGAGGTATTGGATGATCAACAGCACGTAGAAGCTTCTCAGAAAGGCCTGCGATTTATAGATGAAGTATATAAAGGCCCAACAGAAGCACAATCGAGCGACATAAGCAATCCAAAATCGATCGACTGTACCACTTCATCATGGATCGACATCCTTCGCAAATCAGAGCAGAATGAGTTTGAGGTGTGTCAAAATCTTTTTTATGGAGGCACCACCATGCGATCAGACAAGTCTGGGGGAAAGAAGAGGAGGAATCGGAAGAAGAGGAAAAGGATCAAGGGAGATCCTCAGTTATCATTGATTCCTCACTTCTCAGATGGTATCAGGAAATTCAGAGTGCGCAGCAGATGCTTCTCACAGCCATTTGCAAAACTTAGAGCACTCCTTATTGCTGAGATGATAGACAAAGGAGAAAAGTCTATGGAGGAGGCTTTCACACAAGAATTATAAAGCTTCAAAGAGTAGATATTGAGACTTGGTTTGGAGCAAGTTCTCGTTCTCATCCGGACTAAATAAGATCTCCAGAAGTCAAGCTAATGACGAGTGGGAGGCAACCCACTGTTAGGTTTGTTTTAAATTTGGTTTTAATTTCATTTATTACTGATTCTTGCATTTAGTTATTGCAGGTCAAAAAAAAAGAGAATATGAACAGTACTCGAAGGTAAAAGGACAAATATCCGAGGGAGACGAGTCTGCACAAGAATCGACGATGACTGCGCAGCATCGATCGATAGAGCATCAGGAGTATCGATCGCCACTTAACTGTGTTGATTGACACTCATATCAAAAGTAGATATCCCGTTTTCCTTGTTAAATATTGTCCACTTGATTTATTTTCCCACCGCACTTAGATTATATAACACTGGTGACAGTGTTGTTTAAGTCTGGGGGAGGTCCTACTGATATTGTATTTTAGTTAAAAAAAAAAGAAAGAGAAAAAAAAAAGATCCGAGTAGACGATTGCTCAGCACATCGACTGATGAGACCCGACCGATATCGATCAACAACACTTCAACAACAACGATCGATTGTCTCTTCATTGTGTCGATCGACAGCGAGCAGGTTATCGTTCCTACTTGTCACATTGAGTACTTATATTTATGCTATTCCCTTAAACTCTGACTGGATTTACACTGGGGACACTGTATAATTTAAGTATGGGGGAATGTTTACTGATATTGGTTTATTGTGAGTCTTATAAAATGTTTTTCAAAAGTTTTTATTGAATCAAGAAGGGGATAATGAACTTATTAGATTTATGCTTGTTATCTAACCACTTCTTAGCACCATTCTAGACTTACTGATTGCAGATAGTACTAAAGATACTAAAGTGGATCAACCTGTCAACTATCAACACTTGCTGAGATTGTTTGAAGGAACCAAAGCTGACCTCCAACACTAAACCTGACCCAATTGCTTGTCTTGGGGCTTGGTATACATGGGATCGGATTCTTCAAACAAGTCTAGAAGGTAAAGCCTTGTGTAGATTTATCACCTTCTCTCTCTCCATTTCGACCCTACATATATAAGTAGAGATAAAAAAAAATTAAAAAAAAAATTTAAAAAAAAAATCGAAAATAAGCTTAAATATATGTTCTAGGACTAGTTAGTTATTACTTAGGAAGGAATTCGAACAGGGCTTGGCGGTTACCCCCCTCAAGACTTGATTCATAAGAATTCTATAGGTAAAGGATTCGAACAGGACTTGGTGGTTATCCCCTTCAAGACTTGCTTCGCAATGAATCCTAGGATATAGGTCAAAAAGAAGTGAACAGGACTTGGTGGCTACAACTATTAAGGCTTGATTCATGGAAGCCTGTCCAATCTTGGTCAATGTCTTGCAAATAAAAACAGACTTGACTAGGAGAGAAATAGTAGAGAGAGAGGATATGAACTAACTTTTACCTACAAGTCCAGATACTTGTTTGAGAATCCTTGCATCTTTTGATCGATACTCCCAAGGTAAAGCCTACACTTTTATTTATGTTAAGAATTGAGGTTGGTAGAGGAGAATGTCAGACAAGATTTGCTAAGTTGTTGGCTAGGTGAATTTGGTTGCTAAGCTAGGATATGGTATAATGTGCTTTTGTGATTAGGACTTTTTAGATGTGGATTGCAATACTGTAGAGGTGATGATTCTAAGTTTTAAATCATGTGAGTCCCTGCTGTTTTCAAACCTCTTTCAGAGAGACTGCCTGTTGGTTTTGCTTGAGGACAAGCAAAAGGGTAAGTCTGGGGGAGTTGATCGACCAAGGATTTTACCCATTTTTAGCCATGGTATATAGGTGTTTTTATATATATTTACTACAATATAGAGTCTATTTAGAGTATTTACAGGTTCAGGTACGTTCTGGAGAAATATGGTGATTTTGGTGTCTTTTGGTGTCTTTTGGTGCCTTTTAAGTGCAGAGTTGCGCAGACACGTCAGATATTTAGCTATGGATGGAGACCTTTCCAACGTTATATTGAGCCCATCTTTTGACACAAGATACAACTTTGAGTTAGCTTTCCAATGCCACCGGTCTCAGGTCAATCAGCATCTTGTAGCAGAAGTTATGCCCGTTTTACTGAAGAGTGGTCAGTCTGCCTCGCGAGAGAAAGCTGTTGAAAAGAGGAATGCATATCGATCGATGCAACAGAGTGCATATCGATCGATATAGATCTCAGAATGTGGGCCAAGCATATTTTATGACCGATTGAAGCCCAGGAGCCACCACAAAATTACCAAAATACCCTTGGACGACCAGAAACCCTATTTATGTGTTTTCTAAGCCATTGTTGACGGCTACGCTTTTCTTTGTGCTTTTCTATTCTATTGTTCTCTTTGCTGGGAGAGAAGGGAGGAACACCTATAAGAGTCCTCCTGGAACTCTACTGGTTTTTATTATCTATTCTATTTCAGTTTTATATCCACCTGTTGGATTTAGGGTTCAGATAGGTTAAAGGGATTAGCCCCAACTATAGATTGCTAAGTTGTGGTATTCATCAATAGGTTGTCTTTAATGCTTGTTCTAGAGTAATTAACTAGAATATTGAACTTAGGAGTATTGTAGATTTAAGCATCCTTAAAGTACAACCCTGAACTATCTATTGAGCTAAAGATTCTAGTGAGAGTCACGAGCTGATCTAGAAACTTAGTGAGCATTATCATTCTCCCGCCAAGGCTTAACTAGAAGCCGTCGATCGATATCCAGACTGGACAATCGATCGACGTAGCGAAAGGTGTATCGATCGATATCTCTAAAGGATCATCGATTGACACTTTCTTGTGATCAACATATGACGGTTGAGATCCAAGATCTAGTTAGTTAACCAGTGAGAGATCACTGATGTTAAGCGACTGAGCTCTAATATATCATGCATGCAACTGTTAGGGATCTATAGGATTATAATCTCTAATACCTGAATAGAAACCCTAGATCTAGCAACCATCCTTCCATCAATCAACTCCTTGCCTCGTTGAATAATTGTCTTGTTCAACTTGTTCACTGTTTTATTTATTGCTTGCTATATTTACTGCTTTATACCTATTAGCCTAGCTTAATCATATAACTATTAGATCTGATTGGTTCCCTATCTCCTTGTGGATTCGATCCCTAAGTACTACAACTGAACCTCTTATTTGAGAGAGAGTAAAGTCACTCCTTAGGTTAATTTGAGTGATATCACAACGGAACAGGATATGTGCAGAGCAACCAGGCACACGGATCTGGGTATCAGAACACCTTCCCGCAGAACTTTCAGGGTAAAACCTTTGTTTTCAGCCAGGCACAGGACTGGTTCATGGCTCAGAATCCGCAGAGGAGCCAGCAAGATGTTCCAGCCGCGAGTGCTCCACAATATGAGCTGAAAAACCTCAACATTATTATGCAACAGATGCTCCAGGACCAGCAAATTCAGGTCAAGGTACTGAATCAGGTTACTACAGATATCAACTCTAGGATGGACAACATGTTCACTGAGCTGAATACAGAATATGATACTGTGAGCAACCACATAAAGAGGATTGATGTTCAGCTTCCTCAAACAGCTGAAACTATTAAGAGGCAGCAAGAAACTCTTCGGAGAAAGAGTGTGATCAATCCTAGGAGTGAGCACTGTAATGCAACAGAGTTGAGATGTGAGAAATCTGAGGAAAAAGAGACGGAGTAACTGTTTGATGAGACTTCTTTAGGCGCAGAAGAGAGAACAGAGCACCCTGTCGCCTGTAGAACAACTGCACCCGACGAACCTGCTGAAACTCCACCAGAGCAAGTCTATGTTCCTAATGTTCCATATCCGATTCCACCTAGACATCTGATGGATCCCATTAGTGCAGAGCAGCTGGCAAGCTTTAACAAAATGGTGAGAAAGCTTGCTAAGTAGCTTGCATTTGAAGATGCTCGGCAGATTCGTCCATTGCTCATGTTCTTTAAAAATTGTAGAGAGACTCAAGAGGAGATTAAAGTCCTCTATACCAAAGCACTGTCTACACCAGAACTGAAGGTACCGCCTAAGGTTGATGATCCTGGAAAGTTTCCTTTTCCATGTTCTATTGCTGGAGTGGAATTTAAGGATGCTCTTTGTGACTCCGGGTCTAGTGTGAATCTTGTCTCAAGGGCGATTGTAGACAGGCTAGGCATTGCTGATATTGAGCCTTCTCAGGTGACTCTGGCTTTTGCAAACTCTTCTAGAGCAGTTCCTTATGGTACCATTCACAACCTTCCTGTCCAATTAGGGGACTGTATTCTCCATTCTGAATTTCAGGTTGTTGAGATGAGCAAGGATTATGAGATGCCTTTGATATTTGGAAGGCCATTTATGGCTGCAGTGGGAGCAATCATCGACATGCATAATAAGAGAGTCTCATTCTCTTATATCAACAAGAAGGTTTTCTACAAGGCTGTCTCCACCAGATTTTCTACACTACACGCTTCATGCATCTCAGTGGTCAGTGGAGTACAGCCAAAAGTTGTTCCTATAAAGGAGTTTGGTAATAACGGTGAGATCGAAGAAGTCGTGGATGGAGATTCTCACACTGATACCAAGAAACTCCGTGGGAATGCAAAGGTGAATGAAAAAGTCCAGAAGAAAAGGGTCAGGGGCAATCCTACTATGACTTTGATACCTCGCTTGTGTGATGAGAAATGTTGGGGTCAAAATCGGTCACGACGGAATCGATGCCCGAAATCCTCGGAAGAACCAAATCTCGGTCAAAACTTCGAAAACGAGCAACCGCAACGGATCACCCGACGAGCACGGGCCAACTCTCCGGCGGGCTCGCTCGTGACAAGGGGAGCTCGCCCGGCGAGCGTGGGTCAACTTGCCGGCGAGCTCACCCATGAAAAGACTGAGCTCGCCCGGCGATCAAGGGCCAGCTCACCGGCGAGCTCGACCGAGACAAGGAATAGCTCGCCCGGCGAGCGCAGGCCAACTCGCCCGGCGAGCACGGGCCAGCTCGCCGGCGAGCTCGACCGAAACAAGGGAGAGCTCGCCCGGCGAACGCGGGCCAGCTCGCCCGGCGAGCACGGGCCAGCTCGCCCGGCGAGCACGGGCCAGCTCGCCCAAGACAAGGGAGAGCTCGCCCGGCGAGCGCGGGCAAGCTCGCCCGGCGAGCGCGGGCAAGCTCGCCCGGCGAGCGCGTGCCAGCTCGCCCGGCGAACACGGGCCAGCTCGCCGGCGAGATCGCCCGAGACAAGGGAGGCCAGCTCGCCCGGCGAGCACGGGCCAGCTCGCCGGCGAGCTCGCCCGCGACAAGGGAGAGCTCGGCCGGCGAGCGCGGGCCAGCTCGCCCGGTGAGTACGGGCCAGCTCGCCGGCGAGCTCACCCGAGACAAGGGAGAGCTTGCACGGCGAGCGTGGGCCAGCTCGCCCAGCGAGCACGGGCCAGCTCGCCGGCGAGCTCAACCGAGACAAGGGTCAGCTCGCCCGGTGAGTACAACCCCGTCATGGATCAGCTCGCCAGGCGAGTTCGGCCAAGGCACAGGAGAGCTCGCCCAGCGAGCACGATCAATCTTTTGACGATTATTTCTGAACCCTGTCTTATCCCGTGACCATGCGTCTTCGTCTGAAATTTCCATAACTCAATCCTCAGGTCCACGGATATAATATCGACGTTCCGTCTAGGAATATCTTCAAAAGCTTTCGGGAAATTGGGAAGGTTAAGTCTCTCGAACCGTTTCCCACTCTTCGTGGTAGGACGGGTTACGATTAATTCAACATCAACCACCTCGGCTGTACGAAGAGACGAAGTTCCTTAGAAGGGATCGTACCTATGCCAACGGACACTTCGCGAGTAAAAATGCTTAAGTCTCAATACGGCCCAAAGAAGGTCCCAATTGCAGACGACGGCCCACCCACGATCCAAAGAGACTTGAGCACGAAGATTAGGACGACGGTTTCTCTCATTCGCGGAAAGAGATAAATTTCAAGTTTTCGCGAAGATAAATGTCAAATTTCCGCGAAGATAAATGTTAAGTTTCCGAAGATAATCATGAGGGAAAAATGGAAAAGCCCGACTTGCGACCAATCCGGCCCGAAAAGAGAGGCAAACCGACCTAGAGGAAGTATATAAGGAGGGCTTGAGGCGAGGAGGAAAAAAGAGCTTTCTCAGAGCAAACTTAGCACTTAGAGCAAATTAGGCAATTTTCCGTTTTTACTATCAAGCTGCGATTCAACTAGGTTAGAACTTAGGTTGCTAGACTAGCGAACTTGCCGACAGCTCTCGTAGCCAAGGCTCACACCTGTTGTTCACGCTCAAATGCGGATTCGGAAATAAGACCCTTTTTCTCTTTCTTTTTCTCTTTCGATTTTCTATCTTACTATTTTCGTCATATTGATTGTGTTGTGTGTGGTCCAGCAGATAGCCGTGACCTTTAGGGGAAACTAGGTTTACTTGGTTTTCCTCCGATCAACTAAAACTTGACGGTGTGAATTTCGGTTCCCACAGTTTGTCGCTAGAAGGAGGGGGATACGGATCTATCTTTCGCGCAACCACGCACGCTCAGTCAGATATGGCTACGGACACTGATAAAGACAAACAGGCGCCCGACGGGCCTCCCATCGATCCCAGTGTCAATCTAACTCCAGCTGGAAACATGTCAACGGTGACTACGGACGCCGCGGCATTAGCCCAGATGAAAGAACTATTTGCCTCTGCTCAGAAAAAGTCGGACGAACAGGATAAACTCGTTGCCTCTCTCGCAAAACAGGTGGAGACCTTAACTGCGAAGGCTATGAGTAAAATCCCATGAGGCACTACCAGGACCCGCGGCGGCCGAAGACTCAACTTCGTGACTCCAAACGACCAGGCCGCACGGGCGGACAGAGCTTCCTCGGGTAAAAATCCTAGCGAAGCGGCCCCGTCCGACGCACAGCCGGTCGTCGAGAAACTTCCACCTCCTCCTGAGAGCGACGAAGGAGCCGACGTTGAACGCATCGATCTGGACATAAGCGACCAATCCGATGGCTCGGACCAAGATGCGGACATCCAACCAAGAAGAACGCGAAGCCAGTCCGCTCGGCAGAATGCGTCTCTCGAAAAACCCATGACGGAGGAAGAATAAAACCTCTATTGGGTGGAACAGGAGGAGCTGGCTGAAAAACAAGCCAGAATCCACCGGAGCCAGCGTCGACAGACTCGAAGGGCATCTGGGAGTCCCAGTGAGATCCACGACCTCCGCGAGTACATTGCGAAAACCGCGGCAGAAGTCAAAGCGATGAAATCGCAGATTCACCACGCGACGAGCGCTGCGCCCGAAATTGACAGACTACTCGAGGAAGCACGCAAGACTCCTTTCACCGCCCGGATCACGGAAACCCGCATCTCGGATCCTGGGAAGATAAAAATTCCCGTCTACGATGGCACCTCCGACCCAAAGGCGCATCTGCAGTCGTTCTAGATCGCGATGGGAAGATGCAAGCTCGAGGAACGCGAAAAAGACGCCGGCTACTGCCTCCTCTTTGTCGAAAACCTCAAAGGAGCTGCGCTCGATTGGTTTTCTCGCCTAAAGTGAAACTCTATCGGAAGCTTCTGCCAACTCGCTTTGGAGTTCCTCAAACAGTACTCCATGTTCATGGACAGCGAGACCTCACTGGAATCAGCGACAAAGTAGCAGTCGACGCTCTGCGGAAAACTCTCTGGTACCAATCTAAGCTCCGGCAGTGGTTATCTCTCGAAAAGCCGAGAACGATCCAGGACGCTCTGCACAAGGCAACAGACTTCATCATAATGGAGGAAGAGATGAAAATCCTCTCCCAGAAACAAAACCCGCAGAAAACGTCCGCAAAAAGGAAGAGCTCTAGTAACGATAAGTACATCCACCACGAAGGGAAAGATCTCCAAGGCGAGCACAATTACGCCATCAGTTCCGAACAAGGGAAGACCTCCGGGAACACTTGGACCAGGAACCAGTTCAAGGATAACTCCTACTGCGATTTCCACCAGACCAGAGGGCATTCTACTATGAACTGCAAAGTTCTCGGCGCGAGGCTCGCCGCGAAACTCCTCGCCGGCGAACTCTCGAAGGTTACGAGCATAAAAGATCTTGTCTTGTATTCCGATTGCCCTCAGAAAACTGACAAATAGTTTCCCGAAAGGGACGCACGCGAAAATCAGTCGGGCGAGAAACGCGGAAGAAGACAAGACAACCAAGGAAACAACAGCAACCGTCGAAGGGTGTTGGGGACAAAAATGGTTATCTCAAAATCTACGGCCAAAGATCCTTCCAAACTCAAAGATTTCCCGTACGAACGACTAACGGGGGAAACATCGGGCAACGGAAAACCCACGGGCGGCAGAGAACCCCTGGCGCCGACGGCAAGCGTCACGCGAGCCGGCCTGGCGCCGGCGGCACGCGTCACGCGGGACGGCCAGGCGCCGGCGGCAAGCCGGCCTAGCGCCGGTGGCACGCGTCACGCGGGCTGGCCTGGCGCAGGCAGCACGCGTCACGCGGGCCAGCCTGGCGCCGGTGGCACGCGTCACGCGGGCCGGCCTGGCGCAGGCGGCACGCGTCACGCGGGCCAGCCTGGCGCCGGCGGCAAGCCGGCCTGGCGCCGGCGCCACACGTCACGCGGGCCGGCCTGGCGCCAGCGGCAAGCCGGCCTGGCGCCGGCGGCACGTGTTCCGCAAGCCGGCCTGTTGCCGGCGGCAAGCCAGCCTGGAGCCGGCGGCAGGCGTTCCGCAAGCCAGCCTGGCGCCGGCGGCGAGCCAGCCTGGCGCCGGCGGCAGGCGTCCCGCAAGCCGGCCTGGCGCTGGCGGCAAGCCCCCTGACGCCGGTCGACGGCCCTCGTCCTGGTATCGGTCCCATCATGCTCGGTCTGATCCCATCTTGGCTTGTTTGGATCAATACTCGTGAGTTTGGTACGATCACGGCTACGGAATGAACATCTTTTGATTCGGTTGGAATCGTCCTCGATGTTTTACGACAAAAACTAGAAGGATTGGATTTCTCGTGGAAGATATCATATAAAACAAAGATCGATTAACTTGAACATCGATCCTTTAGGCTATACGATCTTTTTTACGAGAAAGGTAGTCTTTTCGAGAAATCGTATAGAACGTTCAACGACTTAAGACAAGTCCACGGACTTACTTACGATTTTAAGAATTCAGGCCCAATCAGGCTGTGACGGTTTATCCGATTTCCCGAACATCGGATAAACATCAAGTCACCGAAAAATAGGGAAAAACTCTAGGATAATTACGAAGATCGACGAAAATGGAATACTTCCTGAAGAGATAAACTTGGGCCCAAAGGCGAGGTCCATCATCCTAAGGCAAACCGACCAAGGAGTGAGTATATAAGGAGAGCAAGAGCAGAGGAGAAGGGGATCCGAAAATTAGACTTAGAGCATTCTGCTAGCTTAGAAGAATTAAGGCTTAGGTGGTTAGACTAGCAGAGCAAAGCTTAGGACGTTTGGCTGCCTGCGACTCTATCTTTTTCTTTAATCGAAAATCTCTCTGTCTTTCGGAGAATCTTTGTACTCGTATCTTTCATCTAATAAAACGCCTTCGGGAAAATATTTCAACTCTTATTTTTATCTATTGAACTTTCTCGATTTCGTGTGGCAACGCAGAGAATCCGGACCTTCAAGGAAAGTCGGGTTTACTTGGCTTTCCTCCGCAATCTTATTTATCGGAAATTGACGGTTTGAATTTCGGTTCCTACAGTTTGGCGCTAGAAGGAGGGGGGACAGATTCTCTAACTCGAAAACCACCAATCGATCGAATTTCAGTATGGCTTCTTCGTCAGCCTGCAACATCATATCTTTCGAGGATCGAGCAACGGCCAGTATGGCCAAACCTCACAACAATCTCCTCGTAATAGAACTCACGATCCAGGATATTGACGTAGCAAGGGTATTAGTCAACACCGGATGCTCGGCTAATATTATCTATAAAAGCACCCTCGAGAGGATGGGCGTCGATCTAAGCATCCTTACAGGTGACCCCAGCCCAGTATTCGGACTCTCGGGAGAAATTATGACCCTCGGTTCGACTAACCTCCTAGTCAGAGCCGGGAGCGTCGCCAAAAACACGGAATTCCTGGTGATCGATGGTCCAACATCCTACAACGCGATAGTTGGAACTCCCTGGCTAAACTCCATGAGAGCGATCCCATCAACATTCCACCTATGCCTCAAGTTCCCGACGCCTTTCGGGGTCGAAACAATACATGGTAGTCACGGAGCAGCGCAGATCTACCTTGCTACCGAACTAAAACGGAAAAATTCTGAAATCGAGACCTCTCGGAAAAAGCAAACGATTCACGACCCGCCAGAAACCTTCTGGCAGTCCCAAAGAGCTGAGGCCCTGGAAGGGAAGCGTGAACCAACCTGCGAACCGGTGGTCTCAATTTGCCTCGACTATTCCTTCCCGGAACGGTGCGTCGAAATCGGAGCTAACCTCCGCGAACCAATAAAAGCAGAGCTCATCGCATGCCTCAAAAAGAACCTCAGTACGTTCGCTTGGGCTGCGGAGGATATGCCGGGAATCTACATTAGCGTAACATGTCACGAACTTAACATCGACCCGACTCACAAACCCGTAAAACAAAAGAGACGAAAGCTGGGACCTGAGCGCGCCAATGCAGTCAACGAGGAAGTCGAAAGACTCCTCAAAGTAGGATCGATAACGGAAGTTAGGTATCCAGACTGGCTTGCCAACCCTGTCGTGGTAAAAAAGAAGAACGGCAAGTGGCGAGTCTGTGTTGACTTCACGGATCTGAATAAAGCCTGTCCAAAGGACTGCTTCCCGCTTCCACACATCGAACGACTGGTCGAAGCAACTGTGGGAAACAAGCTTCTGTCATTCATGGACGCTTTTTCCGGATACAATCAGATCATGATGAATCCCGACGACCGCGAAAAAACTGCATTCATCACAGACCGCGGAACGTATTGCTACAAGGTAAGGCCTTTCGGTCTTAAAAATGCGGGTGCAACGTAGCAACGACTCGTCAACAGAATATTTGCTGAGCAACTCGGAAAAACTATGGAAGTATACATCGATGATATGCTCGTAAAATCTCTTGACGAACACGATCATGTAGCCCACCTAGAGGAATGTTTTGCACGACTCAACCAGCATAACATGAAACTCAACCCGGCGAAATGTAGATTCGCGGTGGCATCGGGAGAATTCCTCGGATACCTCGTAACGTATCACGGAATCGAGGCCAACCCTAAACAAATCGACGCACTGATAGAGATGGCCTCCCCGAGAACCAAGCGAGAAGTCCAAAGGCTAACCGGAAGAGTCGCGGCTTTGAACCGTTTCATCTCGCGCTCCACGGATAAGTGCCTACCGTTTTACGAAACGTTAAAGGGAAACAAGAAGTTCGAATGGTCCGAGCAATGTGAAAAAGCTTTCTAACAGTTGAAACATTACCTGGCCACTCCACCAGTTCTCGCAAAACCGGTGGAAGGTGAACCTCTTTTCCTCTATATCACAGTTTCCGCAACAGCAGTCAGTGGCGTCCTGATACTAGAAGAACGCGGCGAACAAAAGCCAATCTTTTACGTAAGCAAGACGTTGCTGAATGCAGAAACTCGATACCCGCTGATGGAAAAATTAGCATTCGCCGTCACAACCTCGGCAAGAAAACTAAGACCATATTTCCTGTCTCATACTATAGTGGTTCTCACCACGTTCCCACTGCGGATAATCTTGAACAGTCCGAGCCAATCTGGTAGGCTCGCAAAATGGGCAATCGAACTGAGTGAATACGACGTCGAATATCGCCCAAGGACATGTGCAAAGTCCCAAGTACTTGCGGATTTCTTGGTAGAGTTACCCACTAGAAACATGACTAACGAGGAACAAAACTCAACTTGGGTCCTCCACGTCGACGGATCTTCGTCCAAACAAGGATCCGAAATCGGAGTACGGCTCACCTCTCCTAACGGGGAAATCCTAGAACAGTCTTTCCGATTGGCTTTTCATGCTTCAAACAATGAGGCAGAATACGAAGCACTCGTCGCAGGCTTGCGGCTGGCCCATGGATTAAAAATCCGTAATATTCACGCTTACTGCGATTATCAGTTAGTCGCCAATCAATACAGCGGAGAATATGAGGAAAGAGACGAAAGGATGGACGCATATCTAAAACTCGTCCAAGAACTGGCTCGTAGTTTCGACCAGTTCGCCCTGACCAGAATTCCTCGCTCGGAAAACGTCCAGGCCGACGCCTTTGCTGCCCTCGCCTCAAGCTCAGATCCAGGGCTCCAAAGGATAATCCCGGTTAAATTCATCGAACATCCAAGCATCGGACCACCGGTGGTCGTCAATCTAATCCGGGGAGAGATTGAAGATGCGGAAGAAGTCGAGGATCAACCGGAAGCGGATGTGGACCCAACCGAGTACGGCTGCGACAGCCCTTGGTTAGAACCAATCCGAGCCTATATCGTGAATGGAACCTTACCCGCCGAAAAATTGGCGGCCCGTAAAGTGAAAACCCAAGCGGCACGGTATGTGACGATAGAGGGAGAAATTTATAAGTGGCATTTCTCCGGTCCTCTCATGACATGCGCAGAAGGAGAAAGGGCAAGAAGAATCATGGAAGAGGTCCATTCTGGATCATGCGGAAATCATTCTGGCGGAAGATCTCTCGCAGTCAAAATCAAACGCCACGGTTATTATTGGCCGACCATGGTAAAAGACTGCGAGAAATTCGCCCGGAAGTGCGAGAAATGCCAAAGGCATGCTCCAACAATCCATCAACCCGCGGAAATCCTCTCCTCAATCTCGTCCCCCTATCCTTTCATGCGATGGTCCATGGACATTGTCGGACCTATGCACCCATCAAAACAAAAACGCTTCCTCCTAGTCCTCACGGATTTCTTTTCCAAATGGGTAGAAGCAGAATCCTACGCAAGTATCAAAGACACACAAGTCGAGAACTTCGTCTGGAAACATATCATAACTAGACATGGGGTCCCATACGAAATCGTAACAGACAATGGATCTCAATTTATCTCTGCTCGATTCGAAGCATTCTGCGATAAGTGGAAAATACAACTTACAAAGTCAACTCCCAGGTATCCGCAATCCAACGGACAGGCAGAAACCATCAACAAGACTGTCCTTGACGGACTAAAAAAGCGCCTAGACGCCAAAAAGGGGCGATGGGCAGAGGAGCTCGAAGGAGTTCTTTGGTCACATCATACAACCCCAAGACGTGCTACAGGTGAAACTCCATTCGCTCTCGTTTATGGAACGGAATGCATGATCCCCGCGGAAGTAGAATTCCCCGGAGTACGGAGAAGATTCCTCCCAGAACGAGAAGATCTAAACAACGCTATGATGCTGGACAATCTCGATCTTATCAATGAACGTCGTGACCAGGCGCTCATTCGAATCCAAAATTACCAGCACGCTGCCGCAAGGTACTACAACTCAAACGTACGCCATCGCAGGTTCAAAGAAGGCGATTTAGTCTTACGCAAAGTCTTCCAAAACACTGCCGAACAAAACGCAGGAAAACTGGGAGCAAACTGGGAAGGACCATACAAAGTCATAAAAGTAGTCCGACCAGGTTCATACCAAATCACAAACATGCAAGACGTAAAAATCCCAAGAACTTGGAACGCGATGCATCTTAAAAAATACTATCACTAACAGTGACGTGATACAAAGAACTACGAGAAGGCTTGATCCCCGAAAAAGGGTACGTAGGCAACTCGCTAACCGGCGGGCTCAGCTATCCCCCCCCCCCCCGATTAAAAGGGGTGGGGGGTGGGTGCGTATACTCGTATACTCCCACGAATTTCGGAAATTCTAAAACTTTCAAAAATCTTTCTAGACAACGCATTTCGCCAATTACTGAACGGCAACAACAACGGATCTAGTATCCACTAAGCGATTATCACATCCAAAAAACAAATCCCGGAGGGCTAACATTTCACGAAGCAGAGTGAATGTAGACGCTTCTCCCTGGGTCAAATTTACGCGACCCCTTCGTCCCGCGTCGAAAACGGAAACAACAGTTTTCTGGCTGCGAACATTCGCAAAGACATCCCCAAAGCCCGCGAGCGTTTCAATCACGAAATGCGGCATAAGGAAAAATCGACCTTCAGCACTACGAGACGTCGCTAACGCTTGAAGGACATTCTTTTCCGCAAAACATTGCAGACGAAATCTTCGTCTCTGAACATACAAACGCACCTCAAAACGGTATCATTTTGTTGTTGCTGATCACAACAAACAAACTCTAACGTCCTAAACAGACAAATAGCCGCCCTTCAAGGGGTAGGCTCTCTTACATCCGACATGGATAAACATAGCGCGCTATACAAGAAATCCAAAATTTTGGTCTAGCTCTTCGTAAAGGAAGTAGCTCGACTCATGCCCAAACAAATCGTATAAGCCGACAACAATTCGCGGATTTTAAACGGTACGAGTCAGGTTAAAATCGCAAACAGGCAAAACGAAAGCCGATTTGTCATCGCAAAGCCTCAGTCCGAGAGTAAACCTAGGTCTTGCCTTAAACCCAGCCACGCTGGATCTTGACATCTCACAGACATAGTATGGTATACGAGATCCAAAATTTTGTCTCTTCACTTAAGCTTATTTGTTTCACGAACTTCTCGCGTAAATCGGTAAACCGCGGAAAATCTCGCTTTATGCAAACAATAGGTACGGTGATCATCAGGGAACTAGGAATGAGACGACAACTCACACCCTCTTTCTCATACTTCAAAAAACTGAAGTTCATAAATAATCAAAAAGCGTTTCATAGATTGAGACCGCAAAAGTTCAAACAAAACCCTAAAAAGGGGCAGGGATTCGAAGCCACCAACGGCCAGTCCCGGTAAATACATCATGGCCTCTTAACGGCCAAAACACATATAAAACAAAATCCCCGAAGGGATTGATAAACCTAGACGCTCCCAGGAGCGTCACCTTCATCCTCAAACTCACCCGCGATAGGGACAGCCTCGCCGTCGCCTCCCTCGGTCGCATCGCCACTACCCGCTTCGTCCGCGCCAGCCTTGCAATCCTCTCCCGCGCGCTCCTGATCCTCTGAGTCCTCGGAGGTCGGCGCAAGGGTGCATTCGGCCTGCAGGCCGGCAAGGATCAAATCAAAATCTCCCTCGGTGGCCGCCCACTCTCCTTTGCAGGACGATAGTCTGGCTTCCTCCAAGTCCAAAGACGGGGCCTCGTTACCTCGAAGCAACTCGAGCTCGCTCAAACTCCCCTCGATCCCCGCTAAAGCCAAGTCCCTATTGCGGATGGCTATCAAGGACTCAAACAGGGTGGCCATCCTCGTCAGACGACCAAAGAAGTCGTCGCGGGCATCGGCAACCTCCGAGGATCTACGAGCGTTCATCTCCTCGTGAGTCTGGATCTTCTGCTGAAGGCGGCGGACTTCCGAGGATTTGCTCTTCATCTCCTTCTTCACCTTGAGTAACGAACTCGCGGTCTTCCCAAGGTCACGCTCAAGATCACTGATACGAACCTCGAGCTGGGACGTCTGGGCGGCATGGGTATCCTCGACAGTCTGCAATGCAGCCTTAGTACGCTTCAGCGCTTCCTGCGATGACTCCAATTCCTTCGATAGGCGAATGACTTCCGACCCGCACTCGCCAAGCATTCCGTCAATCAGCGACACAAACTGTCCGCAAAAGAAGGGGTAAGTATCATCGTAAAAAAAGGAGCAATACAAGAATTGCAGATAGATTAAAATCGAACCTTGGAACGATGACGCGCCAACGGCTCTGAAAGTTCGCCCTCCTCGCTCTTCGCACCCCGCTTCCTTTTTGCTCCGGATGCCGTACCAGCCCTTGCCCTTCCCTTGGGCAACAGCGCGGCACCAGCCGCTGGCAGTCCCAAGACAAGTTCCCTCTTCGCCGGGGGAAAAGGTGTAGATTCTATCGCATCCTCTCTTCCGGAGATCACGATCGGAGCAGTCGAAGAACCCGATGGATGGATCTGAACATCAAGAATCTATTCAGGAACAGTAACCCCTTCCGCAGGCAGGAGGGCATCGGATGGGAATTCGGAGCTGGGAACCGGAAGAACAGGCGAAGAGGCCGAAGGAGCAGGCAAAGAGGTCAGAGGAACATGCAAAGGAGTTGGAGCCGCGGAGGGAACATCGGACGTCTCAGTCCTCGCCCGCTTTGAGCCTTTCGCAGCACTGCGCCGGGATAGCTTAGCCTTAAAAGAGTCAAACCCATCAATGAGGGACGGGGTAGCATCCTGAACGGCCGGAACCACCGGAGCTTGGCTCGCCGGAACCGACGGAGCTTGGCTGGCCTCGCCCATCTCAACATCGGAATCATTCTTTTCAACTTGGGATGAAGACATTTTCTTTCTTGAGAGAGAAGAAGAGAGGATTTGAAAAGATGTGAAAAATGAGAAGGGAAGGCTGGCTATTTATAAGAAAAGGGGGAGATGACATAGGTTTCTCGCAGAAAAGAATCCTTAGCCGAAAATTTCGATTTTCAGAAAATTCCAACCATTCGCCCGCAAAATCGTCTCCGATATTACGAGCTGGGGGGCTAACTGTTCGGGTCAAAAACAGTTATCTCGAAATCTACGGCCAAAGATCCTTCCAAAATCAAATATTTCCCGCACGAACGACTAACGGGGGAAATATCGGGCAACAGAAAACCCACGGGCGGCAGAGAACCCCTGGCGCCGGCGGCAATCCGGCCTGGCGCCGGCGGCAAGCCGGCCTGGCGCCGGTGGCAACCCAGCCAGGCGCCGGCGGCAAGCGTCACGCGGGCCGGTCTGCCACCGGCGGCACGCGTCACGCGAGCCGGCCTGGCGCTGGCGGCAAGCCGGCCTGGCGCCGGCGGCACGCGTCACGCGGGCCGGCCTGGCGCCGGTGGCATGCGTCACGCGAGCCGGCCTGGCGCCGGCGGCAAGCCAGCCTGGCGCCGGTGGCAAGGCAGCCTGGCGCCGGCGGCAAGCAAGCCTGGTGCCGGCGGCAAGCCAGCCTGGCGCCGGCGGCAGGCGTTCCGCAAGCCGGCCTGGCTCCGCCGGCGAGCCAGCCAGGCGCCAGCGGCAGGCGTCCCGCAAGCTGGACTGCGCTGGCGGCAAGCTCCCTGACGCCGGTCGTCGGCCCTCGTCCTGGTCTCGCTCCCATCATGCTCGGTCTGATCCCATCTTGGCTTGTTTGGATCAATACTCGTGATTTGGTACGATCACGGCTACGGAATGAACATCTTTCGATTCGGTTGGAATCGTCCTCGATGTTTTACGACAAAAACTAGAAGGATTGAATTTCTCGTGGTAGATATCGTATAAAACAAAGATCGATTAACTTGAACATCGATCCTTTAGGCTATACGGTCTATTTTACGAGAAAGATAGTCTTTTCGAGAAATTGTATAGAACGTTCAACGACTTAAGACAAGTCCATGGACTTGCTTACGATTTTAAGAATTCAGGCCCAATCAGGCTGTGACGGTTTATCCGATTTCCCGAACATCGGATAAACATCAAGTCACCGAAAAATAGAGAAAAACTCGAGGATAATTACGAAGATCGACGAAAATGGAATACTTCCTGAAGAGATAAACTTGGGCCCAAAGGCGAGGTCCATCATCCTAAGGCAAACCGACCTAGGAGTGAGTATATAAGGAGAGAAAGAGCAGAGGAGAAGGGGATCCAAAAATTAGACATAGAGCATTCTGCTAGCTTAGAAGAATTAGGGCTTAGGTGGTTAGACTAGCGGAGCAAAGCTTAGGACGTTTGACTGCCTACGACTCTATCTTTTTCTTTAATCGCAAATCTCTCTGTCTTTCGGAGGATCTTTGTACTCGTATCTTTCATCTAATAAAACGCCTTCGGGCAAATATTTCAACTCTTATTTTTATCTATTGAACTTTCTCAATTTCGTGTGGCAACGCAGAGAATCCGGACCTTCAAGGAAAGTCGGGTTTACTTGGCTTTCCTCCGCAATCTTATTTATCGGAAATTGACGGTGTGAATTTCGGTTCCCACAAAGGGTCAACACGATCATCGGAGGATCGCAATTCTATCACGATTCGGTTTCTTCGATCAAGGCTTACCGACGAAAGGCTGAGACGAGCCATAACTGGGAAAATCGGTCCCCGACCAATGACGTACCGAACGATACGATCACCTTCGAAGAACATGAAACCATCGGCATCGACAAACCGCACTGTGACCCTCTAGTAATCGATTTGGTGATCCGAGACCTCGAAGTCGCCAGGATCCTTGTCGACACAGGAAGCACGGTCAATGTCATCTACCGCGATACGCTTCGAAGAATGAGTATCGAACTCGGGGAAGTCGTCGCAGAACCAAAACCTCTCACAGGTTTCTCGGGTACGATGTCAATGACCCTCGGATCCATCAAAATTCCTGTGATGGCAAAAGATGTGACAAAAATTGTCGACTTCATGGTAGTCGACACTCCAGCCATCTATAATGTCATCATGGGAACCCCTGGAACAATGCCATGAAAGCAGTACCATCGACTTACCATCTCGGCATCAAATTCCCAGCCCCGAGCGGAACATTAGTAATCTGGGGATGCCAAAAACAGTCGAGGCTTTGCTACTTGGCCGAACATAAACTTCAGCTAACTCGGAACACCCCAGCGGTCAACCCGAAGAAATCGAAGAAAACTCAGGACTCCTACCAGAGCTCCACAAAAAGCAATCTGGAACCACCGGATCAGGAAATGACTCGAGATGACAGCATCGTCCCCGAATCCATCACCTCACCAGCGGACGACCCTACTCCGGAAACGATCGTCGACCCAGCTTCGGCCCCAGTAGCTGAAGCGACTAAGGCGACCCCCTCCAGCGAGTAGGAACACCCGCGGAAACTAGCAGAACTACGAGATGGCTTGATCCTCGAAAGAGGTACGTAGGCAGCTTGTCTTATTGACAAGTTCAGCTATCGCCCTCTCCAAAAAGGGGGGGGGGGAGTGGGTACGTATACTCATATACTCCCATAAAGTTCGAAATATTCGTGCTTGTACCCGAAATTTTCGAAACTTTTAAAATTTCTTTTTCCGATCTCACGAATCACTCAGCTTCCTTTGGTTCGGTTGTTGTGTCTGCCTCCTGGTGCTGATAATGGTGGTCTGGTCCGTAGCGTTGTTGCTGGAATAGGTTGTGGGATCCATTGGCTAACTGTAGGACGTCTGCAATGTCTTCTTTGGATATGTGGAGTGTTCGTCCATCCATTGAGCGTGCAAATCCTTGTGAATCCCTGAAAATACCAAACTCATCCGGGATTAGATTACCGAAATTAAGTACATTTGAATTTGTTACCTGGGATGGTTGGTTGTATGTATCGGTCGATTGCACAGGTTCTGAATCGGTCGATGGTTGTTCAGGCCTATTGGTCGATTGTACTGGTGCCATGTCGATCGATGAGACTTCTTCGGGTTGGATGATGTATGGTGGTGTGGCGGTTTCGACCGCGAAGCTCTCGTACTGGTAGTCGCTTGCCCAGCTCCCGATTGAGTAGTTTCCCTCTCGCGTGTTTTTGACTGTGTTGTCGAATGATGCGAGGCAAGTAGTATCGATCGATGGGGATGTGGTCCTATCGATCGATGTAGTGATTCTGAGGTTGTGGTGGAGAAGTCAATCTTCATCTTCTCGAAGGTTGTGACATTCTATAGCTCTCTCCTCCTCGTAATCATCAGTATACTCCTCAATGTGAGTAGTATTTGCAGCATATGGTGGGATGTAGTAGTCGTTCTCCCACGTGTTTACTTCGAAATCACCTTCGGGAAACTCCTCCTTGATCTGATTGAATAGTGAATCGATCGATGACCATGTGTGGCTGTCGATCGATGTCCGTTCACAAGAGATGATCGATGAGACAATGCTACTATCGATCGATTATGCGGTCTCTATCTCGTATTCGCCTTGTGAGTCGTATTCATCTCCATAATAGCAAACAGCTACAAGGTCTGAGTCGTCTTGGATCTTCTTAGGGACCTTGATGACTCGTACTGGATCATAGTAGACCGTAGGGTTGATCATGGTTAGGCACAGTGTGCAGACTGCTCCAACTGTGGCTAGGAAGGCTCTTCCAAGTAGCAAAGAAGTGGGTAGGGTTATCTTGACGTTCAAGACATGGAAGTCCACTGGAATTAGGGCTTCTCCTATGGTGACCTCAAGGTTTCTCACAATTCCTCCAGAGTTCTGCTGAGAACAATCCACAAAGATGAACGATTCTTCAGTAGGCTCTATCTTCAGACCTAGATGGTCTACTATCACCTTGGGTAAGATGCTAGCTCCAGATCCTGTGTCACATAGGGCACGTGGGAAGTTGATTCCCTGTACTGAGCAAGGAACAACAAACTTTCCTGGATCACCCTTCTTCTTTAGTTTGATCCTCTTCTTCATACTTTCTTTTACTTGGTTGAACATCCTCTTGATGTCTTCTTCTGTCTCCTTAGTTTCTCTGAAAAACATCCACAATCTGTGTGAAAAGTAGGCTTCTTCAAAGGGTTTCTCTGTAGGTATCCTTAGAACTCTCTTTCTGAAACTTGTCAACTCTTTCTCATTAACTCCTCTTTTACGGTGTTTAGGAACCTTCTCTTTCCTTTTTCTGAGAACTCTGCCATCTTTTTCCTTTTCTATCTCCATTAGATCAATAATATCCGTGGGTTTCTTCATTATGGCGGTCGGTGGGTTTCTGGAAGGCTTAGATTGCTCCCGGAGTGCATTAAGTCGTGCAACATCTATCTTGGAAAGTTGCACTCGGCGTGTGATAACTGAATATCGATCGACAGCTTCTGGAGTGTGTCGATCGATTTCTTTATCAATCGGTCGATCGATGGGACGTCTGTCCTGTCGGTCGTCATGGTAAGGGCTCGGGGGATGTGGGTGCTTTGCTGCGAACTCCTCGTGAGTAAGTATCTTCACGGTATTGCACTCGTTGGTAGATCCTTCAAGATCCATTGGTCGATGCTCATTTTGTTGCATTGATCGATTGGTGTTGGCGTACATCGATCGATGTGGTGATCTTGACATCGATCGATTCTAGTAGTTGCCGCCAATACTTTCGATCTGGAAGTCTCCCTCTTGCAGACTCTCTTGCTTTACCACTCTCCAAAAATCATCCTCTATGATAGCACTGACGTTGTGGCCTGTTGTTTCTTCTCCAGTCCCTTTTCCTAAAGCTTCCTGCTTCTTAACAGCTTCTCCTGTCTGAATCACTTGAGTCTCTAGTTTCTTCACATGGGTACTCAAAGCATCAAGCTTTCTGTTCAAAGTGGTGTAGACAGCGTCGATCTTTCCATTGAAGTTCACCTCTAACTGATGCTGGCTTTCAAGAACTTTGCTGAGCATGTCTTCTAGCTTTCCTTCTGGGGTTGGTGTGGGTGGCTTCATGTAAGATGAGTTTCCATAACTCTTGTTGTTGTTGGGGTTGCTGCTGTTGAAGTTTCCTCTCTGTCCTGCGAAGTTTCTGTTTCCTTGGTTCTCAGACCTCTTAAATCCGGTTCCACTGATCCAGTTGACTTCTGCTTCTGTGTAAGATATGAATGCTAAAAACATGTAAATATGCAAGACATCACCTCAGCACGACCAGGATGGGTCCCCTCTGCACAAAAAGAGAGATCGAG
Source organism: Brassica juncea (assembly GCA_018703725.1). NCBI lineage: Eukaryota > Viridiplantae > Streptophyta > Magnoliopsida > Brassicales > Brassicaceae > Brassica > Brassica juncea. Next base: position 28,713,215 of record CM031942.1, on the reverse strand, counting down.
TAAAGCCAGACAATAACTTTTGAGATCGATTTTCACTCTTACCCACGAAGTTCCATCTTTCCTGCCATTTCTTACCAAATGCCAGCCCTTTGCGGTCGCTCTTAGGAAGACCATTGCGTGGACGAAGATGGAAATGACCCTCGCCCCCATTAATGGGGGCTAGGTGGTAAGCAAAAAGAACTTCGTCAACACCTAAGGGAAGGTCTTCCTCATTGCTCAGGCTCAGAATAGCTATCAAAATCCGCCAATCGGGAGGATTGAGCTGAGAAGGAGAGATCCGGAAAAAGCTACAGAGATCCGCGATTAAAGATGGGAAGTCTCCCCTAAAACAAGATTTGAAGAAAGCCTCGTAAATGGCGATCTCTTCCGGCGTACCATTAGAAGCGCGCTCTGACGGTTCAGGAATACGGAGTACCACCGACGACGGAAGTGAGTAACTCTTTCGCCAATCCTCCAGATCTTTCTCTCCGACTTACGAAGTAGGGCTTACCAATGAAGGAATCGGGGAAGCATAAGACAGCGGAGCCAGAGCTAGAGATTTGTGCCCATATTCATTGTGAGGATCCGAGGAACTACCCGATTTTAACACAGGAGAATCCGTCCTCCTCCTCGATCCGAGCCTCTCAGCCGTTAGAGGAACTGAAGAACCGGAGCGCTTTGACATACCAGATCGTTTCCTGATTAAGAAAATTCAAGAAGATAAAGAGCAATGAGTGTTGGGGTCAAAATCAGTCAAAAACGCAATCAATACCCGAAAGTCCTTGGAAACAATCAAGCGTCGAATAAAACTAAGGAAAAAACTAGTAATTCGACGAAAAAGACGGAAGGGATGATCGCATCGTGGCACCGGATACCAGCAGGAGCGGCCACGGCCTAGCCCCGGGCGCCGGGCACCGGCTCGCCCGCGCTGGCACCGGGCGCCAGGCGCCGGCTCACCGGTGCTGGCGCCGGGCGCCGGCTCACCCGTGCTGGCACCGGGCGCCGGCTCGCCCGTGCTGGCACCGGGCGCCGGCTCGCCCGTGCTGGCACCGGGCGCTGTGCGCCGGCTCGCCCGTGCTAGCACCGGGCGCTGTGCGCCGGCTCGCCCGTGCTGGGACCGGGCGCCGGGCGCCGGCTCGCCCGTGCTGGCACCGGGCGCCAGGCGCCGGCTCGCCCGTGCTGGAACCGGGCGCCGAGCGCCGGGCGCCGGCTCGCCCGTGCTGGCACCGGGCGCCGGGCGCCGGCTCGCCCGTGCTGGCACTGGGCGCCGGCTCGCCCGTGCTGGCACCGGGCGCCGGCTCCCCCGTGCTGGCACTGGATATCGGGCGCCGGCTCTCCCGGCGCCGGCTCGCCCGTGCTGGTCACGGGCGCCGGGCGCCAGCTCCCTCGTGCTGGTCACGGGTGCCGGGCACCAGCTCGCTCGTGCTAGTCACAGGCGCCGGGCGCCAGCACCCATGTCCAAATCCCAGGCGCCGGGCTCCAGCACCCATGTCCAAATCCCTGGCGCCCATGTACGGACCACTCGACAAGTGCGATCTTCTTCCCGCAAAACCGTCTCAACAAACTAGTCCAACTATGCACTTTGTATCCTTTCTCGAAGACTCACCGTTCAACTCCTTGGAGACAAGAAACCCAAGAACCCCGTTTCGTCTTGGTCGAAATTAATCGAGAAAACTTCGGGAGACCGCCAAAGGTTCATGAATGGATCTCGATTCATCGTATAAAACGATCACGGTTATTCTAAAAACACCAGTCAACTAGAATATACGGTGAATTGAGATTCCTTCGGCAAAACAAGTATCATGACAGGCTGGTTTCTCCAAAAAATCGTAAAACGTCCGCGATCGAAACAACGCCCCCACAAGGCCCGAACGCGACCGAATCGGCCCACTTGCGATTTTCCAGGAAACCAAGTCGAGATGGACATGACGCCCCATGTTTATCTTAACATAAGATAAATGTTAAGTTTCCCGAAGATAAATGTGAAGTTTCTTGAAGATAAATGTCAAGTTTCCCGATAAACATGAAGACCGGCGGAAATGGAAAGAAACCTGATTCACGATAGATTCGGCCCAAAGGAAGAATAGACCGTCTTAAAGAGGATTATATAAGGAGAGCTTGGGGTGAGGAGCAAAAGGAGAACTTTTTCAGAGCAACATAGCACTTAGAGCAACTTAGGCACTTTTTCCGTTTTTACTATCGAGCTTCGACTCAACTAGGTTAGAACTTAGGTTGCTAGACTAGCGAACTTGCCGACAGCTCCTGTAGCCAAGGCTCTTACCTGTTGTTCACGCTCAAACGCGGATTCAGAAATAAGATCTTTTGCTCTATCTTTTTTCTTACGATTTACATTCCGTTTTCTTTATCTCTTTGTCGTACTGATTGTGTCGTGTGTGGCCCAGCAGATAACCGGGACCTTCAGGGAAGGCTAGGTTCACTTGACTTTTCCAAATCAACTAAATTTGACAGTGCGAATTTCGGTTCCTACAGTTTGGCGCTAGAAGGAGGGGGGGGGGTACGGATCTATCTCACTCGCAACCACACACGCTCGGTCTGATATGGCGACCAACACTGACAACCCGCAAACGCACGACGGAGCTCCCATCGATGCCAACGCGACCAGTACTCCAGCTGGAAACGTATCAACGGTCACCACTGACACCACGATACTCGACCAGATTGATGTCTTGCATATTTTCATATATTTAGCCATCTTTTTATTGCATTCTTTGAGTTGTAGGCTAAAGTTTAGGCATGTCTAGGATCATTTTGCATTCATTTGTCCTTATCAGGTGTTGGAGTATGCTTTGGTGAGATTTGAGGTGTTTGGGAACCTTATGACCCAAAAAGAAGTGAAGAATCAAGATTGGCTATAAGAAGAGAAGTAAAACCAAGAGAAGAGAGTTGGACCGGGTAGCCTTGACCGGCTACACACACCCGGACGGATCAGGTGGGATCAGCTCGTACGGATGACCGGGCTGATGCGTCCATACTCGAGCACCCGGACGATGAGAAGCAGCTGGACGGCCGGGGAGATGCGTCCAGGTAGGAGCACCCGGACGAGAGATCAAGGCGTGTCCAGACTGATGGACGGGTGGGGAGACGCGTCCGGGTACGAGCACCCGGACGGGAGAACATGATGCGTCCAGACCGAGGGACGTCCGGGGTGGCACGTTCGGGGAGGAGCACCCGGACGATGAGAACTGATGGACGGCCGGGGAGACGCGTCCGGGTAGGAGCACCCGGACGATGAGAACTGATGGACGGCCGGGGAGACGCGTCCTGGTAGGAGCACCCGGACGGGAGAGCAAGATGCATCCAGACCGAGGGACGACCGGGGTGGCCTGTCCGGCTAGGAGTACCCGGTCGTGAAGAAGGTGCTGATGACGGGGGTGAGACGGCCGGGGTGAGACGGACGGCCTGGAACCCGGACGGAGCAAAGAACGCGGCCAGCTGGATGGCCGGGTTACCTGGACCGGGTTGGAAGGTGTTGATTCACCCCTGACCGAGTTTTGTACCTCATTCCTATTGGTTTAGACCCATTTAGCTTAAGGGCTTTTTAGTAATCTTATTCTATGTTTCTAGGGCTTTTAAGCCTAACTATAAGTACCCTTGTTATCCCTAATGTGGGACTTATGTTATTTTCTATCTAAGAACACATAAACCTCTTGAGTAAAGTTTCATCTTTGATTCATAATCTCATCTAATCTTTGTGTTCTTGATTGCTTGATTTCATCTCCTCTCTTTCTCTATATGTTTAAGCTTGAATATCTCATGGGTTTAAGAGTAAGCATGTGGATTAGTGAGTAGATCCATTTAAGATCCATGGGTTAGGGTGATTGAGAGTGATTAAGTGTAGATCCAAGGTGCTTAGTGTTAGATCTATCATTTCCTTGCATTGATTTGATGTTCTTAAAGCTATATTTGAGTTGGCCTCTCAAACATAGAGCTATAGGCTTTTCATGCCCGGAAGGTGTTCTATGAAATGCCTGAACCAACTCATCTATGCTTTTAGCTTGCTTTGCCTAAGGGATTAGTTGTCAAAGAAGCTAGGATTGCTATTAGACTCATTCTCCATGTTTGCTTCGATCATTACAGCCAAAGGGATTTGGTGTACTTTTGTGATCATTGCAAAAGAGCATTCATCTAGGGATAGAGCTTGCTTAGTTTTGTTGTCTAGACATAAGGAATTAGATTGATTGAAAAGTTAGCATCTTGGATTGAATCTTAATCATTTGATATCAAGTCCCTATACCCATGGGTCTCATTCTCCTCATAAGAAAGAAAGTTTTACTTTTTGTTGCATTTTACTTATTGTCTTGGTTTGATAATCATCCTCTTTAATGATTGCATTTAGATTAAGCATAGACTTGCATTCCCTCTGTTTCATGGTCACTTAGAACTGGTTCGACAATCTTATATACTACATCATTTGATTTGGACCTTAGAAAAGTCCTTTCATCAAACTGGTGCCGTTGCCAAATTCTAAGTTGATTGTGACATTGGGATTTAGTCACTTGCTTGAGACTAAATCATTTTTCTTTTCTTGTGATATTGATTCTCCATTTGCATCTTCCTTTGATTTTCAAGTGTATGAACACAAGAAGCAGGGGTGCAACTAACCTGGTTCCCACTGTTGAAGAGATAGCTACACTTGAGAGGGAAATAGCAAGAAGAAGAAGAGAAGAAGAGCAACAGGCTCACATTCAGAGGTTGGGGTTTGAGATGGATGATCACCAGCATCAACCTCAAGATGGCAATGGTCAAGGAGCTAACAACCTTATACTACAGCGCCAGCAACAACAGCACCCACAGCGGCCAGCTAGAGCCATTGGCACCTATGACCGTCCTCACATTCATGGCAGCAGGACGGGCATCCGCGCACCAGCTGTGGAAGCTAACAACTTTGAGATCAAGTCAGGGTTGTTGAGTGTGATTGAGAACAACAAGTACCATGGCTTGGCTGTAGAAGACCCATTTGATCACTTGGACAAGTTTGATAGCTATTGTGGCTTGTCCAAGACCAATGGTGTGTCCGAAGATGCCTTCAAGCTCAAGTTGTTTCCATTCTCTCTAGGAGACAAGGCACGCCAATGGGAGAAATCTCTACCTAGTGATTCCATCACTACTTGGGATGATTGCAAGAAGGCCTTCTTGGAGAAATTCTTCTGCACATCAAGGACAGCCAAGCTGAGGAATGAGATCTCTAGTTTCCAGCAGAAGAACTTGGAAAGCTTTAGTGAAGCATGGGAAAGGTTCAAGGGGTATCAAGCTAAGTGCCCACACCATGGCTTCTCAAAGGAGAGTTTGCTAAGCACATTCTATAGAGGTGCCCTTCCTGAGTTTAGAGCAAGATTGGATACAGCAAGCAATGGTTTCTTCTTGGGCAGGTCTGAAGAAGATGCTGAGGAGCTGGTTGACAACATGGTGAAGAGTGATTCAGTCTACAGTGGAGAACATGACAGAGCTGATAGAACAACCAGAGCTGATGACAACCAGACCAAGAAGGAAATCAAATCCTTGCAAGAGAAGATAGACTTGCTGATTGCTAACCAAGCCAAACAGGAGCAGATCAACTTTGTGGGTGGTCCAAGTCAGGAAACTCCTCCTAAGGTTAATGAAGTTGAAGGGTTAGAAGGGCAAGAAGAGCTTTGCTTCATCAACAACAATGGTACTTGGTACAGGAAGGAGCCTAACTTTCAGTACAACAACTACCAGCAAAGGTCTTATCCCAACAACCAGCAAGGAGGCTATCAGCCCAAGCAAAACACTCAGCAAGGGAACTACCAGCCTAGGCAGAATCCTCCTCCTGGTTTTACAAACCATGGCAATCAGTCTACTCAAGCTCAAGGTAGCTCCTCCCAAGCTAAAGCTCCAGATTCATCTATGGAAGCTATGTTCAAACAATTATTGGAAGGTCAAGCTAGAGCAGCCAAGGACATTGGCCATGAGTTCAAGTCTGTTCACTCCAAGATTGATAGCAGCTATACTGAGCTAAACAACAAGATTAGAGCTTTGGAGAATCAGTTTGCTTTTATGAACTCTCAGCCAAGTCGCCAACAAGGAACACTACCAGGAAAGGCTGAGCAAAACCCCAAGGAGCCAATGAAGGCAATCACTTTGCGAAGTGGTAGAGAGCTACCTCCAAGAACTCTCCCCAAGGATGGTGAGACACTAAGTGGGGGGGGGGGGGGGGTGGCTATCAACATTGATGATGATGTTGTGATTGTAGATGAGAAAGTTGATGAGGAGATTCTAGAAAAGATTGTTGAAGCTAAGGGTAAAGGAAAGGTTGGAGAAGAGAAGAAAGCACTAAAGCATGGTGAAGTTGCCACTCCAACAAAAGAGTCTTCTTTTGTTCCTCCTCCCTATGAACCTAAGCTGCCATTTCCTGGAAGATTCAAGAAGCAACTTTTAGAGAAGTATAAAGCACTCTTTGAGAAGCAAATGAGTGAAGTTCAAGTCACAATGCCCATCATTGATGCCTTCATGCATGTCCCTCAATACAACAAGTTCTTGAAGGATGCTGTGGCTGCCAAGAAGAAGGAAATGGAAGGCATGATGGTTCTTACTCATGAGTGCAGTGCCATCATCCAGAGATTGACAATCCCTAAGAAGCTAGAGGATCCAGGCTGCTTTACCCTACCTTGTGCCATTGGTCCTTTGATGTTTGAGAGATTTCTATGTGATTTGGGAGCTAGTGTCAGCCTCATGCCTCTATCTGTTGCCAAGAAGCTTGGGATCAGCCAATACAAGAAGTGCAAACTCTCTTTGGTGCTTGCTGATCGCTCAGTCAAATTCCCCATTGGTATCCTTGAAGACCTCCCTGTGATGGTGGGAAATTGTGAAATTCCTACTGATTTTGTTGTTCTTGAGATGGATGAAGAAGCCAGAGATCCCTTGATCCTTGGAAGACCATTCTTAGCCACAGCAGGAGCCCTTATCAATGTGAAGGAAGGCAAGATTGATCTTCATTTGGGGAAAGTGCACACTCTCCATTTTGATATCAATGAGGTAATGAAGAGGTCAACTGTGCAAGGCCAAGTGTTTTACATAGAAGAGATGGAAGCTCTTGCTGATGAGCTCCTTGAGGAATTGGCACTTGGAGAGTTGACAATAGGGGACCCTTTGCAGCATGCTTTGACAGTGGATAAAGAGGTCCAAGTGGTTGAGAACCAAGAGAGTGATGCTATTGCAGCCATGCTGGATTCTCACAAGAAGATTGTTGATAAATGCCAGTATGAGGAGCTCAAAAATGAAGTGCACCAAGCTGTTTCAGCCACTCAACAAGAGGACACCCAACAAGATGATTGGAGTGAGCTCAAGGCACCAAAAGTGGAGCTAAAACCTCTTCCCCATGGTGTAAGGTACGCATTTCTAGGCCCTAATGAGTCATATCCTGTCGTTGTGAGTAGTGAACTTACTGAACTTGAGCTTTCTCAGCTTTTAAATGCACTTAAAAAGTTTATAAAGGCAATTGGATACTCACTAGATGATATTAAGGGGATATCACCTTCTTTGTGCATGCATAGGATACATCTAGAGGATGAATCAATGACTTCTATAGAGCATCAAAGAAGGTTGAATCCTAACCTGAAGGATGTTGTAAAGAAGGAGATTCTTAAGCTCTTAGATGCTGGTGTTATCTACCCTATTTCAGATTCTAAATGGGTATCTCATGTGCATGTAGTTCCAAAGAAAGGTGGTATCACTGTGGTTAAAAATGACAAGGATGAATTGATACCAACAAGAACCATAACTGGCCATAGGATGTGTATGATTATAGAAAGCTCAACTCTGCATCTAGAAAGGATCATTTTCCATTGCCATTCATTGATCAAATGCTTGAGAGGCTTGCAAACCATCCTTTCTATTGTTTTCTTGATGGGTATTCAGGGTTCTTCCAAATCCCCATACATCCCAATGATCAAGAGAAGACAACATTCACATGCCCCTATGGCACATTTGCTTATCGAAGGATGCCATTTGGGTTATGTAATGCTCCAGCAACCTTTCAAAGGTGCATGATGTCTATCTTCTCGGATCTCATTGAGGATATAGTGGAGGTATTCATGGATGATTTCTCTGTCTACGGATCTTCGTTTTCTGCTTGTTTGTCCATGCAGGGTCCTACAGAGATGTGAAGACACCAACCTAGTGCTGAAATGGGAGAAGTGTCACTTCATGGTCAAAGAGGGGATTGTGCTTGGGCACAAGATTTCAGAAAGGGGCATTGAAGTGGACAAGGCTAAGATTGAGGTGATGGTCAGCTTGCCACCATCAAAGACAGTGAAAGACATCAGGAGCTTCCTTGGCCATGTTGGGTTCTATAGAAGATTCATCAAAGACGTCTCAAAGATTGCTAGACCCATGACCAAGTTGCTGTGCAAGGAGGCCGCTTTCAGCTTTGATGAAAATTGTCTTGAAGCCTTCAAGAAGATAAAGGGTGACCTTGTTAGTGCTCCCATTGTCCAGCCACCTGATTGGGACCTCCCTTTTGAGATAATGTGTGATGCTAGTGATTTTGCTGTTGGGGCTGTTCTGGGGCAGAAGAAGGATGGCAAGACTCATGTGATTTATTATGCTAGCCAAACCTTGAGTGATGCACAGATGAAGTATGCCACAACAGAGAAAGAGATGCTGGCCATTGTCTTCGCCTTCGAAAAATTCAGAAGCTACCTGGTGGGTTCCAAAGTCATTGTGTATACTGACCATGCAGCTTTGAGACACCTCCTAGCAAAGAAGGATGCCAAGCCAAGACTACTAAGATGGATCCTTTTGCTTCAAGAGTTTGACTTGGAGATTAGAGACAAGCCAGGGATTGAGAATGGAGTTGCTGATCACTTGTCAAGGTTGAGGATTGAAGGTGGAATCCCTATTGATGAGGGACTTAGACAAGAGCATGTCATGGCCATCATGTCAGTGGTGGCAGTCATTGAGACTGGAAAAAAGATTGAAGAGGTTAAGGCAGCTGAAGAGAACAACTTGCCTTGGTACGCTGATTTGGTTAACTACTTAGCCACTGGGAAGGAACCATTGGGGCTTGCAGGGTATGAGAAGAAGAAGTTCTACAAAGACTTGAAGAGATACTATTGGGACGAACCATACCTCTACACCCTATGCAAAGATCAGATTTATAGAAGAGTGGTGGCTGAAGAAGAAGTTGAAGGAATCCTCTCACATTGCCATGGATCTTCCTATGGAGGCCATTTTGCTACATTCAAGACTGTCTCAAAGGTGCTACAAGCTGGATTCTGGTGGCCACACATGTTCAGGGACTCACAAGACTTCATTTCAAGATGTGACTCTTGCCAAAGGAGGGGGAACATTACTAAGAGGAATGAGATGCTTCAAAACCCAATCCTTGAAGTGGAAGTGTTTGATGTTTGGGGGATTGACTTCATGGGACCTTTCCCTTCTTCTTATGGCAACAGATACATCTTGGTGGCTGTGGACTATGTATCAAAGTGGGTGGAAGCAATAGCAAGTCCTACAAATGATTCAAGAGTGGTGGTCAAAATGTTCAAGAGCAATATCTTCCCAAGGTTTGGAGTTCCAAGAGTGGTCATAAGTGATGGAGGTTCACATTTCATCAACAAGGTATTTGAGGGTCTTCTCAAGAAGAATGGAGTGAAACACAAGGTTTCAACACCCTATCACCCTCAAACATGTGGCAAAGTGGAGGTCTCCAACAAGCAAATCAAGGGAATCTTAGAGAAGGTTGTAGGAACCAAGAGGAAGGATTGGTCAGCCAAGCTTGATGATGCTCTTTGGACATATAGAACAGCATTCAAGACACCTCTAGGCACTACTCCTTTCAACCTTGTCTATGGGAAATATTGCCATCTACCAGTTGAGCTTGAATACAAGGCATTGTGGGCTGTGAAGCTTCTAAACTTTGACATCAAGTGTGCAAAGGAGAAGAGACTTCTTCAATTCAATGAACTGGATGAGATAAGGATGGATGCCTTTGAGAACTCAAGGATCTACAAGGAAAAGACTAAGGCCTTCTATGACAGGCACATCCTCAAGAGAGAGTTCAAGGCTGGAGATCAAGTGCTTCTTTACAACTCTAGACTGAAGTTGTTTCTAGGAAAGCTTAAGTCAAGATGGTCTGGTCCATTTGTGATCAATGAAGTGAGGCCTTATGGAGCCATTGTGTTATGGGATAAGCAGGGTAATGACTTCACAGTTAATGGCCAGAGACTCAAGGAATACATGGCCACAATACCAAAGGAGGATGGGACATCAACCCCACTCTCTGATACTCCCCTTGCGTAACCTCAAAGGAGGCAAAGTCAAGCTAGTGACTTTAAACAAGCTCACTTGGGAGGAAGTCCCATGGTTATCCTTGTAAATATGCATTAGGATTTGTTTCTTTTTCAAATAAGCCACTTTGAGAATGGTGGAAAGCTTGGGAATGAGTGGGATAAGGCTTTGAGATGAAAGTAGATTAAAAAAAAAAGGTTTGGAGGTTTGGACCGGGTAGGGTGGACCGGGGTCGCCTACCCGGACGTGCAGCATGCTGAATGATCGGACCGGGGTGCGGTGTCCGGGTGGAAGCACCCGGTCGAGACGCGGATGGACGAACGGACGAAAGGAACGGACCGGGTACATCCGTCCGGGGTGAGCACCCGGTCGTGCAACAAGCCAGATGGACCGGGGAAGGGACGTCTGGGGTAACCTACCCGGTCGTGAATCGGACGGATGGACTGACCGGGGTGCATGTGTCCGGGTAACAGCACCCGGTCGTGGAGACAGCAGAACAGACCGGGGACGACCGTCCGGGGTAACCTACCCGGTCGTTCTCCGCATGCCAAGATCCGCGAACAGCCCGATGGAGCCCCACGACCCCCGCATGACCCGGCCGCGACCAAGGTAAGTTTTTCTATCCCTAAACTGACCCAGAAACCTTTTAAAACCCTAAGCCACCCTCTCTCTCCTCATTTCATCTTCTTCCTCACATCATAATCCTCTCTAGCCTCCAAGAACATAAATCCCCATAACTTTGTCAAATCTCAACCAATTCACAAATTTCTTTTTCCCACATCCAAGCCTTCTTCCCCTAGATCTAATTCCTTGAATCTTTTCATCTTTATCCTTCATCCAAAGCAAGGTATGGTATCTCTAAGTTCAAATTCGTAACCCTCATGAACCCTAAAAATTTGAACTTGAAATTTGAGCCTTTTCTTGCTAGATTCTTGTAAATTAGACTAGGGAAAGCTTATATATCATGCTGGGTAGTTGATTTCATGGTGTAATTGAGATTAATTTGAACTTTGAAAAATTAGGGTTCATGAGATTTGGGGGTTTTTCGTAAAGTGCTTGTTTTAGGTTGTTCTTGGGTCAGATTGGATGCTAGGTTGATGGAGAACTTCAATTTAGGCCATTTTAAGCTTGATTGTGCTTAATTGAGTGATTTTAATTCTTAGAGATTCTTGTTGCTCATAAAAAAATAAAATAAAATAATAATAATTATGAGCATGAGAATTCTCTAGGATGTTCTAAAGCCTTTTGCTTAAAGCTTGTTTCTTGTGAGTAATTGATCATTGGAATTGTCATCCTTATGCTTTTGATCATATTCCTCATCTTGAGAGGCTTTTCCTTCTTAAGCTTAATCTTTTCCAAGGTCTAAAGTTTCAGGTACCAATGGGGAGAAAGAGTGAAGCTGATCTAGAAGTTGAGAAGAGAGAGCGTGCAGCAAGGCACACTGCTCAGTTTGGGAAACCTTTAGGCTCACAGCCTGGTACAGAAGAGGAGGGCCGCCAGCAAGCCTTAGCAATGATAAGGAAGAAAGCACAAGCCAAGAAAGATGGGAAGAGAGTTGTGGTTGATAAGAGTGTGGCTGAAGGTGCTCACAAGCAAGCCAAGAAAGATGGGAAGAGAGTTGTTGTTGATAAGAGTGTGGCTGAAGGTGCTCACAAGCAAGCCAAGAAAGATGGGAAGAGAGTTTTTGCTGATAAGAGTGTGGCTGATGATGCTCACAAGCAAGCCAAGAGGGATGGAAAGAGATTAGCTGTTGGAGACAGTGTGGCTGATGGTACTCACATGCAGGCTCCTCCCAAGAGAGCTAAGGCACCAAGAAACTCTAGTGAGGGAGCTCTTGTGATTGAGAAGACAAACAACAAAGGTGATCATACCCTTGCTCACACTATGAGGGCTATGACTCCACCTAGGAGTGCACCAGACCCTGTGCAAGAAGTTGTAGAACACCTCAACCAACAAAACAAGGAAGAGAAAAGTTGGCCAGGGCTAGAGCAAAGAAGCAAGGCAAGAAGCCAATGGTTGCAGAAAGTGAAGGTGAAGAAGATGAGACATCTTCTAAGATGAGCATGCTGATCCTAAATCAAAGTATGACAAGAGGGATAGGTCCAAGACACCTACTGAGGATGAGCTGCTAGACCTTATGAGAAATGGCATTGCTTGGGTCCCTACCAGATTTGTTAATAAAAGGATCTTGCAAGAGATGTACCTTGATGATGATGTTGAAGCAATGCTTCAGCACATGAAGGTGGGCAGCCTCTACTCAGCAGCTTACCCCACTCACAAAGAAGTCTCTTGCCAATTCTTGGCTACACTAGAAGCAACCTTTCACACTTCCAAGCATGCACAGCAAAGATGGGGAGAGATCAAATTCAAGATTGAGGGTGAGGTGTACTCCATGTCTTTCACAGAGATTGGTGAAGTTCTTGACCTTGAGGATCAGAAAAACTCTTCACTTCCAACACTCAAGACAGCCCCTAAGGAGAAGACCATTGCTGAATCAATGTGGACCTTATTAACAGGACAACGAAAAGGAGGCCACAAGAAGGAGAAGAATGGAGCTATTAGGCATCCCACTATGCGCTACCTCCACAGGTTGCTTAACCACACCCTCTTCCACAAGAAGGAGGTAGGGAATGTTGCTGGAGACGAGTTGAGATTCCTTCACCAAACCGCCCGACACTTTGCTTCCTCTCCTCAGCTCCCTCGTGTCCCGGATGATTTCTACTCAGATTCTGGTATGGTTGGCTTCCTTGTACAGCGCCTCACGCACTACAAGAGCTGGGCTTGGACAAACCGTGACTCTGGACCTCAGATTGGTATTGGTGGCTGGATAACCCCATTATTGGCTTACCAAGGGATTGATTTGGGTGATGATGGAGTAGGTCCTACTTTCTTGGATGGAGCTTACCTAAGGAAGGCTCAATTTCTAAGTGGACGGTTTAATGGGAGATGTGTCTACTCTTACTCAAGGGGTGGCAAAAAGGCTGAGCTGTTGCTTCCTAGCCCACAACTCACTTCCTTGAGCACTTCAGGAGACATCAGCTTTGACATCAGTGAGGAGCACCTCCTTAGGAGTCATGGACCCCTTTGCCCTGTGAACCTTCCCAAATGTGATAAGGATGCAAGCAAGCAGCATGCTTATGAAGAGGAGTACACCAGAAGCACCACTGCTCATCTTTTTGGCCCTCCTCGCTACAAGCTTGAGCATTGCACCAGTGTCCTGCCTCTTGGACCCCTACGCCAGGCTCATGACCAAATTAAAATCCTCCAGAGGTGGAACAGGGCTCAAGATAGGACCATTTTCAAGCTCACCAACAAGTGCAAAGAGCTGAAAAGGACAGTGAAGAGGCAAGCTGAAGTTTCAGCCCGGTTATTAAAGAAAAAGGCTGATATTCTAGCTAGGGGGGCTGTAGCTGGCTGCAAGGCTGAGGACTTTGATCTTGATGCTTTCAATGCACCCCCTCCTCTGCCACTTAAAAAAAAGAGAGTCTAGCTCAAGTTTGTAATGAAAGTCTTGGCCCCAAGAAAAAAAAAAAAGAAAAGGAGAAGAAAAAGAAAAAGAAAAAAAAAGAGATGAATAAAGAAAGGGGGCTAGCAAAAGTTGTTATGAGCTAGCAAGTGTTTAAAAAGTGTAAAAATCCCTTGTAGACTTCAAAAAGTGAAGGGTTCTAAGTGAGAAAATGTTCTTGAGAGTTTGGGAATTCTTTGGGTGAGTGAAGAGAGAGTGGGGCTTGGCATTGGGGAATAGAGTAAAATTTGCTTTCATGTTTAGGAAAAGGGTAGGACAATGGAGATTGAGCATTGTATGCATGAATTGATCCCTTTCTTAGATATATTATGTGCAATGTCAAAGCTACTTTGTTTTGAGAGTAAACCACCTTCAAAGATCCTTTTGAACTACTTGATTTATTTTGCATCAAGGCCCTTCTCACCAAACCAAATGACTTGGACCATTTGACCATTTGCAAAAGATCTTTTGAGTTTGCTTAATGATTGTTAGAGAGCAAATGGATTTGTGGATTGTGGATTCATGATGAGTAAGTGTAGGGATCAAAGGAGTTAAGATAGGCCTTGTGAAGTTAGAGTTGGATTGAGTGTTTGCTCTAGCTAGTTTGTATGATTATACAATGTTATCAAGTTGAGAACTAAGAAGAGCATTCTTTTGGCTATGAGTCCCCTCCTTCAAACCTCTCCTCCTTAGTCCTTACTAGTTTACTTGTGGACAAGTAAAGGACTAGTGTGGGGGAGTTGATGTCTTGCATATTTTCATATATTTAGCCATCTTTTTATTGCATTCTTTGAGTTGTAGGCTAAAGTTTAGGCATGTCTAGGACCATTTTGCATTCATTTGTCCTTATCAGGTGTTGGAGTATGCTTTGGTGAGATTTGAGGTGTTTGGGAACCTTATGACCCAAAAAGAAGTGAAGAATCAAGATTGGCTATAAGAAGAGAAGTAAAACCAAGAGAAGAGAGTTGGACCGGGTAGCCTTGACCGGCTACACACACCCGGACGGATCAGGTGGGATCAGCTCGTACGGATGACCGGGCTGATGCGTCCATACTCGAGCACCCGGACGATGAGAAGCAGCTGGACGGCCGGGGAGATGCGTCCGGGTAGGAGCACCCGGACGGGAGATCAAGGCGTGTCCAGACTGATGGACGGCCGGGGAGACGCGTCCGGGTACGAGCACCCGGACGGGAGAACATGATGCGTCCAGACCGTGGGACGTCTGGGGTGGCACGTCCGGGGAGGAGCACCCGGACGATGAGAACTGCTGGACGGCCGGGGAGATGCGTCCGGGTAGGAGCACCCGGACAATGAGAACTGATGGACGGCCGGGGAGACGCGTCCGGGTAGGAGCACCCGGACGGGAGAGCAAGATGCATCCAGACCAAGGGACGACCGGGGTGGCCTGTCCGGCTAGGAGTACCCGGTCGTGAAGAAGGTGCTGATGACCGGGGTGAGACGGCCGGGGTGAGACGGACGGCCTGGAACCCGGACGGAGCAAAGAACGCGGCCAGCTGGACGGCCGGGTAACCTGGACCGGGTTGGAAGGTGTTGATTCACCCCTGACCAAGTTTTGCACCTCATTCCTATTGGTTTAGACCCATTTAGCTTAAGGGATTTTTAGTAATCTCATTCTATGTTTCTAGGGCTTTTAAGCCTAACTATAAGTACCCTTGTTATCCCTAATGTGGGACTTATGTTATTTTCTACCTAAGAACACATAAACCTCTTGAGTAAAGTTTCATCTTTGATTCATAATCTCATCTAATCTTTGTGTTCTTGATTGCTTTATTTCATCTCCTTTCTTTCTCGATATGTTTAAGCTTGAATATCTCATGGGTTTAAGAGTAAGCATGTGGATTAGTGAGTAGATCCATTTAAGATCCATGGGTTAGGGTGATTGAGAGTGATTAAGTGTAGATCCAAGGTGCTTAGTGTTAGATCTATCATTTCCTTGCATTGATTTGATGTTCTTAAAGCTATATTTGAGTTGGCCTCTCAAACATAGAGCTATAGGCATTTCATGCCCGGAAGGTGTTCTATGAAATGCCTGAACCAACTCATCTATGCTTTTAGCTTGCTTTGCCTAAGGGATTAGTTGTCAAAGAAGCTAGGATTGCTATTAGACTCATTCTCCATGTTTGCTTTGATCATTACAGCCAAAGGGATTTGGTGTACTTGGGTGATCATTGCAAAAGAGCATTCATCTAGGGATAGAGCTTGCTTAGTTTTGTTGTCTAGGCATAAGGAATTAGATTGATTGAAAAGTTAGCATCTTGGATTGAATCTTAATCATTTGATATCAAGTCCCTATACCCATGGGTCTCATTCTCCTCATAAGAAAGAAAGTTTTACTTTTTGTTGCATTTTACTTATTGTCTTAGTTTGATAATCATCCTCTTTAATGATTGCATTTAGATTAAGCATAGACTTGCATTCCCTCCGTTTCATGGTCACTTAGAACTGGTTCGACAATCTTATATACTACATCATTTGATTAGGACCTTAGAAAAGTCCTTTCATCACAGATGAAAGAGATGTTCGCCTCCGCTCAGATTCAGGCGGACGAACAAGGAAAACTCGTGGCCTCTCTCGCAAAACAGGTGGAAACCTTAACTGCGAAGGCCAAGAGCAAGGTCCCGCGAGGGATCACAAGAGCCCGCAGCGGCAGAAGACTTGACTTCGAGACTCTGGGCGATTGAGCTGCAGGCACGGACAAGACTTCTCCAGGCCAAAAGCCTGACGAACCTCTCCAACCGGGTGCGCAAACGACAACGGAGAATCTTCCATCTCCCGCTGGGGACAACGAAGAAAACAACGAGCGGATTGAATTGGACATTAGCGACCAATCCGATCATTCGGACGGTAACGCTGACGTTCATCCTAGAAGGACCCGAAGTCAGTCTGCCCGACAGACGGTCTCCTTCGAAAAACCCATGACAGAAGAGGAAGAAGACCTCTACTGGATGGAACAGGAGGAACTGGCAGAGGATCAGACTCGGATCCATCGTAACCAGCGCCGACAAGTTCGTAAAAACGCAGGTAGTGATAGCGAGATCCATGATCTCCGCGAGTCTCTCGCAAAAACAGTAGCCGAGGTAAAAGCGGTGAAATCACAAATTCACCAGGCAACTAGTGCCGCTCCCGAGATCGATAGACTTCTCGAGGAAGCACGAAAAACGCCGTTCACCGCTTGGATCACAGAGACACGCATCTCAGACCCTGGGAAGATCAGGATTCCCGTCTACGACGAAACCACAGATTCGAAGGCACACTTACAATCCTTCCAGATCGCGATGGGAAGATGCAAACTCCCGGAGCGTGAACGAGACGCCGGTCACTTCCTTCTCTTTGTCGAGAATCTCAGGGGCGCCGCGCTCGAATGGTTATCTCGGCTCAAAAGAAACTCCATCGAAAGTTTCCGCCAACTAGCCTCGGCATTCCTCAAACAATACTCCATATTCATGGACAGAGAAACTTCCGACGTGGACCTATGGAGTCTGGCTCAAAAGGAAGACGAATCACTTCGTGACTTCATGAGAAGATTCAAGCTAGTGATGGCCAGAGTGACGGTTATCAGCGACAAAGTCGCAATCGACGCCCTAAGAAAAACTCTTTGGTACAAGTCAAAGTTCCGAAAGTGGATATTGCTGGAGAAACCACGGACGATCCAGGATACCCTCCACAAGGCAACAGACTTCATCGTCATGGAAGAAGAGATGAGAGTCCTATCGCAAAAGCATGGGCCGCAGAAAACGTCCTCAAAGAAGAAACCCTCTCGTAACGACAAGTACGTCCATCACGAAGGGGAAGACGCCCAAGGCGAGCATAACTACGCCATCAACTCGGAGCAAGGCAAAACCTCCGAAAACACCTGGACAAAGGAACCAGTACAAGGATAATTCCTACTGCGAGTTCCACGAAACCAGAGGTCACTCCACCGCGAACTGCAAGGTTCTCGGCGCCAGGCTCGCCGCAAAGCTCCTCGCTGGCGAACTATCAAAGGTCAAAGGTATAAAGGACCTGCTCCTGGAGTCCGACCGCCCAAAAACCAACAAGACTGTCCCCGAGGACCGCGCGCCTGAAAGTCAATCGGGTGAGAAGCGCGGAAGGAGACAGGACGACCAAGGAAACAACAAGACTCGGTCTCGTCAATCAAAGCCTACGGGGGAAAAGCCGAGACGAGTTCCAACTGGCTTCCGGATAGCGATATTCCCAACCACACGATCGTTTTCGAGGAACAAGAAACTGTCGAAATCGACAAACCTCATTACGATCCTCTAGTCATCGACCTGGTGATCCAGGATCTCGAAGTTGGCCGCATCCTTGTCGATACAGGAAGTACGGTCAACGTCATCTTCCGAGACACCCTCTACAGGATGAAGATCCCACTTGGGGAAGTCGTCCCTGAGCCAAAACCTTTGACTGGGTTTTCGGGCGTCACCTCCATGACCCTCGGGAGCATTAAGCTCCTAGTCATGGCTAAGGAAGTCACAAAGATCGTCGAGTTTGCAGTAGTCGACAACCCGGCCATCTACAATGCCATCATGGAACCCCTTGGGTCAACTCCATGAAGGCAGTACCGTCCACATATCACCTCGGCATCAAATTTCTGACTCCAACTGGAACCGCAGTAATCTGGGGTAGTCAGAAACAGTCGAGACTCTGCTACCTAGCCGAGTTCAAACTGCGAAAAGATCGGAACGCCCCTGCGGCCAACCCGAAACGAGCAAAGGAATCACACAACATTCCTGAAAACTCGAAAAAAGATGATCCAGAATCATCCGAACAAGCAACGATTCAAGACAGCGACGAAGTCTCTGAGTCCATCGCCGTAAAAGCAGACAACTCGACCCCCGCGCAAACCACTGATCCAACTAGTACGATCGGAACGGAGACACACGGGAAGTAAAAAAGTCTGCAGCAACAATCAGAACTACGAGATGGCTTGATCCTCGAAAGAGGTACGTAGGCAGCTCGTCGAAACCCGGCGAGTTCAGCTATCCCCCTCACCAAAAAGGGGGGGGGGGTACGTATACTCCTATACTCCCACAAAAACGCAAAATATCCGCACATGTATTCGAAATTTTTGAAACTTTTCAATACAACTCTTTTTATCGAACTTTCAAAGCATGCTTAACACAGTAACGCATCAAAACTTTGGAAAAACGAAAATCATATCTTCAGGGAAACGCGAGACGTCGCAATTTCCCAAAGGTATCGAAATCGCATCATCCATCAAAACAGTCCACCTGCGACTTAAAAAACAAACGCCCGTCGATTGGCCCCGACGGACGAACACAGAAACGTTTCACTAATACCAAACCATAGTCAGACCTTTTCAAGGTCCTCTTACATCCGACAAGGATATCATAGCGCGCTATACAAGAAGTACAAAATTTTGGTTAGCTCTTCCAAGCGGAAGTAGCTCGACTTGCACCTAAACAAATCATATAAGCTGATAACAATTCGCGGATTTTAAAACAGTGCGAGTCAGGACGAAATCGCTAACAGGCAAAACAAAAGCCGATCAGTCATCGCATAGCCTTAAAGCTGAGAGTAAGCCTGGGTCTTGCCCTAAACCCAGTCTTGCTGGATCTTGAAATCTCACAGACATAGTATTGACACCGGATACGAGATCCAAAAACATGTCTCTCATCGCTAACACCTAAAACACACGCTACAAAGTAGTAAACGGACCTAGCGACAAAATAAGAGTTAGAATACAAAGTGACTACTCGGATTCTACCCTCTACACTTGACGAAAGTGTAAATTAAAACACAAGGCAAATTTCTGCAAAATCCACATGATATATATTCAAGCCGCAGAAACGGCAGGGATTCAAAGCCACCAACGGCCAGTCCCGAAATATACAAAGGTTACACGACCTCCTACGGTCGCAGCATATACAAATAAACAGGCCTCACACGGCCACAAAAACAGCTATCAAGATAAAGGGATATACTCCCGACGACAATCCTCAGTAATCAAGGTCGAGGTAATCGGACGTGAAGATCCCGAACGATGTAACAGGCTGGTCAACTTCTTCATTCACGCCTTCCGCGTTTCCGCCTGCTTCGGCCTCCACCGTGTCCTCTGAAACCTCGATGGGGTCCCAAAGCTTCCTGACCCTTCCCTCGATCTGAGAAACTAAGGATTCAGCATGAGCGCATTCGCTCATAAAACCTTCCATTTCAGCAATCTCGGAGGGGAAGGAAAAACCCGGTTTCTGTGACTTGTGAAGGTTAGCAACCAATCCCCGGCACTCGCGGAAATCACCCACAAACTCTTGAGCTTCCTTCAAGCTCTCAAACTCGGTGGCGAACGATTCAGCCCTCCGCGCCATCTCGGCAGCGATCGCTCTCCTCCCTCTCCTTTCCGCACGAACAAGGGCCCGAGAATGAAGTTCGGCCTGCTTCTGACTTTGTTCCTTAGCCTCTTTCCGGAAACGGAAGAGTTCGCGTTCGGCTTCCTCGGCTTTGAAGCAAGAGATCCTCGATCTTCGAAAGCTTTCATCAAGTGCCGTTCCGAACACCCTCATCCCCTGTATAAACTTAGGATCAGAAAAATATATATCCAACAATGGTAATATATATGATCAAAGTTCAAAGGATAAACCTTGTTGATTCGTTGAGTACCCTCGGCAAAAGCTCTCTTCTTCATGTCATCCTCGAGCGACTCATCAGTAGTAAACGCTGGAGGGAGACCATCGAAAAAATTGCTTGGCAGGGGAAACTCGCTGGTTCCACCCTCTTCTTCCGGAGCAAAGCCAGAGTCTCCTCCTAATGGGGAACGATCTTCCGAGGCCGTCTCACATTCGACCTCTTTGCCTTTCCGAGACCTATGTCTCCGCCTCCGAACAGGCAAGACAGCAGTCGGCTCGACGTCGCACGGAACGTCGGAAGGCTGAGAGGTGACTCCGGATCGATGGAGTTCCAACGCATTTCGAATCCGCTCGACGGAAAAAGTACTCCAGAAGAATGGCCTTTCCCGGAGAAGGTCTCGTTTGACGAAAATATCGGCATGAGTGTGCGCGATAATCTAGTTAACTGCACGATAAACAAAAGCTTTATCTTCATGCACGTTCAAAGTACGAAAACAAAAAAAAAAAAGAGAAGAGAATTAGTCGTGTTACCGCGATCGAAGTTCCACTCCTGAGGGAATAAGTGAAGGCAGCTTTCCTCCGCGGATTCCCCATCTATTCGTACGAAGAAGAAGCGATCAAACCATGACTTGGGGTTCGAAGTAGTCCCCTGGATTATGGCCATGTTCTTCCGCGGGATCACGGAATACAAACCTTCAATCGACGTTGGCTTGGTATACCAAAGTCCCTCGAAATCACTAGGAGTAAGGTCCATACCTAACTCGTAACTCGAAACTAGCACGCCGAGCCAACTCTCCAAAGACGGGACAGTGAGCTGGCTGATTGAAAGTCTGAAAGAATGAAGCGCGCGGACAATGGTACCAGGGATCGGGAACCACATGCGGCTGTACGAAAGAAAAGCTTCATAGCAAGTAAAGAAGCCCTGCGGAGGATCCCTTGCGCTCTCGCCAGCGGTCGGAATCCGGAACGTGACCCCACTCGGAACTTGGTAAAATTTTCGAAGAGTTGTGAGGTACTCGGGAGAGACCATGCTTGGTGAGAAAGGCGCGCCTGGCGCCCTCTGAGGTCTCCTTGGAATGGGGATGTCCCGCGGAGGCGGACACGAGCCACATACAGCTTTGTAGTATGCCTCCCTCGTATCCTCGTCAACTTCTTCTTCGTGTTTCGCCGCAACCACTTCATCGACGGGAGAATCGCCCGAAGATGAGTGAGAAGAAGAATTCCTTTTAGAGGATCTTGATCTTGAAGACATTTTTTCTTGAGAGAGAAACTTTAGAAGGTAAAATCCTTGTGATGAAGTAAGAATGACTGAAAATTCTTACTCCATCTTTATAAGGAAAGAAAAGTTACTATTTACTCCAACTTTCGGCAAACGATTGCATCTCTAAACCTTCCTATCCAGCTATACTGCAAGCTAGGACCTGTTACCAAAAACCACGGTCCTAGCTAGCTGCGGGGATAACTGTTGGGGTTAAAATCGGTCAAAGACGCAATCAATAACCGAAGGTCTTTGGAAACAATCAAGCGTCGAATAAAACTAAGGAAAAAACTAGTTATTCGATGAAAATGATGGAAGGGATGATCGCATCGTGGCACCGGACACCAGCAGGAGCGGCCACGGCCTAGCCCCGGGCGCCGGCTCGCCCGCGCTGGCACCGGGCACCGGGCGCCGGCTCACCCGTGCTGGTGCCTGGGGCCGGCTCGCCCGTGCTGGAACCGGGCGCCGGCTCGTCTGTGCTGGCACCGGGCGCCGGATGCTGGCTCGTCCGTGCTAGCGCCAGGCGCCGGGCACCGGGCGCCGGCTCGCCCGTGCTGGCACCGGGCGCCGGGCGCCGGCTCGCCCGTGCTGGCACCGGGCGCCGGGCGCCGGCTCGCCCGTGCTGGCACCGGGCACCGGGCTCCGGCTCGCCCGTTCTGGCACCGGGCACCAGGCGCAGGCTCGCCCGTGCTGGCGCCGGGTGCCGGGTGCCAGCTCGCCCGTGCTGGTCACGGGCGCCGGACGCCAGCTCCCTCGTGCTGGTCACGGGCGCGGGCGCCAGCTCCCTCGTGCTGGTCACGGGCGCCGGGCGCCAGCTCGCTCGTGCTAGTCACAGGTGCCGGGCGCCAGCACCCATGTCCAAATCCCAGGCGCCGGGAGCCAGCAGCCATGTCCAAATCCTTGGCGCCCTAGTACGGACCACTCGACAAGTGCGATCTTCTTCCCGCAAAACCGTCTCAACAAACTAGTCCAACTATGCACTTTGTATCCTTGCTCGAAGACTCACCGTTCAACTCCTTGGAGACAAGAAACCCAAGAACCCCGTTTCGTCTTGGTCGAAATAAATTGGGAAAACTTCGGGAGACCGCCAAAGGTTCACGAATGGATCTCGATTCATCGTATAAAACGATCACGGTTATTCTAAAAACACCAGTCATCTAGACTATACGGTGAATTGAGATTCCTTCGGCAAAACAAGTATCATGACAGGGTGGTTTCTCCGAAAAATCGTAAAACGTCCGCGATCGAAACAACGGCCCCACAAGGCCCGAACGCGACCGAATCGGCCCACTTGCGATTTTCCAGGAAACCAAGTCGAGATGGACATGATGCCCCATGTTTATCTTAACATAAGATAAATGTTAAGTTTCCCGAAGATAAATGTGAAGTTTCTTGAAGATAAATGTAAAGTTTCCCGATAAACATGAAGACCGGCGGAAATGGAAAGAAGCCCGATTCACGATAGATTCCGCCCAAAGGAAGAATAGACCGTCTTAAAGAGGAGTATATAAGGAGAGCTTGGGGCGAGGAGCAAAAGGAGAACTTTTTCAGAACAACATAGCACTGAGAGCAACTTAGGCACTTTTTTCCGTTTTCACTAGCAAGCTGCGACTCAACTAAGTTAGAACTTAGGTTGCTAGACTAGCGAAATTGCCGACAGCTCTTGTAGCCAAGGCTCTTACCTGTTGTTCACGCTCAAACGCGGATTCGGAAATAAGATCTTTTGCTCTATCTTTTTTCTTACGATTTACATTCCGTTTTCTTTATCTCTTTGTCGTACTTATTGTGTCGTGTGTGGCCCAGCAGATAACCGGGACCTTCGGGGAAGGCTAGGTTCACTTGGATTTCCTCCAAATCAACTAAATTTGACAGTGCGAATTTCGGTTCCCACAATGAGATCAACCTAAAGACGAGCGATTGGCTAAATCCAGATTATAAAAAAAAAATCTCGACAAAAGAAATACCTGGAGATATTGGCAAGCTTTGCAGTGATGATACAACGATGGAGGAGAGGAATATTTAAAGAAGAATAGTATCTTTTCGGGGAAGCCGTAGACCTCGAAATCCCGGATTCTATGGACAGATCGAATCTCAGAATTCAAGTTCAAAAAGAGAATCCGGCTCTTTGAGAAGTCAGTAAAATCGACTGACATTATCAGGGGAGCAAAACAGGAAAGAAAATCTGGCCAGTTGATCGCACCAGAATCAGACCTAAATGGCCTCAGATTCCGCCGTGTTCGGATTTTATTGTTGGCCCAACTCGAGCCAAAAATCCCGTGTTTCGTCGAACTCCATTAGTTGAGGTCATACGTCAAGACTCAAGCTCAGTTTGGCCGGCTTCCCTCAGATCTAAAGCTCGACCACGTCCGTTAGGTAACCCTTTTCAAAAAGAAGAAAGAAGTCTTTGTTCCAGCTCCTAAACGTGACTCCGGCCTAAGCATGAATTAGAAGGGTGTCTAGAGTGGCGCCTAACTTAAAAGAAATCTGCTATAACCAAGCTATGACAAGATATTCACTTTATCCCTTGATCTCGGTAACAAAATCAAGAAATAAGGGGCAAACTGTTGGGGAAAAATATCTAGGTACAAGATTTCTCCAGCTTCCGGACAAGGTACCTACTTCCGACCCCTGCATCGAATGAACCTGCTTCCGGTACCTACCTCCAAGACCGACCCTGAAGCAAAATAGAAGTTTTCCGCCTACAGAGATTCTTCCATATTTAAGAATATGGAAGAGTACCATCTACTTCAACCTACATCTACACCTATTAAAGAGACGCCAAAACCCTAGAAAAGGGAATCGACACTTCGAGACTAGGGGATTAGGGTTTAGGCGGCTAGAATTAGGGTTTTCACACCAAAAACATTGTAGTCCCTGCTCGATTAATCAATAACATCTCTTTAGTCTCGATTTCCTGCTTTTTCATACAAATCTTCTAATGTTCCGTAGTACTAAAACGATCCTACAAAAAAATACCATAACAAACATTACACCGTCGTGTAATACTCAGCCATAGGCCATGACCCCGTTCCTCTGAGTCTTCCGGATCCAGCCAATAAGGGGTCTCCTTGAACCCACCGGTTACGAGGTCTGAAGAAACACTAACTCACCCACAATATGCCTAGCAATGGGCGGTTACGCACATGCTCTCGGCCGATATATAACTAATACTAAACCCGGTAATATAACCAAGGTTCCAAGCAATAATCACAATCAACACAATCAACAACATTCTAGAATCTAGCATAAAGACTAATTCCAGAATATCTATCTAACAGCAACCTAGCGATATAATCTAAGCATTCAACGTTTTCTAGCTAACCAATCAACCTAACAATTAGCATGATACTACGATTCTCAAGCAATAACTAAGCATGCTACTAAATCAATCAGCCTAACCATTACTATAAACTAATCAAACCGTTACTTAGTTTAGACCTGGCCTCCTGCCATGATCCAACTTCAAAGTAACTGGAACCTGCATGAAAACAGCTTAGGAAACAATTGATTATAACTTACAGTTTTTGGTTGACCGTGGCCTTGACGCCGTGTCCGTCTTCTATGATCGTAACCCTTTTCTTGACCTTCACAAGTAGACCCACGTCTGGAATGATCTTCACTTGAGCCGAACCTTCTTCAGATGTCGACTCAAATCGGGCAGAGTAACTGTTCTCGGAAACTCTCAAAAACTGCCGAAAAAGGCTCGAAAATGATCAAAACTCTAACTTTCTTTCTTTGATTTCTCTCTCAATTTTTAAAGTAGGTCTGAAGTGTTCTGAATGTGATGAAATGGACTGGGGTCGTGGGCTATTTATAGGAAGCATCAACTAATCAGAAACAGGCCGTGTGGCAGCCCGTGTGTCGCTTCGCATGGCTCCGGACGCATGCGCGGCGGTACCTCGTGCTCTACATGTCTGGCTGCATGACCAGGATGGCATGCATGAAGACACCACGTCCTCCACATATCTGAAGGCATGGCCTGGTTGCATGCAAATTGACACCACATCGGCCACATGTCGATCAGCATGCTTCGATCGCAGGTTGAGTGACACCTCGTACTTCTTTGTGTCACTCCGCATGCGGAGATCTCCTGAGCTTCAAAACCTCGCTACCATGCCAGGCAGTTGACACCACGTCCTTATCTCATAGATCAAGCCACCTCGAGCATCTCTGTCCATTCGACTGACCTTTCCGGTGAATTTTCGACCCGCGATCAATCCCGGATATTTTTTTATGCCCGTTCTGATGCGCTGAATATTTTTAATAAACTCCAAAATAATTCTGACCTTGATGGAAAATATTTCCCGAGCCTCCGGCTTCCTAGAAAAATCCCAAAATACCGAAATCAGGGTTTTTCTTCGATTTCGGGGTTTCCCGTCGTGCTTCGATTCCTGTCCTGCTTAAATTCCTGTCCTACTTAAATTCCCGTCCTGTGTCTGGCTTCCAAAATCATATTTTAATGATACAAAAGTTTTCCGAGAAAACTTCGCGGTGAAGAAACGTCGGGTTTCAAAAACGTCGTGCTTCCAAAATTTTTATTCTTCCAAAACATCCTGATCAATCTAACACCTTTTCTAACAGGGTCGAGCAGCTTAAGGTTACTTCATGATCAATTCTTCGACCACTCTATGAATAATTTTTTAAAGGGTTCCTACATTCTCCCCCTCTTAACAGAATTTGTCTTTAAATTCTAAGGTTCTGAGGGGCCTCCTTCTTCCATCACGACATCCTCTCGGAAAAACTCCGGGTGGTTGGCCTTAAATCTCTCTTCATCCTCCTAAGTGACATGAATCCTGTTTTGTCTTCCCCAGAATACTTGTACTTGAGCAATCTCACGATTCTTCAGTTTCCGAACACGCCTTTCTCCGAGTCGGATTGGTCCTTCTATTTATGTAAGGTTCGTCCTTAGCTCCTTAATTCTCTTGGGCTCAACAGCACTTGGATACGTATATGTTTCCAAAGCATGGAAACATGGAATACTGGGTGTAGATGCATATCCTCAGGCAGATCCAATCGATAAGTTACCTCCCAAACCTTTCCAATGATCTTGTACAGACCAATGAATCTGACTGCGAGTTTCCCAACCCTGCCACTTCTGTTTTTCCCTTTCTGTGCTGTAACATTCAAGTAGACCTATCTCAAAAGTTACCTCTCTTCTCAACTGGTCGGCGTACTTATTCTGACGGTCCTGAGCCTTCTTCATGTTGGTCTGGATCGTCTCCAGCTTAATCATTGTCTCTTGTGCAATAGGGGATCCAAACATTCTTCTTTCTCCCACTTCCGTCCAACACAAAGGTGCCTTGCACGGCCTTCCATACAACGCTTCATAGCTGAAAGCGGGACGGGTTCAAAGCGGGACTTGCCGAAAGCGGGATGGGTTAAACCGCAGGATTTTGAAGACCCGCAATCCTAAGTCTCCATTTCTGCTTTCAACAGTGAGAGAGAGAGAGAGAGAGAGAGAGAGAGAGAGAGAGAAGGGGATTAGACATTATGGAGCTTTGTTGATGGTGGTTTCAGGGTCGATGATGTTTCCGGTTTTCAGGGTCGATGATGTTTCCGGTCTCCCAAGCGCTTCTGGTCTGCACCGGTGGAGCTTCTTCAAGCCATCATAAATGATAATAAAAACATTTGTTTTGTATAAGCTTAATATATTGATCTTGTAAGAGTAAGCTCGATCATGTTCAAGTTGAAACTCAATTCTTGTCTATGTTTGTTTGTGCATGTAGAAACAAACAATGTAATATTTGATGTCCCGCGGGATGGCCCGCGAAGGCCTGCATATTTCGCGGTACGGGATTGGGCAGCTAGTTTGAGGACCTCATCCCGCGCGGGACAGGCCCGCTGTGTACCGCGAGAAGCCGAACCCGCAGCGGTTCGGGATGGGACGGGACGGGAGAGCCCAATTGCCATCCCAAATGACTGTTGTTATACGAGAACTCGACCAACGGTAGATGCTTCTCCCAATTTCTTGCCAAATCTAAAAAACACATCCGAAGCATGTCCTCGATAGTCCGAATGGTTCTCCTCCGTTTGGCAATCTGTTTCTGGGTGGAACGCCGTGGTTCTGAACAGTTTAGTTCTCAAGGCTTCTTGTAGTCTTTCCCAAAATGCTGCTGTGAACCTAGGGTCACGATCTGAGACGATGTCTGAAGGTACACCATGTAACTTCACGATCTGGTCGACGCACAACTCGGCCAATACTTCAACTTTATTCGTGTCTCTCATAGGCAATAAGTGTGTGACCTTTGTCAACCTATCCACAATCACCCAGATTGAGGTGTTCGATCTACCTGGAGCAGTGGGTAATCCAGTGATGAAATCCATGGAAATAGAGTCCCATTTCTATTGAGGTATCGGAAGATTCTGCAACAATCCTCCCGGAAGTTGATGCTCGAATTTAACTTGTTGACATGTTGCACACTGTGCAACCCATTGCGCTACTGATCTCTTCATGCCCGGCGAATGATACTATCTTCTCATTTCTCGGTACATCTTTGAACTTCCAGGATGAATACTAAGTAAGGAATGGTGTGCAACCCTTAGTATCTCATCTCTCAGCCCTTGTCCATTAGGAACAGTTATCCTTCCATTGATAAGAAAAGTTCCATCTTCCGCCAAGTAGTATCCAGCACTATTTGGTCCGGCTTGCCCTATGAGTTCCTCAGCAATCTTCTGTAGTTTCTCGTCTTTAAGTTGCTCCTCTCGAATCTTCTGAATCAAGCTGGCCTGATTCACTGCTTGTACAAGCAAGAGCAGTCGAGGCAATGGTGGACCGATGAGCTAAAAAGCTCCGTGGATGTGGCAAAGGTAAGATCTAGAAATTCTTGCATAGATCTAGATAGAATGGTTTAGGGGAATGGAACCTCAGAATCGTATGACTTGGTTTGGGTTTAGGATCGACCTTTAAGCTAGTTGGTAGTTGAGAGAACTAACCAAGGGCTGGGGTGATTCAACCAGACAAGTGTTAGATTGGTTTTAAACCAATGGTTAGTTAGAGAATATTCTGCTGCGTATATGTTGAAAGGATCTAAGCTATGAATGACTATGGAAGTCTTTAGCTAAGGTCTAAGGTAGCCCTCGCCTAAAGGCGATATTATAGATAAAGGGCGAAAAATTAAGAGGTTCGGCCCAGAAGAGGACCGAGCGACGTGACGCATCGACCGCGGCCTAGTCGGCTGGATCGGGGTGTTACAAGTTGGTATCAGAGCATGCTTGATCCTGTTCAGGACAGTGCTCGGAGACGTTAAGTTCCCAACCGGAACTATTTCTGAAAACTATGACGACTAAGAAAACTTAGTTGGGGTGAGCCAAGAGAGAGTTGAGGTAAGGGGTATCATGCTTGTGAACGAGGAAGCTCCAAGATGAGCCAGCTTAGCCAAGATGAACTTCCAAAGGCAATATCCTAAAAACAGAAGGATTGGTCGATTTAGTTATTTAGAAGTAATAGAAGGATTGGAGGGATGGAAGCGATGTAAAGACTTATTATGGATGACTTGGAAAAGGGAAGTGGCATGGACCAGAGAGTGGCTTAGGTTGAAACAAACGTGCCTCACTCTACTGAAGACAAGTGTTATTCCTTGGTGGCCGTTCATAATAGGTAAAGCATATGCGATGTTAAAACTGGTTTAAGGGAGTAAAAACAGAATGGTTGGTCGATCTAGTTATTTAGAAGTAATAGAAGGATTGGAGGGATGGACGCGATGTAAAGACTTATTATGGATGATGATAGGTCATGGATTTTACCCACTTTTGACCATGATCTACATATGTTTTCAGAATCAATTATATGCTTTTGGAGTCTTTTATGAGCTTTTACATGTTCAGGTACTCATGGACATAAGATGGCCATTTTGGAGCATTTTGGATCTCATGTGAGAGCCTTGCTAAAACAAGAATCGGTCGATGCTTGAAGAAGCATATCGACCAACGATTACCAATAAAAATCGATCGATGTACACCCATTGCCTCTTAAGCTATAACAGAGGGTTTTGTAATATTTTAAAAGAGATACTTGCTTAGAGACCTTTTAGAACTAGTTTGGAGAGAAGAAACTTAGCTACCTTGAGGGAGGTGCTTCAGAGAGAGATCTGAACTTCATAACAGAGAAGATCTTAAACTCCCTTATTTTCATTACTTGTTTTATTTTCTCATGCTATTGATTTAAGTATTATTCAGACCATCATGACTTTATCTCTTATGAATATGTCTGAGTAATCTCTTTACTAGATTTATGTTTCTCATCATGTTGATTAATGTACTGCTAATGAACTGTTGTTAGGGTGTTTAAAATATGGTTCTTCATCTATGTGGGAACCGAAATTCACACTTTCAATTTCCGATAAACAATTTGTGGAGGAAAACCGAGTTACCCGATCTTCCTTGAAAGTCCAGGATATCTGCTGGGCCACACACGATAAATCAATGGAGATTAAAGTTGCAAAAATAAAAATCGTAAGAATAGAGCGAAAGAGATCTTATTTCTGAATTCTCGTTTGAGCGTGTACAACAAGCAAAGAAATCGGCTACAAGAGCTGTCGAAAAGTCCGCTAGTCCGGCCGCCTAAGTCTATCCTAGTTGAGTCGCAGCTCGCTGGTGAAAACAGAAAAGAATGCTAAATCGCTCTAAGTGCTAAGTGCTCTGGAAGTTTTGTGATGATTTGCTCCTCGCCCAAAGCTCTCCTTATATACTCCTCTTAAGACGGTCTATCTTCTTTCGGGCTGAATCGGGCTTTTTCCATTTTCGTCCATCTTCGTGTTTATCGGGAAACTTGACATTTATCTTCGGAAAACTTGACATTTATCATCTGGAAAACTTGACATTTATCTTCTGGAAACTTGACATTTATCTCTTATGTGAGGATAAGGATAAACCGTCATAGTTATCCTTCATTTTCGGAAAATTGTAAGTGGGCCGTTTTGGCCATGTCGGGCCACTTAGACGTTTTTACGGTTTTTCGAAAAAATAGTCTTTGAAGCTTTCGGCATTTCCGAAGGAACCCCAATTCCTCGTATAGTCGAGATGTTTGGTGTTTTAGAATAACCGTGATCGTACCAAACTCACGAGGATTGATCCAAACAAGCCAAGATGGGATCAGACCGAGCATGATGGGACCGAGACCGGGACGAGGACCGTCAACCGGCGCCAGGGGGCTTGCCGCCGGCGCCAGGCCAGCTCGCGTAACGCTTGCCGCCGGCGCCAGGCCGGCGCCAGGCGGCTCGCGTGACGCGTGCCGCCGGTGCCAGGCCGGCTTGCCGCCGGCACCAAGCCGGCTCGCGTGACTCTAGCCGCCGGCGCCAGGGGTTCTCTGCTGCCCGTGGGTTTTTCCGTTTCCTGATCTTTCCCCCGTTAGTCATTCGTGCGGGAAATCTTTGAGTTTGGATGGATCTTTAGCCGTAGATTTTGAGATAACCGTTTTTGACTCCAACAAGATCTTCCGAGATTCCTCGAGTATCGGGATCGAGATGGACTTGGATTCGTAGACTTTCCGTCTTCAAGGGTTTGAGTAATGAGGCTTCAAACTTAGATTTTTAAAATATGAACTTTTAAACAATCGAGAAGGCTTTGCGGAAGAATCGTTGGAACTCTCGGACAATCCGGACATGGGTTTAAGGAACCAAGATGCTGCCGTTGCCCGAGATCACGAGACGATTGCACTGATGGGCGCCAGGACCCTTGCCGCCGGTGCCAGACAGGAGACGACAGGCCTGCCGCCGGCGCCAGATGGGAGAGGACGAGCCTGCCGCCGACGCCAGGCGCCCTGCCGCCGACGCCAAGGGCCCTGCCGCCGGCGTGGGTGGCATGCCGCCGGCGCCAGGCGCGGCGTAGGCGACCTGCCACCGGCGCCGGGCGTCCTGACGCCGGCGCCATGGTCCGTTCATGCCTTCCCGTGAGTTCATCGAGTGACGACCCGTTTCTTTGTTTTCATCGTCACTTAGTTTTCTTTAGAGGACTTTCGGACGACGATTTCGTCGTTGACCGATTTTGACCCCAACAGTTAGCCCCCCAGCTAGCTAGGAACCGTAATGTCTTTCGGGTCCTGGCTTGCGGTATAGCCGTATGGGAAGGTGTAGAGACGTAATCGTTTGCCGAAAGTCTGGGTAAATAGCGATTTTACCTCCTTTATAAGGAGAGAGTAAGAAATCTCATTCATTCTTACTTCATCATAAAAAATTCATCTCTCTCAAGAATCCTTTCTCTCTCTTTAAGAACAATGTCTTCAAGATCCTCCAAGAGAAATTCTTCTTCCCATTCATCCTCGGATGACTCTCCTGCCCATTAGACGGTGAAGCAAGAGGAGTTAGTCGAGGAGGAAGCGAAGAATGCGTATTACCGAGCCCTTGTGGGTTCGCCCCCATCACTGCCAGATGTCCCTGTTCCGAAGAGACCTTTGAGGCAGCCTGGTGCTCCTTTTACGCCGAGCTTGGTTTCTCGTAAATATCTCAAGATTCTTCGAGATTCTTACCAGATTCCTGATGGAGTTAAATTCCGAATTCCTGTCGGCAATGAGAGTGCGAGGAATCCTCCGGAAGGTTTCTTTACATGTTACGAGGCCTTTCTTACGTATTGCCGCATGTGGTTCCCGATCCCCGGTACCATTGTTCGTGCGCTTCGTCACTTCGAACTTTTGATCAGCCAGCTCAGCGTTCCTGCTTTAGAGAGTTGGCTTGGCGTACTAATTGCAAGTTATGAGCTCGGGATCGATCTCAGTCTTGGTGATTTCGAAGGTCTTTGGAGCACTCGCCCAACGGGGAGCGACGGTTACTACTCCATGGTGACAAAGAAGGATATGGCCATAATTCAGGGGACTACTTCGAACCCTATGTCGTGGCAGGAGCGTATCTTCTATGTCCGAATAGATGGTGAGTCTGTCGAGGAGAGCTGCCTCCATCTATTTCCGCACGCATGGAACTTCAACCGAGGTAATATGATGAAAACTCGTTGTCTATTCTATCCTTCCGGAAGTGTGAGTTTTTAGTGAAAAAGTTTCTCTTTGTAGAGAACGGGGCTGTTGCGCATTTGCATGGTGATCTTTTTGTCAAGAGGGATCTCCTTCGTCAAATGCCGTTTTTCTGGAAGTCCTTCACTCTTGAACGGATTCGAGACGCAGTAAAGCTTTACCGGTCCAGAGACCCTGTCCCGATATGCGATGCCGAAACGGTTATCGAAGCCCCGACTCGGAGGTGTAAACAGAGATCTCACAAGGGGAAAGAAATTGACGGTGGGGAAGGTTCGGAAGATCCTTCGCCGTTGGGGGAAAATCCTAGTTTTGTTTCAACAGAAAAAGGCGGAACCAGCGATTTTCCACTTCCCAACATTTTCTTTGACGGCCTTCCTCCGGAGTTTGTTACTGACGAGTCGCTGGAGGATGAGGAGAAGCAACGGGTTTTTGCTGAGGGTTCCCAGCGGGTCAACGAGGTTTTGCCCTTTGAACTTCTTAACCGTATTTTTGAATCTTCATATATGTAAGTTTGTTGATCTTGAATTTATGCAGGGACTAAGAGTGTTTAGCAATGCGCTTGACTCAAGTTTCCGCAAGTCTAGGATTGCTAACTTCAAGACCAAAGAAGCTGAGCGAGAGCTCTTCCGATTCCGACAAGAGGTAAAGGCGCAGAACGCAAAGCAAGCTGAGCTTCATGCTCGAGCTCTTGTTCGGGCGGAAAGGAGAGGAAGGAGGATGGTCGCGGCCGAGGTGGCGAGACGGGCGGAATCGTTTGCTGCTGAGTTTCAATGTTGTAAAGAGGCTCAGGAGTTTGTTTGCGATTTCCGCGAGTGCCGGGGCTCGGTCGTAAACCTTTACAAGTCACAGAACCCGGATTTCTCCTTTGATTCCGAGATTGCTGAGATGAAGGACTCCATGGCCGAGTGTGCTCATGCTGAGTCCTTGGTTCCTCCAGTCGAAGAAAGAGTCCGGAGACTATGGGAACCTATCGAGGTTTCCGAGGATACGGTGGAGGCCGGAGCCGATGAGAACGCCAAGGGTGGTGGGAACGCTCAAGGCGTGAACGAGGAAGTGGACCAGCCTGCAGGTTCATTCGGGATTTCCGCATCTGGATTTCTCGATGTTGACTTCCTTTTGTGAATCGTATGTTTTGGCCGTGTGTGGCCGTTTTTTAGGAGTTTTATTCTGCGACCGTTGGACGTTGTATTCTTATGTTTTGGGACTGGCCGTTGGTGGCTTAGAATCCCGCCGTCTTTGCGGCTTTTATGAAAATGAAAATTCGCGAGATTTCGTCTTTTGTTTTGATTTATACTTTCGTCAAGTGTAGAGGAAAGAATGCGAGTAGTCACTTCGTATCCTAACTCTTTTTTTGTCGCTTGGTCCGTATGCTACTTTTTAGGGAGCGTTTTAGGTGTAAGTGATAAGAGACATGTTTTGGGATCTCGTATACGATACTATGTCTGTGAGATGTCAAGATCCAGCAAGACTGGGTTTAGGGCAAGACCTAGGCTTACTCTCAGCTTTAAGGCTGTGCGATGACTGATCGGCTTTCGTTTTGCCTGTTAGTGATTTCTTCCTGATTCTATTCGTTTAAAGTCCGCGACTAGTCGCCGGCTTATATGACTTGTGTTAAAAGAATCGAGCTATGATATCCTTGTCGGATGTAAGAGGATCTTGTAGGTCTGACTACGGGTTTGTATTGAGTGAAACGTTTCTGTGTGCGTCCGTCGGGGCCAATCGACGGGCGTAAGTTTTTTAAGTTGCAGGTGGACTGTTTTAGTGGATGATACGAGTTTTGTTATCTTTTCAGAAGTTGCAACGTCTCGCGTTTCTTTTGAAGATAAGATTTTCGTTTTTCCGAAGTGTTTATGCGTTAAGTGAGCATAAAACATAGAAAGAATTATTAAAAATTTCGAAAAGTTCGAGTACATGTGCGGATATTTCGCGTTTTTGTGGGAGTATAGGAGTATACATACCCAGTCCCCCCCCCCTTTTTAGTGAGGGGGATAGCTGAACTTGCCGCGTTCCGATGAGCTGCCTACGTACCTCTTTTGAGGATCAAGCCATCTCGTAGTTCTGATAGTTGCCGCAGACGTTTTTACTCCCCGTGTGTTGCCGTTCCGATCGTGCTGGTCGGATCGGTGGTTTGTGCGGGGGTCGAGCTGTCTGCTTTTACGGCGGTGGACTCAGAGGCTTTGTCGCTGTCTTGAATCGTTGCCTGTTTGGATGATTCTGGATCATCTTTTTTCGAGTCTTCAAGAATGTTGTGTGATTCCTTTGCTCATTTCGGGTTGGACGCTGGGGCATTCCGATCTTTTCGCAGTTTGAACTCGGCTAGGTAACAGAGTCTCGATTGTTTCTGACTACCCCAGATGACTGCGGTTACGGTGGGAGTCGGAAATTTGATGCCGAGGTGATATGTGGATGGTACTGCCTTCATGGAGTTGATCCAAGGGGTTCCCATGATGGCATTGTAGATGGCCGGGTTGTCGACTACTGCAAACTCGACAATCTTTGTGACTTCCTTCGCCATGACTGGGAACTTAATTCTCTCGAGGGTCATGGAAGTGACGCCCGAAAACCCAGTCAAAGGTTTTGGCTCAGGGACGACTTCCCCAAGTGGGATCTTCATCCTGTAGAGGGTGTCACGGAAGATAACGTTGACCGTACTTCCTGTATCAACGAGGATGCGGCCGACTTCAAGATCCTGGATTACCAGGTCGATAACCAAAGGATCGCAATGAGGTTTGTCGATTCCGACAGTTTCCTGTTCCTCGAAAACGATCGTGTGGTTAGGAATATCGCTATCCGGAAACCAGTTGGAACTCGTCTCGGCTTTTCGCCCGTAGGCTTTTACCGACGAGACCGAGTCTTGGTAGAACTGCGATCCTCCGATGATCATGTTTACCCTCTGGCGACTGCTGTGTTCCCTTGGTCGTCCTGTCTCCTTCCGCGTTTTTCTCCCGATTTATTTTCGGTCGTGCGGTCCTCGGAGACAGTTTTGTTGGTCTTTGGGTGGTCGGAGTCCAGGAGCAAGTCCTTTATACTCTTGACCTTTGATAGTTCTCCGGTGAGGAGCTTTGCGGCGAGCCGGGCGCCGAGAACCTTGCAGTTCGCAGTGGAGTGACCTCTGGTTTCGTGGAACTCGCAGTAGGAATTATCCTTGTACTGGTTCCTGGTCCAGGTGTTTCCGGAGGTTTAGCCTTGCTCCGAGTTGATGGCGTAGTTATGTTCGCCTTGGGCGTCTTCCCCTTCGTGATGGACGTTCTTGTCTTACGAGAGGGTTTCTTCTTTGAGGACGTTTTCTGTGGTCCGTGCTTCTGCGATAAAAGTTTCATCTCTTCCTCCATGATGATGAAGTCCGTTGCTTTGTGGAGAGTATCCTGGATTGTCCGCGGCTTTTCCAGTAATATCCACTTTCGAAACTTCGACTTATACCAGAGAGTCTTCCTCAGGGCGTCGATTGCGACACTATCGCTGATGCCTGTTACTCTGGCCATCACCAGTTTGAATCTTCGCATGAAGTCGCGGAGCGACTCGTCTTCCTTCCGAGCTAGACTCCATAGGTCCACGTCGGACGTTTCTCTGTCCATGAACATGGAGTATTGTTTGAGAAACGCCGCGGCCAATTGGCGGAAGCTTCCGATGGAGTTCCTTTTGAGCCGGGAGAGCCATTGTGGGAACCGAAATTCGCACCGTCAATTTCCGATAAAGATTTGTGGAGGAAAACCGAGTTAACCCGATCTTCCTTGAAGGTCCCGGATATCTGCTGGGCCGCACACGAAACAATCAATAGAAATATAAGTTGTGAAAATAGAAATCGTAAAAGTTGAGCGGAAAAAGATCTTATTTCTGAATTCGCGTTTGAGCGTGAACAACGGGTAAGAAATAAGCTACAAGAGCTGTCGAAAGGTCCGCTAGTCCGGCCGCCTAGATCTAACCTAGTTGAGTCGCAGCTCGCTAATGAAAACAGAAAAAGAAAGCTAAAACGCTCTAAGTGCTAAGTGCTCTGGAAGTTTTGTGATCTTGTTTGCTTCTTGCTCAAAGCTCTCCTTATATACTCCTCTTAAGACAGTCTATCTTCTCGCGGGCTGAATCGGGCTTTTTCCATTTTCGTCCATCTTCGTGTTTATCGGGAAACTTGACATTTATCTTCGGAAAACTTGACATTTATCTTCTGGAAACTTGAAATTTATCTCTTATGTGAGGATAAAGATAAACCGTCATAGTTATCCTTCCTTTTCGGAAAATCGTACGTGGGCCGTTTTGGCCACGTTGGGCCGTTTAGGCGTTTTTACGGTTTTTCGAAAGGACGGTCTTTGAAGGTTTCGGTGTTTCCGAAGGAACCTCAATTCCTCGTATAGTCGAGATAGTGGTGTTCCAGAATAACCATGATCGTACCAAACTTGCGTAGATTGATCCGAACAAGCTAAGATGGGATCGAACCGGGCACGATAGGACCGGGACCGGGACGAGGGCCACGGACCGACGCCAGCCCAACGGGAGTTTAATTCTTCCGAGGGTCATGGTAGTGACGCCCGAAAACCCCGTCAAAGGTTTTGGCTCAGGGACGACTTCCCCAAGTGGGATCTTAATCCTGTAGAGGGTATCGCGGAAGATGACGTTGACCATGCTTCCTGTATCGATGAGAATGCGGCCGACTTTGAAATCCTGGATCACCAGGTCGATGATCGCAGTGAGGTTTGTCGATTCCGACGGTCTCCTGTTCCTCGAAAGCGATCGTGTGGTTAGGAACATCGCTGTCTGGGAACCAGTTGGAACTTGTCTCGGCTTTTCGCCCGTAGGCTTTTATCGACGAGACAGAGTCTTGGTAGAACTGTGATCCTCCGATGATCATGTTTACCCTCTGGCGACTGCTGTTGTTCCCTTGGTCGTCCTGTCTTCTTCCGCGTTTTTCCTCCGAATTATTTTCGGTCGCGCGGTCCTCGGAGACAGTTTTGTTGGTCTTTGGGCGGTCGGAGTCCAGGAGCAAGTCCTTTATACTCTTGACCTTTGATAGTTCGCCGGTGAGGAGTTTTGCGGCGAGCTGGGCGCCGAGAACCTTGCAGTTCGCAGTGGAGTGACCTTTGGTTTCGTGGAACTCGCAGTAGGAGTTATCCTTGTACTGGTTCCTGGTCCAGGTGTTTCCGGAGGTTCTGCCGTGCTCCGAGTTGATGGCGTATTTATGCTCGCCTTGGGTGTCTTCCCCTTCGTGATGGACGTTTTTGTCGTTACGAGAGGTTTTTTTTTTCGAGGACGTTTTCTGTGGTTTGTTCTTCTGCGACAGAAACTTCATCTCTTCTTCCATGATGATGAAGTCCGTTGCCTTGTGGAGAGTATCCTGGATTGTCCGCGGCTTTTCCAGTAGTATCCACTTTCGGAACTTCGACTTGTACCAGAGAGTTTTCCTCAGGGCGTCGATTGCGACATTGTCGCTGATGCCCGTTACTCTGGCCATCACCAGTTTGAACCTTCGCATGAAGTCGCGGAGTGACTCGTCTTCCTTCTGAGCTAGACTCCATAGATCCACGTCGGACATTTCTCTGTCCATGAACATGGAGTATTGTTTGAGAAATGCCGAGGCCAGTTGGCGGAAGCTTCCGATGGAGTTCCTTTTGAGCCTGGAGAACCACTCGAGCGCAGCACCTTTGAGGTGCTCGACGAAGAGAAGACAATGACCTGCGTCTCGTTCGCGCTCCGGGAGTCTGCACCTACCCATTGCGATCTGGAAAGACTGCCGGTGCGACTTAGGATCCGTCGTACCGTCATAGACCGGGATTTTGATCTTCCCTGGGTCTGAGATGCGTGTTTCCGTGATCCAAGCGGTGAATGGCGTTTTCCGTGCTTCCTCGAGAAGTCTATCGATCTCGGGGGCGGAACTGGTCGCCTGATGGATTTGCGATTTCACCGCTTTCACTTCGGCCACGGTCTTTTTGAGAGATTCGCGGAGATCATGGATCTCGCTATTGCTGCCGGCGTTCCTCCGAGCTTGTCGGCGCTGGTCACGATAGATCAGAGTTTGATCTTCCGCGAGTTCTTCCTGCTCCATCCAGTAGAT
The DNA here is from genome assembly GCA_018703725.1 of Brassica juncea. NCBI lineage: Eukaryota > Viridiplantae > Streptophyta > Magnoliopsida > Brassicales > Brassicaceae > Brassica > Brassica juncea. Next base: position 28,674,602 of record CM031942.1, on the reverse strand, counting down.
TTCTTCTTCCTCTTCTGTCATGGGCCTATCGAAGGATACCGTCTGCCGAGCGGACTGGCTTCGGGTTCTCCTGGGGTGGATGTCAGCGTCTTCATCGGAAGGATCCGACTGGTCGCTGATATCTAGATTGATGCGCTCGACGTCGCTTTCCTTGTTTCCCGTCGCCGGGAGTGGAAGGCTCTGCGAGGTCGTTTGCTGTCCTTTCGGAGCCGTTTCCTCGGGAGTGGGCTCTTTCGGGGCATCTTTTTCTCGTGCTTCGGGAGATCCGAAGTCGAGTCTTCTGCCGTGGCGTGCCTTGGTGGATCCGCGCGGCAACTTGCTCCTCGCAGTTAAGGTGTCGACCTGTTTTGCGAGCGAGGTTATCAGCTTGTCCTGTTGGTCCGCCCGCGCCTGGGCGGAGGTAAACAGTTCCTTCATCTGCCTGAGCGCCTCAGTGTTTTCATCAGCAGTGACTGCGGACACATCTCCAGCTGGAGTCTTCTCAGCGTTGGCGTCGACGGGTGTTCCGTCTAGCGCTGGCTGATCTTTGGTGACGTCGGTAGACATGATCGAGCGTGTGCAGTTGCGAGATAGATAGATCCGTAACTCCCCCTCCTTCTAGCGCCAAACTGTGGGAACCGAAATTCGCACCGTCAATTTCCGATAAAGATTTGTGGAGGAAAACCGAGTTAACCCGATCTTCCTTGAAGGTCCCGGATATCTGCTGGGCCGCACACGAAACAATCAATAGAAATAAAAGTTGTGAAAATAGAAATCGTAAAAGTTGAGCGGAAAAAGATCTTATTTCTGAATTCGCGTTTGAGCGTGAACAACGGGTAAGAAATAAGCTACAAGAGCTGTCGAAAGGTCCGCTAGTCCGGCCGCCTAGATCTAACCTAGTTGAGTCGCAGCTCGCTAATGAAAACAGAAAAAGAAAGCTAAAACGCTCTAAGTGCTAAGTGCTCTGGAAGTTTTGTTATCTTGTTTTCTTCTTGCTCAAAGCTCTCCTTATATACTCCTCTTAAGACGGTGTATCTTCTCGCGGGCTGAATCGGGCTTTTTCCATTTTCGTCCATCTTCGTGTTTATCGGGAAACTTGACATTTATCTTCGGAAAACTTGACATTTATCTTCTGGAAACTTGACATTTATCTCTTATGTGAGGATAAAGATAAACCGTCATAGTTATCCTTCCTTTTCGGAAAATCGTACGTGGGCCGTTTTGGCCACGTTGGGCCGTTTAGGCGTTTTTACGGTTTTTCGAAAGGACGGTCTTTGAAGGTTTCGGTGTTTCCGAAGGAACCTCAATTCCTCGTATAGTCGAGATAGTGGTGTTCCAGAATAACCATGATCGTACCAAACTTGCGTAGATTGATCCGAACAAGCTAAGATGGGATCGAACCGGGCACGATAGGACCGGGACCGGGACGAGGGCCACGGACCGACGCCAGGCCGACCCCCGTGACAGGTGCCGCCGGCGCCAGGCCGGGGTGCCACCGGCGCCAGGCCGGCCCGCGTCCCGTGTGCCGCCGGTGCCAGGCCGGGGTGCCGCCGGCGCCAGGCCGGCCCGCGTGACGGGTGCCGCCGGCGCCAGGCCGGGGTGCCGCCGGCGCCAGGCCGGCCCGCGTGACGGGTGCCGCCGGCGCCAGGCCGGGTGCCGCCGGCACAAGGCCGGCCCGCGTCCCGGGTGCCGCCGGCGCCAGGCCGGGTGCCGCCGGCACAAGGCCGGCCCGCGTCCCGGGTTGCCGCCGGCGCCAGGCCGGGGTGCCGCCGGCGCCAGGCCGGGGTGCCGCCGGCGCCAGGCCGGCCCACGTGCCGCCGGCGCCAGGCCAGCCCGCGTGACGGGTGCCGCCGGCACCAGGCCGGCCCGCGTCCCGCGTGCCGCCGGCGCCAGGCCGGCCCGCATCCCGCGTGCCGCCGGCGCCAGGCCGGCCCGCGTGACGCGTGCCGCCGGTGCCAGGCCATCTTGCTGTCTGTGGGTTTTTCGTTGTTCGATCTTTCCCCCGTAAGTCGTTTGCGGGAAATCTTTTGAGTTTGTGAAGGTCTTTGGCCGTAGATTTCGAGATAATCGTTTCTAATCCAACGAGATTTCTCGAGTATCGGGATTAGAGATGGACTTGGATTCTAGATTTTCCGTCGTCGAGGATGCGAGCAATGTGGCTTCGAGCTTTAGATGTGTTAAAAGATGAATCTTTTAAACAATCGGGAAGGCTTTGCGGAAGAACCATTGTAGATCTCGGACGATCTGGACATGGGTTTTAAGGAACCAAGATGCTGCCATTGCCAGAGATTATGAGATGATTGCACGGATGGGCACCAGGACCCTTGCCGCTGGTGCCAGGCGGGAGCGGACGAGCCTTCCCGTGAGTTTTATCGAGCGACGATCCGTTTCTTGGCTTTGATCGTCGCTTGGCTTTTCTTTCGGGGATTTTCGGGTGACGATTTCGTCATTGACCGATTTTGACCCCAACAACCATTCGAGCGCAGCGCCTTTGAGGTGCTTGACGAAGAGAAGACAGTGACCTGCGTCTCGTTCACGCTCCGGGAGTTTGCATCTACCCATTGCGATCTGGAAAGACTGCAGGTGCGCCTTAGGATTCGTAGTACCGTCATAGACCGGGATTTTGATTTTCCCTGGGTCTGAGATGCGTGTTTCCGTGATCCAAGCGGTGAATGGCGTTTTCCGTGGTTCCTCGAGAAGTCTATCGATCTCGGGGGCGGAACTGGTCGCCTGGTGGATTTGCGATTTCACCGCGTTCACTTCGGCCACGGTCTTTTTGAGAGATTCGCGGAGATCATGGATCTCGCTATTGCTACCGGCGTTCCTCCGAGTTTGTCGGCGCTGGTTGCGATGGATCCGACCTTGATCCTCCGCGAGTTCTTCCTGCTCCATCCAGTAGAGTTCTTCCTCCTCTTCTGTCATGGGCCTCTCGAAGGATACCGTCTGCTGAGCGGACTGGCTTCGGGTCCTCCTAGGATGGATGTCAGCGTCTTCATCGGAAGGATCCGATTGGTCGCTGATATCCAGATTGATGCGCTCGACGTCGCTTTCCTTGTTTCCTGTAGCCGGGGGTGGAAGGTTCTGCGAGGTCGTTTGCTGTCCTTTTGGAGCCGCTTCCTCGGGAGTGGGCTCTTTCGAGGCATCTTTTTCTCGTTCTCCGGGAGATCGGAAGTCGAGTCTTCTGCCGCGCCGTGCCTTGGTGGATCCGCGCGGCAATTTGTTCCTCGCAGTTAAGGTGTCGACTTGTTTTGCGAGCGAGGTTATCAGCTTGTCCTGTTGTTCCACCCGTTCCTGGGCGGAGATAAACAGTTCCTTCATTTGTCTGAGCGCCTCAGTGTTAGCATCAGCAGTGACTGTGGACGTATCTCCGGTTGGAGTCTTCTCAACATTGGCGTCGACGGGTGTTCCGTCTAGCGTTGGCTGGTCTTTCGTGACGTCAGTAGACATGATCGAGCGTGTCCAGTTGCGAGATAGATAGATCCGTAACCCCCCCCCCCTCCTTCTAGTGCCAAACTGTGGGAACCGAAATTCACACCGTCAATTTCCGATAAACGATTTGTGGAGGAAAACCGAGTTAACCCTATCTTCCTTGAAGGTCCCGGATATCTGCTGGGCCACACACGATACAATCAATGGAGATTAAAGTTGTAAAAATAAAAATCGTAAGAATAGAGCGAAAGAGATCTTATTTCTGAATTCTCGTTTGCGCGTGTACAACAAGCAAAGAAATCGGCTACAAGAGCTGTCGAAAAGTCCACAAGTCCGGCCGCCTAAGTTTATCCTAGTTGAGTCGCAGCTCGCTAGTGAAAACAGAAAAGAATGCAAAATCGCTCTAAGTGCTAAGTGCTCTGGAAGTTTTGTGATGATTTGCTCCTCGCCCAAAGCTCTCCTTATATACTCCTATTAAGACAGCCTATCTTCTTTCGGGCTGAATCGGGTTTTTTCCATTTTCGTCCATCTTCGTGTTTATCGGGAAACTTGTCATTTATCTTCGGAAAACTTGACATTTATCATCTGGAAAACTTGACATTTATCTTCTGGAAACTTGACATTTATCTCTTATGTGAGGATAAGGATAAACCGTCATAGTTATCCTTCATTTTGAGAAAATCGTAAGTGGGCCGTTTTGGCCATGTTGGGCCACTTAGACATTTTTACGGTTTTTTGAAAGAATAGTCTTTGAAGCTCTCGGCATTTCCGAAGGAACCCCAATTCCTCGTATAGTCGAGATGTTTGGTGTTTTAGAATAACCGTGATCGTACCAAACTCACGAGGATTGATCCAAACAAGCCAAGATGGGATCAGACCGAGCATGATGGGACCGAGACCGGGACGAGAACCGTCGACCGGCGCCAGGGGGCTTGCCGCCGGCGCCAGGGGGCTTGCCGCCGGCGCCAGGCCAGCTCGCGTAACGCTTGCCGCCGGCGCCAGGCCAGCTCGCGTAACGCTTGCCGCCGGCGCCAGGCCGGCTCGCGTGACGCGTGCCGCCGGCGCCAGGCCGGCTCGCGTGACGCGTGCCGCCGGCGCCAGGCCGGCTCGCGTGACGCGTGCCGCCGGCGCCAGGCCGGCTCGCGTGACTCATGCCGCTGGCGCCAGGCCGGCTCGCGTGACGCGTGCCGCCGGCGCCAGGCCGGCTCGCGTGACGCTTGCCGCCATGGGACTTCCTCCCAGCCAGCATGACGAGAACAGAGTTCTTCATGATATTTGAGGCTCGCGTGACGCTTGCCGCCAGCGCCAGGGGTTCTCTGCTGCCCGTGGGTTTTTCCGTTGCCCGATCTTTCCCCCGTTAGTCGTTCGTGCGGGAAATCTTTGAGTTTGGAAGGATCTTTAGCCGTAGATTTTGAGATAACCGTTTTTGACTCCAACAAGTTCTTCCAAGATTTCTCGAGTATCGGGATCGAGATGGACTTGGATTCCTAGACTTTCCGTCTTCAAGGGTTTGAGTAATGAGGCTTCGAACTTAGATTTTTAAAATATGAACTTTTAAACAACGAGAAGGCTTTGCGGAAGAATCATTGTAACTCTCGGACAATCCGGACTTGGGTTTAAGGAACCAAGATGCTGCCGTTGCCCGAGATCACGAGACAATTGCACAGATGGGCGCCAGGACCCTTGCCGCCGGCGCCAGACGGGAGACGACAGGCCTGCCGCGGCGCCAGACGGGAGAGGACGAGCCTGCCGCCGGCGCCAGGTGCCCTGCCTCCGGCGCCAGGCGCGGCGTGGGCGACTGATGTCTTGCATATTTTCTCTATTTTAGCTTTCCATTTTGTGCATTTTATCCCTTCTAGATTAAGCATTAAGCATATTTAGGTTCATTTTGCATTCATAAGTCTTTATCAGGTCTTGGAAGTGCACTTTGGAGAATTTTAAGGTGTTTGGGGGTACTTTGTTACAAAAAGGAGGGGTGAAAGATGGGCATGGACGATGGCCATAAAGAAGTCTTTCTGTGCTAAGATTTGGTGGGAACATGGCATTTTGAGTTAGCTTTCGATTGGGAGTGGTTTCAAACCATTTGAAGCCATATTGGAGGAGTTATGACTGTTTGAGTGAAGGCATGTCAGTACACCCGGGTCAGCACGGTCGGCCTGACCAACCCGCACGGACGAGAGGATGAATGCCAGACGGTGCCGCACCCGGACAGACGTACGCGACCTCGATGACCCGCACGTACTGACCACGGGAACGGACAGCGTACGCGGCTTGGAGCACCCGACTGGACGCCACCCGCGTGAAGTCTTACCCGGACGTCCACACCCGAACAAGACGACCCGCACGGCCCGACAGTGGAGAACGCCCAGGATCAGGACGCGGCCAGGACGATCCGGGGACAAGCACCCGCACGTTCTGATTGTGTTGGAAGCCTAGAATGCACGCGGCCTTGCACACCCGTCCGTTCTCACCCGCGCATGGAGTCACCCGGGCAGGCACATGCGGCCTGAAGGACCCGCACGTCCTGATGGTGCTGACTCCAAGACACATGCGGTTCAGATCACCCGGACGTCCCACCTGGCCATTCCAGCCCGCGTACCAGCAGACACCCAACCTCCCTCACCCGGCTGCTTCTACCCGCACGGGTTGGACTGAAGAGACGAGCTCAGGACACGACCTCCCTCACCCGGCCTAGAAGACCCGCACGGCCTGATGGCCTGTTGGATGCCGTACGAACCCTCATACCCGGCCAGCCATACCCGGCCTGGTGGAAGGCTATCCGACCAGGGTATCCGAGCTTCTTCCTTTCGGAGCATTTTGATTGGCTTAGACCTTTAATCTTCTAAGGGCTTTTTAGTCATTTTTATTCTATGTGTTTAGGGCTTTTAAGCCCACTATAAATACTCTCATAAACTCAAGTTTGGAACTGATGTTATTTATGATCTAAGAACAAAAACCTTTGAGTAAAGCTTCATCTTTGATTTATTATCTCATCTCATCTTGTGTTCTTAATTGTTTATTTCATCTCCTTTCTTTCTCTATATGTTTAAGCTTGAATCTCTCATGGGTTTAGGAGTAAGCATGTGGATTATTGAGTAGATCCATCTAAGATCCATGGGTTAGGGTGATAGAGAGTGATTAAGTTAGATCCAAGGTGTTTAGTGTTAGATCTATCATTTCCTTGCATTGATTTGGTGTTTTTAAAGCTATATTTGAGTTGGCCTCTCAAACATAGAGCTATAGGCATTTCATGCCCGAAAGGTGTTCTATGAAATGCCTGAACCAACTCATCTATGCTTTTAGCTTGCTTTGCCTAAGAGATTAGTTGTCAAAGAAGCTAAGATTGCTAATAGACTCATTCTCCTTGTTTGCTTTGATCATTACAGCCAAAGAGATTTGGTGTACTTGGGTGATCATTGCAAAAGAGCATCCATCTAGAGATAGAGCTTGCTTAGTTTTGTTGTCTAGGCATAAGGATTAGATTGATTGAAAAGTTAGCATCTTGGATTGAAGCTTAGTCATTTGATATCAAGTCCCTATACCCATGGGTCTCTCCCTCCTCATAAGAAAGAAAGTTTTACTTTTTGTTGCATTTTGCTTATTGTTCTAGTTTAATCATCATCCTCTCTAATTATTGCATTTAGATTGAGCATAGGCTTGCATTCCCTCTGTTTCATTGTCACTTAGGACTGGTTCGACAATCTTATATACTACATCATTTGATTAGAACCTTAGAAAAGTTCTATCATCAAATTGGCGCCGTTGCCAAATTCTAAGTTGATTGTGACATTGGGATTTAGTCACTTGCTTGAGACTAAATCATTTTTCTTTTCTTCTGATATTGATTCTCCTTTTGCATCTTCCTTTGATTTTCAGGTGTATGAACACAAGAAGCAGGGGTGCAACTAGCCTGGTTCCCACTGTTGAAGAGATAGCTACACTTGAGAGGGAAATAGCAAGAAGGAGAAGAGAAGAGGAGCAACAGGCTCACATTCAGAGGTTGGGTTTTGAGATGGATGATCACCAGCATCAACCCCAAGATGGCAATGGGCAAGGAGCTGACAACCTTAGACCACAGCGCCAGCAACAACAACACCCACAGCGGCCAGCTAGAGCCATTGGCACATATGACCGTCCTCACATTCATGGCAACAGGACGGGCATCCGTGCACCAGCTGTGGAAGCTAACAACTTTGAGATCAAGTAAGGCTTGTTAAGTGTGATTGAGAACAACAAGTACCATGGCTTGGCTGTAGAAGACCCATTTGATCACTTGGACAAGTTTGATAGCTATTGTGGCTTGTCCAAGACCAATGGTATGCAGAAGATGCCTTCAAGCTCAAGTTGTTTCCATTCTCTCTAGGAGACAAGGCACGCCAATGGGAGAAATCTCTACCTAGTGACTCCATCACTACTTGGGATGATTGTAAGAAGGCCTTCTTGGAGAAATTCTTCTCCACATCAAGGACAGCCAAGCTGAGGAATGAGATCTCTAGTTTCCAATAGAAGAACTTGGAAAGCTTTAGTGAAGCATGGGAAAGGTTCAAGGGATATCAAGCTAAGTTCCCACACCATGGCTTCTCAAAGGAGAGTTTGCTGAGCACATTCTATAGAGGTGCCCTTCCTGAGTTTAGAGCAAGATTGGATACAGCAAGCAATGGTTTCTTCCTGGGCAGGTCTGAAGAAGATGCTGAGGAGCTGGTGGACAACATGGTCAAGAGTGATTCAGTTTACAGTGGAGAACATGACAGGGCTGATAGAACAACCAGAGCTGATGACAACCAGACCAAGAAGGAAATCAAATCCTTGCAAGAGAAGATAGACTTGCTGATTGCTAACCAAGCCAAACAGGAGCAGATTCACTTTGTGGGCGGTCCAAATCAAGAAACTCCTCCCAAGGTTAATGAAGTTGAAGGGTTAGAAGGGCAAGAAGAGCTTTGCTTCATCAACAACAATGGTTCTTGGTACAGGAAGGAGCCTAACTTTCAGTACAACAATTACCAGCAAAGGTCTTACCCCAACAACCAGCAAGGAGGCTATCAACCAAAGCAAAACACTCAGCAAGGGAACTACCAGCCTAGGCAGAATCCTCCTCCTGGTTTTGCAAACCATGGCAATCAATCTACTCAAGCTCAACGTAGCTCCTCCCAAGCTAAAGCTCCAGATTCATCTATGGAAGCTATGTTCAAACAACTATTGGAAGGTCAAGCTAGAGCAGCCAAAGACATTGGCCATGAGTTCAAGAATGTTCACTCCAAGATTGACAGCAGCTACACTGAGCTAAACAACAAGATTAGAGCTTTGGAGAATCAGTTTGCTTCTATGAACTCTCAGCCAAGTCGCCAGCAAGGAACATTACCAGGAAAGCCAGAGCAAAACCCCAAAGAACCAATGAAGGCAATCACCTTGAGAAATGGTAGAGAGCTACCTCCAAGAACTCTCCCCAAGGATGGTGAGACACTAAGTGGGGGGGGGGGGGGGGGGGTGGCTATCAACATTGATGATGATGTTGTGATTGTGGATGAGAAAGTTGATGAGGAGATTCTAGAAAAGATTGTTGAAGCTAAGGGTAAAGGAAAGGTTGGAGAAGAGAAGAAAACACCAAAACATGGTGAAGTTGCCACTCCAACAAAAGAGTCTTCTTTTGTTCCTCCTCCCTATGAACCTAAGCTGCCATTTCCTGGAAGATTCAAGAGGCAACTTTCGGAGAAGTACAAAGCACTCTTTGAGAAGCAATTGAGTGAAGTTCAAGTTACAATGCCAATCATTGATGCCTTCATGCTTGTCCCTCAATACAGCAAGTTCTTGAAGGATGCTGTGGCTGCCAAGAAGAAGGAAATGGAAGGCATGATGGTTCTTACTCATGAGTGCAGTGCCATCATCCAGAGATTGACAATCGCTAAGAAGCTAGAGGATCCAGGCTGCTTTACCCTACCTTGTGCCATTGGTCCTTTGATGTTTGAGAGATGTCTATGTGATTTGGGAGCTAGTGTCAGTCTCATGCCTCTATCTGTTGCCAAGAAGCTTGGGTTCAGCCAATACAAGAAGTGCAAACTCTCTTTGGTGCTTGCTGACCGCTCAGTCAAATTCCCCATTGGTATCCTTGAAGACCTTCCTGTAATGGTGGGAAATTGTGAAATCCCCACTGATTTTGTTGTTCTTGAGATGGATGAAGAAGCTAGAGACCCCTTGATCCTTGGAAGACCATTCTTAGCCACAGCAGGAGCCCTTATCAATGTGAAGGAAGGCAAGATTGATCTTCATTTGGGGAAAGAGCACACTCTACATTTTGATGTCAACGAGGTAATGAAGAGGTCAACTGTGCAAGGCCAAGTGTTTTACATAGAGGAGATGGAAGCTCTTGCTGATGAGCTCCTTGAGGAATTGGCACTTGGAGAGTTGACAATAGAGGACCCTTTGCAGCATGCTTTGACAGTGGATAAAGAGGTCCAAGTGGTTGAGAACAAAGAGAGTGAGGCTATTGCAGCCATGCTGGATTCTCGAAAGAAGATTGTTGATAGAGGCCAGTATGAGGAGCTCAAACAAGAGGTGCACCAAACTGTTTCAGCCACTCAACAAGAGAACACCGAACAAGATGATTGGAGTGAGCTCAAGGCACCAAAAGTGGAGCTAAAACCTCTTCCCCATGGTGTAAGGTACGCATTTCTAGGCCCCAATGAGTCATATCCTGTCATTGTGAGTAGTGAACTTACTGAACATGAGCTTTCCCAACTTTTAAATGCACTTAAAAAGTTTAGAAAGGCAATTGGATACTCACTAGATGATATTAAGGGGATATCACCTTCTTTGTGCATGCATAGGATACATCTAGAGGATGAATCAATGACTTCTATAGAACATCAAAGGAGGTTGAATCCTAACCTTAAAGATGTTGTAAAGAAAGAGATTCTTAAGCTCTTAGATGCTGGTGTTATCTACCCTATTTCAGATTCTAAATGGGTATCTCCTGTGCATGTAGTTCCAAAGAAGGGTGGTATCACTGTGGTTAAAATGACAAGGATGAATTGATACCAACTAGAACCATAACTGGCCATAGGATGTGTATTGATTATAGAAAGCTCAACTCAGCATCTAGAAAGGATCATTTTCCATTGCCATTCATTGATCAAATGCTTGAGAGACTTGCAAACCATCCTTTCTATTGCTTCCTTGATGGGTATTCAGGTTTCTTCCAAATCCCCATACATCCCAATGATCAAGAGAAGACAACATTCACATGCCCCTATGGCACCTTTGCTTATCGAAGGATGCCATTTGGGTTATGTAATGCTCCAGCAACCTTTCAAAGGTGCATGATGTCTATCTTCTCGGATCTCATTGAGGATATAGTGGAGGTATTCATGGATGATTTCTCTGTCTACGGATCTTCGTTTTCTGCTTGTTTGTCCAACTTGTGCAGGGTCCTACAGAGATGTGAAGACACCAACCTAGTGCTGAATTGGGAGAAGTGTCATTTCATGGTCAAAGAGGGAATTGTGCTTGGACACAAGATTTCAGAAAAGGGCGTTGAAGTGGACAAAGCTAAGATTGAGGTGATGGTCAGCTTGCCACCACCAAAGACAGTGAAAGACATCAGGAGCTTCCTTGGTCATGCTGGGTTCTATAGAAGATTCATCAAGGACTTCTCAAAGATTGCTAGACCAATGACCAAGTTGCTGTGCAAGGAGGCTGCTTTCAGCTTTGATGAAGATTGTCTTGAGGCTTTCAAGAAGATAAAGGGTGACCTTGTTAGTGCTCCCATTGTTCAGCCACCTGATTGGGACCTCCCCTTTGAGATAATGTGCGATTCTAGTGATTTTGCTGTTGGGGCTGTCCTGGGGCAGAAGAAGGATGGCAAAACTCATGTGATTTATTATGCGAGCCCTTGAATGATGCACAGATGAAGTATGCCACAACAAAAAAAGAGATGCTGGCCACTGTCTTCGCCTTTGAGAAATTCAGAAGCTACCTGGTGGGTTCTAAGGTCATTGTGTATACTGATCATGCAGCTTTTAGACACCTCCTAGCAAAGAAGGATGCCAAGCCAAGACTACTAAGGTGGATCCTTTTGCTTCAAGAGTTTGACTTGGAGATTAGAGACAAGCCAGGGATCGAGAATGGAGTTGCTGATCACTTGTCCAGGTTAAGAATTGAAGGTGGAATCCCTATTGATGAGGGCCTCAGAGAAGAGCATGTCTTGGCCATCATGTCAGTGGTAGCAGTCATTGAGACTGGAAAAAAGATTGAAGAGGTTAAGGCAGCTGAAGAGAAGGGACCTTGGTATGCTGATTTGGTTAACTACTTAGCCACTGGAAAGGAACCATTGGGGCTTGCAGGGTATGAGAAGAAGAAGTTCTACAAAGATTTGAAGAGATACTATTGGGATGAACCATACCTCTACACCCTATGCAAGGATCAGATTTACAGAAGAGTGGTGGCTGAAGAAGAAGTTGAAGGAATCCTCTCACATTGCCATGGATCCTCCTATGGAGGCCATTTTGCTCCATTCAAGACTGTCTCAAAGGTGTTACAAGCTGGATTTTGGTGGCCACACATGTTCAGGGACTCACAAGACTTCATTTCAAGATGTGACCCTTGCCAAAGGAGTGGGAACATTACTAAAAGGAATGAGATGCCTCAAAACCCAATCCTTGAGGTAGAAGTGTTTGATGTTCGGGGGATTGATTTCATGGGACCCTTCCCCTCTTCTTATGGCAACAAATACATCTTGGTGGCTGTGGACTATGTATCAAAGTGGGTGGAAGCAATAGCAAGTCCTACAAATGATTCAAGAGTGGTGTCAAAATGTTCAAGAGCACTATTTTCCCAAGGTTTGGAGTTCCAAGAGTGGTCATAAGTGATGGAGGTTCACACTTCATCAACAAGGTATTTGAGAGTCTTCTCAAGAGGAATGGAGTGAAGCACAAGGTTGCAACACCCTATCACCCTCAAACAAGTGGCCAAGTGGAGGTCTCCAACAAGCAAATCAAGGGGATCTTGGAGAAGGTTGTAGGAACCAAGAGGAAGGATTGGTCAGCCAAGCTTGATGATGCTCTTTGGACATATAGAACAGCATTCAAGACTCCTCTAGGCACCACTCCCTTCAACCTTGTCTATGGAAAGTCTTGCCACCTGCCAGTTGAGCTTGAATACAAGGCATTGTGGGCTGTGAAGCTTCTAAACTTCGACATCAAGGATGCAAAGGAGAAGAGACTTCTTCAACTCAATGAACTGGATGAGATAAGGATGGATGCCTTTGAGAACTCAAGGATATACAAGGAAAAGACTAAGGCTTTCCATGATAGGCACATCCTCAAGAGAGAGTTCAAGGCAGGAGATCAAGTGCTTCTCTACAATTCTAGACTGAAGTTGTTTCCAGGAAAGCTTAAGTCAAGGTGGTCTGGTCCATTTGTGATCAAGGAAGTGAGACCTTATGGAGCCATTGTGCTTTGGGATAAGCAGGGTAATGACTTCACCGTGAATGGCCAGAGGCTCAAGGAATACATGGCCACAATACCAAAGAAGGATGGGACATCAACCCCACTCTCTGATGCTCCACTTGCCTAACCTCGAGGGAGGCAAAGTCAAGCTAGTGACTTTAAACAAGCTCACTTGGGAGGAAGTCCCATGGTTATCCTTGTACATATTGCATTAGGATTCTTTTTATTTTTCATCAGAAAGTCCTTTGAATGATGATGGGGCTAGGTTGGGAGCTTGAGAATGAATTCACTGAGGTTATGAGATGGAAGAGACATGAAAGGAAGTGGGTTGGTTCAGCGATCAAGAGAAAAAAGAGGTGAAATTCTGACTTTGAGGTTTGGACGGACACACCCGGGAGTAAGTGGTGTTACTCGGGACATGGCACCCGAACGGTTGGATCAATCAGAACGGGCGGACGTACCCGGGTGGTGTTACGCGGGACACAGCACCCGCACGGGTGAATCGAGCAGGACGGACAAACGGACTTGCGCGGGTGGACTTACGTGGGACGCAACATCCGCACGGGACAATCGAGTAGGACGGACAAACGAACACCCGGGTGGACTTACGCGGGACGCAACACCCGCACGGGACGAAGGGATCAGAGCAGGACGAACGAGCACCCGGGTGGACTTACGCGGGACGCAACACCCGCACGGGACGAAGGGATCAGAGCAGGGCGAACGAGCACCCGGGTGGACTTACGCGGGACGCAACACCCGCACGGGACAAAGGAACATACGCAGGTAGACATACCCGGGTCGTCCGAAAGCCCCAGCACCCGCGCACCAGCCTTGACCCGCGTGACGACCCAGCCGCGATCCGCCCGGCCCAGGTAAGTGTTTTTTCCCCTTTTTCCGACCCAAACCCACCTGAACCCGCCCAGAACCATCCCTACCCAACCCAGAAACATTTTAAAACCCTAAGCCACCCCACCCCCTCTTTCCTCATTTCATCTTCTTCCTCACATCAAAATCCTCTCTAGCCTCCAAGAACAAAAATTCCCATAACTTTGCCAAATCTCAACCAAATCACAAGTTTCTTTTTCCCACATCAAGACCTTCCTCCCCTAGACCTAATTCCTTAAACCCTTTCATCTTTATCCTTCATCCAAAGCAAGGTATGGTATCTCTAAGTTCAAATTCGTAACCCTCATGAACCCTAAAAATTTGAACTTGAAATTTGAGTTTCTTCTTGCTAATTTCTTGTAAATTAGACTAGGGAAAGCTTGTATATCATGCTGGGTAATTGATTTCATGGTGGAATTGAGATTAATTTGAACTTTGACAAATTAGGGTTCATGAGATTTGGGGGTTTTTGAAAAGGCTCTTGCTTTTGGTTGATTATGGTCTAGGTTGATTGGAATTGATGTTCTAGAGCTTGTTTAGCATTCAGTTTCAGCTGGCTTGATGTTTTTGCTTGGAATTAAGCTTGATTAAGTTCCCTTGTTCATTAAAAAAAAAAAAAAAAAAAAAAAAAAAAAAATTATGAATTTTGTGAACTTGGGAGCTTGATTGCTTTGATAGTCTTGCTAGGTTGCTGGTTTTAGACTGGGTTTGCAAGTGTTCATTCCCACTCTTATCTTTTCCAGCATATTCTCTCTTCCTTGTGCTTTATCTTGTCCAAGTCTTGATATTTTTCAGGCTCCAATGGGAAGGAAAGATGAGAAACTGATTGCACAAGAGAAGGCTGAGGCTGCTGAGAAAGACACTGCTAGGTTCAGAAAAACGTTAGGCTCCACGCCTGAATCCGAGGAGGAACGTAGGCAACAAGCTTTGGCTATGTTGAGAAAGAAGGCACAAGCCAAGAAGGCTGGACACAGAATGGTTGATGGGGCAAACAAGCAACCCAAGAATGAAGGAAAAGAGTGGTTGATGTTGGTCATAAGACTAGCAAGGAGGATGGCAAGAGGTTGGCTAGTGATGAGAAAGTGCTTGATGATGCTTACAAGAAGGCCAAGAAAGATGGAAAGAGAGTGGCTGTTGGTGATCATAAGAACACTCCTTCAAAGAAGGCTAGAGCTCCAAGATCTCACAGTGTGGGACCTCTTGTTTTGGAGAAGAACACAAAGAAGGATGCTGAGAAACCCACTCCTCCCACCAAGATCAGAATCAAGGCACCAAACCCATAGACATTGGCACCTCCACCCTTGGAGCCAGTAGATGCAACTGTTGAAGAAGCATCCTCTCCAAATGGAAATGTGGCTGAGCAAGAAACTTTCGAAAAGTTAGGGTTCAACCCTCATAGAGATCGACAAAAGAAGCCGACTGAAGTTGAACTATTGGAGCAAATGAGGCAAGGAGTATCTTGGCCTCCAACCAGATTTGCTGATGTGAGGCTAATGAGGGAGCTAGAAATTGACCAAGACATGAAGGATTTGCTTGGTCTCATGAACATGGACAGCTTCTACTCCATGGCTCACCCAACATATAAAGAGGTCTCTTGCCAATTCATGGCATCCTTGGAGGTCACATTCCACTCTTCTCTACATGAGGAACAAGAGTGGGGAAGAATCAGCTTCAAGATTGATGGGAAGCCTTATTTCATGACCTTCACTGAGATTGGAGAGGTGCTAGGCCTCACGGATTTGAAGGAGTCTTCTTTGGCTAAGCTGAAAGGGCTTCCTAAAGGAAAGACCCTTGCCCACTTCACTTACAAGTTCTTATCCGGCAAGGATAGAGTGTCCAGCACAGACAAGAATGCATCTATCAGGCATCCATCAGTCCGCTACCTCCATAGGCTGATTGTCCACACCACACCATCTACCCAAGGAAAGAGCCAAGCAACGTGAATGGAGAAGACTTGAACCTCATGCACCAAGCCATCCAACACTTTGCCTTACCTCCTCACCTACCTGAAGTTCCCACTGATTTCTACGCTGAGTTTGGTATGGTTGGATACTTTGTGAGGCGCCTCATGTACTACAAGGATTATGCTTGGACAAACAGGGATCCAGAGGCTCAGATTGGAATAGGCGGCTTGATCACACCTTTGCTTGAGCACCAGGGTATTACCTTGGGAGATGATGCATCAGGTCCCTCTTTCATTGATCTCACCTACTTGAAGTCAGCTCATTACTTCTCTGGAAGATACAATGGGAAGTGTGTTTACTCGTACTTGAGAGGTTCCACCACAGTTGAGCTGCTTCTCCCTAACTATGAGCTCACTTCATTGAGCACACCAGGAACTATGAGTTGATATCAGTGAGCAGCATCTCCTAGGCAGTC
Organism: Brassica juncea; assembly: GCA_018703725.1. Lineage (NCBI taxonomy): Eukaryota > Viridiplantae > Streptophyta > Magnoliopsida > Brassicales > Brassicaceae > Brassica > Brassica juncea. The sequence goes on along the minus strand of CM031942.1, from coordinate 28,658,487 downwards.
ATGGAGCTCTCGGCCCTATGACATTGCACATGAACGAGAAAGCAGCCGCAAAGGCAGCTAAGTTTGATCAGGGATACTCCAGCAGAGCCACAGCTCATCTCTTTGGTCCTCCTCGCTATAAGTTTGAGCAATGCACAAGTGCCTTGCCTATTGGTCCCATTCGCCAAGCTCATGACCAGATTAGCACAGTACAAAGGTGGAACAGAGCTCAAGATAGGACCATCTTTAAGCTCACCAAGAAGTGCAAGGAATTGAGGAAAACTGTGAAGAGACAAGCTGAAGCTTCAGCTAAGTTCATGAGAAAGGTTGCTGATGTTCTGACTAAGGGAGCTGTAGCAGGCTGCAAGGCTGAGGATTTCGATCTTGAGACTTTCCTTGCACCCCTTCCTCTACCCCTTCTTGACCCAAATGCACCACAAACCGAGAAGCAAGCCCTCCGCAGCTTGAGGAACCCCTACATCGCCCCATCCGCGTCCGGAAACAAGTCACCAAGCCTAAGCACCACTGCTGATGAAGATGATTCTGAGGGTGAGGCATCAGCCTCTTCCCACGCTCCATGAGGTACTCCACTTCCTGATCATTGTATATACCGTTCATCTTTGCATTTACATTTCTTTTATTTCCTTTTCGGCCCTTCTCTACATTTAACAAACACAGAGACTGTGTGAATTAAGTGTGGGGGAGGTGTCAAGTTGCTAATAGTCTTGTGTTTTATGACATTTGCATGCACTTGTAGATAGTTATTGCATAGAAAAACCAAAAAAAAAAAAAATTGAAAAAAATTGAAAAGCACAAAAAGAATCATGTAGTTGCATTAGGATTGAGTCTAGATCATTCACTTGCATAATATAAAAAAAAAATCATCATATAGGTTGCATCATGCATAAGGGGACAAGGATGATAGTTGCCTTGTAAAGATGCTCATGCTAAGTTCTTAAAGTGATGACCTTCATAATCATAGCAAGTAGCTTGAGCAAATCTTAGGATAGCTTGTAAACTTTGTGCCTTGAAATCTCTTCCTAAAGCTTATTTGATTGATTGATGCTCTCTCTTTGAAGCTTGCTCCTGTCATATTTAGACTCTAAGTCTCTTGCTCATGGTCCTTTGTGTACTAAGTCATGGATAGAACACTTGAGGTGTCCCTCCCATTCTTTGCCTATCTTTTTGGACAAACTCAAGTGGCACTCCACACCCTAAAGCCCTTACCTCCTTTCAAGCCTTCATCAACTGTTGAGTGAGGCCTTCTTTGGAAAGCTTTACATGTGCATAATGTTGAGAGTATTGGGAACGACAATGGTTGGTCTCCATTTTAGCTAGATTAGACACTCATAATGTCTAGCTTTTAGGATGGGGGTGAGTGTTGTATGGTGTAATCTTGGGAAAGTGAAAGGTTTATGAAAAGGTTGACTCATGAGACTCTAAGGTTTTAAGTGGCTAAGTCTATGAGGGATAAGAGAAATAAAAGATTGTAAGCTATAAGCTAGAAAATAAGTCTTGGCCCCCATATATATATAAAAAAAAAAAAGAAAGAAGAAAAAAAAAGAAAAAAAAAAACAAGAGAAAAAGAATAATGGAAAGGGGGCTAGCAATGTTTAGAAAGAGCTTAAAAGAGTTTAAAATGTGAAAAATCCCTTATTGGCTTCATTAAGAAAGAGTTTCAAATGAGAAAATATCTTGAGTATTTGAGGGGAAATCTTTGGGTGAGAGATGTGAGTGGTGTTTTGGCATTGGGAATAAGGATGTAACTTATGTATTTAGGGAAAGGGTAGAACAATGGAGATTGAGCATTGTATGCATGAGTTGATCCCTTTCTTAGATAAATTATGTGCAATGTCAAGGCTACTTGTTTTGAGAGTGAACCACCCTTTGAAAGATCCCTTTGAACCTCTTGTTGAACTTACATAAAGCCTTGTTCCACCAAACCAAATGTCTTGGACCATCTGACCATTTGCAAGATTTCTATTGAGTTTGCTTAATGATTGTAAGAGAGCAAGTGGATTTGTGGATTGTGGATTCATGATAAGTAAAGTTAGGGATCAAAAGAGTTGAGATAGGCCTTGGGAAGTTAGAGTTGGATTGAGTGTTTGCTCTAGCTAGTTGGTATGATTATGCAAGGTTATCAAGTTGAGAACTAAGAAGAGCATTCTTTTGGCTATGAGTCCCCTCCTTCAAACCTCTCCTCCTTAGTCCTTGCAAGTTTACTTGTGGACAAGTAAAGGACTAGTGTGGGGGAGTTGATGTCTTGCATATTTTCTCTATTTTAGCTTTCCATTTTGTGCATTTTATCCCTTCTAGATTAAGCATTAGGCATATTTAGGTTCATTTTGCATTCATAAGTCTTTATCAGGTCTTGGAAGTGCACTTTGGAGAATTTTAAGGTGTTTGGGGGTACTTTGTTACAAAAAGGAGGGGTGAAAGATGGGCATGGACGATGGCCATAAAGAAGTCTTTCTGTGCTAAGATTTGGTGAGAACATGGAATTTTGAGTTAGCTTTCCATTGGAAGTGGTTTCAAACCATTTGAAGCCATATTGGAGGAGTTATGACTGTTTGAGTGAAGGCATGTCAGTACACCCGGGTCAGCACGCTCGGCCTGACCAACCCGCACGGACGAGAGGATGAATGCCAGACGGTGCCGCACCCGGACAGACGTACGCGACCTCGATGACCCGCACGTACTGACCACGGGAACGGACAGCGTACGCGGCTTGGAGCACCCGACTGGACGCCACCCGCGTGAAGTCTTACCCGGACGTCCTCACCCGAACAAGACGACCCGCACGGCCCGACAGTGGAGAACGCCCAGGATCAGGACGCGGCCAGGACGACCCGGGGACAAGCACCCGCACGTTCTGATTGTGCTGGAAGCCTAGAATGCACGCGGCCTTGCACACCCGTCCGTTCTCACCTGCGCATGGAGTCACCCGGGCAGGCACATGCGGCCTGAAGGACCCGCACGTCCTGATGGTGCTGACGCCAAGACACACGCGGTTCAGATCACCCGGACGTCCCACCGGGCCATTCCAGCCCGCGTACCAGCAGACACCCGACCTCCCTCACCCGGCTGCTTCTACCCGCACGGGTTGGACTGAAGAGACGAGCTCAGGACACGACCTCCCTCACCCGGCCTAGAAGACCCGCACGGCCTGATGGCCTGTTGGATGCCGGACGAACCCTCATACCCGGCCAGCCATACCCGGCCTGGTGGAAGGCTATCCGACCAGGGTATCCGAGCTTCTTCCTTTTGGAGCATTTTGATTGGCTTAGACCTTTAATCTTCTAAGGGCTTTTAGGTCATTTTTATTCTATGTGTTTAGGGCTTTTAAGCCCACTATAAATACTCTCATAAACTCAAGTTTGGAACTGATGTTATTTATGATCTAAGAACAAAAACCTTTGAGTAAAGCTTCATCTTTGATTTATTATCTCATCTCATCTTGTGTTCTTGATTGTTTATTTCATCTCCTTTCTTTCTCTATATGTTTAAGCTTGAATCTCTCATGGGTTTAAGAGTAAGCATGTGGATTATTGAGTAGATCCATCTAAGATCCATGGGTTAGGGTGATAGAGAGTGATTAAGTTAGATCCAAGGTGTTTAGTAATAGATCTATCATTTCCTTGCATTGATTTGGTGTTTTTAAAGCTATATTTGAGTTGGCCTCTCAAACATAGAGCTATAGGCATTTCATGCCCGAAAGGTGTTCTATGAAATGCCTGAACCAACTCATCTATGCTTTTAGCTTGCTTTGCCTAAGAGATTAGTTGTCAAAGAAGCTAAGATTGCTAATAGACTCATTCTCCTTGTTTGCTTTGATCATTACAGCCAAAGAGATTTGGTGTACTTGGGTGATCATTGCAAAAGAGCATCCATCTAGAGATAGAGCTTGCTTAGTTTTGTTGTCTAGGCATAAGGATTAGATTGATTGAAAAGTTAGCATCTTGGATTGAAGCTTAGTCATTTGATATCAAGTCCCTATACCCATGGGTCTCTCCCTCCTCATAAGAAAGAAAGTTTTACTTTTTGTTGCATTTTGCTTATTGTTCTAGTTTAATCATCATCCTCTCTAATGATTGCATTTAGAGTGAGCATAGGCTTGCATTCCCTCTATTTCATTGTCACTTAGGACTGGTTCGACAATCTTATATACTACATCATTTGATTAGAACCTTAGAAAAGTTCTATCATCAGCGACGTGCCGCCGGCGCCGGGCATCCTGCCGCCGGCGCTAGGCGTCCTGCCGTCCGTGCCGTGTCCCGCGTCCACCGGTGCCTGCTGTTGCTTGCCTTCGGGGCTCATGGTCCGTTCATGCCTTCCCGTAAGTTCATCGAGTGACGACCCGTTTCTTGGTTTTGATCGTCACTTAGTTTTCTTTCGAGGACTTTCGGATGACGATTTCGTCGTTGACCGATTTTGACCCCAACAATCTAGTTAATCTTAATGCTATTGTTTAGGATTGATCACCCTTGACTTAGATCTTAGGATTAATTAGGAATAAGTGATAACTTAGCCAAATACCTGAAACTAAACTAGAATGATCCAATCTACTAGGTGCACATGAGAGTTGCTTTAGTAATATTAGAAAACCCATCAAACCCGATCTTAAAGCTCGCTAGAAGCAATATTGATCGACGCGACAATCATCGCATCGATCGATATAGTGAAAGGTGTATCGATCGATATTCAAACGGAATATCGATCGACACTTTCTCGTGATAATCGAACGACAGTTGAGATCCGATATCTAGTTGTAGGCAATCTATTCGATTGTACCCAAGAGTTTGAGTTCAAGAAATATAAATATTTATAAACTCCTAACTATCCAGATCAAGTAGCATACTTGTCATACCCGAGAAACTACCTGAATCTAGCCATTCTTTATATGTTAACAACCTCAATTCAAACCAATCAAACAACTACCTTGTTCTCCATTTTATTTTCTGCTTAAAAACTATTCATCTAGCTGTATTTCGAAGACTATAAATCTATTGTGTAATCCTAGAGTCTCTGTGGATTTGATCCGTAAGTACTACAGCTGAACCCATATTTGAGAGAGTAATTCACTCATTAGGGTAATTTGAGTGATATCAAATTTGGCGCCGTTGCCGGGGACTCTTTCTTATTGCCATTAAATTAAGTTAAGAATATAGTCTAGATTTTATTTTTGTTTTTGCCTTAAAGTTTTTCTTCTTACTCTACTCATACAGCTACATAAGATGGAGAACATGGAATTCGGCCGAGCATCGATCGACGCAGTGACAAGAACATCGAGCGACGTGTTGAGCGAGGAATTGAGCGATACATCGCCACCAATATCGATCGACGATACTTCGCCGGAAGCAGGTAACATTCACTTACCGATCATGCTAATGAGGAAGTAGTCCTAGGAGAACCAAAAGGTCAACTAAGCGATGCAAATAACCAAACTATAAATAAACAGGGGACTGCAATCCATGTTGAAGCCTATTCGACCTTGAATAAGGATGAAGGAACAGAATTGCCTTTGCAAGACTACTTAAATCGTGGCAGAACCTATTACAATAGGTCAGCCATTGAGCTACCCGAAGATGAAACAAAGCGCTCCAAGCTTAACCTTGATTTCCTTCCTCTGGTTCGCAAAAATCCTTTCTGTAGATCCATCTCGGAACACCCCCACGAGCACATCGAAAATTTAGAGGACATGATATCGGATGAATACAGTCGCTGTAAATTTTTCTCCTTCTCCTTGGAAGGGGATGCCAGAAAATGGTTAGATCAATTACCAGCAGGTTCTCTAACCTGCAAGGAGTGAGATTAGGAGTGTATTCATCAATAACTTCTTCGATGAGGCACGCTACTGGGACGTGATGAAGAAGATCTCTACATTCCGCCAAGGTCAACGAGAATCGTTCAAGAATGCCTTGGGGAGATTTGAGAACTATCAACTCGAATGTCTCCATCACGGTTATTCAGAACCCCAACTTCTTAACTTCTTTACGGAGGTGTTAGCCTACTTTACCAAACTATGCTTGATACAGCTAGTGAGGGAAGTTTCAGCACCAGACACCCTGAAGAAGCAAAGCGTTTAATTAAGAATATTGCCGCCGGTAAATCATACGAGATGATGACGTTGAAAGGGGAAAAGGAGTTGAATCCAGAGACGTACCTCAGTTAGCTGAGATTAAAGAATCTCTAGAGACACTTCACTCTTTCATGGTAGAGCAAAACCAATTTGGAATAGGTCTTTTGAATGGAGATGATCTATCTGATCTTTAAGAACAATTGTATTTCATAAATTGAAGTAGCCCGCAAGATCATCATCTCAATACCGACAGCTTCACCCGAAATTATGATGCTACAGTCGGATCGCGCCAAGACAGAGCCAGATTCAGATTAAACCAAGCCTTCACTAGAAATAGGAGAATGGAAAATGACCTGTCAGGAAGATAAACATTATTCACAGTGAGCTGTTAAAAAAATTTGATGCCCTGAATGATCACATTAAAAGGCTAGAGGGACAAGTCGCTGAAAACACGATTGCTATCAAGAGAGAAGCGGGATGACTCCCTGGGAGGACTGACACCAATCTGAGAGATGTCATGTCAGTGCCGTACTCTTGAGAAGCGACAGAAAAAACCCTTGCGTCGAATACCAAAGAAATCACTTCTTTAGACGGACAAGCTGAAATCAGAAAAACAGGAGAAGCTACGTCTCACCCTGTTCATCTCGATTGTACAATCTTAGAACCTTTTCAGGAAATGGACAAAGCAGACAATACCAAAGGATCGGAAAAGGTCACGATTAATCTCAATGACAATGATGATGAGTCGGAAGTTGAGATAGACGTCGATCGACAGAGGGGAACCGGTGTCGATAGACAAATAGGAGTCAATGTCGATCGACGGAAAGGGACCAATGTCGATCGACAACCTACCCCCAGTGTAGAAAGGTCAACAGCACCCGCTGAGCCTGTGATAGAAAGAGTATGTAGAACTCTACCCCCTTTTCCTCCAAATAAGTCACAGGCTAAGCGAGAGTTGGATAAAGCGATCTGCAAGAAAGCGTTTGTTAAGATCAATGTGGAAATGCCGCTAAGTGACGCCATGAAAGTTTCACCCACTATCAAGAAATATGTTAAAGACATGGTATCAAAAAGCTTTCCAATTGGGGAGCACTGTGCCATGATGATTTCCGAGGAAGTTAGTGCTATAATCCAAGGGGAAACCCCGATGAAGAGACCTGATCCAGGCAGCTTTGTACTCGGATGCACAATCAAAACTAAGCATTTTCCCAGAGCCCTTTGTGATCTAGGGTACAGTGTAAACCTAATACCTCATTCTGTCGCGATATCCCTCGGATATGAAGAGTTTACACCTGCTAATATCACATTGGTTCTTGCTGATAGATCTGTTAGAGTACCAGAAGGAGTACTCGAGGATGTACCTGTGGAAATCAATGGTTGTCACGTGCCGACAGATTTTGTTGTGCTGCACTCTAAGAATGAGCCAAGGGACCCAATTATTCTTGGAAGACCTTTCCTAGCAACCGCTGGTGCAATCATTGACGTCAAGGAAGGGAAAATACGCTTGAATATTGGGAACATCCCAATGACATTCAATATGGAAAGATTGATTACACGTCCGCTAATCGATAAACAAACGTCCTATGTAGATAAGATTTCCGAACTAGCAGAAGAATCTTTCGAATACTTGTGCTCGGATGGCCCTTTAGAAAATGCGCTCACGCACACTAAAAAGGAAATGTTTAGCATAGATAGCAGGACAGATGATTACAGTCGATTGATGGACGCAAGCATAGAGATTGCAAATGTTGATAACAAAGAAGATGACAAGTCTGAAATTAATATCGATCGATATTTTCAACACACCGTCAATTGACAGCCGTCTTCTTTGGACAATCTAAGCGCAGAAAAAGCCCCAAAGGTCGAGCTGAAACAGTTACCTTCCGGGCTAAAGTACGCTTTTCTGCATAATAATTCTTATCCCGTGATCGTCAACGCCAACCTTACTAATGGCGAACTTGCATTGTTGTTAAACAAACTGCGCAAGTATAGGAAGGCCCTTGGACACTCTCTCGAAGACATCCTAGGTATATTTCCTGACCTGTGCATGCATCGTATTCACTTGGAAGATGAATCCAAATCATCAATAGAACAGAAAAGGAGGCTGAATCCTAACTTGAAAGAGGTAGTTAAGAGAGAAATTATTAAACTCCTTGATGCTGGTGTCATCTACCCGATTTCTGACATCAACTGGGTGAGCCCTGTGCATGTTGTGCCAAAGAAGGGAGGCATTACGGTAGTTAAGAACGATAAAGACGAGCTCATCCCTATGAGAACCGTCACTGGACACCGTATGTGTATCGACTATAGGAAACTAAACTCCACCACTAAGAAAGATCATTTTCCCCTGCCATTCATTGATCAAATGTTGGAGAGATTAGCGAATCATCAATACTATTATTTTCTTGACGGGTATTCTGGATTCTTTCAAATCCCTATTCATCCGAACGATCAAGAAAAGACAACCTTTACATTCCCTTAGGAACATTTGCGTACCGCAGAATGCCATTCGGTCTTTGTAACGCTCCCGCTACTTTCTAACGATGCATGATGTCAATCTTTACAGATATGATAGAGGATTTCATGGCAATTTTCATGGATGATTTTTCAGTGCACTGATCTAGATTTAAGGATTACCTCGACAACCTATGCAAGGTATTGGCGAGATGCGAAGAAAATAACCTCGTTCTAAACTGGGAAAAATGCTATTACATGGTTAACGATGGAATTGTTCTCGCATAAAATATCCACTACCGGAATAGAAGTGGACCGAGCAAAAGATTGAGGCAATGACTGGTTTACCAGCACCCAAAAAAGTGAAGGAAGTGAGAAGCTTTCTTGGACAAGCCGGATTCTATAGGAGGTTTATAAAAGATTTCAGCAAAATTGCTAGACCGCTCACTGCCCTTTTATGCAAGGAAGTTAAGTTTGACTTCACACCAGAATGTTAAAAATCCTTAGAAGAAATAAAGAAGTCCTTGATAACTGCCCCAGTTGTACAACCACCCGACTGGAATCTCCCTTTCAAGATAATGTGCGACGCAAGCGATTTCGCTGTAGGAGCAGTTCTAGGGCAACGTAAAGACAAAAAGCTCCACGCTATCTATTATGCCAGCCGAACTTTGGACGATGCTCAGAAAAACTATGGGACGACTGAGAAAGAATTGCTTGCCGTTTACGCATTTGAAAAATTCAGCAACTATCTGGTTGGTTCAAAAGTCATCGTTCACACCGACCATGCATCAATAAAATACCTCATGCAGAAAAAGGATGCCAAACCACAACTTATTCGTCGGAAACTTTTACTCCAAGAATTCGATATCGAAATTAAAGATCAAAGAGGAGTAGACAATAGTGTCACAGATCATCTTTCCCAAATTCGAGTTGAGAATGAGGTCCCTATTGACGATTTCTTACCAACAGAAAACGTCTACCTAGCAGACTCGACATTCATCGGTCAAGTATGTCTAGCATCTGAGGACGCATCGATCGATGCCAGCGATGATATGTCAATCGACAGACTCGACGATCAAGGTCAGAACATAGTTTCCACCAAAATTGCCGTAAACATAACTGTCAACGTGGCTTGCAACATCAACGTGGCTTGCAACGTCAACGTGGCCTGCAATGTCCCGCCCATTGATTGCTACCCTGCCGGATATCAAGATATCGGTCAGGAGGTTCACGCCATGGAAGGACAGCTAAGAAATAGACCCTGGTATGCTGACATAGTAAACTATGTAGCTACCGAATTTTCGACCGAAGAACTCAAAGGTTATGCTAAGAAGAAGTTCTTAAGAGAAGTTAGGAGGTACCACTGGGACGAACCCTACCTTTACAAACACTGCACTGACGGAATATACAGACGCTGTGTCGCTTAAACTGAAATTCAAGATATTATATTTCAATGCCATGGATCTGATTATGCTGGACACTTTGCAACGTTTAAAACGGTATCTAAAATCGTTCAAGCAGGATTTTGGTGGCCAACCTTGTTTCGCGATGTCCACGCCTATATCTTGAAATGCATAGATGCCAATGGAGAGGAAAAATCAGCAAACGACATGAGATGGAACAGAAGTTCATTCTAGAAGTAGAGGTATTTGATTACTGGGGGATAGACTTCATCGGTCCTTTCCCTTCCTTGTACGGAAACAGATACATTCTAGTTGCTGTGGATTATGTGTCCAAATGGGTTGAAGCAATAGCTTCCCCAACAAATGATGCTTCCGTGGTTGTCAACTTTTTAAGAGCATCATTTTCCCTAGATTCGGAGTTCCCCGAGTAGTCATAAGTGTTGGCGGAACCCATTTCATCAACAAAGTTTTTGAAAAATTACTCAAGAGAAACAGAGTTCACCATAGAGTAGCTACACCTTTTCATCCGCAAACAAGCCGACTAGTGTAAGTCTCAAACCGGCAAATCAAAGTGATTTTGGAAAAAAATTGTAGGAATCTCAAGGAAGGATTGGTCAAGGAAATTGGACGATGCACTTTGGACTTATAGGACTGCATTTAAAACTCCGCTGGGGACAACCCCATTTCATTTACTCTACGGATAATCCTGTCATTTACCAGTCGAGCTAGAGCATAAGGCAGCCTGGGCTATTAAATTTCTTAATTTCGACATCAAACCGGCTGCCGAAAGAAGACTCATCCAACTTAATGAATTGGACGAGATCAGACATTTAGCCTATAAAAAAAGAACGAAAGCTTACCATGACAAAAAGATCATTTCTAGGCATTTCAAGCCAAATGATCAAGTACTGCTATATAACTCTCGACTTACATTGTTTCACAGAAAACTCCGATCTCGTTGCTCAAATCCTTTACAGTAATAGATGTCCGACCTTACGAAGCAGTCACACTGATGAATGACAAAGGAGAAGAATTCACAGTAAATGGCTAACGCATGAAACATTATTGGGCTAAACCTCAGAACAGCAAACCTTTACGGTTAAGAGTTCCGGCCCCTGACTAGTCAATTCTAGAAGTCAAGCTAATGACTAAAAATAAGCGCTGAGTGGGAGGCAACCCACTAATAGGTTTAGAATTTTAATTTAGGTTTTTCAAATTTTTTTTTATATTTTTTATACAAAAAATAAAATAAAATAATAATAATAATAAATAATAATAAAAAAAAGAAGAAGGGAAGGAGATGCTTTAAAATCGATCGATACACTAACGTCCACATTTAACTCGACATTTGCCTCTTTCTCCCACAAATTGCAAAAACCTTAGCAAACCAAAAACCTATTTTTCTCTCTCGATTCTTCAAGGATTGTCTTCGTTTCTTGCCCTAATATACTCATTTTTCACTCATCTATCTGTTTTATTCACTCATTCAACAGATCTACATGGTATGACTTCAAAATTCTCTATTTTGAGATCTTATAAAATTGAGTTTTCAAATGACTAGAACACTTGATTAGGCTTGATTTTGAATAACTAAGGTTGCTAGAATTATTAGAATAGGCTCTACGAACAGAAAAATATTTTATTTGAGCCTTGAAAAGGCGATTTGCTTGAGTGAATTTTGCAGGTTTCGCGACTCGATATCGATCGATTCGATATCTGTCGCAACGGTCGACGTTATTCGAATCGATCGATTCTTCAGCTTACGTATCAATCGATGAAAAGCACTGTATATCGATTGATATCAATCGTAGCGAACACATTCACTGACTTCAAACCTTCTTTTGTGTTTTGATATACCATGGATTTTACCCGTTTTTACCAATGGTATATGAGTGTTTTTACTACTATTATCTATGTTTTGGAGTCTATTAGGTATGTTTTCAGGTTCAGAAGCATTTTGGAGAAAAGTGATGTTTTAGGTGCCTTTTTGGAGCTTAAAGAAGAGTTCACCCGAGATCAAGACCAGAGGTAGACATCAGAGTTACACATCGATCGATGCACACTCTGTGCAATCGATCGAAACACATTAGCCGAAGGACGATACATCGAGACCATAATCGATCGATGTACACCCAGTACTATCGATCGATACTGAGGCAGCAGAAAGACAAGTTGGACCTGGCCGAACTTGAAGCCCAATATCACATTTTACAAAAATACCCCTGACGAGTTTTTTAACCTAATGAACTCATATATTTATATGCCTAAGTGTTTTGGCAAAGAGAACACACAATAAAAGCTCTACAATTTAATTTTACAAGTTTTATTCAAGTTTCTTCTACTTCTACTTATTTCTTTTTGTTCTTTATTTGTTAACAAAGGTTATAGAATTCTAGACCTAGAGGAGAAATCCAAAGATATTTGTGATTGGAACCTAAGTGTTCACCCTCTAATAGGTCTATGAACTTCTATTATTACCTTGTTGCTATGAACTACTTAGCCATGTCTGAGTAGATTCATTTGTTAGATTTAGGGTTTAAATAGGATATGAGGGATTAGCCCCAGCCTATAATTGCTATAGTTGTGATATTTATTGTTAGGATTGTTCACTAATGCTTTTTCTAGCTTAGCTACCTAGAACATGAACTTGGATTGCATTGTTCATTACATGCAATACCTGATAACATCCTAAACATGCTATGACCCTCTTGAGATATGCGAAAGATGATCTAAGATCATGGTGAGCATTGTATCAACTCGCGCATAAAGCTTGCTTAGAGCCGTATCTATCGATACTCCTATAGAGGAATCGATCGATGTAGCTAGAGGTGTATCGGTCGATATTCCTATCGAACTATCGAGCGATACCGTCGGCAGAGTAGCCGACCGCAACACCATTTAGCATCTAAGTAATAGATGGTCTAAATAATGCGAGAGCTGATGGATTCATTTAATAAGTGTTGAGCTCTGACATATCATGCAAGCAACTTGTTAGCCTTTATAGTATCTATAATCCTGAATTCCTGAATACTTACCCTGAATCTAACTACTTTTCTTTACTGTTTTTCAAAACCAAATCCTTTCAATTGAGTAATCTTATCATTACCCAGCAAACCTGCACTTTACTTTAAACTATTTTCAACCTAGCACAGTCATTAAGATTGCATCTTATTTGTACACTAGCTCTCTGTGGATTCGATCCCTAAGTACTACAACTGAACCCCATATATGAGAGAGTAAAGTCACTCCTTAGGGTAATTTGAGTGATATCAAATTTGGCGCCGTTGCCGGGGAGCTTTGATACAATAGGATCTAATCTGATTAGGTCTAGGTTATTTCTATTTTTATTTTAATTTGTTTTCTGACACAAAAATTTTTCTTGTCTTTTCAGGTACATGCCCAGCAGCACCAGAAACAACAAGGAATCTCAACTTTTGTTCTCAGAAGACCCTGCTAGCTTGGAACGTTCAATCCGCAAGGAAATCCGTTCCGCATCGATCGACGCCATCAACTGCCTGTCGACCGATACCGACGCACCCCTGCCGACCGAGGCACCGTCTTCGTCGACCGACACTCGCACCTTCACGTCGACCGACACTACTTCACCGTCGACCGACATCTCTCATCCGACATCGATTGATACCCCTAACCGTATATCGATCGATACTATTCCGTGAGTCATGGTTGCGCCTATTATTCTCACACGAGATGAGAATGGAGACTTGCGTGACCAAGAAGGTCACCTTCGTAATGAAGCAGGTCAGAAACTCAACGCTCATAATGAAGTAATCCTTGATCCAGAAACTGCACGTACATGAGCTGTTCAACCTGTAGAAGAGGCTGCTCGAACACTAGCTGACTACAACCGTCCAGATCAGTTCTACACCAACAGATCAGCCATTCGTCCCCCTGCTATTCAGAGAGGCGATTTAGAGCTCAAGCCGCAGTACTACACCCTTGTGGGACAGATACCTTACTATGGGCTGTCCAGTGAGCATCCCATGGACCATCTGGAGAGGTTCGAGGATCTCATATCTGCTATCAAAGCCAATGGAGTCCCTGTGGACTACCTTCTCTGTAAGTTCTTCAAACACTCTTTATCTGGAGAAGCTTTACAGTGGCTTAAGCAGCTACCACCAGGATCTCTTACATCCTGGAGCGACATCAAAAACGCATTTTTGCGTAACTTCTTTGATGATGCGCGCGCTGAAGACTTAAGGAGGAAAATTGCCACATTCAATCAGGAGCCTGGAGAGTCATTCAAGGATACCTGGATCAGATTCAAGTCTTACCAGCGAGACTGCCCACACCATGGATTCAACAAAGTGCAGCTGCTCTGCACTTTCTTCAGAGGCATCACACTGAAATATCAGATGGCTCTAGGCACTGCGAGTGAAGGCAACTTCACCACAAGGAATCCTGAAGATGCTGTGAAGCTAATAGACTACCTAGCATCCAGCAACAGCACAAAGAACATTGTAAGAGCAAGATCTGCAGCGTTCCTTGGAAAGGAACAAATAAATGAGGTACAAGCTACACTTGACAATGTTCAGAAACTGCTAAGCAAGAAAATCTGCTCAGTAGAGGATGCAGAAGCTGATGAAGAAGATGACTAAGGGAAAATTGTGGCAAATCTCGACCCCAAGACCTGTATTTATAGAGGAACGGGTCAGCCAACTGCCTGGGCGAACAAGTGCCACCTTCTGGCCGAACAGGTACAACCTGTTTCTTCCCACCCTTTTGCACAAGCCGCCTGGTAACTGCCCCTTCTTCATTTGGGCTGATCGAACACAAGCCCATACTGCAAGCCCACACGCCTGGATCCCTTGTCCAAGCCCCAAACCCATCGGACCTCCATGTCCAGCAAGGTCAGACCAGTGGCTGCCCATGAACTGAGCCCCATGGTCAAGACTCAAACACTCCACCAAACTGAGATGAGCTGGCCACTAGCTGCTCTAGCTGAGTGAGCTAACCGTCCAGCTACTGGAGCTGACCCATCCTTGTGTGAGCTGTCTTAAGCTGTCCTGAGCTTGTCCTAGCTGGTCTAGCATCTTCCCAGAGTTGTCCAGCTCCCAATTCACTTGTCCAGCTCCTATTTCCTTGTCTCCATCCATTTCTGGTCAAGTCTCAGCATACTGATGCACTTAACCATCTTTTCCAGGTTAGGATTCAGCACCCTGAAGTCCTTAACCCTTCTATTCAGCCATGGTACGCTTGTCCTTAGGTCGTATGACCTGACTGGTGCCTTTCCTCGCACCATGGCTGTGCCCGGAGGCCTTATCCAGATTTGAGGATGCTACAATAAGTCCTCGAGAAAGGATACTCAGGGTCTCGAACAAACGAATCCCAAACAAAACAATGTAAGGCACGAACGTCTAAGGCCACCGTCTAACTCGCCGAACGGGCGAGTTGGACCACGCACGATGGCGAACTCCCCCGCTCGGCGAGTTGGACCATACACGATGGCCAACTCGCACGTTCGGCGAGTTGGCCCACACAAGATGGCCAACTCGCCCGTTCGGCAAGTTGGACCACACACGATGGCCAACTCGCCCGCTGGGCGAGTTGGATCATGAGCAATGGCCAACCCGCCTGTTCGGCGAGTTGGATT
This sequence comes from Brassica juncea, assembly GCA_018703725.1. Taxonomy (NCBI): domain Eukaryota; kingdom Viridiplantae; phylum Streptophyta; class Magnoliopsida; order Brassicales; family Brassicaceae; genus Brassica; species Brassica juncea. The sequence continues at coordinate 28,642,961 of CM031942.1, read as the reverse complement.
AACCAATCTGTCTTCTTCCCGTCTTTGCAAGCGCTCTCTTTCGAGGACGGATGGATCTTGGTCTTGTTTCGTCTTGATTGTAGTCATCATCTGAGCGATACGATAACTCATTTTCTCAAAGAAAACTTGAATCGATCGTATAAAACGATAACGGTTAACTAAACACCTTGAACTGCCTACACTATACGAGAAATTCGAATCTTCTTTGGAAACGACGTCATTTCATAAAGCGCTCTTTCGATAAATCGTAAAAATGCCTAAGTCGGAAAAACGGCCCGAAAGGGTCCAAAACGCGGCTAAAAAGCCCACTCATGATTTTATACGAAATCAAGTCCAAATGTTATGACAATTTATCTTTTATTCCAAAGGAGAGGATAAATGTTAATTTCAAAGGATAAATGTGAAGTTTCCAAAGAGAAATACGAAGATCGCAAGAAATGGAATACTTTTGCGAAGCGATAAACTCGACAAAGGGTAGAAAAGGAAGGAGCAAACCGCCTTAGAGAGAAGTATATAAGGACGTCGAGGTCGAAGATGGAGGAAAAGAACCTTTTCTACATACTCAGAGCAAATTTAGCACTTAGAGCGATTTAGGCAACTTTTTTGTTTTTGTTATCGAGCTGTGAATCAACTAGGTTTTCATAGTCTTAGGCTGATAGATCTACGGAATCGCCGTCATCTCTTTTGGCCAAGGCTTACACCTTTTGTTCACGCTCAAACACAGATTTGGAATAAGACCATCGTTGCTCTCTTTGTTCTTTTTAATTTGTTACTTTACTTATTGTCGTACTCTGATCATATTTGCTGCGTGGCCCTACAAATAACCGGGATCTCCTGGGAATTTAGGGTATCCTAATTTTCCTAATTTGAATGGAAACTCGATAATGTGAATTTTGGTTCCCACAGATGGAAATCCCCAGATCTCCCTCGAGATGCAAGTATTATGGAGCATATTGCGAGCTGCCGTAAAGCGTTGGGTGAGTGGAGGAGACAGCACAATTTGAATTCAGCAAAGCAAGTGGAGGAATTAAAGGAGAAGGTGGAGTGCCTGTACTCGAATGGTGATGCTATAACTGAGGAAATAGCTGAAGCATTAAAGGAACTATCTGATGCTCTTAAGGCAGAAGAGATGTTTTGGATGGCTATGAGAAGGCTATAGAAACACAAAAATTTTCTATGCATTGACAAAGCAATGGAGAGGGAGGAACAAGATCACCCAGATTTTAGATGCAAATGGAAATGCTGTGGAGGATGAGGAAGGACTAGTAGCCATTGCTACTAGCTATTTTAGGCAAATCTTCGAGTCCTCTAATCCAGATGATATAGAAGAAGCACTTTCGGAGGTATCCACAACTAATACTGGATCAATTAATGATGATCTTACAGCTCAGGTCACTAAATGGGAAGTCAAATTAGCCATCTTCACTATGCACCAGCAGAAGGCTCCTGGCCTAGATAGGATGACAGCTCTCTACTATCAGAAATTTTGGGAAATTGTAAAGGATGATTTAACTCATATGGTTAATCAATTCCTTTTACGTGGAGTGATGGCGAATGGTTTGAATGACACAAACATTTTCCTTATCCAAAAGACACTAGGCCTACCGAGATGACTCAATTTCGGCCCATCAGTTTATGTAAGGTCAGTTATAAGATAATCTCTAAGGTCCTAAGCCAGAGATGAAAGTAGGTTCTATCTGATAGAATTTAAAAAACCCATTCAGCCTTTGTTGCGGGATGATAGATTTCAGACAATATTATGATCGCATTAGAGATGTTCCATGCTATGAGAACTAAACCAAGCGGGAGAAACAAGAGGATGGCCATTAAGACAGATATGAGCAAAGCATACGATAGAATGGAGTGGTCATTCATTAAAGCAGTTATGTGCAAGATGGGATTTTCTGAAATTCGGATCACCTGGATAATGAGGTGCATTACATCGGTTAAGTACAAGGTGCTCATGAATGAGCAACCAAGGGGAAATATAGTCCTGGAAAGAGGTTTACATAAAGGAGATCCTTTGTCTCCTTTCATCTTTATTCTAGGCACGGAAGCACTCGTTAGCCTTCTTAATCATGCAGAGAACCAAGGGAAGATAACGGGGATGTGTGTTACACGTGCGCGTCCCTTGGTATCTCACCTTCTATTTGTTGATGATAGCCATTTCTTCTGTAAGGCGGAGCCCCGTGAATGGACAGTGTATCAATCTTGACAAATCCTCCGTACTCTGTGGCAAGAGGATCGTGCAAATCTTAGACAACAAATCAAGGATACACTTGGGATACAGAATGAGGGAGGCATGGAAACATATCTTGGAATCCTAGAAGACATTAGCGGATCCAAATGCAAGCTTTTTGCGTTTCTTAAGGAAAAATTATTGCATAGAGTGAATAGATGGACGGGAAGATGTCTATCAAAAGGAGGGAATGAGGTTTTAAACAAATCTATACTGGTAGCCCTCCCGACATATGTTATGTCTACCTTTTTCCTCCCACTGGAGATTTGTGAAAACCTCGCAAGTGCCATTGCACAATCTTGGTGGAGCTCAAATCCACCAAAGAAAGGAATTCATTGGGCTAAATGGGAAAAGATGTGCTTACCAAGAGAAGAGGGTGGGATTGGTTTACGTATTGTTCATGAGTTTAATCTGGCACTATTGGCTAAACAAATTTGGTGATTAGTCCAGTTCCCTGATTCGTTGGTTGCTCGAGTATTGAGAGGAAGGTATTATAGAATTAGTTTGCCATTGCGATTGCATTCCGTGAGTAGTTACTTTTATGACTTGTCAAGTAAATCAGCAGCACAAAAACTACTATTATTGGGGATTTGACAAAAAATCCATTTTGGATATGAGGTTAGGATTTGGACGGACCCTTGGATTCCTACTACACCAGCTAGGCCGGCTAGATCAATAGGCCCTCTCCTGCATCCAAATTTGAGAGTTAGTGATCTCATTAATGGTGAAACGAAGTAGTGGGATGTTGGACTACTTGAGAACTATGTTATTCCAGATGATATACCCAGAAGTTTGGCCCTAAGCTCACCACATAGATTCCTTTTCCTGGAATTACACCAAAAATGGTCAATACACAGTTAAATCGGGATATTGGGTAGCTCGTAATCTGATGAGGAACGATGAGGAGATGGAGATCTTGGAGCCCAGTATAACTAAACTCCAAGCGTTTTTTTGTAAAGTAAAAGCACCTAAGAAGATATGTCATCTTATGTGGCAGCTGATAACAGGACAAGTAGCTGTTACAAGAAATCTAACACGCCGGAACATGAGATGCGATAATTACTGTCCAAGATGTGGGGAGCCAGAAGAAACCGCTACTCATGCCATATTTGAATGTCCTCCAGCTCTGCAAGTATCGCCCCTAGCATCATCACCATTTGCTCCTGACATTTTTCCTTTCCCTAGTGTTTATGCCAACATGGATTATCTTTTCTGGAAGAAGAATGACATTGCTGAACAAGAGCTTGACAGAGACCCTTAACCTTGGATAATCTGGTATATGTGGAAGGCCCGAAACAATAAACTTTATAGGGGAATAGACATAGATCCTCTGGAGCTAGTCAGATAAGCTGAAAGTGAATGCCAGACATGGTAAAATGCGAATGAGATGGTACCGGACATCCCACAGGTGCTTCACAATGAGGAATCCCAAGCAATATGCTTGGATAACATATGTATGGTTGATGGATCATGGACTTCCATGGCACAGTTTAATGGTTGCGAATGGGTTTGGAAGGATATCCTGGGACAAATATAACTTATGGGAATACGAAACTTAAGTAGGCGAGAATCTGTCCTACATTCAGAAGTGGAGGCACCGCGTTGGGAAATGGAGAGCATGATTCTACATTCCTCGTGTAAGAGCTTTGGAACAGACTTCAAGTATCTAATAGCAATGATTAAGAAACCTCAAGCTTGGCCAAGTTTTCAACAGAATTGGAGGCAATAAAGACGCTCCAACTATGCTTTCCGGAATTCAAGATTTCTCACATCTCAAGAGCACAAAATGGAATATCTGATTCGTTAGCTAAGTCTGCTAGATCATTTCATAGGAAACTTTGTTACATTGGTTGTTCTATTCCGGTCTGGTTACCCAGACCACCTCAAGTTCTTTGAGTAATAGAATAGCCATTCGATGTCAAAAAATAGGGATAAAGATAGTAAAAATAAAGTTGAGAAATCAAAATATAAGATCAAAATAATCTAAAACATAATGCTTTAAACAAAAATGTTAAACGGAAAATATTTTTTTCAAAATAAATGTGTTCCACCTGTTTAATAATTATTATTATGTACCAAATTTTGAATATTAAAATTTATAGCTAAAAATAATAAAGTAATTACTTAGTAGAAAAATATATACTTATCTTTTTGTGCCTATGAATAAAATGAGTTTACAAAAAATATAAAATGAGAATAAAATGACTAAAAAGCAAATATACAAATGAATCGCTAAAATAATGAATTATTATGAACTACATACACGCATTATACTTTTAATATGTTTTAAATATATCTACATCTTATTATATACTTATTACATTTAAAAATAGGCAATACACATTTTTCTATTATAACTTTCAAATAAAATTAAACTAAACAATTTCAAATGCTCATTAAAACTTAAATTATTTTCTATTATTCATTAACTTGTTCACCCATCCATAATATTCAGAAACTAATAAGTATACACTATAGATGAGATATAGAGTATTAAAACACTAGAAAAACAAAAGAAATACAAAATAAATCAAATAGAAATAAACAAATTGAACACATTACAATATTTTCAAATTCACAATAAGGTTACACCGTAGATACATCATTCTCATTTTACCCATTGTGTCAAAGAAAATAATCATAAACATACAAAGATGAAGAAATGTCTTCATTAAATAAAAATAAGAAAATAATGGATGTTAATATTCAAAATAATATAAGGACACAAAACATGTTTTATGGCAAAACAAAAATACATTAAAATATATAAAAACAGATTTTAAACAAAAAATATAATCTTTCCACGCAAAGCGCGGACATACCCCTACTATTTAGTATTTTTGTGTTTGTGGTAAGTGTATGAGATGACACTGATTTGAAAAAGTAATAAATTTAAATGGTTGAAACAAGTTTAAATAGGTTTTTGATTAAAATTAGTGTTTTAGAAGAAAAATAAATCTATTAAAGAAGCTAAGTTAACTGAAATAATAAGATATAGATAATTAAAAATAAAATACTGTAAATAAAAAAATAGAAATGTCATAAAATAATTATTTATTTAACACTCACCCATTTTATTTCCATCAATTCATTTTTCTATTAATAATAAATATTATACATCATACAAAATAGTAAGAAAAAAAAAGAATAAAACCATTTTACTCATACTTCCATGTGTCTCTCTTATTATTATCAAAATAATATGATATAAATATATAAATAAAACTATTTTAATATAAATTTTATAATTAACAACTTATAACAACGCTATTTTTATATTAACATATGTGATACTTTAAATTGTATATTATTTAAGAAAATATAAATTCCATTTTTTATTTATTACTTTTGACCTTAAGTATTCACAATCATATCATCATATTTTATTTTCTTAGATTATTTTTCTATAAACCATATGACATACTTTACTTTCTTTGAAACTATGTTTTTAAATTTTGCATTTAAATATGTGTTTAGGTTATAACTTATAACCAATGGAAGCATAACCGCTTAATGGAGATAAGTTGGCCTCCAGCTTTGTATCCTTTTTATCAGATGTGCATGCAATGTTGTAGTCAAGAATATGGAGGCACTAATGCTGGACATCAATAACAACGCCCACCCAATGTAGTACATCAAGTTGGAATGGACAGTAAATGACATCTATACCAACACACCACGAGCATCAGGACTGTAGATCAACGCCCCCCCCCCCCTAACATTTTGAGAACGTCCATTTGCCTTTATGTGCGATGTGTATGTTATTCTTGAACTCTCATATAAGAGATGACAAGAAGGCAGTAGGAAAGAATGACACTATGGGTTTCGAAGCGGTATGGAGGCGGTGACGAACGAAATTAACAACCTTGTATGCCGCCTACAAAAAAAAAAGAAGGTGTTATCAGACGGATGGTTTCCTAAAGTAACTTATAGCAAACAAGGATGTCAAGAAACCTAGTTTTGGAATAAAGGTTTTCTTGTTTATTCAATAAGAAGGCTATGCCTTTATATACACGATCAGAGTAAAGCGCCTTATGCTATACAAGGCTTTAGGTTATTACATATCGAGGCCTTATGAGCCCAATACCCCCTCTTAAGGTGGAGTGTTTAGATTCCGAACAACCAACTTGCCAATGAAAGCTTCAAACTCTTTGCGTCCTAAGGCTTTTGTTAGTATGTCTGCAAGCTGGGTCTTTGATGAAACATATTTTGTTGTGATGACTCCGTGTATGATCTCATCACGAATGAAATGGCAGTCATTACCCACGTGTTTGGTGCGAGCATGAAAGACTGGATTACGAGCGAGCTGAATGGCTGATAAGCTATCCGAGTGAACAACAATCGGAGCAGAGCAGTCAATGCCGAGAGCAGGTAGCAACTGGCGAAATCATAGAATTTCTTGAACTGTATCAGCCATGGCACGATATTCAGCTTCTGCTGACGAGCGAGAGATAACATCCTGCTTCTTTGTTTTCCAAAAAAATAGGGGAATCTCCTAGTTGGATAAACCAACCCGATAGTGATCTTCGAGAAGTGGGACAGCCAATCCAGTCAGAATCACACCAAGCAGACAACGCTAATGGAGTATTTGCCTTGAGAAGAATTCCTTGGCCGGGGCTATGTCTGAGATATCTCACAACTCTTAATGCAGCTTCCCAATGTTCTGGTTTTGGATCATTCATGAACTGAGAAAGAATGTGGATGGAGTAAGAGAGTTTCGGCGGTGTAACTCCAAGATAGATTAAACGACCCACTAGACGTCGGTATTTTCGTGGATCAGACATTGTAGGTCCTTCAACTTTTGCGAGCTGATGGTTTTGTTCTAAGGGAAACGCGACCGGCTTAACTCCAAGTAGACCTGTTTCAGAGATGATATCAAGAGCGTACTTTCGCTGACAATGATACATACCAGTCGGGTTCCGAGCAACTTAAATGCCCAAAAAAATATCGCAGAACACCAAGATCCTTCATGTGAAAACATAAGCATAAGTAGTCTTTCAATCGTTGAATAATAGCCGGAGTACTGCCTGTGATAATCAGATCATCGACGTAAGCTAATACATGTAGTCTTTCGCCATTGGTAACTAGAGTGAAGAGAGAGTAATCTGATGTCTGTTGCTCAAATCCGTATTCTTTTAGAGATGATGTGAGCTTCGCAAACCAGCAGCGAGGAGCTTACTTGAGTCCATAAAGCGATTTCCGTAGTTGACAAACTTTATTTTTGTCTTTTGTTCTGAAACCCAGTGGAAGTTGCATGTAAACTTCCTCATCGAGATCACCATGGAGGAATGCATTATGGGCGTCCATTTGGTGAACTTCCCAGTCATTCGAGACCGCTTGTTCTAAGAAAGTGCAAACAGTAACCATTTTGGCCACAGGCGCAAATGTTTCGTCATAGTCGACTCCTTCGGTTTGATTATTTCCGAGAACCACTAGACGAGCTTTGCATCTCTGTAAAGTACCATCTGCAGTGAATTTGAGACGAAATACCCATTTACATCCCAATGCTGTTTTTCCTGGAGGCAAATCCTCTACTCTAAATGTCTCATTGTCGTCCAATGCAATGATTTCATCTTCCACTGCAAATCTCCAGTTCTCATCTTCCATGGCCTTTATTAAAGACTTTGGTTCTTCGGCAGAGGTGATGGCATTCATAAATTTCAGATTACTCTCTGAAAACTGAGCACTGGATGTGGTGGAGTCGGAGGTGGTGGAGTGTGAACGAGAGTGAGATCATAGTCAGCCAATTTCGTTGGTGCTTTTCGTTGTCGCAGACCTCGGCCCAGATTTTCAGTTGCTGCTGATGGCTTAGTTGCAGAACCAATGTTCACAGGAACAGAGAGGATCGGCGGCTATGGTAAGAGTGTTTCAGTGGCATCGAGTGAGACTTGTATCGAGGAAGAACGAGATTCGGATTTGTCCATGTCGACGGAGGTCTTCTTGTCAGCAGTAGACAATTCTTTGGATGATGTTGGCGAATCAAACGCCTCTGTTTCATGAGAAGTATGTTCTTCTGTTTCAGAAATATCTTCCATTGTTTCAGAGGTATGTTCCTCTGTTTCCTTAAAGATAGGTTCCTCTGTTTCAGTTTCAGGAAAGAGAGGAGATGGAGATGGTAAATCATAGGTACCATGGGTGATGTTTGAGTATCGAAGGATGAGAGCGAAGACTCGTGATCACCATTGGCGTATGGGAACTCTGTTTCTCTGAAAATAACATCTCTGGAGATAGAGACTACTCCTGTTTCCAGATTGTAAACACGCCAACCTTTCTTTCCATGCGGATAGCCAAGAAACACTGATCTGTTACTCCGACTAGCAAATTTATCACCTCGATATTTCTGATTGTGAACGTAGCACAGACAGCCGAAGATTCTCAGATGCTGTAGTGGAGAAGACTTATTATAAAGAACTTCAAAAGGTGATTTTCCCTTTAGAACTTTTCTGGGAGTTCGATTTATCAAATAGCCAGTTGTAAGCGTACAATATCCCCAGAACTCGATAGGGAGATTGGCTTGAAACCAGAGTGAACACGCAACGTGGACTATGTGTTGATGCTTGCGCTCAACTCTTCCATTCTGTTGAGGAGTTCCAACACAGGATGTCTCATGCAAGATCCCATTGGTTTGAAAGAACTCTGTTAACAGGTGAATTCAGTACCATTATCGCTTTAAATTTTTTTAACTTCTCGAGAAAACTGCCTTTCGACCAAAGAGACGAATTTTTTCAGCTGAGTAGGAGCAGATTGTTTTAATGGGAGAAGATAAATCCTTGGAGCATGAGAGTAGTCATCTAATATGGTTAGAAAATAGTGTCAGCCACATAAAGATGGGGTGCGGTAAGGGCCCTAAAGATTACAATGCACGAGTTCAAAAGCCATTGTTTTTTTATTGCCACTCAAAGGAAAAGGATCACGAGTAGATTTGGCGCAGATACATGCATCACACGCTTTATTTTCAAAATAACTACTACATCTTAAATCTGATAATTTCAACAAGTCTAAAACTTGAGAAGATGGCTGACCAAGACTGCAATGCCATACATCCACTGAAGTCAATCCAACATGCTGCACAGCTGCCTGCGTGTACATCTCCTTGAAGAAATAGAGTCCGTTCTACTCCTTACCCACTCCAATCAGCATAGCTGTGATGTGCTCCTGGATTATACACAGACGGTCAGTAATCTGGAATATGCATCGAGTTTCTTTTGTCAAATGAGAGACTGAGATTAGATGAGAGTGCAATCCATCAACCAAAAGAACATTATTCAGCGAGAATGATGAACCCAATATGGCTTTTCAATTTTTGTAGAAACTGTGAATCTCCCATCAGGAAGTTTATTCAGCATTAGGGACATCTCACAAATATCAAAAAGAAAATCCAAGGTTCCAGTCATGTGATTAGTAGCACCTGTATCAATAATCCAAGGAGCTTGCAATGACTTACCCGAGGGATTAGCAGAGGTTCTTTCATTGAGAATGTTAACAAGAGCCTTTCACTGTTTATCGTTTAGTCCAGTGATACCAATGCGATCTGCTGCAGTGATATTGGAGTTACTCGTGACGTTTGATATAAATCCAGAAGCAGAGTTGTGCGGAGAGGTGAAGACATGCTTCACACGACCCGGTTTAGCAGCCTTGTTATTTGAAGGAAGTCGAAGAATTCCTTTTCCAGAGCTCACATGAGAGTCGTGTGATGTGTTAGGTGGTTTGTTCCGAGTTCGTTCTCCCCACCAAGGTGGATAACTGATTTTCTTAAAGCAATTCTCTGTAAGATGCCCTGTATTTTTACACAAACCGCATGTTGCAGTTCTGCTCCGTTTTTTTGACACTGATTGCATCTCAAAGCAAACACCATCAGACCTTTCTTCTTGCATACGTCCAATGAGCTTTGATTCTTCATCCTGTACCAAAACGTTGTAAGATTCATCCAACGTTGGCAGAGGATCACGTGATAGCAAGTTTGATTTTACAGAGCCGTAGAGAGACTCGTCAAGACCCATGAATAATTGATGCAGTTTGTCCTCTTCACGCTCTTTGATGATATCTTCTATCGTTTTTCCTTGTTGATAATCAGCTAAGCTTTTCCAAAGCTTCGTGAGTTGGCCATAGTATGTTTCAATAGACACACCCTTTTGACGACAATTTGCGAGTTGTGATTTCAAACGCAGAACTCTTTGTCCATTCTTCACTGCGAACCTTTTCTGAATGTGAGTCCACAGTTTGTGTGCGTTATTGCTGCAAGACAGGAAAGAAATCAGTTTCTCATCGATTGTGAGCTTGATCCAAGAAACAACAAAAGTGTTATTAGCACACCAGTCTTCGTAATCGTCAGATTCTTTTTCTGGTTCTGGTATTGAACCATCAGCAAACGCGAACTTCTTTCGAGCTTTCAACGCCAGCCGTATACTTGAGGACCACTCATCCTAGTTTGTTCCTCGTAGCGCTGGTCGGGAGATTACCATGCCAGGGTTATCTCCGGAAGACAAGTCGTAAGGCGATATAGTATGCCTCTATACTTCAAGCCGAGATTTGGCTTTCAAAATGGCAGATTCTTCGTCAGACATGATGAATCACCTTTAGGATTGATGAAACTTTTAGGTCTGAAAGAAATTTTAGAGAATATGCGGAAGGTAGTTTTAAGGAACGTAACTCAAAACCAAAAAATTTGGATAGAGCTCTGATACCATGTCAAGAAACCTAGTTTTGGTATTAAGGTTTTCTTGTTTATTCAATAAGAAGGCTATGAATTTATATACATGATCAGAGTAAAGCGCCTAATGCTATACAAGGCTTTAGGTTATTACATATCGAGGCCCTATGGGCCTAATAAAGGAAACAAGGTCTACCACGCAACTCAGTGGACGCAAAGACTCAGACACATCCTTGAAAATTGCAGTGGATATAGTTGATCCTTCCCTGCCATGACAAGTCCTAAAACACATAGAAATTGTCAATGAAATTGCATTTCCAAAGTAAAGAGGTTTGTGTTTGTGGAGCCCTTACATTACAGTTGCAGCTATTGTGGGAACCGAAATTCACACCATCGATTTTAATGAATAATAATAGAGGAAAGAACCAAAAACCCTACTTTCCTTGAGGTCCAGATTCTCTACGAGAGCCAACGACAAGTGACCAAATAAATGCGGAAAAGGTTTTGTAAAGATTTGGGACTGGACCTTAAGAAAGGCTGCCTACGTACCCCTTTCGAGGATCAAGTCGGACGTTGTTCGGTTAGAAAGAATTGAACAAGAGATCGAACCGTCTGGGCGGGTTCCTCTAGAATGAGTGTGGGTTATAGAAACAGGCTTGTTGAGAATGATGTCTAGGGTTTCTAAGTGCCGAGCTCTAGAGTAAAAGAATTGTCCGATCCTTCCGAGAGGAGCGGAGATTTGCGAGCAGGAGGCAGCAAGACGTTCTAGGGCCTGCCTTGCTAGTCTGACCGCCTAAATTCTAAGTTCTATCAGCTAACAGGAGCTCTCTAGGTCTCCAATCTCGGATCCTCTTATCTTCTGCTCCAGCCCTTCTTATATAGTCGCTTTAGGTCGGTGGCCCGTTTAACCTTTCGCCTCTGGGCCCAAGTTTATCTCTTTTGGAAATATTCCATTTTCCGTCGATCTTCGTAGTTATCCTCGAGTATTGACATTTATTCGCGGAAACTTAGCATTTATCCTACTTCCATAAATTAGGATAAATCGTCGTAGCTCCTATTGGGCTTGGATCTTCAAAATCGTAAGTGAGTCCGTGGACATGCTTCAAGCCCTCGAACGTTCATACGATTTCTCGGAAAGATTATCTTTTCCGCAAAATAAATCGTATAGCCTAAAGAATCGATGTTCGAGTCGATCGTCCTTGTTTTACACCATACACTTTGCGGAAGAACCAACCTTCCTAGCTTTAGTCGTAACACTTCGAGGATAACTCCAATCGAGTCAAACCGAGGAACATTAGGTCCGTAGCTAAGATGCTACGACTTCACGGAAGCCACGATGTGCGATCTAAATTGGATGGGCTGGGAACAGGCTGGACGCGCCGGCACCCGGGGCCAGGACACGGACGGGCTCGCGCCAGCGCTAGCGCCCGGGACCAGCACAGGCGAGCCAGCGCCGGTGCCCGGAACCAGCACGGGCGAGCCGGCGCCGGCGCCCGGGACCAGCACGGGCGAGCCGGCGCCGGCGCCCGGGACCAGCACGGGCGAGCCGGCGCCGGCGCTCGGGACCAGCGGGGGCGAGCCGGCACCGGCGCCCGGGACCGGCACCGGCGCCCGGGACCAGCACGGGCGAGCTGGCGCCGGCACTCGGGGCCAGGTCGCGCCCATTTTTTTTCGATCCAACCTTTGTCGATTGTTTTTTGCGGAAAGTCCGTAGACAGGAAATGATCTTAGCCGTTGATTTCGAGATAACCGTTTTTTACCCCAACAAGGTGGCCATTAAAGAGGGCGAGGTGACCCGCGTGATGGTCGTTCTCACCGGGAGAGTACACCCACGAGGTGGTCGGGACATCGACCAATATTTCAACCAAGAAATCGATCGATACCAGCTCCATCCACAACAAGATGATCCAATGCCTTGATTCAATGCAAGCAGAGCTTAGTGATCTTTCAGAACATGCCTACAGGAAGTTAGGATGGCACGCGGTCAGCATTGAAAGTCATGAAGAAAGGATTCAAAGGATCACTGATGAGTTGATTGAGTTAAAGAAGAAACGAACCAGAGAATATGAAGCCACAAGAAGCCTATTTGACGCATGGTTCGGTGAGAAGAAAGATACAGAGGATACTTGTTTCTCAACAAGTACCTGGACTTCATCTCAGTAGCTCATCCCATCCAAAGTCAAGCTAGATGACTATAATCAAAGCGCTGAGTGGGAGGCAACCCACTGTTAGGTAGTTTTTCATTTTATTTTTAGGATTTTATTTTTCGTATTTGTTTTTCTTTGCAGTTACAATTAGACGATTGCCACTGAAATCGACCGACATGACACTGTCGATATCGATCGACATGAACCAAAAAGAAGCGATCGACGAATGCGACTCAACATCGATCGATACGCATCGCGCTCAGGTATATCGTTCTAACTTTTTGATATCAGTGTACTTTATTATTACCTATGCCTTCACTGGACTGGTTATACACTGGGGACAGTGTATGATTTAAGTCTGGGGGGATGTTACTGATGCTGTTTACCTTTTGATTTCATCCAAAAATGTCTTCAAAATGGTTTTTATTGAGTCAAGAAAGCGATAATGATAATTTTAATTTTCACTTTTTATCTAACCAATCTTTTAGGCACCATTCTTAGATTTGTTGATGCAAAATGTACTATAGATGCTAAATTTGATCACCTATCAGCTATGACAACACTTTCATTGATTGTCTGGAGGAACCAAAGCTGATTTCCAACCTAACCTGACAATTCTTTGCTTGTCTTGGGGCTTGGTATACATGGGATCGGACGCTTCAAACAAGTCTGGAAGGTAAAAGCCTTGTGTAGATAGTTTTATCACCCTCTCTCTCTCATTTTCAAAACTAGATTTAATTTTTATTCAGTTATAAAAAAAAAAATCGAAAATTATCTTAAATTTATGTTCTAGGAATAGTTAGATATTAACTAGGAAGGAATTCGAACAGGGCTTGGCGGTTACCCCCTCAAGACTCGATTCATAAGAATTCTATAGGTAAAGGGTTCGAACAGGGCTTGGTGGTCACCCCCTTCAAGACTTGCTTCGCAATGAATCCTAGGATATAAGTCAAAAAGAAGTGAACAGGACTTGGTGGCTGCAACCATTAAGGCTTGATTCATGGAAGCCTGTCCAATCTTGGTCAATGTCTTGCAAATGAAAGCAGACTTGACTAGGAGAGAAATAGTAGAGAGAGAGAGGATAGGAACTAATTTTTTACCTGCAGATCCAGATACTTGTTTGAGCAACCTTGCATCCTGTGATCGATACTCCCAAGGTAAAGCCTGCACTTTTATTTTTATGTACAGAAATGAAATCAGTAGAGGGGTTAGTCAGACATGAATGCTAAGTTGTTGGCTAGATGATCAAGGTAGCTTAACTAGGATATTGCATAATTTGCTTATGTGATTGACAGACTCTTAGATGTGGTTTGCAAAAAGTAGAGGTTATGATTTTTAGTTTGAATTTGATTTAGTCCCTGCTTTTTAAAACCTCTTTCATAAAGACTGCATGTGTGTTTGCTTGAGGACAAGCAAAAGGTTAAGTCTAGGGGAGTTGATATACCATGGATTTTACCCGTTTTTACCCCTGGTATATGAGTGTTTTTACTACTATTATCTATGTTTTGGAGTCTATTAGGTATGTTTTCAGGTTCAGAAGCATTGTGGAGAAAAGTGATGTTTTAGGTGCCTTTTTGGAGCTTAAAGAAGAGTTCACCCGAGATCAAGACCAGAGGTCGACGTCAGAGTTACACATCGATCGATGCACACTCTCTGCAATCGATCAACACACATTAGCCGAAGGACGATACATCGAGACCATAATCGAATGATGTACACCTTGTACTATCGATCAATACTGAGGTGGCTGAAAGACAAGTTGGACCTGCCCCAACTTTAAGCCCAAGATATCACATTTTACAAGAATGCCCCTGACGAGTTTTTTTAACCTAATGAACTCATATATTTATATGCCTAAGTGTTTTGGCATTAGATACAAGTATTTTTTCATATACAAGCTTTAAGAGTTTCTTCTTCTTCTACTCATTTTCTTTTACTGTTTCATTAATTTGCAAGTTCTCAATAAAGTTCTATTCAGTTCTTTAATATGTTAACAAAGGTTATAGGATTCTAGACCTAGAGGAAAGATCCAAAGATATTTGTGATCGGAACCTGAGTGTTCACCCTCTAATAGGTCTATGAACTTCTATTATTACCTTGTTGCTATGAACTACTTAGCCATGTCTGAGTAGATTCACTTGTTAGATTTAGGGTTTAAATAAGATATGAGGGATTAGCCCCAGCCTATAATTGCTATAGTTGTGATATTTATTGTTAGGGTTGTTCACTAAAGCTTTTCTAGCTTAGCTACCTAGAACATGAACTTGGATTGCATTGATTTATTACATGCAATACCTGATAACATCCTAAACATGCTATGACCCTCTTGAGTTATGCGAAAGCTGATCTAAGATCATGGTGAGCATTGTATCAACTCGCGCATAAAGCTTACTTATAGCCGTATCAATCGATACTCCTATAGAGTAATCGATCGACGTAGCTAGAAGTGTATCGGTCGATATTCCTATCGAACTATCGAGCGATACCAGCGGCAGAAGTAGCCGACCGCAACACCATTTAGCATCTAAGTAATAGATGGTCTAAATAATGCGAGAGCTGATGGATTCATTTAATAAGTGTTGAGCTCTGACATATCATGCAAGCAACTTGTTAGCCTTTAAAGTATCTATAATCCTGAATTCCTAAATACTTACCCTGAATCTAACTACTTTTCTTTACTGTTTTAAAAATCAAATCCTTTCAACTGAGTAATCTCATCCTTACTCAGCAAACCTGCACTTTACTTTAAACTATTTTCAACCTAGCATAGTCATTAAGATTGCATCTTATTTGTACACTAGCTCTCTGTGGATTCGATCCCTAAGTACTACAACTGAACCTCTTATTTGAGAGAGTAAAGTCACTCGTTAGGGTAATTTGAGTGATATCAGTCTGCTTGCACAACTAGTCCGGAGAACAGGAACATCCCCGTAACAGTGCCAACCTAAAAACACAACCCTCTTTTTACAAAATGCAACAGTTGACGACCAAACCTACATTGCACACAAACTTGTCACATACCGGTGGGATACGGTTCTCTGGTTCTTAAACAGCACAAGTCTGGAGACATGCATCAGTTAAAACATGTTGCACTCTAACAGAATCGCTTGCCAAGCCCTCGGAAAAACATAGTATCCGTGAAATATTATTTTGGAGACATAATACGTCGGAAGCAGGACGGGAATTAATCAAGATGGAAAGCAAGCACGACGGGATCGAAGCACGACAGGAAAACCCAAAATCGAACAAAAACCATGATTTCGATATTATGGGAATTTTCGAGGAAACCGGAGGCTCGGGAAATATTTTCGGTCAAGGTCAGAATTATTTTAGAGTTTCTTATAAATATTTAGCTCATCATAATAGGCGTAGAAAAATATTCGGGATTGATCGCGGGTCGAAAATTCACCGGAAAGGTCAACGTCAATCAAATGAACCGAGAAGCTCGAGGTGTCTCAGCGCATGGGATCAGGACGTGGTGTCAAGTGTTTAGAAAGATATCTGCCAACTGAAGCACAACATGTCGCCGTGCATGGAAGCAGCACATGCAGCTTGACACACCGAAGCACGAGGTACTGTACAACCTGCAACCGAATCATGCTGATCGACATGTGGGCACCGTGTGTCACCGTGCATGTTATCCAGACATTCTGATGGACATCTGGTCGTCCAGGCAAGAAATATGTGTCACTTTGCATGTAATCCAGGCCAAGCAACCAGCCATGTGGAGCACGAGGTGCCGCCGCACATGCATCTGGAGCCATGTGGGCCGACACACGGGCTGCCACCAACCTGAAACTGATTGGTTGCTGTCTTCTATAAATATCCCACGAACCAGGTTATTTCAACACATCCAGACCTGTCCAAATCACCTTAAAACGTGAGAGAGAAAGCTAAAAAGAAAGCAAGAGTTTCTGATCTTTTTCAAGAGTTTTCGAGGTCAGTTTCTCTACTGGTTTCGAGTCAGCGCCAAAGGAAGGTTCTGTACAACTGAAATTCAGTCAAGTGAAGGTGAATTATGATGGGAAGCAGGTCAACGTGGTTAGAGAGAGAGAAATAAGGTGGTCGATTTAGAGAGTAGCCGAGTTCCGAAGACCGATACTCCACCGAGAAACCAAGTTCTGTCCAATTGATGATTCTCTACAATTTTGACGCAGAAGCTCTGCCCAAATCAATCCATCCACTCTATTCATATTTTTGATGATCAAGTGGAGGTTCTGTCCAAGATCAGTTCAGTTCCACAGATTCAGTTCAGTCGAGGTCACGGTTCGATACTCTACCGGAAAGTCCGAAGAATTCTCCAAAAGCTAAAGAAGGTTCTGCTCGAGTTGATTACTGTCCATACCATTTTAAGGGGAGATTCTGTCCAAGTCAAGTCAGTCCAGTCCAGACATTCAAGACGTCCAGGTTGGGTTTGGCCAAGTTCTCTCCGATCAACCAGCTGCTTCTCGGCATACTACACTGTGAGCTGGTTTGTTTGAATTCCACTTGGAATTTAGAGTAGTTTTTGTGAGTTGGTTTGTTTTTGTTCCACTTGGAATTTTGGGTAGTTTTATTACTTGATTGAGTTCCAGTTGGAACTTATGTTAGATCGAGTCGCATATAGATTAGAATGATCACATTATTGCATGGTAGAGTCCCTAGGTTATTTTATTTATTAAACCGGACTCAGCTTAGAACGAGCTGAGCTTACATGGAAGGAATTAAGACTGTGTTAGTAACCTGAGTAGGACTAGGGTGCATTATGTTTTCTATTCTTGTGTGTTGATATGGTTGAGTGCAGGTTCCCGTTATCTTTAAAGATAGTTTCGTAGCAGCAGGCCGAACTATTTGGGTAACGGTTTGATTGAGTAGATTGCTTGGTAGATTTTATTAAATGCTTGCTTGTTTACTAAATGCTTGTTGATTGAGGTTAGTCAGCTCTTGGTAAGGGAGTGACAAACTTGTTGATTTGATTAGTGTTGATATTGTTGTTCAGTATTTTTATATAGTAGTATTAGTGGTCTTAGGCCATATAGGCCAGACTACTCGTACTAGTAGTTAGTGTCGTAGATTTTTAAGTATTGTTAGGATAGTGTGTCGAGTGTGTATACCGACACCAGGTGCGTAACCCGCCCATGCTAGGCTTGTTTAGGGGTTGATTAGTGTTTCCTCATCGTTGTATTCAGCAGGTTCAAGTAAACCCTTTATTCGCTGGATCGGGAAGACTAAGAAAGACGGGATCATGGCCTAGGGCTGAGTGATTACACAACGGTGTACTGTGGCAGTGACCCGATGGACTGTGGGCTGTCGCGCGGTGACCCGAATGACTGTGGGCCGCGGTCGGTTGATAGTTCCTTCTTTTGGTCTATGTGGTAGGGAGATAGGATATTGCCGATGGAGAGGATGAACACGAAGTCACCATTTCCCAAGGTATAGTGTTGTGTTTTGTTAGAGTGTCGTGTCTAGTTATAGTCGAATTGTAGCTAGTTAGTATTCTTGTTATTGTGATTGTGGTTGATTGATTTTCTTGCAGGTTTCTAACATCGAGATCCAATTCCGGGTTAGGTACCAGGTTAAGCATGGTGTGTCTTGATTATTGTGGATTGGTTGTTTACTTGTTTTCATGTAGGTTCCCGTTACTTGAAGTTAGATCATGGCAGGAGGCCAAGTCTAACTTAGTAACGGTTTGTTTAGCCTTAGATTTGATTGCTTGCTTAGGATAAATTGATTGTTATCTTGGGTTGTGTGGGTTAATTTCTAGGCTGGGATAATGGGTGCCAGCTCACTGAGTGACATTAGGTTACTCATCCAACTCTTGTTGTCCTTTTGGCAGGTAGCTTTAGTAGGGTTGCTCGGTTAGTTTGGTGCTGGACGTTAGGACCACCAGTGTAGATTTTCAAGCCTTTTGTTAACGGTATTTTGGATTTGCGTTTAGTTGACTCGATTTGGCATTACGCCGGGACCGGTCTAGAAATATATCAATGTATGGATATTTCGTAAATTAATAAAAAAATTGTTTTATATGCGCATCATGAGTACTATGTTTTGACTAGTCCGATCTAAAACAACGCTAGGTCTTGGTAGGGTTGAAAAGCCTTAGGCCTCGATCTAACGGAAACCGTTAAGTCTTGGTATGGGTTGCAAAACCTTATGCCTTGATTTAGCGGGACGAATAGTGAATGAACTGGTCTAAGTTGAGGAGTAAATTCAGTGACATTGACCGGATTGTTCCTAACCCATCACGTAGAACTTTCGGATCTGGGTGTTAGATTGGACGGTCAGTCATATTCTTGTTTGATTATTAGCTGGCCGGTTGGATTTTCATCCCCAACCCTTGTTGTTGGTCGGTTCATCGGTCATGTTCTTGTTTGATTGTTGGCTGGTGGGTCGACCTATTCTAGGACGGTCCGGGGGGGGTGAAAAGAGATTTTCATCCGGATTACCTCGTTATAGACATGCATAGATGTATCTTCATGTAGTTGGGCGCTTCGGAAGTGCGATTGTGGGGCCTGGATAAACGCAACAGTTTAAAAAAAAAGAATATGAAATGTAGAAGATGGAAGAAGAAAATGGAGAAATGAAAATGAATACCAAACTCAAAGTGTTCTCCGATACCAAATAATGGAAATCCTCCCAGGAATTGGCATTTGAAGGTTGGTAAAGGATAAGCTTTGAATCAAATACTCGATCAAAGAAAGGTGGAATGAAGGGTCACACAAAGGCTGCAAAAGGCCTTTGATTTACCCAGTCTTAAGCCCGAGGATATGGCACACCAAGACGACTTAGAAGGGCTTGTTCCTTATGTTCACACACCTTGCAACAAAAATACGATGTCCATGCGGACAAAGGATCCCTTGGATATGACACACCAAGACAAATCGAAAAGTTCCCAAAAGAAACAAGGATGAGAATTACTCTTAAAGGTTTCCAAACATATAAACTCACTCTTATTTTATTTCATGGAGATTACAACTTATTTATACTAAAACTAAACTTGCTGGAGGCGCTAGAAATAAATGGGAAATGATAAAATCAGTGCATGGAGGAGAAAGAAGGTTCTTGAAACAAGCACTCTTTGCATGCAAGAGAGAGAAGCTTTCCATGTAATATATTCTTCAATTTTCGTCACTCCTCTTGGGCAACAAATAACTCACTTGTTTATGAATCTTTTTGGGCTTGTAACTTAATAAAAATTGACTGGATATGTTAGCTAACATTATGGGTCAATTTCTGAATGTCTTCTCTGTCCATAACTTTATATATCAGCCCAAGATCATATAAAAATTCTCCTCTTCAAGATTTTTTTTTTCCTCAAATCTTGCTCTGTTAAGAACGAAAAACTTGAACACACACTTTCGAAAAGATCCAACATATTTGTAGAACACTAAGAAAAAAACTGTTTTTTTTCTTTGTAGAATATGGATAGATGATAATTGTGGATAACAAATATGAATACCGATTTCAGAGTGGCTCTGATACCAAATGCTGAAAACCTCCCATGGAATACACTCTGAAATTGGAGCCTTCCGTCGAAATGAGCCCGAAAGCAAGAAACAATCAAGGGACGTGGATCGAAAGGTCACACAGAAATTGCGGATGGATTATGATTTACCCTATAACAATCTCTCTTGGATATGACACCCCAAATTTGATTGAGTTAGATTGAAAGATATTACACATCAACAATCAGAAAAGTTTGATCAATGGATATTACACACCATGACCGAAAACAATTTTGAGAATCACTCTCAAGGTTGTCCAAAAATATAAACTTAATTCTTATCCATATTATTAAAATAGAAGTACAAATAAAAAATTACCTTAATACTTACCACTTATTTACAATGAAATACCACTAAAGTATTTAATAATCTTAACAATAAATATCAAAATATAAATATGAAAATATATTCATTTATAATATATAAATAAAATGTAAGTTAGTCTGTTAATATATTATTTTATGCATATTTCATATAAACAATAAACTTTGCAAATTCAATACGATAAATATATGATAATAAATGTAGGTGATACATACGGTTGACCCTTAAAAACATTATTCAATATAAAGGAGATCACTATCTTATCGTACTATAAAATCCTCACTTTGTTTCCATATGTTTAATTTTTTACAAAATCTAAAACATGTATATAGTTTAATTTTTTCATAACAATTTAATCTATTATCGCTTTAGTTTAATAACACGAGTCATATTATAACTATTATCAAAACTTCAAAAATTTCATCTTTAATGTTAATATAAATCTTCACGAAATTGGAGGTATATTGTTTCAGTAAATCCTACAAATATTTGACCACCTCTAATTATAAAATCATTGACTACAAGTTAGACCATCACTTAACCTAATTCAAACCATGCCTTCCAAAAAGAGTGTTAGTTTGCTTAAAGATGTTAAACCGTATAAGAGTAGATGACGTGTTTAAGGTATCTTGCTTCACTCAAGGAGACAACATACCAGTTACAGTAGAAATATTCTTAAATTGATCATGGTCAACGAAACTGAAGAAGTAAAGTAACGATTTCAATATATATATTTTCATCACCAAAGTTTACATATATATATATTAATTCAATTATTTTAATTTCGTTTGTAGGTTGTAAAATATACTGTTCTTGCAAGAATATAAAACACAAATGATATAAAAACAAAAATTTTAAATATATATAAGTCAAAACAAATACCCGCGCTGTTGCGCGGCTCATGATCTTGTTCATTTAAAAGGATATTGCAATTTATTTATAATAAAACTAAACTTGCTGAAGAGGCTAGATATTTCATATATGGAAAATGATAAATCCGTACATGGAAGAGAGAGAAGATTCTTGAAACAAGCACTCCTTGCATGTAAGAGAGAGAAGCTTTCCATGCGATTTATTCTCCAATTTTCGTAACTCTTTCAAATAAACCATTTGTTTATGAATATTTTTGGGCTTGTAATTTGTTAAAATTGGGCTGGACATATTATCTAACATCATAGTTCAATTTCTGAATGTCTTTCATGTCCATAACTTCATATATCAGCCCAAGATTACATCATACTCCTTCTCTTCAAAAAGTTTTGTCCTTAAATCTTTCTCTCCAAAGAAAGAAAAACTTGAACACACACTTCCCAAATGATCCAGAAGATTTTAAACCAGAAATATCAAAACTCTTTTCTTTTTTCCAGTACAAGATGGATAGATGAGCATGGATGACAGAAGTGAACCTCCCTTTCCGAGTAGACAAGGAAGACATTCACAAATTGACCATATGATGTGATCTTGGGCTGATACCATTTGATGATGTAACCCATATCAGAAGCAGAAACAAATCAAGAAGGCTTGGCCAACGGGTTAAGGATTAAACGAGATTGGCTTGAGGATTTACGAAAAATATGTTTATGAGCATGTTTCAGTCCAAAGAAAGAAATTCTCAATAAGAAAATACAAGTCATAGTCGTATATTATATCAATGTGAAGGAAATTCAGAGACCGAGAACCATGCAAAAGATGCGACCAGCCGAATAGTTTTACGACCACAACTTCCCAAATTCGGTCAAAAGTCTTTTGTCTTTGGTCAAATTCACAATATTTATGTAGTTTTGTTTTCCTAGATTATTAATTATTTAGCTTTGTTTCCAAGTTTAGTATCTTATAAATAAGTTGTAATCTTCCTTGAAATGAATAGACTTGAGTGATTATTTTGGAACCTTGAGGGTATTTCTCGTTTCTTTTAAATGGTGTGTAATATCCATTGATCAATCCATCTTGGTGCATCATATCTAAAGGATCAAACCGATCTGTCCTGGTGCGTCATATATAGGGGGTCAACCTCATTGTCGTCTAGGTGCGTCATATCCTAGGGCATTTGTTTGGAATCTGTAACAACCCGCTCTTAGAGTATTTTTATTTATTAAAGAATGTGTCCGTGAAAGAGGTTTCTATGTAAGTAAGTGAAAATTATTCTAA
Source organism: Brassica juncea (assembly GCA_018703725.1). Taxonomy (NCBI): domain Eukaryota; kingdom Viridiplantae; phylum Streptophyta; class Magnoliopsida; order Brassicales; family Brassicaceae; genus Brassica; species Brassica juncea. Next base: position 28,619,969 of record CM031942.1, on the reverse strand, counting down.
GTGTTGGAAGTTTTGTTTTGTTATGAATGGAATAAGAACTGGATTTTCCTCCAAGTATCAAAGGCCATTCGTACTATCAAAGCATCGATAACTTAGAATAAACATGGATAAACTGACCATAGAACAATCAAGGTCTAAGGAAGTGGTCGACAGACCGTAGAGCCAACTAAGGAAAGTTCAGACATTCGGGAATGCGGGTTCCAAGTAAGGCAAGTTCGAATTAGTCATCCTTGATAGGATGCTTAGCAAGGAAGGTCGGGTCTGTGGGAGTCGTATAAGAAAAGAATTGTAGAGATTCGATCAAGCCTTTGTGGGAAAGGTTTGGCCAAGTCAAATAAGGAAACATCAATAAATTTCCGGCTTGGTGAGCAAGTCCAAGAGTAGTATAAAAAGACCTCCAGCTCCTCATTCTATGCACAACTCAAAAATCAAGTCTTAGAGAGAGGCTAGAGCAAGAACGCAGTCCTAGAGAGAGAGAAAGAGAGAGAGTTTGGGAGGTAACGATCGAGCAAGGAGGATCACAGGATTCTTTGCCGGAAAACGGAGCTAAGTTCAGAGTCTACTATCTTTTAACATCAATCCAGGTGAGGATGTGATTCGTGGCAGTCCAATAAGAATGGTTTGTCTGGTTTGATTGAGTAAGATTGAATTTATACTATGATAGAATTCGTTTATGGAAAGTTCATTCATCGTCATCATACGAAAAAGTATGATAGACTTTCTTTATTGTGGGAACCGAAATTCGCACGGTCAAATTTAATTGATTTGGAGGAAATCCAAGTGAACCTAGCCTTCCCTGAAGGACCCGGTTATCTGCTGGGCCACACACGACACATTCAGTACGACAAACAGATAAAGAAAACGGAATGTAAATCGTAAGAAAAAAGATAGAGCAAAAGATCTTATTTCTGAATCTGCGTTTGAGCGTGAACAACAGGTAAGAGCCTCGGCTACAAGAGCTGTCGGCAAGTTCGCTAGTCTAGCAACCTAAGTTCTAACCTAGTTGAGTCGCAGCTCGCTAGTAAAAACGGAAAAAAGTGCCTAAGTTGCTGTAAGTGCTATGTTGCTCTAAGATTGTTCTCTTTTTGCTCCTCGCCCCAAGCTCTCCTTATATACTCCTCTTTAAGACGGTCTATTCTTCCTTTGGGCCGAATTTATCGTGAATCGGGCTTCTTTCCAATTCCACCGGTCTTCATGTTTATCGGGAAACTTGACATTTATCTTCAAGAAACTTCACATTTATCTTCGGGAAACTTAACATTTATCTTATGTTAAGATAAACATGGGGCGTCATGTCCATCTCGACTTGGTTTCCTGGAAAATCCCAAGTGGGCCGATTCGATCGCGGACGTTTTACGATTTTTTGGAGAAACCAGCCTGTCATGATGCTTGTTTTGCCGAAGGAATCTCAATTCACCGTATAGTCTAGATGACTGGTGTTTTTAGAATAACCGTGATCGTTTTATACGATGAATCGAGATCCATTCGTGAACCTTTGGCAGTCTCCCGAAGTTTTCCCGATTTATTTCAACCAAGACGAAACGGGGTTCTTGGGTTTCTTGTCTCCAAGGAGTTGAACGGTGAGTCTTCGAGCAAGGATACAAAGTGCATAGTTGGACTAGTTTGTTGAGACGGTTTTTCGGGAAGAAGATCGCACTTGTCGAGTGGTCCGTACTTGGGCGCCAGGGATCTGGACATGGGTGCTGGCGCCCGGTGCCTGGGATTTGGACATGGGTGCTGGCGCCCGGCGCCTGTGACTAGCACGAGCGAGTTGGCGCCCGGCGCCCGTGACCAGCACGAGGGAGCTGGCGCCCAGCTCCCGTGACCAGCACGAGGGAGCTGGCGCCCGGTGCCCGTGACCAGCACGGGCGAGCTGGCGCCCGGTGCCAGCATGGGGGAGCCGGCGCCAGCACGGGCTAGCCGGCGCCCGGCGTCCGGCGCCAGCACGGGCGAGCCGGCTCGGCGCCCGGCGCCAGCACGGGCGAGCCGGCGCCCGGCGCCCCGCGCCAGCACGGCCGAGCCGGCGACCGGCTCGCCCGGTGCCAGCACGGGAGAGCCGGCGCCTGGCGCCCGATGCCAGCACGGTCGAGCCGGCGCCCGGCGCCCGGTGCCAGCACGGGCGAGCCGGGGCCCGGCGCCCGGTGCCAGCACAGGCAAGCCGGCGCCCGGTGCCAGCACGGGCGAGCCGGCTGATGAAAGGACTTTTCTAAGGTCCTAATCAAATGATGTAGTATATAAGATTGTCGAACCAGTCCTAAGTGACCATGAAACAGAGGGAATGCAAGTCTATGCTTAATCTAAATGCAATCATTAAAGAGGATGATGATTAAACTAAAACAATAAGTAAAATGCAACAAAAAGTAAAACTTTCTTTCTTATGAGGAGAATGAGACCCATGGGTATAGGGACTTGATATCAAATGATTAAGATTCAATCCAAGATGCTAACTTTTCAATCAATCTAATTCCTTATGCCTAGACAACAAAACTAAGCAAGCTCTATCTCTAGATGGATGCTCTTTTGCAATGATCACCCAAGTACACCAAATCTCTTTGGCTGTAATGATCAAAGCAAGCATAAAGAATGAGTCTAATAGCAATCCTAGCTTCTTTGACAACTAATCTCTTAGACAAAGCAAGCTAAAAGCATAGATGAGTTGGTTCAGGCATTTCATAGAACACCTTTCGGGCATGAAATGCCTATGGCTCTATGCTTGAGAGGCCAACTCAAATATAGCTTTAAGAACACCAAATCAATGCAAGGAGATGATAGATCTAACCCTAAGCACCTTGGATCTACACTTAATCACTCTCAATCACCCTAACCCATGGATCTTAGATGGATCTACTCACTAATCCACATGCTTACTCTTAAACCCATGAGAGATTCAAGCTTAAACATATAGAGAAAGAAAGGAGATGAAATCAACAATCAAGAACACAAGATGAAATGAGATAATAAATCAAAGATGAAGCTCTACTCAAAAGGTTTGTGTTCTTAGATAATAAATAACATGAGTCCCAAACTAGGGATAATAAGAGTATTTATACTAGGCTTAAAAACCCTAAACACATAGAAGTAAAATGACTAAAAATCCCTTAGAAGAATAATGGTCTAAGCCAATCAAAATGCTCCAAAAGGAAGAAACTCGGATACCCTGATCGGATAGGTATCCACCAGGCCGGGTATGACCACCCGCGTATGAGGATGCTCGTCCGGCTTGTCTGACTGCTCGGGTTGTCCTCCCCGGGTGCTCTGAGCCGCGTGCTGTCCGTGTCCAGCAGCAAGCAGGCCGTGCGGGTGCTTTAGGCCGCGTCCTTCCAGTCGGGTGTGCAGGCCGTGCGGGTGCTTCAGGCCGCGTGTGCCAAGGCCGGGTGTCGTCTGCTCGAGTGTACTGGGGTCGAGTGGAGTGGTACGCGGGCGAGGGAGGTCGGGTGTGATCGGCCGCGTCCTGATCCTGGGCGTTCTCCATCGTCGGGCCGTGCGGGTCGTCTTCCTCGGGTGTGGACGCTCGGGTATTCTCGTACGCGGGTGGCGTCCAGTCGGGTGTGGACGTCCGGGTGTCCAGGCCGTGTACGTGCTGTCTGTTCCTGCGGTCAGGCCGTGCGGGTTATCGAGGTCGCGTACGTCCGTCCGGGTTCTGCATCGTCCAGCATCATCCCTTCGTCCCGTGCGGGCTGGTCAGGCCGAGTGTGCTGACCCGGGTGTACTGACATGCCTTTACTCAAATAATCATAACCCCTCCAATATTGCTTCAAATGGCTTGAAACCACTCCCAATGGAAATCTAACTCAAAATACTATGTCCCCACCAAATCTTAGCACAGAAAGACTTCTTTATGGCCATCGTCCATGTCCATCTTTCACCCTTCTTTTTTTGTAACAAAGTACCCCCAAACACCTTCAAATTCTCCAAAGTACACTCCAGGACCTGATAAAGACTTATGAATGCAAAATGAACCTAAATATGCCTAATTCCTAAGCTAGAAGGGATAAAATGCATAAAATTGAAAGCTAAAACAATGAAAATATGCAAGACATCAACTCCCCCACACTAGTCCTTTACTTGTCCACAAGTAAACTAGCAAGGACTAAGGAGGAGAGGTTTGAAGGAGGGGACTCATAGCCAAAGGAATGCTCTTCTTAGTTCTCAACTTGATAACCTTGCATAATCATACCAACTAGCTAGAGCAAGCACTCAATCCAACTCCAACTTCTCAAGGCCTATCTCAACTCTTTTGATCCTTACACTTACTCATCATGAATCCACAATCCACAAAACCATTTGCTCTCTAACAATCATTAAACAAATTCAAAAGATCTCTTGCAAATGGTCCAATGGTCCAAATCATTTGGTTTGGTTAGAAGGAGGCTTTAGTGCAAAGTGAATCAAAAGGTTCAAGATCATCTTTCAAGGTGGTTTCCTCTCAAAACAAAGTAGCTTTGACATTGCACATAATATATCTAAGAAAGGGATTAATTCATGCATACAATGCTCAATCTCCATTATCCTACCCTTTTCCTAAACATGAAAGCAAATTTTACTCTAATCCCCAATGTCAAAATACCACTCACATCTCTCACCCAAAGATTCCCTCAAAATACTCAAACATACTTTCTCACTTAGAACTCTTTCTTATTGAAGTCTACAAGGGATTTTTCACATTTTCAATTTTCATCAGCTCTTTCTAAACATTGCTAGCCCCCTTTTCATTATTCTTTTTATTCTCTCTTTTTTTTTTAATATATATGGGGGCCAAGACTTTCTTATTAACTTAGAGCTTACCATTTTTAATTTCTCTTATCCCTTCTAGACTTAATCACTTATAACTTTTAGAGCTCCATGAGTCAACCTTTTCTTTTATAAACCTTTCTCACTTCCCAAGATCACACCATACAACACTCACCCCCATCCTAGAAGCTAGACAATATGAGTGTCTAATCTAGCTAAAATGGAGACCAAGCATTGTCGTTCCCAATACTCTCAACATTATGCACATGTAAAGCTTTCCAAAGAAGGCCTCACTCAACAAACAATGAAGGCTTGGAATGCCACTTGAGTATGTCCAAAAAGATAGGCAAACAATGGGAGGGACAACTCAAGTGTTCTATCCATGACTTAGTACACAAGGGACCATGAGCAAGAGACTTAGAGTCTAAATATGACAGGATCAAACTTCAAAGAGAGAGCATCAATCAATCAAATAAGCTTTAGGAAGAGATTTCAAGGCACAAAGTTTACAAGTTATCCTAAGATTGCTCAAGCTACTTACTATGGTTATGAAGGTTATCACTTTAAGAACTTAGCATGAGCATCCTTACAAGGCAGCTATCATCCTTGTCCCCTTATGCATGATGCAACCTATATGATGATTTTTCTCTTTTTTTTTATGCAAGTGAATGATCTAGACTCAATCCTAATGCAACTACAAGTGCATGCAAATGGCATAAAACACAAGACTATTAGCAACTTGACACCTCCCCCACACTTAATTCACACAGTCTCTGTGTTTGTTAAATGTAGAGAAGGGCCTAAAAGAAATAAAAGAAATCTAAATGCAAAGATGAATGGTATATACAATGATCAGGAATGGTGTAGTACCTCATGGAGCATGGGATGAGGCTGATGCCTCACCCTCAGAGTCTTCTTCATCAGCAGTGGTGCTTAGGCTTGGTGACTTGTTTCCGGACGCGGATGGGGTGATGTAGGGGTTTCTCAAGCTACGGAGGGCTTGCTTCTCGGTTTGAGGCGCATTGGGGTCAAGAAGGGGGAGAGGAAGGGGTGCAAGGAGAGCATCAAGATCGAAATCCTCAGCCTTGCAGCCTGCTACAGCTCCCCTAGTCAGAACATCAGCAACCTTTCTCATGAACTGAGCTGAAGCTTCAGCTTGTCTCTTCACAGTTTTCCTCAATTCCTTGCACTTCTTGGTGAGCTTGTAGATTGTTCTATCTTGAGCTCTGTTCCACCTTTGTAATGTGCTAATCTGGTCATGAGCTTGGCGAATGGGACCAATAGGCAGGGCACTGGTGCATTGCTCAAACTTGTAGCGAGGAGGACCAAAGAGATGGGCTGTGGCTCTGCTGGAATATCCCTGATCAAACTTAGCTGCCTTTGCTGCTGCTTTCTCGTTTATATGTAATACCATAGGGCCTAGAGTCCCATGACTACCTAGGAGGTGCTGCTCACTGATATCAAAACTTATAGTCCCTGGTGTGCTCAATGAAGTGAGCTCATAGTTAGGGAGAAGCAGCTCAACTGTGGTGGAACCTCTCAAGTACGAGTAAACACACCTCCCATTGTATCTTCCAGAGAAGTAATGAGCTGACTTCAAGTAGGTGAGATCAATGAAAGAGGGACCGGATGCATCATCTCCCAAGGTAATACCCTGGTGCACAAGCAAAGGTGTGATCAAGCCACCTATTCCAATCTGAGCCTCTGGATCCCTGTTTGTCCAAGCATAATCCTTGTAGTACATGAGGCGCCTCACAAAGTATCCAACCATACCAAATTCAGCGTAGAAATCAGTGGGGACTTCAGGTAAGTGAGGAGGTAAGGCAAAGTGTTGGATAGCTTGGTGCATGAGGTTCAAGTCTTCTCCATTCACGTTGCTTGGCTCTTTCCTTGGGTAGATGGTGTGGACAATCAGCCTATGGAGGTAGCGGACTGATGGATGCCTGATAGAAGCATTCTTGTCTCTGCTGGACACTCTATCCTTGCCGGATAAGAGCTTGTAAGTGAAGTGAGGAAGGGTCTTTCCTTTAGGAAGCCCTTTCAGCTTAGGCAAAGAAGACTCCTTCAAATCCTTGAGGCCTAGCACCTCTCCAATCTCAGCAAAAGTCATGAAATAAGTCTTCTCATTAATCTTGAAACTGATTCTTCCTCACCCTTGTTCCTCATGTAGAGAGGAGTGGAATGTGGCCTCCAAGGATGCCAAGAATTGGCAAGAGACCTCTTTATGTGTTGGGTGAGCCATGGAATAGAAGCTGTCCATGTTCATGAGAGCAAGCAAATCCTTCATGTCTTGGTCAATCTCTAGCTCCCTCATTAGCTTCACATCAGCAAATCTGGTTGGAGGCCAAGATACTCCTAGCCTCATCTGCTCCAATAGTTCAACTTCAGTGGGCTTCTTTTGTCGATCTCTATGAGGGTTGAACCCTAACTTTTCGAAAGTTTCTTGCTCAGCCACACTTCCATTTGGAGAAGATGCTTCTTCAACAGTTGCATCTACTGGCTCCAAGGGTGGAGGTGCCAATGTCTTTGGGTTTGGTGCCTTGATTTTGATCTTGGTGGGAGGAGTGGGTTTCTCAGCATCCTTCTTTGTGTTCTTCTCCAAAACAAGAGGTCCCACACTGTGAGATCTTGGAGCTCTAGCTTTCTTTGAAGGAGTGTTCTTCTGATCACCAACAGTCACTCTCTTTCCATCCTTCTTGGCCTTTTTGTAAGCATCATCAAGCACTTTCTCATCACTAGCCAACCTCTTGCCATCCTCCTTGGTAGTCTTGTGATCAACAGCAACCACTCTTTTTCCATTCCTCTGAGACTGCTTGTGGGCACCAGCAGTTCCTTTCTCATCACCAACCATCCTTTTTCCTTCATTCTTGGGTTGCTTGTTTACCCCATCAACCACTCTTTTTCCAACCTTCTTGGCTTGTGCTTTCTGTCTCAACATAGACAAAGCTTGTTGTCTACGTTCCTCCTCAGATTCAGGTATGGAGCCTAACTTTTTTCCAAACCTAGCAGTCTCTATCTCAGCAGCCTCAGCCTTCTCTTGTGCAATCAAGTTCTCATCTTTCCTTCCCATTTGAACCTGAAAAATATCAAGACTTGGACAAGATTAATCACAAGGAAGAAAGAATACTTTGGAAAAGATAGGCGCTTGAATGAACACTTGCAAACCTAGTCTAAAACCAGCAACCTAGCAAGACTATCAAAGCAATCAAGCTCCCAAGTCAACAAAATTCAATTTTTTTTTTTTTTATGAACAAGGGAACCTAATCTAGCCTATTTCCAAGCAAAAGCATCAAGCAAGTTGAAATTGAATGCTAAACAAGCTCTAGAACATCAATTCCAATCAACTAGACCATAATCAACCAAAACTAAGAGCCTTTTCAAAAACTCCCAAATCTCATGAACCCAAATTTGTCAAAGTTCAAATTAATCTCAATTCCACCATGAAATCAACTACCCAGCATGATATATAAGCTTTCTCTAGTCTAATTTACAAGAATCTAGCAAGAAAAAGCTCAAATTTCAAGTTCAAATTTTTAGGGTTCATGAGGGTTACGAATTTGAACTTAGAGATACCATACCTTGCTTTGGATGAAGGATAAATATGAAAAGGTTCAAGGAATTAGATCTAGGGGAAGAAGGCCTTGATGTGGGAAAAAGAAATTTGTGATTTGGTTGAGATTTGACAAAGTTATGGGAATTTATGTTCTTGGAGGCTAGAGAGGATTTTGATGTGAGGAAGAAGATGAAATGAGGAAAGAGAGGGTGGCTTAGGGTTTTAAAAGGTTTCTGGGTCGGGTAAAAGGTTTCTGGGTCGGGTTCAGGTGGGTTTGGGTCGGAAAAAGGGGAAAAATACTTACCTGGGTCGGGCGGGTCGCGGCTGGGTCGTCACGCGGGTCATGGCTGGTACGCGGGTGCTGGGGATTTTGGACGACCCGAGTATGTCCACCCGCGTATGTCCCTTCTTCCCGTGCGGGTGCTGCGTCCCGGGTAACACCACCCGGGTACGTCCGTCCGTCCGTCCTGCTCGTTCCACCCGTGCGGGTGTTGCGTCCCGGGTAACACCACCCGGGTTTGTCCATCCGTCCGTCCTGCTCATTCCACCCGTGCGGGTAATGCGTCCCGGGTAACACCACCCGGGTACGTCCGTCTGTTCTGATCCTTCCACACGTGTGGCTTCTTCAACCCGAGTAACACCACCCGGGTACGTCCGTCCGTCCTGATCGTTCCATGCGTGCGGGTGCCGTGTCCCGAGTAACACCACCCGGGTACATTCATGCGCCCAAACCTCAAGTCAAAATTTCACCTCTTTTTTTCTCCTGATCGCTGAACCAACTCACTTCTTTTCGTGCCTCCTCCATCTCATAACCTCAGTGAATTCATTCTCAAGCTCCCAACCTGGCCCCATCATCATTCAAAGGACTTGTTGCTGAAAAATAAAAATCCTAATGCAATATGTACAAGGATAACCATGGGACTTCCTCCCAAGTGAGCTTGTTTAAAGTCACTAGCTTTACTTTGCCTCCTTTGAGGTTAGGCAAGGGGAGCATCAGAGAGTGGGGTTGAAGTCCCATCCTCCTTTGGTATTGTGGCCATGTATTCCTTGAGTCTCTGGCCATTCACGGTGAAGTCATTACCCTGCTTATCCCATAACACAATGGCTCCATAAGGCCGCACTTCTTTGATCACAAATGGACCAGACCACCTTGACTTAAGCTTTCCTGGAAATAGCTTTAGTCTAGAGTTGTAAAGAAGCACTTGATCTCCTGCCTTGAACTCTCTCTTGAGGATGTGCCTGTCATGGAAAGCCTTAGTCTTTTCCTTGTAGATCCTTGAATTCTCAAAGGCGTCCATCCTTATCTCATCTAGTTCATTGAGTTGAAGAAGTCTCTTCTCCTTTGCACCTTTGATGTCAAAGTTTAAAACCTTCACAGCCCACAATTCCTTGTATTCAAGCTCAACTGGCAGGTGGCAAGACTTCCCATAGACAAGATTGAAAGGAGTAGTGCCTAGAGGAGTCTTGAATGCTGTTCTATATGTCCAAAGAGCATCATCAAGCTTGGCTGACCAATCCTTCCTCTTAGTTCCCACAACCTTCTCCAAGATTCCCTTGATTTGCTTGTTAGAGACCTCTACTTGGCCACTTGTTTGAGGGTGATAGGGCGTTGCAACCTTGTGTTTCACTCCATTCTTCTTGAGAAGACCCTCAAACACCTTGTTTATGAAATGTGAACCTCCATCACTTATGACCACTCTTGGAACTCCAAACCTTGGGAAAATAGTGCTCTTGAACATTTTGACCACCACTCTTGAATCATTTGTAGGACTTGCTATTGCTTCCACCCACTTTGATACATAGTCCACAGCCACCAAGATGTATTTGTTACCATAAGAAGAAGGGAAGGGTCCCATGAAGTCAATCCCCCAAACATCAAATACTTCCACTTCGAGGATTGGGTTTTGAGGCATCTCATTCCTCTTAGTAATGTTCCCACTCCTTTGGCAAGAGTCACATCTTGAAATGAAGTCTTGTGGGTCCCTGAACATGTGTGGCCACCAAAATCCAGCTTGTAGCACCTTTGAGACAGTCTTGAATGTAGCAAAATGGCCTCCATAGGAAGATCCATGGCAATGTGAGAGGATTCCTTCAACTTCTTCTTCAGCCACCACTCTTCTATAGATCTGATCTTTGCATAGAGTGTAGAGGTATGGTTCATCCCAATAGTATCTCTTCAAGTCCTTGTAGAACTTCTTCTTCTCATACCCCGCAAGCCCCAATGGTTCCTTCCCAGTGGCTAAGTAGTTAACCAAATCAGCTTACCAAGGTAAGTTGTTCTCTTCAGCTGCCTTGACCTCTTCAATCTTTTTTCCAGTCTCAATGATTGCCACCACTGACATGATGGCCATGACATGCTCTTCTCTAAGTCCCTCATCAATAGGGATTCCACCTTCAATCCTCAACCTGGACAAGTGATCAGCAACTCCATTCTCAATCCCTGGCTTGTCTCTAATCTCCAAGTCAAACTCCTGAAGCAAAAGGATCCACCTCAGTAGTCTTGGCTTGGCATCCTTCTTTGCTAGAAGATGTCTCAAAGCTGCATGGTCAGTATACACAATGACCTTGGAACCCACCAGGTAGCTTCTGAATTTCTCAAAGGCGAAGACGATGGCCAGCATCTCTTTCTCAGTTGTGGCATACTTCATCTATGCATCATTCAGGGTTTGGCTCGCAGAATAAATCACATGAGTCTTGCCATCCTTCTTCTGGCCCAAGACAGCAACAGCAAAGTCACTAGCATCACACATTATCTCAAAGGGGAGATCCCAATCAGGTGGCTGGACAATGGGGGCTCTAACAAGTTCACCCTTTATCTTCTTGAAGGCTTCAAGACATTCCTCATCAAAGCTGAAAGTGGCCTCCTTGCACAGCAACTTGGTCATTGGTCTAGCAATCTTTGAGAAGTCCTTGATGAATCTTCTATAGAACCCAGCATGGCCAAGAAAGCTCCTGATGTCTTTCACTGTCTTTGGTGGAGGCAAGCTAACCATCACTTCAATCTTAGCCTTGTCCACTTCAATACCCTTTTCTGAAATTTTATGCCCAAGCACAATCCCCTCTTTGACCATGAAGTGAGCACAAGGTTGGTGTCTTCACATCTCTATAGGACCCTGCACAAGTTGGACAAACAAGCATAAAACGAAGATCCGTAGACATGAAATCATCCATGAATACCTCCACTATATCTTCAATGAGATCCGAGAAGATAGACATCATGCACCTTTGAAAGGTTGCTGGAGCATTACATAACCCAAATGGCATCCTTCGATAAGCAAAGGTGCCATAGGGGCATGTGAATGTTGTCTTCTCTTGATCATTGGGATGTATGGAGATCTGGAAGAACCCTGAATACCCATGAAGAAAGCAATGGAAAGGATGGTTTGCAAGTCTCTCAAGCATTTGATCAATAAATGGCAATGGAAAATGATCCTTTCTAGGTGCAGAGTTGAGTTTTCTATAATCAATACACATCCTATGGCCAGTTATGGTTCTAGTTGGTATCAATTCATCCTTGTCATTTTTAACCACAGTGATACCACCTTTCTTTGGGACAACATGCACAGGAGATACCCATTTAGAATCTGAAATAGGGTAGATAACACCAGCATCTAAGAGTTTAAGAATCTCCTTCTTTACAACATCCTTCAGGTTAGGATTTAACCTTATTTGATGCTCTATAGAAGTCATTGATTCATCCTCTAGATGTATCACATGCATGCACAAAGATGGTGATATCCCCTTAATATCATCTAGTGAGTACCCAATTGCTTTTCTAAACTTTTTAAGTGCATTTAAAAGTTGAGAAAGCTCAAGTTCAGTAAGTTCACTACTCACAATGACAGGATATGACTCATTAGGGCCTAGAAATGCGTACCTTACACCATGGGGAAGAGGTTTTAGCTCCACTTTTGGTGCCTTGAGCTCACTCCAATCATCTTGTTGGGTGTCCTCTTATTGAGTGGCTGAAGCAGCTTGGTGCACCTCTTGTGTAAGCTCCTCATACTGGCCTTCACCATCAATCTTCTTATGAAAATCCAGCATTCTCACAATAGCATCACTCTCTTTGTTCTCAACCACTTGGACCTCTTTATCCATTGTCAAAGCATGTTGCAAGGGGTCTTTTATTGCCAAATCTTCAAGTGCCAATTCCTCAAAAATCTCATCAGCACGGGCTTCCATCTCTTCAATGTAAAACACTTGACCTTGCACAGTTGACCTCTTCATCACTTCCTTGATGTCAAAATGGAGAGTGTGCTCTTTCCCCAAATGAAGATCAATCTTGCCTTCCTTCACATTGATAATGGCTCCTGCTGTGGCTAAGAATGGTCTTCCAAGGATCAAGGGGTCTCTAGCTTCTTCATCCATCTCTAGCACCACAAAATCAGTAGGAATCTCACAATTTCCCACCATCACAGGGAGGTCTTCAAGAATACCAATAGGGAATTTGACTGAGCGATCAGCAAGCACCAAAGAGAGTTTACACTTCTTGTATTGGCTGAATCCAAGCTTCTTGGCAACAGATAGAGGCATGAGACTGACACTGGTTCCCAAATCACATAGACACCTCTCAAACATCAAAGGACCAATGGCACAAGGCAGAGTAAAGCAGCCTGGATCCTTTAGCTTCTTAGGGATTGTCAATCTCTGGATGATGGCACTGCACTCATGAGTAAGAACCATCATGCCCTCCATTTCCTTCTTCTTAGCAGCCACAACATCCTTCAAGAGCTTGCTGTATTGAGGGACAAGCTGTAACGACCCATTTGTTCTTTTTTTAATTAAAAACCCAACAACCTCTTTTTATCTTTGTCCCACATTGGAAGTTTAAGCTTCCTTCCTCCTTTCCCTTCTCCTATATAAGAAACTCCACCCCTTTTTCTTTATTCTCATCAAGTCAAAGTATTTTCTTTGCGTGTAACGAGTTGTTGTTGGAATATCCGACTAGTCATTAGTTAATTTTTCGGGTGGGATTTTCGGCAAGCTTCCGGCGGGATTTCCGGGCGAGCTTTCGGCGAGTTTTCTGGTAAGTTGTCGCCTTCATATTTCTAGTCGTAGAAATCTATTTAGGGAAGTATCCAGTCTAGGAAACCGCCATTTTAGGGAAGTTTCAATTTTTAGGAAGTTTCTATTTTATGAAAGTTTCTGTTTAAGGAAAGTTTCCGTTTTTGGAAACTTTATTTCCTAAGATCTGAGCCGTTGATTCTCGTATTGCAGTTGACCTCAGTTGACTATCCTCCGTTGTTCATTCAAGCCAGTTGCTAAGGTGAGGGATACTCCGTTAAATCCCGTGCTAGTGTAGAATTCTTTCTATGTTAGTTTAGTTTCGAAGCATGATCCGTCTGTTTGAATTGAGTCTTGTGTGGTAATTATAATATTGAATGTTAACCGGAATTAGGGGTATAGAGGATTCAACTGTTGTTTGGATTGTTTGATGTTAAGTGGATATATATATATATATATATATTGTTATATAATATGGTCTATGTGGAGCGTGCGGGGGCCCAGAGAGATTTGGGCTAACGACGCATATGAGTACGGGCCCAGAGAAATCTGAGCTAGCGACGTGTAGAGTGCAGGGGCACAGAGACATCTGAGCTAGCGACGCATATTGATGAGTACGGGGGCCCAGAGACGTCTGAGCTAGCGACGTATATTGTGTGGTGCGGGGTGCAAAGACGTTTGCATATCGACGCATATTGGTGGAGTGCGGGGGTCCAAAGATGTCTGGACTAGCCACGCATATTATATTATCGTATATCCGTATGAGGAGAATGTGGGGTGTGTAGACTAGCTATGTACCATCAGCGCACTGTTTGTTTTGTGTGATGCGGTAGGCATCGTGTTTGTTCATGTTAGAGTTAAACTTCCATAGTGGGAGTTCTATTTTCTAGTCAGTGGTTTGCGGATCTAGCATCCCATACCTCACTGAGTGACTCCCCTGTTGCTCACCCCTCTTTCTTCCCATTTCAGGTGAGACTGACCAGCATGAGTGATTGCTATCGGATTGGTGCTTTTGGGTGTTTTAGTATTTCTTTTTAGGACTTGCAGTTTTACGCTTTTATCGATATTTCAGGATTTATTTTATTGGATTTATGGTGTTGGATTTGACTTTTGAGAAGTAATAAATGGAGATTTTATGAGATTATTTATTATATTTTATTTGGAGAAAATCGGGGTATTACGATTTGGTATCAGAGCGGGGTTCCGTCCCGGCTCTGACCCGGGATGGCGATTTATGGGACTCGGATTTTTGAGATTTCAATGTTTTGGGATTGGGAGTTTTTGAAAGAAAAAAATGCACCCTTCTACCGTGTATCATTCGGTTAATCGATAGAGATTCTGATTTTCTTTTCTTCTGCAGGAGATGACCAAGTTTCTTTCGTTTCCATCGTCTATTATCTTGTCTTTTCTCTTCTTCGAAACCGTGAACGTTCTCTCATCGTCTCTTTTGAATTCGGGACGAATTCCTATTAAGTGGGGGAGAATTGTAACGACCCTGATCTTAAGGCCAGGCCCATTTGTTCTTTTTATAATTAAAAACCCAACAACCTCTTTTTATCTTTGTCCCACATTGGAAGTTTAAGCTTCCTTCCTCCTTTCCCTTCTCCTATATAAGAAACTCCACCCCCTTTTCTTTATTCTCATCAAGTCAAAGTATTTTCTTTGCGTGTAACGAGTTGTTAGTGGAATATCCGACGACCAGTCATTAGTTAATTTTCGGGTGGGATTTCCGGCAAGCTTCCGGCGGGATTTTCGGGCGAGCTTTCGGGGAGTTTTCTGGTAAGTTGTCGCCTTCATATTTCTAGTCGTAGAAATCTATTTAGGGAAGTATCCAGTCTAGGAAACCGCCATTTTAGAGAAGTTTCTATTTTTAGGAAGTTTCTATTTTATGAAAGTTTCGGTTTAAGGAAAGTTTCCGTTTTTGGAAACTTTATTTCCTGAGATCTGAGCCGTTGATTCTCGTATTGCAGTTGACCTCAGTTGACTATTTTCCGTTGTTCATTCAAGCTAGTTGCTAAGGTGAGGGATACTCCGTTAAATCCCGTGCTAGTGTAGAATTCTTTCTATGTTAGTTTAGTTTCGAAGCATGATCCGTCTGTTTGAATTGAGTCTTGTGTGGTAATTATAATATTAAATGTTAACCGGAATTAGGGGTATAGAGGATTCAACTGTTGTTTGGATTATTTGATGTTAAGTGGTTATATATATATAGTTATATAATATGGTCTATGTGGAGAGTGCGGGGGCCCAGAGAGATTTGGGCTAACGACGCATATGAGTACGGGGGCCCAGAGAAATCTGAGCTAGCGACGTATAGAGTGTGGGGGCACAGAGACATCTGAGCTAGCAACGCATATTGATGAGTATGGGGGCCCAAAGACGTCTGAGCTAGCGACGTATATTGTGTGGTGCGGGGTGCAAAGACGTTTGCATATCGACGCATATTGGTGGAGTGCGAGGGTCCAGAGATGTCTGGACTAGCCACGCATATTATATTTTCGTATATCCGTATGAGAAGAATGTGGGGTGTGTAGACTAGCTATGTACCATCAGCGCATTGTTTGTTTTGTGTGATGCGGTAGGCATCGTGTTTGTTCATGTTAGAGTTAAACTTCCATAGTGGGAGTTCTATTTTCTAGTTAGTGGTTTGCGGATCTAGCATCCCATACATCACTGAGTGACTCCCCTGTTGCTCACCCCTCTTTCTTCCCATTTCAGGTGAGACCGACCAGCAGGAGTGATTGCTATCGGATTGGTGTTTTTGGGTGTTTTAGTATTTCTTTTTAAGACTTGCGGTTTTACACTTTTATCGATATTTCAGGTTTTATTTTATTGATTTATGGTGTTGGATTTGACTTTTGAGAAGTAATAAATGGAGATGTTATGAGATTATTTATTATATTTTATTTTGAGAAAATCAGGGTATTACACAAGCATGAAGGCATCAATGATGGGCATTGTGACTTGAACTTCACTCATTTTGTTAGGATTTAAACCTTGCTTAGTGCTTTAAACTTAGATGGAAGTCAATATCAAAAGCTCTTTCTCTTTATTCACTACCAATGAGTAACCTTACAAGAACAAAATAGAAATCACAAGTCTTTCTTAAGAACCAATAAACCTTAACTATTGATTCTCTTGATCTCTCTCTATTTGCCTAGCTCTCGTATTTGTCTTTCTCTATCGGATTATTCAACAGCTCTGATCACCTCCTTTATTTATACTCACATCACCACCGTCATTATGCTATTTTCCTTTTTCCTAATTCACAATAATATATCTTAGTTTCTTGCAGGAAAAGGAAGTCACAATGCCTTGCTGGACTTCTTGTTGGAACTTTCGCACTGGGCCAGAACTGGGAATTGGGCCTATTATTCTACAATCTCCACCATAGGCCCACATTACCATTCTCCTTTCTTTGTTGTCTTCCTCGTTACTTTTGTCGATGATACCGACGACGTTTCCAAGCTTCCATGTCCTTCCTCCTTTGATCTGAAACGTGATCTGTGATAACTTCTCTGTTGAATCACTGTCGTCATACTCCTCGTCCTTATCTTTACAGTGAGTCATGAACAACTAAACCAGAAACGATTTTCTTCACTCATGTCCTCCTCTTTTTTCAGAGAATCTTATGGGACGGTGACGATGTCTCGCAGACGAATCCTTCCTCACTTAGATTCCTTACACTAGATTGTGATGGAGACGACCTTTGCACCTCCAATGGCGATGAAGATGACCTCTGAACAGAACCTGTCTCATCCGGTGAGCTTTTAATCCCCTTCATGGTATTTCTCTGCAACTCAGACATGCTCCAAGAAAATGATCTCCTTTCAGTGATCAAAAAACATTGATGTCATCTAACCGCTTATCCCATTCCTATGTAGGCTAGCGATTCAACTTCTCAAATCTCAAGCTCGTTCCTTTACTAAATTAGACCCTTCTAATCGCAACACACCAGACAAGCTACATCTCAAAAGAAGCTCGCGATTTCTTCTTGGTGACTAGCGAATCTCCTTTTTTTTAATAGGTTGGTGTTGATAAATTCAATCCATCTTACCTGACGTACTGCAGCTTTCCGGTAAGATCCTATGAACTTTGAGCTTGCTTTGAAGACTTTCACTTATTTCCTTGAGAAGTTGTAAGCTTTAACTCCCGTTTGATTTTGACAGTCATTCCTGCGTTTACGGTGACCCTATGGAGACTCCTCTCGTACTCTGACGAACCCATTTCGACTTCCACTTTCTGGTAAGGTACTTCACTTCTCGTTATCCTGATTAAGATGATGCCTGTGATGCTATACTTATTTGGTGATCCGCTTTGTTTTTTTTTTTTTTCCGGCTGTGATACTCGTCTCCCTTCAGCTCTTCTTGGTAATGATCCTCCACCAGAGCAGCTGTTTAAGACGTTCTCCTCTCCGGTGATCTATTTCTTCTTTCTCCGACCTAGATACTCGTCTCCCTTCAGCTTCCCATGCTGTTTAAGACGTTCTCTCAGGTGACCATCCAACTGTAAATCTCCTTTTAAAGTGTATTCCTCATCCGATGTTTCAGAGCTTTTCTTGTGTCTCAGCTACTCCACCTTGAGCTAAAACCTCTGCCTCGCATCTGTGCTCACAGGTAACTTTCTTTAAACTCCACCTCCTTGAGTTTTCCATTATCAATATAAACCTGAAACTTACTTGTTTCTCCTCCTCTGTCTCTGCGAGCTTTGAGACAGCGTTTGATAGTGGAGTTACCTGGAGCGTTTTTCTTCTTCGGCGATCAAGGAACAGCAGCGAACCTGAAGCTTCTGCCCAGGTACTGCCTTACTTTGAGAATCCTCTTGATTATTGGTATGGATCTTAGATAGTGTTGTTTCTCCTTTAACTCTATCTCCGAAGATACCATCCTCCAATATTTCTGAAACTTTTCTCTCAGCTTCATTCCCAAGTTCCATTTCCACGTTCTCCTCAGCCTCTTTTAAACACTCTCGATTCTTGCTTTCCGGTTCTTCTTTCATATCAGAATTTTTATGCGCAGCCAAAATTTGAGCTAAGGAATCATTACCTGTATGCCTTACTTCTCTTGTAAACAAAAGATTATCACTTGAAGATTCTGTCCCAGATTCTTCGCTGCTCACTTTAGACTCGATTTCTTGTGTTTTTTCTGTCAAGAAAGTGTCTCCACCTTGAGCTTCTTTTGTTTCAAAACCGTATGGAGTAGGTTCCTGAATCAGACTTGTAGCAAACGTCACCTTCTTTGACGACTTCTTTCTGATTTCTTTCTCCACTCTAGGCATGTTCTTCTTATTCTTAGCAATTTTGCCTTGAAGATAATAAACTCCATCTTGATATTTTCCTGATATCACCTTCTTATTATTTTTGTAGAAGTGCACCATAAAGTTGCTTCCCTTATACTTGCAACCGGATTTTTCTAACATCCCATAGGAAATTAAATTTCTACTCACCTCCGATATGTATCTAACACCCGTGAGTATTACCTCAGAGCCATCTGAATTCTGAATCTTTATTTTTCCAATTCCTTTGATGTCACATTGAGTGTTATTTGCCATCAACACTGAACCACCGTTGAACTCCTTGAGATCAAACATAACCTCCTTGTTTGATGTACTATGATAAGAACATCCAGAATCCATGATCCATTCTTGCTTAGTGTCTTGCACACTAGCTGTTAACACCAACGGTTGCTTCGGCTCTGTCGCTATGTTTGCAGATTCTCTATGTCTCCTCTCAAGACATTCTCTTTTCCAGTGTCCTTCTTCTCCACAGATAAAACAACTTGTTTTGTTTTTATCAAACCTTTGTCTTGACTTAGATCTGCCCCTGCCGTTAGATTTTCCTCTCCATGAATTTGACTTTCCTTCTTAACCCCTTTGCTCCGATCTGCCCCTTGATTCCACATACAAACCCTCTGCGTCAGACCTGGATTTATTCAGCAATCCCTTTTCCTTTAACTCCACTTCCTTGGAGTATGCTGAATTAATCACATCATTCATCGTAAGAGTTTCTTTTGCGGTCCCGTACTTGAGCGTGTCAACTAGTGAATCAAATTGCTGGGGCAAACTAGAAAGAACTTGAATTGCCTGGTCTTCATCGCTGATGTTGATGTTAAGACTTGCAAGATCTGAAACTAACTTGAGAAAAATATCCAGATTTTCCTCAATGCTCTTGTGATCATCCATCTTGAAGCTTGCAAACCTCTGCTTCATGTAAATCCTATTTGGCAGTGTCTTCGTTTGGTAATCTCTTTCCAAAGCCTTCCAAACCCCTAACGCAGTTGTTTCTTTCATCACCTTACGCAGAACCAAATTTCCTAGGCTCATGCATATTATATTCTTTGCCTTCTTTTCCTTCAAAGGATCTACTTTGATGTCCGCTTGATCTTCATCTTTCTCTTTGCCTGTTTCAGAGGTCGTTTCTGAAACTTCCAGAATCGTAGAATCTAACCCTAGAAGCTCCAACTGCATTAGCATCTTGTACTTCCATAACCCGAAATCTCCTTTTCCATCGAACCTCTCAATCTCGAACTTGAACTTTCCTGGTATTGATTCCATATCTCCTCCTAGCACTTGCAATTAAACCTAGCGCTCTGATACCACTTGTTAGGATTTAAACCTTGCTTAGTGCTTTAAACTTAGATGGAAATCAATATCAAAAGCTCTTTCTCTTTATTCACTACCAATGAGTAACCTTACAAGAACAAAATAGAAATCACAAGTCTTTCTTAAGAACCAATAAACCTTAACTATTGATTCTCTTGATCTCTCTCTATTTGCCTAGCTCTCGTATTTGTCTTTCTCTATCGGATTATTCAACAGCTCTGATCACCTCCTTTATTTATACTCACATCACCACCGTCATTATTCTATTTTCCTTTTTCCTAATTCACAATAACATATCTTAGTTTCTTGCAGGAAAAGGAAGTCACAATGCCTTGCTGGACTTCTTGTTGGAACTTTCGCACTGGGCCAGAACTGGAAATTGGGCCTATTATTCTACAAATTTGCTTCTCAAAGAGTGCTTTGTACTTCTCCAAAAGTTACTTCTTGAATCTTCCAGGAAATGGCAGCTTAGTTGGAGTGGCAACTTCACCATGTTTTAGTGTTCTCTTATCTTCTCCAACATTTCCTTTACCCTTAGCTTCAACAATCTTTTCTAAAATCTCTTCATCAACCTTCTCATCTACAATCACAACATCATCATCAATGTTGATGGCCACCCCCCCCCCCCCCACCTAGTTGCTTACATCCTTGGGGAGAGCTCTTGGAGGTAACTCTCTACCACTTCTCAAGGTGATTGCTTTTATTGGCTCCTTTGGGTTTTGCTCGGCCTTTCCTGGTAGTGTTCCTTGTTGGCGACTTGGCTGAGAATTTATAGAAGCAAACTGACTCTCCAAAGCTCTTATCTTGTTGTTTAGCTTAGTATAGCTGTTATCAATCTTGGAGTGGACAGTCTTGAACTCATGGCTAATGTCCTTTGCTGTTCTAGCTTGACCTTCCAATAGTTGTTTGAACATAGCTTCCATATTTGAATCTGGAGCTTTAGCTTGGGAAGAGCTACCTTGAGCTTGAGTAGACTGATTGCCTTGATTGGTAAAACCAGGAGGAGGATTTTGCCTAGGCTGGTAGTTCCCTTGCTGTGTGTTTTGCTTGGGTTGATAGCCTCCTTGCTGGTTGTTAGGATAAGACCTCTGCTGGTAGTTGTTGTACTGAAAGTTGGGCTCCTTCCTGTACCAAGTACCATTGTTGTTGATGAAGCAAAGCTCTTCCTGCCCTTCTAACCAATCAACTTCATTAACCTTAGGAGGAGTTTCTTGACTAGGACCACCCACAAAGTTCATCTGCTCCTGTTTGGCTTGGTTAGCAATCAGCAAGTCTATCTTCTCCTGCAAGGATTTGATTTACTTCTTTGTCTGGTTGTCATCAGCTCTGGTGGTTCTATCAGCTCTATCGTGCTCTCCGCTGTAAACTGAGTCACTCTTCACCATGTTGTCAACCAGCTCCTCAGCATCTTCTTCAGACCTGCCCAGGAAGAATCCATTGCTTGCTGTATCCAATCTGGCTCTGTACTTAGGAAGGGCACCTCTGTAGAATGTGCTCAGCAAGCTCTCCTTTGAGAAGCCATGGTGGGGGCATTGAGCCTGATAGCCTTTGAACCTCTCCCATGCTTCACTAAAGCTTTCCAAATTCTTCTGCTGGAAGCTAGAGATCTCATTTCTCAACATGGCTGTCCTTGATGTAGAGAAGAACTTCTCCAAGAAGGATTTCTTGCAATCATCCCAAGTGGTGATGGAGTCACTAGGTAAAGATTTCTCCCATTGGCGTACCTTGTCTCCTAGAGAGAAATGAAACAGCTTGAGCTTGAAGGCATCTTCTGACACACCATTGGTCTTGGACAAGCCCAATAGCTATCAAACTTGTCCAAGTGATCAAATGGGTCTTCTACAGCCAGGACATGGTACTTGTTGTTCTCAATCACATTCAACAACCCTGACTTGATCTCAAAGTTGTCAGCTTCCACAGCTAGTGCGCGGATGCCCGTCCTATGACCATGAATGTGAGGACGGTCATAGGTGCCAATAGCTCTAGCTGGCCGCTGTGTGTTGTTGTTGGCGCTGTGGTCCAAGGTTGTCAGCTCCTTGACCATTGCATCTTGAGCAACTCTGTCTTGAGGTTGATGCTGGTGTTCATCCATCTCAAACCCCAACCTCTGAATATGAGCCTGTTGCTTTTCTTCTCTTCTCCTTCTTGCTATTTCCCTCTCAAGTGTAGCTATCTCTTCAACAGTGGGAACCAGGTTACTTGCACCCCTGCTTCTTGTGTTCATACACCTGAAAGTCAAAGGAAGAGGCAAAAGGAGAATCAATATCACAAGAAAAGAAAAATGATTTAGTCTCAAGCAAGTGACTAAATCCCAATGTCACAATCAACTTAGAATTTGGCAACGGCGCCAATTTGATGAAACTACTTTTCAAGGGTCCTAATCAAATGATGTAGTATATAAGATTGTAGAACCAGTTCTAAGTGATCACAAAGCAAAGGGAATGCAAGTCTATGCTTAATCTAAATGCAATCATTAAGGGAGATGATTATTAAACTAAGACAATATCTAAAATGCAATAAAAGGTAAAACTTTCTTTTTTATGAGGAGATGAGACCCATGGGTATAGGGGCTCGATCTTAAATGATTAAGGTTCAATCCAAGTTGCCAACTTTTCAATCAATCTAATTCCTTATGCCTAGACACTATGCTTGAACAAACTCTATCCTTAGATGGATGCTCTTTTGCAATGATCACCCAAATACATCAAATCCCTTTGACTATAATGATCAAAGCAAACATTAAGAATGAGTTTAATAGAAATTCTAGCTTCTTTAACAACTAATCCCTTAGGTAAAGCAAGCTAAAAGCATAGATGAGTTGATTCAGGCATTTCATAGAACACCTTCCGGGCATGAAATGCCTATGGCTCAATGTTTGAGAGGCCAACTCAAATATAGCATTAAGAACACCAAATCATGCAAGGAATGGACAGATTTAACACTAAGCACCTTGGATTTACACTTAATCACTCTCAATCACTCTAACCCATGAATCTTAAATGGATCTACTCACTAATCCACATGCTTACTCTTAAACCCATGAGAGATTCAAGCTTAAACATGTAGAGAAAGAAAAGAGATGAAATCAAACAATCAAGAACACGGAGATGAGATGAGAATATGATTCAAAGATAAAGCTTTACTCAAAAGGTTTGTGTTCTTAGAGAGAAAATAACATAAGTCCCAAATTAGGGATAACAAGAGTATTTATACTAGGTTTAGAAAACCTAGGGACATTATTACAAATTACTAAAAAATCCTTGGAGTCAAATTGGCCTCAGCCAATAGGAAGAAGGCTTGAATTTTCGGTCAGGGGTAAGCCATGTGACCTAACCCGGTCCTGACTACCCGGTCAGACGCTTGTCTTGGTCGTCGTCCAGCCCGTCCGGGTTCAGCACCCCGGTCACTCCTCCCCGGTCGTTCGGATGCGCCTTGATCTCTCCCTTCCCGACCGGGTACGTGCGGCCGGTCCATCCTTCCCAGTCGTCCGAACGTGCTCTGCTTGTGTCCTTCCTCACCGGGTACGTCCAGCCGGTCCATCCTTCCCGGTCAGACGCGTCCTGCTCGTGTTCTTCCCGTCCGGGTGTGTGTGGCCGGTCTGTTCTACCCGGTCCGGACGTGGACGTGTTCTGCTCAGTGTCCAGCCGTCCGGGTGTGTGTACCCGGTCTGTTCTCCCCTAACGCTTCTCTTCCTAGCCGGGTTCCTCTCCCTTGTCTAGTTTCCCCGGTCCATCTTCTCCATCTCATGAGTTCACTTCTCTTTTCATAGCCAAACTTGAGTCTTCACTTCTTTTTTGGGTCACAAGGTTCCCAAACACCTCAAATCACACCAAAGCATACTCCAACACCTGATAAGGACAAATGAATGCAAAATGATCCTAAAAATGCCTAAACCTTAGCCTACAAGACAAAAAATGCAATATAAAGATGGCTAAATCAATGAAAATATGCAAGACATTATGGGTAGCAGCATACAATTAGAAGCACGATTGCATGTGCAAATCTTTAAATGGTAGTTGTGTCAGCAACAGACTGCGCAGTAGTCCTAAATTCACACTTACGACTGTTAAGAGAAAAGATTCACTGCCCCATGGGTATTTAAGAAACATGTCATTGTCATCTAACAACTCCACCACCTCTGATATTACTGTCATTGCGCCACTTCTTGGGCATAAAATACTTCCACCATAAGCAACAAGGCAAGACGAAACCATGTGTTAGCATCCTTGTATTTTTACCCTTTGCAAGACAGGTTATAATCCAGTCAAGAGTAATCTTATCCTCACTTTCGAACAAGGATTTCCAAACAGTGCTAGAACCATCAACAGCTCTACCCTTTGTTTTTCCCATCTTCTTCCCCCCCATTAAGTACCAAAATATTTGTTAGTAGCCTTTCCACAATTAAGTCCCGTGACCAACACAAACTCACGGATTCCATAACGGTTGGGCCCTACAAACGTCCACCACAACTCATATAATTTTCTGGTCACCAATTTCTTGCACAGAACGGGTGGAGACACGTAACAAAGAAGGTGTCCTGTCCCATCTGTAGTATTTGGCGGAATTGTGACCCTGCCATTATATCCTGCTGATCCTCCGAAATGCATTGGTTGGTCACCTCAATCCATCTTAGGTTAAAGTTGTTGTTAATTCTCTTACATCCACTTAGTTCATAACCCGTTTATTAAAAAGTACCCCAACATTAGTCCACTTTCAAACATATAACACAGTACATGAGACGACGGTTATACAATAATGATATTACCAGTGAATGACTTTTCTACTCTAACTGATCAGTGTAGTTGTTTAATAAACACACTTATAAAGCTGAAGCAACAATGGTACAATGTCAAAATGTCATGCAACAACAAAGTGCAAACATATAAATACTGCATGACCCATGCATACTCTAATGGCAATAACATTGAATGTCTATTCTACTGCACAAGAACAGTTTAGTATATTGCAATGTAAATTTACTTGTAGAATCAACACACTTATAAAGCAGAAGCAAGAACAGTACTATGTTACAATGCAATGTTACAACCAATTACCAATTACCGATTGCTTATCTATACAACATAAATATACAAAAGCGTGTCCTTCGAATGTATATCTATTATTAGTGAATAATATAGTATCGTTTAAATACCCAACCTGGTTAGTAAATACAACATAAAACATTTGCGTTATATTCTAATTTTAATATAGTATGGTATATGTGTCAACGTATCATCAAATTTAGGGTTATTCTATGCTACATATCCATATGGTCTGGTCTACATGTTCAGTATTTTGTGGTTCGTAAACCTTACAAACAACATTAAAATTTTCTATTCTATCAACCTTAACATAATATAGAAAACGATTCCTTAAAAGACAGGGATGCCGAGAGGTCGAAGAACACCTTCGACGCGACATCAAACCCCTTTCGCAAGTATATAAATATACTTTCATAATGTCATACCTTTTGCAACAAATCAATATGTCACCCTTGCTAGTAAGTTCCAGATATGACCGTACTGTCGCTATCCCCTACACCGTGATTTTCTGAATCAACTCGTGATACCCTTTTCGCTCACCGGTGGTTGACAGAACCATTTGTACGTAGTCACAGATTTTGCTCCCGGAATATTCACCGTCAATTGAAGCAGACTCTAATTCACTTATGTCAATGTCGATACTGAGTTTTCAAACCGATAACCCTAACTGTGTTCTTAAATCTTCACCTTTCTTCCTTTCTCTGTCTAATCTCTTCGATTTCTTCTACACGTTTTGACAGGGTTGTCAAGCCATCGTCTTCATTTCCTATGTTTTCCTCGACACGGCGACACATTTACGGACCGACATCGTTATTCTTCACCACCGGATCTGTATAACAGTGCCGATCAACACTTCTGTAATAATTCCAATCTTATTTGCAATGTATAGGACACGATAGAATAGTATAAAATGTATAACACCTATTCTATTTGAATGCATGTCAGGGAAGTCTAATCTTTAGAACAGATATTAGTCTACGGTTTAGACAGGACAAGCGAGTATATTCCATGTGAGAAAAAACGGTCAAGCCAAAGTCTATTTTATTTGACTTTCAAAGAACTATATTGAGTACTTGTAAAGTAGTATACTAGGAAAACGAGAAGTTGCTCAACTTGGAAGAACACAAAGAAGGAGATAATTCGACATGCAACAGGAACGATCTTAACTTTTGACATCTGAACAGGAAAACAAGAAATAAGACATGCAATTTCATATTCAGAAAAATGAATCGGCCAACCGGAACTTATAGTAGGTTAACGGAAATAGATGCTGAGACTGGAAATCAGAAAGGGTTGATGAAATTCGCTGAGTCGCCTGTTACTTCGTCGTCGCCGCTGTCGCTTGCGGAAGCAGTGAAGAGTTTACACCAATGACGGAAGACCCTTTTCAAAAGTGTTCTGTAATGGAAAGCTAGACCAGGATATCAGCTATGAAATCACGATGGAGTAAATCTCAGATTCAAAAATATTCAATTTTTTCAGAAGTTACAAAGAAGTTACTTTAGGAGGGTGTATGACTCTATAATGGTCATGAGTAATTTTTTCAATATAATAATTATTAATTCAAAATTTTTGTTTGTAGGTTTTACCGGTTGCATGAAAGGCTAATACAGGAATAAATATATAAAATATACACGGTATCAAGGATTTTCTCTTTTGTCAATAGAGTGAATTATAATTTTTTGAATGGTGTATAGTGCAATTTAAAAAAAAAAATTGTCATTTTCCCAAATGAAAAAAAAAAACTTTTACAAGCGTTTTTAGTAAACATTGAAAAATTGAAAAGTCTACAAATCCGCATCGCTCGCCTACGACGTTACCCTAATTATTCCTCTCTCCGACTCCGACCATGAACCGCCGTTGATTCTGCCCTGAATATTTCTCGCCTTGGCAACCTCAGTTTCAGAATCAGAAAACGGAGTGTTAGAAGATGATAAAACGATCCAGTAATTGCGCAATTTGCGAGAACACGAATCGTGCTTCTATCTGCAGTGTTTGCGTTAATCATAGGTAAAATCGATTCTTCCATAATCTGAAGAAATCCAGCTTTTTCGGAGTTTGATTTGTATTTTCGCTTCTTTAAAAAAAAAAAACAGATTGATTGAGTATAATACTTTGTTAAAGTCACTAAAGACTCGACGAGATTCTTTGTCTTCAAAGCTGAGTGAGCTATTGGAAGCTAAGGTTTGTTGTGTTCATGAGACTCCTTGACCAGTCTCTCTAGCTCTTTTTGTTCTGAATCTCCTCAAGTGTATATAGGGAAAAGCTGATGATCAGAAGAATTGGAGATTGCTTCAAAACGAGAAGCTTTCAAACTTGAAAAATAGTCTTCGGCGTAACAAGGAGCAACTAACTCAAGGTATGGTTTTTTTAGTCAACTCCAAGGATCAAGGACCGAGTCCTGCTCAAGTAATGTGTCTTATGTAATAAACACAGGAAAGGCGAAGATTGAAAGAGAATCTCGTGATCTCAAACTTAAATATGGTGTTCTTGATTCTGGTCGCTCCACGGTAGGAAAAATCAAAGCTCAAGGGTGATGTATATAATGTATTAATGCTTTTTTTAAAATATATTTTGGATTTTTTTTTTTTTTTTTTGCAGCTAGAAAAGATTAGAGTTGAGCAAGTGGACAAGTATTTTCCCAATCTAATATGTACGCAGAGCCTTGGCCTTGTAAGGAACTATTTATTTGTGCTCTGGATATGAAATCTCGAACCAGATGTAAAGAGTTTTAGTTTTCGCTAATTGCAGATGGCAATTTCATCTGAGCGCCTTCACAAGCAGTCGGTGGTTGTCAAGCAAATATGCAAATTGTTCCCTCAACGCCAAGTAAGTTCATTAATTTGCATATTCAGCTTCTTGGACTTGTGGTTTAGAATAGTAGTTTCTCTTTACTATTTTCAGGTTCGTTTTGAGGGAGAGACTCAAAACGGTTCAGATGGTCCGTTTAATCTCATTTGCAATTCACGTCTCCCGAAAGGTCTGGATCCTCATTCCATCCCATCAGAAGAACTTGCTGCGTCTTTGGGGTAATGTTTGTTTTCTTCCTTTTTTTAAGGATGTACATCCCCCGTAGTGTGCTTTGTTATGTAAGACGTTTTCCGACATGTGGACTAGGTTGATGGTCCAGCTTCTGAACCTTGTTGTTCACAACCTAGCCGCTCCTGCACTCCATAGCTCAGGTTTTGCGGTATGATTCTTTTGATCTTCAATGTATAAGTAATAATCTCTCAATAAAGACTTAAACTTCACTGTCTGTTGGGTTTCACCACACAGGGCTCTTGCTCCCGTATATGGCAGCGAAATTCGTATTGGGACGCACGTCCTTCTACTCGAAGGTACAATGTTTTCCCTTTTCCGAAGCCTCATTCTAGATAAAAAAAAAAAAAAAAAAAAGATGAAACTAAACAATGCATTCTTCTGGTTGCAGCAATGAGTATCCTCTCTTCATACCTCGCCAAAATTACTGTACAACAACCGTTGAAAACTCATGGACAGATAAAAACTCCAGCAATTTTGGTATTGCTTCCATGGATTCAGATAGGAAAGAAGCGCGTCTGGACTCTACAGGAAGAAACAGCTTTAATTACTCCTCTGCTTCTCCTCATTCGGTTGAGTCACACAGAGATCTACAGAAAGGAATAGCTCTTCTCAAGAAAAGCGTTGCGTGCTTGACAGCATATTGTTACAATTCACTTTCCCTCGAAGTACCTCCCGAGACCTCAACTTTTGAAGCTTTTGCCAAGTTATTGGCCACACTTTCGTCATCAAAGGAGGTCCGGTCTGTTTTCTCGTTGAAAATGGCTTCTTCAAGGTAAACCACATCTTTTTGTAAAAATTCTTTACACCTGCTGTTTTTGGATTTAGTTATTGCTATTTTCATGTGTTTTTATGTGTTCTGTTGTTCCAGATCATGCAAGAAGGCTCAACAACTCAACAAATCCATTTGGAACGCTCACTCTGTCATCTCAAGCTCCATACTTGAGAGTGCCCATCTTCCGGTACACATTAATTCCTATTTTTCGTATTATTTTTGTACTCAAACCATAATCAAAAACAATAGTTGTCGCTTTAGGACCCATTGAACGATTTGAAAATTCATACAGTTTCAAGTGATGTCATACAGCATTATAGCTTTAAATCCAACTCTCTCAGAAATGACTAAAATTTTGTAAATGTCGATGGGATTGATGTTTTATTTTGCAGAATTTGTTGTTCTAGTTTAACCTCTAAACACTAATATTTTCTGGCAGAGGAACACAATTTATAACCAGGATACGAACTCAACAGCTTGTTATCTCTCTGCAACTGAATCATCAGAGACCCGGAAGAACAACGATATGAACGGATGGGATTTGGTGGAGCATCCAAAGTACCCGCCACCACCGTCACAGTCTGAGGATGTTGAACACTGGACGCGTGCTATGTTTATAGATGCCAAGAAAAAATGAAAGGTTGATTCTTGCTTTGTTGAATGATGCGAAAGCATCTGTAAATATTGTCTTACAATGTACACAAACACAGAGTATCGATAGATTCTATCTCAATCCAACAAGACCAAACGAAGACGAATCTAAGTATTATGGTGTTAGTTTTTATTTTTATTTTTAACTCCTTTCCCGTTATAGTTTTAAATGTTTAACAGTTCAAACATCTTAAACTCTTTGACACTGATTTTCTCGTTTTATCCTTTTACCTACTGCAGATATGCTATGTTCTTTTTTATCCTTTTCCCTCCTGCAGATTTTGCTTGTTGACTGCATTTTCAAATGCGTCCATTCCAAAAGCTGGCTGCTGGTTGACAGTGTTTTCTAGTGCGGCAAGTCTCGTCATCTTTTCATCATACCGACGCTTTTGTCGCTTGCTCTGGCTTTTCCTTTGCCTCGTGCATGTTGCTTGATTTTCAGTAGCCTTGGAACATCAGGGCGCACATATGGTCTGCTTCTACAGTTTTTCTTCTGAAACCCAAATTTCTAATTTATCAGTCCTTATCCATAGGCCCACTCACTTTCCTCCGGAGCTTCTTTGTTTTCACTGGATTAGTTTTATAAACACCCCTATTGCTTTTTTGAAACCGATGAATCTTGTTCTTAGGACTTTAATAGGAGTTCTTGTAGTTGTTTAGTTTGATGATATCCTATCTTTAGCTGTATCCTTGATAAACATGTGGGACATTGACAATTAGTGTTAGAAGTGTTTAGGAAAAAAAAGCTTTACGCTACTTAAAGAAATACACTTTCTGTACGAATGACCTTGCGTTTCTAGGATTTATGATTACAGGACAGGGAATCTAAGTGGATGAAGAGAGGGTTAAAGCCATCAATTCGAATTAGGACTAAGTTAATTTAATGTGTCGTACAACAATCAAGCAAGAACATTTACAACAAATCAAGAAAACTCTAACCAAACACCTGACAGATAATGCTACAACTATGTTCCCAAATACACAACCCGAGTCTCCCAAAAACATCCAAAATCCCAAGGTCAAACATCTGACTACATGTATCCTAACAGACCCAAATTAAGGCCTTTTCAATCCATGTTTGGAATCACTAGTTGGTTCGTCTCAAACTTGGATTAGTATCATATGAAACCGAAGAATTTATATATATATATGCTCGAGCATCATTCAAAACCATAAGATACTTATTACAAAACATACGAGTTTGCAAAAGGACAGTAACTCTACACCAACAGCCACCGCGCCTTTAGCCTGATCAAAAACTAAGTGTGGCATGCAAAACAAACAGTTAGATGAGCAACTATGTGTCATCAGAAACCTGAATAGGACACCAACAGCCACCGCCCCTTTAACCTGATCAAAAACTAAGTATGACATGCAAAACAGAGAGTCAGATGAGCAACTATGCGTGATCAGAAACCTGAATAGGTAATAATAGTTCATGTGTCTTTTGATCGATATTCCCAAAATAAGACTGCCTTTTAAACTCTTAAATGAGGTTAGTGTCAAATGATTTTGTTCACAAATTCATCAAAAATAGGAGTATTCAATCAATTATTTTCTCTTAATGTCAAATCTTTGATTTTATCATGTTGAATTTAACTTGAATGGTTAATAGGTTAAGTAGTTTTTTTTTGCCATCAGGTTCAATAGTATTTCTTTCAGTTTTGAATGCTCAAGATAATTTTTTCAGTGTTTATTAAAATAAAAGTATACAAGTTAGAAGAAATATATAATATAATAGTTAAAAAAAACTTCAAGACAAAAACCCATTCAACTTGAAACTCTTAATATCACCCTTCAAGTTATTCAAAAATCCATTTTGGTTAACATTTTATTTTTCAACCACAATTATACAAGTAAAACACATTTTAAGCATTTTGAAAGACTAAGACATAATGAATCCATGTATCATCTCTTTTCTTTAAATAGTGGGGTTCGTTGGCAATTAAGTGTGGTCTATCCACAATATATTTGATAAATGTATCATGACAAGCTTTTTCTTTCTGCACAAGATCATGGCAGCATACCTCAGTGATTGTTCTATTTTCAAAGACAACGTGTTAGATTCCGGTTTATTATGGGCTTCCAACTTAAAAATAATTGGTTATTAGTGGATTGACTCTAACTCTATATATTAGTTAATGTCCCATTGAATTTCCGATGTGGGATACGCTATCTCTAATACTCCTCCTCGAGATGATGGTTTTATCGGCCAGAAATCTCGGAACTTTAATACAGTTATACTCGGTCGAGCGAGTCTAATATGACACTTATACCCGATCAGAGGATTAATTATGACCTTTTTATACTCGGTCGGGAAGGATTAATAGAACTAGGGGTTTAGCGTATTTATGATATGGGCTCCCATACCATGTTAGATTCGGGTTTATTATGGGCTTCTAACTTAAAACCAATTGGTGACTTGTGAATTGACCATAATCCTTTATATATTAGTTAATGTCCCATTGAATTCCGGATATGGGATACACTATCTCTAATACAACGCCAATTATATCTAGTGTACATTTGGAGCTGATATTAAGAAGACATGTATTCTATAGTGATTTTGCTCAAGCTTCTTCGAGAGAAAGCAGGAACAAACGCGCAAATAAAAACTACAATAGTGAACATGGAAAATGTTTAGGACATATTGTTAGCCATTGTGTGAAAACTTTCAAAATAAGTAGGTGATTCTGATATTATTCAAATAATTTATAGAAATGTTTTAGATTTGTATTTCTAAAGTGATGTTTGGTATATTTAAGTCATTTAAAAGTAAAACTGAAACATTTATACTATTAAAACTGAAAGACTTTTTTCGAGGCATCCTTGGAATTTACATTTACTTATCCTTCTCTGCCACTGCTTTATTTTTAGTGTATTGTTTTCATTAAATGTTTGTTTTTTTAAACGGAACTCGCTGGTATTATCTGTTCAGTTATTATGTACACTCTTTTCGGTTCTTTTTTTTTACTGAATTTTCACTCTTTCTGTTCTTGATTAAGTTTACAATATAATTATTCTATAACTATATATATATATATTTATCGTGTGTCTATGTTTAAATACTAATGATATTAACTTTACAACAGCAATAACCATCCCTTTCCGTATCATAAACAATACGTCAGCGACAAAAAAAAAAACTGAAGCTTCACGTAAAGATCATTAGTTTCCATCAAACGTTACATGCTTGGATAATTCCCAGAATTCTATGCTGCACAGATTCAACACTAAACAAACAAGGAAGGATTTATTTATAAAATGTCAATATTCGTATTCACATTTTTTTATGGTTACCTTTATAGATATATAGATACAGACGAACCCTAAATCCAACTTGAATATTATATCCATGACCTTATTTATTGATTTGAATTTATGTTATAAAATTTAGCATCTATCAAAAAAATTATATAATAAATTCACGTCAGTTTATTACATAACAATATTAACAAATAAAAAACTGCATCTCCTTTTTTTGCAAATCTTTTTCAGTTGCAATTATGTAAAATTGTATTTTTGAATACAGAAACATAATTGAAAAAATCCTTACTAAACTTTTAACTCTTATCTAGATTGAACAGCTTTAGACGTCCTTCATTATAAAAAAAAAAATTCTATTTTAAACATTTTAAAAAATGTTTGAGTTATTTTATTGTTTATATAAAATAATTTTCTTATAAGGTTAAAAAATAAAAAAGTAATCACCAATGTTTTTAAATCCGATCAGGACACTGAACCGGATGACCTTCCAGATCACCGAGTCATCAGATCAACCGCGGGTAAACCACGAGTTTATAAATAAATTAATTTATCATATAAAATAAATATATTAGCTATAAAAATAAATATATTGATACTAAAATTAAGCATTTTTAATCTTCTTATAAAACATACAATAATATTTTGGATATGTATATATTTATGTTTAAAAAAATTTAGAATATATTGAACTTTAGTTTCTATATTTTTATTTTTATTTGACATACAAAAATATCAAAATTAGTTTAGATTATTTATGTTAAAAAATTAAATTAGTTTAAAAACATTTGTAACAAGTTAAGACTTGACATCTAATAAAAAATATCAAGACTTAAAAATTCATAAATATTTTTATGTCTAATGTGAATAAGAAAATTAAATTTTAAATCCAAAATACACCGAAACTAAAACAACATTAATAAATTGTCGATAACAAAACTGAAAAACCTAAATTTCTTAATTAAAAATTATACAAAATAGATTTTAAAAACATAATTAAAAGCTGTTTATTGGGTCAACCAGTGGTTCAACCGGTACTGGATTTTATTGGATTTTTAAATTTTGATTTTTTCACAAAACCCAAACCAGATTTATCTTGGATCACTGGATTTACCAGTTCAACCGTGGATCCGGATCAGGTTCCAAAACACTGGTAATCACACTTTATTCATAATTTACACATAAAAACATAAATAATATATGTGTATAATATAATTTATGCATAATATTAATTCGAGATAGCATATAAATGATATCATAAATCGGTGTTGTCACTAACTCAAAGACATCTATTTTTATTTCAAATATGTAACTCTCAATACTATTACGCATCTTAATATAGATTTAACTATAATATACAAACGAAGTATACATTGGATGATATACATATTTTACGGGAGACAAATCCTGCGCTTTCAAAGCGCGGATAAATATCTAGTTACTATTAAAACGTAAGTTAAATTTAACATCACAAAATTAATTAATGCATTGTAAAGTCTATAATCTAAAATTGAGATCTACGATGAGTTTTTGTCTATCATATTTGGAAAAATGATTGTATATAAGATTTAAATATACCAATATTCTATTCCAAATTATTGGATATTATTTTCAGAGTAAGAATATACAAAGTTTCATATAGAATAAAATGATACATATTGCATAGAATTTGAGTTATATAGTTATATATATATATATACCAAAAAAATAGTTATATATTTTTTTTTATTATTAAACCAAAAGATTCACATAATTTATTTCATTATGAAAAACATTATAGATGAACAATGTGTTGAATATATATAATATAATATTTATCATTAAAGGTCTCAATAAACCTTTTATAAATTTTCAACATATAACATGTTGAATGCCTCAATCAAATGGGCCATGTTTATAATTTGGTAAGATATTATACATTTTATATGAAAAGTTATTGAACTTGCTTCTGTTTTTTAATAGTCAAACTAGTTAAAATAAATAAAAAATAAAAAGCAATTTTTGTTTACTTTATGCTACAGTTTCTATGGTTACTGAAAATAATAACATTGCAATCAATTTAAACTTTGTTTTAAAGTAATCTCCAAATGAAATCTCCCGACATATTATCCAAAAGTTAGTGTTTGAGAATGTGGATTTTATCTAGTAGAATATATATAATTCTCAAACAGCCAGTGGCGGACCCATGTTCATTTTTAAGGTGGGTCATTAAAATTTGGTTTGGGTCCAATACTAATAATTAAGGAAAGTAAAGCAAAAAATACCCCCTATGAATGATTCGAACTCACGTACGGGTGTGTCAGCAGGAAGGCAATATAAACCAAATGAGCTGGAACGTCTTTAGTTGTACATAGTGAAAACATAAAAATTTATTTTTAACCTGTGTCAATTGACACCCCATTGGACGACGTAGGTCCGCCTCTGCAAACAGCTCTTTTTCATCTCAACATTTTTATCTCCTCCGACTTTGAAGAAAGTAATCAACAATCAAACCTAATATTATTGATACCTCTGAAATTTTTCAACACCCAAATGGAAGGTAAAGATTAATTCTCAAAAACAATAAGTATAGAGAAATTTCTTAGTATAGCTTGAAAAAAAAAGTTTTTGTCACAAATATAGAATCTAAAATTCAAAATGACCAAAATGTTTTATTAAAGAGATAAATATATATTTATACTATATGGTTAACTAATCCAAACCTTAGGATTTAGAGTTTAACGATGGAGTTTTGGAATTAAAATTTAAAATTTTATAAAATAAATATTTAAAATTTGAAAATAAAAAATTTAAAAATAGTTTTAAAAAAGCGTTTTCGAATTTCAAGAAAAAAATTGAACAAAAAATTTATAAAAAGTTCAAATTTGAAACATATAATTCAAAACTATAAAAAATTATTTTTATTTATTTATTTGTATTTATATATCTACATATAAAATCTTTTATCTCTTAAATGAAAGATTTTGATCGGTTTTTAGACTATTTTGTGACAAAAACATAAAATATATTTAAGAGAATTGCCCATAAAAATATCTACTTAAGAAAAATTGCCCATAAAAATATCTACTTAAGAGAATTGCACATAAAAATATCGGTAACCGGCAAGAAAAATAATATATTTAAATTCCATAAGGAAACAATACAAGTTCACGATTTGAAAGAAAACCAGTCATAAGATACTAGAGTAAACATGCACTCATCTCTAGAGAACAGCAACAATTTCAGGTATGGCTATTAAAGCTCATAATTAAAGATCATTTTGCTTCCACGATGAAATCATGTTAAAAGACTTCTTGCCAGGTGCTCTCGCGCCGTTGCGAACGCTTGAGTCAACGTCTGCAATTCAAAAAGGCACAAAACTTTGTCAAATGCATAATCACTTTGAAAACTATCGCTTTGGTCAAAGAAAGTCATATTGCATCACACCTGTTCAGAGAGTGAACCACTTGCTTCTGCGCTCTGCATTGCTACTTTTCCCGCAATGACATTGGCATCTGTTTCCAATACCATCCTGAACATATAAGACAACGCACACATGATTATCACGTGATAGGATTCAAACACCAATAATATCCTTCTTGATTCATTTCACGAAAGAACCACACCCCAATGATACCATAGAAAAGACTTCATCATCTCTAAACAAATGACCTACGCAAAACCTTTAACAAATCCAGAATGCCCCACACGAATTATCTGAGTCTACAATAGCTATCCACTTTCGTGCAAAACCCCTAGGCTAGATATGATAGTCCTTAACTAGACTTAACAAGAGAGCTTATCACATTGACTGTAGATCGAACAATATGTTGATAGTCCAAATTATTCTTTAATCTGCAGATAACTATGGCGCAAGGCTAAGATGTTAACATAGTTGTAAAATTGTAGAATAGAACCGAAGCATACCCCTGATCAACCATCTCATCAAGGCACAAAAAGATGAGATCCAAGTTTTCAAGGGCTTCCATCTTTTCAACATTGTTCCTGTAAGGATGCCAAAATTTTAATTGCCTGACCAGGAAAAGAAGATTCAAGTCGTTTGTTATTTAAGGGGAGTTAGTACCTGAGAAGTAATGCAACAGCATCAAAAAAGCCTTGTAGAACAGATGATAAGATGAGCTCGTTTTCATCTTCACCTCCTGTAACAAAGAAGTGAAGGTCCTGGGCAAACTTATAGACAACAATGTTATTCTCCAACAGTGTGATCTCCGCTGCAAAAATGTAACATTGAAAGCAATTAAAATATGGTATAATAACAAAGAAGTACATAAATGAATAATGTGGAAATTTCAGTTGTGTCTTACCTTCTGTGCGAGCATTGGTTTTAGAGGTCTTCGTGAAGACATATTTTTCAAAAGCTAACTTGGCAGCATTAGTTGTCCAATCATCCGAGTAATACTTGACAGCCACACGTTTTCCTTCTGAGTCTAGAAGAAGGATGTTTTTTACCAAAGGACAAGAATCCTGTTTCATTATAAAATGGAAAGTCAGGTGTAAGCATTAAGAAAGAAGCAGAAGCAATAATCCATAATTAAATTAAATTTTTTTTAAAAAAAAATCATCTCTGCTCCAGAATTGGTTTGAAAAGTTTACGATTAAACTGAATTTGACCACCATACGGAAATACAAAAACATGAAACACATGATTAATGACAGCAGCTCCAGTAGAAAGAATCGAAATCATCTAGTATCAACAACAGCTAATGATGAGAAAAAGAATTGCACAGAAGTAGATCCATAAGCAATCGAGAATTTCTCAGCAGCAAAAGAAGGTTTCCAGAACTTATGTTTCAAAAGCTTCCAGATTGCTTATGGGGGAGCATGAATCACATATTTGCCACACTCTTCAAAGAAAAAGTGAACCACTTAACAAAAGAAACATAGTGATCCATAGGCAAAACAATCCACATAGAAAAGTGCATGATGAGAGACAAAGAATAGAGTAACTAGCAAAACTACATAAAAACAACATTCAATGAGGTGATAGATATACTTACATTAGCCCCTGACATTGTTGTTGAACCAAATTACACCTGAAATAACACTAAAAAAACTAATCATTTTGGTAGATCATCAGTGATTACACTAAGATCTTAGAAGACAGTCAGTGATAGATCATCAACACCAGTCAGTCTCTAAGACAGTAAAATTTCGATTTTTAATACAAAGACTTACAATCAGATCTGAAGGAAAAGAAGTGTCAAACATAAGACCAAGATCTAAGAATCAACAGAAACCAAATCCTATTTCTTCTTTGACGAACAAATAGA
This sequence comes from Brassica juncea, assembly GCA_018703725.1. Classification (NCBI taxonomy): domain Eukaryota; kingdom Viridiplantae; phylum Streptophyta; class Magnoliopsida; order Brassicales; family Brassicaceae; genus Brassica; species Brassica juncea. The sequence continues at coordinate 28,582,040 of CM031942.1, read as the reverse complement.
AAAATCTCATCAAGGGAACTGTGAACAAACGACTACAGATTTAATCGAGATCTCTAGAAAAAAAAATCCGAGTGGATAACCTATCGATCTGATCTGATGAATTCGGAACATAAATCATAAGAAATGGAAGTAGATATCGAATTGATAAGGCGATGACTGCAATCTCTTCAAACTTACCTTTGAGATTGAAGATGACTTGCTGGAGCCGATGGAACTAGGAAATAAGAAAATACGCGTGGTTCTGGTTTTACTATGTAACTTTGGGCTGGACAATTGGGATCCCAATCCAGTTTTGGTTTAGATTCATTTGGGTTTTAAGTTTCTAGGTACATAAATTTCAGAAACATAGTAAAATATAATTCCTAAAATAACCCTAAAAATTAGAGAATTTGCACCGTACACACAAGGAAAACATCGAAATCAGCTGTATACCATGGTTTTGTCGTTATTCGAAATGTCTAATTTCGAATTGATTATCCTTTCGTACACACACATCGATTTGAACGATGCACACATTCTCTTCGAATATGGAAAAAGTATTTATAACCAACTTTACATGCTACATATGCGTCAGACAAGTTGATATATCAAAATAATATATTATGAATTCCCCCATGAAACGTTTTGATCGAGGAAATCCAAAGGCACCTATCCATTTATATTTAAATGTCACTGTTCGTCTCCTTTCTGTCATAGTGAAAAATATCTATCTCAAAATCATTCTTTCTCCATTGGAAACCCTGCGATTTTCGTAATGAACCGAATCCACAGCGATTCAACGAACTATTCATTCCCCGAAAGAATGTTCGCGATTGGTGAGGAACCTGTGGGCATTAGGGTCACACCATATCACAAACCCTCCTCTATCACCAAAATCCTCAATGCACTAGAAGAAGATGAGACGAGGTTTATTAGAGAATCTCCGTTTGGTAAATTATTAGAAATTGCAGATAAACCCTCCTTCTCTGGGAGGTTTGGGTGATATGTTTTTTCCCGCCAATTGAAGAAGAGTAAGAAGCAAGAAGTCTGGTTTCTGTTCGCCGGAAAACACAATAGATTCTCAATCAGGAAATTTGCATTAGTTACTAGTCTCAATTGTCGCAACTACCCACAACACTCTAAGAAGAAGAGCAAGAAATTGTTATCGGAGAAACCGTACTGGGTAGATCTCTTCGGGACTATGACCGAAGTACCCGCTTCCCATGTCGTGACGATGCTTAAATGGAAGACGGTCACCGACAAAGGAATGAGGATTAAGTATGCCCTTCTTGCTCTGCTCTCTGCCATTATCCTTCCGACTTCACACAATCCCCGTATCTCACATGCATTTGCTGAGAAGATAAAAGATCTTGATGAGTTCCTGTCATATCCATGGGGCCGTGCTTCGTTCGAGATGCTAATGAGCAGCATTAAAGAGAGAAACAAGGTATCTCTCTCACAGAACACAATCGAATTCAAAGGGTTTGTGATGGCCGTTCAGCTCGTCCTTATCGAAGCTGTTCCTTCACTTTTGGGGGTTGTAAGATATGGTGGGTCGTCTGGTTCAGAAGCAGAGTCTGGAGAAGATGAAGATACTACGGTCGATGATAAGAAAGGGAAGAAGAGCATCAACACAAGGTATGTCCGCGACATTGATTCTGCTTGCAAGGTATTTTTTCAGAAAAAGAGGTGCTATAAACGCTTGTGTAAACACGCTAACATTTTATTTACTTTTATTGATTCCAGGCGCAAGTGACATCCATTATATCCATAGGTGTTGAATTATCGAACATTGACCCAAAAACTGAGGAGTCCGTTGTAGAAGAAGATGTCCATGTTGTCCATCTTGTCAAGGCTGTCGAAGAAGGTTTCTCATTCTGTAACTCACATTTCAAAGGTCGCATCTCTAAAGCCGAAGTTGACTGCATGCGTGAAGAAGGTAAAAAGGAAACAGTCAATCGCAAAACCGCCAGAGCCCAGCATAGTCAACCCGTTCCCGCTGGCATTGATACTGAGTATGTAGCTAATATTGTGAAGAATAGCGTTTCATCAGAAATATGCAAGATGGGTCACCAAATAAAAGACCTAGCTGTGTCACTAGCCAACTCCCAAAACCTCTTTCAGAAAAACATGGAAGAGATGTAACTAAATTTCCAGAAAGAAATTGAGAAGATGATCACCAATCGTTGCAAAGGACCCAATGTACCATCTCATCCCGATAACACCGCCGGAGGGAGCACCCACACGGGAGAGAGGAACTCGTTTGATGCCGCTGACATAATTCAGGAAGCTTTGTTTTTTGCTAATAATGAGACATCAAAGACCCGTAACGTAAGTCTATTGGTCATATAAGTCTACTTTAATTCCTATATTACTTTTTAAATTTTTTGATGATCGTTCCATTGTAACAGGCTCCTTCGGAACCTATTCCGGAGGGAGAAGGGGGACATGGTGGCCAAAAATCCTCAGACATTGCAATGGAGGAAGAGCTGCGTGTTAGCGAGCAAAACAAAAAAGACGGCGTGCATGAGGTGGTGTCTTTTTGTCCTTCTTTGGAATTTTTTCCCAGATAACTAGCACTCGATAGGAAAAGGCTTACCATAGGATGCACTGTTATGACCTTAAAAGATTTTAATTAGCACACTATATAATGTTGTTGTGAATGTTTTAGGACCCACATGATGAACCAGGCGACGATGGAGTAGCTCACAAGGTAGGGGCTGAAGATATACCAAAAAACAATGTTGCTGCGGAAGACTTGGTATCAGTCTTTTGTTTTCATTTACTTTATATATATAAAGCACGCTAACAAACCGCATTGCTTACCCTACTGAAACTTAGACCTAATCACTGTATTGTTATAGTGGATAAACATTTTCGTAGAACGCTGATCCATTACCGGACATTGATCATGATGCTCCGTTGGTTAATAGGAAAAGCAAGCGAGCTAGGGTTGCACCGAAGAATCTTGTCGGCGATTATCAGTGTGATAAAAAATTCCTCACGCGTGCCTGGAAATCCTTTGTCAATGCCACATGTATGACCACGAGCATAGATTACGCCGCCAAAGTTGTGGTCCTTTCGGAGAGACTCGCCTCATCATTGTAAGCCCTAGCAGTTAACATGCTAACAAATATCCTTACTTATACATTTGTTTGAATGAACGCTATATGTTTTTTGACATCGTCAACATATTTTGTATGAGCAGTGTCATTGATTTTGGTAGCCTTAAGCTCGAGAGCAGTGAGTTGTTGGCAATCGTTGAGAGGTCTTCTCACTTATCCGCTAAGGTATATGTTGCACTTTTTTCTTCCTTTTTTGTACTTCAATTGTTAAAGACGATTACAACCCTATACTTATCCTCATTTTCATCTCAACAGATATAGGATGTGCTTACTCACCACACGCGTTCAGTGTTTCTATCAATTCCAGAACAGTTGCAGAACAAGAACTCTGTTTTCCTAGACACTAAGTTGGTCTCCCTCCTCGGTAACTCATTTACCAAGTTCTCGAAGATGCAAAAGAAAGCTAATGTCCGATTCCCATCAGCTTTATGCTCTTTTCTCATGGGTGACTGCCCTATCGCTGAAGCCAGTCGTTTCTATTTCCCCTTCAACTTCGACAAACAGCATTGGGTCAATTTCTCTCAGTCGCAGGTTATCGTGCTTGACTGCAACTCATCGATCAAGACAGACGCGATGATTGCAAAGGACCTGTGCCCCATTACACAAATGTTCCCCTACATACTTAGACAAGCCGGAAAACAACTTTCTGCCAAGGAGATGAAGACCCTGACCATTGATAGACCGCGATCTGTCCCTCAAGACAGCTGTATGTTCGAGTCTGGTATCACCAGCATACTGCTAATCCAGGCGCACACAGTGGGGGGGGGGGGGGTATTGATGTCTGCAGATGCATAACCCCCGATGTTCTTCAAGCCGAGGTTGAGCGAACTGCAGTTATGATCTATGAAGAAAACGTAGCCAGTCTCTGAACTCCGATCTCTGTTAATTTATGCTTTCATCTAAATGTTTTGTTTTCGGTGTCATGGTACTTTGATCTCCTCAGGATGATTAATTGTGTAAGACATTATATGTTTTCTGTGTCATGTTCAATTTTCGCATTCTATTATCAGTCTAAAATCTTATATTTATAGATGCCAATCTGGTTTATTAGACCAATTAAACCAATTGTTCACCTGTTAAGAGCACCTAATAACAAAGTCAATTCACAGAACAAGATGGCCACAATGGATTGATTAGTATAGGTCGGTTCCAGTAAAAAAAATTGTTACCAATTTTTCCCTATCCATCACGTGTAAAAAATTAAGCTTCCTTTGACACATAATGCCTTTAGCCAGCTAAAATATCAGCATACACGGAGCTTTGAATGATGTTTCATTCTTATATATTTGTTCTCTTCAAAATGGTATCTCTCGTGTCTTAATTGTTCCCCGGTTTGGAAAATCAAACCTTAGCCGTGATCAACTAAGCTTATGTAACACGTTATATAATTTTATAGACATTCACACAAATATTTTGACATGCTAAGCAGTTAGAAAGACAAATATTTATTTCTCTCTCAGCCCACTTATAAATATATTGCGAGGCCCACTCCTTTCATTCCACCCTACCTTATTGGTTACCCTAGACGCCGCACAATCACCGCCCCCGAGCAAAACTGATGTCGCGCAAATCGAAGGGTAGTTTGTCGTCTCATCCAGGTAATCAATCTCGATGGTTATCACCCTTTTTGTGCTACACTATGAGTTAATCATGTATACATGTTCTGAAGTTTCAGTCAGCTTCCGTCCCCGTAGAGCAGAACGGGCTAGGGGTTTTCCGACTCATTGTCGATGTGGAGAAGAGGCTGTGATCAAGACTTCGGGTACAGTAAAAAACTCTGGGAAGCTCTTCTACTGTTGTCCCTTTGGCTCAGAGGGGGTACTTTTTCCACACAGTTTTCCACTCATTGTTTTGATTTTAGTTATTTCCTTCCCACATCTAATTTGCGGTTTTTCCTTTTTATACCATCACAAGACAAATATCATCTTTTTATATGGACGGATGAACGTGTTGTCGAAGAAGTTGAGGATTTAAAGGTCTCGGTAAGTGAGATGAAGCAGGAGATATTGGTGCTCAGATCTGACATTGCTGGTTTGGGAAATCAACTCGAACAGAGCAAGCTGATGCTTGAGTTTCCCTCTAACGGAAATGGTTGCTGTCTAATTCTCTAAGCCTTTTGATCCGTTAAGTCATTGAGCTTGGTCTGTTATTTTGAAACATATGTATTAAATTTTAGCAAGCGATCTATTTTGTTCCCAATGAACTTATGTGTTATATTTTCATCCAACAGAAGTCTATGTAATGTAGTTTTTCCCGTTTGACCGTCTGTAATATAAGATGTATTAGCTATTCGTACGTTTTATTTGTGTATTCATGGATGGTAAAATGCCCACGTCTTTTGTTACAAGTAATATCACTTCATCCATGTAAATTAGATTTTCTTGATATCATCACGAAGATTCATTGAAACTTGTATCGACATAGAAGAAGTCATATTTTCGTATTACAGTGTATGTTTTTGTTTTTGGATGGATAAAAGTTGTATTGTCATCTACACATATTACTTAGGCAAGGATAAAAAATTAGCATATATATTTTCGGAACATTGCACACTCCCTTATTAGCATATATTTTTTGGAACATTAATACGCTACGACAAATATTATTATAATAACTACTTTATTTAGCTTTGCCAACTTCATCATTATCTGTAATGTTTATGATCTTAGCAAGGCTAATCACAATGCACTGCAGCAAACATGTTTATACTTGACATCGTCTAACAAAAAAACATACAACAATTAAGGTACAAACCAAACTGTAGACACATTAACTTAAAAAGAGGGAATTTTTATTTATAATGACAATGTGATACATCATAGTTCCTACACACCTTCATAGTGGGTATCGAAACTAGTTCTCAAAAAAATAGGATAATATGAGGTTTCTCCCACTATGATTCCACCTTCTTGCCGAACAACTCTTCCTTCGCATGAAATCCTCTACTATATAGCTTATTCCAACTGCATATATGGCTTCCTTGCATGTTGCTTTGTTGTGCCCCAACCCCTTACATCGGCTGCACAAAGTCCTCCTTCGGATGCGTTTCATCTGTCAGTCAGATCCAAAACATAATTTTATTTCATACATGGTCAGAGTATAGGCACTAAATGTTCGTAAGCAATATTGTTTTAAACTTACGATTTTCTCCCCCCTTGAAAAGAACCTCTGTTTTTTTGGCCTTCCTGGTGGCCTTCTTGTAACAGGTGGACACAAATGCATCCCACGCAAATCAGCCTCCAGTTCGGTCTCAACAGTGTAGTCCGGAACCGGGAGTACACTCCCCGCATATGCGGACTTGAGATCTCCCACAGAATATGCACCCAACACCAATGACTCAACGCTAACTTTCCCTTTTAAAGCAGAAGCGATAGCATGTGAACATGGAGTCAAAAGTGTCTGGAACTCGTAGCAGCTACAATTCTTATTAGCAAGGTCAACAAGGAAACTCCCTCCGTTTTTGTTGCGTACTTCATACTCATCCTCCGCAATGAGAGTAACTAGGTAACCCCCACACATTTCAAAACTCTTCGTGAGCATACTTGCAACCTTCGGTGTAATAGAGCCCTTGTTCTTGTTCGATGCTTCCCTACGAGCAGCAAACCATTCTGTTAGCTTGATACGGATAAAATCTATCAGCGAGATGATCAGAAATTCTCGAGCTTCACGCAGCACAGCATTCCACGACTCAGCAAGGTTGCTTGTCATGATATTGTAGCTTTTTTCCCGGAAAATGAGCTCTTGCCCAATGCTCCAAACCTATGTCAAGTAGATACTCTGCACACGCTGAATCCAAGCTTTTAATCTCGTTGAAAATGACATAAAAGTCTTGCTGCCTGAATGTCCGAGCTGCCTTTGCAACGAGATACTCCAAGTGTCTAGCTTTGAAATTTGAGCGTGTTTTCCTCTTCAAATGCACCACACAAATGCAGTGGCCTGCTCCAGGAAACACCTGAATGCAAAAAAAAGGATTAAAAATTTATCCCGCAACCTTCATCTTCTTACATACATTCTTTATTGTTGACATGTTACAATATTTATTAGAGAATAATTAGAAAATTACCTTGCTAATGCTCTTTGATATCTAGGTGTGCCTATCAGAAACAAACACCAACTCCTCATCACCACCCACAAATGCGGTGAGCTTCTGGAAAAACCACTCCCAAGACGAGTCGTTTTCACTGTCGACGATCGCAAAAGCTAGTGGGAATATCTGGTAGTTGCCATCCTGTGCAGATGTCGTTAGCAAGCAACCCGCATATTTACCCTTCAAATGTGTTCCATCGACGACAACCACTTTCATCATAAATTCATACCCTTGAATGGATGCCCCAAAAGCGACAAACATATACTTGAATCGTTCGTCCGCACCCTCAATCGATTCTGTAAAAAGCTTTGTTACCGTCCCCGGGTTTGCAGCAACTAGCCGCTTCAGATAGTCGGGAAGTTGGTAGTATGAAGAATTTGTGGTACCCTTCACCTTGTCAATGGCAACGTCCCTTGAACGCTACGCCTTCCAGTAAGATATATCTACATCATGGTCACCACGCATAATCTGTCTTATCTCTCGCGGCTTAGGTCCAGCGCAAGCACCTCCAAACTTGGTTCTCATGAGCTCTCCAATAACCGTCGCCGTTGCTTGTGTTTGGTATCCACCACGTTCGTCAATGGAACAAGAATGCTAGGGGTTGACTCTTCAAATCTCAAACACTTTGGCATCCTTTAGCTTCACTGCATACACCCTCCAAGGGCAATCCACCCCACAGCACTCAAGAACCATCAACCCCAGTTCTGACTTCCTATTCCTGAATCGAAACTTCCTGTTTATGGCGTATACTGCCATATGCTGCCTGAAATCGTCTCTGCTCTTGAACAGCATTCCGACAGCCACCTCCTCGTTCCCATAGTCGCCGATCTCCCCAACAAATATCATGACAAGCAACCTTGATTAGTACCAATAGTCAAGGTCATCATAATTAACTACCAAATAACGAAGGCAAAAGTCTGCATAACTACCAACATATCATTAATGGATACATAAATAAACCAGTTTTTAGCAGCTACATATAAGAAAATCCATACAAATCTGTCTGAGTAAATGTTTCAATAATTTTTAACCGAACGATACAACTACATTTAGATATAGCTGAAATGATGCCAAAAACACAGACTCGATACAAACTAACTCCTTAAATGCCTAACTTTAAATCCATTTTACCGGCTAGATGTAAGAAATTTCGAACATGTTTGAGTGGAAAATGCTACAATAGTCTATTAAAACGTTAATAGTCCGGAGGTTAGCCGGATACATGATAGGAAAATAGGCCAACTCAGAAAGGAAAATGCTACAGTAGGAATTATACGACCAAACCAACCGCATACAGATACATCCGACATGATCCAAAAAAGACTGACTCGATACAAACTGACTCCATAAATACGTAATAACCCGGTGGTTAGCCGGCTACAAAGTAGAAAACTAGACCAACTCCGAACGGAAAATGCTACAAATGTTTTTTTTCCGACCAAAACAACCGCATTTAAGCACAACCAACATGATCCTAAAAAGATGAGGCACTTGACACTTTAACCTCTTATCGACTTTCCATGGTCAAATTCGATAGTCAACACCCACCTGCTGTGCTACTTCCTTCAGAAGATGTTTCCATTGGCCTCACTCTTGCATTGCTTGGACCCTCCCCCTTTGTTGCACAGAACATAGCTAACTTAATCATTGGTGGGATACTAGCATCCGCGTTTGCTGCGGTCCCCAGTGGATTGTCAGCCACCAGTGGTTTTGTAGTTGCTAACACCAATCCTTCAGCAGCGGTCATCTCTGCAAACAAATTTTTTCTTTGTAAGAAGAGACAAATTAAATCATAATCACTGAGTACAAAACATCACAAACCGTTTCTAGTTGGCTGAGTCAGTGGACCAATGTCCTCATTTGATGAGCCCGTGGAAGATCTTTCACTGCCTTGAAGCCCAACTGGACACGGGCCCAAAGGATTTGGGTTATCATTTTCAGGAGCCTCATTCGGCTGTCCCGCTACCATTCCAACACTTTCATTATTCGTAACATTAGCAGTTACATCTCCCACCCCGACACAGTCATTGGCAATCCCAGCCCAAAACGCCATACCATCATCACCCCCTTCAGCATTTGGCGTTTGACCTGTTGGTTGCACTGGGAAGGTCCCCACGTCAATGCCTACATCCCAAAGTATAGGGGGCGCAGCACCTTGACTTTCTGGACCAACCAAGAGGTTAGCTCCACCGCTTGTACCTGCATATCATCACTTGAATTTTTAAGACAATATTTATCCGCATAACTTTCTAAACTTACATGCCACAATAAATAAATAACATGCTAAACGGCCAACATTGACATTATTTAAGATTTTTGTAAACACTCACCATGATTCACAGTAGCTTGATTTACTTCACCCATTACTTCATCATTGTCGTCAAGTTCGATGATCTCTCTTACGGGCTGGCTTGTGCGGTTTTGGGAAGCCAAAAATTTGTCTGCAAAATCCATTTCCAACAAAACTCGGTGGAAGAGGCGAATGCCATCCTCGATGAATATCGCATTCATGACGCGTTCAGTCTGTGCTGCACGATCACCAAAGACTAAACCTGTAGTATTCAAAAACCACACAATACATGCATCAGTCGTAGTTAGCTGGTAAATAATTTCTAACCGACCAAGCGTTGTTGGTAATAATTACATACATGCATCATTAGTAATAAGCGTAGGTTCTACAAACTTACTTTCATAAGCGGCTCTCGAGTTTTCGTTTGCCGTGTAGTCAAACAGATACGATGTGCCGCCAATAGAAAAATTGGTATGGCTTAGAAACTCGTACTCACCTACGCCCTTTGAACCCATTGTCACGAACAACGTCAACTCTTCCAATCCGGCTCTCCCGTATAGCAGCCAAGACAGCACAGCCGTGCACGAAAATCGTTGTCGGTGGGATCTTGTTAGCATGTGGCTCGAGCCTCCAACTAGGAAGTCTGTATGATATCACAAGTGGGGTTTGGTGGCCGAGACCGTAGCGCTGCCTCAGAATCATGTCAACTGTTTCATAGCTCACTGTTTCATTTATCACGACTCTATAGCAGATGTCTTCGGGATGGGTGACAAACTCCCACTCTGATTCAGCACTCTTCTTCCATTTTCCTCGCCTAAAACGTACACAGCAAACCATCTGCACATGCAACAACATCACCATACCATTTATATGAAATCTACACTTTCAAGCAACTAGTAATCATGCTTGCAACTTTTCAAAAACTACATATCATCATCTCCGTAAATAAATGTCTTTTCCGCTAAAACATGATTCTCAAAACATCTGTCAATTTTTGTCACATAAAATACCCGCATCTACAACGGCGTGTGAAGTTTTCCGACAAGAACGACACAAAATAAATGGAGGAGAAGCAACATGATGATGTTAAGAAATTAAATACCGTAATTTATGGCGCAAACATGAACGAAACAAACTTAAATGCATGTGTAATGAAATCATATTATATCATTGATAACGAACCAAAGACGGTGAGAATCAAAACCGAAACCAGAAACTAACAAATTTATTGCAGGGAATAGAACATTCTAACGACAGAGAAAGGGGAATTTATTTGTGTCAGGAATAATCACCTTGTTGTTTTCTCTGAAGTGTGAGAAGAAGCTCACCCTTAAGCTTCCTTTTATACACGAACACCAAGATCATCTTTTTCGCAACCCCCCCCCCCCCAGATAAACTTTTTTGTATGCCAGACAATATCTTTTGCTTTGATCTTCCAGCCCATGCAGCCGTTGTGTCAGAATTCTAAGATTTCCATTCAGCGGTGACCTACACGCAGCCACACGTAAAAGAGGTGGGAAAAGGGTAATCATTGCTAACCTCCCAATTATATTTAATCCCGCTAAAGTCTATTATCTAATTTCGGCCTTAATTATCAAAACCTCACAAGGTTAGTTTGGTAATTGCTGTTAGCCCAAGATCGATTCCACTCCTAACACATAATTCTCTTGGGTACTCTCCTAATTATACACTTCTTATACGATTTTGGGCCAAATGACTCTAAAAATTAAACGTTTTTGGAAATGTACTAGTCATATATCCGTGTTGTTCTTTTAAAAATACTAGGGGAATAGCCCCCGTGCAAGCGCAGGATCGTGGACGTTTTTGTTGCTTTATTAAATCTGTGAAGGTGATTCTATTTGTATTGTAATATGGTGGAGGTGGGGTGATGAACTGTGCTACTTTTTTTGTGGTTGGTGTTGTGTATTTGTTGTGTATGCAAAGTAATCTACATGGTTGGGTTTCTTTGATATTGTATTTATTTTTAAATAATGTTCGACTCCCAAATTTAGTAGATATTTGTGTTATTTCTTTATAATTTTTAATAGACCGTAATTTGTACGAAAAATGCATATGGTAACAGCAAGTGGTTGTTGGTCTTTAATTGGCCAAAAATGTAGCAAACTTCTTTTCTAGAAAAACAAAATTGTACAGGTCGGATCAATGATGGGCCTTTGAACCCAATTCATAAGAAAACGTAAATGAACAGTTAGTGGTGATCTTGCCGCTTTTATGTAGCCCGGAAGCGGTTTCTGCTTTTTTTTGTGCATGTGTTTGATTGTGTCATTTTGTTTGAGTAATACATCTATTAAGTTCAGGTTTAGCTGAATTTGCTTTCATAATCAATTGTAAATTTGTAATGTATTATTGATACTGAATTTTGAATTGATAAAAACTGTTTTATTTACTTGGAAAACTAATTTTAACAATAGAATGACTATTTAGATTAGAATCTTTCAGTGAAAAAAAAAAGATTGGAATTTGTCAAATCTTTGATGCTCAACATTTGATTGGTACAATTATAAAAATAGACACAGGGCTTGAACATGATTCACCATTGTCTCTTATTGTGATGTTCAATTGTACGCAATACATTACATAGCTTCTATGCACTTCTTTCTTATATTCATCTCGGCCGCATTACTTAAACGTACTTTATTTCAAGGTCTCTCCTTCAAATGCATTTACTCTATTTTGTACGTATAATTTGATGAGGGACAATTTGAAATGATGGTCAGTCCTAATTCCTATCTATAGTGACTAAACCAACATAGATATAATTCAATTGTATATTACCCACTAAAGATGATTCTCAGGTACCTCTCTTGATCATAAACTCATAACTCTCGTACTTTTCTAAGTGCAAAGAAATTTGACAAAATATAGAAAAGTATTATCCAAATACAACAAACATGAAGAAACGAGGAAAAAAAAACAAATCATATGTATTAAACAGGAAAGACGACGTTGAGAACCTATTCATATTCTTGTTAGCAACAGAGTTCAACATCAACCCTTCTTTCTTTGAATCTTCAATCTCTTCTTTCTTCAAAAACTCTTTGCACCACATTGCTGATATTCTTGGATACCGTTTTAAATCGTTGTTGTAGTCTAGGTAGAATAGACTGTACCTAACAACATAGCCACTGTTTTATACGCAATTGTCAAGTAATGATCATGCATAGTAATAGTATCCATCTACTCGAACAACATCCTCCCTAAAATGAGAATTATAAGAAGTTAAGAACTTTGAAAAATAAAACTCAATTAAGCTTTCTGCACCTGTTTCTCGCTTGTCAAGTAACTAGAAGAGAATAGAGACTCACTTGATGGCTTGGTGGATGCTTTGAGATGTTTTTCCTAGTACTCTATCCTCTGAACATCCATCAGATTCGAGAGTTTAGCTTTCTTTTCATAGTCTATATCGCAGTGTCCTACATAATTGTTCAAACTTTTTGTTACGTTCACAAAAGTGAAAAGGGAGTTCGGAGGAGGCTACATATGGATACAAAAGAAATTTACCAGCTATCATAAATTTGGGTTTCCATATTTGCTTTTTGCATAATTAACCCGTCTGGTATAATAAGTCCCATTCTGAACTACCTCTCGGATCCAAAACTTCTCCAGCTTTTGTTTTTTTTTCTGTTTGATAATAAAGTAATGAAAAACTTGTGAGCCAAGAAACCAAAAATAAAAACACGATATGAAATATCAAATCATGTGACTGAAAAAAAGAGAATCATGTAACTGGAAAAATAAACTTACTTTTCCATTCGATGTGTGCATCGGATCTCCAGTTCGCAGTGTTATGATCCACGTCAATAACACTTGTGACGTAAAAGGCATTGTAATAATTTACTCCCACGAAGTCAAAAGATCCTTTTAACTTCTGAGATTGAGCTGCAGTAAACGACGGTAAACTTTTTTCAATTGTTCTTTTCATGACTTTTGGAGTAATATATATATTGAAAGTTGTTGATAAGAAGATATTTACCTTGCATTCTAGATAGATGTTTCTTCACTTTGCCTCCACAGCCTTTACAGTGATAGTGAAGAGACATTCTAAGAACAACCACCTGCTTTTCCAAAACAAACACAAAACAAAATCAGCCCTCAAATCTCTCTTTATTTTACATTCAAGTTACTTTACTTTAATTTACTTGGCTGGTAGTCTGAACCAGAAAAAATCTTCCTTTTCTCTTCCACGGCAGTGTTAGAGCCTCTTCTTGCCTCATAAAATCCGCCTTCCTTCACTACAACCGTATCCTTACCCGAAGACTCAGATAAAGAAACAGAGTCGATTCCAATTTCTTGTGAATGAGTCTGGCAGGCCCTCAAACACACTTAGACACACAGTCGTGTCCCTGCATAGTTGGAAAGTGATTAATTTGGAAATCAGTAGTGGTTGTATTAAAGAGGCAGCAACCTGAAATTCATAGTTGGGATAGGGACATCAAATACAGAAAAATCAAATTCTCACCTCTCCTGCGCCTGTTAAGTTTGGGTTTTGAAGCTGATGATGACTTGAAACATGTATATTGCTACACCTTCCCAAAATTTCTACAAAGATATCGATGATCAATCTCTATATTATGATACTGAAACATATAAATCAAAAAATAAAGATACAAAAGTCTTATCTAAGGTCTCAGTATCTAAACCAAAGTCAAATATTTTTCATCTCTCAATCGTGTTCCGGTAAAATTAAATACATAAAAATCAAACCTGGCTGAAATCAAACAGATAAACTGAGTAAAAGGCGACCAACTTGTTCTTGGGGAAGATTCATAACCATGTCTGTACCAGGCAGAGAGCTTTGAAATAAGAGTGAGAAGGTCTCTCCGGGCGGAGTATTTAGGGTTTCTAGATCGTCTTCTAGGGTTACTCAGCTCTCAGAGTAAGGTAAAGCAATGTAGTTTTGGAGAGGACGGTAGATATCGAGTGAGTTCGTCTTCTTCTCGTTTATGGCGAGCATCATATTAGAGATTGCCGACGAAGCCATGGCAGATCAAGAGATTCTGATGATCGCTCTTCTGATTGCTTATGGAAACCCAAAGGGTCACTGTGTTTCTCATATGAATCTAAAGCAATGGAAATCCTAAATTCCATTGACGAGGAAGTTAGGGACCAAATAAGCCATTTTTTTTACTTTTGTGAGTAAGCCCATTTGATAAATAACAAAACTCGTTGATACAACAAACATACACATATTTTATAATATTTGGGCTTCTTCGATTTGTAAACGTTTATACCAATGTATTTGGACCCACTTTGACACAAATCAATGAATAGAACGTTGATAAAAAAAAGATTTTTCATGTGGGATCCATGTTTGTCGACGTGGACACTCTCAGGGAGAGAGAAACTCCCTCATTATAATATAGATTTTTCTATACTTCGAAATTAATGAACTTCCAAGTTTTTTTTTTTTGCTAACTTAATGAGATTCTAAGTTGTTCCTTAAAAAATATCTTGTTGTTTTTAAACAAACAAAAAATATCTTGTTGTTCGGTCGTTGTATATGTGCAATGATTCTAATGGAAATACCGTTAATGGCGTGTATGCTAACAGACACAACCGTCTTGTGCAGCATCTGATATATCAAACAATAAATTAAACTACATATGATGCTATTTTTTGTTAGATCATAAAACCAAGTTTTACGGGGTGGGTACAAATATAATATCAATTTTAATAGGAAACTATTTTACTGGTTGATTACACATTTTTGCGAGAGAAATTATCAGAGACTACAAATTTTTAATTCCCTATAGAAACTTAATATCTCTTTTTAATATCTCTTTTTAAAATGGCATTATTTTTGTGATTCCAGGTTGAAAAGCTACTAGAATAACAAGTGTATATTTCTTTGTTTATTGTTGGCTTCTGTATATATAAGCATAATGATCTACATAAATCTTGCAACCAAATAACTGAGTTCAAAATGTAAAGTGAATTTGAGAAGAATGGTATTAGTTAATCACTTTGTCCATCTTAAAAGAAGTAGAGAAGAATGTCATCAGCATGAATCAGGCAATAAGCCCAGCGACCGAAGCTAAACCTCAACGCGTAAAAGAAAGAAAAAAAAAAACTAATGGGACCCACCAAAAAACCCCAAGTTAAAAAAATCAAGGAATCAAAACGCAGAAACGAGCCCCCGTTCCAATTATTCCACGGAACACCGTGTTTTTGTTTTACATCTCTCTCTCTCTCTTCGCCGTCAGGTCTTACCCATTCTTGGGTCTTCACTCCCGCGGTTTTCTTTCTTGTAGATTTTATCGGGAAAGCCAGTAGGAAAATTTGCGAACTCGAGTAAGGGAGGCGCGGTTTTCTAGTCTTATTAAAAAACTTGTAAATTTGTGTATGGATTTAGCTGGTATGGATAATATAAGGGATAAAATCATAGCTCGTATGAAGAAATCTTCTGGTAGAAGAGAGGATAAAACGCCGACAAGGCCGAGGTTAGAGCGCCGTGACGCCTTGAAGCATATCAATTATGACGCAGCGTCGAATTCTACTTGGTCAGCTGAAGATCTCTCTGCTACGACTTCTTCTCTGGTCACGCGCTCTCTGGAGTTCCCAGATCGAACCAGTTTCCGAATCTTCGGAGGTGGAGATGGAGAAATGGATCGGATTTACAAGTCCCTTGGTTTGTCTGGTCCTGATGATTTGGCTATTTCTTTTGACGCCTGGGAAGCTTGCAAGAAGCGTTCCTCTTCAGATGTTATCAACAGGTTCAAGTCTTTCGAGCTTGATCTTCACAGTTTTCCTCTTCAGGAAGCAGCTCCTAGTTGTGATGATGCTGTTAATTCTTCGGATCCGGGTAATGAGTTGACTCGGTCCGAGTCGAGCGAGTTTGGCAGTTTTAGGAATTTGGCTGTAGTTGATGGTGATGGTGCTGGTACTGAAGTGAACAAGCGTGGTCTTGAGCGAGCACCTACGATTACTGTAAAGTCGATAGGTTATCTTGTTCCGAATCACAGTGATGTTGCTGGTGTCCGAGAAAACAAGCGTTGTCTTGAGCGAAAACCGACCATCACTGTAAAGTCTAAAGGCTATCTTGTTCCAAATCACCATGATGTTGATGGTGGTGGTACAGGAGAAAACAAGCGTGGTCTTGAGCGAACACCGACCATTACTGTAAAGTCTAGAGGTTATCTTGTTCCAAATCAGAGTGATGTTGCTGGTGGTGGTGGTATAAAGGGAGTAAGACCACCGGTGCTTAAGCCTCCTCCGGCGAAACGACCTCCTATTGATCATCGGGGATCATCTTGGGATTTCCTTACGCATTTCGCTCCAGAGGGTGAAATAGTTAGGCGTCCAAGTTCCTCCTCTTCTTCTTCTTCTTCTATTTCTTCCGACAATGGAGAAGGAACCTTGAAAGAGGAAGTGGAAAGAGATGTACAAGGGGAAGGGAGATTTCTCGAGTCCGCTGATACAGCTGATGAGGCATGCTCATTCACTACCAACGAAGGTGGTGACTCATCAAGCTCTGTATCCAATACTTCGCCGATTTATGCAAACGGTGGATCTATCATCACGTCGTGGCAGAAGGGTGGACTTCTGGGACGAGGATCATTTGGCTCCGTTTTTGAAGGCATTTCAGGGTATGTCTCTTGAACTTGAAGTCAGATTCTTAGCTACAGCTCTTTCTAAAAAAAAAAAAAAAAATTAAAGAAAAAGGCTTTAGATGCAAAGCGAGTTTTCCTTAAACGCTTTTTGATAAATGTTTATGATAAATATAGAGATGGGGACTTTTTTGCTGTCAAGGAAGTTTCACTACTTGAACAGGGAAGTCAGGCACAAGAATGCATACAACAACTCGAGGGGGTGAGATATACATGGTTTATGATCCTTAGCTTATACGTTTATAACATTGTCTCATTGGCTGTTAATACTCCAAGTTTTAACTTTCTACAGGAGATTGCACTACTTAGTCAGCTTCAGCATCAGAATATCGTGAGATATCGTGGCACTGCCAAGGTATGAATGATCCTGTTCTGGCCTTCCTGGTCCCAGTGCTTTTCTTTGCTCAACCAAAATAACTTGTAATCCATAACGCTTTGCAGGATGGGTCGAATTTGTACATCTTTCTTGAGCTTGTAACCCAGGGGTCTCTTTCAAAGCTCTACCAAAGATACCAGCTTAGGGACTCTGTAGTCTCCACGTACACTAGACAAATTCTTGATGGTTTGAAATATCTTCATGACAAAGGTTTTATTCACAGGTTAGACTAGTGGAAACTTTTCTCCATTGTCTTTTCGCAAAACTCTCTTGTCCTTGTTTCGTAAGCCTCTGATTTTCGCCATTTCCTGTATCCTCATCTGATGGGACATAGGGACATCAAATGTGCAAACATATTGGTGGATGCCAGCGGAGCTGTTAAGCTTGCAGATTTTGGATTAGCAAAGGTTCTTTTCTATAATGTGCATAGTTTTTGCTTTGTTACGTGGCTTACCCTTTTCTTGAAGCTTATGTCAAGTTTTGTTATTTAGGTTTCAAAATTGAACGACATTAAGTCCTGCAAGGGAACTCCATTCTGGATGGCTCCAGAGGTATTGTTTTGGAATATTATCAAGTCCTTTATACTCTTTTGATTATGTGAATACAATGATAGAGAAATCTATCACCCATATGAACATAAATGGTTTGATCTTTAACTCGTTGTTAATGTGTGACATTGGTTGTTAAGACCTATTTTGCCGCATATGTAGTAACCGAACCTCAGAACCCCCGTTATGCGTCCTTTCAAGTGCTTGATTAATTTGAACTAGTTTTAATTTTTATTTATTTTCAGTTTATGGTGTTTATAACTGCAAGTAGTAATCATACGGTAAAGACATGTGGATTCATTTTCACTTCTAAGGTTGATTCTAAATTGAACATAATAATTTTATTAGGTTATTAACCCGAAGCGTACTGATGGGTATGGAAGTTCAGCTGATATATGGAGCCTTGGGTGCACAGTACTGGAAATGCTCACTGGTCAGATCCCCTACTGCGATCTAGAAAACCCCGTAAGTATTCAGAACTTTCTACATATAAAATTGGACTATAGGTTTTTTTGTGGAAACAAAAACGTGTATAACGCAGCTAAGCTTCTTTAAAATTCAAGTCTCATCAGTGTTTGTGCTCTACACCTTCCATTTTGAAACTTCATTTTTAATTTCTTTATGGGGCTTCCCAGTAAAATTAGTGTACGTCAGTCCAAAAAATAAAAGAGCTGATATCAGAATTTGTGTAAACGCTCAGGTTCAAGCCCTGTTTAGGATCGGAAGGGGAGTTCTTCCGGACATACCCGACACGTTATCACTCGATGGCCGAGATTTCATAACTAAATGTCTCAAAGTGGACCCGGAAGAGCGGCCAACTGCGGCTGAGCTGCTGAACCATCCATTTGTTAGAAGGCCCTTAGCATCCTCGGGCTCAGGCTCAGGCTCAGGCTCGGGATTGGGATCAGCATCTCCGCAAGTCCATAGACGAAGCTAACGTAGTAGATTGCCTACATTGGTTAAGCTTTTCACGAGAAGTTATAAAAATCAAGAGCTTTCGAATCTAACATTGATGGTTTTATGTATGAGAGCAGGCGTAAGCAGAAGAGTTGTGAAAGATGAGACCAACCCCTCAGAAACTAGAAAATATTGGGGAAACACGAGATACGATACTTCAGCACACTTCCGGTTCAGTTGGGCAGCAAGAGCTAAACTGCTTGGAGGAGACATATTCTTTAGGTTTGATTCTGGCTCATTCGTTGGCTATTTGTTGTAAGTTGTATGTTGGGCGTAATTTGAAAACTTGAGATCCATAATCTTCTAGGAAAATGATAAATTAGAGTGTGGATCTTGGTGTTTTGAGTGTATAGGTTTTGTAAGTTTTGTTAAAATTATTGATGTATGTATCCCATATATGATGTGATAATATATAATTGGTTTGGATAGTTTTTATGAATTGTATTATCATAATAAATCAGCTTTATGAAAAAAACAAAAAAAAATTGTGTGCACATCACGTGTCTGGTGCCCTGGTGGGTTTTATCTCTAATTATCGTAAGCCCCTTTGAGTCTATTGTTTATTTAAAACTTAGTGTGTAACCCCCAGTTTTCCGCTGAAGGCATCTGCTGCTCCAATCAATTATTGGTAAACATTTTTAGATTTCGGTCAAAGCCACCTTTATTGAAGTCTATTGTTCAACTTTGTTCTTACAATATTGTCCCGTTCAATGCATGCGGTTGATGTAATTTTATTATACAGGAAAATTCTTACTCACATTTTCGAAGACCGAAATAGATCTCACTGATGTATAGAGTATACGTTCAGCCCATTGTACTAGCTGTTTGTTGTCTGATCCATTGCTTGTACCCTGCGGCCCTTATTCCCTTACGTGGTAGAATCGGTTATGTGAAAAAGGCTCTCTTTGAAACCATATCAGATGATTATATTGTTGGAGCTAAATTGTAAACTGTAAATAAGAACAAGCTAGCTCCCAGTTAGTTTGAAATTTATTAGCAGTTCCATCAATTTAACATTTCACCATATATAGCGAGACAAACCAAAGGTTGTATTTTAAGAAAACACTAGAGGTTGATCTGTTCAACAGCGCGGATAAATATTTTAGTTTAAAAGTTTTATTTGTACTATGCTATAAGATAAGCATGTAAATTTGGATGTTTGAGTAATTTTTTTTTTGTGAGATTTAACCGTTTATTCTATAACTGATATTGAGTATCATATAAACAAATTTAATATATATATATATATATATATATACTAGTATTTGTTCCGTACTATGTATGGATAAAGAAAAGGATTAATTTATTATGTTGAAAGAGTATGACTTGTGGCGAATTTTATTTCCTGATTCATTTTAATAATATTTTCCTTTACTTATGAAAACTTTTTATAAAAAAAAATATGAGCAATTCTACATAATAGACCCTTTTTGAGTTTTCATTTCAAAAATAGCACGAAAAGAGAAAAGTCACAAAAATAACATTCATTAATGAACAAAATGTCCTTAATATCTTTACTTGATAATACAACTAACAAATTAAAAAAAAAAAAAAGAAGGAATCGTCTTCCTATTGAGCGTCGGCGGCTTGAAGCTGCCATTGACGCCACCATCATCGAGTTCTGTCATCGACGGAGACAAATCGCCAGGATTCTTGCCGTGGACGTTCCAAATCGACTTTCGTCATGTATAATAGTCCAGTGTCTTTCGTCATGTGCGACCCTCAATTCCAAATTCAAAGTCCTTTCTCTTAAGGGAGCTTCTTCTTCGTCGTCTTCATCTCCAACTTCTTATTCCTTGTCCACTCGTCGTGGCGCGTCGGCTACTGTCTGCTCCTCCCTTAGCTTGGCTCAGAGCGTTTCTCAATGTGTCGTCTTCTCCTCCGGTAAACCTGCCGCCTCCGAATCGTACATTAATTTTCTAGACATTTTGCATTTGGTTCGTCCTCTGTTATGTTTTCATCGAAATTTTGGGGGCTCTGTACAGGGATTCTATGGGTACAGAAGAATCCAGCGAGGCAATTGATTGTTTGTGAGGCTGCTCCGACGAAGAAAGCTGATTCAGCTGCAAAGAGAGCTCGCCAAGCCGAGAAGAGGCGTGTTTACAACAAGTCTAAGAAATCTGAAGCCCGTACTCGGATGAAGAAGGTCATCTCATACGTTCTCTGCACTCTGTTTGAAAGGAAGGGATTGATGATAAGCTTGTAATTCTGTTCCTCTGCAGTATTAGTGACTAGTTAGGTGATTAAGGAAGGTTTCTCCTTGGGATTTCTAGTAGAACAACAAGTAACACTAGAATCCATGTCAGTCACTGACTAGTTTGTTTCATATTGGGATATATATAATGAGAGGTGTGCTTTTATTGCTTTTAGGTGGATTAGTCATCACTGTGAGCTCAAGCGGAAGCCGTTGAGGCGATTAGATGGTTTTGTTGCAACTTGGGGGGGGGAGGTTTAACTAGTTTATAAAACATCTTATTATCCTCTTAAAATCTGCAATAATTTGAGTTTAAATACATAGAACGAGACTAAATTCCAGCTGCCACATATACTAAACAGGTCTTGGAAGCACTCGATGGGCTCAAGAAGAAACCAGACGCACAACCTGACGAGATTGTTACAGTCAAGAAACAACGAAGACATGGAACAACACAAATTATAGAGTAGAAAAGAACTCAAAAGAGAAAATAGTATAGGAAGAATGGAAACACATCTTAGAAGATGAAAGACAAGGCTCCGACCAACGCGGTAGCGATGAGCTGAGGATAGGCGGAGAAAGTTGCAGCACTCGGAGCTGGGGCCGGAGCATGGTGATGTGGCATCGGAGCCATACCAGGAGCCATAGCCGGACCATGGTGGTGCCCGGCGTGTGACTCGGCAGTCATGACCAACACGGCCAAGACAATGCAGACGAAGGCAAGACGGATCGAAGAACTTCTTGCTGCCATTTCAATTCTTCTCCTCCTTCGTCTTCTTGTTTAGTTTACTTTCTTTGTTGTTCTCTGCAGGAAATATCATAAGAAAAAGATTGAATTTTATAGAGAGGGGGTTGTGTTGTATATCACAAATGAGTCTTTGTGTTGAGACGATCATTAAGTCGTCATCATAACATGCTGTTCCGCTTATAATTTTTTTTAATTATGGAAAAGGGACAGAGACAGAGAACATGGTGATGTGTCTGAATTTGTTAGTGGACACCCATTTATATGTTCGTTTATGTTCTGGAACAGGTATTACACAGGGACGTGTGTTGACCAATCAAATTTGTATATACATAATACATTCTATGAGGCCGTCTGCTCTTGATGTGATGAAAAAAATGAGTGTGGTTTCCTGCCTAAGCCTGTTTTCGAAGAGAATCAAAAACATATAAGGAATATTAGACAATCATTATTCAGGATGGCTATCCTAAATTAGAACTTAATCTTAAAAAAAAACATAATCAAAAAGATCTATAAGAAAATTCATTGGCTATAGAAATCACCAAATAAAATTTATTGTCTACAAAACAGAGAACACATATCAAACAGAGAACATTAAAATAGGATAGCTTGAAGCATTTTCAATAATTTTATGAAGAAATTGTTAAATGTGGTATCATTATAAAACACATATGTTATATATGATAGCTTTTGGCAATTTCAGGATGGGTTTCCAAAAAAAAAAAGGTATGTTTTCTTACATAAGTCTGTTTTCGAAGGGAATCAAAAGCATGTAAGGAATGTAAGACAATCTTTCTTCAAGATGGTCATCCTAAATTGGAACTTGATCTTACAAAAAAAAAAGAAAACATAATCAAAAGGATCTATAAAAAAAATTAATTGGCTATAAAAATCACCAAATAGAGTTCATTGTCTACAAAATAGAGAACACATATCAAACAGAGAACATTAAAATAGGATAGCTTGAAGCATTTTAAATAATTTTATAAATAAATTGTTAAATGTGGTATCATTATTAAACACATATGTAATATAGGATAGCTTTTGGCACTTTTAGGATGGGTTTCCAGAAAAATAAAATTAGTGTGTTTTCTTGCGTAAGTCTGTTTTCGAAGAGAATCAGAAGCGTGTAAGGAATGTAAAACAATCCTTGTTCAGGATGGCTATCCTAAATTAGAACTAAATCTTCAAAAAAAAAACATAATCAAAAGGATCTATAAGAAAATTCATTGGCTATAGAAATCACCAAATAGAGTTCATTGTCTACAAAATAGAGAACAAATATCAAACAGAGAACATTACAATAGGATAGCTGGAAGCATTTTCGATAATTCTTTCAAGAAAGTGTTAAATGTGGTATCATTAAAAAACACATATGTTATATATAATAACTTTTGGCACTTCCAGGATGGGTTTCAAAAAAAAAAAATAGTATGTATTCTTGCATAAGTCTGTTTTCGAAGAGAATCAAAAGCATGTAAGGAATGTAAGACAATCTTTCTTCAGGATGACTATCCTTAATTGGAACTTGATCTTCCAAAAAAAACACAATCAAAAGGATCTATAAAAAAATTAATTGGCTATAGAAATCACATAATAGAGTTCATTGTCTACAAAATAGAGAACACATATCAAACAGAGAACATTAAAATAGGATAGCTTGAAGCATTTTCAATAATTTTATATATAAATTGTTAAATGTGGTATCATTATAAAACACATATGTTATATAGGATAGCTTTTGGCACTTTCAGGATGGGTTTCCAGAAAAATAAAAATAGTGTGTTTTCTGGCATAAGTCTATTTTCGAAGAGAATCAGAAGCGTGTAAGGAATGTAAGACAATCCTTGTTCAGGATGACAATCCTTGTTCAGGATGGCTATCCTAAATTATAACTTAATCTTCAAATAAAAAAAAAAACATAATCAAAAGGATCTATAAGAAAATTCATTGGCTATAGAAATCACCAAATAGAGTTCATTGTCTACAAAATAGAGAACACATATCAAACCGAGAACATTAAAATATGATAGCTTGAAGGATTTTCAATCATTTTATAAAGAAATTGTTTAATGTGGTATCATTATAAAACACATATATTATATAGGATAGCTTTTGGCAGTTTCAGGATTGGTTTCCAGAAAAATAAAATTTGTGTGCTTTCTGGCATAAGTCTGTTTTCGAAAGAGAATCAAAAGCGTGTAAGGAATGTAAGAAAATCCTTGTTCAGGATGGCTATCCTAAATTGGAACTTGATCTTCCAAAAAAAAAAAAACTTAATCAAATGGATCTATAAAAAAATTAATTGGCCATAGAAATCACCCAATAGAGTTCATTGTCTACAAAATAAAGAACACATATCAAACCGAGAACATTAAAATAGGATAGTCTGAAGTATTTTCAATAATTTTATAAAGAAAATGTTAAATGTGGTATCATTATAAAACACATATGTTATATAGGATAGCTTTTGACACTTTCAGGATGGGATTCCAGAAAAATAAAATTAGTGTGTTTTCTTGCATAAGTCTGTTTTCGAAGAGAATCAAAAGCGTGTAAGGAATGTAAGGCAATCCTTGTTCAGAATGGCTATCCTAAATTAGAACTTAATCTTCAAAAAAAAACATAATCAAAAGGATTTATAAGAAAATTCATTTGCTATAGAAATCAAAAGGATTTGGTATCATTATAAAACACATATGTTATATAGGATAGCTTTTGGCACTTTCAGGATGGGATTCCCGAAAAATAAAATTAGTGTGTTTTCTTGCATAAGTCTGTTTTCGAAGAGAATCAAAAGCGTGTAAGGAATGTAAGACAATCCTTGTTCAGGATGGCTATCCTAAATTAGAACTTAATCTTCAAAAAAAAAAAACATAATCAAAAGGATTTATAAGAAAATTCATTTGCTATAGAAATCACCAAATAGAGTTCATTGTCTACAAAATAGAGAACACATATCAAACAGAGAAAATTAAAATAGGATAGCTGGAAGCATTTTCGATAATTCTTTCAAAAAAGTGTTCAATGTGGTATCATTATAAAACACATATGTTATATAGAATAACTTTTGGCACTTTCAGGATGGGTTTCCAAAAAATAAAATAAAATGAGTATGTTTTCTTGCATAAGTCTGTTTTCGAAGAGAATCAAATGCATGTAAGGAATGTAAGACAATCTTTCTTCAGGATAGCTATCCTAAATTGGAACTTGATCTTCCAAAAAAAAAACATAATCAAAAGGATCTATAAAAAATTAATTGGCTATAGAAATCACCAAATAGAGTTCATTGTCTACAAAATAGAGAACACATATCAAACAGAGAACATTAAAATAGGATAGGTTGAAGCGTTTTCAATAATTTTTTTAAGAAGTTTTTAAATGTGGTATCATTATAAAACACATATGTTATATAGGATAGCTTTTGGTACTTTCAGGATGGGTTTCCAGAAAAATAAAATTAGTGTGTTTTCTGGCATAAGTCTATTTTCCAAGAGAATCAAAAGCGTGTAAGGAATGTAAACAACCCTTGTTTAGGATGGCTATCCTAAATTAGAACTTAATCTTCAAAAAAAAACACAATCAAAAGGATCTATAAGAAAATTCATTGGCTATAGAAATCACCGAATTGGATGAAGTTGTTAAGCTTCCGAATTTTCTTTATACATGTTGTAACACATTTTCAAATTATCTAAATGGTTTTTTTCCGTGTTTGCAACTCAAATTAGCTCCAAACCGGTCGTCGAAGTTCTTCATAATCTTTGCTTTCTGAATAGTATTTAGTCTATTCTCGTAGTTATTTCTATTTTTTATCCAAAATAACTTGTGGAAGTAATATTGTTGTAGCATCGTTTTACCATTTAAAAGCCTGAAAATTTGAAACATATTTAAACCATTAATTTTTAATCAACAAACTATACATTACATCAATAATAAAATTAATAACTTTCAAAGAATCACTCAAAATAAATACCTTTTAAAAATAACAAAAGTGATAACTTATTCTCATGAGTAGATGATGAAACCATATATGTTGAGTTCGGAAGATTGAAACCTACTTAAACCTTTTATAGTGGGCAGTTTTGTTTATCAAGTTTTTCATAGTATTTATAATATTTATAGTGTTCTATTTTTAGTGTTATATTTTTTAGTTCATCAAAAATAAGAAGCTATATTACCATAACATAATGCACAATAAATTATTGGCTAAATTTACTAGTCAAAGATGTTGCTAGGTTTTTGTGATGAAATATTTCATTCAATTTACATTTTTACTTATGCAAACACATTAAAATATTGGAAAAATTAAAACTGGAATAAATAAAAAATTATCAATAAAAACACATTTATTTATTGTCAAAAGAAAAATAAATAAAAATGATTTTATTTCTTATTAGAATTTAATTAATACTAAAATTTCTAAAAATAATATCTGATTATTTTTTTTTTGTTTTCAATCAGTACTGAGTGATTTTCAATTATCTATATAGTGAATTTAAATCTGTAACAAATTAATGTCTAATAATAGTAGATTATAATTTTTTTGGTAACAAATAATTAACTACTTAATGAAAATAAGTTTTCCAATTATTTTTGTTTGTTATTTCTTTTATTTACTTGGGAAAAAAATATGATGCACGTCAGTTTTTAAAGAAAGTGGGAAAGAGAATGGTTCTTAAAGCCTCAAAAAGTGACTTTAGGAAAATGTGAACAAAAGGAAGTTTTTTTTTTTCAGAGTAGCTTTTGAGACTTTAGAAACTTCTAAAGCCGTCAACAAGTGATCGCAAAATTTTGACCTTAATGGCTTTACATAACCACAGAGTCTCTAAAGTCTAAGTACCAATCGGACTCTTAGTGGTGATCGTGGAGGGGTTGAAAAATGATGTTGGCTGAGTTGATTCAGAATATATATATTTTGTTATAAATCAAAAGATGGACGACCCATAACCGGCCCGTACCGCATGACCAAGAGCCGGCTAAAGTCTTTCCATTTATCTTAGCCAATTTTCTTTTTCCTTATGTACTTAGGTTTTCCTTTTCCTAGTTGTGGTAGTTTTCCTTTTTATTTAAGGATTAGGATTTATGACTATTTTCTATTTACTATGACGGTCTAAAACATGTATATATACAACCTCTTGATCATGAATAAGAGATACAACTTTCCCCACTGATTCACGACACGTTATCAGCACGATCCGACTCTAAAGCTAAAACCGCCCACCATATTTCCTTTTTCTTTAAACCCTAAATCTCTTTTTTTCTTCTGGCCATAAAACCTAGCCGACTTACCATCTAGCTCGTGTCCCTGACGTTCCAGCTCGAGGCCACCACAGCAAGCTCGTGTTTCCGCCTCAGCTTCAATCCGTCCGGCCGCCAAAAGAAACCCCGTCCGGCCAATAAGTAATCTGACCCGGCGAACGATCAACACGCGGCCTCCTTCTCTTTTTGGTGGTCCAAATCAACACTCCTAAGGTTCTAAAGGTAAAATCAAAACTCTAAAAGAGAACCAATATTGAATCCGGTTGCTTGATAAAGATTCGAACAATTAAAATTTGATGAACCCTAATCTAGGATAATAGAAACCCTAAATTATGGAACTAGGTTTCGGTTTAGATTGATTTCCTGTTAGGTTGATAGATCAATGGTTGCTAGGTTGCTAGAAGCACTTATTATATTTCATATTCCATATCGAGATTGTTTAACCAATTAAAATCGAAACCATAATGGTTTTGAATCTCAAAACCTATGATCTAATGATCAAATCGTGTGCTTAAATTCCCTTGATCTATTGATCAATCTAAAACCCTTAAACATCAAACCCTAAACCGCATGGATGCAATCCGCATGCCATGCCTGGAACGATTCAAAACCCTAATTTTAGAATCAAATCTGTTTGATTGTTTTTGATCTGGTTGTATTGCTAAGTTTGAATTGATTATTTGATCACCTAGAAACTGTTTGCTAGGATGATTAAAATCGATTAGTTACTTGATTGCTTGAATGAATCCGATTGTTAAGTTGCTAGTATCGACCAGTATCTTTAAATTAATGATCCATTAGGTTGATAGTCCTCTTGATTGATTAATGATCACTTAGATCTCATACTGGCCGAACTGCATTGCATCATTTTCATACTGGCTGAATGGCACTTGCATCATTCATATAAATGGCTGCATGAATATTGATTGATTGTATGAACATTGTTTGATTACAATTACACTTAGAAACTTGATTGCTAAGGTGTTTAAAATCTGGTTGCATTAAGATCACATAAGAATCAGGTTGTTCATTCCTGTAAGCCGTGTGCCCTTGTCATAATCAAATGACTTGCATGCATATTCATCTTGATATCATATAGGATCCGAAATCCATGTGGCTTAATGCATATACATTCATGGCCGTGTGGCCTTAGTACATTGTTGCATCATAATATCATATGGCCGTGTGGCCTAATCATCTTGACCGCATATAGACCATGCACTCTAGGTTTATTTTGCACCATGGTCAAATAGAAACTGTTTATGGTCGAGAGATTTATTTTGATATGCATTCCGTGTGACTTGATATATGTACTTGTCCACATGATTGAAATCCTAAACATTGATTGATAATATGATTTCAGATGTCGAAAGCATGCAACCTTGACTATGCTGCTCTAAATCTCTGGAGATAATTATTTAGAATGGGCAATGAACACTGCAATTGTCCTGAAGTTAAGAGGACTTGGCAGATGTATCATCAAGGGAAATTATGCAACTGAAAGTGAAAAATATAGGACAATAACAATTATTCGCCATCATCTCACTGAGGATCTCAGAGATCAGTAACTAAACATTAAGAACCCTCTAGACCTTTGGACAGAGTTAAAATCCAGATATAAAATAGTGTTATTACCAAAGGCTAGGCATGAGTGGATGAATCTCAGATTCCAGGACTTTAAGTCCGTGGATGAATATAATTCAGCTCTAATCAAAATCGTTTCTAAATTGAAACTATGTGGTGAAGAGGTAACAGAGAAGGATTTACTGGAAAATACCTTCCTCACAGCCGATCCACCTATACGAGTTTGATCTCATGCCTATTACTAGCTGGGAAGAATAATGAGTTGCTAAAGAAAACCAGTGAGATGAGACCTCCTGAAACCAATAAGGCTGAAGAAGATAAGGAGGAATCCAAAGAAGCCATGTCCAAAGTAATAAAGGGAGTGGCCGGCTTGACCATTGCCTAAAAAGAATGAGATTTCGACATTCTGATTTTGTGTTTTGTGTTTCCGATTTGTCATTTGTTTTGTTTTACTTTGATATTTACGTCTTCTTTTAAATACTAGTGTTTCTTTGAGTTTATCTTATTGCTATTATCTTGCCAGATTTTTGTTTGACAATATGAATGATTTTCATTATTAAAAACACGAATAATAAGTTTAAATTGCAAGTATAGTAAGTCCAATAAAGGACCACGGCCAGGGCATTGTATCATTGCCTACATGATTTATATTTACCCAAGAGAAGCCTATTGAGATATAAAGATATAAGAATGGTTTCCATATTGAAACAATGGGCAAAGGAAACAATAGTTCCTTCAGATTTGAAAAATCGCCCAAGGCCATAGAAAAGTGGTCAAAACTATACTTGCATTCTCTACTGTTCTTTACTATGCCAAGATCAGTATGATAGAATCAAAAGCCATGGTAACCAGTATGGTTTATCCACGAAATTAACACTTTATGGCATGACCGGATTGGCCATCCTGGTCCAAAACATGATGCGAAATTGATATTGGAAAGGGCACAAAGAGTTATCCCATAGAATCTCATGTGTGTAGCATGAACATAAGGGAAACTCATTAGGCTATAATGTCCCAAGCATCTAGTATGTTCATGAGGGGGAGTGAGGACAAACCGTGGTCCATGACCATACTATAATCGGCTTGGCTGGACCCTTTTATAAAACACATAAGCCATTACCTATAAGGTTCAAAACGTCCAGCCTAAAGCTTTGGGACATACGTTTTACATGCATATGAGTTGATAACGCATCAGGACATATAAGTGAGCATAGATATTCCCATCTCAGATTGATAACGGGTCATGAGCCAGACATATACCATCTTAAGAGATTTTGAATAAACCACCACAGACATATGTGCCGTCTAAGATGGAACCTCAGAAGAGGATGTGAATATATGTTGGATATGAATATGTTTTCTCCCACGAGTTTAAAATACCTTGAGCCAAACATGGGTGATCTATTTAGTGGCCAAGAACACGGATTACAAGAGTTAGTAAATCCGACTATCCAACATCAGGGGGAGAAAGTAATAAGCTGGTGAAAGAATAAAAGAGTAAAAGAAATAGAATGGAATTAACCATCATTGTCTTGGCAAGATCCTCGGACAAAAAGTATATATATATATAGACGTCCAAAGAAAAAAAGATAATTATACAAAGCTAGCTAATCAGATGCCAGACATATTGACCTGAAAAGAGAAAGAATGACTGAGTCATACCAGCTTAGCACCAAACAAGATTGATGTCCTAAAGAGACATAGTCAAGTTGCTACAGGATCTATACAAGATAGACCAATAAGTTCCATAAGGTAAGAATCCTCGGAAAGAAAGGTGCATAGAATAATGACAAATCCGAGTTCAGAGGAAACCAGACTAGACATGGAGATAAGGCTGGCCAGCTAAACATCTAAGGTACCAAACCATGTAGCTTGGGACGCCAAGCTGCAAGGTAATAAAGGTCCTAGATAATAATCTCAAATCGATTAGATCATGTCTGGAACACAATGGAACCACATAAGAGTGTCGACACATAGATGATATATTCATATAAGGATGCGCAAGAAAGTAGCACTTGAATACAAAGATATAAGCGAGGATCATGAACCCACGAAAGAGTACTCGTAAGATCAGAACAGTTTAAAAGGAACGTGGGGTTAAAGTATCTAAAGAAAGAGAGGCGTATTGGCCATACATATAAGGATGCCCTATGATAAACCAGTGGATATAAGTAGGTCTTGTGAGGGAAAGAAAATCGTGAGATGTAGAACATGATCACATGGTCTAAGTTGTTCATGGTTCTACTTACAACATTCAAGCATGGCTTGTTACACAAGGGATCTCACAGAGACCAAGAACAGATTATAAGGAGATATACTCCAATGTGGTGGATGCTACTACATATTTTTCAAAACTGATAAGGTCTGGTCAGAAGAAACAAATTAGATGTAGTAAGCTGTATATGGTCCACTGGATAATAATAATAAGGATACCAAAAGGTATTGAGCTCAAAGATAAATAAAGGACAGCATTGTACTAAGTTGATTTATGGACTGAACAAAACAGCTGCATATAATATGATAGACTAAGTGAATACTTAGTAAAGAGTTCTGTAAGAACGATTTAAATCAGTCCATGTATCCTTACAAAAGAAATTTGAATTCCTTGTGTTTATTTTTACTGACCAGCCCAAAGAATGAGTTATTTGGTTTGTTATTTTTGTTTTCATACATGTTATATTTTACATGGTGGTATACGCATGATCACCTGAGTTCGTGCATATGTCCGATCGAAAGTATGGAGTGGACGATGATATAACCAATCACATCCAACTAAGATGGTAGGCGACAAAAGGACACATCCATATGGACCAAAGGAGTGTCCGTGAGTGTGATCTGGTCGAGGACCATCGACCAGCATGTCCGACCAGAAGCATGTGGTGATCGACAGCAAAAGAAGCGCATCACGTCCAAGTTACCCACGGATTGGAAAGACGTCCAAGTTGTTCAAAGTTCACTCAAGCTGAAAGTGATGCATTCGTCAGGGGGAGTAATATGTGTTTTACTCTTTCCTTCACTATGGTTTTGTCCCATTTGGGTTTTCCTGGTGAAGGTTTTAATGAGGCAACATCAAAAGCATATTTACAAACTCTGAATGGTTATGGCGTCCAAGGGGGAGTATTATAAACCAAAAGATGGACGACCCATAACCGGCCTGAACCGGCCCGTACCGCATGACCAAGAGCCGGCTAAAGTCTTTCCATTTATCTCAGCCAACTTCCTTTTTCCTTATGTACTTAGGTTTTCCTTTTCCGAGTTGTGGTAGTTTTCCTTTTTACTTAAGGATTAGGATTAAGACTATTTCCTATTTACTATGACGGTCTAAAACATGTATATATACAACCTCTTGATCATGAATAAGAGATACAAATTTCCCCACTGATTCACAACATATTTTTTATAAATGTTTAAAATCACGTAATGAAGACGGTTTGGCCTCTTCATTTTTTTTTTTTTAAATAATTTTTTTTTAAATTATGTAGTAAAATATTATTGGTTGAGTGATTTGTGCTTTATTATATAAGGGATGAATACCCACGAGAAAAGAATACTTTAAAGAATATTTAGTTGATTGAAATATGAATCAAAAGGAAGTAATTTGGAATCATATTACAAATAGATAGATGTGCATAATCATATAGGAATAGATGTGTAGACAATATCTAGTTGATTGAAATATGAAATATGATCGAAATATGATTATCATATAGGTGTGACAACCCCTTCCGAGGGCCCACTGTCCCATAGATCCCAGGTTCACAATCCTTCAGACCACCGATCCTA
Organism: Brassica juncea; assembly: GCA_018703725.1. Classification (NCBI taxonomy): domain Eukaryota; kingdom Viridiplantae; phylum Streptophyta; class Magnoliopsida; order Brassicales; family Brassicaceae; genus Brassica; species Brassica juncea. The sequence continues at coordinate 28,549,485 of CM031942.1, read as the reverse complement.
ACCCCTCACATGTGAGTCCTTATTGCCCCCCCCCCCCCCCATCACAATATAGCCAGGGTCCGCAGAACGGATTGTCACATAAAAGTCGACTTTTAAAAGGTGACAGCTTGTCATGTGGGAAGGTTGTTAAAGGGTGAGGTCTTGGGTTCGAGGAACGCCAAGTGCACCAATAACCTAACTGGGGTCAGTGAGGACTCACATGTGAGGGTTCAGGGTCGGTGCCCTGCAGAGCCAGCCTGGGGTCCACGGGACGGGTAGTTGTAACGCCCCGACCGCCCACGGCTAATGGGCCACCCACGCCCGCTCATTCGGCCCTTGGGCTCCATCCCGTGCCAACGGTCGGTCCGTTAATTTTTCCCAGGTATGAAAGTCTTGTTTACTGTCCCTGCAATCACCACATGATCTTTCCCCGTGTTTTGGCCTCACTCGCATGGTATCGCGAATCACTTTCCGATAGATCGCCTATCATTTCACTACTCTAGCCCAAGCACGCTTAACTCTGGAGTTCTAAACGGATGTGTAACGAAAGAGGTAAGTCAACTTTGGTGACATAGGTAGCCAAATCAATTCTCTTAAGCCTCTCCATATATCACAACTCGGGATGTTTCAATAGGGCTATCATATATTCTGTGTAGATTTTTAAGGATAAAATCGGAAGTCATGACGATTTTAGGCAATACTTTGGACCTTAATTAAAAAGAATATTCAATATAGATTTTCTTAAATTGTCGTTCCCGTGTTTTTAGTTACAAGATTTACTTTGGAAAAATATTAATAAAATAGGAAAAAAACAAAATATATTTATTGTTAGGTTTATTAAATACTTCAGTGGCATTTAATTGTAAATAATGAGCAAGACTCACGATGATTTTTTATTTGTACTTCTCTTTTAATAATATACTAGAGCATATGTTTTGAATTTTATTTTTAATATTGACCATATGTAACGACCTTTGTAGATTGAAAGTTTAAATAGTATACTTATTTAGGTTAGTCTTGGTTCATTTGTTTGACAACCTAATCTTCTAAATACTACTATTCTGTGAACTTAAATATAAGCCTAATCTTTTAAATACCGTTTGCGATTCAATTAAAGGTTTGCCTTTTTCATTTGTTTGATCTTATTTCAGGAATCACATAAACTATCAGCGTTATAAATATAAAATAACTTTGTTTAATTCATATTCGTCTAACCAAAACATGAAAGACAATTATAAGCTGTGACAATAAGAAACCCATAAATGAGATAAGCAAATAAATATGCAGATAACATATAACATAAGTAGTTTATTTTAATAACCAACCAACATCAAAGGAAAACTGTTTGAAAAACCAGAAAATATGTTTTGAAAGACATAACCATAATATAAAAAAACATTAAATGTTTTAAACTTGAAGAGATTAAGAAACCAAAGAGGTAAATCAAACACCTGTGGCTCATTCAACTTGTACCAATTGATGTAAGGAAGCTTCACATCAGCCGCCTTGGCCTCTGCAAGCACAAGTTCGAACTCTAGCTTCTCTTTCTCTTCGCTCAATGCAGACTTGTTGAAAAGTTCATTCATGAGTTCCAGTTTACCTTGTATGCGCGAGACTTCACGCTCTACATCATGTTTTTTGGTGACGGTATCATTTAGTTGCTTGTAAATAAAGAGCTTGGCTCGGTAATGCTCAGTGCTCGCCTCCATTCCCTTGTTGAATGCCTCTTCTAGAGAAGAACCATAATCTTCAACCATGGGAGCATTGAGTTTAAGGTCTTTGTTGAATGTCATCGTGAGATTTTGGTCTGGATGTTAATATAAACAGTATTGGTTAGAAAATAGATATTATCTAAGTGAAACTAATTTGTTCAATCAATAATAAGCAGCTGCTTACATAAGATCTCCTAAATTCTCAAAAACTAAAATAGTTTACTAAATTGAATCAAAATTATTAAAACCCTAGCAAGATCAATATGCATTATAGAACAAAAAGACTCATGACGGCTACAAAACCTAAAACATGTTGATTCCATAGACAAAATATATATAAAATGGATAGATCAAAATTATTAGAACCCTAGCAAGATCAATATGCATTATAGAACAAAAAGACTCACGATGGCTACAAAACCTAATTGATTCCATTAACAAAATTTGCATAAAACGGATAGATCTAAATGCAAGACGGATATAAAGAAAAAGGATAGATCTACTTACTTACCTAATATTGGGACAGACTAAATTGGAGAAGAAGAGAGATGATAGTAAGAGATGAAATTGGTTCAGTGTACAGTTTATATAGAAGAGGATATGATCGAAGAGTCATATCTTTTCACATTCCTAATCGTCTTTTCAAATTACTAATCGAAATGAATATATTAAAAATCCAATAACTGAATTAGATTTTCGTTAATAGCAAGTGATCTTAATCATATATTTTATTGGCAGTTTTTATACATTTAGGATCCTCATATCTAAGTAAATAATTAATGTTTCATTTAATTATTGTGAGATATAGAGAATATACTAAGATATATAAATGTTTGCTTATTTTTATTTCTTTCGAGTTAAAGGTTTGTTTTTTTAACTCAATTAAAAGTTAGGAGTATTTAAATTCGTTGCATCTTGATTGTTTTTATTTAAAACTTAGGAGTTTTTACAATCAGTTACCAAAAGTTTATGAAAAATATCATTAATTTGGTCAAAATAATTTGTAAGTGAGAAATCTACATTTTAAGTTGCTGGTTAGGTAATTTTAGATTCGACTATTTCTAAATCACAATAGTTATATGTTAACTGGTTGACATGATTATTCGTAAAATATAAGTTTATTGATTTTAAATATGATCAAGATCTTCATCGATTTGCTTCATCATCATCTAGTAAATTATCATCATCTCTCTCATTGTTTGTTTTAGATGCTTCATCTATTGTTTCACTTGCAGTCAAATTTCCTGTATTGGTAATGTTATCAAGAAAGGCACGTCGATTCATTGCTGCTTCTTCTGAATTGGTCCCCGTTTCTTTTTACATGTATTAGTTGCCTTGCTGACATGTGCTATACAATTAACATAAAAATACAACTTAAGAACAGAATAGTATAGTCAAGAGGATAATATCTATTTGAGTTTTTAAAAAGACAGATTAACTTACACTTCACGGATGACAACAACTTCCCTGATCTGGAGTCTTAGTTGCTTGTTCCGTTTCCATAGAAACTCCTGAATCAAACATACACAAAAGATAGTGTGCTGTGAATGATGAAAAAAACTTGGACAAAGACCGCCAAGTATGATCGTAAGAACTATTACCAAGAACACATCTTCTTTTGTTACTTGGTGGTGTTGGTGTGCAGGCAGTGAGAAATTTTCTAGAAGCTAAATTTGTAATATCATCAAGTGCAATACGTTTATTCTTTCGCTGGTTCCTTTGGATTGGTCTTTCAGTAGTATTGATTGCGGTTGACTTGCTAGGTTCTGCTATAGAAAAGAAGATAATTATATACGACAGACTCATAGGGCAAGGATATGTATAGTGGTTTCGATTATACAACCAAGTTACAAAAATATATATTTAAGCTTACTGTTCAACTGGGTCAAACAACTTCCCTGTTCTGGAGTTTTAGTAGCTTGGGCGGAATCTAAAGAAACACCTAATAAACAAAACATATCTAGATAAATATTTCCAAACAATCGAGTAAGAATGCAAAAACTCCAAACACTGGATAAGAGGGTCTTAAAAACTATTACCAAGAACACATCTACGTTTGGTACTTGGGGTTTCTGGTGTGATTGCGCTATGACAAATGTTTGAATCATTTTTTGTCTTTAACTATGTATCAAGGCCAGCAAATAACCTTTTAAAAACAGAGCCTATAGGAACAGGAGACTGCCCATCGTTCTGTGCTAAGTTCTGATCTCTCGAGATTGATTGAGTTTGACGACCTTCATCTCAGGATGCAAGTCTGGTCTATCATTCTCATTGTTAGGCATTCCAATCTTTCCTTTTCTCTTCATACTGTCTTGACTATCACTGTTCTAACTTATGCAGAGACTATCTATTTGTCTAATAATATGCAATGACTTTATTGAATTGCCAAAGTTGTAGCGGAAATCACAATTATACCTAATTTTCAAAGATATCGATTTTAGTTCCAATGTTCGTGTGGTTTTGGTATTTCATAATAAATGGGATATTAAACAAACCTAAACTAATTATGGTAACAGAAAATCAAAACAGAATCTTAATAATGATAGTTTTGTATATATTAGTTGATCTCATCCCTAAATTTTAGTAAGTAATATCCTAGGTTTTTTATGAGTATTAATATAAAAATATTATTAATAATAGTTTTATAGAATGAGGTAATTAATCTGAATCTATACTCGTGCATGTCAATGTTATGAAAATATTCTATCAACATCATGCTACATTGGAAGTTATACTCGTACATGTGAGAAGTTGTTGTTCTATCATCTAAAAAGCTAGTTTATGATATATACGTCTTAGTTTCTAAATCATCTAAGATTGTTAATGCTTAAATAATACTACCATAAATCATACTTCGGTTACTAAATTTAAATAATACTACCAGAAATCATCTAAGATTGTTAATGCAACAATATATCTTTGTTGTTTACTTTCTCTTTTTTATACATCTTAGTTTCTAAAATCCTCCAATATTGTTAATGCTTAAATAATACTACCGTAAATCATACTTCGGTTATATTTTATGGTCTCACGTGTATCCCCCCATCACCTAGAGAACTTATAAACTTTCATAAAATGTTTAAATAATACATTATGGTCTCACGTCCGTTTGCATGGATTATGTAACAATGATTTTAATTAGAAAATATAATACGGTCCAATTTTCTTTTGTTTCGATGAGACAAACACTGACCTATCATTTGCTTATACAGAAACCTCTCTGACCTCTCTAGGTGAATGAACACTGACCTCCTATCTTGAAAACTCACAAACTTATCTTGAAAACCAAAAACATTTTGTGCAGTTTTTTCACTATTCGAATAACATGACTTTACTTTATCATCGTGGACTTCAATGAAGATGACTATATAAGTTAAAAGTAGCAAAGGCTGACTTATGTTTGTGACATCAAGAAGCATGCAAATGACAACACCACATAAACACAGCCTTTTGTGGATGCATGTGTCGTTGATGATATTGTACTATCACATCAAGGGTTTTCCACAACCCTCTTTATAACCATCGGCCTACAACATCACAACTCATATGCTTCACCGCCAAATAAAACTCACCGCCAAATTACAAGCAACACTAAGTGAAGATGGAAGAAGAAATGTCAGTTAACAATTACAACAACAACCCCTCGAGTGATTCCTCAAACGACGACCACTCCAGCTCCGATCCCAACATCTATTTCAGAAACCTATATCTGGCATATTTTGTTGCGCAACCTATTGAATTCCTCACTAAGCACAAAAGACCCAGGGAAGAATGCTTAAAGCATGGTAACCTCGAGGGACACTATATTGAGGGAATCCTTAAATTTTTTGTCGAGACAGACAAAAGAAAAAGGCTTCTTTCATCTACGTCAAGCATCAATTGGGGGCTATAGAGATGGTTGGTATTTATATGGTTTGTTAATGCTTGCATTAGAACGATTTTACAAAGTTGAAAAGTATTTGGATAAACTCCAATGGAAGAAAAATCTATCAGTGTCCGCTCATTGCAAGGCACGAGTAATGAACACATTAAGCACAATCTGTGGCATTATGAATAATGGCTACTATACAGCTATGGTAAACCTCGAGTGCTTGACAAAGTGCGATCAAAAGAACATCTCCAATCACATATGCGATGAATGTTACTACTACAAACAGCTTAAGGAATTTGCTGAGTTTGCTATGAATCATTATAATTAAGAGGGAGAGTCTTGGAGGTGTATTATGGGTTCATGCATGTAAAAAAGAGAAGATTTTACATGCTTTTTATCTATTATTTTCAGTTTCCTACTATTAGTTGTGGCCGTGTATTATGTGTTTGCTTTTAATGTTTTGCTCGTAGCTTTATATAATATCAATCTCAAATAACCTACTTATGTCTAAAAAGCTAGTCATTTTAAGAAAGTCATTAGTAGTTCTGGTCTTGAATATTATTTTGTTAGTATTCTCACAAATTTTTGCTTAAAATGATTACAACAAAATAATACTAGAAACTAAATAAGATAGTCTTTAACAAAACTTCAATCAAAAGACACAGTGAAAAACCAACATAGATATATTTGAAATTGATTAAAATGAGGATCAAAATAAAATAAACCAACATCTGAGTCATTATTTTAATAAATGTAATAAAAGCATAAAATAAAAACCAAAGCCAAATAAGTCTTATTCCAGCTGCTCCATCATCACTTAACAATCTTCTCCTTCTTCACGATCGTGGGGCACAACTTCTTAGATGTAGAAGTCATCTCTTGTTGATCTAAATTATCTTCCTTGCGCTTAACATTAGGGGTAGCAAATCCATCATATGAGTTCTCATTGTTTAACTCGATCGCCGGTATCTAAAAAGAAAATTGAGTTAGGTATCTCGTGATTAATCATAAAATAAAATAATAAGTATTACAAAATGCTTACTTCTCCACCAGACATTGTTGACGAAATGGTGTCATTAAGGGAGAGTGGTTCAGAGAGTGATTCAATCCTCTGAATATAATCCCTAGACCAGACCTCAGAAACCTTGAAAGTCTCAGATCCATTTGAAAAGTTTTCAGTGGTTACTTTAACACCAAAACAAAAAGATTTGCCAACCAAGTCTTGTATAGGCATAGGAAGCAATTATGGATCTTCAATCTGTTGTGCAAGCCATGCTAAAATTTTTTAGGTTCAATAACTATATATATGTTTGCGATGTATCTAAATGTTCCACTACAATTACCTCAGCGAAAGAACCATCCCATAGTTCAGTAGCTTTGCACCCAACAATGGTCATAGCTATGGTGTCAAGAAGCATAATCTTGCACGTCTCACTGTCATCTCTAACAGTCAAATGTAGCTTGAACCTGTCGAAATAATTATAAGTTATAATCTGTACGTTTCATTATAGAGTCTAAAGAAATCGATGCTTACTTGGGTGAGAAGGTTGAACATGGTGCACGACACACGTCACAATAAAACTGTGGCTTTCTGGATCTATTCATCTGAACAGATGCATTTCTACTAGTCTTAGTCAAACGGCGGTTGTGTCGATCACATCCAAAATAGAACCAACCCCAATCCGTGTCAATGGATTCAATTGAACAGATGATTTTGCAGTTCTCAGGCTGTATGGTAATAAAGTAATAAAATTAAAACATTGTATCTAGAGACCAAATGAGGAAACATTGTATATATCTATATTATTACCTCAACGTTAAGCAAAAGCTCAGATATGCATCTCATGTCTACAACGTCCCAATCGTCTTTGACCTTTGTCATCATTTTTTTCTCTTTCTTCTGATCAAAGAGAGCTAGGGGAAGATGACTATTCTCAACCCTGATAAACATGTTTAGACAATATATTTATATATATTTAAAATTTTATTAATTTTAAACAATGAGTAACACAATAATAAAATAAATCTAACCTACAATTTTTTAGATTCAACAGCTTCCTTCATTGTTGGATTGAGAAACAAAAGTGACGCATCAAATGCATTGGTGATTTGGATTTCTCCTGGATTTTTATATTCAAAATATATGTGAAATACAATTCGAAATCATAATATTCAAAATCATGTTGGATGCATCTGATTCTTTTTTGTAGCATGTATAAATCTGTAATATAATAACCATCGGAAAAATAATAATATTAGTGTATACCTCTGTATTCTTTGATTTTTGAAAACCTTATCAAACATATTTCAATATCAGCTGTAGTTTCTTCGATATGTTTTTCAAATTGCTCAGCATATTTTTCCCATAAGCAGCATGCAACTTCATTACCACTGATAGAACATTATGTAAAGTCAAGCAAAAATATAGTTAAATCAGTATATAAACTATCTATATTATTAGAGATCTACATACCTTTCATCACATAAACGAAAGTTCACTCTTTTGGTGTCAATCCCTTTGACTTGGACCGTGGCTACTGCTGCAAGATCAGTAACTTGTCCCATGACATCTGTTGAAAAACACGATAATTTAGTAACTAAAATAGTCATATACTATGAAGTCTAACAAAGTAATTAACATTTATGTATACATACCAATCAGAAAATTGGGTTTACACGTTCCATTACCAATCTCCTCGTAGCTAGCCAGATCAAGGAATTCACTATCATTAAGATAATCCGAACAACTGATCATTGTGTCTGTAAGGATAGTCATCTTGTACTGCTGCTTTGTAGGTCGATATTGACCTCTTGCCCCACCTATTTTAAAGGTGTCAATGACCTTCCATTCACCAATGGGTAAGTAACGCTGAACTCGAACCATCAGTGATTTTTTGCAAGATGCTTGGATCTTGTCACCCTATCCCAAATATAAAACGATTCATTATTACTTAAGTTATGTTACTCATCTATATATATAAGTATCTATATTAATTGGAATGATCTTACACTTTCGTCTACCAGGACGCACTCAAGAATATCTCCTCCAAAGCTGGTGCTTTGCTTCCAAGAATGAAGCAGTTTCACTGTTAGTCGCCATTAATCTTTGTAAGGTTTGAGATTTTTAATAAGACTCATTTTTTTTCGTTTGACATGTTTGCTTGAGAGGTCGATGAGAAGTCTCTAATTGTGTCTCGGTATATAAAGATGAGTAAAAAAATCTAGGTTAAGTTGTATCTGCAGCTAGTAAAGATATTTGAGAGATATTCTCATTTATGTTTAGAACAAAATTGTATCTATATGGTATATTTAGCGCAATAAATGGTAACCAAGTAAGGTAGTTATATTTAATTTTTAGAATTACTTGAATGATCTTTTTAAATTACTTGCGCAGGAATTCAACCGAGTTTACGTCGGGAGGGGTCTAAGATATTACCTTCAACACGTGCCTTAAATGTAGGAGAATCTAATCGTATATTTAAAATCTGTTTTTGAATTCTTTATTATCAAAATCGGGCATATTATAATTCGATCTCATCTATGGGCTTTTAAATTAAATCAAGTTTATGGGGTACATTAATATTTCATTCAGTATGAATGAAGTAATTATATTTTTAAAAACATCTAAACCTGTTTCCAAACATACTAATTTTACTAAAGGCTATCCAAGCTCGGGAACGGGATTTGGTCTCCGCATCTCCGCCAACATGGCCTCCCATTTAGGATTTGAGCCGCTATAAGATCCATAAAACCCTCGACTGAACCCATACGAGCTGTGAACGCAGCCCGCGTCGAGTTCAACTCAGACCGCTGCTCAGTGACCTCATCAGCCCGCCTCTGACCATAAGACGATGTCGCTATCGGAACATCATTGACGGAACCAATCCCCAACATACGTCTCTTTTTCTTAGGGACAACCTTTAAAAAATATTAATGTTAGTGATAATAAAAATATTAGATTAAATGAATAATAATAAAAAATTAAACTTTTTTACCTCCTCATAAATCTTATCCACTTCAGCTGTGGATAATGTCGCAGGTATTCCATCGGGGGACTGCTGGGTCAGCTGAGTTTGGCGGTCTTCAATCCGAGCAACAACGTCATTGTAGATTTGCTTGGATCTGGGATCTACAAATTGCCCAGCCTTGTTCTTGTGGGTCCTCTCGTAAAAATCCTTAAGAGACGGGAGAAAACAGTTAAGAAAAGATAGAATATATTTAAAGTTAGAAAATATTAAAAAAATAATTAATTAAAAGATTTACCATCTCCAAACGGACCCGGCATGGGATTTTTTGACCCGTAGAGTGAAGCATCGGCCCGTTGCCGTGCTCATCTTGCGTCATACAGGAGGCGGAGCAACTGTTGGAGACTTTAATGGACGATGGCAGCTTCCAATAGCTGATGAGGCCAAAACAGACATCCTTGGTGAGCTCAGCGGGTTTCCCCCGCTCGTAACCCTTTATGATCCAGTCATCCTTCCAGTTGGATACCGTTTCCAACAATCGGGCTTTCGCCTTCCCGATAAACGCCTTCTTCACCCTCTCGTGCACCCCTATGGACCAACGATATTTTTTCTGTAAAAAATAGATTAATAATTAGTTTAAAAATAATAAAGAATTTAATAATAAAAAAATAAAGACTATATAATTAATTAATAGTTATAGCGAACATTTTGAACCACGTCTTCCTGATGTGGTGCGGTGTCATTTTCCAGTTCGGATGAGGCTTGGAGAAGTAGCCTTTCATCACCTCGGTTATGTTCCAAGCGACAGAACCGTCAACCCCAAACCTGAAAAAAACAAATTAAAAATATAAACTAATTATTTATTATTGTTAATATAAAATAATTTCACAAAATAGTAACATACCACAAAGTTCTGTCCGGTCGGTCGGGGTCTAAGACCGGTAAACCTTCTCTGCCTGGTTGAGCGAGAAGGTCCTCGAGGGTGTACAAAGCAAAGGGAGCGGTCAGCGGCACCTGCAAATCGGGATGAATCCCGGCCGCCATCGGAGGAGGTGCCTCCTGTGGAATATGATCAGGATGCAGGGGCATCGGAGGAGGTGCATCGAACCGAGGAACTGGTGGTGAGACTCTCTAAGAAGACTGAGAGTCGGGGACATACTCCGGAGGAACCGAAGAGCTGGGAGATGAAGAAGATGATGCGTCTGTACGAGTACCTGACTCACCAAACATCTCTCTGTAATGAGCTGTAAGCTTGTTCTTTCTAACCATCTGTACAAAAATTATTATTAACCATACGAAAAAAAAAATTAGTAAATTATAAATTAACATTTAAAAATCAACATCCTATATTATCAACAAATTCCATAATAAACCTATCTACAAATTTTGTACACTAACCACCTAATCAACACTAAATTCCCTAAACTAACCGCCTAATAAACTAGAGAGGAAGTAGAGAGGAAGTACCTTGGAAGGAGAAGGAGAGGAAATCATTACGATATGAGGAAATAAGATGGTTCGGGTATATATATAATTATACCTCGTGACCTTATGAGGAAATAGCAAGGCCCGTCTTTTCATTTCTTAAATTTCGTCGTAAAGCCCTCGTAATCTTACGAGGAAATAGCAAGGCCCGTCTTTTTCTTTTACGAGTTCTTTACGACGAAATGTGGTAATGAGGAAATAGCAAGAAAGGTCTTTTCATTTCTTACATTTCGTCGTAAAGCACTCGTAAACTTACAAGTTCCTTACGAGGAGATGATGTAAATCCCTAATATCCAAAACCCCCAAACCTCAAACCTACATTGTTCTTTAAGCCATATACATTATAAACAAACTAAATATCAATTGGATATTTCCAAACCCCAAAACTACATTGTTTCTACACAAACTGAAATTTTATAATTTAATTTTATGATTTCGTCGTAATGTCCTCGTAAGGTAACGAGTACTTTACGAGGAAATGGGTTTTAACGAGGAATTAACAAGGCCCGTGTTTTCATTAAAGAGGATTTTACGAGGAAATGTAAATCCCTAATATCCAAAACCTCAAACCTCAAATCCTAGGTTCTTTAAGCTATATACATTATAAACAAACTAAATATCAATTGGATATTTTGAAACCTCAAAACGACATTATTTCTACACAAACTGAAATTTTATAATTTAAGTTTAATATTTCGTCGAAAAATACTCGTAAGGTAACGAGGACTTTATGAGGAAATGGGTTTTAACGAGGAATTAACAGGCTCGTGTTTTCTTTAACGAGGATATTACGAGGAAATGATGTAAATCCCTAATATCCAAAACCCCAAACCTTAAACCCCAAGTTCCCTCACTTATACATTTGAATCTCTTCTTTCCAAACTACAAACCCCATTGTCTTCCACAACCTGAAATTATATAATTTTCAATTTCTTGGTTAAACAAACTAAATATCCATTGGATATTTCCAAACCCCAAAATTACATTGTTTCTACACAAACTGAAATTTTATAATTTAATTTTATGATTTCGTCGTAAAGTCCTCGTAAGGTAACAAGTACTTTACGAGGAAATGGGTTTTAACGAGGAATTAACAAGGCCCTTGTTTTCATTAACAAGAATTTTACAAGGAAATGATGTAAATCCCTAATATCCAAAACTCCAAACCTCAAACCGCAAGTTCTTTAAGCTATATACATTATAAACAAACTAAATATCAATTGGGTATTTCCAAACCCCAAAACTACACAAACTGAAATTTTATAATTTAATTTTAATATTTCGTCGTAAAGTATTTGTAAGGTAACGAGGAATTTACGAGGAAATGGTTTTTAACGAGGAATTAACAAGGCCCGTGTTTTCGTTAACGAGGATTTTACGAGGAAATGATGTAAATCCCTAATATCCAAAACCCCAAACCTCAAACACCGAGATCCCTCACTTATACATTTTAATATCTTCTTTCCAAACCACAAACCCCATTGTCTTACACAACCTGAAATTATATAATTTTCATTTTCTTTATTAAACAAACTAAAGACATGCATTAAGTCAGAAAAAATAACATCATCATTCGGATACATCATTGACATTCTCGTCATCACTAGAAACATCATCATTTTCATTAAATTCGTCTTCAACAGCATCATCCATGGTATCGTCGGGAAGATCTTCGTACTCACGATTATGCGGATCAATGAGAAGGATGTCATCAGTTTGTTGTTCAGATTCCTCGACTTCATTGATGTGTTCTTCTTGCAAAGGTAGTTCTTCTCCACTGATTATTCGTCCACGAGGTGTAACTTTTGATAACGGCTAACCAATTTATTCCTGATTCTCTCATCTGAGGGTATGGAAGGAAGCTAACTTGGTCTGCTTGTGAAGCTAGTATGAAAGGCTCGAATTTTTCGTATCTTCGTCCACCATTGACATCAACTACACCGAATTTGTTAAACTTAACACCTCTGTTGACAACAGGGTCGAACCAGTCACATTTGAAGAGGACGCATTTCAGCTTCAATAACCCTGGGAATTCCACCTCAATAATGTCCTGCAAGATCCTGTAGAAATCTGTTTCGCCTTTCACACATATTACATAATTACTCGTCGCCCGGTGTCTACCATACTCATATGTATGAAAATTAAAGCCTCGTGTGAAATACATCGGTGACGTGGTGACCTTTGCAAGTGGACCTTGAACTAATTCGAGAAACCATGTGGGGTAATCTGGATCGTCATAATCAACCTGCAAAAATAATGAGAACGCTGAAATTAATAACATACTAACGGCGTGAATACAGATCATGTATGCCAAAAAAATTAATCATGCTATCGATGAATACCTGACTTTTCAACCACTTAATAAAGTGTTGATCTTTCCTTCTGTTTACCTCACTAGTCGATATACCTGAGAATGTTTCTTCAACTTGAGTAAAAAATAGGCTGTAAAATCACATTTTCTATTAATTAATCATTTTGAAAATTATATAATTTTACATATATATATGTGTTTAGAAGTTTTCATATATGTTACCTTCCGAAATAACGCATCAATGGATCCTCGCAATTGAGTAGAATATAAGTGTGTGCACTATGGACGTCTTCATCACTCAACCACCAAACCTCTTTCAGTTCCCATCCATTCGCCCAATTCGGCTAAAGATATCTGGAACACCATCAACCGCATATGTTGGCGCGACACCACCATCATCATATCTTCTTGGAGCTCTTTTCCGGGTACGTACTTTTGATGCAAAGTAGTACGGTGTGAAGTGAGATGTTTCTTCCGTCAAACTTCCAGCAATTATAGAACCTTCAACTTTTGCAAGGTTTTTGGCTTTTCTTTCAAATATTTAATGGCCCGCTCATACTGATACATCCATCCGTAATGTACAGGTCCACGAAGCAATGCCTCATGCGGGAGGTGGACAACTAGATGCTACATGACGTCAAAAAATGCTGGAGGAAATTTTTTCTCTAAGTTGCGCAATAAGATGAGAATGTTCTCATGAAGTTATTGTACGACATCCTCTTTAATAGTGTGTGTGCTCAGATCCCTGGAAAATGCTCCAATGCCTTGTATATTCCAAAAACAATTAAATAAATTAGTAGTCATATTATTCATTTGTACATATTATAGAGTAATAAAAAATTAATGCGTCTGTAATATATACCTGCAAGTGCTTCATGTACGTTTGTTGGAAGTAGCTCGGCAAATGCAAAGGGAATTAGTCGTTGCATAAAGACATGACAATCATGACTCTTCATCCCAGAGAACTTTTGACCCTTTTCGACACATCTAGAGAGATTTGAAACATACCCATCAGGGAACTTCACTTCTGATTCAACCCAGTTGAACAACACCGACTTTTGATCTGAAGACAATCTGAATATCGGAACGGGAACTTGTCCATTGCTTTTTATATGTAACTCGCTTCTTGAGAAAATATTAGGCAAGTCCAGCCTTGATTTTTTGCTGTCTTTTGTCTTCTCTGGGACATTCAATATTGTATTCACGATGTTCTCAAAAAATTTCTTCTCTATATGTATCACATCGAGGTTGTGGCGCAAAAGAAGATATTTTCAATATGGCAACTCCCAAAGTATACTCTTCTTGTGCCAGTTGTGTTGATCTCCGTAAAAATCAGGCATATTACACGGAATAAACCAATTACCACAACGACGGACTGTTTCTTGAGCTCCATAGTAATCGATTTGTGCTTCAATTTGTTCTCCAGTTAAATATGGAGGACGAGTGTCTCTCACAACCCTTTTGTGCCTAAACAATTTCTTGTTTCATCGGTACGGATGGCTAATGGGCAGAAATCGACGGTGACAATCTAACCAACTTGTCTTCCTACCATTCTTCAGTTGAAACGCATCTGTCATTCCATTACAATATGGACAAGATAATCTCCCATGTGTAGTCCATCCAGACAATATTCCATAGGCAGGAAAGTCACTTAAGGTCCACAAAAGCATCACTCGCATCGTAAAATTCGTCTTCGTTGAGCAATCATACATCCTCACCCCTGTTGACCACAAATCTTTCAACTCTTTTATCAGTGGTTGTAGAAATACATCCAGAGACATTTTTGGATTGTTCGGACTATGTATTAATATAGTCAAGAATAGAAACTCTCGTCGCATGCACATCTCCAGTAGCAGGTTGTATGGCGTAAGAAAGACTGGCGACAATGAATATTGTCTCCCTGACATTCCAAATGGACTAAATCCATATGTGCATAACCAAGATACATATTTCGACTATTGCTAGGGAATTGTGGATGTACTTTGTTAAAATGTTTCCAGGCTCTTGCATCTGATGGATGAGTCATCTCACCATCCGTCTGAGTATGCTCGGCATGCCATCTCATCCCTCCAGCAGTCTGCTCAGATTGGTACAATCTTTTCAATCTGTCTGTAATTGGTAGGTACCACATCCTTTGGTATGGTACCTTATTACGTCCTCGTCCTTGCAGTTTGAAGTGTTGCTTCTTGCAAAATCGACATTCTTCTAACTTTTCATCATCTCCCCAGTAGATCATGCAATTGTCGATGCAAACATCTATCATCTCCAAAGGGAACCCAAGACTATAAACCAGTTTCTGAATCTCATAATAAGATTCAACAGACACATTGTCTTCCGACAAATACTCTTTAAACAGTCTGTCCATGCATCCATGCAACTTTCAGGTAGATTGTGATCAGTTTTAATATTCATTATTCTAGCAGCCAACAACAATTTAGAGAGACCTTCTCTACAACCACTGTAAATTGGCTGATTCGCAGCATCTAACATTTCATAAAACTTTTTTGCATATATGTTAGGTTATTCAACTTTATCATGAGTTACAAATGCATCAGCTACCATATCATGATCCCTATCATAATCTACCATCTGCTCCTCCTGATGGTAACTATGTTTATTATGCAAACGATCAACCGGTTCATCGTGGTAATTGCTATTACTACTACTAGCTTCATTCTCATAATTATAACCTTCTCCATGTTTAAACCAGATATAGTAATTTGGCTTGAAACCTTTATATATTAAATGCCTCCATACATTTTCATGAGTTGCCAATTTTAAATTGTTTCATTTCCGACAAGGACAAAACATCTTACCTCTTTCCTGGGCGAGCGGTGTAGAATTTGCTTGATGCATAAATGTCTCCAGCCCTTCGAGATATTCTTTCGTCACTCTCCCGTTAGCATCTCTGTGCGTATACATCCACCTCCGCAACTCGAAAATATTCCCATCACCCGACATTTTATTTTCTTTCACGTTTTAGTTTTTTTGGTGTGTTCTTCAAAAGAAACACAAGGGACGTATTTATAGGAAGTTTTCGAAATTGGTAGGTTAAATTTTACTAGGAATTTACGAGGAAAATATAGATAGGTAGCCGAAACAAAACGTGTTCACAACTAAAAAGTTGGTATACTCGAGATTACGTAGCTAAATCCACGTAAAACTTTTCGTCGCAAAGAACTCGTTAATTTTATGTCTTCTTGACAATGAAACCTGATTTCCTCGTAAAAACCACGTTAAGTTACGTGGTTTTTACGAGGGAAATTTTTTGTCTTTCTTTACGACGAAATTACGTTGATATTTTTTCATCTTAAGGAACTCGTAGAACACACGTAAATTTACGAGGACTTTTTTTCCTCGCTACTTTTGCTCGCTTAAAACCTGTTTTCTTGTAGTGTTGGGCTCACTTTTAATAATATAGATATTCCGCTCAAAAATATCAAAGAAGGAGCTTTCATGCAGACAATCCACATAACATAATCCAGTTGATCAATGTCATATCTCTTAAGCAGTATTGTAACATCCCAATTTCTGGTATATGATGAAAGACTTAATAGAATTGATTTGGCTACCTATGTCACCAAAGTGCACTTACCTTTTCAGGCATACATTCATTTAAAACTCCAGAGTTAAGCGTGATTGAGTTGAAGTAATAGAAGGATAGGCGACCTATCGGGAAGTGATTCACGATATCGTGTAAGTGAAGCCAAAACATGGGGAAAGGTCATGTAGTGATTGCAGAGTCAGTAAACAAAGCTTTCAAGTCTTGAAAAAATTAACGCACCATCCTTTGCACAGAAGAGCCCAAGGGCTGAGTGAGCGGGCGTTGGAGGCCCATTAGCAGTGAGCGATCGGAGCGTTATAATTTAATTTGATTAAGACAAGTCGTTCAAATGTCAGTTTTTTGTTGAGTGTATGTGTCTTTGCATATAAGTTTTTATAAGGTCTGAGTCTTTCCAGTATAAGAGTTTTGGACCCATATATACCCATGGAATTTCAGATCAACTTTGGTTTAGGTTCAAATTTCGGGTCTAGATAAAATCCTCAAAATTTATGTTGGATGAGGCAGATATATTATGAGATACTTCTTGGTATTGATGAATTGTCTTAATGATAAGTGGGTTGCTAAGGGCATAATTAATGCAGGTCTCTTAGGGAAGGTCTCTTAGCGAAAATAAGAGACGGTCTCTTAGTTTTTAACTAGAAAAAGCTAAGAGACGTCTCTTAAATAAGAGATTAAAAGACGTCTCTTAGCTTTTTTTAGTTAAAAGCTAAGAGACCCTCTATAAGATACATGCATTAATCATGACTTAATATTCAGTTATTTCTTTTTGTAACATTTCTCATTACATTAAATTGCACTAAGTCAATTTCAACATCAGTATATTACAATATCCTAAAACATCTAGGTTATCCCAATCTAGCTTTAATACTCTTAGCCAATAGTTACAGCTGAAACATATTTTACACATTCAACAACCCGTAGAACATAATAGATTTCATTGTTTGTAGGAGATATATATATATATATTTGTACTCTCTATTTCCATATCGGTTCATTGTCTCATTATTTAGTTAATCCTAGCTCTAGATAAAGTGTACCTACTAAAGAAGTTATCTTATTCGTTTAATATTTTTTTTTTGAATTGTGATAATATTCTACACTATAACCTATACTATATTTTTTCTGTTAGTTATTGTTTGCTTGGGTTTGTTATTTGTGCATTTATATGCAAATGAGTCTAAATCACTTTTAACTTAAAACACGTATTGCTTGATGGAATGATTTAATCGGTTCTTCGATTCGATAACCTGGAACCTATAATATATGTTAAACACAATAAGGAAATAATATGATATTGCTTGAATCACCCATGTTTTTTCTAGTGAGAATTTTGATCAGATTCAGTTATGTGGTAGGATAAATGAATGGTAATGTGACAAATTTATCAATGGTGAGAGTCAACTACTTGAATATGTGGAAGTGAACTTCATCTATTTTCATTGTTTGATTCTCCATCTTTCGATTATTTTCAATTTTGGCCCAAACTTCTATAACATGCAAAATTTGTCTTTAATTTTGCCTTAAACTTTCATTTGTGCATTCTAAACCTTGTTATATGCTATAGAACATACAACTGCAAAATATACAACTAAATTTATGAAATGTTCCTTGGACTTACTTTACTTTCTGGCTAGCTTTGAAAATAGCTTACTTTAACTTGAATAATAATTGAATCACTGGTGTTTATGCTAGATAGTTCCAGTTGATATGGGATGATATTGGCTGTTCATATATTCAAACTTGAAAATGCATGTTAAAAACTTATCGGTGGTATAAGTGAACCACTGTATATGTTAATTTTTTCGAATCATTGTACACGTAGACAATGAAATTTATAGTACACATAGACATTCTGGATTGGTTTGAATTGATACACTAATTTATATCCATTACGAAGACCAATCTCAAATCAACATTAAAAACCCAATTCTAAGTGAGTATCGTATTCCAAATCCTTATCAGTTCATGAGTGTACACTCCACAACAAAGATTTGAACTCAGCAGAACCAACACAGAAAGTCAGGAACCATGAAAAATTGAAATTTTTAACTTGACAGAAACAGAAAACTCGCGAGTATCAAAATCTGGGTTAGCCAAATAAAGAAGAATTGCTTAATAGAATAGAAACCCACCTAGATTTAGCGAGGAAACTCTGCTGGAGATGAGATCCTTGGCACAAAACTCTGATGGAGATGAGATCAAACTTCTGGTTCAAACTCTCCGCAACATACCCATCAAGCCACCATCAAAATCGAACAAAATTATGTTTTAAGAATCGATTCAAGTAAAACAACAACTATAGACACCCAAAATCAATCTAGAAACGAACCTGGAAATGGATTACGTGAAACCTAAAGATCAAGCTTTTGGATGCAGAGAATTTCTGAATCGTTTTGTTATGTGAAATCTGAAATCCTTTTGATCGACTTTTTTTTCAAGGTTTATGTGAAATGGTTTGGATTGAGTTAACCATTTACTCATTTTAGTCCAAACCATTATAACCCAAACTTATTAAATCCATAATCCATTAAATCCATTTATCCATTATTATCCAAATTGGTAACCCATTAAGATCCATGGTTTGGATTGGTTTGAATTGATCCATTAATTTATATCCATTTTGACATCCCTAGGTGTGCACAACAAATGGCTTTTGAAGTTTTAGTTTCTTTTCTTTTGTGCATTTTGTAACACTTTAGTAGTGTGTTTTGTGTTATTCTTACATGTGATTTAGTTTTCCTTCGGCCGATGATATACATGATACATTATGTGAGACAACTACGCATTAGCAGCTGATAGTGAGATATATATCATCATTTCTATAAAACTCAGCTTGGCCCACACCCCACATATTCTATATCCCAAACCTAAAAACACATATTTACCAATAATTCAAAGAATAGAAACACAATCTTTATTGGAAAATTTTTTTTTTTTTGTCTGAAGAAATTGCATTTAGCTAAAATAAGATTTTTGTAATTATTATTTTTACCTAAAATTGGATTTCTATTTAAACTACAAAAATAAAATTGGTTATGGCCAAAATACGATCGATATAGGTTTTTATAAATTTTTTTTTTTTAAATCATCATATCACGGTTTCATTTGAAACATTAGAAATTTACAGTTTTAGTGAAATATCTAGTTTTCTGATTTAGTAAAAAAATTATTTCGCAATCTAATGTAAAAATATCATACCAACATATTTTGATTTTTTCTACACTAGAAATTTTGTTCTCTGCAAAAATAAAACATAAATTATGAAAGAGAAAAATGCATTTTATGGCTGTAATTTAAATTTAACTTTTTTATTGATGTATAAATATATATATATATAGAAAAAGTAACTAAGTGAAAGTTTAGTTGGAAACTGACCCATCTATTCTATTAAAAAAATCATCACTTCTTTCATGTGTGATATTTAAAATAGACCATCTCCTAGAAAGTCATTAATTAAAATATACGTATCATTTAATTTTACATTATATTTTTGTAACTACTTTAATCATAATATCTTTTGATATCTTTTCATTTTAGATATATATATATATATATATATATATTTAAAAAATAAAAATTATGTTGAAAAATATTTTAACAAGATCTCAGTGCTTAAAATGTGATGAAATTTTTTTCGCTAATTTCGTAATTTTATCCATTTTTATTTGTTTTATTTTATAATCATAATCTTTTAAATTAAAATAATTATTATACTGAACTAAATATATTAAAATTATATTAAATTGATATATTAATATATATCTATCTATCTATCTATCTATAAATATAAAGTTGGCTTGTGGTCTTCTCACAGCCTTCCACATCAGCAGGAAGAGGGGGGCATTTTACGCCAAGTGTCATTCCTTCCTTCCTTAAATCTATCGATGAAAACCCATTTATCAATGAAAGGCTTCAGTTTGGCTTCTTATTTGATTGGGCCCATCATTCTACCATAAGTTTGGCCCGGCTGGCTTTAGGTTTTTTAGCATGTTCGTGTTGAAGATCGTCGATTGTGCCCTGTTAACCTTTGGGTGCCATGGTTTCCGATCAACTTCTGTGTAACTATTTTATCTTTTCTTTAACTCTTCCACTAATCCAACCATTAAACTGCACTCCACCTCCCCTCCCACTGCGCCTCATTTATTCAGTCTCATCATCGGCGGATACAATCTCGAGCTATAAATGATTCTTTTGGATCCATCAACACCTACACCGGTCAGATATTTTCAAGCCAAAACCCCGTTACGCATAATCGCCAACTATGTCGACTTCATATACGAGTCGCTAATGAATCCAATCTCTCCGCCGAGACCGCCACCTTTGGAGTCTGGATCGGCACGGTTCATTTTCAAGAGCATATGATTTTCAACGGAGCATAGAGGTGTACGGTGAGAGTGTTGGAGGACGGGATCGAAGACATTGCTGGTCATCTGAATGCGTATACACCAAGGGAACAGACCACTTGCTAGGCCAAGGTGATGGATTCTGACGTTAACCAAGCCTTGGATGTCTTGGCTGATATCTTACCGAACTCAAATTTCAAGGAGCAGAGGATTAAAGGGGAGCTTGATGTCGTCCTCAGGGAAATGCAAGAGGTATGGCATGACTTGTCTTTTCAAAATTTCAAACTTTATGTCTGTTCTCGATCTTTTGAAGTCAGATGTTGTACCATAGTTTATGTGTGTTGATTCATTATGAGTCTTTCGTTTCTTCCCTCAGTTACGTCTTCAAAAATTCTAACTTTGTGCTCTGTTCTTGATACTTTTTACTTTTAAGTCATTTGCTATAGCTGTTTCTTCACTGAGTTATAGATAATCACCCCCGTGAGACTAAAAAAATAATTTATTCCTGTTACTGATTTACATACTTTAACATATGTTGGTGGCATGGTCGTGAGGTAAAATATTTCTTTAGGAGATTTTTAGTGTGGACTGCGATGCTTTATGGTTGTTCAGTCAATTTTTCAAGCAGAGTTTGTTAATTTATTTTTCTGTAGATGGAGGGACAAACCGATGAAGTTTTTCTTGACCATTTACATGCCACTGTTTTCCGAATTCCAATATTCACGGTATATATGTACTGATCGAAAAGTTGTGTTTCTTTCACTAGGTTGTTGATGGGACACTTCAGGTCATAACATTCGCTTACGGAAAGCAAGACGACGTTGAAATGAATGGTTAGTACATAAAAATGGTTTCAACATATAATATAATTCAAATACAACTTATATGAATCACAAATCAGTTTTTAAAATACACTTTTAAATACACTTTCGTGCGTTATTTGATTAATCTTGCAGGCTATTTGATTCAAAAGGATGGAAAGTTTTTACATGGTTTAGAATTGTTGGATTTGTAAATTCGATCATAAACAAAGCAAAACTTAGGTCTTTAGGTCTTAGATCGTGAGTGAGAATTCAACAGATCTTCAAGTGATGGATTTGTAAATTTTTTATTCAGATTCGGTTATTCAGTATACGCAGGTACCATTTTGTAAGTCATCTTTTTAAATTGAATAAAAACTTAGGTTGAGAGTTGTTATTTAAAGTTTGTAGCTTATATCTTATCAAAAATTGCTTAATGTTCAATTTAAAAAAATTTCTCAAATTTTATATAAAATTAAATTATATTTTTATATAAAATATATTTATTGTAAACTCACCTGCCCGTAGGACGGGCCAACTCCTAGTTATTTACCTAAATATAAACACTTGTTTTAAAATAATATAGTATGTTAGTAAAACGGTTTTAATAAATCATATAATACATGTCTACAAATTAACATATCTTAAACTTACATATATAACAAGATATATATATATATATATATATATATATATATATATATTTATTTGTAAAAAACAATATACTTTCTAAAATGAATAAACATAAAAATTGGTAAAAGGTAATCCATGCTTTGAAGTGGGGGTAAGAATTTAATATAAATTAAAATACAAATTAATTTTCAAATATGTTGTTCCATGTATATATTGACTAATTTAATAATAAATGTAATTTAATATAACAAATAAAAAAATAAAAATCATAATATATGTGACGGTTTAAAATATTGATTAATTACGACATGTAAACTATAAAATTATTGTATTTAAAATAGTTATATAAAATTTTAAATATATAATTAAAGTTAATATATACCAATAATGTAAAACAAATATCTACAAATATATATAAATGAAATGAATCACCACACGGTTACGCGGATCATAGTCTAGTGATATAATAAATCACAAAAAGTGATCATGAATGTAAAACACTCTCAATGTATTCAATAACGTTAATAGTTAGTTAAAATTTTCCTTTTTTTGAATTTAAACATATTCTATATTGGTATAAGTTGTAGTATTAGTACAAAACCAAGGGGAAATTCCAAAATTATTTATTGTTTTAATAGAATATTTATTATATATATATATATATATATTTTAACAGCTTAGAATTGATATTATATATTGCCAAAAAACTTCCTGTTGCAAAGTGGGACTTCTAAAACTATAGTTTTTTTTTGATGTATTTGCGATAGATGATGCTTAATACAGTAGAACCTCTATATATTAATACTCGATAAATTAATAATCTCTATAAATTAATAAATTCTTCAGTCCCGTTAGAAAATATTATTTTAGAAAATTTTATGTAAATATAGTGTCCCATTAAAATCATAAATTACTAATATATCTATATATACATTTCATATACAGTGAAACCTTTATAAATTAATAATGTTGGGATTACACCAAAACTATAATTTTTCATTAATTTATAGAGATTATTAATTTATCGATATATTAATTGAACCAAAAACTCAATTTGGAGCAATAAAATTATATTATTTTATAGAGGTTTTTAGTGTATATTAATTTATAGAGTTAAAAGAGGTTATACTGTAAGTACAAATTAAAGATTATATTGTTGGTTTTATATTTACAATGAAGATAACTTTATTTTTTCTTATCATCTCAATATATTTTGATAATATTTAGTAAAATTATATCGAAAACCACATATAAGTTATATGAAACATAAAAAATATAAACTAATTAATATAATAAAACAATATGAAATTAAAATTTCTAAAATTTTATAAATGTATATATGGTAAAATAAAATATATATTTATTTTATAAATAAAAATTTTCAAAAATAGAAAACAAAATCTGAAAAAAGAAATTTTTCGTAAATTAATATGTTTATAAATTAATAAAATTTCAAAGTCTCAACATTATTAATTTATAGAGGTTTTAATATCCCCTCGGCCAAACTAATTGATAGTTTACAAATAAGATCCGACCGAAGGTTGTAAATATCATTCAAGATTTCAAGTACATATATACCACCTCACATTTACTCACTACATCCAAGAAAAAACATATTGGCCATAGAAGAAGAATAGGAAACGACAACATGTTACATCTCCGATTTTGAACCAAAAACAGAATCATCAAGATTTCTAAGAGATAGGCGTAGGAAGAGACTGTTATTAGTTAACCACCAATATCAAAATTCCAAACGGAAAAAAAAATCATGTAAAAGAAAAATGAGAGAGAGCGAAAAGAAGGCGATTTGGAAACGGTTACTTTTCGGATTTGGCACCGTTATTTTGGTAACGGTTCGCGATGTTTTCGACGGCGGACGACAGTATCTTACCCACTCCCCGATGGTTATCTCCACGATGGACTCTATACATCGTGATGCACTATCTAATTGGAGGTTCTCTCCAAGAGACTATATATGGAAGTGTCCGGATTCACAATTTCCCTACACACTTAATCTCATTCTGTGTAAAGTCTTATTGCAAAAATACAGCAAATTGATAACAATGGCGGATAACATTCACCGGAATTTCCAAGAGTTGGATTTGGGAGTTGAAGATGAACCTGTGGCTTTACCTCTTGAAGTAGTCAATCAAGCAGCAGCAGAGAATCGTTTCATCATCATTGGTCGCCCTGTGATTCCAAGAAGGCAAAACCTCCGATCGATCATTGCGGCTCTGCCACGACAGTGGCGACACGCGGGCTTGGTCCATGGGAGAATTGTGGAAGGAAGACGTTTCCAGTTTGTGTTTCCTTCTGAGGAATCAATGGAGAATGTCCTACGCAGAGGCCCTTGGGCTTTTGCTGATCGTATGCTTGTCATGCAACGTTGGACTCCTCTATTCAACCCCTTGATGTTGAACTTCATTCCTTTTTGGATCCAGATACGGGGCATCCCACTGCAATACATGAATCAAGACGTCGTCATGCACATCGGACGAGCCATGGGGCAGTACATGGATGTAGACTATAATGCAGTGACGGCGATCCACGTGGAGTATGCTAGGGTCAGAGTGAATTGGGATATTGATCAACCGCTTCGATTCCAGAAGAATTTCCAGTTCACGCCAGGAGTTAACACCCTTCTCAAATTTCGCTATGAAAGGTTAAGAGGGTTTTGTGAAGTTTGTGGAATGCTTACTCTTGATTCAGGCAATTGCTTGGTTCAAAATGGTGGTGTGGATCATGATTCTGAAGATGATGATACTGATGACAATGAAGAGCCCTTGTTGGTTCCATTGGCGAATCAAGGAGTTCAAATCCATGAGATTCACGAGATGGATGAAGCAGGAAACAATGAAGCAACAGAGATGCCCAATGGAGCGGCAGAGATGCCCAATGGAGGTGGATATCATGTGACAGATGAAGATGTATAACTGGCGGCACCTTTTGGAAGTATGTTTTCTGGTGAATTGGAGGACAGCGAACTCTTCAACCCGATTCCTATTTTCTCTAACTCCACAGGAGACATACCGGGAGATGATGCACGTCAAGGCAAGCAAATCCTACAGGAAAACGAAGGAGAATCAATGCAGACATTGTATGATACTGTGATCCCAAGATCTGCTTATCAGCAAGCGCGCAAAGGAAAGGCTGAGGAAGCTATGATGGAAGAAGCTTTGCTCAAGTGCCCAGCGATTGAGAAAGGTGAATCAAGTGGCAGTGGCAGCAACACTGAACAAGTGAGAGGCGCGTTGGGCCCTAATCCACCAGCACCACCATGAATACAACCGTTTGGAACTGTCAGGGTTTGGGTGTAGACCCTACAGTTCGACGCCTCAAGGAAATACAAAGAAAGTATTTCCCGGACATACTATGCCTGCTGGAAACAAAGCAAAAGGATGATTATGTGCGAGATCTGGTGTGTGACCTAGGTTATGATCGATCTGTAACTGTTCCTCCACAGGGTATGAGTGGTGGGATAGCTGTCTTATGGAAGAAATATGTATCTGTTTCTGTTCTTTTTCATTCTCCAAATCTTGTAGATTGCTTCGTTGAAATGAATGATGTTTCCTATTATCTTTCTTTCATCTATGGATTTCCGGATCCATCTATGAGACATCTTTTATGGGAAAGGCTCGAGAGAATGGCTACTACGAGGAAAGATCCTTGGTTGATTATGGGAGATTTTAATGAGATCAAAAACAATGATGAGAAACAGGGCGGACCTGCACGGCCAGAGAGATCTTTTGTTGATTTCAGAAGAATGATAGCGTCTTGTGACTTCCATGATCTAAAATCAGTTGGAAACAGATTCTCGTGGTATGGGAAACGACATACATATGATATTCGATGCTGCCTTGATCGAAGTATGGCGAACTCAAGTTGGTTGGCTCTATTTCCTTCAGCACAAACAGAGTACCTTGCGTTTGAAGCTTCTGATCACCGACCCCTGGTAACTACAATATCAAAGACAATTAATCGGCCACTGAAGTTGTTCCGATATGATAAAAGAATGTTCAGTGAAGAGAGTTTCCAAGATATGGTCAAGAATGGTTGGACAGAACAAAGATTAGGCACTTCACTTCAAGATCGACTTAGAGCATGTTGTGGCTCTGTTTCGAAGTGGAAAAAGAATCATACCTTTAATGCAGCTATAAAGATAGCTCATTTGAAGGAGGAACTGGATTTCGCGATGTCTTTTGGCAGTCGTCAAACAACTGAAATCCGCCAAATACGGAAAGATCTTACACAAGTCTATAAGAATGAGGAGGAATTTTGGAAGTTAAAGAGTAGAAATCAATGGTTAGAGGCTGGTGACAGAAATACTCAATTTTTCTATGCTTGTGCTAAAACCAGAGTGGCACGTAACCGAATAATGGCAGTGGAGGATGCAAATGGAATGGTTCAACGAGGAGATGAAGCAATTGGTCAGGCTGCTGAGAATTATTTCAATGATCTTTTTACTACAACAAGAAGTGATGATTTTGAGTATGATGGAGCTTTCAACAGCTTTACTTCAAGGGTTACACAGGAGATGAATGAGGATCTTATCAAACCAGTTACAGAGGAGGAAGTTAGGAATGCTGTATTCAGCATTGGACCTAACAAGGCCCCAGGTCCGGATGGTTTCACTGGTGCTTTCTACAGACAGTTTTGGCCAACTATCAAAGATCAGATCACACAAGAAGTGCAGCAATTCTTTGAGCAAGGTATTCTTGATCCTCAAATTAATAAGACCAACCTCTGCTTAATACCGAAAATAGAAATTCCAAGGTCTATGGGTGATTTCCGTCCTATTGCACTCTGCAATGTAAGTTATAAAATCATAAGTAAGATTCTGGTGGGACGCTTGAAGCAACATCTGCCGATGATTATCTCAGAAAATCAGGTGGCCTTCATTCCAGGAAGAAATATAATAGACAATGTTCTAATTGCTCATGAGATGCTTCACTCACTTAAGAGTCGTAAGAGATGGTCTAAATCTTACATGGCGGTAAAGACTGACATCTCAAAGGCATACGACCATTTAGAATGGAAATTCTTGGAGGATACGATGATACATATGGGATTCGATGCTCGGTGGATTGGATGGATCATGAAATGTGTGAGTAATGTGAGTTTTTCAGCTCTGATAAATGGTTCTCCAAGAGGCAATATAATACCGCAGAGGGGGATCCGTCAAGGGGACCCGCTTTCCCCTTATTTGTTTATCATCTGTAGTGAAGTTCTTAGTCATTTGCTGTTGAGGGCTAATGAAGAGACAAAGCTGAAAGGCATGAAGATAAGTACATCTGGTCCTACAATAAACCATCTTTTATTTGCGGATGATGCTCTATTCTTTTGTCATGCTCACTCACGCTCGTGTAAGACGATTCAGAGGATTCTGCAAACGTATGAAAAGATCTCTGGACAAGCAGTAAACTTAAACAAGTCAGCTATCACTTTTGGGGCACGAGTTCAGCAAAATCGGAAGACACAACTTAGGTCTATACTCAATATCCATAACAATGGTGGTTGTGGAAAATATTTAGGCCTTCCGGAGGTTATTGGACGAAAGAAGAAAGAGATCTTTGGATTTATACTGGAGAAGATTAAAAACAGAACCAGAGGGTGGTCAAACAAATATTTGTCAGATGCAGGAAAGGAAATTCTACTCAAAACTATTGCTTCTGCAATTCCTGTCTACCCGATGAATGTATTCAAACTTCCAAAAGGGGTATGTGAAGATATAGAGAAACTGATTGCTGAGTATTGGTGGAGCAAAGGAACGGGTAGAAGATCTATGCATTGGTTGAGTTGGGATAGGGTGAGCCTATCGAAAAAAGAGGGAGGATTAGGCTTTCGTGACATTGAAAAGTTCAACCTGGCACAACTTGCTAAACAAGTATGGAGAATTGCTCAATCACCAACAAGCCTTGTTGCAAGGGTTTTACGTGGAAGATATCATCATGAGACAAATATTCTCAATCCTACGACTGGTAATAAACCTTCCTTTATCTGGAGATCTTTAATGGAAGGAAAGGAGCTGCTTAAGGCTGGACTACGAGTACAAATTGGCAATGGAGAAGAAACCTTTATATGGCGGGATCCTTGGTTACCTACTCATCCGCCACGAGCACCAATGATGCTTAATAATGGAGATATTAACGACCAAACCGTCAATGCCCTATTTATACCAGGTACACGTCAGTGGAATGTGGGTTTATTAAATCAGGTTATGGTTCGGGAGGATGTGAATATAGTCAAGCATATGGTAGTAAGCCAATATGGAGGACAAGATTTACTGGGATGGAATTATACAGAGGATGGTATGTTTACAGTGAAGTCAGGATATTGGTTGAGTATGCATCTCAATGACCAAGTCATTCCTCCACGGGGACCAATAGAGCTTAAGGCGACTCTTTGGAAAATGAATACTGCCCCAAAGCTCAAGCATTTTCTATGGAAAATACTATCAGAAACCATACCAGTGGGCTCGATCTTAAAGAGACACCGAGTATGTCAGGACAGTGTGTGCAGAAGATGTTGCGCCGTTGAAGAAGATATGGACCACCTGTTTTTTAAATGTCCTTATGCGCAAGCAATTTGGAGAGGAGCTGGATTACCTGATCAAATGTTCATTGATTCTACCATCAATCTCGAAGTCAAGCTTAAAGCGATTATTGATTCGGTAAGCAACAAAAACCTTACTCTCATTGATCGTCAACAACCAATATGGATTTTATGGAGAATATGGAAGAGTAGAAACTTACTAGTCTATGGGAGGAAGCAATCGAGTTGGCAAGTGGATCTTAAACAGGCTCAATATGAAGCTAGAGACTGGACATTTGTGTTGTATAAAAATGAGGAAAACAAAGGAGTCAATCATAATAATGGAGCCCTGCGAAAATTCTCGAAATGGAAGAAACCACCAAATGGGTATGTGAAGATCAACTATGATGGAAGCAAAAGACAACATATGAAGACAGGAGGCTGGATTTTCAGGAGTGATCAAGGTATTTTTCTCGGTGGAGGACAGAGTAAACGTGAAGTACACGGAAGTGGAAGCCTTGTAACGGAATTACAAGCACTTCTAATGGTAATGCAGCATTCATGGTGTCTAGGTCATCAGCGAGTGATTTTTGAAGGAGATAATAAACAAGTGTATGAATTGTTGACTAACTCTAAGAAGAATTTTCATGCCAACAATTGGATACAAGAAATCAAAGGTTGGAAGACCAAATTCGAAGATGCAAGATTTCAATGGATACCAAGAGAAGATAACAAAGCAGCTGATTGCATGGCAAAAGAGTTTCATGAATCTTCTAATGAGTTTCATTCCTTCTATTATGTACCTGATTTCATAACTCATATCCTCCATGAGGATTATGTTTCTTCTAATCAATAAAGCAAGTAAAGTTTGTCGTTAAAAAAAACATATTGGGCATACGGGCCAAGAACAAGAAGAAATGGGCCTCCAACAAGGCCTAAAAAAAGAGACATTATAAGAAAAGAAATCTCTCTCGGCGTCAGATTTAACACTGTCGCCTCCGTTGAGATCGCCGCTTAGGGCGTCTCCTCCGCAATCCCTTTAAATCGAAGTTCTCTTCTTCCGCCGGAATCTATCGCTTCCGATTCTCCGGGTACGCTCGCGCTCTCTTATGCTTTCGATCGGTTTCTACTGAAAACGGTTTTAATTGTTGATAATTTTTGCGCTTTAGGGTATTCTGTATGTTTTTCGCTTGATGGTGTTCTACTTGTTATACATTCACAAGATCTCGAATCTTTCGTGCTTGGGTATATATTTGTGCATTGATGACTCATACATACATACATACTGTTGTAATTGAAAGCATTAATCGTTGCCAAAGGTAAGAGTTCAGAAATGAATTCATAATCATTTTGGCTTAGCGTGTAGCATTCCCAATGCTATCGGTGAAAGTTGTGGTTTTCCTTCTCCGATAAAGCTGTGGTGGCATATCTTCCCGTTAAGATTGGGTTGGGATGGTGTGTGTAGGGAAAGGTGAGGATGCTTCATTTATAATTTTTTAGAACATTGATTATCCCATCTGCATTGAAAGTCTGTTTGATTCTGGACTGTAAAAGCAGTCTTGCACTTCTTTAAACATTTTACTGTCGTGGATTAGTTTCTCCTTGTTCTGGTACAATGTGAAGGTAGCTTTTGGATCAAAGATGTGAAACTATTAGATTGTACTCTCTTAAAAGGTCAGGTTGTGAGACTGTTAGACAACCAAAATATGGCATATTCTTTTGGTTGTCTAACAGAGACTACTGCAGTATCTTTGAATCATTTCAGAAACATTGACTATGTAGATGTTATTTTGCTAAAGAGTTGTTGATTGCTCTCAAAGAGTTTTGTCAAGTGTATTCTCAATTCTAATTCTTGGTATACCTGATATTCTTTTATTTTTTTGGATTTAATTAGCAGATGGGGAGAATTAATGCAGATGGAGTCCATTATCGCTTTGGAGAACGCCCGCACGCTCTTAAGAATATTAAAAAGGTTATTAGCAAAGAAAACCAAGAGAAGCGACACAGGAAGGCTCAGAGAGGAAATGCTTGGAAGAGTGTCACATGCCCTGTTAGTCTTGAGATCCCTCACAATTCGGTCGTCCTCCTTTGCTCATCTTACCACAAAGGTTGCCGTCCTTACATGTGTGCCACAGGAAACTGGTTCTCAAATTGTCTAGAGCAGTACAAAAAGGCATATGCAAAAGATGTGAAAAGCAGGAATTCGCCAGAGCTTATGTGCTCGCTCTATAGGGGTCAGGTGAAAGGTTGGACCGTTGTGAAAGATGCGCGGAAGTATCTGAATTCAAAGAAAAGGGCATGTATGAAAGACAACTGTTTGTTTTCTGGAAGCTATAGACAGCTCAAGAAACATGTGAAGGCGGTTCACCCGAGAGCTAAACCAAGAGCCATCGACCCTGTGATGGAGGAGAAATGGAAGAAGCTTGAAGTTGAGAGGGAGAGGAGTGATGTAATTAGCACACTAATGTCGTCAACACCCGGAGCTATGTTTTTTGGAGACTATGTGATCGAGCCTTACAATGATGAATATGATGATGACCTTGAGTCGGATGATTCGATGAAAGGTGGGTACTTCGATCTGGGATCGCTGGGAGCATTTGACATGAGACCGCGTTCGGCCCCAGCCATCTCTAGCAGGGGACTTCGCATTTACTTGATGAGCAACCGCCGATACCGAAGCAGAGGTGGGAACAGAAGGCGGCAAACACAAGATTGATGATTAAAAACCAGATGAGTCTGTGATTTCCCACCAGGATAAAGCTTTGAGCTTTATAAAGCCTTCAAGTTAAGGCAAGTGGGAACATAACAGATTGTTGGTTTTTAGTTAGCTGTTTAGGGTTTGAAGATTGAGTAGAGACGTTCCATATGCGTTCATTTCAAATATCTCTAGTTGTTCCTGTCTACATCACTTTTATTTTTTGAAAAAAAATGGACAAAAGAATCGAAAATACACTAAAACGAGTTTGAAAGTTTTATTTTTGGGTTTTTACAAGATTAACTTTTCAAATATACTGGTTTAAATGTATTTACTATTTAGTAAGGCTTCGCCGACAAAATATTTTAGAAAGGTTTCAGTATAATTTTCTTTGTTTTATAATAGCCCTGTTCTTTTCAAAGCCGCTGGTACTTGCGGTGGCAGCAAAGAATAACACTTCGACAGTGACGAGATAAACGATTTCGTAAGTAAAATTTGATTATCATAGTTTGTCGCAACGGCTGAAAAAGGAGATGTTGTCACCTATATTTCCAGCGCTAGATTTCGTTATTTTTTCTTGCTGCTGCATCTGAAAAAGTAAATTCATGTTGTCTCACCGGCGCTGCATTTTCGATGGGAAATGTATAATTTTCAGCCACTGCCACTAGTTGCCAGCGTTTGCCAAAAGAACATGGCTAATCTCTTAACTCTTTTTGTCGTGATTTAATATTTCACTTAGATTTTTTTTGATCGACAAATTATCTTTTACAGAAACGTTTTGTGGGTGGTGTCCGTAAAAGAGCTTACAAACTTAACAAACTAGTGCTTTAGTCACCGATAGCATGTCATTGTAGTGTTCATTAAAGGCGTTGGAGTGTTACAGCGTCAGAAACATCTTGAATCCAGTCTAACAGTCAATGATCGAAAGGAGTGTTACAGCGTCAGAAACATCTTGAATCCGGTCTAACAGACAATGATGG
Organism: Brassica juncea; assembly: GCA_018703725.1. Lineage (NCBI taxonomy): Eukaryota > Viridiplantae > Streptophyta > Magnoliopsida > Brassicales > Brassicaceae > Brassica > Brassica juncea. The sequence goes on along the minus strand of CM031942.1, from coordinate 28,516,615 downwards.
AAAGGAGTGTTACAGCGTCAGAAACACATTTTGATTATGTGGATCGCCATTCTAATCAAATTTTGCATGTACTGTTGAATGTTCAACATAATCAGATTCTGGTGAAGGCGCCAGGAAAGGCGATCATGCATTCAGAGGATTCTCCATGTCAGGTGATGCATTTGTCGTCTCTGGGAGGTTTGGATGTGATGTCTTCAGTTTTGAACAACCATCATTGTAACATCTTGAGTCTGGTCTAACTCAAAATTAATTTGATCATCTGTGCAACAATAAAACAAAAACATACATGACAGACGTATATCTAAATATTTAACTGAGGTTTTCAAATAAATTACTTTATTTTAACGTTTAAGCACATATTTGATTGTGAATACAGCTCAAAGCTTCTCAATCCGAGATAATTCAATAGATAGTTTGTCCCAGACCAAGACTATGTATCATACAAAACCAAGAATTTTATATACTCAATTTATTTATATAACATTATGTTTCAAATCGAACCAAAAGATACGTATTGGCCATTGCTCAGCCACTCCTTGGGAAAGGAGTCATTGCCCCCTTCCTGGTGCGTCCCTTGTTAGCTGGACTGCTAGGATTTCTTGGATGGTATGGTTTAGTGAAGACCTCATAGGCAAAAAGCTCCCCTTTTGGCCGGTGGACTTCTCTTCAGAGTTGTGAAAGGCTCCAAAGATGTTTAGCTCCTCTCTAGACGCAGGATAACCTTGTCTGAGATGTTTCAAGATAGATTACTCTACCCTAGATGAGGGATCAATGTTCTTAGGCTGAACAGAGAAAGCACAGGAACGAGACAAGCAATCTGCTTAAGGTTTTCTTGAATAAAAGTTGTGTGTCTTTCAACCAAAAGCAGTGACAATAATATAAGGAAAAGAAAGCGCCAATCCTAACTACCGTAACCTAACCAGAATGGTTTGGTTCAATCCTAATCCTAATTGAATTCGATTTTTAAAAGCCTAATCCTACCCAAAATTGGTTTAAATTAATTACAAATTGAGAACACATTAAACGAACATGCTGGTTTATCTTCTCTTGCAGTTTCCAGCTCTTCCTTGTACTTCATTAACTTGGCCAAGCGTTGAATAGTCTCCTGATGTGCTTTGGCTCTGGCTCTGGTCATTGGCCCCGTCCAGAAGTGGTCTAAGTGGTCGTGGCCACTCTCTGGTTCCTTGTTGGTCTCCTCTGAACTGCTGATCATCTGTTCGGAATTGCCTCTATCTCCTTGTACAGGTTCAATACGTGCATCCTCCTCTGACTCATCTAGTTCAGTCTCTGACTCACTTCCTGAGCTCTCCATCAGCATCTCCTCGGCCAGCTGCTCAGACATGGTCGTACCATCCCCTCCTCCTTTAAAAGGATTTGACCTCAAATCCAGTTCATCTGCAACAAAATGGATTAAGCCAGGCACATTAAAAGTTGAGCTAATAGCATACTTTCCTTGAAGATCAATCTGGTAAGCATTGTTGTTGATCCTCTTCAACACTTTAAATGGACCATTCAGGCGTTTCATCAGTTTAGACTTCCTCTCAGTAGGAAACATATCCTTTCTTAGATGAATCCATACAAGATCTCCTGGTTCCAGCACAAATTTTTTCCTGCCTTTGTTCTTCTTGCGTGCATACACTTTTGTTTGAGCCTCTATGTTCCTCTTGACTTGTTCATGTAAAGATCTAACGAACTCGGCCTTTTGATCTCCATCAAGGTTAGTTTTTATTCTTTCAAAGGTAAAGCAAAAAAAATCTAGAGGAGACAATGGATTGAATCCATAAACGACATGAAAAGGAGTTAGTTTAGTGGCAGAATGCATTGATCTATTGTATGCAAATTCTACATGAGGCAAACAATCTTCCCAAGTCCTAATGTTCTTACTGATTATAGCTCGTAACAAAGCAGACAAAGTTCTATTGACTATCTCAGTTTGGCCATCAGTTTGGGGGTGAAAAGTTGTTGAGAAGAGCAATCTAGTTCCTAGTTTTTCCCATAATATTTCCAAAAGTGACTAAGGAACTTGGTATCTCTATCTGACACAATTGTTCTAGGCATCCCATGCAACCTAATAACATCTCTAAAGAATAGATCATCTACCATGATTGCATCATCAGTCTTATGACAAGGAATAAAATGTGCCATCTTAGAAAACCTATCAACCACCACAAAGATACTATCTCTGCCTTTCTTTGTCCTAGGCAAGCCCAAAACTCTTTGAAATCAGGATCATCAGCATAACAATATTTAAGGTGTTCAAATCCCAAAAGTTTTGTTTCCATAGAAGTCAAGAGAGCATACCTTCTTGAGAGTGCATCTGCAACTACATTCTCCTTACCTTGCTTGTGGTGGATGACATATAGAAAGGTTTCAATGAATTCGATCCGCCAAGCATGCCTCCTATTCAGTTTCTGTTGCCCCTTGAGATGCTTAAGAGATCCATGATCTGTATGGATCACAAACTCCTTAGGCCAAAAATAGTGTGCCACATCTGCAAGGTCCTCACCAGTGCATATAGTTTCTTGTCATAGGTGGGATAATTCAATGTAGCACCACCTAGGTTCTCACTAAAGTAAGCTATGTGTCTTCTTTCTTGCATCAGCACAGCCACAATGCCTACTCCTGAAGCATCACATTCAATCTCAAAAGTTTTAAGAAAGTCAGGCAATTTGTAAAGATCAAATTCTCTGTTTTACTTTGAATGTACTGATTTTATTCAAAATATCAATGGCTTTTATAGCCTTTACATTCAACTAGAAGATCCTAAAATAGTGCAACTACTTGAAACAACTTTGACCAATAAACTCGGTAACTTATTTGACCGCAACACAAAATAAGACTTGTTCAAACTAAACAACTTCAACGACTTCTTATTCTTGACTCTTACTGCAACAAACCCTCCCTAAACTATGCTTGATGAAAGCTTAGCTTATCTCCAGCTGAACACACTCCAAGTCTGCTCCTCAGTCTCTCGAATGCTTCTCGGTTAAGTGGCTTGGTGAGAATGTCTGCAACCTGTTCTTGTGACCCGAAATGTTCAAGACTTATCTCCCCATCCTTAACCAAATCTCTGAGAAAATGAAACCTGACACCAATGTGCTTGCATATTCCATGAAAGACAGGGTTCTTAGACAACTTGATGGTTGATGTATTGTCACAAAGAATCACTTTACTTCCATAAACATCGTGTCCCAACTCTTTCAAAATCCTCTTGAACCAGATTGCTTGACAAGCACACGTTGAGGCAGCAACATACTCAGCTTCGGTTGTGGAAAGAGTAACTATCGGCTGCTTCTTTGAAGACCAAGCTATCGCAGCACCATCCATGAGAAACACGTATCCAGAAGTGCTCTTTCTGCTGTCAATATCACCGGCAAAGTCACTGTCTGTGTAGACAAGTACTTCTCCTACTCCTCCCTTCTTGTACCATAAACCAAAGTCCATGGTTCCTCTCAAATATCTCAGTACCCTCTTAGCAGCTTGTAAGTGCAGTTGCGTAGGCTTAGACATGTAGCGACTGAGAAGACTTACAGCATACTGCAGGTCAGGTCGAGAGGTGGTGGTGTACATCAAGCTTCCTATGATCTTCTTGTAATATGTCTCATTTACTCGTTCCCCTCCCTCATCTATGTTGAGCTTGCTTCCAGGTATTATTGGATTGCTTCCAGGTATTATTGGATTACAAACTGAGTTATAGTTCTCCATGTCAAAGCGCTTCAGAACTTCTAAGGCATACTTCCCTTGAGAAACGTGAATCCCTTCTGCAGTTTGCAATATTTCGAGTCCAAGAAAGAACCTCATCTTCCAAGATCAGTCATGTCAAACTCCTCTTGCATTGACATCTTAAACTATTTCATCATCAACTCATTGTCTCCTGTGTATATAAGATCATCCACATACACGCTAAGAATCAGAGTGTTACCTCGAGCATTTGTTTTTAGGAAGAGAGTTTCTTCATTCTGCGACTTCAAGAAACTTTCTCTGCTGAAATACTCTTCTATGCGGCTGAACCATGCTTGTGGGAGCTTGTTTCAACCCATATAATGCCTTATGAAGCTTATACACCTTGTCTTCTTCTCCTTGTGCTTCATACCCTTTAGGTTGCTGAATGTAGATATCTTCTGTAAGGACTCCATGGAGGAAGGCAGACTTCACATCAAGTTGAAATATCTCCCTGTTTCTCTACGCTGCTGTAGCAAGGATCGTCCTGATTGTATCCATGCAAGCCACAGTTGCATATACCTCAGTATAATCAATTCCATGCTTATGTGAGTACCCCTTTGCTACCAAGCGTGCCTTGTATTTGTTAATCTCTCGATGCTCATCCAACTTGGTTTTGTAAATCTACTTTACTCCAATGCATTTTGCTCCATCCGGAAGTGAACAGAGCTTCCATGTTTGATTCTTCTCGATTGAGTGTATCTCCTCATCCATGGCTTCTATCCACTTTGTGTCCTTCTCTGCCTCTTCAAACGTTGATGGATCAGTTGCATTTACTTCGACCATGTTGACTTCATCTTCTGCATTCTCTACCTCTGCAAAGGTGACACAATCATTCAGATACCGTGGGAGTCTCCTGACTCGTCCCTCCCTGACCCCCATATTCTGACCAGCTTGATTCTCTGTTGTAGCTTCTCCTGGTTGTTCTGCTTCGTCACCAGAGTTCCCAGCTCCTACATCTCCACCATCATCATTATTTTCTTCTTCACTTTCTTCAAAAGTTCCATCATCGTTCCAAGTTAACTCAGCCTCCTTTTGATGTTCTTCATCTTCTTCCCAATTCCATCCTTTTGTTCCTTCAAACACCACATCCCTACTCGTTATGACCTTCTTAGTTGTTGGGTTGTAGAGTCTGTAACCCTTTGACTCCTCTGAGAAACCGAGTAGAAAACAAGCAACGCTCTTGTCACTCCTTTTTTCATCTGGAACGTGAGCATACGCAAGACTTCCCCAAACTATGAAATCCTCTACACTCGGCTTTACTCCACTCCATGCTTCTTGTGGTGTGATGTCTTTGAACATCTGTTCAACACGTAGAACATCCACTATACTGCTTCTGGCCAGAAGATCTTTGGCACCTTTCGTGTTGATAGCAGCGACCTAACCATATTCATGACAGTACGGTTATTTCTCTCTGCAATGCCGTTTTGTTGAGGAGTGTACGAAGTGGTCAGTTGCCTTTTGATCCCATGCTCCGTACAGTAGGCTGAGAACTCATTTGAGGTATATTCCCCTCTCCTATCAGTTCTCAAGCATTTGATACCTTTTCCAGCTTCAGTTTCCACCATCTTCTTGAATATCTTGAAGGTATTGAATGTTTCAGACTTCTCTGTTAAGAGATACGCCCATGCTTTTCTGCTACAATCGTCAATGAAGCACATAATGTATCACTTTCCACTGCTAGAGATGGGGTTGATAGGACCATAGATGTCTGAGTGTATGATCTCAAGCACTTCCTTTGCTCTCCATGAGCTCTTCTTAGGAATGGGGTTCCGAGATTGTTTACCTATCAAGCAATCTGAGCAAGTAAAGGTTTGAGCATCAAAGTGTGGAAGACCACGTACCATACTCTTCCTCTGGAGTGTCTTCATACGACTGTGGCTGATGTGTCCATAGCGTTCATGCCATAACTTTGAAATGTTCTCGGAAGTCATTTGCAAACACCTTTGCTGTCTCGGTTTAGTGTCTCCATCGGTCTGATCGAACAGCATAAACATCCTATTTGCACTCATCTTAATTTCTTGCTATCAAGCCTCTTTCTTCATGTTAGATTTTGCAAAGTCCCTTCTGGATAATGATCGTCAGCCCCTTCTCTTGAAGTTGTCCAAGACTTAAGAGATTGTTTTTGAGCTCAGGAACAAAGTAAACGTCACTGATCACATATGCAGCTTCATTCAACACCAATCTTACGTTTCCCTTTCCTGTGACTTCCATTCTCTTGTTGTTCCCAAGTTTTACTGAATGTTTGAACTTCTCATCCATGGTTAAGAACAACTCTCTGTCACCACTCATGTGATTTGAGCATCTCGAGTCGAGAAACCAAGCCCTTCTTCTTCCCTTCTCTTGCTTCTCCGTGCTTGTCATCACTAGTCTCTTTGTGGTTTCATCCTCAGACTTATTCTCATCCCTTTCTTCTTCGATATATGCCATTAGAAACATCTCTTCATTCTCATCAAAGTCGGCATAGTTTGCCTCTTCATCCCATTTTGGACACTCATTTTGAAAGTGTCCCAGCTTGTGGCACTTGTAGCACTCCACTGTGCTCTTGTTGAAAGACGTTCTCCCATGTCCTCTTCCTCTGCTCCTGAAGGATCCTCTTCCTCTGTTTCCAGCTCTTCTTCCATGTGTTACCTTCAACACTTGATCCTCGCCTCTGTCGGATCTTTTGAACTTCTGTTCATGGACTACCAGAGAGCTTTGAAGTTTGTCCAATGTGATGGTTTCAATGTCTTTAGAATCCTCTATAGACACCACCACATACATGAATTTTTCACTTAATGTCCTTAGAATCTTCTCAACAACCTTCGAATCAGCTAGCACCTCTCCACTGCTCCGCCTCTGATTCGTTATGGCTAGAACCCGAGTGAAGTACTCTTCAATGTTTTCTGATTCCTTCATCTCCAAAATCTCAAAGTCTCTTCTCAATTTCTGGAGCAACGACCTCTTCACCTTGGCGTTTCCTCCGAATTTTGTCTTCATCGACTCCCATATGATCTTGGATGATCTCCTGTCCAAGATCTGCTCAAAGGTGACTCTATCAATGCTCTGATAAAGGTAATGTTTCACCTTCTGATCATTGGTTCTGGCATTGTCCAGCTGACTCCTTTGTTCTGTTGTTAGAACAGTCGTGGTTGTTGCATCTTCAAAGCCATTCTCAATGATACTCCACAGTCCTCTTGCTCGGAAGAAATTCTCCATCACCTTGCTCCAGTGGTCCCAATGTCCATCGAATTGGGGCAGCTTCATCTTGTCATCTCCCATCTCTTCTCACACTTGCTTTAAAGATACGGCTTCTAGATCTATCAAAACAGAGCTCTGATACCAATTTGTAGAGATCAAATGCTCTGTTTAACTTTGAATGTACTGATTTTATTCAATGATATCAATAGCTTTAATAGCCTTTACATTCAACTAGAAGATCCTAAAATAGTGCAACTACTTGAAAAAACTTTGACCAATAAACTCGGTAACTTATTTGACTGCAACAACAAAATAAGACTTGTTCAAACTAACCAAATTCAATGACTTCTTATTCTTGACTCTTACTCCAACACACTACATGTAAAGGGGTAGAAGCCAATCTTTCTTTCACGAGTTGAAAGGCCTCTTCTTGGGCAGGACCCCAAGTGAATCCCACACTCTTCTTAATCACCTCAGTGAGTGGGGCAGCAATGATACTGAAGTCTCTCACAAACCGCCGGTAGAAACCTGCAAGCCCGTGAAAGCTCTAGACTTCTCCAATAGATTTAGGTGTGGGCCATTCTCTTATAGCCTTCACCTTTTCCTCATCAACCTTCAGTCCATGAGAATTCACCACAAAACCTAAAAAGACAAGGTTATCTGTTCCAAAGGAGCACTTCTTATAGTTAGCAAACAAAGTCTCCTTCCTAAGCACATCCAAAACTTGTTTTAAATGATTAATATGTTCAGCCATGGTTTTACTGTAGACAAGAATATCATCAAAGTAAACCACCAAAAATCTACCAATATAAGCTCTAAGAACATGATTCATTAACCTCATGAATGTACTAAGTGCATTAGTAAGTGCAAAAGGCATAAGTAACCATTCATACAATACTAGTTTAGTTTTAAAGGCAGTTTTCCACTCATCTCCTTCTTTCATTCTAATCTGGTGGTAACCACTTTTTTAATCAATTTTAGAAAAGACATATGAACCATGTAACTCATCTAACATATCATCTAAACGAGGGATAGGGTGCATGTACTTAACTGTTATGTTGTTGATGGCTCTATAGTCCACACACATCCACCACCTTCCATCCTTCTTTGGCACCAGTAAGACAGGTACAACACATGGACTAAGGCTCTCCCTGATGTACCTCTACTCCAAGAGCTCGTTGATTTGCTTCTGGAGCTCTTTAGTTTCAACAGGATTGGTCCTGTATGCTGGGCAGTTGGGAAGTGTAGCCCCTGGTACGAGATCAATCTGATGTTTAATGCCTCTGATGGGTGGTAGGCCAACTGGATTATCTTCTGGAATTACATCTCTATAATCCTGCAAAAGAGTTTCAATCTCTAGAGGAACATGCAACGCTGGATTAGTTTCAGTTAGTAACTCCTTGTATATAACCAGAATGAGAGATTGTTGACTAGACATGGCGTCTTAATGTCGCCAGATGTGGCCAGTAGGTTAAGATGACTTACCTGATCAGCTTCTTTCACCACCAAGGCCTTTTTCCCGGCCTCTGCTTCCTCACGCCTCTTCTTTAGGCTGAGCTGATCTTCGTGGAACTCTTGTGGAGTCAATGGAACTAGTGTGATCTGCTTTCCTTCATGAGTAAATGTGTGTCTGTTGATGAATCCATCATGAAATGCCCGCTTGTCATACTGCCAGTGTCTCCCAAACAATATGTGATTGGAATCCATTGGAACCACATCACAAATGATCTCATCCTTTTACCTACCAACAGATAGTGGAACTTTCACTCGTTTGGTCACTTTCAGATCGCCAGTATCATTCAGCCATTGCAAGAGGTATGGTCGAGGATGTTTATGAGTAGCAAGACCAAGTTTAGCCACAAGAGTTTCACTGGCTGCGTTTGTACAGCTCCCTCCATCAATGATCAAACTACACACCTTATATTGTATTAATCATCTGGTGTGAAACAAGTTTTCTCTCTGCTTGGTCTCATTGGCTTTAGATTGGACATTCAAGGCTTTCCTGGTGATTAGCATCTCACCCTTAACAGGGTACTCTACATCCTCTTCATCAATTTCATCTCCAGGTTTCTCATCTTCAGAGACAACTTCTCCATTATCCAAGATGATCATAATATTTTTGTTGGTACAATCACTAGCATAGTGTCCATACCCTTGACATATGAAGCACTTGTGATGTCATTACAAAAAAAATCTATATTGATAGCAGATTGTTATAGCACGTTTTACTGAACTGCTATCGTAGATGATTTAGAATTTTCTATTTTATATAATAGCATTAGATAAACGCTATGATAAAGTGAAACATAAAATAGCACGTAACTAATGCTATATTGAAAATTAAATGAGCGGGAAGATAAACTCGCTAATTCCGCCAAAACTTAGCGGGAAACTATACTTAAGCGCCAAAAATATTATGTAAACGACTTCAATAATGTTATCAAAGAGATATAATAGCATTTTTCTAGTGCTAAGAAAAGCTATTTGAACCCCTAAATCCTAACATGGCTTTAAACCCTAAACTCTAAAGACAAACCTTAAAAACTCTAATCTTTTCATATTATAAATTCAAATCTTAAAATTAAATTCAAAATTTAATCTTCTTAACCTTAAACTATAATTTTCTAAACACAAAACTATCTTTTATCAAACTCTTTATCCTAAATCCTAACTTCAAACATAAACTGTTCATTCAATACTCTAAATATAAACTTCAAATCTAAATTATCAAAAAGTCTTTAGTTTTATAACTATAATTTTATAACAAAGTCTTAACATTTATATTTAATAATTCAATTTAACAGTTATAACCCCTAAATTAAAAATTTAAATTCCAAACCCTATTTCTAAACTCCAAACCCTATTCCACAAACCCTAAATATACTTTAAATCCTATGTATTGTACTATAGAATATAGATCTACACAGTGAAACTTATATTTTCAATCCCCAACACTATATTTTGAATCCTAAACTATAAACCTGTTGACAAAAAAAAAAAATATAAACCTTAACTCTATATCCAAATCATAGTCTTGATATTAATCTAATATTTTCAAATTTAAGCATCAATTTTTAAAATAAATATCTGTTTTTTTCTACCAAAAATATCAGTTTATTATGTTCAAAAAATAAAACTTTAAACTAAAACAAAATAATTAGTGATTAGTGATCCCTCTCATCTTCTTTTATTGGTTAAAACAAAGCAAACACACGGATAACCTTTATAACCATCCGATGCGTTTTAATCTAATGGCTCAGATCTAGTCTTCTATTTTCTCATCTTCTCTTTCTTCTCTGCGTTTCTTGACTTTTTTTTGGTAGATCTACAATTTTGTTTTCTCCTCTTACAATTCTTCTTATCTTTTGATTCTTTCTCATTATTTCACAACACTTACTAACATCTTTTGTTTGAGGAACTGGATTTTCTTTCCCCCTTTTTTTCTTAAGAATTGAATCCTTTTCTTTCTGTTTTTTTGTGGCTTTGACTTTGACAGGTTGGAAAGTTGAAAGAATGAAGACAGCGTAAAAGAAAGAAGAAGAAGAAGAAGAAGAAGAAGAAGAAGAAGAAGAAGAAGAAGAAGAAGAAGAAGAAGAAGAAGAAGAAGAAGAAGAAGAAGAAGAAGAAACGCCATGGCGGAGGTGAAGGCATGACGTCGTTCTGGTGTACCTCAAGACCTCTCTGCTGCAAATCCAGAGCTAGATGGTGGTGGTGGGAAAGAAGATGAATAGTCACCGGAGGAGGAAGAGGGGATGGAGGAGACAAGGCGGCTGGAGTCTTTTCTCTTTTTTTTTTTAGGTTTAGGATTATTTTTAGATTTGGTTAGTGTAAACCGGAATTGTTGTGGTTTGACTTTTATTTTTAATTTCTGGTTTAGTTTTGTAAACCAGAATTTATTTGTAAACCAAATTTAATTTATAAATAAATTTATTTTGTTTTTAATTATAATTCAGTTTTAATTTCAGTTATTTATTATTATTTTAATTATAATCTTTTATTATTTGTTATATAACTACCTATTATGGTACGAAAGTATTGCTATAGTTAAGTTAATAATAGCATTTAAGTATTGCTATCGTATCTGTATATTTTGTAGCGTTTAAAAACTGTTATCGTAGAGATGGTACCTATGATGGCTACCGATGACATAGCATAAGCGATTTCGCTATGGAAGCCCTACCATAGCGTTTTTCATGAGCTAAGAATGTACATTTTTCTGGTAGTGTGTTCCTTGTCCTCAATGGCGTGGCTATCTCCTTGGCCTTCTCCTCACAGCTTGGGTTGTTGCTAGTTGAATCGCCACTCTCCTTTGGCCGAGCGTAATTTTTATCATCCTTAGAGTAGGACGACTTGGAGGAAGCACTCGAAGGATAGCGAGTGTTGCTCCTCCTTTTGGCCTGTTGTTCAATAAGGGTGGCCAAGTTAAAATGTGTGTAGGTCAAGGTGCTTTGAGAGACATCAGAAGCATTCTCCTACTCCAACATAACTAGTTAGAACACTAAAACAAGCAATAAGGTTCCTGCATGATATTGGAGAACCAATACTCCTTTCTGATCTGGTTGAGGAAAGAATACATGCTGAGATATTTATGTATGAGGCGTCTGTAGGCTACAACGGGAGAGTGTCAGTAAAGATCAAGCTCATCAAAGAGCAACAATAACCTGACTTAGAATGCGTTGGCATTGAGCAAGGTTCCAAGATGTTGCTGAGGAATGGAAAAAGATTGCAATACTGGATATTTACAAGACTTGGATTTGAGGACAAATCTTTTTGAAGGGAGAGAGTATGGTGCGATCTTGATCAGGCTCAAACTTAAGAGATGAGATCCAATGTATGGAAAAGCTAAGCTACTGATCAATGTTTGGCTTAATGGACAGTTTCAAGATCTTACTGGCATGATCCACGAAGTTCTGGACAGAGAGAGAATGAGATCTCTTGATACAGCCTTGAAACAACTTGAACAAGAGAAATACAACCAGATGATTGAACCAGGAACAGAGAAGCTGAACAAACCAGGTTCTGATACCACTGGGTGCGTCCCTTGTTAGCTGGACGGTTAGGATCTCTTGGATGGTATAGTTTAGAGAACACATCGTGTTTTCATTTGTATCTCATTTAAAATGCTTTTTATTTGTCACAACGAAGTTACCATTGAAAAAGTCTTATGGAAAGAGGGAGAAATCATTTGTTTCCGTAAAATTAGCCAAACGATGAGTTAAAAAATGATAAGATATAATAAACACCGAATATATTTTTGGTGAACAAATAATTTTCATCATTCCGTAAACTAATGACTTAAGAAACAGCAAGTCTAAGTAAAACGCCAAGATTTTTGAGAAAATTGTAAACGACCTACATCATAAAACGATTTGAAATAGCCTAAAACATAAAATTGCCAGCAACACTTTAAATCTTAGAAAGCACAAATAAATGAAGGTTAAGTTAATTGGAGGAGAATAACGAAGAAAAACAAGAAGAATGAAAGTTGTATTGGATCTAGTGGCATTTTTAGTAAAAAGTAAATTCTAAAGGATTAGATAGGCTTTAAATCAGGTTTCACCATTTGGTTAGGATTTTTTCAAAGACTTGTAAAAGCAAAGTGACAATTTTTAGTTTAAACTTGTTGTGTCTCAATTGTCTAATTAGCAACTTAAAAGTGTCCAGATTTTCAAGTTACTTCAAAAAACGATAACGACAATTCAACAATGACAAGAACGACCAATAGTTCAGGCAAAAGAAAATCAACCAAATACTTTGTGCAGAAACATTGTCCAAAAGATATCTGCAAAACTAAGAAGAAAAGTGTTCTCGACAAATGTTCCCTTTCTTCTTTGTCATTATTTTTTTCTAAAACCACAAGTACCTGCATATACCAGAAAATCCAGAATGAGAAATACTCAGAGAACATTTGGGAAACGGATTGCATTTTGATATAAAGAAGAAGAAAGCTTACTCGACAGAGTAAATTAGAAGCCGACTAGATAATGATACCCTACAATCATTAAGAAATAATCATTAATCAAATAATGTGTATCTATAACATGATTCTCCATCATTATGGTTTTGATGCGAGAAGATGATAATGGCTTTGATGCTATAAAAAAGACAGATATATAACAACGACTAACCTCCGGAGGGTTAAATTTTGCTCCAAGATTGCTGAGTTTCGCATGGGATTCAGCATAATCCTTGAAGAAAGCATCTTGATCTGCAGCATACTTCTCAGCATAGACCTGCAATTCAAAGCAGTTTCAGTTTTAAAGGCAAATATCATATTGAACGATTCAACTAGAGTTTTTTTTCTTTTACCTTGAAAGAACTATCTTCAAAGATGGCAGCATCGGTGGGCAGGACAAGGAGATCTTCATCTCCCTTTTCCTTGATTTCCTGTTACAGTAAAAAAAATAAATTAATAGACATAAAGGAGAAAAAAAGAAAGATTTTCGTTTCGAAGTGTAAAGAAAGAGTTATGCTCTGAAACGCAACTGTGAAGTAAGAATTGTCAAACTTCAACCACTCTGGTGTCCATGACTGTCCTCCAGGTGCTCCCGGTCCTTTTTTCTATAAAAGTATATTGCAACAACGCATAGTGAGTAGAGCTGGGAGTTGGGTCGGATTCACCCCGCTTGTCCTCCCGCGGGTTAGCAGATTATTTTCAATTTTTTTTGAATCACATAACCTACGGACAAAAGTTAGTATACCCACATCTACCCCGCAGGTTATCCGCATATTTTCTTAAAAATAAATAATTTTTAACTAATATATTTATATAAATATATATAAATTATATGATAATTATAAATAAATATCGAAAAATCTGGTGCATTGGCGGATATTAAAATATGCTGACTCGCATCAGCCATGCATCAAAGATATATAACCTGCATCCGCTACTCATCAAGAAAAATTTGATCATCCGCGGTGGTTTTTTAACCAAATTCCTAGCACTAATAGTGAGAGCTAAAAGACAACTTCAAAAACCAATAGGTTGTGGAACAGGACAAGAAAGAATACCGTGTACTTCGTTTCTGGCTTCCCCCAACCACTACGTTCTGGCCTAGATCTTCCTAAGGTGTGTGCACCAGATAATGCAACTATATCCTGCAATTAGAGAGTCATTCGATATGATTCATGTACTTATAGGTCATCTTCTATAACTATGAAAATTAAAGTGCAATTCACCTTATCATCTAGACCCATTCTGTAGAAGACTTCTCTGAGATGATTAGCGGGTGAAGGAGGACCAGCGTCTATCGAACATACGACACTGGTAATTAACAGAAATTTTCATGTAATGAAATAACCGAAGAACATCCATAAATGAGAGTGATTTTACCAGGAAGCCTTCCTTCTTCAGGACATTCATGAGGACCAGAGGTATCAACTCTTCCATATTTCATGGGTATTTTAGGTCCTCCAGCTTCCTGAATTTAAGAAATTCTAGTTACTAAATATTTCCATGACCAGTAAAAGTAGGTTCAGGATTTACCTCTATAGCAGTAGCACTGGCCAGTTGGAATAGGTCAGCGTACGAGATCCCAGAGTACATGTCTTTGATGTGCTGAATAAGGTTTAAAGCGTTTACAAGACCTGAAAGCAACAACAAGCTTATGGTCAAACAGAGAAACAAAACTAGTAAAAAGAGGTCTACTCCCATCCATGGGTATATTACCAGCATTGGCACCATGCTTAAGCTCAATCTCGTATCTGAGACTGCCATTAGCTCCACCTCTCTGAGGCCACTCCGAGATGTTCTTGTTGTAGGTGCCAGCATCATGCCACCCCAAACGAACCTGTGATACAAAAAAAAAAAAGAAGTTACAAACAATTCCTGAACAAATTGATAACATCGTGAGGTTAATAAACGCACCAAGATTGGATGGCAAAACTTGGTGTTGAGGAGCTCTTTGATGTCTTCTCTAGCACTCTTCAGCTGTTCAGGATCCGTAGCTGCTGTACATTGGGTGGTTGCAGCCGAGCTGAAGCTCCGATTCACCAACGTAGCTTGACATCTCTTCTGAAATCAGGATTAGAGGAAACTCAGACCGGATATTATATGGCAACAGAGAAATGAAGAATTGAGAGGGTACCTGAGAGAGAAGCGGAGAAGAGACGAGAGATCTGGTGAACGAGAAAGATGAGGAGGGAAAGGAGAGTTTGGATCCAGAGGAGGAGAAGCGGAGGAGACGAGAACCGAAGATTTGAGTTCGAAGAGAGGAAGCCATGTTTGTGGTGGTGTTGTTGAGTGTGAGAGACAGGCGCTCTGCCATATGAAGCGATTTGCGGTTTTAATTAAGATTAGATCTAAGAGTGAGATAAAACGGCGATTGATACTGCCTCGCCGCAGGGAGAATATGACTCGAGGGTTTCTGAGGGCTGTTTTATTTTTCTTGTCCTTACGTATTTACCAAAGGACAGAAGTGGCACGTCCTCACTTATGTAACCAATCACCATGTTTTTTAAAAAAGAGTTGTTGCACTACCTAACAATTTACTTATGCTTAATTGGGTAGGTGAGATTTTCTTATACGAGGTGTTTGGCGTTAAACAATAAAATGGGGATGCAACTTTCTGTTGAGAGGAACAATTCTCAATTCGTTACAGAATATGAAAGGAACTAATGGATGTTGAAATGATCAGAGAATAATGAAACACCTCAACCCGAAAAATCTTTGAAAGAGCCTCGAAAAATTCTAAGTAAAAATCAGGAAAATTTCCAACAATAAATTCAAGCAAATACTTTAACTTTATTAATAAAATCCAAGAAAATAATATGGAGTAATAGAATAAGATTCATAAAACACCCAAATAACATCCCAGGTTCATAAGAAAAAAAAAACCCGCTCCGATGGTCTTCATCGTCCCGCGCTCCGATCCAATCAACTACTCATCACCTGCATCACAAAAGGAGGCATAAGCATACAAAAATACTCAGTGAGGACGCTCAATACCACCCATTACAGCCCAATAATCAAACACTCTATCAATACTAACACCCTATCATCCAGTTCTATCATTCCTTTACTTAAACTAGTTCCATCCTTTTCATTACTTTAACAGTTCTTAACATTTCAACCCGAAGGCCCATAAACCTGCGGCCGAAGCCAAACCTGCGGCCAAAACCAAATCTACAGCCGAAGCCAAATCTGCGGCCGTAGCCAAACATGTGACCCGTCGGTCCCTGATGGCCCGTAGCCAAACCTTCGACCCCAAGGTACATTACATCCTCTCAACCATTTCCCTCAATTAACTCAATTCGATTATACTTTCCTTAAACGCATTATAATGACTTAGGAGGGTGTATTGAACTTAGAGTTTTAGAAGATTGTGGGATTTGATTAAAATCCTCTGTTATTGTTTCAAATCACCTAAACAACTTTAAAATCTATACAAGATATCTTTTCAAATCACCTAAAGATTTTAATTTGTATTTTTAAAATTTCATCAAAATCACCCAAATAACTTCAAAACTCACCTAAATCCCATTAAAATTAAAACACCCTAAAAGCCTCTAAAACCTCTAGTTCAATACATCCCCCTTAGGTTCTCAAGATCAAACGTTCATTTCTCACATAAACATCCTAACCTATCTCGATTATCTATCCATCCAATCTAGCATGCATCTCTAAAGAACACAATGAACGAACTTTCCATTAACAATTGCTATCATACATTTCTCAAGAACACGATGAACAAACTTTTCTTTAAACAATCACTACAAGAATACACGGCATATTCCGACGAACCTTCCGACGGATGGAGGGTCGTCGGAATTTATTGACGACATACCGACGACATACCGACGAAAATTAAAAAAACGAAGTCGTCGGAATGTCGTCGGAAAATTCTGACGACTTTCGGAGAAATATGTGTCCGTCGGAATATAGTGACAGAATTCCGACGACATACCGATCATATATATAACCGTTGAGGTCGTCGGAATTTCGTCACTATATACTGACGAAATTCCGACGACTTTCCGATCATATATATAACCGTTGAGGTCGTCGGAATTTCGTCACTATATACTGATGAAATTCCGACGACTTTCCGATCATATATATAACCGTTGTGTTCGTCGGAATTTCGTCATTATATACTGACAAAATTCTGACGAACTTTATGACAATTAGATATTACTGTTTTATAGCCGTTTGAGATTGGAAAACACCGACGGAATTCCGACGAATATGACCGTTGGTCGTCGGAATTCCGTCAGAATGTCGTCGGATTGCCCGAACCAATTTCCTATAAATGCAACCTCTCCTCATTCAACTCATTCACTCCTCATTCTCTCTTCACTCTCTCTAATCACAATAATTCCGAGAAAATCATGTCTTCAGGAGTTTATTATCGTTCGTGGATGGATAAACCTCATATGGATCCCAACACCAATTTGCTTACAGATGAATACGTTCAAGGGAATGGAGAATTCATGAGGCTTGTTCAACAGCAACCGAATCAAAAAACCGGTATGTTAAGATGTCCCTGCTCTACTTGCAATAATAATAGAGTTATAAAAGAATTTGATGTTTGGTCTCATTTGTATATGAGAGGGTTTTCACGTAATTATAAAGTTTGGTATCTTCATGGGGAAACTGGTTATGAATATGGTAGTACTAGCGAACCTCAGTCTGTTAGCGAACCTCAGCCTGATATTAGGTTAGAAGAACCTAGAACGGATATAGATTATGGTGTAGGTACTGAGCAGATGGTACATGATCATTATCGAGGGGAAGAACCAAACCCCGAATCTAGGAGATTTTTTGACATGTTGGATGCAGGAAAACAGCCTTTATATAAAGGTTGTAGAGATGGTCATTCACCCTTATCATCTGCAACTAGATTGATGGGTATTAAGACAGACTATAATTTGGCTGAAGAATGTGTGGACGCGATTACTGATTTTGTCAAAGGTATTCTACCTGAGGATAATCTTGCACCGGGTTCATACTATGGGGTTCAGAAACTTGTTGCGGGTCTTCAACTACCGTACGAAGTGATAGATGTATGTATTGACAACTGCATGATCTACTGGGGAGCTGATAAGGAACGAGTTAAATGCAAATTTTGTAGGAAACCTCGTTATCAGGAGACGAGGGGAAGAGTTCCGGTCCCGTTCAAAAGGATGTGGTATTTGCCTTTGACGGAAAGATTGAAGAGGTTGTATCAGTGTGAGCGCACAGCAAAAACAATGAGATGGCATGCAGAGCATTCCACAAATGGTGAGATTAGACATCCTTCAGATGCGAAGGCTTGGAAACATTTCCAGTCAACATATCCAGAATTTGCGGAAGAGAGAATAAATGTTTATCTTGGATTATGTACTGATGGTTTCAGCCCATTTGGAAAGCATGGAAGACAGTATTCTCTATGGCCAGTTATTGTGACACCGTACAACTTACCGCCGAGCTTGTGCATGCGACGAGAGTTTTTGTTCCTCTCAATTCTCGACCCTGGGCCAGAACATCCTAAGAGATCACTAGATGTGTTTCTTCAACCACTGATATATGAGTTGCAACAACTATGGGCGCATGGTTTTGAGACATACGATGTTTCGTGCAAAGAAAACTTTCATATGCGGGCAGTCTTTATGTGGACAATAAGTGACTTTCCAGCATATGGTATGTTATCCGGATGGACAACACATGGGAGGCTATCATGTCCATATTGTCAAGATGACACATATGCTTTCCAACTAAAGCACGGAAGGAAAACGTGTTGGTTTGACTGTCACAGAAGATTTCTACCACCTGATCATCCATACCGAAGGAGTATGACTTTGTTTACGAAGAACAAGCAGATGTTTGATGGTCCACCTGAGGAAGTTAGTGGGGAAGATTTGTGGAAACAGTTGAGGGATTTTGGTGCAGATAGAACGCCAGACGTAGGTGGACATGAAAACATTCGAGTCGATGCGGTTGGAGAGCTACATAACTGACACAAAAAGAGTATTTTCTGGGATCTGCCATATTGGAAGTGTTGAGGTCATCAAACCAGTGGTTGAACCAGAGGTCAACCAAGCTGTCCAAACCGGCCATCTAGGAGGTACCAGCGACCAAGGTGCAGTCCACGGCGAATATCTCAGCAACCCGAAGAAATTTCACCATGAAACCAACTTTCATGGATTCTACACTCAAGACGGAGCCAAGATAAATTGGAATCACATCCAAAGCTGTCCGGACCATAAAGTTATGAGTTTTACAAAATGGAGGTTTGCCAGCCCATCCATCCGCGAGTACCTGACTTTAGAAGGAGATTCAAGCCCGAAGAAAGAGCGGCCTGAACCAAAGCCCATCATAGGATTCAAGAAGAGAGTCTCAGCTTTCCAGAAAGCCCGATATCAGGAGAAATGGCCACGAAATGAAGAAGTTATGATCAATTTGCCATAACCGGCCAAACCAGTGCTACACCCGCCTCAATTGGAAGCTAATCGGTTCAATCAGCTTCAAACCAGACATTGACGACCAGGAGATCATTTCAACCAATCAGGAGGTATTCCAGAAGTCCTTAGCTACACCAGAACACAGGAGAACAGGCGGTTCAATGAAGAGTCACTTAAATCAAACCGGAGCTATTTATGGAAAGATTGGACAATCTTTCGGTTTGATTATTTCCAAGCAATTCCAATCCGACCAGAAGAAATCAGGACTAAACCAAGACGTCCAGGAGACATTATAGGCGTCCAAGAAGAGTTCTATGAGTCCATACCATGCACCAGCCATCATTGGATCAGGAGACTGCCTTATTTGGAGTCTCAAGCATTCAAACTCCAACAGCTCTTTTCCCTTGAGTCTAGGCACGACATCAGCACCTTCCAAGCCATCAAGAAGATCCCAAGAAAGCTTTCTTATCCCCTTAAACCGTCCAGGTTCAAGAAGATATCAAGATACAAGATCATCTCTTTTCAAAGACCACAAATCAAGCTAAAGGCTAGTTTCATGGAGCCATCAAAGCCTTTGCTTTCAAGACTTTTATTTTGATTTATTTTCTTTCCTTATGTCATTTTATGACTGTTAGAAGTCCCCAGGTCGAGCCTATATAAGCTCAGTTAGTTTATCATTGTAAATCACCCCTTCTTTGAATTTTATGAATGAATATGAAGTTTTTCTAGTTTTCTCAAAACTATTGTTCTAAGTCTTTTGAGTGTGTGAGAAGCAGCTCTTGAGCATCTAGACTTATCAAAGCCTCCTTTCACAGAGCTTTGTGGCGTCCTTCATTCCATTTCGTCCATCCCATCCACTAGCCAAGCTTGAGAGAGTTACACAACTAGCAAGCAAAGCTCCATCTCATTCCACATCAACCATCATTTGATCAAGCTGAGAGTGTTACACAACCAGCAGCTTGATCCCATCCTATCCTTTGTTTATTTATTTTGTTTTATTTACATTATCATCACCATCTCATTTATTTTCATATTTGTTTCAGTTTGCATCTTAAAAACTTATAAAAACTCATAAAAATCTAATCTCTTTGTTTTCAGGTTGAACCTCAGTTCCATCAATCTGAACAGCCAGAACTTTGCCCACAACATTTTGGTATCAGAGCTCAAGCTCCCGACTAAGGTGATATCTATCCTTGCATCATATTTTATTTGCTTGCATTTGTTTTCATCATAAACCGAAAATCCATAAAAATTGTCTTTTTGTTTCAAATTTGTTTCTGCATTTTGTTTTTGTGTTCTTGCTGTTCATCCTTTAAAAGGTCACGAAAAAGAAAAGAAAAATTCTAGTTTTATTCATTAAAAATCAAAAATCCCAAAAGAAAAGTGTTTGCATTCATTAGTTTCCATAAAAAGAAAATCCCATAAAAATTACTGTTTTGAATTTGATTCCTTTTCATTTGCATCCATAAATTTTAAAGCCAAAAGAAATCATCCTAGTTATTGTTTCATATCATATTAGTTGGTCCATTTCGTGATTGCATCAGAAAAGAAAAAGAAAATATTTTTTTTTTAAGCTTAGATTATATCTTTTGCATAATTCTCGGTTTAGTGTAATTTGCATTGTTGCATCTGATTAATTTTGGTTCGACCAGAATTCCCCTATTCTTCACTTGATCTTTGAGATTGTTTGCAGGAAGAAATGGTAGAGAAAGCACCGGCCAAAGTCAGATGCCCAAACAGAACCAAAATCTGACAGCTTTGCAAGAGGTTGATCGGATTGCTCAGTTGAGGAAAAGAAAGAAGGCACAAGGCCAACGTCCACAGCCAGGAGAAAGGAGATTTGGAGATGCACCAGAGGCTGTCTATGTCAAGCCCAAGCCACCAGATCCTTCAAGGATCAAGCCACTTCAAAACTCTTGCTCTCACAAATTTTCAGTTCAATCTCATGTTGATTATAACCCTTTTGCTGGTAGAGCTAAACCCTTTAAATTTTCAGGCAAAAGTGATTATCTTAGATGGGAAAGAGAAATTGATGAGTGGTTCCACTACCACAACATCCAGAAAAAAGAGAAGTTGTCTTATGCCATTGATCTACTAAAACAGGATGCATTTAAATGGTGGAGACAAGAAGAGGATGATAGATGGTACTACAAGGAGCCAATGATCAAAACGTGGAGAGATCTTAAGGAAGCCATGAGGTATGAGTTTGAACCAGACTTTACAAGCTCTCAAATCCAGGAACTATATCCAAGGAGATATCCAACTCATGGTTCCAAAGAGGCAAGCAAGGTAGTACCACAAGAAGGTCAAAGAAGCTTGCTTCAGCAAGACAATTTTCAGCCAAAACAAGAGCACGCCATTGTCCAATGCCTAGACCATAAAAGTAACATCCCAAAGGCCATGGAGATGAGTAAAAGTGTCGGCCAAAACACTTTGAGCAGGACTAAAGCAAACCCACAGCAAGATACTATGCAAGTAAAGGCTAAGGTAAGTCCTACACTTGATAATTTGGTTCATGAATCATCTACCACTTGTATGATGCACTTGTCTTTGTCCGAGAGTGTTAATACAGGTCTTAAAGAGGCTAGATCCCACGGTTGTGACACACCAAGAGAAAAACTTCTAATGGACCAGAAGGAAAAGCAATCAAAGTTGCTTAAAGAAGCAAAACCAGTAAACAAAGTATCCAACCAAGGTAAGTGTCCAACACCACCTTTAGATACTCGTTTGAACGTGTGTATTCTTGGTACAGGGATACCATATGAGAGCTCTATGCTTACTGAAGTGCCAAGGGCCGAGCTAGAACATGAGCTCAATCAAAATCCACACCACAAGTGGAAACCAAAAACTGAACAATGTGTTGTTCAAGTGCAAAAGCCTAAGGTAAATTTCCCTCTAGATCAGAATGTTATTATTAACTCCATGACAAGATTAATGCACTTGTCTTGTCCAAGGAAGAGAGAAATTGGCACAGGAAACCTAGGTGAGGACAAGGCAAACAAAGAACAAGAAGTTCATATTGCCATAGCTGATTTAAAGGTTAATTGTTCTATGTCTTTATCAGTTTATAAATCCTTTTATTTTGGTATCATACACTTGTCTTTGCCAAGATGTTTTGATCCAGGCATAAGTGAAGAAGAACATAAAAACCGAACTGAGGTATCACAAGAAGGTAATCATACCAACCAAGGTAAAAAGGTGAAAGAAAGGCAGCCACCAAACCAAACCTGTCCAAGAAAGAATTTAATTCTTTATCATGCTGATGCACCCATGGTAACTTCGACCATAACACATTCTGTTCATGAATCTCCATTATCAGATATAATTCATTTGGTCTTTGTCCAGAATGTTGAGAATTTTTCAGGTTGCAAAGATGGCAGTTTCAAAGAAATCCCACCGGATACTCTTTTTTTGGTTGGAGAATCAGCCCCAAAGATGGTCAACAATGAGGCTACCAGAAGTGTGGAGTACCATCCATTTCAGAAGAGATGCAATGACCATTTCCAGAGCAGACGCGTGATCCTATCCTATCTTAAAGGAGAATCACCTGATGCACAACCCATTCCCAAACTAAAACAATACCAAGGTTATACAGTTTCGAGGTCGAAACCTTGTCAAGGGGGAGGGGATGTTGAGGTCATCAAACCAGTGGTTGAACCAGAGGTCAACCAAGCTGTCCAAACTGGCCATCTAGGAGGTACCAGCGACCAAGGTGCAGTCCACGGCGAATATCTCAGCAACCCAAAGGAATTTCACCATGAAACCAACTTTCATGGATTCTACACTCAAGACGGAGCCAAGATCAATTGGAATCACATCCAAAGCTGTCCGGACCATAAAGTTATGAGTTTTACAAAATGGAGGTTCGCCAGCCCATCCATCCGCGAGTACCTGACTTTAGAAGGAGATTCATGCCCGAAGAAGGAGCGGCCTGAACCAAAGCCCATCATAGGATTCAAGAAGAGAGTCTCAGTTTTCCAGAAAGCCCGATATCAGGAGAAATGGCCACGAAATGAAGAAGTTATGATCAATTTGCCAGAACCGGCCAAACCAGTGTTACACCCGCCTCAATTGGAAGCTAATCGGTTCAATCAGCTTCAAACCAGACATTGGCGACCAGGAGATCATTTCAACCAATCAAGAGGTATTCCAGAAGTCCTTAGCTACACCAGAACACAGGAGAACAGGCGGTTCAATGAAGAGTCACTTAAATCAAACCGGAGCTATTTATGGAAAGATTGGACAATCTTTCGGTTCGATTATTTCCAAGCAATTCCAATCCGA
Source organism: Brassica juncea (assembly GCA_018703725.1). NCBI lineage: Eukaryota > Viridiplantae > Streptophyta > Magnoliopsida > Brassicales > Brassicaceae > Brassica > Brassica juncea. The sequence continues at coordinate 28,493,047 of CM031942.1, read as the reverse complement.
CCAGAATAAATCAGGACTAAACCAAGACGTACAGGAGACATTATAGGCGTCCAAGAGGAGTTCTATGAGTCCATACCATGCACCAGCCATCATTGGATCAGGAGACTGCCTTATTTGGAGTCTCAAGCATTCAAACTCCAACAGCTCTTTTCCCTTGAGTCTAGGCACGACATCAGCACCTTCCAAGCCATCAAGAAGATCCCAAGAAAGCTTTCTTATCCCCTTAAACCGTCCAGGTTCAAGAAGATATCAAGATACAAGATCATCTCTTTTCAAAAACCACAAATCAAGCTAAAGGCTAGTTTCATGGAGCCATCAAAGCCTTTGCTTCCAAGACTTTTATTTTGATTTATTTTCTTTCCTTATGTCATTTTATGACTGTTAGAAGTCCCCAGGTCGAGCCTATATAAGCTCAGTTAGTTTACCATTGTAAATCACCCCTTCTTTGAATTTTATGAATGAATATGAAGTTTTTTTAGTTTTCTCAAAACTATTGTTCTAAGTCTTTTGAGTGTGTGAGAAGCAGCTCTTGAGCATCTAGACTTATCAAAGCCTCCTTTCACAGAGCTTTGTGGCGTCCTTCATTCCATTTCGTCCATCCCATCCACTAGCCAAGCTTGGGAGAGTTACACAACCAGCAAGCAAAGCTCCATCTCATTCCACATCAACCATCATTTGATCAAGCTGAGAGTGTTACACAACCAGCAGCTTGATCCCATCCTATCCTTTGTTTATTTATCTTGTTTTATTTACATTATCATCACCATCTCATTTATTTTCATATTTGTTTCAGTTTGCATCTTAAAAACTTATAAAAACTCATAAAAATCTAATCTCTTTGTTTTAAGGTTGAACCTCAGTTCCATCAATCGTTGTTTTAAGGGCGACTCCGGCGACGTCCGTCCTCCTCTCTCCGGCGACGTCCGTGCTCCCCTCTCCGACATCTCCCTCCCACACACCATAAACCATGTAATTTTCTTAACTTTTTTCAATTTTTAAGATCTAGAAAGTTAGATCTTGGGATTATAGGTTGTTTGATTGAAAACTTTAGGATTGAATGGATAGTTAGGATCTATTAGTTAGGGATTGTTGTTTACAAACTTGTTTTAATTTTTTTTTGGGAATTTATAATTTATGTTTGTTGAAATTCAATATTTTTTGTATTTTTAAATGTATTTTTGATTTTTAAAAACGTTTTTGGGGGTTTCCAGTAATATATTATATATAATAAAACGTTTTTAAATTTTATAATTTTTAAAACATTTTTTATAATTATAAACATTTTTAAACATTTTTAAATATTTATAAACATTTTTCTATATTTATAAACGTTTTTAAAACATTTTTTATAGTTATAAACATTTTTAAAACATTTTTTATAATTATAAATATATTTAAACTTGTAATATTAATTTTTAATATATTTGTAAATATTTTTAAACTTTTATAAATATTTATAAACATTTATAAATATTTATCAACATTTTTACAAATATTTATAATCTTTTATATATATATATATAAATCTTTGAAAAGGTTTCTGATGTATTAATTTTTTTTTTAAAATTTTAGGTCTGACAAGGCACGCCGTTCCCCCGCTCGTCGTTCAGCACCCCGTGGCGGCCGAGGTAGTTCGGTGAGTACTTCCCGTGCATCGGGATCGTCTCAGGAACAAAACTCGGTTCCCGCTTGTGTTCCCGCTCCAGCTGTCGATCCCGCTCATGCTCAGCAGGAACCGGGGGTCATATCAGTTGAACTATTGGTTCAACAACCAGGTCGAGAGCATCTTCCGGTTCTCCATCCCAACCCACGACCGGGATATACAACTTGGTTAGTATTTTTACTTTATTCAAGCATTATATTTTTTCCATTAATTAACTTTCTAACATGAATTTTTTTAAAGGTTCCAATAGTCCAGCAATGGCATTAGCAGGAGCATCAACGAGATGATGTATTCCATGCTCCGTACCGGATATCCGAAGTGGAGTGTGATCCCTTCCGAGGAGCGGGAGTTGTGGTTTCGTCAATTAGCGGTAAGTTTTTAGTTTTTTTTTTAATGTATTTTAATATTTTAATGTCTGTTTGCATTACTAATTAAATCTATGTGTGTTTTGTAGCAAGAATTCACTTGGGAGTCCGGTCTGACGGAAACAGTCCGTCAGAAATTCAACGAGAAGGCCATGGACTCTTATACGAAGCAGATCAACTCGTGGAAGACAGTATGGCTGAAAAACAAGAAGCCACGGTTCATTAATGGGACGGTGTGGGAGCAGTTGATAGTCCATTGGGAGAAGGACGACACTGTAACGACGTCTCGTAAGAACTCGAAGAATCGGAAGAGCGATCGTGGCGGGAAAGGAATGTATGTGCACAACCTCGGCGCTTTCTCTATGTCCTCTAAGGAGGATCAACTTGTAAGTGATTCTTTTTTATATTTATTTATCTTTACATTTATTTAAATTATTTTTTTATATATTCCTTAACTAATGTTTTTTTTAGATTGAAGCAAACGACGGTAATCCCGTAGATCGCCTCGAGCGCACTAATAAGAAGACCGGACAAGTTCAGGATCCCCTGATCAGAGAGGTCGTTGAGTTGGTGGAATCTCAGAAAGAAGCTTATCAAGCTTCTCAGCCTCTCTCTGATGACGGCAATTCTACGGGTGCTTCAACCACCATGCCCCGACTGCAAATCAACGAGATGGTCGAAAAGGTAAATTTTAAAATAAATATATATTTCTTTTATAATACTGTTTACTAACTTTAAATATTCTTGTAGGCGGTTCCTAAAAGGAAATGAGGCTATTTAGTTGGGTTGGCCTGCCGTGCTTCTTCGTATCCGACTTCTTCTTCGGAAGCTCCATATGCCGATCCCATGATTCTGGAGCAACTACACAGCAGAGATGAACGGATTGTGGCATTGGAGGAGCAGAATGCCACAATTCTTGCTGAGTTAGCGGATTCAAGGAGGGCCAACGCGGAGATATTGGAGAAGCTTGATCGTTTATTTTCTTCCGGTCCCTAGTTTTTTTTTTTTGAATTTTAAAACTTTCTGAATGTTTTTTTTTCTATTTCAGTTTGTATGAAATTTTAAATTCTATAATATTATTAAATTTTAATTTCGGATTTTATTTATTTATTAATATTTAATATTAAAAAATAAATAAAAAATAAATTTAATATTTTTTTTAAAAATGAAGAATTCCGACGAACTAAGGTTCGTCGGAATATTCCGACGAACCAAAGTCGTCGGTATGTTGTGTTTCCGATGAACTCTGGTCTCGGAAAATGTTGTCGGACTTTCGTCGGAAGTTCGTCAGAATGTGGTTTCTCGGTATTCGTCAGAATGTCGTCGGAGACTCTGACGAAATTCCGACGAATCTTTAAATTGCGACGAAATGATACCGACGACCGTTTTCGTCAGAATTTCGTCAAAATATGCTTATTCCGACGACATTCTGACGAATTTGTCTGTCGGTATCGCCCTGTTTTCTTGTAGTGAATTGCTATCATACATTTCTCAAGAACACGATGAACGAATTTTCCTTAAACAATTGCTATCATACATTTTCCTATGAACACGATGAACAAACTTTGCATAAACGAATTCTATCCAAGCATAAACACGTTCATACTGAATCAAACCAGACAAAACATTTCTTATTGGACTGCCACGAATCACATCCTCACCTGGATTGATCTTAAGAGATCGAAGATTCTGAACCTAGCTGTGTGTTTCCGGTGAAGATTCCTGTGATCCTCCTTGCTCGATCCACACCTCCCAAACTTTCTCTCTAAGACTGTGTTCTTGCTCTAGCCTCTCTCTAAGACTTTCTTTTTGAGTTATGTCTAGAATGAGAGTTGGAGGACTTTTTTTATACTACTCTTAGACTTGCTTAGCAAGCCGGAAATTTATTGTTGTGTCCTTATTTGGCTTGGCCAAAACTTGCCCACAAAGGCTTGACCGAATCTCTACAATTATTTCCTTATATGAATCCCGCATACCCGACCTTCCTTCCAGAGCATCCCGTCAAGGATGACTAATCAAACTTGCCTTACTTCGAACCTGCATTCCCGAACATCCGAACTTTCCTTAGTTGGCTATGGTTCATCGACCACTTCCTTAAACTTGATCGTTCTATGGTCAGTTATTCCCCGTTTTATTCTAAGTTATCGATGCTTTAATAGTACGAATGACTTTTGTTACTTAGAGAAAAATGCAGTTCTTATTCCATTCATAACGAAACAAAAGTTCCCACCCTTAGAATTATTTTCACTCTCTTACAAAGAAACGTCCTTGCGGACCCATTCTTTCAAAAATAAAAAATACTCCGGGAGCGGGTCGTTACAAGTTTCCCCCACTTATGAGAAATTCGTCCTCGAATCCGCATCAGCCATCTGCAACATCCACTATGTTCTCAAATAACTCCAGATACTCAGCCCTCATCATGCTTGCACACTCTTTTGTAGTCTCGCGTATCCCATCACGCTCCCATACTACCTCAACTATAGGAACCCTCTTCCTTCTGATTCGTTCGTCCGGAAGCCTCGTCACTTGTTTGGTTTCCCATGAGTCGACATACTAGAACCCAAATCTTCAGGTGGTTGTGAGACAATCAACGTCGGATCCCTTACCACTTTCCTCAATTGAGACACATGAAAAACATCGTGGAATGGATGGAGCTCATCAGGCAGCTCCAAACGATAAGCCACTGGTCCAATTCGTTCCACGATCCTAAACAGTCCCATGTACCTATGTCGCAGTTTCCCCATCTTTGTCTTCCTATACTTTCCCTTAAACGTCACCCTTTTTAAGTAAACCATCTCCCCCATTTGGAACTCTAATTCCTTCCTCCTCTTGTCCGCATAACTTTTCTGTCGATCTTGGGCCTCCTTCATTTTCTCCTTGACAAACTTGATCTTGTCTATCGTTTCTTTTATCACCCCTGGTTAGAGATCCCGGCCCTCCCCCACTTCGATCCAACAAAAAGGAGTTTGACATGGACATCCATACAAGGCTTCCTACGGTGACATCCCAATACTAGAGTGGTAGTTGTTGTTGTACGCAAACTCAGCTAGCAGTAAATGCTTCCCCCAAAGTTTACCCCAGTCCACTACACAAGCTCGCAATAAATCCTCCAACGATTGGATGTCCACTCTGATTGTCCATCCGTTTGAGGATGATACGTTGTGCTCATGTGCACCTTAGTTCCCAAATCTCTCTGGAACGCCATCCATAAATTTGAAGCAAATCGTGGATCTCGATCATACACAATGCTAACAGGAATACCATGGAGTTTCACAATTTCCCTCATGTAGAGTTCCGCACACTTATCCACGCCATCCAACATTTGGAATCCTTGCAGGCCTTCGTCTTTGGAAGCCCGCACACAAAGTCCATCGTGATCATATCCCATTTCCACTCAGGCATGGGTAAACTCTGCAGCAGGCCACTTGGAACCTAATGCTCTTCTTTCACCAACTGACATGTCAGGCACCTTGCCACCCATTTGGGTATATCCCTCTTCATCCCCAACCAATGGTAGTACCGCTTAAGGTCATGGTACATCTTCGTCGCACCTGGGTGTATGGAGAACTTAGATTGGTGTGCTTCCTTTAGTACCTTTTCCCTCAACTCCTTATTATTTGGGACACATACTCGTCCATGGAAGATGATCGTCTCATTGTTGGTCTTCCTATATCCCACGACACCATCTTCGACCATCTTAACCAATACTTCATCGTCTTCTTGAGCCAACCTTATTTGAGTCAGAAGGTCAGCTTGATTTGCCGCTTCCTCGCCAAGATGAATTGACTCGTCTACTAACACATTAACCCGCAACATCCTCAAAATCAAAATCAACCCTCCCATTTCCTTCTCTACAGAGACACTTGCCTTCCGACAACTCAATGCATCAGCTACTAAGTTAGTCTTCCCTGGGTGATAAGCTATCTCCACATCATAATCTGCGACCATATCCATCCATCTTCTCTGTCTTAGATTCAACTCCGGCTAGGTGAAAATGTACTTAAGGCTCTTATGATCCGTAAACACTTAAACATTTTTCCCATAAAGGTATGACCCCCAGATCTTAAGTGCAAACACCACAGATGCCATCTCCAAATCGTGAGTGGGATAATTCTCCTCGTGCTTCCTTAGTTGTCGATATGCATAAGAGATCACCCGTTCCTCTTACATCAAGACGCAACCAAGCCCCATCTTTGATGCGTCCGTGAACACAACATATGCCCCTCCATACTAAGGAAGTACTAGGACTGGTGTACACATCAATCGCTCCTTCAAGCTTGCAAAGCTCTTCTCACATTCCGCCATCCACTCGTACTTCACGTCCTTTCCCGTCAACTGGGTCAGCGGCTTAGCCAAGCTTGTAAAGCTCTTCATAAACCGACGATAGTAACCTGCTAACCTCAAGAAGCTCCTGATTTCTGTGGGTGTTCTCAGTGATATATGGTGTTTTTGACACCATTGTACATATGTTTTCTAACTGGTTGTCAATGTTATATCGAGTCAGTTGATATCTTGCATATTTACATGATTTTAGCCATTCATTCTTGTACATTTTGATTATATAGAAAATAATTTAGGCATCTTTAGGATCCATATTGCATTCATAAGTCTTTATCAGGTGTTGGAGTGTCCTATGGAGTTCTTGGAGGTGTTTAGAGACATTTGTGGTGCAAAAAGGGTGAAAGATAAACATGGATGGAGACCTTAAAGGTGTATTTTGAAGCCCATCTTTTAAAAATATATGGGAAATTGAGTTAGCTTTCTAGTGGAAGTGGTTTCAAGTCATTTTGAGCTGTATTGGAGGAGTTATGATCAATTTACTAGAGACATATCCATCCTTGGTTGAGCATCGCAGAGCGGCCTCCTCGGAGCGACTTGAGGTGTCCGTTGTCGAGCCCAAGCTGAAAGAGGTTAGGCTGGAAGAAGAAACTGAGATTGAGCTGTCACTGTATGACAAGATCCCATTTCCACAAAGGGTCCTCACCAAAGCTCAGAAGAAGGTGATTTCTAAGTTCAGAAAAGACCTGAGTGATGTAGGAGTCAGGCTTCCAGAGATATCAAATATGCAAGCTGCTCATGTCCAGATGATGCTCATCAAGGACATTCTAGACCACCAAGAAGAAGTAGTAGAGCTCCTCAACATCTCAACTTTGAAGCTTGATCCACCAGTCACTCCAAAGTCCCTCCCTAAGCTAGAGTCCCAAGGGAAATTCACCTTGTCTTGCTCCCTTGGTAAGCTCACTATGGATGATGCTCTTGTTGATTATGGAGAAAGTGTGAATGTGATCTCATTGGAGATGGTGAAGAGTCTTGGGATTGAGAACATGGAGCCAGATACTTCTTCTCTCACGTTTGGGGATTCCTCTTCTACAACCCCTATTAGTCTCATCAAGGACTTTCCCTTGAAGATTGGTTCTTGCACCATTCCTATTGACCTCACTGTCTTGAAGATGGCAACTGAGAAGAGAGTTCCATTGATCTTCGGTACACCTTTCCTTACCACTGTGGGTGCTTGCATTGATTTTCCTAACAAGAAGGTCACCCTCCTCAATGTGAACAAAGTTGTCTCTTACCCAATCCAGTCTCCACCTAATGTTGAGTATTGTGGAACAATCACTGGTGGAGAGTCATCCATTGCGAAGAACAAGGCTGAAGTAGTTGTTTGTGAGGAAGAAGTTCTTGCTGCAGAGCCTTCTCAAGAGCTGTGTGATGAGCACTTGGAAAGTGCTAAAAAGAAGGGGTGAGTGGAGCCACAAAGGCCACTCATGACAAGAAGAAAATGCTGAAAGAACCTCACCCTCCACCTATTGGTCTGCTCCCACACACTCTCACTCTCCATCCAATGAAGCTCTAGGATGGTGCTATTGAGTATAAGATCAAGTGCAAGGGAAGGTCCAAGCCATTCTCAAGTGAAAGGGCTATCATCACTCCTCAGCTCCAAGATGAACCCATCAAGCTTCAAGAGCTCTTCTCTCAGGTCCTTACCATCACTCTTAAAGGTGGGAATGATCCTCCTTCTCACTAGTCCAAGAGAAAAGGTAGTCAAGCTAGTGACTCAAAACAAGCTCACTTGGGAGGAAGTCCCATGGTTATCCTTTTACATAATCTTGTTATTTCTTTCTTTATGTTTTTAATGAGTGTGGTTGAGGTTTCCAGGTTGAGCCTCACTAGAGGAGAGAAGAAAGGAGGTGAAGCACCTGAGCCTTATGTTAGACACCATGTAGCAGCCTCCTCTAGTCGCTATGAATCTGGCCAGCTCCTAGCACCAGCCCCAGGCGCTAAATACCACACCCCAATCTCCTCTTGAGGTACCACTCCAACCACTTTTTGTACATACCATTGCTTTTATCATGTTTTCGGTGTCTCCTTCTCTCTTACTCACACAGAGACTGTGTGATTTAAGTTTGGGGGAGGTACCAAGTATTTGATCATGTTTGCTTTGTTGATTTTGAGTCTCATGCATTGCATTGTTTATACATCTTTGCATAGAAAAATAAAAAAAATTGAAAATTTTGAAAAATGCTAAAAAGAATCATGTAGTTGCATCACTTGCATTCTTAGGATTGAGTCTAGAGCATATAGGTTGCATTGACTTGCATATGGAGCAGCAGTTGAAAATGCCTTGTAAAGAATACTTGTCTTACACTGAAATTGACACCCTAGGTAAACTTATCAAGTAGCTTGAGCATCTCTTGAAAACCTTGCATGCTTCGAGCCTTGAAAACTTTTCTTGAATCATGTTTGTTTGCTTAATATTGACATTGTTCTTAAGACCAGCTCCAACCTGAACTTAGACTTCAATGAACTTAATCTCTCCTGCATATGGGCACTTGCATACTTGATCATGGATCTCGTACACATTTGGGTTATATCTTATCCCATTCATTACCCTTTGTTAACCCAAATGGCACTTCCACCCTTGAACCTAGCCATTCTTTGAGACCAAACATTGATTTGCATGAGTGAGGCCTCTTTTGATAGCTTGTCATGTGCAAAATCTTGAGAGTATTGAAGGCGACAGAGATTTGTTCTCATCTCTTGCTAGCATAAGGTCTTCATTTGAGCTAGCATTTGGGATGGTGAGTGAGTTTATATGATTTAAATGTTGATGTCTTGGGGTTTGGGATGTGAGAAAGTGAGAAAGATGAACAAGAGAGTGTGAAAGAAAAAGAAAAACCCTAGGGACCAAAAGAAAGAAAGAAAGCTCTAGATTGTATTGTTTGAGACCTTCCCACTATATAAAAAAAAGAACAGAAAGATTCAATAAGATAGTGGGGAAGGGAAAAGAGCTAAGTATTGTGAAAAGAAGGTCTCTAGTTGGTTGAGTCAAAAGAAAAAGAGAGTTGTTCATTGGGTGAGTGATGTAAATGAGTGTTATTTTGGGTTATGGGATGATGTAATATGAGGGTAGAACTTGGGATCACTTGGGAAAAAGGTAGAATGATGAGAATGGATCTATGTATGCATGAATTGCTTCTAATCTTAGAAATTTTTTGCATAATGATCAAGCTCCTTGTTCTTGAGTGATAACCACCTTTAAATGATGCATTTGAACCCTCCTCTTCATTCCAATTAGACCATTTGCTTGCCTAGCCAAATGATTGGGATCATGTGCCCATTTGTGAGAATTCACCTTGTGTGTGTGTGTTGTGAATCAATGTGAGAGCTGGTTAAGAGAACATGTTGGTTGATGAGCTATGTAACTTGTGTAGAGGCATAAGAGTATTGATAGGCCTAGAGAAGCTAGAGTATAATAAGAGAGTGTGCTCATGCTATTTGCTATGTTTCTTTAGGATATCAAGTTGAGTGCTATGAGTGTTTCTTTTGGTTATAAGATCCATCTTTGTATCTCTCCTCCTTGAGTTTTTGAAAAGTTTACTTGAGGACAAGTAAAGGACTAGTGTGGGGGAGTTGATATCTTGCATATTTACATAATTTTAGCCATTCATTCTTGTATATTTTGATCATATAGAATATAATTTAGGCATCTTTAGGATCCATATTGCATTCATAAGTCTTTATCAGGTGTTGGAGTGTCCTATGGAGTTCTTGGAGGTGTTTAGAGACATTTGCGGTGTAAAAAGGGTGAAAGATGAACATGGATGGAGACCTTAAATATATCTTTTGAAGCCCATCTTTTAATAAAATATGGGAAATTGAGTTAGGTTTCTAGTGGAAGTGGTTTAAGTCAGTTGGAGCTGTATTGGAGGAGTTATGATCAATTTACTAGAGACATATCCATCCTTGGTCGAGCATCGCAAAGCCGCCTCCTCGGAGCGACTTGAGGTATCCGCTGTTGAGCCAGAGCAACCAGCCACAGTGAGGCCACTTACCCGTTCGGCTTATTACACGAGTTGAAGCTCTAAAATGAGCTCAGAGCGACCCCTTGGAGCGAGGCATAGAGGTCTTTGCGCGTCCATTTGCTGGTCGAATCTCATGAAGTCTCAAGGGCTGTTTAGTCATTTCTCTTGTTGTTTTAGGTTTTCCGAGCTTAGTATAAATATTTTTGTAAGCCCAGAGTTGGGACTTGTCTCTTTTTCTCTCTAGAAACACATAAACCTCTCGGAGAAAGATTGATCCTTGAATCTATTTTCATCTTATCTTTTGTGCTCTTGAGTGATTATTTGCTTTCTAATCATGGTTAAGCTTGAATCCACCATGGGTTTAGGAGAAATTATGACTATTAGTGAGCAGATCTATCTTTATAATCATGGGTTAGGGTGATTAAGGGTGATTAAGTGTAGATCTAAGATGTTTAGTGTAGATCTTTCTTATTCCTTGCTTGTTGAGTGATCTCAAAGCTATATTAGAGTTGGCCTCTCTAATCTAGACCCTTAAGCATTTTCCACCCACAAGGTTTTTGATGAAATGCCTGAACCAACTCTACAATGCTTTTAGCTTGCCTTAACAAAGACATTTGATGTTAAGGGAGTTAAAATTGCTATTAAACTTGTTTCCAATGATTGCTTTAGTAATATTCAACCAAAGACATTTGATGCTTGAGTTACTTTAGCAAATGAGCATTCATCTAGACATAGAGGTTGCTTAGTATTGTGTTTAGGCATAAGGTTGTAGATTGATTGTTTGTTTGGCACCTTCAGATTAAATCTTGATCACCCAAGATCAAATCCGTAGTCCCATGAGTCCTCTCATCTCACTTGAAAGAAAGCTTGTTCCTTTATTGCATTTTAGCTTAGTTCTTAGTTCATATCACTTCACTATCTTGATTGCACTTACCTTAAGTATGAACTTATATTCTCAGTGCTTTAGAATCACTTAGGATTGGATTTGACAATCTCTTATACTACGTTGATTTGATCTAGAAGCCTTGAAAACTCCTTATCATCAGTCTAGCCTTTTTCGAGTCATTTCAGGTCTGGAGTAGGCTAAAGAGTTGAAGGAAGGTGCATGAAGAAAGGTGCAAGAATTGGAGTCTTTCCCCGCAGAAAAATCATGCGGAGCAGTTTGACGGTTGATCCCACCAGGAGCAGCCAGGCGATTGTTGTCGACATTTATGGAAGTTTCCATATATCTTTTGAAGATTTTCTCTAATCACTTATTCCCTCCTCTTAGCTGTCGGTGCCTCCATATAGAACACCCTTATCTCTACTTTTATCACTGACGCTAGTTTTGCAAGAGACCACCTAGACTTGTTTTTGGAAATTTGCTATTGCAAGGGAGACGGCTCTTCTTCTACCACAAGAAGATCATCCTGAACTCTATTGTTTCTATTTGGAATTATATGCAGTTTCATTCATAAACTATGTCTTTGTTATCTTGTATTATGGCTGAGTAGTCGGCTAGCTTGTCTAGGGTTCCAGGGTGTTGACCGCATGGGCTAAACATAAATAATCAGTCATTTATGTGTCTTCATTCATTCAGTGCTTAATGCTCGCTTTAACCTGATCAATTATGGCTAGATCTTAGGTTAAATCTGCTCATTAATCATGTAGTACATAACTTGACATTGGGTGAATGAGCCAAGCATCCCTAATCAGTGAAAGTAGATATTAGGGTGCTCGGTGAGCCTATCGGACTTGATCTCTATTGCTTGTCATCGATCCTTCATCCAAACGAGAGTTCAGGTGTCAAGGTCGATTCGCAAAGGGGGCAGCACCACGACTGTGGGCTGTTCTACAAGACTGATCCGAGTTCTAAATTGTGTTTGAATAATTGTTTGGCTCAGTATCAACATCCAATGAAGAAACCCTAGGCTGGCTTCTCTTTAATTTGAATTTACTTCTGCAATCATTTACTTTTCTTGCATGTCATGAATTGATTAAAACCCCATTTAGTTCTAGCTAAGTTGAAAACTCACAAGAATAAAGTGTAGACTGGTCATTTGGATTGAATCTTAAATATTACAACAACAACTGTTAACTTAACAGTAGGAAAGGTTCAGTTTTAGTGTATCAAGTTTTGGCGCCATTGCGATCGGTACCAGCTTTTTACCTTTGTTTTTCAGCAATTAACTTAGTCTACAACATCTAACTTGCTCTACCTCTTTTCGTTGTAGGTAATGCTTCAGGTGTATGACCAGTAGACATACTCGGAGAAACGCACAAGGAGAACTAAATTCACTTTCCAACGAGGAGCTAGCAAAGTTAGAAAGAGCAAACCGTCAGCAGCCAAGGCTGACAGACACCACAATGGGTGATCACGACAGTCAGGATGATCTCACAGCTGCAATGGCACTCATGTAACAGCAACTGCAGCAGATGCAACAAACCATCCAAGCACAACAGCAAGCGGTTGAACTCGCTGCACAGCAGCAACAACAACAACAACAACAAGGTGCTCCCATCGGAGAAAGGAATCTTCCTTGAAATTTTCCTGCTACTCGCTCGGCCATCAATCCACCTCCCTGCACTCGACAAGACTATGAGATCAACCCTACTTTGATCAACCTGGTGCAGAAAAAATGTTCAATGGTCTCGCAGCAGAGATTCTGATGGACCATATTGAGAACTTTGAGAAAGTCTGCAATTTCTCTCATGCAAACGGTGTACCACCAGATTACATCAAATGCACCTTGTTCCCACTCTCTCTTGATGAGAAAGCAGCCCGCTGGCAGGACTCTCTTTCAGCCGGTTCCTTTACTCCATGGGAGCAGGTTCGCTCAGCTTTCTTGAGCCACTTCTACACAAAGTTTAAGACCACAACTCTAAGGTAGAAGATCTCTTCCTTCAAACAAAAAACTGATGAACCCTTTTGCGACGCTTAGGAGCGTTTCAAGGAGTACCGAAGGGAATGCCCTTACCATCGGTTTGAGGATGACTACCTCCTCGAAGTGTTCTATGATGGTGTGACCTATGAGTTTCGGAATGCCTTGAATTCAGCTAGCAAAGGAGATTTTATGACCCAAACCACAGGGTGCAATTGAGTAGATAGAGAACATGGCAGCTAGCTTAGCTCGGCCAACAAGAACAAGGAATAAGACCGTGCAAAGAACGTCAACAGCGTGGACACCCAGAAGATAGATGAGTTGACCGCTAAGGTTGATCAACTAATCAAGAGAAACCAGAGTCAAAGTGTTCATCATGGAAGAGGCTGCTCCTGAGAAAAGCGCAACAGACACTGCACCAGAGGTAGATGTAGATGCAGATGATCAGCATGAAGTGAGCTATGTCAACGGACAAGGATGGCAGTTCAAGAACTACCACCCGAACCCCAACATAAGAAACAATACGCATCTCTTCGTTTATCCCAAGGCAGACAAACCAGCTGATAATGCGCAGAGTAGTCAAGGACAGAACACGGGGTACCAGAGTGGATACCAGGGAAAGACCTAAGTTCTCAGCCAAGCGCATCACAACCAGTTTCAGAATCAGAAACAGCAGACCGCTCAACAGGTTGCTCCTGCAACTTCGACTGCTCCGCAAGATGAGCTGAAGAGGCTAGGTTTGTTCTCTCGATACAGATTGGAAGATCTGTTTTTGCATGCTCTCTCTGTGATCTCGGTTCCAGCGTAAACCTCATGCCATATTCTGTGGCAAAGCGACCGGGGATCACGAACTTCAAACCAACAAGGATCTCACTCGTGTTCGCGGACAGATCAGTCAAGATGCCGGTGGGTGTTCTGGAAGATCTTCATGTCCAAGTCGGCAATACCCTTGTTCCGGCTGATTTTTGTTCTAGAGCTTGATGAAGAACCAAAAGACCCACTTATCTTGGGTTAGCCTTAATTATGTACAGCTGGTGCAATCATCGATGTTCAGCATGGTAGGATTGATCTTTACCTCGGAGATATTACAATGAAGTTTGAGATGAACAAGTTGCTAAAAAAGCCAATGATCGATCACTACAAGAATACGTTTCCCTATCCAGGAAAGTTAACGAGGAAGAGGCCCTCGTAAATTTACGTGGCTTTTACGAGCAACTTACGAGGAAATATGTTTTCCTCGTAAAATTGACGTAAGATGACGAGAAAAAGTTTTCCTCGTAAAAACGACGTAAAATCACATGGGCTTTACGAGGAAAATATGTTTCCTCGTAAAGTCGACGTAATATTCGTGTGTACTTTATGAGGAAATCCCTTACGTCGTTTTAGCGAGGAAATTACGAGTTTACCAACTTTGTAGTTCTAAACGTGTTTTTAGTTTCGGGTAAGTAGTTACATTTCCTCGTAATTTCCTCCTAAGTAATATATTTCCTCGTAATTTCCTTGCAAAATTTCACCTACCAAATTCAGCGATTTCCTATAAATATGCCCATTGTGTTTCATTTTAAACACACCAAAAAAAAGAAAGTGAAAGAGAAAAAAATGTCCGGTGATGAGAATATTTTCGAGTTACGGAGGTGGATGTATATGCACAGAGATGCTAACGGAAGAGTGACGAAAGAATTTCTCGAAGGGCTGCAGATAGTTATGTATCAAGCAGATTCTACACCGCTTGCGCAGGAAAGCGGTAAGATGTTCTGTTCTTGTCGGAAATGCAACAATTCTAAATTGGCACCTCGTGAAAATGGTTGGAAGCATTTAATAAATAGAGGTTTCACGCCACATTACTATATTTTGTTTCAACATGGAGAAGGTTATAGTTGTGCGAATGAAGCTAGTAGTAGTAATAGAAATTTTCAGGGTGAACTGGTTGATCATTTGCATAATGAAAATATTTACCAATAGGAGGAACCGATGGTAGATTATGATAGGGTTCATGATATGGTAACTGATGCATTCGTAGCTCATGATGAAGTTGAAAAACCTAACATAGATGCAATTTTTTTTTAATGAAATGTTAGCTCCTGCGAATCAGCCAATTTACGATAGTTGTAGAGAAGGTCTCTCAAAACTGTCGTTGGCTGCTAGAATGATGAACATTAAAACTGATCACTATCTACCTGAAAGTTGCATGGATGCATGGGCAGACTTGTTTAAAGAGTATTTGCCAGAAGACAATGTCTCTTCTGAATCTTATTATGAGATTCAGAAACTGCTCTATAGTCTTGAGTTTTTGCATTGACAATTGCATGATCTACTAGGTAGATGATAAGAAGTTAGAAGAATGTCGATCCTGCAAGAAGCTACGATTCAAACCGCAAGGACGATGACGTAATAGGGTACCATACCAAAGAATGTGGTACCTCCCAATTACAGACAGATTGAAAAGATTGTACCAATCTGAGCAGACTGCTGGAGGGATGAGATGGCATGCCGAGCGTACCTAGACAGATGGTGAGATGACTCATCCATCAGCCTTGAAACATTTTAACAAAGTGCATCCAGATTTTGCTAACAATAGCCGGAATGTGTATTTTGGATTATGCACAGATGGATTCAGTCCACTTGGAATGTCAGGGAGACAATATTCACTGTGGCCAGTCTTTCTTACGCCATACAACTTTCTACCGGAGATGTGCATGCAACGGGAGTTTCTATTCTTGACCATATTAATACCTGGTCCGAACCATCCAAAAAGGTCTCTAGATGTTTTTCTACAACTACTGATAAAAGAGTTGAAAGATTTGTGGTCAACAGGGGTGAGGACGTATGATTGCTCGACGATAACAAATTTTACGATGCGAGCAATGCTTTTGGGGACCATAAGTGACTTTCCTGCTTATTGGATGTTGTCTGGATGGACTACACATGGGAGATTGTCTTGTCCATATTGCAATGGAATGACAGATGCGTTTGAATTGAAGAATGGTAGGAAGAAAAGTTGGTTCGATGGTCACTGTCGATTTCTTCCCGTTTACCATCCGTACCGAAGAAACAAGAAATTGTCTAGGCACAAAAGGGTAGTGAGAGACACTCCTCCTCCATATTTAATTGGAGAACAAATTGAAGCGCAAATCGATTACTATGGAGCACAAGAAACAGTTCGTGTTGGTGGTAATTGGCATGTTCCCGGTAATATGCCTGAGTTTTACGGAGTTCAGCACAACTGGTACGAGAAGAGTATATTTTGGAGTTGCCATATTGGAAGGATCTTCTTTTGTGCCACAACCTCGATGTGATGCGTATAGAGAAGAATTTTTTTAGAACATCGTGAATACAATATTGAATGCCCCAGGGAAGACAAAAGACAGCAAAAAATCGAGGTTGGACTTACCTGATATTTGCTAAAGAAGTGAATTACATATAAAAAGCAATGGTCAAGTTCCTGTACCGATATTCAGATTGTCATCAGAACAAAAGACGATGTTGTTTAACTAGGTGACATCAGAAGTGAAGTTTTCCGATGGGTATGTTTCAAATCTCTCTAGATGTGTTGAAAAAGGTCAAAAGTTCTATGGGATGAAGAGTCATGATTGTCACGTCTTTATGCAACGACTACTTCCATTTGCATTTGCGAAGCTACTTCCAACAAATGTACATGAAGCACTTGCAGGTAATTTATTACACATTAATTTCTTTATTAAATTATAATATACTCATTTTAATATAATATAACTAATAATATGTTTAATTCTGTGTTTCGAATATACAAGGCATAGGAGAAATTTTCAGGGATCTAAGCACACACACTCTTAAAGAGGATGTCGTCGAACAACTCCAAGAGAACATTCCCATCCTATTGTGTAACTTAGAGAAGATATTTCTTCCGGCATTTTTTGATGTCATGAAGCATCTAGTTGTCCACCTTCCATATGAGGCATCGCTGTGTGGACCTGTAACGGATGGATATATCAGTATGAGCGGGCCATGAAATATTTGAAGGGAAAAGCCTAATACCTCACAAAAATTGAAGGTTCTATAATTGCTGGAAATTTGATGGAAGAAATATCTCAATTCACATCGTACTACTTTGTACCAACAGTACGTACCTGGAAAAGAGATCTAAGAAGATATGATGATGGTGGTGTCGCGCCAACATATGCGGTTGATGGTGTTCCAGACATGTTTAGGCATATTGGGCGATTGGGTGGGAAATTGAAAGAGGTTTGGTGGTCGAGTGATGAAGACGCCCATAGTGCACACAATTATATTTTACTCAATTGCGAGGATCCATTGATGCGTTATTTTGAAAGGTAACATATATGAGAACTTCTAAACACATATATGTATAAATTATGTTATTTTAAAAATGATTAATTAATATAAAATATGATTTTACAGTCTATTTGCTATTCAAGTCGAAGAAACATTCTCATGTATATACACATAGGAGATAAACAAAAGGGAAGATCAACACTTTATTAAGTGGTTGAAGAGTCAAGTATTAACTCAATTTTTATGATCACTTCCATCCTTCACCTTTATAATGATTAATTTCAATGCTCTTTATTTGTTGCAGGTTGATTATGACGATCCGGATTACACCACATGGTTTCATGAATTAATTCAAGGTCCACTTGCAAAGGTCACCACATCACCGATGTATTTCACACGAGGCTATACTTTCATACATATGAGTATGGTAGACGGCGGGCGACAAATAATTATGGAATGTGTGAAAGGTGAAACAGATTTCTACGCGATCTTGCAGGAGATTATTGAAGTGGAATTCTCAGGGTTATTGAAGCTGAAATGCGTCATCTTTAAATGTGACTGGTTTGACCCCGTCATCAACAGAGGTGTTCGGTTTAACAAATTCGGTGTTGTTGATGTCAATTCTGGACGGAGCTACAACAAATTTGAGACTTTCATATTAGCTTCGCAAGAAGACCAAGTTAGTTTCATTCTATACCCTCGGATGAAAGACTCAGGAATAAAGTGGTAACTGTTATCAAAGTTTCTCCTCGTGGACGAATAATCAGTGGAGAAGAACCACCTTTGCAAGAAGAATACATGAATGAAGTCGTGGAACCTTAAAAGCAAATGGATGACATCCTTCTTATTGATCCGCAAAATGGTGAATACGAAGATCTTCCTGATGATACCACAGACGAAGCTGGTGAAGACGAGTTCAATGAAAATGATGATGTTTCTAGTGATGACGAGAATGTTTGGTGATGATGTAACCGAATGATGTTGTATTTTTTTATTAATATGGACTTTCAGATTTAATGCAAGTGTTTTGTTTGTTTAATTATCAAGATTAAATGAATAATATGATTGATATAGGAATTGAGGGGTTTCGCAAAATTGATTTAGGGATTGAGGGGTTATATAAGAAGTAGATTGAAGTTATAAGTTAAGGTATTTAGGGTTAGGGGTTTGAAGTTTCGGGATTTAGAGATTAGAAGGTAGCCTCGTTATTTTCTCGTGAAATAAAAAACAGACCTGGTTAATTCCTCGTGATTTAAAAAGACGGACCTTGTTAATTCCTCGTAAAATATTTCCTCGTAATTTCTCGTGAGTTAAAAAGACGGGCCTGGTTAATTCCTCGTGAGATAAAAAAAGGCGGGTCTGGTTAATTCCTCGTAATGTAATGAGGAATTCACAAGGAAATGTGTAAATCGAAGAGGCGGGCCGGGTTACTTCCTCGTAACGTTACGAGGAACTCACGAGGAAATCAAAAATCCTATATATACCCGAGCCATCTCATTTCTCATTTCGTCTCAAATTTCTCTCTTTCTCCAAGTAAAGGTAATCCTCTCTACTTCCTCTCTATTTAGTTTAGGTGGTTAGTTTATGATAGGTAGAATTGTTTATGTGGTTTAGTGTAGGGAATTTAGAATTGATTAGATAGTTTAGTGTAAAGAATTTAGATAAGTTTATGGATTTTTTTAAAAATTTTGTTGATATTAACGTAATTTTTTTTAGATGGTTACGAAGGCCAGACTTCGACACTACAAGACCATGTTTGGTGAGCCTGGAGCTTCGTCTTCTTCAGCTACCGGTTCTTTGGATCCGAAAATGGTCCCCGACTCTCAGTCTTCTCAGAGAGTCTTCTCGTCGCCTCTTGTTGTTGCTCCACCACCGGTTCCTCCATTCGCGGCACCACCGATTCTTCCTATTGCTGAACCGGAGCTGCCTCCTGCTAATCCGGCCGGGATTCATCCCGATTTGCTAGTCCCCCCGAGTGCTTCGTATGCTAGGTACACCGTGGAGGACCTTCTCGCTCAGCCAGGCAGAGAAGGTTTACCAGTCTTAGACCCCGACCGACCGGACCATACTTTTTGGTACGTTAAAATTTTAATTAGTATTTTTATGCATAAAACAACATTAAATGCTTTATATCACTTAAATTTGTTTCTTTTTCAGGTTTGGGGTAGAAAGATGTGTCGCTCGGTCCGTAACCAATGTGATCAAAGGCTACTTTCCAGAGCCGCATCCAAACTGGAAAATGACGCCGAAACACGTCAGAAAGACGTGGTTCAAAATGTTCGCTGTAAGTTATTAGTATTTTTTTAATTATTAATACTTTTTATTAATATTTGAACTAATTATTAATATAATACTTTCTTTTGTAGCAAAAATGGCATTGGTCCATAGGCGTGAATTAGAGGGTGAAGAAAGCCTTTGTCGTGAAGGCGAAAGGACGATTGTTGGACACGGTCTCCAACTGGAAGGATGATTTGGTGGTGAAGGGTTACGAGCTAGGGAAACCCACTGAGCTCATTCAGTATGTGTGGGATGGCCTCATCCGCTATTAGAACTTGCCATCGTCCATCCAAGTCTCCAACAGTTGCTCTACTTCCCGTATGACAAAGGATGAGCATGGCAACTTGCCGATGCTTCACTCTACCGGCCAGAAATCCCACACTGGTATCCGTCTAGAGATGGTAAGTAATATTTAAATTTATTTTTTTTCTAATTAATTATATAATTCCAACTTTTTCAAATATTTTTAGGCCAAAGAGACGGAACAACTCCCATCTCTTAAGGATCTGTACGAGAGGACCCACAAGAACAAAGCCGGGAAGTTTGTAGATCCTATGTCCGAGCAAATCTACAACGAGGTGGTTGCTCGGATTGAAGACCGACAAACTCAGCTGACCCAGCAGTCCCTCGAAGGAATACCAGTCACATTATCCACATCTGAAGTGGATCAAATTTACGAGGAGGTAAAATTTTTTAATCTTTTTTTAAATTATATTATTAATTTAATTTAATTTTTTATTACTAACATTAACTTTTCATATTTAAGGTAGTCCCTAAGAAAAAGGGACGTGTGGTGGAGATTGGTTCCGTCAACAATATCCCAAGAGCGACAGCGTCTTATAGTTAGAGACGGGCTGATGAAGTCACCGAGCTGCGTAACGAGTTGCACACAACATGAGCTGCGTTCATGATACCACTCAAATTACCCTAAGGAGTGACTTTACTCTCTCAAATAAGAGGTTCAGTTGTAGTACTTGGGGATCGAATCCACAATGTGCCCAGGAGCTAGGGCACACACTAGATCTAATAGTTATATGATTAAGCTAGGCAAATAGGTTCAAAGCAGTAATTAAATAAAGAAAAGCAGGTGAGCAAGGTAGTTGCTCGGTAAATCGAGAATTAATTGATGGAAGGATGGTTTGCTAGATCTAGAGTTTCTATTCAGGAAATCAGGATTATAATGATATAGGTTACTAAAGCATGATATTATAGAACTCAACTATTAGAATAACCGATCATCTCTTGATTTTTAGGTTATCTATTACTAGATCCAAGACCTTCAACTCTCGATGTTGAATCTAAGAAAGCGTCAATCGATTTCTCTAGAGGAGAATCGATCGATATGCCTTTCGTCGCGTCGATCGATATCTCTATAGGAGGATCGACGGACACGCTTCTAGTAAGCGTTTAGAACGGGTTGATTATATGTTCACTAGGGTTTCTAGATCAACTCTCGTTTGTTTCAATCAATCCTAGCTCAGAGAAGGCAAGTCAGATAAGAAGCCAAGCTTTCGCTTGTGCCTAATGATTCTAAGATCATGGTTCTAGTTCATGACTCTAGAACAAGAAATAAGAACAGTATCAATGATGAATATCACAACTTAGCAATTCTATATTTGGGGCTAATTCCACATAACCTATTTGAATCCTAAACCTAACAGGTGGATCTATTCAAGCATGATAGTTGTCAAAGAAATCATAGATGAATAGATATAAAATTGCAATAAATATAAAAAACCAAAACCAATGGAGTTTCAGGAGGACTCTGAAGGAATTCCTCCCTTCTCTCCTAACTAAAACGAAGAACAAAGAACAAAGAATATAATAAAGCATAGCCATCAACAATGGCTTAGAAAATACATAAATAGGGTTTTAGATCGTGCAGGAGCATCTTAGTAATTTGTGGTAACTTCTGGGCTTCAGTCGGTCATAAAATACACTTGGAATGCATTCTGGCATCTCTGTCTATTGATGTCAAGAGTGCTGCATCGATCGACTTACGTTCCTCTTCTCGACAGCTTCCTCTCGCGAGGCAGACTGACCACTCTTCAGTAAAACAGACATAACTTTAGATCTAACGTTGGATTGACCTGAAACCGGAGGCATTGGAAAGCTTATTCAAAGCTTTATCTTGTGTCAAAATATCAGATCAATCGCCACATGGAAAGGTCTCCATCCATAGCTAAACATCTGACGCGTCTGTGCAGTTCTGCACCCCAAAGGCACCAAAATCACCATATTTCACCCAAACATACTTGAACCTGTAAATACTCTAAAAAGACTCTAAATAGTAGTAAGCATATCTTAAAACACCTATATACCATGGGTAAAAGTGGGTTCAATCCATGGTATATAAACTCCCCCAGACTTACCCTTTTGCTTGTCTTCAAGCAAAACAAACAGGTAGTCTCTCTGAAAGAGGTTTGAAAACAGTAGGGACTCACACAATCTTTAAACTTACAATCATCACCTCTACAATGTTTCAAGCCACATCAAATATCTCCTAACTGCAGAAGTACTTTATATACCATATCCTAGCTTAGCAACCAAATTCATCTAGCCAGCAACTTAGCAAATCCTGTCTGACTAACTCCTCTATTGATCTCATTTCTTTGCATAAATAAAAGTGTAGGCTTTACCTTGGGAGTATCGATCAAGGGACATATGGGTTCTTACTCAAGCAACTTTCTGAACACACAGGTAATGTTCTCTGATCTCTTTCTTCCCTCTTTCTCTCTTCTCTGAATCCTTATAGTTTCATTTCCAATGAACATTGATGCTGATACAGTCCATCTTATTCATCTTATTGACTTTTCTACTTTTGTAGCTCTTATTTGACAAAGTGTAGCGAATAATGGGGTCACAGGAGACACTCCTACCCCTCGTTTCCACAATGTGTGATCATTCCTTTCTGAATTAGAATACTGGGGTCATAGGAGACACACCTATCCCTCTGCATCTTCCAGGAAATCATCTCAATCTTTTATATCTAGGATGCTTGAAGAAAGAGAGGGAAGGGAACCAGAAACACACAGATTTTTACCTTCCAGACTTGCAGGAAGAACCCGATCCAATGTATACCAAGCCCCAAGACAAGGAGTAATAGTCAAATTAAGTTGGATGTCAGCTTTGGTTCCTTCAAACATTCTTAGTAAGTGTGGTCATAGTTGACAGGTGATCCACTTTAGCATCTCTAGTACATTATGCAGTCAACAAATTTAAGAGTGGTGCTAGAGAGTGGTTAGATACCAAGTAAAGATTGAAAAATTTCATTATCTCCTTCTTGACTCAATAAAAACTTTTTTGAAAACATTTTATAAGACTCACAATAAACTAGATATCAGTAAACATTCCCCCAGACTTAAATTACACTATCCCAGTGTATATCTAGTCGGAGTTATGGTGAGAAAATAAATCAAAAGTACACAATGTGACAAGTAAGACTGATAACCTGCTCGCTTATGTCTGTGTCGATCGACAGAATGAAGTGACAATCGATCGTTGTTGCCGAAGTGCTGTCGAACGATGTCGACATGGTCTCGTCGATCGATGGCTAGAGCAATCGTTCGACACAATGAAGAGACAATCGATCGTTGTAGCTGAAGTGATGTCGATCGATATCGAGCTGGTCTCATCGGTCGATGTGCTGAGCAACCGTCTACTTGGATCTATTTTTTTTTTCACTAACTAAAAACACAATATTAGTAGCTACTCACCCAGACTTAGATAACATTGTCACCAGCGTAATACAGTCTGAGATCGGTGGGAAAATAAATCATAAGGACAATATTTAACAAGGAAAACGGTATACCTGTCATTGATGTGAGTACCGATCAACACAATTAAGTGGCGATCGATCCTTGTGATGCTCTGTCGATTACAATGGAAACTCGTCTTCCTCAGATCTTTCTCCTTTTACCTAACATAAATAAAACACTAAGAATAAGTAATAGATAAAACAAGATTTTTTTCCGATGAACAGTGACTCTGCTACAGTAGCCCGGCTACAATGACGCTGCTACAGTAGACCTGCTACAGTAATGCTGCTACAGTAACTTTGTTACAGTGTCGATCGATGGTGTTGCTACAGTATCGCTCTATTTTCTTGCTACAGTGTCGCTCGGCGATGATGCTACAGTGTCGTCGGGTACTGTTCATTTTTTTGGACCTGCAATAACTAAATACAAGAATCAGTAATAAATGAAATTAAAATCAAATTTAAAACAAACCTAACAGTGGGTTGCCTCCCACTCCGCGCTTATTTTCAGTCATTAGTTTGACTTCTGGAGTTCTGATTTAGTTCAAATGAGAATGAGAACTTGCTCCAAAACAATTATCAGTGTCTCTCTTCTTCATTTTGTTGATGCAGTTGATAAGAGCTCTTACTGAAGCTTCCCTTTTATCTCTCTGCTCTGGATCACATCGCACTCTAAATTTTTTGGTTAAATTTTCATGACCTCCTCTGCAGCGCACTCTATACTTAAGACTTCCCTTCTGACATTGCGAAGGGACTAGTAACAGGAAATCTGCATCTATATTCCTTTTCGTTTTCTTCTTCCTATTACTGGTCTTTCCCCCAGACTTAGACTTTTCTGTCTTGGACTGTTCTGAAATTTGGAGGGTGTCGAACGATACTGAAGGCTTCGTGCCGATCGATTCGAAAGGTTGTGTGTCGACCAATGTCGTAGGCTTCATATCGATCGATGCTGATCCTGGATTTGCAGGATGGCAATCTGAATCCGCTGTAGGTGCTGGATCTTCAAATATCTCTATGCAAGAAATAAACTCCTCACTTTTCTTCTTCTCCACGGGATCATTGAAGACAGTTTCATCTACATTAGCCAGGCACATCTTATTGTTTTTGAGATTACAAACTGCTTCCACTGTAGCCATGAAGGATCTTCCAAAAGGATGGGATTATGTCTTGCCTGATTTTACCTCCACGACATGAAAGTCCATAGGGTTAGTGCATTCTCCTATCTCCACCTTAACATCCTTGATCATGCCCACTGAGTTTGCTTTGGAGTTATCCACGAAAGTGAAACTATCTTGAGAAGGTTCCATCTTTAGTCCTAAAGGTTCAGTAGTGTCCTTGGCCATGATGCTGACTGCAGATCCAGTATCGTAGGGGGCATCTGACAAATTGTGGCTATGTACAGAGCATGATATCACGAACTTTCCAAGATATTGTTCCTTCTTCAGAGTCCTCTTAGGCATACGGCTGACTTTGTTGAATAACAACTCAATGTCCCTATCTGTCTCTCTGCTCTCTCTGAAGAAATTGCCAAGTCTGTACTTAGTCTATTGATGGTAGGAGTTTTCAAGGCTCCTAATCAAATGTTGTAGTATACGAGATGTCAATTCAATTCTAAGAGATCTCAATGCAAAGGGAATGCAAGTTCATGCTTAAGCTAAGTGCAATCATAAAGTGAGGTGAGATGATTTTGAACTAAGGCAATACTAGAAATGCAATAAAAGATGAAGTTTCTTTACAATACGAGGCAAGGGGATTCTTGGGACACGGGAATTGACCTTGGGTAATCAAGTTTCAATCTAAGATGGCAAACTTTCAATCAATCTAACACCTTCTAGACACAATCCTAAGCAAGCTCTATCCCTAGATGAATGCTCATTCACTATCATATCTCAAGCATCTAATCCCTTAGGTTGAATAATATGAAAGCAATCAATAAGAACAAGTCTATTAGCTATCTCAACACCTTTAACAACTAATCCCTTAGGTCAAGGATGTTAAAATCATTGAAGAGTTGGTTCAGACATTTCATCGAACACCTTCCGGGCATGAAATGCCTATGACTCTATTTTGAAGAGGCCAACTCCAAAATAGCAGTAAGAACACTCTACAAGCAAGGATCAAGAAGGATCTACCCTAGAACATCTTAGATCTATATATAATCACCCTTAGTCTCCCAAGCCCATGAATCCTAGATAGATCTACTCACTAATAGACATGGATAACCTTAAAACCATGGATGATTCAAGGCTAAACATGATTAGAGATCAAGATAATCTAGTAAACACCAAATAAATAGATGAAGAAGGATTCAAGATCCAAACTTTATTCAAGATCTAAAAGTGTTCTTGAGAGAAAAGAAGTTAGATCTCACAAATGAGATTACATGAGTATATATAGGAGGCTTGAAAGCCCTTAAAAACATAAATATAAACGTCTAAAAAGCCCTTGAGGTCATTAAGTCTTCAGCTAATCAGAATCAAGGAAAAAGGAAGAAGCTTGGAACCACCAGGGTCAGGTGGTCTTGGTCCGACCCGGGTACATCAGGCCGCGTACCGGCCTGTCTTGATCTCGTCCAAGCCCGTGCGGGTCCTTCTGCCCGGGTGCCTCTCTTCTTCTTCTTCCGTCAATGGCACGCGGGTAGTTCAGCCGGGTGGTGAGGTCAGGTGTGAGGGGTCGTGCGGGTGCTGGTGGTCGGGTATTGTCACCCTGGTACTACCTTCTTACTTCTTCGTCCAGGGATACGCGGGCAAGTGAGACGGGTGGTCTGTCCGGGTAAGTGGAGCCGTGCGGGGTCGTTTGGTCGGGTAGGTGAGGTCGGGTGCTTCCCATACGCGGGTCCTCCTGGCCGCGTATCATGCTGTCCAGTTCGACCATCAGGTCGTGCGGGTTGTTGTGCTCGGGTGTGCCTACCCGGGTAGGACTGATACGCCTCAGGTGAATAGATCATAACTTCTCCATTATAGCTCCAAATGACTTTAAACCACTTCCATTGGAAAGATAACTCAATTTTCTGTGTCTCCAAAAAATATTAGCAACAGAAGATTTATCTAAGGCCTCCGTCCATGTTCATCTTTCACCCCATTTCTGATCACAATACTCCCAAACAAACACCTCCAATAACTCCAAAATACACTCCAACACCTGATAAAGACTTATGAATGCAATATGAGCCTAAAGATGCCTAATGGCTAACTTATATGATCAAAATGCACAAGATATGAATGCTAAAAACATGTAAATATGCAAGATATCAACTCCCCCACACTAGTCCTTTACTTGTCCTCGAATAATCTTTTAAAAACACAAGGAAGAGAGATATAAAGATGGGAGCAAGCCAAAAAAAACACTCAAAGCACTCAACTTGACATCCTAAAGAAACATAGCAAATAGCATGAGCAAAACTCTCTTATTATGCTCTAGCTTCACAAGGCCTATCAATTACTCTTATGCCTCTACACAAGATGCAATGCTTATCAACCAACATGTTCTCTTAACCCACCCTCACATTGATTCACACACACACACAAGGTGAACTCTCACAAATGGGCACAAGATCTCAATTATTTGGCTAGGTGATCAAATGGTCTAATATGGATGAAAAGGAAGGTTTCAATGCATCATTTCAAGGTGGCAATCACTCAAAAATCAAGGAGCTTGATCATTATGCAAAATTTATCTAAGACTAGAAGCAATTCATGCATACATGGATCCATCCTCATCATTCTACCCAATTTCTAAGTGATTACAAGTTCTACACCCTTTTTATAAATTCCATAACCCAAAATGAAAGATACTCACATCACTCACCCAATGAACAAATTTCTTTCTTATGACTCAACCACTAAGGACCTCTTATTCACTTTTCTAAGCACTTATCCTTTTTGTTTTCCCTTTCCCACTATCTTATTGAATCTTTTTTTTTATTTTTCTTTTTTTTTTCTTTTTTTTATATATAGGGGGAAGGTCTCAAACATTACACAAGAGCTTTTTTTATTGTAGGTCCCTAGGGCTTTTCTTTTTCAATACAATTTTTTGCTCATCAATCTCACCTTAATCGCTTCCCAAACCAACAATATAAACCTTTAAGGAACAAAGACCCCACTCACCATCCTAGAAGCTAGCTCAAATGAGGATCCTATGCTAGCAAGAGATGAGAACAAATTCATGTCGCTCCCAATACTCTCAAGATTTTGCACATGACAAACTATCAAAAGAGGCCTCACTCATGCAAATCAATGTAGGCTTCAAAAAATGGCTAGGGCTCAAGAGTATGGGAGTGTCATTTGGATTAACAAAGAGTGGTATAATGGGGAAAGATAACCCAAATGCATATGAGATCCATGATCAAGTATACAAATGCCTATATGCAAGAGAAATTAAGTTCATTCAAGTCTAAGTTCAGGTTGGAGCTGGTTTCAAGAACAATGCCAATATCAAGCAAGCAAGCAAGTTTCAAGAAGAGTTTTCAAGGCTCAAAGCATGCAAGCCTTTCAAAAGATGCTTAAGCTACTTGATATGTTTAACTAGGGTGTCAAATTAAGTGCAAACAAGTGTTCTTTACAAGGCAATGCTCCATGTGCAAGTGAATGCAACCTATATGCTCTAGACTTAATCTTAAAGATGCAAGTGATGCAACTACATGATTCAAAAAATTTAAAATTTTTTGGTTTTTCACTGCATAAATGAATGTACAATGCAATGCATGAGACTCTCACAAAGCAAACATGATCAAATACTTGGTACCTCCCCCACACTTAAATCACACAGTCTCTGTGTGAGTAAGAGAGAAGGAGATACTCCAACAAGACAAAAGCAAATGTATATTCAAGAAGGGTTGGAGTGATACCTAAGAAGAAGGTTTGGGCGTGGTGTTTGGTGTCAGGACTAGGAGCTGGCTTGGTTCATAGCAACTAGAGGAGGCTGCTACATGGCAATCATAAGGCTCAGGTGCTTCGCCACCTTTCTTCTCCCCTTTAGTGCTAGGCTCAACCTGAAAACCTCAACCACTTTTATTAAAAACTTTAAGAAAAATTGAAATTGCAAAGCTATGTACAGGGATAACCATGGGAATTCCTCCCAAGTGAGCTTCTTTTGAGTCACCAGCTTGACTACCTTGTCTCTTGAACTAGTGAGAAGAAGGATCCTTCCCACCTTCAAGGGTGATGGTGAGGACCTGAGAGAGAAGGTCTTAAAGCTTGATTGGGTCATCTTGGAGTTGAGGAGTGATGATGGCTCTAGCACTTGAGAATGGTGTGGACTTGCCCTTATGCTTGATCTTGTACTCAATGACACCATCCTTGAGCTTCTTTGGATGGAGAGTGAGAGTGTGTGGGATCAGATCAAGAGGTGGAGGATGAGGTTCTTTCACCATCTTCTTCTTCCCATGAGTAGCCTTTGAGGCTCCACTCATCCCCTCTCTTTTAGCACTTCCAAGTGCTCAACACACAACTCCTTAGAAGACTCTCCAGCAAGGCCTTCTTTCTCACAAGCAATCACTTCATCTTGCGGCTTCTCAACAGCTTGTTCTCCACAAGTGATTGTCCCATAATAGCCAACATCCAGTGGAGATTTTAGAGGATAGGAGACAGCTTTGTTCACATGCATGAGGGTGACCTTCTTGTTGGGAAAGTCAATGCATGCTCCAACTGTAGTGAGGAAAGGAGTGCCAGGGATCAAAGGGACTTTCTTCTCAGATGCCATCTTCAAAATAGTGAGGTCAATGGGTATGGTGCAAGATCCAATCTTCAAGGGGAAGTCCTTGATGATGCCAATTGGGGTTGTAAAAGAAGAATCCCCAAAGGTGAGAGAAGAAGTGTCTGGTTCCATGCTTTCAATTCCAAGACTCTTCACCATAGCCATGGAAATCACATTCACACTAGCACCACTATCAACAAGAGCATCATCCATAGTTATCTTACCAAGGGAGCAAGACAAGGTGAAGTTCCCTTGAGATTCAAGCTTAGGGAGGGACTTTGGAGGGATTGATGGATCAACTTCAGAATGGAGATATCCAAAAGCTCAGCCACTTCAGCCTGGTGGTCTAGAATGTCCTTGATGAGCATCATCTGGACATGACATGAGCTTCACGCATACCTGAGATCTCTGGAAGCTTGACTCCAACATCACTAAGATCTTTCCTGAACTTTGAGATCACCTTCTTCTGAGCTTTGGTGAGAACTCTTTGAGGAAAAGGGATCTTATCATAGGGTGATAGCTCAACCTCAGTATCTTCTTTCTTCACCTCTTTCAGCTTGTGGTCAGCACTCTTCTCAACTGGTGTCTTAGCCTTTGGCTCATCCCGTTTCAGAATCTTTACTTCAGCCTTCTTGGCAGCTTACTTCACATCCTTAGCCTCAACTGTGGCCACAACCAATCTCTGAACATTTCCACTTTTAGTCCCAAGAACTAGCCTTTCAATCTCATCCACCTCTTTCTCATGATCACTTAGCTCAATCTCTGAAGAAGTAGTAGAGAGGACAACATTGCAAGAATCCTTGGGACTCTTCTCTGGTTTTCCTGGTAGAGATCCCATTTGGCTCTTGGAAGATGAAGACATAGAGGCAACTTGGCCTCCAAAGCTTTGAGATGAGAGGCAAGTTGCATGTACTTGTTGTTTAGGTCAGAATATGTCCCATCAATCTTTGCATAGATGTTCTTGAACTCATCTCCAATGTTCTTAGCATTTCTCTCTTGAGCTTCTAAGATTTGCTTGAACATGGATTCCATATTTGAGCTTGGAGCTTGAACTTGAGAAGAGCTTCCTTGAGGCTGATTATAACTAAGACAATACTAAAAATGCAATTAAAAGACTGAACTTTCTTTCTCAATGAGGCAAAGGGATCTTTGGGACAAGGGAATTGACTTTGGGTGATCAAGCTTCAATCTAAGATGGCAGCAACACAATCAATCTAACACCTTAAGCCTAGACACAATCCTAAGCAAGCTCTATGGTCAAGAAGAATGCTCATTCCTAACATATCTCAAGCATCAAATGGTCATTGGTTGAATAATATGCAAGCAATCATTAAGAGTAAGTCTACTAGCAATCCTAGCTCCTTTAACATCAAATGTCTTTGGCAAAGATAAGCTAAAAGCATTGAAGAGTTGGTTCAGGAATTTCATCATACACCTTGTGGGGAGGAAATGCCTATAGACCTATTTTGATATGGTGTAGACCAAAATGGCATTAAGAACCCTTAACAAGCAAGGATCAAGAAGGATTTAAACTAAAACATCTTAGATCTACACCTAATCACCCTTAGTCTCCCAAGCCCATGAATCCTAGATAGATCTACTCACTAATAGCCATGGAAAACCTCAAAAAAAATGATGATTCAAGGCTAAACATGATTAGTGAGAAGGATAATCTAATAAACACAAAAGAAATGAGATGAAAATGATCAAAGATCCAAGCTTTCTTCGAGATCTTATTATGTTTTTGAGAGAAAAGAAGTTAAAAGATAGATCCACACATTGGGGATAACAAGAGTATTTATACTTGGCTTAGAAAACCTAAAAACATCATTAAAAATTACTAAAAGGTTCCTGGGGTCAATTAGGCTTCAACTAATAGAAAGAGAGGCTGAAATTCGGTCTGGGGTCGAGCAGCAAATCCAACCCGGTCCACTCTACCCGTTCGGAATTCTCGCCCAGCTTGTCCATCTTCCCGACCGGATAGCTCATCCCGGTCCACTTCTCCCCGGCCTGGTCGTCCTTCTCCCGACCGGGTAGCTCATCCACTCTCCCCGGCCTGGTCGTCCAGCAGTGTCTCTTCCGACCGGGTGGCTGTACCCTGGCCTGTCTTCCCGGCCAGCTTGATGTGCTTCTAGTAAACTGATCATAACTCCTCCAATACAGCTCCAAATGACTTGAAACCACTTCCATTGGAAAGCTAAATCAATTTGATGTGTCTCCACAAAATTTTATCAACAGAAAATATCTCTAAGGCCTCCGTCCATGCTCATCTTTCACCCCCTTTTTTATCACAATACTCCCAAATACCTCTAATAACTCCAAAGTGCACTCCAACACCTGATAAAGACTTATGAATGCAAAATGAGCCTAAAGATGCCTAATCCCTAACCTATGTGATCAAAATACACAAGATATGAATACTAAAAACATGTAAATATGCAAGATATCATTTGTTATCGCGGGAAAATAAAAAATTTTAGCCGCGTTAATTTGCAAAGTGTAGACGCCTTATCATTGCAGATTCAAAATTAAGCGCTATCGTATATTGACACAACACATAATTCATTTTCCCGCCAGATACTTGGTGAAAAACAAGTGTCTATTTTTTTTTCATTTTCCCTCTCATCCTCTTTTTTTTTTATTTTCCCTCTCAATTCCATTTTGATAATTAAAATTTTCTTATCAAATATTTATATACATATAAATAGTTTAGGGGTTTATAAGTTTAGTGTCTGTTCTGATATGATATAAGTTTGGTGTACCTAAAATCCTAAACACAAAACTTAACCCCAAACTTTAAATCATATAATTTATAAAACAACTATTAAATAAAAAAATAGTTTCTCCATCTCTCAGGACAACCCTATCTCTCACGATTCAAGGGAATCAAAAACCTAAAACCAAAAGTCACAAGATCTACAAACAGGAGCTTGACTGGAATCAACCTGACGATTCAGCCCTCTCACTCTCTTGGCCAAAGCTTCGTCGACAACCCTTGACTCGAGTCAGATCCGAACCACAAACAGAGATGGCGGAGCAGCGCAAGGTGGAAGACGGCTGTCCTCCATAAGAAGAGGAGGAGAAGAGGCCTCGATGGTTCAGCTCGCCGGAGATGAATAATGGGGGATGTCTCATCCTCTCTTTGCCATGAACCTCACCGGTCAAGCTCTCTCTCTCTCTCTCTCTCTCTCTCTCTCTCTCTCTCTCTCTCTCTCTCTCTCTCTCTCTCTCTCTCTCTCTCTCTCTCTCTCTCTCTCTCTCTCTCTCTCTCTCTCTCTCTCTCTCTCTCTCTCTCTCACGACTTGCATGTATCTCTGATTTTTTTTGAACAATTCATATATCTCTGTCTTGTATTGATTTTTCTTGTGTCTGGTTGTTTAGTACACTTCAGTTAAGCTTTTGGGAGATAGAGTTCTGGTGAAGATTAAAGAGGCAGAGGAAAAGACTATGGGGTGTATCTTACTTGAATCTACAACTCAATCAAAATCTGAAGGAGGTGAAGTCGTGCTGTGGGTGAAGGAAGAACTATTGGAAATTGTAAGTGGTCGCTTCCTAATATCTCTTTACTTTCACATAGCAACTCTTTTTGTTGGCAACTAGATCGTCTACTTGTATGATGTTCCACTATTTTATTATATTTTCATGTTTGTCTTATTTAGATGACAGAGAATTCTCCAAGAACAGCTTTGCTAGCATCTAAGTCTGACTCTAGAAGAGGACATGGAGGAGGAGAATGCTAGATTAAAACATGCCCCTTTGAGGAATCCATGAAATAAAGTTAGTATAATACTCGTATATATAGGACTTAGACTTGCACCTGGTAGATTAAAAATTAGTTTAAAGATGATTATTGGCATCACTGGCAAGATGTGTCTGGTGGAGCTAACGTAGGTTTGTTTATTGCTTACAGGTTGAGGACCTCATGCATACTTCCAGATGCTAGCAGACTCCAGATATGATGTTCAGAATTCTGCAGGAATGAATCATCTAAACAGTGAGGATGATGGAGAAGATGGGTCACAGTGTACCTGGTTCAAGAACGTACACGCCGCTAATACATGCTCTTGTTGAGACTAGGAGAGTGGCAGAAGCTCGAGATTTGGTGGTGAGATGGTGGAGGCCGGGTTGGCTCGAAAATAGGATGAGCTTGATGGTGGTGAAGAGAAGAGCTTGATGTTTTCATGTATTGGCATTTAGTTCATGTTTTCATGTATTGGCATTTAGTTCATGTTTTCATGTATTGAATGTGTGTTTTAAATTTTTAATGAAAAACTATATGATTGTTCAATAAGTGGAACCAGGCTATATTTAAAAATTTGATTTGTAAATATGTAACATTCTTTTATGATTGTTCAATAAATTTGAAATTTCATAATAAAATAAAGATTATGTTTAGAAATTAAATTAGCATTTGTGGTTTGAGGTTTAGATTTAATATTTGGAACTAATTTTATTAAATATTAAATTTTGAATTTTAACTTAAGATTTGAAATTAAAATAATAAAATATTTAGTTTTAAGGGTTGTGTTTAAAGTTTAGGGTTTCAACCCTAACCCCTAAACATTAAATTTAAAATTTCAAACTTTTTTCATGATATAACTTTAATCTTAAATTTAAATTCAAAATTTAATCAATTTAAAAATACAATCTAAAATTTAAACTATAAACCTCAAACACTAATTCGTAAATCTACACCATAAATGTAATCTTTAAACTCCAAAATTAAACATTGCATACGGAATTTTAAAACTCTAATATTTATTATTTAACTTCAAATATTAAATTTCATCCTAAAGTCTAAATAAAATCTTAAATCTATACACAAACCACAATATTGCAAACCCTAAATTTAATATTTTCACAATTTGATGTTAGGAGTTTTCAAGGCTCCTAATCAATTGATGTAGTATAAAAGATTGTCTAACCAATCCTAAGTGATTCTAATGAAAAGAGAATTCAAGTTCATGCTTAAGCTAAGTGCAACCATAAAGTGAGATGAGATGATTATAAACTAAGTCAATACTAGAAATGCAATAAAAGATGAACTTTCTTTTCAATATGAAGCAAGGGGACTCATGGGACAAGGGAATTGACCCTGGGTGATCAAGTTTCAATCTAAGATGGCAAGCTTTCAATCAATCTAACAACCTTAGGCCTAGACACAATCCTAAGCAAGCTCTAGGTCCAGATGAATGCTTATTCACTAACATATCTCAAGCATCAAATGTCTTTGGTTGAATAATATGAAAGCAATCATTAAGAATAAGTCTACTAGCCATCTTAACACCTTTAACAACAAATTTCTTTGGTAAAGAATGTTAAAAGCTTAGGAGAGTTGGTTCAGACATTTCATCAAACACCTTGTGGATGGGAAATGTCTAGAACTCAACCTTTGAGAGGCCAACTCAAAAGAAGCATTAAAGTCACTCTACTAGCAAGGAAATAGAAGGATCTACCCTAGAACATCTTAGATCTACACCTAATCACCCTTAGTCTCCCAAGCCCATGAATCCTAGATAGATCTACTCACTAATAGACATGGATAACCTAAAACCATGGATGATTCAAGGCTAAACATGATTAGTGATGAAGATAATCTAATAAACACAAAAGAAATAGATGAAGAAGGATTCAAGATCCAAACTTTATTCAAAATCTAAAAGTGTTCTTTAGAGAAAAGAAGTTCTCTCACTTAGGAGATTACAAAAGTATTTATATTTAGGCTTAGAAAGCCCTAAAACATCAAGATAAAATGTCTAAAAGGTCCTTGGAGTCATTTAATCTCGACCAATCAGAATCAAGCAAGGGGAAGAAGGTGGCGATCCGGGTTGGAACCGGCCAATCCTACCCGCGTCCAGCCAACCCACGTTCATGCTCGTCGTGGCCTTGTCCCGGCCGCGTGGGTAAGTGAAGCCGCGGCCTCGTCCCCGCGTTCGTTCGTCGTCCAAGCCCTCCTCCAGCCGCGCGGGTAATGCTTCAAGGGGCGTCCGTCCCGCGTCCCTTCCAACCTTGTCCAGCATCGGCCAGGCCGCGCGGGTTCATGATCCGGAGGCCACCATCCCGTGTCCAACTTCGGTCTTGTTCCTTCCATCTCGGCCGCACGGGTGGCTTGTCCAGAGGCCATCATCCCAGCGTCCAGATCACGCCCAAGGTAAGTTCTTCATGCGCCCGGGTAGGTGATCCCGAGCCTAGCTACCCGCGTCCGGCCTGTCCATCCATCTTCATGTATTGGCCGGCCAAGGTAAGGTCTGGTCCATGGTTTGGCTTGTGCTTGCTTGGCCAAACCCCATTCTTCATCTTTTTGGACCACAAAGCTCCCAAACACCTCCAATCACTCTTTAGCACATTCCAACACCTGATATAGACTTATGAATGCCATATGGACTTAAAGATGCCTAATGCCTAATCTATATGATCTAAATGCACAAGATATGATAGTTAAAAACATGTAAATATGAAAGATATCAACTCCCCCACACTAGCCATTTACTTGTCCTCAAGTAAACTTTTCAAAACACAAGGAGGAAAGACATAGAGATGGAAGCAAAGACAAAAAAAATACCCATAGCACTCAACTTGACATCCTAAATAAACATAGCAAATTGCATGAGCAAACTCTCTTATTATGCTCTAGCTTCTCAAGGCCTATCAATAGTCTTATGCCTCTACACAAGATGCAATGCCTATCAACCAACATGTTCTCTTAACCAACACTCACATTGATTCACACACACACACACACAAGGAGAATTCTCACAAATGGGCACAAGATCACAATCATTTGGCTAGGTGATCAAATGGTCTAATATTGATGAAAAGAAGGGTTCAATGCATCATTTTTAAGGTGGTAATCACTCAAGAATCAAGGAGCTTGATCATTATGAAAAATTTATCTAAGACTAGGAGCAATTCATGCATATATGGATTCATCCTCATCATTCTACCCATTCCTAAGTGATTACAAGTTCTACACCCTTTTTATCAATCCCATACCCCAAAATGAAAAACACTCACATCACTCACTAAATGAAAAACTTTCTTCCTTCAAGATTCAACCACTAGGACCTTTTATTGACAATTCACATTTCTAAGCTCTAACACTTTTTGTTTTCCCTTCCCCACTATCTTATTGAATCTTTCTTTTTCTTTTCTTTTTCTCCTTTTTTTTACAAAGGGGGAAGGTCTCAAACATCAATCAAGAGCTTCTTATCTTTCTATTCTAGGTCCCTAGGGCTTTTCTTTCTCAATACACTCTTTTGCTCATCAATCTCAACTTTATCACTTCCCAAATCCAAGATATAAACCTTTAAGGAACAAAGACCCCACTCAGCATCCTAGGAGCTAGCTAAAATGATGACCCTATGCTAGCAAGAGATGAGAACAAATCCATGTTGCTCCCAATACTCTCAAGATTTTGCACATGACAAGCTATCAAAAGAGGCCTCACTCATGCAAATCAATATAGGGTTCAAAGAATGGCAAGGTTTCAAGGGTAATGGAAGTGCCATTTGGGTTAACAAAGAGTGGTACAATGGGGAAAGATAACCCAAATGTGTATGAGATCCATAATCAAGTATGCAAATGCCCATATGCAAGAGAAATTAAGTTCATTCAAGTCTAAGTTCAGGTTGGAGCTGGTTTCAAGAACAATGCCAATATCAAGCAAGCAAGCAAGTTTCAAGAAGAGTTTTCAAGGCTCAAAGCATGCAAGCCTTTCAAAAGATGCTTAAGCTACTTGATATGTTTAACTAGGGTGCCAAATTCAGTGCAAACAAGTGTTCTTTGCAAGGCAATGCTCCATGTTCAAGTGAATGCAACCTATATGCTCTAGACTCAATCTTAAAGATGCAAGTGATGCAACTACATGATTCAAAAAAATTTTAAATACTTTTTTTGGTTTTTCTATGTATATATAAATGTACAATGCAATGCATGAGACTCTCAATCACAAAGCAAACATGATCAAATACTTGGTACCTCCCCCACACTTAAATCACACAGTCTCTGCGTGAGTAAGAGAGAAGGAGATACCCCAAAAAGACAAAAGCAAATGTATATACAAGAAGGGTTGGAGTGATACCTAAGAAGGACGTTTGGGCGTGGTGATTGGTGTCAGGACTAGGAGCTGGCTTGGTTCATAGCAATTAGAGGAGGCTGCTACATGGCAATCATAAGGCTCATGTGCTTCACCACCTTTCTTCTCTCCTCTAGTGCTAGACTCAACCTGAAAACCTCAACCTCTTTTATTAAAAACTTACAGAAAAATTGAAATTGCAAAGTTATGTACAAGGATAACCATGAAACTTCTTCCCAAGTGAGCTTGTTTTGAGTCACTTGCTTGACTACCTTGTCTGCTGAACTAGTGAGAAGGAGGATCCTTCCCACCTTCAAGGGTGATGGTGAGGACCTGAGAGAGAAGCTCTTGAAGCTTGATTGGGTCATCTTGGAGCTGAGGAGTGATGATGGCTCGAGAACTTAAGAATGGTGTGGGCTTGCCCTTATGCTTGATCTTGTACTCAATGACACCATCCTTGAGCTTCTTTGGATGGAGAGTGAGAGTGTGTGGGATCAGATCAAAGGGGTGGAGGATGAGGTTCTTTCACCATATTCTTCTTGCCATGAGTGGCCTTTAAGGCTCCACTCATCCCCTCTCTTTTTGAACTTTCCAAGTGCTCAACACACAACTCCTTAGAAGACTCTCCAGCAAGGCCTTCTTTCTTGCCAACAACCACTTCATCTTGTTGCTTCTCAACAGCTTGTTCTCCAAAAGTGATTGTCCCACAATATCCAACATCAAATGGTGATTTTAGAGGATAGGAGACAGCTTTGTTCACTTGCATGAGGGTGACCTTCTTGTTGGGAAAGTCAATTCATGCGCCAACTGTAGTGAGGAAAGGAGTTCCAAGGATCAAAGAGACTCTCTTATCAGATGCCATCTTCAAAACAGTGAGGTCAATGGGTATGGTGCAGGATCCAATCTTCAAGGGCAGAGGCGGACCTACGTCGTCCAATGGGGTGTCAATTGACACAGGTTAAAAATAAATTTTTATGTTTTCACTACGTACAACTAAAGACGTTCCAGCTCATTTGGTTTATATTGCCTTCCTGCTGACACACCCGTACGTGAGTTTGAATCATTCATAGGGGGTATTTTTTGCTTTACTTTCCTTAATTATTAGTATTGGACCCAAACCAAATTTTAATGACCCACCTTAAAAATGAACCTGGGTCCGCCACTGTTCAAGGGGAAGTCCTTGATCATGCCAATTGGGGTTGTAGAAGAAGAATCCCCCAAAGGTGAGAGAAGAAGTGTCTGGTTCCATGCTTTCAATCCCAAGACTCTTCACCATATCCAAGGAAATGACATTGACTCTGGCACCACTATCAACAAGAGCATCATCCATAGTTATCTTACCAAGGGAGCAAGACAAGGTGAACTTCCCTTGAGACTCAAGCTTAGGGAGGGACTTTGGATGGATTGGTGGATCCATCTTCAGAATGGTGATATCCAAAAGCTCAGCCACTTCGGCCTGGTGGTCTATAATGTCCTTGATGAGTATCATCTGGACATGAGCTTCACGCATACCCGAGATCTCTGGAAGCTTGACTCCAACATCACTAAGATCTTTTCTGAACTTTGAGATCACCTTCTTCTGAGCTTTGGTGAGAACTCTCTGAGGGAAAGGGAGGTTATCATAGGGTGATAGCTCAACCTCAGTGTCTTCTTTCTTCACCTCTTTCAGCTTGTGGTCAGCACTCTTCTCAACTGGTGTCTCAGCTCTTGGCTCATCCCTTTTCAAAATCCTTACTTCAACCCTCTTGGCAGCTTGCTTCACAACCTTAGCCTCAGTTGTGGCAACAACCAATCTCTGAACATTTCCAATCTCAGTCCCAAGAACTAGCCTTCAATCTCATCCACCTCTTTCTCATGATCACTTAGCTCAATCTCTGAAGAAGTAGTAGAGAGGACAACATTGCAAGACTCCTTGGGATTCTTCTCTGGTTTTCCTGGTAGAGATCCTATTTGGCTCTTGGAAGATGAAGACATGGAGGCAACTTGGCTCTCCAAAGCTTTGAGATGAGAGGCAAGTTGCATGTACTTGTTGTTGAGGTCAGAATATATCCCACCAATCTTTTCATGGATGTTCTTGAACTCATCTCCAATGTTCTTAGCATTTCTCTCTTGAGCTTCTAAGATTTGCTTGAACATGAACTCCATATTTGAACTTGGAGCTTTAGCTTGAGAGGAGCTTCCTTGAGGCTGAGTAGACTGATTGGCTTGACGATAGTTCTGCTTGGCCTGGTAACCTCCTTGCTGATTGTTGTAGTAAGGCCTTTGCTGATAGTTGTTTTGGTACTGGAAATTGGGATCTTTCCTGTACCATGTGCCATTAGCATTGATGAAGCACAGTTCCTCTTGACCTTCTAAACCATCAACCTGATTAATTCCAGCAGGCTTCTCTTGTTTCTTGTTCCCAACAGAGTTAATTTGCTCTTGCTTAGCCTTCGCTGCAAGAAGCATGTCCAACTTCTCTTGGAGAGATTTCAGCCCCTTTCTTGTTTGCTGATCATCTTCATCAGACTGAGTCACTCTTGGCCATGTTCTCCACCAGCTCTTCTGCATTCTGCTCAGTTCTGCCCAAGAAGAACCCATTGCTGGCTGTGTCTAATCTGCGCCTGAACTCTGGAAGAGAACCTCTGTAGAAGGTACTAAGCAAACTCTCTTTGGTGAAGCCATGATGTGGGCATTGAGACCAATAGCCCTTGAACCTCTCCCATACTTCACTAAAGCCCTCTAGGTTCTTCTCCTGAAAGCTAGAGATCTCATTTCTGATCTTGGTTGTCCTTGAGGTAGAGAAGAACTTCTCTAGGAATGCCCTCTTGCACTCATTCCAAGTTGCGATAGATTCACTTGGAAGAGCCTTCTCCCATTGATGTGCCTTGTCTCCCAAAGAGAATGGAAACAGCCTCAGCTTGAAAGCATCTTCAGAGACTCCATTAGTCTTGGACAAGCTGAGTAGCTATCAAATGTGTCCAAGTGATCAAGTGGATCCTCCACAGCAAGGCCATGAAACTTGTTTTTCTCAATCAAATGAAACATCCCTGATTTGATCTCAAAGCTATTGTTCTCCACAGCTGGTGCTCTGATTTCCAACCTATTACCATGAATGTGAGGTTGATCATAGGCTCCAATGGCTCTATCTTGGTGCTGTGGATGTTGTGGTTGGTGCTGTGGTCTTATGTTGTCAGCTCTTGGACCATTGCCACCTAGGGCATCACCATCTTGATCCATAACAAACCCCAATCTCTGCAAGTGAGCCTGTTGCTCTTCTTCTCTTCTCTTTATTGCAATCTCCCTCTCAAGTGCAGCAATCTCTTCAACAGTGGGGGTCAAGTTTGATGCACCTCTGCTTCTTGTTATCATACACCTGAAATGAAAAGGGATAAGAACAAGGAGAAGCAATAACACAATAAAACAAAAATGACTTAGTCTAAAGCAAGTGACTAAATCCCAATGTCAAAATCAACCTAGAACTTGGCAACGGCGCCAATTTGATGTTAGGAGTTTCCAAGGCTTCTAATCAAATGATGTAGTATAAAAGATTATCGAACCAATCCTAAGTGATTTTAATGCAAAGGAAATGCAAGTTCATGCTTAACCTAAGTGCAACCATAAAGTGAGATGAGATGATTATAAACTAAGGCAATACTAGAAATGCAATAAAAGATGAACTTTCTTTTCAATATGAGGCAAGGGGACTCATGGGACATGGGAATTGACCTTGGGTGATCAAGTTTCAATCCGAGATGGCAAGCTTTCAATCAATCTAACAACCTTAGGCCTAGATACAATCCTAAGCAAGCTCTAGGTCTAGATGAATGCTCATTCACTAACATATCTCAAGCATCAAATGTCTTTGGTTGAATAATATGAAAGCAATCATAAGGATAAGTCTACTAGCCATCTTAACACCTTTAACAACAAATTTCTTTGGTAAAGAATGTTAAAAGCTTAGGAGAGTTAGTTCAGACATTTCATCAAACACCTTGTGGGTGGAAAATGTCTAGAACTCAACCTTTGAGAGGCCAACTCAAAAGAAGCATTAAAGTCACTCTACTAGCAAGGAAATAGAAGGATCTACCCTAGAACATCTTAGATCTACACCTAATCACCCTTAGTCTCCCAAACCCATGAATCCTAGATAGATCTACTCACTAATAGACATGGATAATGATGAAAGGACTTTTCTAGGGTCCTAATCAAATGTTGTAGAATACAAGATGTCAATCCAATTCTAAGAGATTCTAATGCAAAGGGAATGCAAGTTCATGCTTAATCTAAGTGCAATCAAGATGAGAGGATGATTATGAAACTAATACAATATTAAAAATGCAATAAAGGATTGAACTTTATTTCTCAATGAGGCAAGGGGTTTTTGGGACAAGGGAATTGACTTTGGGTGATCAAGGTTCAATCCAAGATGCTGACTTTTCAATCAATCTAATTCCTTATGCCTAGACAACAAAACTAAGCAAGCTCTATCCCTAGATGAATGCTCTTTGCAATGATCACCCAAGTACACCAAATCCCTTTGACTGTAATGATCAAAGCAAACATGGAGAATGAGTATAATAGCAATCTTAGCTACTTTGACAACTAATCCCTTAGGCAAAGCAAGCTAAAAGCATAGATGAGTTGGTTCAGGCATTTCATAGAACACCTTCCGGGCATGAAATGCCTATGGCTCTATGTTTGAGAGGCCAACTCAAATATAGCTTGAAGAACACCAAATCAATGCAAGGAAATGATAGATCTAACACTAAGCACCTTGGATCTACACTTTATCACCCTTAGTCTCCCAAGCCCATGAACCCTAGATAGATCTACTCACTAATAGCCATGGAAAACCTCAAAATCAATGATGATTCAAGGCTAAACATGATTAGAGAAGAAGATAATCTATTAAACACAAAAGAAGTGAGATAAAAAGGATCAAAGATCCAAACTTTCTTCAAGATCTTATTATGTTTTTGAGAGAAAAGAAGTTAAGTCTCTTAATGAGATTACAAGAGTATATATAGGAGGCTTGAAAGCCCTTAAAAACAAAAGAGAAAAGTCCAAAAGGTCCTTGGTGCTACAAGATTTTCGACCAATCAGAAACCAAGAAAAGGAAGAAAGGGAACTACCCGGGTCAGGCAGTGTGGTCCATGGCCGGGTGTGTTCCAGCGTCCTGAGCTTGCAGCCGTGCGGGTAGAAGGAGCTGGGTGGAACGTCCGGGTCGTCCTCATACGCGGCTTCATCGTCCGGGTGGTATTGGCCGCGTGCATTCTTGGCGCTCAGCAGCATCAGGACGTGCGGGTCCTTGTCCTCGGGTGGTACTGGCCGCGTCCGGAGCTCATCCAGCATCAGGACGTGCGGGTGGAAGCAGCCGGGTGAGGGAGGTCGGGTATCTGCTGGTACGCGGGTAGGGACGGACGGGTGTGCAAGGCCGTCCCATCGATCCGTGCGGGTGCCTCTGCCCGGGTGCTTCCAGGCCGCGTGCATTCTAGGCTTCCAGCACAATCAGGACGTGCGGGTGCTTGTACCGGGTCGTCCTGGCCGCGTCCTGAGCTCGTCCAGCCTTGGTTTGATGGTCGGCCTCGGGTATGCTCACCCGGGTGGAATTGATATGCCCTCAGTGTTTTGATCATAACTTCTCCAATATGGCTCTAAATGACTTGAAACCACTTCCATTGGAAAGCTAACTCAAAATGACATGTCTTCACCAAATATTAGCATCAGAAGATATTTCTAAGATCTCCGTCCATGTTCATCTTTAAACCCTTCTTTTTCATCGCAAAACTCCCAAACATCTTCAATATCTCCAAAGTGTGCTCCAACACCTAATAGGGACTTATGAATGCAAAATGAACCTAAATATGCCTAATGCCTAAGCTAAATGAGCAAAAAATGCACAAGATATGATAGCTAAAAACATGTAAATATGCAAGCTATCAACTCCCCCACACTAGACCTTTACTTGTCCTCAAGTAAACTTTTCAAACACAAGGGGGATGGATGCAAGGATGGGAACAAAGCCAAAGGAAACACTCATAGCACTCAACCTGACATCCTAAAGAAACATA
The DNA here is from genome assembly GCA_018703725.1 of Brassica juncea. Lineage (NCBI taxonomy): Eukaryota > Viridiplantae > Streptophyta > Magnoliopsida > Brassicales > Brassicaceae > Brassica > Brassica juncea. Next base: position 28,449,728 of record CM031942.1, on the reverse strand, counting down.
GCAAATAGCATGAGCAAACTCTCTTATTATGCTCTAGCTTCACAAGGCCTATCAATTACTCTTATGTCTCTACACAAGATGATATGCCTATCAACCAACATGTTCTCTTAACCAGCCCTCACATTGATTCACACACACACACACACACAAGGTGAAGTCTCACAAATGGGCACATGATCTCAATCATTTGGCTAGGTGATCAAATGGTCTAATAAGGATGAAAAGGAGGGTTCAATGCATCATTTCAAGGTGGCAATCACTCAAAAATCAAGGAGCTTGATCATTATGCAAAATTTATCTAAGACTAGGAGCAATTCATGCATACATGGATCCATCCTCATCATTATACCCAATTCCTAAGTGATTACAAGATCTACACCCTTTTTATTCATCCCATAACCCAAAATGAAGACATACTCACATCACTCACCCAATGATCATTTTCTTTCTCATGATTCAACCTCTAAGGACCTCTATTCACATTCTAAACTCCAACTCTTAAGTTTTTCCTTCTCCACTATCTTATTGAATCTTTCTTTTTCTTTTTCTTTTTCTTCTTTTTTTTTTCTTTTCTTTTTTTTTCTTTTTTTTATATATACATGAGGGGGAAGGCCAAAAACTTCAGTCAAGAGCTTTTCATTTTTTCATCTCTAGGTCCCTAGGGTTTTTCTTTCTCAAAATTTTCTTTGCTCATCAATCTCAACATTGTCATATCCCCCAACCCAAAATGTACACCATTAGGTAACAAACACTTCACTCACCATCCTAGAAGCTAGCTCAAATGATGACCCTATGCTAGCAAGAGATGAGAACAAATCCATGCCGCTCCCAATACTCTCAAGATTTTGCACATGACAAGCTATCAAAAGAGGCCTCACTCAAGCAAATCAATGTAGGCTTCAAAGAATGGATAGGGTTCAAGGGTAAGGGAGTGCCATTTGGGTTAACAAGGGTGGTACAATGGAAAAAGATAACCCAAATGTGTATGAGATCCATGACTAAGTATGCAAATGCCCATATGCAAGAGAGATTAAGTTCATTCAAGTCTAAGTTCATGATGGAGCTGGTCTTAAGAACAATGCCAATATCAAGCAAGCAAGCAAGTTTCAAGAAGAGTTTTCAAGGCTCAAAGCATGCAAGCTTTTTCAAAAGGTGCTCAAGCTACCTGATATGTTTAACTAGGGTGTCAAATTCAGTGCAAACAAGTGTTCTTTACAAGGCAATGCTCCATATGCAAATGAATGCAACCTATATGCTCTAGACTCAATCTTAAGGATGCAAGTGATGCAATCTACATGGTTCAAAAATTTAAATTTTTTCCTTTTTTTTTTTGATTTTCTATGCACTTATGAATGTACAATGCAATGCATGAGACTCAAAATCACAAAGCAAACATGATCAAATATTCGGTACCTCCCCCACACTTAAATCACACAGTCTCCTGTGTGAGTAAGAGAGTAAGAGATACCACAACAAGGCAAAAGCAAATGTATATACAAGAAGGGTTGGAGTGATACCACACAAGGAGATTTGGGCATGATGCTTGTGTCATGACTAGAAGCTGGCTTGGTTGATAGCAACTAGAGGAGGCTGCTACATGGATCATGGGGATCAAGTGGTTCACCACCATTCTTCTCTCCTCTAGTGCTTGGCTCAATCCTGAAAATCTTGACCACTTTTATTAAAAACTTAAAAGGAAATTTGAAATTGCAAAGCTATATACAAGGATAACCATGGAACTTCCTCCCAAGTGAGCTTGTTTTGAGTCACTTAGCTTGACTACCTTGTCTGTTGAACTAGTGAAAAGGAGGATCCTTCCCACCTTCAAGTGTGATGGTGAAGACCTGAGAGAGAAGCTCTTGAAGCTTGATTGGGTCATCTTGGAGCTGAGGAGTGATGATGGTCTAGCACTTGAGAATGGTGTGGATCTGCCCTTGTGCTTGATCTTGTACTCGATGACTCCATCCTTGAGATTCTTTGGATGGAGAGTGAGAGTGTGTGGGAGCAAATCAAGAGGTGGAGGATGAGGCTCTTTCACCATCTTCTTCTTGCCATGAGTGGCCTTTGAGACTCCACTCATCCCCTCTGTTTTAGCACTTTCCAAGTGCTCATCACACAACTCTTTTGAATACTCCCCATCAAGACCTTCTTTCTTACCAACAACCTCTTCATCGTGGGGCTTCTCAACAACTTGTGCATGACAAGTGATTGTCCAACAATAGTCTGATTCCATTAGAGGTTGGAGAGGGTAGGAGACAGCTTTGTTGACATGAATGAGGGTGACCTTCTTGTTGGGAAAGTCAATGCAAGCTCCAACTGTTGTGAGGAAAGGAGTGCCAAGGATCAAAGGGACTCTATCTTCAGATGCCATCTTCAAAACAGTGAGGTCAATAGGTATGGTGCAGGATCCAATCTTCAAGGGGAAGTCCTTGATTATGCCAAGTGGGATTGTAGAAGAGGAATCCCCAAAGGTGAGAGGAGGAGTATCTGTTTCCATGCTTTCAATCCCAATACTCTGCACCATATCCAAGGAGATGACATTCACACTAGCTCCACTATCAACAAGAGCATCATCCATAGTTAGTTTACCAAGAGAGCAAGACAAGTTGAAATTCCCTTGAGACTCAAGCTTAGGGAGAGACTTTGGAGGGGTTGGTGGATCAATCTTCAGAAGTGAGATGTCCAAAAGTTCAGCCACTTCAGCTTGGTGGGTAAGAATGTCCTTTATGAGCATCATTTGGACATGAGCAGCCTGCATATTGGTGATTTCTGGAAGCTTGACTCCAATATTACTGAGGTCTTTTCTGAATTTGGAGACCACTTTTTTCTGAGCTTTGGTGAGAAACCTTTGAGGGAAAGGGAGCTTATCATAGGGTGATAGCTCAACCTCATTGTCTTCTTCCTTCACTTCTTTCAGCTTGGGGTTAGCACTCTTCGCAACTTGTGTCTCAACCGTAGGCTCATCAATCTTCAGAATCTTTCCATGAACCTTCTTATCAGCTCTCTTCACAACTCTAGCTTCAGCTGTGGCCACAACCAGTCTCTTATCATGTTCAATCTGATTTCCAAGCACTAGCCTCTCAATCTCATCAACATCATTCTTATGATCACTCAATGCAATCCTTGAAGAAGTGGAGAGGATAACATTGCAAGTCTCCTTAGGGTTCTTCTCTGGTTTTCCTGGTAGAGATTCCATTGGGCTCTTGGAGGATGAAGACATAGAAGCAACCTGGCTTTCCAAAGCTTTCAGATGAGAGGCAAGTTGCATGTACTTGTTGTTGAGGTCAGAATAGGTGCCATCAATCTTTGCATGGATGTTCTTGAACTCATCACCAATGTTCTTAGCATTTCTTTCTTGAGCTTCTAAGAGTTGCTTGAACATGGACTCCAAATTTGAACTTGGAGCCTGAGCTGGAGAAGATCTTCCTTGGGGCTGAGTAGGCTGGTTTGCTTGGTAACCTCCTTGTTGATTGTTGTAGTAAGGTCTTTGCTGGTAGTTGTTTTGGTATTGGAAGTTGGGCTCTTTCCTATACCATGTGCCATTAGCATTGATGAAGCACAGCTCCTCTTGACCTTCTACACCATGAACTTCAGTAGTCCTAGCAGGCAGTTTCTGTTGCTGGTTCCCAATGGAGTTAAGCTGCTCTTGCTTAGCCTTCTCTACAAGAAGCTTGTCCAACTTTTCTTGGAGAGATTTCAGGGCCTTTCTTGTGTGCGGATCATCTTCGTCAGTGCCTCTGTTGGCCCTATTATGCTCCTCACTGTAGACTGAGTCACTCCTGGCCATGTTCTCCACCAGCTCCTCAGCATCCTGCTCAGTTCTGCCCAAGAAGAACCCATTGCTGGCTGTGTCCAATCTACTCCTGAACTCTGGTAGAGCACCTCTGTAGAAGGTACTAAGCAAACTCTCCTTGGTGAAGCCATGATGTGGGCATTGAGACCAATATCCCTTGAACCTCTCCCATGCTTCACTAAAGCTCTCAAGGTTCTTCTGCTGAAAGTTAGAGATCTCATTTCTGATCTTGGCTGTTCTTGAGGTAGAGAAGAATTTCTCTAGGAATGCCCTCTTGCACTCATTCCAAGTTGTGATAGAGTCACTTGGAAGAGCCTTCTCCCATAGATGTGCCTTGTCTCCCAAAGAGAAGGGAAACAACCTCAGCTTGAAAGCATCTTCAGTGACTCCATTAATCTTGGACAAGCTACAGTAGCTATCAAATGTGTCCAGGTGATCAAGGGGATCCTCCACAGCAAGGCCATGAAACTTGTTGTTCTCAATCAAATGCAGCAGCCCTGATTTGATCTCAAAGTTGTTGTTCTCCACAGCTGGTGCCCTTATCCCCAACCTATGACCGTGAATGTGTGGTTGATCATAGGCTCCAATGGCTCTAGCTTGGTGCTGTGGCTGTTGTGGCTGGCGCTGTGGTCTTATGTTGTCAGCTCTTGGACCATTTCCCCCTAGGGCATCACCATCTTGAGGCAGATTCTCCATCTCAAACCCCAACCTATGAAGATGAGCCTGTTGCTCTACTTCTCTTCTTTGTCTAGCTATCTCCCTCTCAAGTGCAGCAATCTCTTCAACAGTAGGAACCAAGTTAGATACCCCTCTGTTTCTTGTGATCATACACCTGAAAGTCAAAGATAGAAGAGGCAAGAACCAATATCACAAGATAAAATAAAAATAAAAATGACTTAGTCTCAACCAATGACTAAATCCCAATGTCAAAATCAACTTAGAACTTGGCAACGGCGCCAATTTGATGAAAGGACTTTTCTAGGGTCCTAATCAAATGTTGTAGAATACAAGATGTCAATCCAATTCTAAGAGATTCTAATGCAAAGGGAATGCAAGTTCATGCTTAATCTAAGTGCAATCAAGATGAGAGGATGATTATGAAACTAAGACAATATTAAAAATGCAATAAATGATTGAACTTTCTTTCTCAATGAGGCAAGGGGTTCTTGGGACAAGAGAATTGACTTTGGGTGATCAAGGTTCAATCCAAGATGCTGACTTTTCAATCAATCTAATTCCTTATGCATAGACAACAAAACTAAGCAAGCTCTATCCCTAGATGAATGCTCTTTTGCAATGATCACCCAAGTACACCAAATCCCTTTGGCTGTAATGATCAAAGCAAACATGGAGAATGAGTCTAATAGCAATCCTAGCTTCTTTGTCAACTAATCCCTTAGGCAAAGCAAGCTAAAAGCATAGATGAGTTGGTTCAGGCATTTCATAGAACACCTTCCGGGCATGAAATGCCTATGGCTCTATGTTTGAGAGGCCAACTCAAATATAGCTTGAAGAACACCAAATCAATGCAAAGAAATGATAGATCTAACACTAAGCACCTTGGATCTACACTTAATCACCCTTAGTCTCCCAAGCCCATGAACCCTAGATAGATCTACTCACTAATAGCCATGACCTCAAAATCAATGATGATTCAAGGCTAAACATGATTAGAGAAGAAGATAATCTATTAAACACAAAAGAAGTGAGATAAAAAGGATCAAAGATCCAAACTTTCTTCAAGATCTTATTATGTTTAAAAACAAAAGAGAAAAGTCCAAAAGGTCCTTGGTGCTACAAGATTTTCGACCAATCAGAAACCAAGAAAAGGAAGAAAGGGAACCACCCGGGTCAGGCAGTGTGGTCCATGGCCGGGTGTGTGCTGGCCGGGTGTGTTCCAGCGTTATGAGCTTGCAGCCGTGCGGGTAGAAGGAGCCGGGTGGAACGTCCGGGTCGTCCTCATACGCGGCTTCATCGTCCGGGTGGTATTGGCCGCGTGCATTCTTGGCGCTCAGCAGCATCAGGACGTGCGGGTCCTTGTCCTCGGGTGGTACTGGCCGCGTCCGGAGCTCATCCAGCATCAGGACGTGCGGGTGGAAGCAGCCGGGTGAGGGAGGTCGGGTATCTGCTGGTACGCGGGTAGGGACGGACGGGTGTGCAAGGCCGTCCCATCGATCCGTGCGGGTGCCTCTGCCCGGGTGCTTCCAGGCCGCGTGCATTCTAGGCTTCCAGCACAATCAGGACGTGCGGGTGCTTGTACCGGGTCGTCCTGGCCGCGTCCTGAGTTCGTCCAGGCTTGGTTTGATGGTCGGCCTCGGGTATGCTCACCCGGGTGGAATTGATATGCCCTCAGTGTTTTGATCATAACTCCTCCAATATGGCTCCAAATGACTTGAAACCACATCCATTGGAAAGAAATGACATGTCTTCACCAAATATTAGCATCAGAAGATATTTCTAAGGTCTCCGTCCATGTTCATCTTTAAACCCTTCTTTTTCATCGCAAAACTCCCAAACATCTTCAATATCTCCAAAGTGTGCTCCAACACCTAATAGGGACTTATGAATGCAAAATGAACCTAAATATGCCTAATGCCTAAGCTAAATGAGCAAAAAATGCACAAGATATGATAGCGAAAAACATGTAAATATGCAAGCTATCAGATAACTTTAAAACCATGGATGATTCAAGGCTAAACATGATTAGTGATGAAGATAATCTAATAAACACATCAGAAATAGATGAAGAGGGATTCAAGTTCCAAACTTTATTCAAGATTTAAAAGTGTTCTTTAGAGAAAAGAAGTTCTTCTCACTTAGGAGATTACAAAAGTATTTATATTTAGGCTTAGAAAGCCCTAAAACATCAAGATAAAATGTCTAAATGGTCCTTGGAGTCATTTAATCCCGACCAATCAAAATCAAGCAAGGGGAAGAAGGTGGCGACCCAGGTTGGAACCGGCCAGTCCTACCCGTGTCCGGCCAACCCGCGTCCATGCTCGTCCTGGCCTTGTCCCGGCTGCGTGGGTAAGTGAAGCCGCGGCCTCGTCCCCGCGTTGGTTTGTCGTCCAAGCCCTCCTCCAGCCGCGCAGGTAATGCTTCGAGGGGAGTCTGTCACGCGTCCCTTCCAACCTTGTCCAGCATCGGCCAGGCCGCGCAGGTGCATGATCCGGAGGCCACGATCCCGCGTCCAACTTCGGTCTTGTTCCTTCCATCTCGGCCGCGCGGGTGGCTTGTTCAGAGGCCATCAACCCCGCGTCCAGATCACGCCCAAGGTAAGTTCTTCATGCGCCCGGGTAGGTGATCCCGAGCCTAGCTACCCGCGTCCGGCATGTCCATCCATCTTCATGTCTTGGCCGGCCAAGGTAAGGTCTGGTCCATGGTTTGGCTTGTGCTTGCTTGGCCAAACCCCATTCTTCATCTTTTTGGACCACAAAGCTCCCAAACACCTCCAATCACTCTTTAGCACATTCCAACACCTGATATAGACTTATGAATGCAATATGGACCTAAAGATGTCTAATGCCTAATCTATATGATCTAAATGCACAAGATATGATAGCTAAAAATATGTAAATATGCAAGATATCACAATTCACTCTGAAATCTTGAACTCCAAACTTCAAACACCATAATCCAAACTTAAACTTTATACCTCAATACATAAGACCTAAACTTCAAAGCATATATCTAATCTAAAACTATATACATAATTCAAATGTTCAAAACCATAATTCTATACCTTAAAACTCTATTTCGTAAACCATAATTCCAATTCATATACCCTAAACATTAGTAACAAAATTTAAACTTTTTTAAATTTGTATTTAAATCTAAAATTATTTTTTCAAATTTTAAATTGTGAAATCTAAATATTTGAATGTCTCAAAATAATTTATGTACATTAGAATTCTACCACTAATACTTTGGGTATTAAAAACAAGAAAGTAGAATAAGAAAATAGTTACAAAAATTTGATTGGTCATAACAAACTAACCAATAATATACAAGTGTAGGGATCACACCTTTTTAACCACAATCGTTGATTAACTAAATCTAATGGTCAAGATCTTATTTCTCTATTCTCTTCCCTTTATGTTTCTTCCCGTCCCCTTCTCTTCTCTTTTGTTTCCATTTTTTTTTTCTTCGTTAATCTCATGCCTCATCTTTTCTTGCTTCCTAGTCTCAGAGATCTTATCTCTCTAATCTCTTTCTTCATCACCACTAAACCTCTCCACCAGACTTCGCCTTCGTCTCCAGCACAGCTCGTCGTTGTTACAACCACAGCTCGCGTCGTCACCACCATAGCTTCGTCCATTGAGGCTAGGATGAAGAAGATCGTTTGACCTCCTCACCACCACAACAGGTAAACTCACTTCCCCTTCCTTTATTTGTTCTCTCTATCTTTTCATCTTCCTATATACTTGTAATTGATTTCTGTTTCGTTTACAGATCTAAGAAGGAGCAGGGAAGGAGAATAAGTGATGTTAAAGAGCGGCGTCTCAGGCTTCCTCTCTCTTGTAGAATGACTACTTCCAAGATTCCAGCTTTTCTCCATGTGGGTCTGTGCAAAAGAGACATCTTTGTAGCCCAAGACTTGAAAGATGAGTTCGCCTCTCTCCACCCATTGAAGGAAATACTCAAAGACAGAGCCTTTAAGTAAAGAGGAGAAGATTTAGAGTCGTCCATGGAGGTGGTGAAACATATTTTTTTTTTAAAAAAAAAATGGGTTCTTTTCACAAGGAAACAAAGATGAAGACGAAGATGGAAGAAAAATTTTTGTTCTTTTCTCTCTCTCTATGAAGAAGACGAAGAGGCTGGAAGAGGCTGAATAAGCTTTACTGTAGTGTTCTTGGCTGGTGGTCTCGGACTCAAAGATGAAGAAATCGAAGGAGCTGAAGTTGACGGATTTTGTTTTTATTTTTATTTTTTTGACAACAAAAAAGAAAACTATCAGACCACCGGATCAGAAAGCCAAGCCGGATGTATGGAATCAACATATAACATAGCTGAAGGTGAACTTCTTGCACCTCGTGCAAGCTTGTCCGCCATTGTGTTTTGTGCCCTTGGAATATGTATGATCTTGAAATTAGGGAAGAAAGTCTTACTTCGACAAAACTCCTCCATGTGTGTAGCAAAAGCTGGCCAATCCTCAGGTGACGACACCATCTTCACCAGTTGAGACAATCCGTCGCAAAAACTACTTCTGAGAACTGCAGGGTCTTCATGCACTCCATTGCCCATATTAGTGCTTCACATTCTGCATGTAAAGGTGATAGGCTTCGTCGTAGGTTCATGGCCCCCATCATAACGTCATCTGAATCTCTCACTCGACAGAACCAGCCATGTCCTGTGAAAATATCTTGCTCCTTCCAAGCTCCATCAATAGAACAAACCCTTGTGTACTCCATTGATTGACAGTTCGTAGCTAGCTGTGAATAACCCTGCTGGTTTTGTGGCTGTACTTGGGCCTCGGATCCCTTCTACCTCTGCTTTACGCAATATTTCCTGAGGATTCCCATTTCTATTCTGATAAATTTTTTTGTTTCTATTCTTTCATATATACTACATAATCCATGGAAAACAATCTGAATCGAACTCCTTTGGGATCCTCCAAAATAAATAATCCAAACTAGTGTAAACCGAGGATGATGGAAAAATCCCGGGGGGGGGGGGGGGGGGTGGTATTTTGGATGATGACCAAGTTTGTAATGCTGGTGGACATTCAAAAAGAACATGATGAATGGTTTCCTCCTCCACCCCACATATACTGCATCGTAAATCACAATCTATTCCACGCGTCTTTAGAACCTTTGCTACCGGTAAAATTCCAGATAACACTTGCCATACGAAATGCCTTAGTTTCGGAGAGCAATTAAGTTTCCATGCAAACGCTAATAGTGGTTTAACATTTGGTCCATAATAATGCAATTTTAAAACCTTATCTGGGTATAATGACTCTGTGCAGAATCCCGATTTGACTGTATATTTTCCGGAATCCGTGAACATCCAACCATATGTATCTGACCGCTGTGTCCTACTAACTGCCAAACCACGGATGATCCTCACATCATCAGGGTGGAAATGTTCATATAGCAAGGTTACATTCCAAGTAAGATTCACCGGATCAATAAGATCCTTCACCATAAGAGATGGATCTAAAATTTGTAACTGAGTTTTTGGTAGTGCTGATCTGGGGCAAGGAGCAGGAATCCAGGGATCATTCCAAACAGAAATTGATTGCCCAGTACCTAATCTTTTGATTAGACCTTTTTTAACCAGAGATCTAGCTGAACAAATTCTTCTAAATCCATAGGAAGATGAATAAGATCTGTGTTCATCCAGAGGATGAGAGTTCCGGAAATATCGACCTTTAAAAACCTTTGAGAATAGACAATCCGGTTTGTCTATCAAACGCCACAATTGTTTAGCCAAAAGGGCTGTATTGAAGTCCTGGAGATCCCTAAAACTCAGACCTCCCTCATCCTTATATGTACAGACTTTGTCCCATGAATACCAGTGAATACCTTTCTTATTTTCTCCACGGCTCCACCAAAAATGTGCCAATGTACTCGATATTTTCTTAGTAACTCCTTTAGGTAGTCTGAAACATGACATTACAAATGTTGGCATAGGTGATGCTGATGATTTTATTAACACTTCTTTGCCTGCCCTCGAAAGAAAGCGTACAGTCCAACTGTTAACTTTATTATTGACATTTTCATTCAAAAAACCGAAAATCTATATTTTTGAGCCCCCAAGACTTTCCGGAATACCCAAATAATTCCCCATTCCTCCTAAATTCGTAATACCCAGAATGCTATGGATATTCGCTCTCACATCGTCCGGGACCTTGTGGCCAAATTGTATTGATGATTTCGAGAAGTTAATTTGTTGCCCTGAAGCTTGTTCATACTTTTTCAGTATATTTAAAATAACCCCACATTCCTGTATCGTAGCCTTACAAAAGAATAAGCTATCATCCGCAAAAAGTAAATAAGAAATTGATGGGCTGGCCCGTGCTATCTTCAACCCTGTTAACCGTTTTTCCCTCTCCTCCTTCTGAATATTTGCAATTAGAGCTTCAGTGCATAGAATAAATAAATACGGGGACAACGGGTCCATTTGTCTCAATCCTCTCTCCGGCACAATGTGTCCTTTTGGTTGCCCATTTAGTAACACCTTATAGCTGACCGTAGATATACATTGCATCAACAGCGCAACCCAATCTGTAAAGAAGCCCATTTTCAATAAAACACTTTGTAGAAAAGGCCATTCGATCCTGTCATAAGCCTTGCTCATATCCGTCTTGATTGCTAAGAACTTTTCTTTGCAACTGTTATTAGTACGTAACCCATGAAACATTTCCTGTGCTAAGGTTTTTATTACGTTAAGATTTTTAGTTTAAGCTTTTTTATTAGGTTAAGCTTTTTGTAAACCAAAATTTATTTGTAAACCAGAATTAAATTAGTAAAAAAAATTTGATTTTTAATTATAAATTATTTGGTCTATTTAATTTAATTATTAACTAATTATATATTAAAAAGAAATTTGTCTAAATCAATTTAAACAATAAAGAAATTTTAAAAATATAAATTAATTTAATAACATTTGTATCACGTTATTATAAATACTAGAGATTTTGTCCGGGCTACGCCCGGGTTTATTCGAACAATGTTGTATTTAATATCTATATTACAATATAATACTTCTATGTTATAAAAATATAAATGGTAAATTGAATTAGAAATGAGTAAAATTTCCAATTTTTTACTATCTAAAATATATATGGGGTGGTGTAACAAATCTGAAATGAATAAAGAATCAAGTGAGGGCGGTCCAGTGGTCTTGAGGGAGCTTCTTCCCTAGTAAGGATTTGGATTCGAATCCCGCTGGCCACCATCGATTAATATGGGGTGAAAAAGGCGGCCCTCCTGGATGCCTTATGCGGAGGTGTACTTAGGCGCTAGTCGAGTTCCCTCCGGGGTTTCCAGATTACCTGGATTATCAAAAAAAATGTGAAATGAATAAAGAATTTGTTAAACCTCAGTTAATATCCAAGTATTTTTTTAAAAAAAAATAAAAAATATTTTAAATTTTAATTAAAAAAATTTGTTTATTTTTAGTTATAATTTTCAATATTTTTATTCCATATATTATAATTTTTTTTACAATTTATATTTTTGTTACTATATTAAAACAAATATATCTATTTTACTTTGTTCACAATATTTACTTTCTTGTATTTAATTGATTTTTAATATATTTCTTCTTAAGTTTTATAATCTAACAATTAGAAAAGAAAAGTCAATTTATTACCTTTTTTCTTTACAAATAAGCAATTAGCATAAAATATGATATTAATTTTTGTTGTTTAATATTTATAAATAACATGTTAGGTTATATATGTATGAATTATTATATTTGAGAAAAGATATATTTATCAACAAAAAAAAAGAAAGAGAATTCTGCAATTTTTTTAACCATCTAAATCTAGGCTAAACGAATACAAAAATAGAAAGCCATTATTTGATGTATTGTTAGCTATGAAGAGTGTTTATGGAGTATTTGATGTACTGTTCATAAGAGGACATAGTTTAAAAGAAAACTAACATTATTGAAATAGCAAGTACTCCACCCACATCACAACCCTCATCTTCACCTATTCCTTTTGTGGCTTCTTGACCACCTTTGAAGACTTTGATGCCTAAGGTTTATTGCTGGCGACCTCTTAGAGATGTTACTGCAGTGGGTGTTTCAGCACGCATATCATCTCCATCATGATCGGCACCATCCTGATAAAACAATGACATAATATTTCTTGTATAATTCGGAAGGATAAGAATGTAATAAGTTGCAAATTACATGGGCAATAAAGTCAGGGACAGACATACGGTCATTCTCGTTGGTGACAGTTTGATGGTTTGCAGTGAAATTGTATCTGTTGACCCTGACTTGAAAGCTGTATGTCTTACCAACCAAGGCTGCAATAGAAGGGGGTGGTTGGGTGTCTTCTGGGTTTAACGTATGTGTTGCAAGTGACTGAAACTTTCAATCATGTGTAGATGTGTTGGTCCATGATACCCAGTGCAGGAGATACTTACCATTAGATGACCAGCCTCATAGGCTCTCATGTTATGTAGTTTTGTCATCTCGGCATCGAATCCAACAAAGAGACCCTCAGCAGTGTCATCAGAAATGCTCATCTCCACTACCTTGCAAGCAGATAGAAAGTAGTAGAACATGTTGGTTATAGCTAAGTATGAATTTATGATAACTTTTAAACATTGAAAACAACCAAATAATTCAAATGGTCTAATACCAGAGCACACCAACAGCGTTGGTGTTACTGCAGGTCACGCAAGGATGAGACCGTTCGTTGGAACTTCTTTGTGCACCTAGAGAAAGAGATGTAACATCCGCCTTTCTCCATTTTGATATCAGTCACCATTCCAGTGCAGACAAATTCAATGTCCTACATTTTGAACTTTTCAGATCCACATACAGAAAATAAACTTTACAAATATTAAAATGGTAAAAACTGACTGTACAACCTGAGGCTCGGAAATGATGATGAACTCACTGAGTTCAGCTATAGTAAGAGGCCCAACCTATGATAGCCTCTCAGCAACGAAGGGACATGGGTGTTCCCAATGTCTTTGGAAACCAGCATGTACTGTTACAGAGCATTACGTGAGAGTTTAATATCTTATATATATAAAGTAGACTTGTGATGGCTTCTCAGCCCTCCACATCAGCATTCACATAGGGGCAAAACATTCCACGTGTCAATCACTTTTACGTAATGCAATCTATCTTTTTATTTGGGCTCTTTATGTTTGTTTGTTTTGTGGGCTCTATTCTGAATATTCATATTTGGCCCATCTCTTTTACGGTTTGTATCTGATGCGACCACACCTGCACTCGCCTCCTCCTCCCTCACTCTTCGTCTCCTAAAGCCTCCGACCACCGCCTCTGTAACAGTATTGGGCTTTCGAGTAGTTTAGTCTCCGATTGTATTTATGTGCTACGTTGGTGGTGGGTTTATAAAAGGCAACATCACTTTTCCACTTATTCATCCTTTACTCTTCTTTTTAATTAGCAATCAAATGAAGGATTAGTTGTGGAGATCCTGAAGAACCTGAGAGGATTTTAAATTATGCCAGCGAAAAATTTCAGAGACGGAGGATTTGCTGGGATGTAAAGAAGGTGAGGTGGAGAAAAGAGAAAACGCCAGAGGGAGTGAGATGATTGCGATAGTGGCAGGTGTGTTGTTGATCATAACATAAGAGATAACTATTTTTATGAGTGTTTGAGTGATTGAATGAATTGATGGTAGCTTATTTTGTTTGCAGTAAATTTTCAAGAGTAACACTGAACAGATTTTGCCATGTCTGCACCTGCTAAAAAAAGTTATACAGAAGCTAAGGAGAAAGATCTAATGCTTGGTAAGTTGTAAGTGTTTAAGAGCTGGTTTGAATGATCTAAACCTTATTGAATCCAAATTTTGTTTACAAGTGTGCTTGCTATATGATTGCCTTCAAGTTGGTTGCGGCAGAAGAAGATTAAAGATATTTCTTGAGAAGATTAATATGAAATTCATATAAATTTCGACATACTATGAAGATTAAGTGGCTACTAATTCTAAGAATTTCTTAAAGAATACTATGGATTACTTCTCTAAGATAGTGTTGTTTGACAACAAGGCACACTGTCTCACATAGTTATGTTTCTCTGTCTCCTTCTCAGGGATATGGGTTTCGACTTGGGTGGAGTTTTTGGCAAGTTATCATCATTTAAGATGGACATATCGGACTTTTATTTCTCAAGCCCAGTCAAGAAAACCACAAAAGCAAAAGAAAGGTATAGTGGAAGTCTAAAACAGAAAAAATAATTTGTTTGCCTTCTTTTATGATTTTGATGCGTACGTATTCACTAATTATTTTTTTAATTGAAATCCTATCTATGTTAATCTGAAGTAACTTAGCAATATGCTTTTCTGCTAGCAGGTTAGGCGACTTTGAACTTCATTCAAGCCCACGGAAGAAGGCAAACGAGAGTACGACGACCAAGTCCACAGATTCCAAACTCCAAAGAGTTCACTGCTACAAGAAGAATTGATAAGTCTGACTCTTTGGACTTTGGTCCAGACTTACCAACAACTATACAAGTGGCCTCAAGGAGTCCAGGGACAAATACCGATGTCAAGGAATATGATTCAGCTGAAAATGTCTACAGATAGTATGAGCAGCACACACTGGAAACAAGCTGATAGTATTTGCATCTCATCACTCGAATCAAGCTCCAATAGAGCGTGAAAAGTTTCTGAGGAGGTGGAATCACCTCAAGATCTAACGATGAGAGCCTCACGAGTTCATACAATGTGTGGACAACTTCAGTCCGCCAACATTTCACCATGATGATACCTTATCTAATGGTTGAAGAAAATAGACAGCATTTTTCTGAGACTGCACATACTGCAGGAAGTAGAGAAACCATTCTATGCAATATGTAGTTCTGCTGCGAAAGAAGATTCTCCTAGGGATCCAAAACAGATTTCCACTACGAGATCAGGTTATGAAGCAACGAGTATAAATACACCATCTTCCAGCGATGAACAGCACAAGTCACCGTAACGTCTCCCTTCTCCTCCACAGCACATGGGAAGGTAAATCGCCACTTTGGAGGCGTTTGTTCTTAAAGTTATTGGAGTTTTACTTCCAATGGCATATTCTTTCTCTTATAGATCGCGATGTCACTGAATCTTTTGTTACTTTCTCTTATTGTAATAGATAACTGTGTTTATAATGTCTTCTTTTTTTTTAAAGGATGCAGTCTACGATGATCCAATGACTGATTAGCGTCCACCACGTTGAACACGTTCCAACGCTTACTCAGAGAGGGAGGTAGTCATTGTTATATCCACTCTTTGATTTGTGTCTCTCAATTTATATTCTGGTATTTTTCGTATATTTCTGACCACTCATTCAGAATAAAGTTTTGGATGAATTTCCAATGTTTTCTTTACAGCCCGAAAATCATGGCAAGCTCAAGCTCGGCTCTTACGAGGATACTATGTTTCTTGATGCTTATATTGGTTCTTCTTCTTCATGATCAGTTGTGGGTTTCAAATATAGATGAGTGTTGCTTAATATTTTTGTTTTGCACTTCTGTTGTGCAGATTAGTTAGACGGAGCTTGGTTGATTTTACTGCTGATCATTTTTGTTTTGGGCTCTAGATGTATGGCCAGTGTGTTTACAATCTATTACGTACACTTAATATTTTCCATGTATTCTCTCATTCATCAAGTCATTATTATTTGGACTGCATAGTTTTTATTGATGCCCTACTCTTATCAACGCAGACAGACCTTCACCAGCAATGGCTTCCAAGAATTCGAAAGCGAAGGCGTCTCTCTCACCACATGTGTTCTTTGATGATGTGGTTCCCGAAATTGCATTCACACTTTGTGTCCGATGTTGTGTATAGCCACGGCGATATTTATGGAGGGGTTTCCTCGAGTCCAAAATCCGAATCAAAGGTATTTTCTTTACTTTCTTTTTTTTGTTTGCTTTTCGTTTTCCTCAAACTGTTGTGGTTCATTTGTCACTAACCAGTTTCAACGCAAATTTTGTTTGTCAGGTTTATGGATTCATAGGAAAGGTTCCAGCATGTGGTTGATGCTTGTTGATTGAACAAATCACTGAAGAATGTGGCTTTAACGAAGGTGATAACGTGATCATAGAAGAGGTGTGTATGAGTTACTCTGAACCTTTGTTATAAGTGGTTTAAATTTGGGGATCGTAAAATTTACTGTATTTTGCATGTGTGAATAGCTGGAGTTGGTGTGGCATGACTCATAGCTGGAGTTGGTGTGGCATGACTCAACCAATGGCTTATCAAGACTATGACGCTCAGTTAGATGGCCTCAATGGAAATGAACCATCTTAGTTTCTCTTGTGGAGTGTTTCTTATACCGACCCTAGCAGTGAATCAGATGCCTTTTCCAGTCAATGATACCCAACAAGTTTCAGATTACTGAATCAATTTCTATATATATTTTTCCTACAAATATGTATACATGCTTAAATATAACAGTTTCAGCTAGAAATAAACTAAATAGATTTTTTTTAAAAAATTAAATTTGAGATGTGTTATCGTCAGCGGTTGATGAGACTTTAATGCCTTAAATTGGTTCCTAACAGAAACTTCCATTTACATATAGGCACATACACTTCAAGTATCAACTAGACCTTGACTCGCCCGGTCGGGCGGGTATTTATTTTATTTTTTATTTTTTTTTGCTTATACCAATGATGCATTTGTAATAGTTAGTTTTATTACATTGAGTTTTTTTTCTGCATTTTTATTAACAATCAAATGTGTCACGAATATTTAGTATTATATAAAGAATACGGAAAATAAATAAAAAGATAGACAATGATACATTATATATGAAATATATTATTCAATTTCAATAATTTCAAATATGTCAAAATAAATAATATGAAATATATTATTCAATTTCGATAATTTCAAATATGTCGAAATAAATAATATGAAATATATTATTCAATTTCGATAATTTCAAATATGTCGAAATAAATAATTATGAGTTAGTAAGATACATGAAATAGATAAATAAAGTATAGATTTTGTAACATCAATTCATTTATTCAGATTTTATGGATATATAATATATTAAAATGTTGATTTAAGATTTGTAAAGAATTAATAAAAATGAATTATATAAAAAATAGTTATTTTAGGAAATTATTAAATCGTCACATTAATGCTAAAATTATTTTAGGAAATATTAGGAAACTATTTTAATAATAAAGATAAAATTGAAATTGATTTAATTAGAGAAGGGAAGTTAAATTTTATTTTAAGACAACAAATTAATGGAACTGAAAAAGACAAGCATTAAAATAGGAAATTTAATTAATAGTCTTAGTGGCATGCCATTGTAAATAAGTTGAAAAACTAAGGGGTATTTTTAAAGTGTACTTCTGAATTAATAAAATAGATTTGGAGTCAAGGGCCGATATACTCAGATTAAGAAAGTTGGATTGTTTTTTTTTTTTTTTTTTGTATATCTA
Source organism: Brassica juncea (assembly GCA_018703725.1). Taxonomy (NCBI): domain Eukaryota; kingdom Viridiplantae; phylum Streptophyta; class Magnoliopsida; order Brassicales; family Brassicaceae; genus Brassica; species Brassica juncea. Next base: position 28,431,832 of record CM031942.1, on the reverse strand, counting down.
TATTGGATCAAAACAATGAGAAGAATTAACTTGTGATGTCCTTCTCTTTTTTAGTTATGTATATTTCATCTATTTTCTTAATGAAAGAACTTGCAGCTAAGAAGATGGTTTTTCTTCCAACTCTAATGTCAATTTTAAATTTTAATGAAATAAGAAAATAAGAATTACATATGATTAAATCACACATGGAATTGAATAAAACTCACTTCTACCTACATTCTTTGATGCAAAAAGTGGATACGTTATAAATGTTGAAGTATTTAGAAATAGTGGAATGTAATTTGAGAACGTCTCAAGGCTTATGAAAAATATTATGATAACAAATCTGACTCAAATGCCACATCGATCGGTAAGCTATGACATGCACATAGATGGATAAACTTATTAATTTAGATTATTCTTTCTTTTCCTCCCGCTACAACAGTTGTCTCTTTTTCAGAACGCCATCATGTTAGCATCTCTTTTTGCACAAAAAAAAAAATTCGGGCTTGAGATAGATTCCATTTTCGCTGCATTGATCAATGGGGCTTAGTACAAACATAAGCTGTCCCATATGTAAGGAAAATCATCTATGATTCAGCAATATTACAATTTATAAGGGAGTTTTTTATGTTCAAATTTTCAGTTTCATTTGCATACTGTTTTTGGTTTTTTCGTTTTAATTTTAAAACAAAATATATAAATGTTTTTTTCACATTTCCTAATATGTTCATTGCAATTATTAGTTTATTATTAAAACTCAAATAAAAATCATATAAGAACAAAACTTCATTAAACACATTTAAATTCAGATTAGTCTCTAAAAGAAAATTCAAATGTCGCTCCTTCTATATATTCTCCACATGGTACTTAACAATATAATTCAATATGTTCTCTAAATAAAACATCAACTTTACTTTATGTTTAAATTCCAATTAAATTAACTTTGTTACGACTATCGATTTTTTATTCTATTTTTATTGAATCAATTAGTCACAACCACTTATGTTATTCCACTTTCAACTAAGCAACTTTAAAATAAAGTAATACACTATGGTCGCTAATTAGTATAAAATGGATCAGAAAAAATCATTTTTTCAACATATTTTTTTTTACTAATACCATAAAATAAATCGTAAATTTATGTAAGAATAAAACATACGAATCCGGCGCTAATACCACTAGTGGATGTAATAATTTATGAATTATCAAACACTTACTCGCAAAATCTAATTGCCCCTGCATCAGTTGCCTTGTCGAAAAATACATGTGTTCCCAAGGTGGCATTCAAGAACAAACGTCCTGCAGAAAATATTCATTGTGTGTTTCAAGAATATTAGGCCTCCTCACATGTAAGCACTAAATTATTAAATTAGTATAATTGATAGTATGCATTATGTGTATTTAGTTTCAGACAGAAATATACTTCTTACCATCTTTGAGTTTATGCTACTTGCAACAGCAACCCTTGGATCTCGCCGGAATCCTTCAAGTTTCTAGTGAAAAGAGACCGCTTGTGAGTCGAAAAAACTCAAAGTGACAGAGATATTACTATGAAAAGGAAGACATAACATAAAACGCCCAATGTGTATGTGAGGCTGGTGTCTCTTGGGCCATCTGATGGGCTTGTTATGGGCTTCGGTTTTAGACCTGAAACAAGATAAAAGGAGATTAGTCTATGTTTGATAAGGAATGTAATTCCTTATAGTTTTAGGACATATGTTATTCCTTATTTATCAAGGATTAACATGATCAGGTCAGTATAAATAGAGGTCTCTACTCTAGGTTGTAAAGACACAGAAATAAATATAATCTCTCTTAAGCATAGAACACGCAACTAGTGCAAAGCTTGTAATCTTTTCGATTCATAGTGATATTGAGTTTACTCCGGTTTGGAGTTGGACTCACCAAACATATTGGTGCGTTTGATTCGTTTGTTACAAGAAAGCCAGGGTCGATTCTCTACAAGTGGTATCAGAGCTTAGGCTAAACTAGATCCAAGTACAGAGATTCGAAGGCAAGATTCAATAAACAAGCAGAGAGAATTCTTATCTGGTGTGGTGAAGAATACTCAGCTCGTTGGCGTTGAAGCTTGCGGAGACGGCGTGTTACGTTAACCTGCAAACAAAGAAACAAAGGTTTACGGGTTAATAAAAGAGATGGAAGCAGCTTTAAAGAAATTTGAAGTGGAGAAATTCGATGGGAAGAGTGACTTTGGTCTATGGAAATACAAGATGCTATGTCAGCTAGAGATCTTTGGTTTGGGTTCTGTTCTCAAGGAGAAAACTCCTTCTACGGATGATGAAGGTGGCGAAGAACAGAAGGAAGCTAAACCTGATCCGAAGGAGCAAGACAAGGAGCTGCGTACCAAGAATCTGATCAGTATGTGTCTATCTGATCTTATTCTACGCAAGGTTATGCATGAGCCTACAGCACTGGCGATGTGGAAGGCTCTAGAAGCTGAGTATCAGACAAAGACGTTACCTAATCGTATTTACATGAAGCAAAGATATGCAGGTTTCAGAATGGAAGAACACAAGTCCATTGAGGAAAATTTGGATGTATTTCTGAAACTTGTGGCTGATCTAGAAAGTCTGGATATTAAGATCAGTGAAGAAGATCAAGCCATACAGATCTTAACAAGTCTACCTAAGCAATACGAGTCTCTAGTTGATGCGTTAAAGTACGGCAGCGGAAAAGAGACGTTAACAGTCCGTGATGTTACAAGCTCAGCTTATTCTAAGGAAGTTGAATTAAGGGAGAAGGGACTTCTTAACAGGTCTAAGAGTGACTCGGAGGGGCTGTTCGCCGGTAATGATAGGGGCAGAGGTGACAAGAAGAACAACAAGACTTGGAGAGCTAGATCTAAGAGCAAATCCAGATCACAATCAAGACCTAAATTCTCTAAAGAATGTTGGACGTGTGGCAAGGAGGGACACTTTAAGAAGCAGTGTCCCGAGAGGAAGAAGCCAACAAACTCGGTCAACATAGCTGAAGAGAAGGAGCAACCATTGGTATTAGTGGCGAGCCAGCAAGCTACTAAGGAGGAATGGCTACTTGATTCGGGATGTACGTTCCATATCACTCCAAATAAGGATGTCTTATTTGATCTTGAAGACATAGAAGGAGGGAAGGTTTTGATGGGCAACAACACCGTTAGTGAGATCAAAGGGATCGGGAAGATCAGGATTATGAATGATGATGGATCAAGCGTGATTCTCACCGATGTTCGTTACATGCCAACAATGGGCAGAAATCTTATTTCTTACGGTTTATTGGAAAAGATGGGATGCAGATACGAAGGCAAAGACTTCATGGTGCAGTTTTACAAAGGAGATCAAAAGGTTATTTCTGGAAAATATTGTGATGGCTTGTATTACTTACAAGGGACAGTATTGAATGGTGAAGCTGCAGTTGCAAGGCCTGATATCGATATGACCAAGAGGTGGCACTCTAGACTCGGTCATATGAGTCTAAAGGGAATGAATATCTTAGTCAAAGAAGGATATCTAAACGAGAAGGATGTAAAGACGTTGGAGTTTTGCGAGAATTGTGTTTTGGGAAAAGCACATAAGTTAAGTTTTCCTAAGGGTAAACATACGTCTAAGGAAGTCCTAGAATACATCCACTCGGATTTATGGGGTTCACCTTCGGTGGTTGAAAGTCTCGGGGGCTGCTATTATTTTGTTACATTCATCGACGATTTTTCAAGGAAAGTTTGGATCTACTTCCTAAGATCAAAGGATGAAGTGTTTCAAAACTTCAAGGAATGGAAGTCAAGCGTGGAGACTGAAACAGGAAAGAAGGTGAAGTGTCTTAGGACAGATAATGGACTAGAGTTCTGCAATACACAGATGGACACATTGTGTAAGGAAGCAGGGATTAAAAGACACAGAACATGCGTCTATACTCCACAACAAAATGGAGTATCAGAGCGTATGAACCGTACTATTATGGAGAAGGTTAGATGTATGTTAACAGAAGCAGGCTTAGAGCAAAGGTTTTGGGCGGAAGCGGCTTCCACAGCAGTCTACTTAATCAACCGATCTCCTAGTACAGCTATCAACTTTAAACTACCAGAAGAGGTGTGGTCTGGAGCCAAAACAGACTTAAATCATCTAAGGAGGTTTGGATGTACAGCTTATGTTCACGTGACTCAAGCCAAAACCAGTCTAAGAGCAATGAAGGGAGTTTTCATGGGATATCCAAAGGGGACTAAAGGTTATCGGGTTTGGTTACCAGAAGAGTCGAGATGCACAATAAGCAGGAATGTGATCTTTAATGAAGAAGAGATGTTTAAAGACATCAAAGGAATCAGCGAGAAGAAGAAGAAGAAAACTAAGAAAGTGACGTTCAGTCCAGTGCTGATCCAAGGACCGTCCAACACGGCAACAGACACTAAAACAGAGGATACAGTTCAAGGTGGAGTTTCCCCACAATCAAACTCGGAAATTGAATCCTCAAGTTCAGAAAGTGAAGAAGAAGCTGCAGAAGCTGAACAAGAAAATCTGGATAACTACATTCTTGCTAGAGACAGAATCAGAAGGGAATCAAAGAAACCTTCTAGGTATGATGATTCAGATTGCGTGGCCTATGCTCTAGCCACAGCAGAGGAAATAAATATGGATGAGCCTAAGTCCTATTTAGAAGCAAGAAGAAGCAAGAGCTGGAAATTATGGCACGAGGGAATGCAAGAAGAGATGGATTCTTTGGAGAAAAACCAGACTTGGAAGTTGGTTGAAAAACCGGAAAATAAGAAGATTATTGGCAGCAAGTGGGTTTTCAAATTGAAAGAAGGCATTCCTGGAGTTGAGAAGCCGAGGTATAAAGCTAGGTTAGTAGCTAAAGGATTTTCACAAGTGGAAGGGATTGACTACACAGAGGTGTTTGCACCAGTGGTGAAACACGTGTCAATCAGAATCATATTGTCACTTGTTGCAAATTTTGATCTTGATTTGGAACAACTAGACGTGAAAACAGCTTTCCTATACGGAACTTTGGACGAGGAGATCTATATGGCACAGCCAGAAGGGTTCATTGAAGAAGGAAAGGAAGATCAAGTCTGTCTCTTGTTAAAATCTCTTTACGGATTAAAACAGTCACCAAGACAGTGGAATAGGAGGTTTGACAGCTTCATGAAACAGCAAGGCTTCGACAGAAGTGCATACGATCCTTGTGTTTACATGAAAGGTTCAGACTTATCTCATATGGTTTATCTCTTGATCTATGTCGATGACATGCTCATAGCATCTAAGGATTCTAAGGAAATTAAAAGAATCAAAGATAGCTTGAAGAGAGAGTTTGAGATGAAGGACCTTGGAGCAGCCTCAAGAATACTTGGGATGGATATTATTAGAGACAGAGTGAAAGGTACTCTAAGGTTATCACAAGGTGAGTATCTACAAAAGGTTCTAGAGACGTTCAATATGGCCGAGAGCAAAGCTGTGGTAACTCCTATTGGACCACAGTTTAAACTTAAAAGTTTGACTCAAGAAGAAGAGAGAACGGAAGCAAGGTTTATGAACGTGATACCATACGCATCAGCTGTTGGAAGCTTAATGTACGCAATGGTGGGATCTAGACCGGACTTATGTTTCGCAGTGGGCTTGATCAGTCGTTACATGAGCAAGCCAGGAAGACGACATTGGGAAGCTGTTAAGTGGGTAATGAGATACCTAAAGGGAGCTCTAGGTTCAGACCTATTGTTTACTAAAGGAGAAAACTTCAAGGTACAAGGGTTCTGCGACGCAGACTATGCAACCGACTTGGATAGGAGAAGATCGGTTACAGGGTATGTATTTCAAGTCGGAGGCAACACTATAAGCTGGAGATCAGGTCTCCAACACATTGTTGCACTATCAAAGACAGAATCAGAATACATGGCATTAGCCGAAGCTTTTAAGGAAGCACTATGGATAAAAGGTTTTATTACAGAGTTGGGGTTTGAACAAGATGATGTAAGAGTATTTTCAGATTCTCAGAGTGCTATACACTTAGCCAAGAATGGAGGTTTCCATGAAAGGACTAAGCATATAGACACTAGACTACATTTTATGAGAGACGTAATTGAGGCTGGCGACGTTACGGTTCACAAGATTCACACATCTATCAACCCGGCAGATTTCCTAACTAAGTGTGTACCTGGACAGAAGTTCGAGACATGCTTGGGGATCCTCAAGGTTCTGCCTTAGTAAGTCTCGTGTGGCTGCAGGTGACAAGGCTGTCGACTCGTTCACCTCGCAGAAAGGCCACAAAAGAAAATATCAGTTTCAGGAAAAGCAAACTGATGGTTCGACAGGGATTTATAAAGCTTGGGAAAGATGAGTTCAGAAGATTACCTTTGAAAAATGATGGTTGTAGACAGGAGCTGTCTATACAAGGAACCTGCAAAACAATTCGAGGAATACTAGTCAAAGAGTTGTTGTGCAGGAGAATAAGCTTCAACAGAAGCTGGGATGTCATTAAATAAAAGAAAAAGGAATCAGATGCTATACCTGAAGGAGGACGTGTGGTTGCAGCAAGGAAACAGCTACAACAAAGCTGTAAACATAAAACTATCAGTTTACAAGATCAAAGCTCTTAAAGGAATTGAAGCAACAATTCTATTTGTTTACCTAACGGAAGTGAAGATGGTGAAGAGACGTCAACACCATCACATGGAGCTGTAACATTAAACAAAGGAGATATGTTTAATTATTCAGCAAAGGAATCTTTCATTACAGGTTTCAAAGGGAGCTTAAATACACGTATGTATAAAGGAAGGAGCAAAAGTCAAAACAAAAGGAGTTACCTTTTGGACTTTGACGAGTCTGATTTTGGTTTCACATGTCGTGAGAGGAGCAAGAGGTTTAGTTGCTACTGGAGAATCACGAAGGTCAAAGGAGGTGCTGGAATCATCAAGGGGACAAGCTGGAAAAATGAAAAAAAATTGAAATCAAAGGTTAGGGCTTTACTCAAATGTCTATGGAAGAAGACAAAGGAGGAGCAAAGGAACCTGAGATATCTATGGCAGAAGCGGTGAGAGCTGACGCCGGTGAAGACGAACGGCGGCGAAGTCGTGGTCGGATTTGGTTCACAGGGAATCGAAGAGAGGAAGAGAGGAAGCAACCGGGGCGAGAGAGAGAAACAAGGATCGGAGAGAGCATGCAACTCCGGTGAACACGGCGTCGAGGAACGGACGGTCGGAGAAGATGAAGCAGTAAGCTTGTCGAAGTTTTTGTCGCCAAGGAGAAAAAGAGAGAGACGGAGAAGTCGATGAGTGAGGCCAAAGAGTCAAGGTGGAGAATGTGAGGCTGGTGTCTCTTGGGACATCTGATGGGCTTGTTATGGGCTTCGGTTTTAGACCTGAAACAAGATAAAAGGAGATTAGTCTATGTTTGATAAGGAATGTAATTCCTTATAGTTTTAGGACATATGTTATTCCTTATTTATCAAGGATTAACATGATCAGGTCAGTATAAATAGAGGTCTCTACTCTAGGTTGTAAAGACACAGAAATAAATATAATCTCTCTTAAGCATAGAACACGCAACTAGTGCGAAGCTTGTAATCTTTTCGATTCATAGTGATATTGAGTTTACTCCGGTTTGGAGTTGGACTCGCCAAACATATTGGTGCGTTTGATTCGTTTGTTACAAGAAAGCCAGGGTCGATTCTCTACAGTATATTCAAAAGAAAAATAAAATAATTTATGAAAGTATTGAATAGATTCATATGTAGAAGAGAGTTACTTGTCAATCTTGATAGTCTCCATAAATCGCTCTTTTCCTTGACGTAAGGTCAGTCACTGTACTTTTCACAGCAGTGAGCTCACCAATAACGTCTAAAATATGAAGAACATCTTAATTTATCACCTAGTTCAATGATAAGTATGTCATAAACAGTCTGTAAGAAGTTGTACCTGGAAGAGATGTTGGTGTTGGCCAAGAAGCAAATCGTGATCATAGAACCTGAAATTTTCTTCAGGAATGGGAGACGGATATCAAATCCGCAGAGTTTGAACAGCATTTGGCATGAGTGTTGACTGTAACGAATGTGAAAAGAGATCTTTATCAAAAAACGTTATGAATAAACAAAAATAGGTTCAGTAGAGATTAAATCTATATAAAAGTATCATTCTTATGAAGGTGATTGAAGAAAAAATAAAAAATACTATGAGCATGAGATAAAAAAAATTCAAACCTTCGCATTGGGGAGGAGCATATCAAACCCATTAACTCGCCACCGTGTTTTAATCTTCAAATCACCAAGAAGAAGATGTGAGTTAGTTATGATTGGGCATTTTCTTTGTTTTCTGGAGAATTACAAAATTTGAGGGTGATGTTGGGTATAAGGCTTACCTTATTTATAGATAAAGAAAACAGCCTTGGAGTTGGATGAGTGTCATTGAATGAGACGTCATGCTTGACCGCGTCGGTGGAGTTAAGACATCTCTTAAAGCCGATGAAAGAAGAGAACTCGTAACTTCTGGGGTTAAGGACCAAATACGAAACGACGCGGCTTGATACCAAGGTTGTAGAGGACGATTCATCTGACTCGATTAGATTTCCATTATTGCTCAAACTTGTTCGTTGCGGAGATAGAAGACAACGGCTAACCCTAATTCTCACCACCGTCTGTCGCGAAGAAGAAAGTTTTGGAGGGTCCAAGGTCCTCAAATGGAATTAGAAAAAGGCGTTAATGAAATAATATGATCATTTCAAGCCGAATCATATTTCCAATATAACACACAGAGATTGTTATATGCTCAGAATAAAGAAAAATAAGGGATAAGTAGACCTACCTGTTCGTAGATAAGGAGCATCTCTAAGCCCATAAAGGTTCCACCTTTTGCAATATTTCGTAGAAGTGGATCAAGCGAAATCGGATCTCTGATTTGGCTGAATCTGGTGAGATGTCATTGAAGTAAAAAAGCTGAGATTTTCCGGTCGATTTCATGGCCATGGAGTGTAGCTGTTTGAGAACAGGTTTTGATTTTGGGTGGAGTTAAGGATTAGACCCAACGATTTATATAGGAGGAGGATGAATGTGAACTCGAACAAAACATTCAAGAGGAGATTAAAGACCTTCATTGATTGATTACGTTGTTTAGTTTAGAGAGGGAAAGGATGAGGGTTACTCCTTGTTTTCAAAGTGCTCAGTTAATTACTTGCTCAATATTGATGGAAGGGATGAAGGAAGAGATATTTTGTTCTTTTGTTTATGGTTTCAATCTGGTGGAGGAGAGAAAAGAGCTTTGGAGGGACCTAAAAGCTCATCAGGACTCTCCTATTATAAAGAAGTCTCCTTGGTTGGTTCTGGGGGATTTTAATGAAATCCTCTCTGGAGTGGAACATTCGGATGTGGATTCTTTTCATGATTCATTGGGTATTCAGGAGTTTCAAGAGACTGTAAAGTATTGTTTGCTTTTGGATATGGCTTATCAAGGGCCTTCGTTTACTTGGTAAAACAAGCGTGACAATGGAGTCATATGCAAGAAATTAGACAGAACTTTGATGAATGAGTTATGGATGCAAAACTATCCTCAATCTTATTGTGTGTTCGAGGCAGGGGGGTGCTCGGACCATCAGAGATGCAGGATAGCTATTCAGTCTGAGATTATGAAGCCGAAAAAACCTTTCCAATTTGTCAATGCTTTGGTGGATATGCCTGAGTTCCTCTCGTTGGTTAATGGATTCTGGTTAAATACGGATCCATTATTCAATTTTACTTCAGCTCTTTTCAGGCTATCAAAGAAGCTAAAGGCGTTGGAACCATTATTGAGGGAGTTGAGTAAAGAGAAGGTAGGAGACATTTTCAAGAAGACTATAGAGGCGTATAAATGTCTTTGTGTAGCTCAGATAAAAACTCTTGAAGATCCAAGCCAGAGCAATATGGAAGTTGAGTCATGTGCATATGAGAGATGGTCTTTTCTTTCTAGACTGGAGGAGAAAGTTCTGAGCCAACGTGCAAAGATTCATTGGCTAGAGGTTGGGGATGGTAACAACAAGATTTTTCATAGAGCGGCTAAAGTGAGAGAGGTTCGGAACTCTATAAGAGAAATCAAGAGAATGTATGGGTCTGTCGCTGATACTCAAGAAGAAATAAAGAAAGAAGCAGTAGATCACTTTCTAAATTTTCTTACTCATGTTCCGCCAGAGTATAAAGGTGCAAATGTTGAAGAGTTGAAGCTTCTGCTGAACTATAAGTGTACAGAAGAGGACAGAGGTATGCTTATAGGGGTGGTTACAGAAGAGGAAGTGAAGAAGGTATTATTTTCCATGGAAGCAGACAAGTCACCAGGTCCGGATGGGTTCACTAGTGAATTTTTTAAAGCATCTTGGGCATACGGGCAAAGATTTTGTTATAGCAGTGCAAGCTTTCTTTGACAAAGGTTTCTTACCCAAAGGTATCATTCTACCATCCTGGCTCTTATTCCAAAGAAGAATGATGCTATCAGTATGAAAGATTACAGGCCAATTTCATGCTGTAATGTGATTTATAAAGTCATATCAAAGATTCTGTCGAACCGTATGAAAAGATTACTTCCTCTATTCATCTCTCTGAATCAGTCAGCGTTTGTTAACACTTCTTATGGAGAACGTTTTGCTTGCGTCTGAACTGGTGAAGAATTACCACAAAGAATCTGTCTCAGAAAGATGTGCAGTCAAGGTAGACATTTCAAAAGCTTTTGACTCTGTTCAATGGTCCTTCTTGTTGGCAGTTCTTGAAGCTCTAAACTTTCCAGAGAAATTCATTCTATGGATTAAAAAAAGCATAGAGCTGGCGTCTTTTTCTATTCAGATCAATAGGGAGTTGGCTGGCTATTTCAACACTAAGAGAGGTTTGCGTCAAGGATGTGCTCTTTCACCCTATCTATTCGTAATTGTATGCAGGTTTTGTCAAAACTCCTTGATAAAGCTGCAAAGGAGAATCGAATAGGTTATCATCCTTACTGTAAGGAGCTGTGTTTGACTCACATTTGCTTTGCTGATGATGTGCTTGTGTTCTCTGGCGGGAAAAAGGTCTATAGAAGGAATTCTAGAGGTTTTTCAAGAGTTTGCTAAGATGTCTGGACTATCTATCAGTCTAGAAAAATCTACTCTTTATCTGGCTGGTGTTAAATGATGAAAGGACTTTTCAAGGGCCCTAATCAAATGTTGTAATATAAAAGATGTCAAACCAGTTCTAAGTGATCACAAAACAAAGGGAATGCAAGCCTATGCTTAATCTAAGTGCAACCATTGAGAGAAGATGACTATGAACTAAGACAATATTAAAAATGCAATAAAAGAGTGAACTTTCTTCTAAATATTAGGCAAGGGGGTTCTTGGGACAAGGGAATTGACTTTGGGTGATCAAGCTTTAATCTAAGATGGCAAACTTTCAATCAATCTAACCCCTTAAGCCTAGACACAATCCTAAGCAAGCTCTATCTCTAGATGAATGCTCATTCACTAACATATCTCAAGCATCTAATATCTTAGGTTGAATAATATGAAAGCAATCATTAAGAACTACTCCATTAGCTATCCTAACACCTTTAACAACAAATCTCTTTGGTAAAGAATGTTAAAAGCATTGAAAAGTTGGTTCAGGCATTTCATAGAACACCTTTCGGGCATGAAATGCCTATAGCTCTATTTTGAAGAGGCCAACTCCAAAATAGCAAGAAGAACACTCTACAAGCAAGGATCAAGAAGGATCTAACCTAGAACATCTTAGATATACACCTAATCACCCTTAGTCTCCCAAGCCCATGAACCCTAGATAGATCTACTCACTAATAGCCATGGAAAACCTCAAGATCAATGATGATTCAAGGCTAAACATGATTAGTGAGAAGGATAATCTAATAAACACCAAAGAAATGAGATGAAAAGGATCAAAGATTCAAGCTTTCTTCAAGATCTAAAAGTGTTTTTAGAGAGAAAAGAAGTTATTCTCCTCAAGGAGATTACATAAGTATTTATATGAGGCTTGAAAGCCCTTAAAACATAAAAAGAAATGACTAAAATGGCCATGGGGTCATTAAATTTCGGCCAGACATGATAAAAACGCTCAGGGTAAAGTCCCAGATCCAACCCGAGCATTCTGACCAGCGCAGAACAGTCCCTGTCCGAGCCGGCCAGCCGCGCGGGTACACTGTCCCGAGCGTCCCGACCCGCGCGTTTCTGTCCCTGACCGAGCCTGTCCTGTCCCGCGCACTCCAGGCCGCACATGAGCCGTGTTTGTTCCCTTCAGGCCGCGCGGGTATCTTGCTCCGCGCATGCTAGGCCGCGCACCGGCCCATGTCCTGGCTGCCGTCCCGCGCGGGTCATGTGTCCCGAGCGTCCTGGCCGCGCATCATTCTGTCCGTTCTTGCCTGTTCCTGGTGTGTTCCGCGCGGGTACTCTCTCCCGAGCAGTCCAAGCCGCGCGTCCGGCCAACCATCTCTTGTCCGTCCAAGCACCCGGGTCAGTGTTCCTGATCTATCTCGCGTCCCGGCCGTCCTGGTCTCGTCCAAGGAATGGTCTTGATAATGGTTTGGCTTGTCCTGACCTTGGCTAAACTCCATTCTTCATCTTTTTGAATCACAAAGCTCCCAAACACCTCCAATCACTCCTTAGCTCGTTCCAACACATAATAAGGACATATGAATGCAATATGAACCTAAAGATGCCTAATGCCTAATCTAAATGATCAAAATGCACAAGATATGGATGCTAAAAACATGTAAATATGCAAGACATCAACTCCCCCACACTAGACCTTTACTTGTCCTCAAGTAATCTTTTCAAAATACAAGGGGGAGAGACATAGATATGGAAGCAAAGCCAAAAGGAACACTCATAGCACATCCTAAAGAAACATAGCAAATAGCATGAGCAAAACTCTCTTATTATGCTCTAGCTTCACATGGCCTATCAATTACTCTTATGCCTCTACACAAGATGCAATGCTTATCAACCAACAAGTTCTCTTAACCAGCCCTCACATTGATTCACACACACACACAAGGTGAAGTCTCACAAATGGGCACATGATCTCAATCATTTGGCTAGGTGATCAAATGGTCTAATATGGATGAAAAGGAGGGTTCAATGCATCTTTTTAAGGTGGCAATCACTCAAGAATCAAGGAGCTTGATCATTATGCAAAATTTATCTAAGACTAGGAGCAATTCATGCATACATGGATCCATCCTCATCATTCTACCCCATTCCTAAGTGATTACAAGTTCTACACCCTTTTCTTTCATTCCATAACCCAAAATGAAAAACATTCTCACATCACTCACCCAATGAACAACTCTCTTTCTCATGATTCAACCATTAAGGACCTCTATTCATTTTTCTAAGCTCTAACTCTTTTAGTTTTTCCTTCCCCACTATCTTATTGAATCTTTCTTTTCTTTTTCTTTTTTTTCTTTTTTTTTTCTTTTTCTTTTCTTTTTCTTTTTCTTTTTTTAAGATGAAGGGGGAAGGTCAAAACATCAATCAAGAGTTTCTTATCTTTCTATTCTAGGTCCCTAGGGTTTTTCTTTCTAAATACATTATTTTGCTCATCAATCTCAACATTGTCACATCCCAAACCCAAGACATAAGCCTTTAAGGAACAAAAAAAAACCACTCACCATCCTAGAAGCTAGCTCAAATAAGGATCCTATGCTAGCAAGAGATGAGAACAAATTCATGTCGCTCCCAATACTCTCAAGATTTTACACATGACAAGCTATCAGAAAAGGCCTCATTCATGCAAATCAATGTAGGCTTCAAAGAATGGCTAGGGTTTAAGGGTATGAAAGTGCCATTTGGGTTAACAAAGAGTGGTATAATGGGGAAAGATAATTCAAATGTGTATGAGATCCATGATCAAGTATGCAAATGCCCATATGCAAGAGAAATTAAGTTCATTCAAGTCTAAGTTCAGGTTGGAGCTGGTTTCAAGAACAATGCCAATATCAAGCAAGCAAGCAAGTTTCAATAAGAGTTTTCAAGGCTCAAAGCATGTAAGCCTTTCAAAAGATGCTTAAGCTACTTGATATGTTTAACTAGGGTGTCAAATTCAGTGCAAACAAGTGTTCTTTACAAGGCAATGCTCCATGTGCAAGTGAATACAACCTATATGCTCTAGACTCAATCTTAAAGATGCAAGTGATGCAACTACATGATTCAAAAATTTTAATTTTTTTTTTGTTTTTCTATGCATATATGAATGTACAATGCAATGCATGAGACTCTCAATCACAAAGCAAACATGATCAAATACTTGGTACCTCCCCCACACTTAAATCACACAGTCTCTGTGTGAGTAAGAGAGAAGGAGATACCCCAACAAGACAAAAGCAAATGTATATACAAGTAGGGTTGGAGTGATACCTAAGACGGAGGTTTGGGCGTGGTGCTTGGTGACTGGGCTAGGAGCTGGCTTGGTTCATAGCAGCTAGAGGAGGCTGCTACATGGCAATCATAGGGCTCAGGTGGTTCACCACCTTTCTTCTCTGCTCCAGTGCTTGGCTCAACCTGAAAACATTGACCACTTTTATTAAAAAAGCTTAAAGGACAATTGAAATTGCAAAGTTATGTACAAGGATAGCCATGGGACTTCCTCCCAAGTGAGCTTGTTTTGAGTCACTTAGCTTGACTACCTTGTCTCTTGAACTAGTGAGAAGGAGGATCCTTCCCACCTTCAAGTGTGATGGTGAGGACCTGAGAGAGAAGCTCTTGAAGCTTGATTGGGTCATCTTGGAGCTGAGGAGTGATGATGGCTCTAGCACTTGAGAATGGTGTGGACCTGCCCTTATGCTTGATCTTGTACTCAATGACACCAGCCTTGAGCTTCTTAGGATGGAGAGTAAGAGTGTGTGGGAGCAGATCAATAGGTGGAGGATGAGGTTCTTTCACCATCTTCTTCTTGCCATGAGTGGCCTTTGAGGCTCCACTCATCCCCTTCTTTTTAGTACTTTCCAAGTGCTCACCACACTTCTCTTTAGAAGACTCTCCATTAAGACCTTCTTTCTTACAAACAACCACTTCATCTTGGGGCTTCTCAACAGCTTGTGCATCACAAGTGATTGTCCCACAATAGCCTGCTTCCATTGGAGGTTGGAAAGGATAGGAGACAGCTTTGTTGACATGCATGAGGGTGACCTTCTTGTTGGGAAAGTCAATGCAAGCTCCAACTGTTGTGAGGAAAGGAGTGTCAAGGATCAAAGGGACTCTATCTTCAGATGTCATCTTCAAAACAGTGAGGTCAATGGGTATGGTGCAGGATCCAATCTTCAATGGGAAGTCCTTGATTATGCCAAGTGGGGTTGTAGAAGAAGAATCTCCAAAGGTGAGAGGAGGAGTATCTGGTTCCATGCTTTCAATCCCAAGACTCTTCACCATATCCAAGGAAATGACATTCACACTAGCACCACTATCAACAAGAGCATCATCCATAGTTAGTTGACCAAGGGAGCAAGACAAGGTGAACTTCCCTTCAGATTCAAGCTTATGGAGGGACTTTGGAGGGATTGGTGGATCAATCTTCAGAATGGAGATGTCAAAAAGCTCAGCCACTTCAGCCTGGTGGTCTAGAATGTCCTTGATGAGCATTAACTGGACATGAGCTTCACGCATACCTGATATCTCTGGAAGCTTGACTCCAACATCACTGAGATCTTTCCTGAACTTTGAGATCACCTTCTTTTGAGCTTTGGTGAGAACTTTTTGGGGAAAGGGGAGCTTATCATAGGGTGATAGCTCAAACTTAGTGTCTTCCTGCTTCACCTCTTTCAGCTTGTTGTCTGCTCTCTTCACAGTTGGTGTATCAGCTCTAGGCTCAGCTTTCTGCAGACTCTTTACCTCAGCCTTCTTGGCAGCATCCCTCAGATTATCTGCTCCAGCTGTGGCAACAACAAATCTCTCAACAACCCCAAACTCAGTTCCAAACATTTCAATCTCATCCTCCTCTGTCTCATGAGTACACATCTCAATCTTTGAAGAAGTATTAGAGAGGATGACATTGCAAGATTCCTTGGAATTTTTCTCTGGTTTGCCTGGTAGAGATCCCATTGGGCTCTTGGAGGATGAAGACATAGAAGCAACCTGGCTCTCCGAAGCTTTGAGATGAGAGGCAAGTTGCATGTACTTGTTGTTGAGGTCAGAGTAGTTCCCATCAATTTTTGCGTGGACGTTCTTGAACTCATCTCAAATGTCCTTAGCCAATCTCCCTTGAGTTTCTAAGATTTTTTTGAACATAGACTCCATGGTTGAACTTGGAGTTTGAGCTTGAGAAGAGCTTCCTTGGGGCTGAGTAGACTGGTTGGCTTGGTAACCTTCTTGCTGATTGTTGTAGTAAGGTCTTTGCTGGTAGTTGTTTTGGTACCGGAAGTTGGGTTCTTTCCTGTATCATGTGCCATTAGCATTGATGAAGCACAACTTCTCTTGACCTTCTACACCATCAACCTGATTAGGCCCAGCAGGCTGCTGTTGTTGCTGGTTCCCAATGGAGTTATTCTGCTCCTGCTTAGCCTTCTCTGCAATAATCTTGTCCAACTTCTCTTAGAGAGATTTCAGCGCCTTCCTTGTGTGCTGATCATCTTCATCAGTGCCTCTGTTGACCCTATCATGCTCCTCACTGTAGACTGAGTCACTCTTGGCCATGTTCTCCACCAGCTCCTCAGCATCCTGCTCAGTTCTGCCCAAGAAGAACCCATTGCTGGCTGTGTCTAATCTGCTCCTGAACTCTGGAAGAGCACCTCTGTAGAAGGTACTAAGCAAACTCTCCTTGGTGAAGCCATGATGTGGGCATTGAGACCAATAGCCCTTGAACCTCTCCCATGCTTCACTAAAGCCCTCAAGATTCTTTTGTTGAAAGCTAGAGATCTCATTTCTGATCTTGGCTTTTCTTGAGGTAGAGAAGAATTTCTCTAGGAATGCCCTCTTGCACTCATTCCAAGTAGTGATAGAGTCACTTGGAAGAGCCTTCTCCCATTGATGTGCTTTTTCTCCCAAAGAGAAGGGAAACAACCTCAGCTGGAAAGCATCTTCAGAAACTCCATTAGTCTTGGACAAGCTACAGTAGCTATCAAATGTGTCCAAGTGATCAAGGGGATCCTCCACAGCAAGGCCATGAAACTTGTTGTTCTCAATCAAATGCAACAGCCCTGATTTGATCTCAAAGTTGTTGTTCTCCACAGCTGGTGCTCTGATCCCCAACCTATGACCATGCATGTGAGGTTGATCACAGGCTCCAATGGCTCTAGCTTGGTGATGTGGCTATTGTGGCTGGCGCTAAGGTCTTATGTTGTCAGCTCTTGGACCATTGCCCCCTAGGGCATCACCATCTTAAGGCTGATTCTCCATATAGAACCCCAATCTCTTCAAGTGAGCTTGTTGCTCTTCTTCCCTTCTCTTTCTTGCAATCTCCTTCTCAAGTGTAGCAATTTCTTCAATAGTGGGTGTCAAGTTTGATGCACCTCTGCTTCTAGTTATCATACACCTGAAATGCAAAGGGCAAAGAGCAAGGAGAAGCAATAACACAATAAAAGAAAAATGACTTAGTATCAAATGTTGTAATATAAAAGATGTCAAACCAGTTCTAAGTGGTCACAAAACAAAGGGAATGCAAGCCTATGCTTAATCTAAGTGCAACCTTTGAGAGAAGATGACTATGAACTAAGAAAATATTAAAAATGCAATAAAAGAGTGAACTTTCTTCTCAATATTAGGCAAGGGGGTTCTTGGGACCAGGGAATTGACTTTGGGTGATCAAGATTCAATCCAAGATGGCAAACTTTCAATCAATCTAACACCTTAAGCCTAGACACAATCCTAAACAAGCTCTATCTCTAGATGAATGCTCATTCACTAACATATCTCAAGCATCTAATCTCTTAGGTTGAATAATATGAAAGCAATCATTAAGAACTACTCCATTAGCTATCCTAACACCTTTAACAACAAATCTCTTTGGTAAAGAATGTTAAAAGCATTGAAGAGTTGGTTCAGGCGTTTCATAGAACACCTTTCGGGCATGAAATGTCTATAGCTCTATTTTGAAGAGGCCAACTCCAAAATAGCAAGAAGAACACTCTACAAGCAAGGATCAAGAAGGATCTACCCTAGAACATCTTAGATCTACACCTAATCACCCTTAGTCTCCCAAGCCCATGAACCCTAGATAGATCTACTCACTAATAGCCACAGAAAACCTCAAGATCAATGATGATTCAAGGCTAAACATGATTAGTGAGAAGGATAATCTAATAAACACCAAAAAAATGAGATGAAAAGGATCAAAGATCCAAGCTTTCTTCAAGATCTAAAAGTGTTTTTAGAGAGAAAAGAAGTTATTCTCCTCAAGGAGATTACATAAATATTTATATGAGGCTTGAAAGCCCTTAAAAACATAAAAATAAATGACTAAAATGGCCCTGGGGTCATTAAATCTCGGCCAGACATGATAAAAACGCTCAGGGTAAAGTCCTGGATCCAACCCGAGCATCTTGACCCGCGCAGAACAGTCCTTGTCCGAGCCGGCCGGCCGCGCGGGTACACTGTCCCGAGCATCCCGACCCGCGCGTTTCTGTCCCTGACCGAGCCTTTCCGAGCCTGTCCTGTCCCGCGCATTCCAGGCCGTGCATGAGCCGTGTCCGTTCCCTTCAGGCCGCGCGGGTATCGTGCTCCGCGCATGCTAGGCCGCGCACCGGCCCATGTTCTGGCTGCCGTCCCGCGCGGGTCATGTGTCCCGAGCGTCCTGGCCGCTCATCATTCTGTCCGTTCTTGCCTGTTCCTGGTGTGTTCCGCGCGGGTACTCTCTCCCGAGCAGTCCAAGCCGCGCGTCCGGCCAACCATCTCTTGTCCGTCCAAGCACCCGGGTCAGTGTTCCTGATCTATCTCGCGTCCCGGCCGTCCTGGTCTCGTCCAAGGAATGGTCTTGATAATGGTTTGGCTTGTCCTGACCTTGGCCAAACTCCATTCTTCATCTTTTTGAATCACAAAGCTCCAAACACCTCCAATCACTCCTTAGCTCGTTCCAACACCTAATAAGGACATATGAATGCAATATGAACCTAAAGATGCCTAATGCCTAATCTAAATGATCAAAATACACAAGATATGGATGCTAAAAATATGTAAATATGCAAGACATCATTAAAGCAGAAGATAGCATTTCAATCCTGCACCAATTCCCTTTCGAGTCTAGATCACTTCCGGTAAGATATCTTGGTCTGCCTCTTCTTACCAAGAAAATGACAATTCGAGATTATAGTCCTCTAATCTCTAGAATAAGAACTCGTATTGCTTCTTGGACTGCGAGACATCTAACATTTGCTGGGAGATTACAGCTTATTGGGTCAGTTCTTCACAGTATTACCAATTTTTGGATGTCGGCTTTTGGCTTGCCAAAGAAGTGCATTCAGGAAATAGATAGCATTTGCTCGGCTTTTCAATGGTCTAGCCCGACACTGTCAACTCATAAAGCCAAGATTGCCTGGATTGATGTATGCAAACCAAAAGAAGAAGGAGGTTTAGTGCTGAAAAAATTATCTGAAGTGAATAGAGTCACTTATCTAAAGCTTACCTGGCGTATCCTGTCTGCTAGATCTTCTTTGTGGGTAAAGTGGATATGGAAGTATTTGATAAGGAAAGGATCTTTCTGGAGTGTAAATGAGAAGAGTGGTCTTGGGTCATGGATGTGGAAGAAGCTATTACACCTAAGACCATTTGCTGCGCAACTCACAAAAATGGAGGTAAATAGTGGTTCTACTACTTCGTTTTGGTTTGATAATTGGTCACAATTGGGGAGACTAATTGAGATTAGGGGTGAAAGAGGATGTATTATTATGGGGATTCCATTAAATTCTACGGTAGAAAGAGTGGTGCAGATATACAGAGTTAGAAGACATAGAACCCCTGTTTTCTTTCAAATCGAGCAGGAGATTCTAGCGCTAAAAAATCGAGGACTTATCCAGCAGGAGGATGAATGTTTATGGAAAAGAGAGAATGGTGAGTTCAAATTGGGTTTTCTCACTTCTCAAACCTGGAATATTATAAGAGTCCAGGCGCCTAAAGGGATGTGGTTAAAGGGAGTGTGGTTTCAGGAAGCTACTCCCAAGTTTACATTTATTACTTGGATTGCAATTCACAACAGGTTGGCAACAGGAGATAGAGTTATCAGATGGAATCCTCAGGCTATATCCTCTTGTTGGTTATGTCAATCAGCTAACGAATCTAGAGACCACTTATTTTTTGAGTGCTCTTATTCAAGAGAAGTTTGGTGTGGTGTAATTGGTAATCTGGTGGGCAACGGAAACTTATATATTTGGTCTCAGGTGATTCCAGAACTGGTGAATGGTTTGCGTGAGAAAATGGTGACGTTCTTACTGAGATACTGCTTCCAAGCTGTGATATATGCCATTTGGCATGAGCGAAATGTTTGAAGAGTGGGGGAGTCAGCACAGCCAGCGAGTTGTCTGATTGGGAGATTGGATAAACTGGTTCGAAATAGAATTACAACTCTGAGGAAAAAACCAGGGGGAAGTATGATAAAGCTATGGAAGTGTGGTTTGGAAGAAGCTAGTAGAATTGGCTGAATTTCTTAAAATTTTGTATAGAGTTTGGGAGTTTTTTTCTTTTTAGGAACTGATAGAAGATGAGGCTGCAGTTTTTTCTGTAAAAAGGTTTTTTTCATTTGAATAAAATTTAGCATTCTTTCAAAAAAAAGGGAAAGGATGAGGGAGAAGAAGTGGACCAATCGGGGGGGGGGGGAGGGGACGGAGAGATCGACGCTCAATGGACTCAGACGAAAATAAGGGTTGTCGAGGTGGACTTGTTATGAGCCAAATTAAAATGTTAAGAAAAACTAAGCAGAGAAACAAAGGTCCAGCTTTGATCTGTCTCAACAGTACTGACGTGGCGGATTAAAAGCTCTTGATTGGCTGATTTTCCTATCCTAGCTGGACACTCTTAAAGTGCTTCATTTGCTGCTTTTAATATAGTTTAGATTAACAATTGCATACAAATTATTGCTATCATTGTATAGTTAACTATAGCATACCAAAAAATCGCTATTAAAAGTGTCGGACCTATTATAACGGGCGCTGTCAGAGCGTTTAAGGGAACACTATTATACATAACGCATAGCGTTTTACGGCCGCTATTACTATCCATATTTCCTGTAGTGTTAGTATTCATCCTGGAAGTTCAAAGATGTACCAAGACGTGAGAAGATAATATCATTGGCCGGGCATGAAGAGATCAGTAGCGCAATGGTTTACACAGTGTGCAACTTGTCAACAAGTTAAAGTCGAGCATCAAGTTCTCAGAGGATTGTTGCAGAGTATTCCGATACCTCAATGGAAATGGGACTATTTCCATGGATTTCATCACTGGATTACCCACTGCTCCAGGTAGATCTGACAACTCAATCTGGGTGATTGTGGATAGGTTAACCAAGGTCACACACTTGTTGCATATGCGGGACACAGATAAAGTTGAAGTATTGGCCGAGTTGTACATCAACCAGATCATGAAGTTAAATGGTGTACCTTCAGACATTGTCTCAGATCGTGACCCTAGGTTCACGACAGCATTTTGGGAAGGACTAGAAGAAGCCTTGGGAACTAAACTGTTCAAAAGCATGGCGTTCCATCCAGAAACAGATGGCCAAACGGAGAGAACCATTCGGACCATCGAGGACATGCTTCGGATGTGTATTTTAGATTGGGCAGGAAATTGGAAGAAGCATCTACCATTGGTCGAATTCTCGTATAACAACAGTCATCATGCGAGCTTATGAATGCCACCTTATGAAGCGCTGTATGGAAGGCTATGCAAGACACCTGTGTTGGACGGAAGTGGGAGAAAGAAGAATGTTTGGATCACCTATTGTACAGGAGAGTATGATTAAGCTGGAGACGATCCAGACCAACATGAAGAATGCTCAGGACCGTCAGAATAAGTACGCCGACCAATCGAGAAGAGAGGTAACTTTTGAGATAGGAGATTGGGTCTACTTGAAGGTTACAACACAGAAAGGGAAAGACAGATTTGGCAAGGTCGGGAAGCTCGCAGTCAGGTTCATTGGTCCATACAAGATCATCATGAAGGTTGGTGAGGTAGCTTATCGATTGGATTTGCCTGAGGATATGCATATACACCCAGTATTCCATGTTTCCATGCTTTGGAAACATATACGAGATCCAAGTGCTGTTTATCCCGAGAGAAATGAGGAGCTAAGGACGAACCTTACATATCTAGAAGGACCAATTTGACTCGGAGAAAGGCGTATTCGAAAACTGAAGAATCGTGAGATTGCTCAAGTACAAGTATTTTAGGGAAGACAAAACAGGATTCATGTCACTTGGGAGGATGAAGAGAGATTTAAGGCCAACCACCCGAAGTTTTTCCGAGAGGATGTCGTGATGGAAGAAGGAGGCCCCTCAGAACCTTAGAAATCGAGGATGAATTCTGTTAAGGGAGGAGAATGTAGGAACCCTTAAAAAAGAAAAAAAAAATATTATTATTAAAAGAGTGGTCGAAATCGATAAGTTGGAATTTGGAGCCGAGCTTTTGGGAAGAAAAGTATGAGAAGATATGTTGAGTTTCCATCACGAAATAGTAGACAAGGTTCAGAGAAAGTAGAACATTGGTCGAGCATCATATAGTGGCTGAACCGCGGGCAATATGGGTCGATCGGGAAATTTTGAAGAACGAGGTGGTCGAAGAATTGATCGAGAAGGAACCTTAAGCTGCTCGACCCTGTTAGAGAAGGTGTTAGATTGATCAGACGGACATTTTAGAAGCATAAAAATTTTGGAAGCACGACATTTTTGAACCCCGACGTTTCTTCACTGCGAAGTTTTCCCGAAAAAATTTCGTATCATTAGAATATGGTTTTGGAAGCCGAAAGCAGAATGGGAATTTAAGCAGAACGGGAATTTAAGCAGGACGGGAAGTAAGCAGGACGGGAAATAAGCATGACGGGAAAACCCAAAATCGAACAAAAACCCTAATTTTGGTATTTCAGAATTTTTCAAGGAAGCCGAAGGCTCGGGAAATATTTTCCGTCAAGGCCAGAATTATTTTGGAGTTTCTTAAAAATATTTAGCTCATCAGAACGGGCGCAGAAAATATTCGGGATTGATCGCGGGTCAAAAATTTATCGTAATCAGTAGAATGGACAGAGAAGCTCGAGGTGGCTTTATATATGAGATAAGGACGTGGTGTCAACTGCCTGGCATGGTAGATGGCAAGGGAAGAACAAGGTGTTGAAGCTCAGAAGATCACAACATGCAGAATGACACACAGAAGCACGAGGTGCCACTCAACCTGCGATCGAGGCATGCTGATCGACATGTGGCCGATGTGGTGTCAAAGTGCATCTAACCAGGCCATGCCTTCAGACATGTGTAGGAAGTGGTGTCAACTTCCTGGCATGGTAGGTGGCAAGGGAAGCACGAGGTGTTGAAGCCCAAACGATCACAGCATGTAGAGTGACACACAGAAGCACGAGGTGCCGCTCAACCTGCGAACGAAGCATGCTGATCGACATGTGGCCGATGTGGTGTCAATGTGCATGCAACCAGGCCATGCCTTCAGACATGGAGGACGTGGTGTCGTCATGCATGCCATACTGGTCATGCAGCCAGACATGTGGAGCACGAGGTGCCGGCGCGCATGCGTCCATGCGAAGTGACACATGGGCTGCCACACGGGCTGTTTCTGATTGGTTGCTGGTTCCTATAAATACCCCCACGACCCCCAGTCCATTTCGTCACATTCAGAACTCTTCAGAACTACTTTAAAACGTGAGAGAGAAAGCAAAGAAAGAAAGTTCGTATTTCGATCGTTTTAGAGCTTTTTCGGTAGTTTTTGAGAGTTTCCGAGAACAGTTATTCTGTCAGTTTTGAGTCGACATCTAAAAAAAGTTTTGCTCAAGTGAAGATCAGTCCAGACGTGGGTCTACTTTTGAAGGTCAAGAAAAGGGTTCGGATCACAGAAGACGAACATGGGGTCAAGGCCATGGTCAACCAAAAACTGTGAGTTATAATCAATTGTTTGCTAAGCTGTTTTCATGCAGGTTCTCGTTACTTGGAAGTTGGATCATAGCAGGAGGCCAGGTCTAAACTGAGTAACGGTTTGATAAGTTAATAGTAATGGTTAGGTTGATTAGTTAATAGCATGCTTAGTTATTGCTTGAGAATCGTAGTAGCATGCTAATCGTTAGGTTGATTGGGTAGTTAGCGAATGCTTAGATGATATCGCTAGGTTGCGGCTAGTTAGATATTCTGGAATTAGTCTTTATGCTAGATTCTAGAATGTTGTTGATTGTGATTATTGCTTGGAACCTTGGTTATATTACCGGGTTTAGTACTAGTTATATATTGGCCGACAGCATGTGCGTAACCCGCCATTGCTAGGCATATTGTGGGTGAGTTAGCGTTCCTTCAGACCTCGTACCCGGTGGGTTCAAGGAAACCCTTATTCGCTGAATCTGGAAGACTCAGAGAGACGGGGTCATTGGCTAGAGATTAGTTATTACACAACGGTGTAATGTGGCAGTGACCCGAAAGACTGTGGGCTGTCGCGCGGTGACCCGAATGACTGTGGACCGCGGTCGGTTGAAAGTTTCTTCTTCTAGCCTTCGTGGTAGAAAGATAGGATATTGCCGATGATGAAGGAGGAACCTAACGTCACCGGGCCCTAGTTATATATTTTATTATGTTAAGGGTTTTGTAAACCCTAATTTATCGATTTACGAGTTTTAACGACTATCTTATAGTATCGATAATGTTACTCGTAATATTTTTTATTGTGGATTTCTGATTTGCCTATTATTATTATTGATTTGGCTTATTAGGTGAACCTCTCGGTTTAGTTTTGTTTGGGGTGGGATAGTGAGGGTTGTATTTGTTAGTTGGGGATTGTAATTCACGGAGTAATGCTAGATTACTCATTCCTCACTCTTTGTTGTTTTCAGGTGACCAATAGAGTTCGTAGTGATCACGGGAAGTTAGGCCGGCTGGTGTAGTATTTTGCATCTTTTTGCTTGCGACGTTTTCAGACTATAAGTAGGTATCTTTTGCTCTTGGCATGCCACTACTTGTACGATATTTTGTGTGTTGTAAATTGGATATGATATAAAATAAATAAAGTAATGTTTTATTTAAATGTCTTATTGTATATGATATTAGCTGTATTAAAGTGATGTGTTCAACTCTTTTTTGTAGTGATAGATGTATAAATGGTAATAATTTGTAAATATATATCTACGATAGTATTTATGCACCTAATAAAATAATTTAGGAAGCCGATGTTTGTGGTGATTATGAATATATGCCCTCACTTTCTGTTTTCTTATTTTATATTTTTATTTCGTTGTGAGATGTATAAGTGTTAATAAGTGTTATTATTAGAAATGTTATGAATCCATTGTGTGGATGGTCCATAACCAAGTCCATACATGTACAAGACAAAGTCCATGAAAGTTTATACAAGGGGTCCATTTCAAGCCTAACCAAAGAAGACCAAGTCAAACCACATGGAGACCCATTCAACCTTTGCTTTATGACCTTTGACCAAGTCTTTATGTTTGTTATCTTGTAATCAATGTCTAGATTTCTCCTTGACTCTTGTATGACTACTATATATAAGTGGTGTAAGCTAATAAGAAATCACATCACATTCTTCACAAACTTTTCTCTCAAATCTTAATACGTTATCAGCACGAGTCTCTCTCCACCTGAGCTCTCTTTTCCAGCCATCTCCTCCGACCACAAAAAAAAAATCCTAAATTAAGGCGCAACTTCAAATCGCCGTATCTCTCAAACCCTGTGGATCCAGACGACGATCCACCTATCAATCTGAAGCCCAAGACGAGAGGAATCCGTTACTGTAGACGGCTTGTCAATCCAATCTCAGACGCGCTCTCAGCCTCCGTTCTAAGCCGCATCGTCAAAAGGACTAATCCATCCGCGATTTCTCTCTCTAATGGTGGTCCGTTTTCAAATCTTCTCTAAACAAAGGTAAATTGTCTGAAACTCTAAAAGAGAACACAAACAAACAAATTTTGTTTGGTGTTAAAGGTTTATGACCAATTAAAATTTACAAATAACCCATAAACCTTAGGTTAATAGGTCCTTACCTTTTGAGTAAGTTGGAGCTCTAAAAGTCAAACAAGAGATTGTTAATCAATTAAAATCACAGCCTCAATGGCTTGCTGAATCTCGAGAACATCATTGATCTGAATGATCAAATCGTTTTAAGCTTTGACATTTATCCGGCTTTGAAACCGAATTGTCTAAAGGATTAAATCCCATAAAACAAACCTTTTGATTGGCCGCAGCTGTGTAAACAGGAATGTATAATCCGGCCATCAAACCCCTCTAAGCCATAATCGGCTGAACCTCTAAATCCAGCCAAGATCTTTCCGGCCATAATCCTTTCAGTCAAACCCAATAAAATCAAAAATAAAAATCCAATGAATGCATATCTTTGACCATTGATGTTTTTGTCTTTAATTAGAAACTTTTATGATTGTTTTAAAAGCATATCTTTGACCATTGATGTCTGATTTTACAACTGAAATTTTTTGAAAACTTTTATGATTGTTTAATTGCATATCTTTGACTAGGTAGTATTTTTATTAAAATATTATAACCTATAGTCTTGTTTTAAATTAGTATATGATAAAATTAATACTAGGTTGAAAACATTTGATCATATAGT
Source organism: Brassica juncea (assembly GCA_018703725.1). Classification (NCBI taxonomy): domain Eukaryota; kingdom Viridiplantae; phylum Streptophyta; class Magnoliopsida; order Brassicales; family Brassicaceae; genus Brassica; species Brassica juncea. The sequence goes on along the minus strand of CM031942.1, from coordinate 28,405,172 downwards.
TGACTTGATCACATAATTGTCTTGTTAAAATTCATCTTGATCTAAATTAGTCTTGAAATCAGATTTTGTGATAATTAAATCATATACTGAACATTGATCACATAATTATTTGTTAAAATACTTGAAACCTGATTTTGTGATGATTGAATTATATACTGATCATACATGCATATCTGATAACATCTATTTTGATTAAACACAGACTAGTAATTCATTAAGATCATGCACATATCCTGAACCAACCATTTACCATGCATCCAATTATCATATAGTCTTATTAAAACTGGTCATATAATACATCATTCTGATCATGGTGCATTTAAATCAAATTTGGTTCATATTGCTTGCATCTAATTGATTGATTTATAATGCTTGCTTCTAATTGGATTAAATCGGTTATTGTTTAATCTAAGCATGTTTGCTTTAATTAAAATTATAAACCGGCCTTGAAACCGATTGATTGAAAATCTAATTGAATTTGGTCTAGACATATCCTGAAAAATAATAAATTTTTCTCTGTCTTGGTTTACCCTGTAAAGGGGGGAAGGAATCGGTTCTGATTTATGATCTTTGAAAACCAAATATCCTAAAGCATATAAAATCTTCCTGAATATAAAATACATATTAGAACCATAATCAATCTTCCTGATTAGGATTCATTAATTCAAAACCTGAATTAATCATCTAGTATTATGAATCCTTATTCCTATATGGATTACTTAATTCAGATGTCGAAAAATCATCTTGAAATCTAAAATCTTGGTGAATGTATCTCTGATGACAATGAGTCATCAGAAAATGATAGATACAAGGTGATCTTAATCTTACTCCATCACCTTGCTGAAAGTCTCAAAAATCAATATCTCACTATTGATAATCCTCTAGGCCCTTTGGAAAAAACTGAAATCCAGATATGATCACCAAAGATCGGTGCTCTTACCAAAGGCCTTAATGATTGAAGGAACCTAAGGATCCAAGACTATATGTCTGTGGACAAGTATAACTCGGATCTATTCAAGATAATCTCAAAGTTGAAACTGTGTGGAGAGACTATCATAGATGCTGACATGTTAGAGAAGAAATTCTCTACATTCCACAAGCAATGTTTTTGCTTCAGCAATAATACCGAGAAAAGGGTTCCTCCACATATGCAAATTTAATCTCTTGTTTATTGCTTGCTAAGAAAAACAATGAGTTACTCATGAGGAATAGTGAGATGAGGCCTCCTGGATGTAAGGCATTACCTGAGGCACATGCGGCCACAGTGCCAAAGAAAGAGTCAAACCATGTCTATGTGAATGGCCGTGGAAGATGGCAAGGGTGTAACCGTGGGTATCTACCACGACCACGCCATGGTCGAGTCCGAGGCCAAGGTTATCAACCTAGCCGTGGGTATAAGTCCGATTTTAAAAACCCATGCCTCGACCAAGTCTGCTTGCCATCGGTGTAGGATGAACAATCATTGGTCCAACCAATGTAAATCTCCCAAGCACCTTGTTGAACTCTACCAGGAGAGCATAAAGGGAAATAACCCTATGGCCCATTGGATCCATCACGATGGTGCGAATGATTTCGACCATGAGAATGATGATCAGCTTGAATGTGAGACTTCAGATTGCCTTGAGGAGGCCAATTAGATTTCGACGTCATTTTCCTTTTGTCTTTGCTCTCTATAGTGGATTAAGCTACACTATATTAAGAGACAAAAGATATTTTATTAACCTCACCTTAAGTAATGCCAATATCAATACATTCCCATAAATCAAAGTGGAATTTATCAAAGTTTCAAAGACATTCGTATGAATGGTCTACATATTGAAACTATGGGCAAAGGAAAGAAAGAAAGAATTCCTTCTGATTTATAAAAATGCCCAAGGCCAAAGGAGAGTCCTAGAGACTATACATGCTATATCTATAGGCCTTTATTGTGCCAAGATAAATATGATTGAGGTTAATATCACAATCCACATTTCCAAAGAATTCAAAGAAGCCTTTAACAGTGGGTACGACATGCTCTGCCATATAGGCTGAGTTATGATGCATAAAATACTCTTAAACTCAACTGGCCATTTCTTGAAGGAAAGAAGCTCGACCAAGGCTTTGCCTAAATGGCATTATATTCAACCTATAAAGGCCCATTGAATTGAAAAGAGAAAATGGTTTCCAACAATGAGCAAAAGGGAATAAAAGTACCTAAATTAAAATCGCCTAAGTGGTCGAGACTACATTCTCTATTGATCTAATGATCAATATGATATTAGGCAAATAGCCAGGGAAACCATTATGGTTTAACCCACGAAATTTATCACTTGGATGGCATTACCATACTTAGCCATCCGAATTATGATGCAAAGATCAAAAGGGAACAAAATTTATCCCATAAGATCTCACGTGTGTGCAATATATCTATGCACAAGGGAATTTATTGTCCCAAGCACCACGAATTAGAGTTTGTTCATGAGGGGGAGTGAGGACAAATCCCATGATACATGACCATACTAAAATCCGTGAAACATGGTTCACAACCATATTACATATTGGTTGATATAAAGACCATTTGATATATAATCCATATGCTTGGGGACATCATGAGTTATAAAAGATTAACTTGCATCAGGCCATATAAATTATATCAGGCCATATAAATTATATCAGGCCATATAAGTGAGCATAGATATTCCCACCTCAGACTGATACGGGTCATGAGTCCAGACATATATCATCTTAAGATATTATGTATGAATCCACCACAAATATATGTGCCATCTAAGATCATGTGATCTTAGAATCTCATAAGGAGGATTGGGAATATATGTTGGATATATATATGAATATACTTTCTCCATAAAGAAACCTTGAGCCAAAATGGGTGATCTAATTATAGGCAAAGGAACAAGGATTACATAAGGTTTATGAATCCAAATATCCAACATTAAAAGGAGAAAGGTAATAAGCTGGTAAAGAATGGTTTAGAGCTTAAAGCTAACCATCAATGTCTTGGCAAAGATCCTCGGACTAGAAAATGATTTATAGACGTCCATATGATACAATGCTATCAAAATAAAATGCCAGACACATTGACCCGAGAATAGAATGACTATGTCATCCCAGCTTAGCACCACACGGTTTTGATGTCTTAAAGACTCAACCAAGTTGCTACAAAGTATATATAAGATAGACCAGATAAAGTTCCAAATAAAGTTCCATAAAATCATAGGAACCTCGGAAAGAAAGGTGCATAAGATAAATCCGAGTTTTATTAAGGAAACCTTTCCAGACATTGAGATATAAGGCTGGCCAGCTGAACAGCTAGGTACCATACCATATAACTTGGGACGCCAAGTTAAAAGGTTACTAAGGTCTTAGATTATGAAATCTCAAAATCGATTTACATCATGTCTGGAACTAAATGGAACTATATATAAAGATAAGTGTGTTGACACATACATTCATAGAAAATGCGCAAGTATGTAGCACATGGATACAAAGATATGTATCGAGGATCATAAACCCACGCAAGAGTACTCATAAAGAATAAATGAAAGGAACATGGGGTTTTAGTGATAAAAGGAGGCGTATTGTATTGGCCATATATATATATATATATATATATATATATATATATATGCCATATATGCCCAGTGAATAGATAAATCCTGAAAGAAGGATAAATCGTGAGACAGACCGGGAAAAGTCTATGGAATCCAAAGTGGTGGATACTACTACATATTCACTACATATGATGTCTGGAAGAAATTCAAAAAGATGTAGGATGCTATATATATGATTCACTGGATGATGATAATATGATTATTGGTACCACAAAAGGTATTGAGCTCAAGATCATAAGATGAGAAAAGAAGTTCTCAAGAACAGCATTTTCCTAAGCTGTTCAAGGACTGAATTAAATAGCTACATATAAGCAATTGAAGAGTTCTATAAGAATAATTCAATCAGTCCATAGAGGAATTTTATTCCTGGTGTTTAACCATCCTTAGAAAGGATAAATGGTTATCCATTAAAACCTTTTGAAAAGGTTTTGGTAATGCTTATGGTTGGTCAAATTCTCAGCATGATCCAACCAAGCTGTGGTATGTATGAATGAGCTATCATAAAGATAAGCTATAAGATCAAAGTTCATTTTTGAACAAAAGGCTGTAGGACCGCATTATGCGTCCATATGCGACCCAACAGGTCCGACCATATTATAAGATTTGGTCCATGATAAAGCTGTAGATCATGGATGTTATTGAACATAAGTTCAATGAAGATTATACTCATAAAATTAAGGCATGTCCATAAGTCCTAAAGAGCTAAGTAGCTCATACTTGATCCATATTACATATAAGGATCAAAAGTACTAGCTGACCAATATTTATGGAAAGGCATATAAGAATGATTTGGTCAAGAACCATAATCAAATGATCAGAGAATAGAATGGTACATTTTATCTAAAGTACCAAAGTGGTCGATATAAAAGGTGGTACATTTTGTTCTAAGTACCATCAGGATTCTAAGAGACATGATGTGTCCGAACAATACAAGATTGTTCAAGTAAGAATCCCTGAACATCTATTCAGCTAGTGATGTTCAAATCAGGGGGGAGTAATATGTGTTGTACTCTTTTTCCTTAACTATGGTTTTGTCCTATCGGTTTTTCCTAGTAAGGTTTTAATGAGGCAACATTAAGCATATTACAAACTCATGGTTATGCCATCCAAGGGGGAGTGTTATGAATCCATCGTGTGGATGGTCCATAACCAAGTCCATACAAGTACAAGACAAAGTCCATGGAAGTTTATACAAGGGGTCCATATCAAGCCTAACCAAAGAAGGCCAAGTCAAACCACGTGGAGATCCATTCAACCTTTGCTTTATGACCTTTGACCAAGTCTTTATGTTTGTTATCTTGTAATCAATGTCTAGATTTCTCCTTGACTCTTGTATGACCACTATATATAAGTGGTGTAAGCTAATAAGAAATCACATCACATTCTTCACAAACTTCTCTCTCAAATCTTAACAAATAAATTGTAATGTGTCTTTAGTTGTTAATGGTGGATAGTTCTCATTATTTTCAGTTTTTTTTTTGTGAAAATTTTGATCTGATTTGTTTATGTGTGATTTAAATAAGCATTATAATAGTTGTATTCATGAGAAAACTTATTTACAACATCTTTTAGATTTTTTTTTTAATTCTTTCTGTCTTTTTATACTACATTTGATATTTGTGTTTTTATTTTTATACAAAATCATTATATTATTTTATTTATTACTAATAAATATAGATTGCAACAAAATATTTCAGAAATGTTTTAGTTCTTCACTCACAGCTTCTATTCTTTTAGTTCTTGAGCATGATACATCAGACTTTGTCCAGGAGAATTGTTGAGGTAATGGAGAATTAGAGTGGCAGCAGCAAATTTATTTAAAAGTGGTTTATACTTTGGAAAACTGATACTGAAATACTTGAATTACTTGATTGAATTGTTAATAATTAATAATTAAAGATAATGTGTTATATATGTTTATGTTGTTATATCTTGTTCAATTTTTTTCAAACTGTTTTTCAATCTATCTTGGCTAAATATTAATTTCTTGATGTGTTTGTCCATATTCTTCTCTGTTTTTTTGAGCTTGATGACCCAAATTTTTTTTTCAAAGGTTCCCTTCTTTTCATTTTTGTTGGACCTTATTTGATGAAACGTGAGAAGAAATAAACAAAATCGTAAACAGATTACTATACTTAAGGTTAGGCCTGGAACTTATATCCGGGATTCGGACTCGATCCGAGATCCGATCCGGATCCGTTCCAAAAATCCGGATATCCGGAGGGGTCGACTCCGAATCCGGATAGTAAAATGTTGGATCCGTCAAAGCCAAAGCCGGATCCGGATCCGAATCTTGATTTTTTAGTCCGGATATCCGGATCCGTAATTTTTATTAATAATTAATTTAAAATAGTAATATAAATATATGTAAAAAATAATTTTATTTATTATATTTTCATTTTTGTAATAGTATATATAATTTTTATATAAATTTGGTTATAGTATACATAGAAATAATTAAAACATTATATAAATTTTTATTTTTTAATTATTATTAATATTTTAAAATTATTTTTTATTTATTTGAAGGTTCCAAATCCGATCCGGATATCCGCCGGATATTACAATTTTAAGAAGGATATCCGACATCCGGATATCCGAGAACCCCGGATCCGGATAAGGATAATAAAATCATGGATCCGCTGGATAAGGATTCGGATCCGGATCCCTTAAAATTCTCCGGATACCCGATCCGTTCCACCCCTACTTAAGGTTTTTAGGAATTACTTTTAAATATATCTCAGTTTTATGTATTTTGTGAATTGTATTATGAGATTGTTATTAAATTAATAATCTAAGAAATATCAATTTTTAAATTTGGTTCGATTTAAAAGGTACTATCGATAAAAAATATATGTGGCTATTATATATTATTCTAGTATATTTGGTTCAAGTAATATAAAATAGTAATGTAAAAAATTCTGTAAATAATTAAAATATGTGATGATGTGGTGTTCTCTGTTTGAGTGTTTTCCGATTGCCAAGGTGGTACAAAGAAAAGCTATGGCAGTCTACTTTATTAATGTAGATTTTTCATTCAGATTAACATAATTGAGTTTTTATAATAATAGAATAGACGTCGTTGTAAAACAAATCATAATCGAGTATTTATAAATAAAAAATTATGTATTTAAAGGTTTTTGTTTCAGTTTTGTTGAGTTGTTGAACAATGTTAATTATTGTGAAACAACATGACTAAACTGATGTAGGTAAGGTCATATTCGTTTTGATGTTGTTGCATTACGACTACGCTTTTCGACTAGACTTACGACCAAATGCTGTTTGTTTACATGGTATAGGATTATGGGATTAGCACCAACCAGTTGCATATAAAAAAATTTAATTTTAAGTCATTAAATTTTTTAAATCAATTATCAAAAAAAAAGTCATTAAATTTTTTAGCGATTTAAAAGAATGACTTTTGATTAATCGCATATCGTATAGTGGGAAACAAAAAAGTCCGTAGTCATCTGTTTTATGTTCAAAAAATGATTTCTATGAACTATGGATGTTAAAACGGACTTGTCTAGCCCGTTTACGTCCGTGTCCGTTACTTCCGTGTCCGTTTAGAACCCGACTAAACTAAGTCTGTTTAGAGCCCGTTTACTTTTTTAAAAAAAATTGAACATGACCTGTTTATTTCATGAGTTAATATGACCTGTTTCTTCAATCGAACCTGTCAAATAAAATACAGACTCCATAATCATAACACTGAACATTACATTTTTTTGTTTCAACTAAAAATTCAAAGTTTACAAATCACATTTCAACTAAAATTTCAAAGTTTACAACTAAAAATTCAAAGTTCACACTTCACAGCAAATCACCCCTCATCCATAACATAAGTGTTACTTTTTTCCTTCTTGGACTACCAAGACCTGTCGATAATCAAATCATAACTTATCATTATATATTTTCATCAAACATATAATAAACTGATATAAGACATAACAAAAACACTATATACCATTGTTCCATCAAACATTTGAATCTTTTGATGTTGAAGGCTCCTCCACTTCTGAACTACTTGTTTTTTTTTAACATCTCCATCATCAAAAAGGTCTTCAGCAAAATCGCGCAACCAATTCCTAGTGCAAAGAAGAGCTTGGACATTTTTAGGCAAGAGACGGTTTCGGTAAGGAGTTAGAACACGAGATCCAACGCTAAAGGCAGACTCAGAAGCTACCGTGGTTATCGAAATGCTGAGGATTTCACGTGCCATAGATGCTAAATCCCCAAATCTGTGTTGGTTCTCTCTCCAATAACTCAAGACATCCAAATTCAAGTTAGCCCTCCTATTTAGCCTTGGCTTTTCCAAGTAGATATCCAAATGTGTCTTTGGATCACTAGCTCCACCTCCAATGCTCTTTTCCAACTCAAAAAAGTTCTTCATTATGAACATTTATACCAAATGATCAATTTCAAGATATTGAATGACTGAGATTATTTAAAATTATTATAAGCTACTTACATTATCATAATCATCTTCAAGTGGAGATTTTGTGATAATCTCATGGGGAGTAAGTGAAACCCTGAAGAACTTGTTTGAGACTGTTTCTGATAATCTTTATAGAGATCACTCAAACTTTCCTTGAGTTTTTCAGTCTTTAAGCTGGCAGTAGAAGGACCCAATTCTCTATAAGCAGCTTCAAGCATCTCAGTATTTATTCTTAGATCTAGAATTGTTAATATAGCCAAGATTAGACTATATTCCTTCCAGTATTTATCAAACTTCACTTGCATGTCGCTGGCCATTTCTCAAGCCCCATGATCATCACAAACATATTACTTCTCCAGTAACAATTGTATATTCCATACTTGGGTGAATTAGATATTAGAAGTGGGATACTTTGCACCTGAAAAGTTGGTTGTCATAACACTAAACGGCTTCAACAATTCAGCGATCTTTGCTCCACGGTTCCACTCATCCACTGAAGGTAACGTCTTATAGTTCAGATCATACAACTTCATGCTAGCAAATGTATCCTTGAACTTGAGAGTTCTAACCAGCATCTCGTAGGTAGAGTTCCAGCGAGTAGGAACATCAAGTGACAATCCATCTCCACCTGCTCAATTTCCTACTCTCTCTACACATGCTGCAAATGCTTCTTTCCTTTGTGGCGATGCTTTCACATATCTGTCACTTTCTCTTATGTTATGCAGAAGACTATTTGCTAACTCCAAGCCATTTTTAACTATGAGGTTCAAAATGTGAGCACAACATCTCACATGTATGTGCTTACCATTACACAGCAGACCTCCACCACTTCCACTTGTCATCTGAAGCTTGCCCGCAAGAATTCTCACCATACTGTTGTTGTTTGTGGCATTGTCTAGAGTAATTAAGAAAATCTTTTTCTCTAAACCCCATTCCTTCAATGACTCGAAGATCTTAGTGGCAATCAGATCACCTGTGTGTGGAGACATCATCTCACAAATTTCTAAGATCTTAGTGTTCAATCTCCAGCCATCATCAATGTAATGGCCAGTTAAGCAGATATATCCCGTATTCTGAGGCTTAGCTACCCATAAATCAGCGATCAGACAAACCCTGCCATGATGCTTCACAAACAGCCCCTTCAACTTCTCTTTCTCTATTTCATATCTCCTATAGACATCAAAAGCAGCAGTCTGTCTACAGATGTGTTGACATTCAGGATTTAAATACCTATCTCTTGCTCTAACCTTCTCGAATTCCACATATCGAAATGGTAGATCACGGTAGATGATAAATTCAGTAACCATCTCACGATCTACCATATGATCATACACATGCTTATCTGCCTTCTTAGGCTTTTTAGAACAACCTCTAAGTGTCGCTTCAACTTATTTGTACCATGAGTTTTACTATTATACACTAATTTTGAATCACAGTGAATGCACTAAGCCCTTTCTTTTCCATCCTCTTCTATCCCCACTAATACGAAATTGTTCTAAACAGTTGAGGTTTTTCGACGCTTATGTTGAGGGTTTGCTGCTTGTGTTGATGCAGTTGCTTGAGTCGCTGCAGTTGCTTGAGCCGATGCAGTTGCTTGAGCCGATGTAGTTGCTTGATTTTCTACTTCTGGTTCCATCAAGTCTTCATCAGATTCAGCATCCTCCTCATTCCTGTCCATATGCTCATGCTGAGCATTAAGAAGCGCTATAATATTTCAGATTCAGAATCCATCTATACAAAAAAAAACAATGAAACAAAATTCAGAGACTAAGAGTTCACAAATCATGAATACATGGTGACTGAAAGTGGCGACATTACTCATTCTAGTCACATCACAACTAATTTAGATCAAAATCTGAAATAATTTAGGATAATTGAGAAGATGGTCAGTGACGTTACCTGAAGTAATAAGATCTATGGTGAATTGTCTGAAGAACACAAGAACAGAAGATGGGTCAGAGAGCGAGATACGATACGTCACCAATGGAAAGCAAAAGATCGAAGCTTTCTTCTACTGCGACAAGGGATGAGAGAGAGAGAGAGAGAGAGAGAGAGAGAGAGAGAGAGAGAGAGAGAGAGATAAGATGAGGTGATGAACTCATATTAACAGTAAACAATGAACAATGAAATCAGACCATGATAATCAATCAAAGCCGATCTTGCGTCTTAAGCGTGCGTCTTTTAGTGATAAAAAAGATCAAAGCAAACAACTTTTTGTACATACTATAAAGAGGTTACCTGAGTGGCTGAGTCAAAGCGAGTCTACGCATCGAGTGGGATAATAAAACCCAGAAAACCAAAAAAAAAAAAGAATAAGAACCTAGAAAACCCAAAAGGGATGTCCGTTTCTCAGACGGATCAAGCTTCAATCTGCATTTTACAGGCAGAAACGACTTAGCGACGGAGAAGACGTGGTGGAGACTGGAGAAGAACACAAGGGATTCAGTTAGGGATTTTGAGATTTTGGGATATTAGGTTATTACGACATCGTTTATTACTTCTTACTTCTTAGAAACTTTTTTTTTATTTCTTAAAAACTCAAACGGACTAAACGGGCTGTCAGTTTATTTTTGTATAAACCGTTTAATAAATGGACATAAGCGGACAAGTCCGACCAAGTCCGTTTAGTTTCGTAACATAAGGGGACCTTTAACGGACAATAATGTTACACGAAGCCCGTTTATGTCCGTTTCTTAAAAGCTCGTTTTAACATGGCTAGTATGAACCAAGTTAAATTGTGTTTAAAAAAAATGAACAAGTTAAATTAATATCAGTTACAAAAAAAGAAAGTTAAATTAAGATCAACCCAATTTAATCGAACCAAGTACAAACCAAACAAAAAGTCAAACCAAACCTAAAACAAACTATATAATTTCAATTGATTTTTTTTTTTTGATCAAAAATTTCAGTTGACTTCTGTTGAAGTTTTTCAAAAGGGAATCATATATTCATATGAACCTAAAGCGAACCCATAATTGTCTTAAAAAAAAAGTGAACCCATAATTAAGGGCTTTTTGCAAAAGTAACTCAAAACTTGGAGTCAAACAGAAAACTAACCTTTTCTTTTGACTCATTTTTTTTTTGAGATTTTCACCCCACACCTGCATTTTATCTACGAAAATGCCATTAACTTTTTTTTTTTTTCGAAAATGGCTTCTTTACTGTCTCAACCTCATCTTCTTCAATTATTTACAACAGTGCCACTACCATGAATAGTTCAACAACCTTGTACTAACTGTTTGGAGCTTTTAATGCCCTTTAATGCACGTAAATCTCTTTACACTCTCTCTGTTTCAATTGTTATGAATAAAAAACAACATTTCTTTCACTTTCTCTCCATATTCATCCAAAAAACTCAAGCTTTTGATTCAAAATATTTTATGGTTGACAGAGCCATATTTCTTTCGTTTTGATTTACGGTTGCTTTCGTTTGAGGTTCTGGGTGGTTGGAGAAGACCTTGTGTGCAAACGAAGTCATCTCACCTAGTTTAAGGTACGAATTTGAATTTTTTTCAAGATCTGTTCGCGTAGAAGACTTACTAGTAAGTCATCTGTATGTAGAAGACTTACTGATAAGTCTTCTGGTCAAACGGACGACTTAAACTAAGTCGTCCGGCTTTGTTTGTTAAAAAAAAAAACTCCAGACGACTTATATATAAGTCGTCTACGAGAAACGGGCTAGTTTTGCATTTGACCGAATCGTGTCAGATATTTGACTATTTCTGGACGACTTATAATTCAGTCGTCTCTGGGAAAGTTAAAATTTCAATATTTTATTAAACTAGACGACTTACGTGTAAGTCGTCTTAGGTTAGTTTTGTAATTGAAAAATAAAACTTCATCGTTTAACTTTTACCAGACGACATAATATAAAGTCGTCCTGACAGAAGATTTAATTTAAAGTCGTTCGGGGAAAGCAAAGTCATCCAGAATTTTTCCCAATTTTCTGGTCAAACCTTGCTTATCCCGGACGACCTTAAATTAGGTCGTCTAGCTGGACGACTTTCAATTAAGTCGTCTGGAGAAAGTTAAATTTCAAGATTTATTTTTCAATTACAAAACTAACCTAAGACGACTTACACGTAAGTCGTCTAGTTTGAATAAAATATTGAAATTTTAACTTTCCCAGAGACGACAGAATTATAAGTCGTCCAGAAATAGTCAAAGATCTGACACGAGTCGGTCAAATGCAAAACTAGCCCGTTTCTGGTAGACGACTTATATATAAGTCGTCTGGAGTTTTTTTTTTTAACAAACAAAGCCGGACGACTTAGAATTAAGTCGTCCCATTTAATTTTAAATTGCAAAAGTGACCTCTTTAGACGACTTACCTTTAAGTCTTCTGGACGACTTATTTCGAAGTCGTCTGCGGCAATGTTTATTGAACTTCTTCATTTTCTCTATATTTACTAATGTGTTTTATTTTGAATATTTGCAGATGATTTGTCAGTTACATGCAGTTTATGGAGAATGGTTGTTGAGAGATTGCCGTTGGGATTTTGTGGTTGATGATCTCAAAGGAGCAAAATTGTTTTTATTGAATGAAGATTCAACACATGCTGAACTTGTTGCAATGGCTCAAGAAGATTATAACCTGGACATGAGAACAGTGACTGTGGAGATTAGCTACTCATTACCAGCAGAAATGATGATGGCTCCAGGCAGTCCTCCCATTCATGTTACAAGTGATAGACAAGTTCGAAACTTGCTCGAGATACTCAAAACGCAAAGAGTATGTCTTTGTGTATCAAGCCGCAGCAAGGTGGAAACGGTTTCAGAGAAAAGGGATAATGATGAAGCTGGTGAATGGGAAGAAGATGTTGGTGATGATGAAGCTGGTGACTGGGAAGAAGATGTTGGTGATAATGATGAAGCTGATGAATGGGAAGAAGATGTTTGTGATAATGAGTTTGTTGAAGATGAAAATCAAGATGGGGAGGAGGAAAATGGGGAGGAGGATGCTGATAACTCTATTGTTGGTGAAACGGATCAGAATGGTGGGGATTACAGTCTTTATGGAAAGGTTCAAGATGAGGACGAGGAAGATGATGATAATATTTGTTTTGAAGAAATCGAAAAGACATATGCTAAGACAAATGCTATTGAAGGAGGAAAATCGGATGGTACCAGTATCTATGTCAACCAGAGTTTTGTTAGCAAGGATGCACTGCTTTCAGAGCTGCGGTTGGCAGCAGTGAGGGGTAGGTTTTCTTTCAGAATATACAAATCAACGAAAACTCTCCTTGTGGCAACATGTCGGGTTAGCGGTTGTGGATGGAAAATCGGAGCGATGTGTGAAACATGGGACAAACACGTTTTGGGTAACAAAGTATGTGGAAAAACATTTATGCTCAGTGGGAGACCGAATCGCTCAGCGGAGACACTGTACTCCGAAGTATGTTGGTAGTCTTTTCATTGATCGTGTTGGAATCATTGATGGGATAACTCCGCAGCATATCACTGATGCAATGAGGAACATGTTTGGCATGGAGCTTGATTACACCACTTCATACAGAGCACTGTTATATGCACAAACATTGGTGAGAGGATCAGCAGAAGAAGGGTATTCGCGTCTGGCATCATATCTCGAGCAAATCTCCATTGCAAATCCTGATTCTATCACGGCTATAGAACTTGATTCTATGAAAATATTTAAGTTTCTATTTCTCTCTTTTGGAGCTTCTATAAAAGGTTTTAAGTATCAGAGAAGGGTCATTGTGGTGGATGGAACTCACCTAAGTGGAAAGTATGGAGGTGTTATGTTAGTTGCAGCCGCACAAGATGGCAATTTTCAGATATTCCCATTGGCTTTTGGGATCGTGGATGCTGAAGATGAACCTTCTTGGGAATGGTTTTTCACAAAATTGGCTAGTTGTATATCTCATGACAAGCCTCTGGTGATAGTCTCCGACCGGCACGCGGCCATTAAAAGTGCGTGTGATAAGGTGTTTCCTTGGGCAACTCGAGGAATATGTTATTATCACCTTCAAGATAACATTGTCAAAAAGTTTAAAGGGAAACATCTCATGTACTTGGTGAAAGGGGCTGCTTATGCTCACACGGTTTACGATTTTGACCGGTACATGGCTGAGATACGGAGTGCAAACCCGGAACTTGCAACGTATTTGGAGAATGCCGACGCCAGCCTATGGTCAAGGGTTTATTGTAAGGAGAACAGGTACAACATAAAAACAAGCAACATCGCTGAATCTATTAATTCCGCACTGAAGCGAGCAAGAGGATTTTCCGATTCCGTTCCTGCTGGAGTTCATAAGGCAGAAGTTAGGAAAATGGTATTGGAAAAGGAGACAAGATGCATTGAGTCTCACAACTCAACATAGCCGGGGTGTTGAATACTTGCTTGCTGTTCGAACAGAGATAGCGGGTACGATGACGGTCCAACCAATTGATGGATGGCGATTCTTTGTCAAAGGTGGCAAAATGGACTGTGTGGTTGATTTGGAACATGCAAAGTGTGATTGTGGTGTCTATGGAGTGGAGAAAATACCTTGCTCTCATGCTATAGCTGCTGGAACACATATTCGTTTGCATATCTCCACACTTGTATGTCCAGTGTACTCAAAGAATTATTTGTATGCAGGATACTCAGAGAATATATATCCTATCGTGTCACAACATATTGAGGAACGAGAATGCTTTCCTCCAGACGTAAAGCGTGGTCCGGGGAGACATAAGAAATCAAGATGGCAATCTTGGTTGGAGCTATCTAGGATGAGAGGACACAAACCCAGGAAGAAACACAGGGCAAGGAGATGCTCAAACTGCAAGGAAACTGGCCATACGAAACCACAATGTACACAACCAGTTGATTAGTTGTCCAGACGACCTAAATTTAAGTCGTCCAGTCTTGATTACCCGTCAAGACGACTTATATATAAGTCGTCCAGTGTTTCGTCTACCAGATAACCTTCAAGTAAGTCGTCCAGAAGACCTTCTACTAAGTCCTCCAGCGTATTTTATATTTAGACGACCTTCTACTAAGTCGTCCAGTGTATTTTATTTTTAGACGACCTTCTACTAAGTCGTCCAGTGTATTTTATTTTTAGACGACCTTCTACTAAGTCGTCCAGTGTATTTTATTTTTAGACTACCTTCTACTGAGAGATAACATATTACTAGATTTTGACCCGTGCGTCCCGCCCGGGTTCCAAAATATAGATCTTTGTTACGTCATTGTTCTGGACGACTTATAATTGTTCTGGACGACTTATAATTGTTCTGGACGACTTATAATTGTTCTGGACGACTTATAATTGTTCTGGACGACTTATAATTGTTCTGGACGACTTATAATTCATATTCATCTCACCAAAACATGAAAGACAATTATAAGCTGTGACAATAAGAATCACATAATATAAAACCAAGATCAAAGGAAAACTGGTTTGAAAAACCAGAAAATATGTTTCAAAAGACATAACCATAATATAAAAAACATTAAATGTTTTAAACTTGAAGAGATTAAGAAAGCAAAGACGTTAATCAAACATTTGTGGCTCATTCAACTTGTACCAATCGATGTAAGGAATCTGAACATCAGCCACCTTGGCCTCTGCGCGCACAAGTTCGAAATCTAGCTGATTCTTTTTCTCTTTGCTAAATGGGTTCTTCTTGAAAAGTTCATTCATGAGTTCCAGCTTACCTTGTATGCGCGAGACTTCAAGCTCTTCAACATGTTTCTTGGCGATGGCATCATTTAGTTGCTTGTAAATAAAGAGCTTGGCTCGGTAATGCTCAGTGGTCGCCTCAACTCCCTTGTTGAATGCCTCTTCTAGAGAAGAACCATAATCTTCAACCATGGGAGCCTTGAGTTTAAGGTCTTTGTTGAATGTCATACTGAGATTTTGATCTGGATGTTAATAGATCGAAATTATTAGAACCCTAGCAAGATCAATATGGGTTATAAACCATTTCGGTATCGGCTAGATCTAAATAAAGAAAATTTACATCAAACGGATATATCTAAACAAAATTTACATAAAACGGATACAAAGAAAAAGGATAGATCTACTTACTTAGCGGATATTGGGAGAGACTAAATTGGAGAAGAAGAGAGATGATAGTAAGAGATGAAATCTGTTAACTATACAGCTTATATAGAAGAGGATGTGATCGAAGAGTCATGTCTTTTCACATTCCTAATAAACTTTTCAAATTACTAATCAAAATTAATATATTAAAAAGAATTTAAAGTCGTCTACAAATATTAGAAAATAAAGTCGTCTACAAAGTCGTCCAAGTAGACGACTTATAAATAAGTCGTCTGTAACAGGCAAGCTGGAAGACCTTCCAGACGACTTATTTGTAAGTCGTCCAGCTGGAAGACCTTCCAGACGACTTTATTTTCTAATATTTGTAGACCGAATTTTCGTTAGTTTAATTCGGTAAGGTTTTGTTTGAACAAACTAACCAAAATCATAAAAGTTTTATCTCATCCCATGCTTTAAAAGCTTGGTCAAAATCATAAAAGCTTTAAAAGTTTAAATGTAATATCTTTTACACTAATCTGATTCAGCCACAACATAACAATACATTGCTTGATAAACACTACAATAACATACATGCCCACGAATCTAATCATACATGCCCACGAACATATCACCATCCACATTTTCTTTCAAATGCTGATCAAGAAGCTCCGTCCATATATCCACCGCCATTTTATCCCTCATATTCTTCGCGTTGGCCCTAGCAAAGTCTTTAGAGTTAAAGGGGACCCCAAGAGCATGACATTCAATGTACTTTAGAGCGTACACGCCACAATCACCATTGTTGGCCGTGGGTACATCTTGTCTCTCATATGTGTATGGCTCCAACCCGTATTTGACCTGTATTTCGTCGGTGGCAGCGCACTCAACAAGCAGATAAGGGACCATCTCGAGAAAAGGCTGCATTATCTCATCCCATGCTTCTGCTGCTGTAGCTGAAGGTATGCTGTCCCAGATGACTATGTGCCTCTTAGGGATCGATATCCAAATAGCAACCCAATGAGCGCTCTTCAAGTTCACTGGCGCATAGATATCATCAATGTCCTCCCCTCACACCTTGTTTGATTGGCAAAATGAAGGTATAGATCCGTCATAAAAATTCCACGCCCCACCAGGTAGAGCTCTTCCTAAACCTTTGTGATCGGGTACGGATAATTTGAAGAACTCATACTGGTCTCTCCAAGACTGGGAAAAGTTGTGATCCAGGAAGCACATTCGCTCGCTCCTGAAAGCTTGTGGGTTCTCCTGATACCTCTGCCTCAGCACATTAATCCAAGCATCTATATGCTGCATATAAAATAATACAAGTTAGAAGATACCAGACGACTTAAATATAAATCGTCTGAAAAGTCGTCTACGTGGACGACTTTCCAGACGACTTATCAGTAAGTCGTCTACTTGGACGACTTTGTAGACGACTTTCCAGACGACCTATATTTAAGTCCAGACGACAAAGATACAAGATAAGCAGAAGACTTACGCAGTCTTCCAGCCATTCTCTGGCAGTCCGGAGGATGTGATACCACCAAGTTCATGATGTACGTGGTTTTTCATCATGCTTAGTGAAATAATGACTGCAAACAAAAAAGCAATCACTTACGGATCAGAAATAATCAGTTTTGGTAGACTAAATCAAGCTATTATGGGTAAAGCAATCACTTACGGATCAGTTTTCAACCAACCAGCGAGTTCCTTCAACTTAGGTTTGTTTACTGGCTGAAATGGATTATAGGCTGCCACTTTATCTTTATTTTTCTCTGCCGTATAAGGAGATATCTGCGTGGGAGAAGGTTTCTTCGCTCGTTCACTCCTTGCACGCACAGAAGCAGTGGGAGCTATTTTGTCCAATACAACCAGGCTCGGTTGTTGTACGGTGGAAGCGACGCTCGGTTGTTGATCGGTGGAAGCGACGCTCGGTTGTTGATCGGTGGGAGCGACGCTCGGTTGTTGATCGGTGGAAGCGACGCTCGGTTGGTCAGTGGAAGTGACAACAACAATCTCTTTGGAGGAGACACCATCTGCTTTATCCGGCAAGATCTTATTTCCCGCGTTCGCCTCATCGTGAATTTCTCTCTGCAATAAAAGTTGCACACTAGTTAACCCTGGGACGACTTAAATAAAAGTTGTCTGGACGTCTAGTTGACCATGGACGACTTAATTTTAAGTCGTCCATGGTCAACTAGTCGTCCAGACAACTTACATTTAAGTCGTCCAGGGTCAACTAGTCGTCCAGACAACTTACATTTAAGTCGTCTGGAAAACTAGTTAACCCTGGACGACTTAATTCTTGTTGGGAGAGGATTTGATACTAACCTCGGATTGTTTGGCTTGAGGGGTAGGTTGTTTCTTTTGAAGAGTAGGCTTTTTGGTTTGAGGAGTAGGCTTTTTGGTTTGAGGAGCAGGCTTTTTGGTTTGAGGAGTAGGCTGTTTCTATTGAGGAGTAGGCTGTTTCTTTTGAGTAGGCTGTTTCTGTTGAGGAGTAGGCTGTTTGGTTTGAGGAGTAGGCTGTTTCTCTTGAGGAGTAGGCTGTTTCTCTTGAGGGGTTGTCTGATTGGTTAGAGGTGTAGGCTGTTTGTTACTAACCCCGGTTTGTTTGGCTTGAGGGGTAGCCTGATTGGTGACACCAACCTTCTTCTCCACAGCTTCCACCCTATCGGACAACTTCCTAATCTCCTTGATGCACTTCCTAAACCCTTCTTTCATGCAGTCAACTACCCCTTCTTTCATGCTGTCAACTACGTCCTTGAACATATTTTCCAACTCCTCTCTAGTCACCCAACTAGCCTCTTCTCTAGCCTCTTCACTAGCCTCTGTAGGAGCCTCTGTAGGAGCCTCTGTAGGAGCCTCTTTACGAGCCTCTTTAGCAGCCTCTGTAGGAGCCTCTTTAGGAGCTTCTTTAGGAGCCCCTTTACGAGCTTTCTTCAGAGGTCTTGGATTGTCTTCCTCCTCCTCAACCACAACCATCTCTATCTCTTTGGTTTTCTTAGTACCAGTGACTTCCCAGCAATCCTTGGTCCACTTCCACGGTCTCCGATCATACATGACTTTAATGATGTTCTCCGCGGGCACGTCCTCAACCTCAGAGTCCCATTTTGGCCACATTTCACTAATGTCCTTCTCAACAAAGTTGATCACGCGGGTCTGCAGTAAATAGAAGAATCGAGTTAGATATTTGAAAAAAGACTAAATAGACGACTTAATTATAAGTCGTCTGGAAGGTCGTCCAGCTGGAAGACCTTCCAGACGACTTATATATAGTCGTCTACTAAGTCGTCCAGCTGGAAGACCTTCCAGACGACTTAATTAAGTCGTCTGGAAGGTCGTCCAGCTGGAAGACCTTCCAGACGACTTATATATAGTCGTCTACTAAGTCGTCCAGCTGGAAGACCTTCCAGACGACTTAATTAAGTAGATACCTGTCTCAAGATAGCTTCTTTCATTGATCTGCGGCCTCTGCTGCCCTCGTAAGCCAGTATCGGTGGAGACGGACTGTTTCCTCTGGGACCACCAATACTAGCACCCAATTCCGGCATAGCTGTGTACACCCAGACCTGAAGAACTTGTATAAACCCATCCACGGTGTAACAGCCAGTAATATCTTTGTTCCACAAAGAGTCCATCAGCACCTTAAACGCGACTCTCCCCCATGGATAATTCTCAAACCGTTCTAAATCCATCACTAGCCTTGCCAGACTAGATCGTGTAGCGGTTGAAAACTTTCTCCCTTCAATGAATCTAGTGAAGATGGAAAGGTACGCGAGCCGCTTGCGATCTTCCGTGGACCAATCCTCGCATCTCTTCAGTGCTGCTATTATCTGATCAGTAGTTGGCCCAGCTTCCAGATGAACTCCCAGCATCGCCCAGAAAGAAACCATCTCTTTGGTAACTTCACATTTTGGTGTCTCAAGGTCCTCGATGTACTCGCAGTTTAGACCAGTGAGGTTTTCAAACTCTAACAGTGAAAACCTCAAAGGTTCTGGACCAACGAGAGACCACATCTCATACTTCTTCTTAATGTCCAGCTTGAAACTGAGTATGTAGTGAACCAGCCTTGAAGCCCAACCAAATCCCTGCTCCTTGAACTTGATGAAAACTCCCAAACTCGACTCCTTGAGCTCTTCAAATTCTTCATCAGTAAGAGCTTTCCTAAGAGCAGTATGCAACTTGTTATTATCCGTATGATACGAAATGCTATTGTGGGCTTCTGGCTCTTCCCCTAATGTGTATAACCTACGGGGGAGTTCTGGAATATCCATCCAATTTTGTCTGCAAAATAATCAAAGACAACAATAGAGATAAGCTAAACAAGCTAAATCTAACAAGAACACACAGAAAAGTCAGAACACAAGCTAAATCAATCACGCCTTAATTGTAACTCCAGACGACTTAGTAGACGACTTAGATATAAGTCGTCTGGAAAGTCGTCCAACTGGACGACTTAGTAGACGACTTAGATTTAAGTCGTCTGGAAAGTCTTCCAACTGGACGACTTATATTTAGGTCGTCTACTAAGTCGTCCAGTTGGAAGACTTTCCAGACGACTTAAATTACAAGTCTTCCAGTAGAAAAATTAATCGGACCTGATTAGTAGCAGAAGGAGTACTCGTCATTGCGGTTATAGATCTGAAAAAATAAACGTGAAACGGTGAGAATGAGTAAATTGATAGAGACAACGTTTTATGTTCATCTTTTCCTCGAGATTGATGACTTACCGGCGTTAGGGTTTACAGAGAAACGGCGCTACGGTTTACAGAGAAGAAGCGGCGGCGCTAGGGTTTAGAAGAAGCGGCGGCGCTAGTGTTTAGAGGAAGCGGCGGTGAGATAGTGTTGGTGAGCACGGTGGAGAGGGCGACGGTTTGTTCGGAAATAGTGGAAGCGGCGGCGCTAGGGTTTAGAGGAAGCGGCGGCGCTAGGGTTAGAAGAAGCGGCGGCGAGAACGGTGAGAATGAAGTGAGATAGATAGCCGACGTTGAGGGCGACAGTTTGTTCGGAAATAGTGGAAGCGGCGGCGCTAGGGTTTAGAGGAAGCGGCGGCGCTAGGGTTAGAAGAAGCGGCGGCGAGAACGGTGAGAATGAAGTGAGATAGATAGCCGACGTTGAGGACGATGGTTTGTTTGGAAATAGTGGGAATTCAAATCGCCTTTGATATCGCCGGTGAGAGAGAACTGTTAGGTTAGGGTTTCTAAATTTCGCGAAAAATGAACAAAAAGAAAATCACCTTATATATTGGGTAAATAATCCGGTTAGCTTTAAAAGTACGTTGGTAAAATTTAAGGTTTGGTCCGGTTTAGACGACTTATTCTGGCTCATAATGTACATCAGAAGACTAAATATTTAGTCGTCTGTTTACAGAAGACTAAATATTAAGTCGTCCCAGACCCTAAAATGAACCCCTAAACTAAAATGACTAAATTAACTAACTAACCACGTTATAAAATCAAATTATACTTCAATAGTGTTTACTATACACAGAAATGAACACGCTTATGTAATTTTTAAATTTTTCAAAAACGGTTTTAATGCTTTCCGAAATCTAACCCTAAGAACATATACAATACTACAACATATGTTGATGAAAGTTAAACTAAAGAATATCATGACTCACTACTTTCACTCATCTATGCTGAAAACAATTTAAATTTGTTATATCTTAATTTATATCTCTTAATACATATGTTAATTACATAGTTTCCATTTTTCACTTATCAAAATATTTTTTACAAAATTTTTAAATTATGTTTAAGAATAACTGTCCAGACGACTTTCGAGGGGTAGAAACGTAAAAAAAATACCGTTTTTTTGTTTGTTCACAAGGGGATAGTTGTAATTTCAATAGCCTTTTAGGTTACTTTTGCCTTTGACCCAAATTGGGGTATTTTTTTGGGTTTGACTCCAAGTTTTGAGTCACACTTGGCAATTCTCCCCATAATTAAACACAAATAGTCCTAGATTTGATAATAGACTTTGGTTTCGGTTGGATCGGCTCAGGTTCTGTTGATTCGGCTGGGTTTGGTTTGGTGTTATTACCCACACATACTATACAGATCCAGTCAATGACCGTAAGTCCGGTCCAGTTAGAAACAAAAAAAACACAGCCTCTTCGTCCCCTCGCTCACTCTCTGAGTCATATCTAGGGTTGTCTCAAACAAACGAAGAAGGAAGCCAGAGAAATACTCAGCCCAAGAGATCCAAGATAGAGAGAGAGATAGAAGCTATTAAATTCTAGGTTTGGATATCCCAGATCAGAAACCCTAATTACTGCAACCAAACCATGCCGCACAACAGAGAGGACGATGATGATGTAGACGAAGACGACGATGGATTGGAATTAGAGGAAGAAGAAGAAGAAGAAGAAGAGGAAGATGGAGGGAGTGGCGGCGGCGGCTCGAGGCGGAAGAGAGGAAGATCAAGTTTTATTGATGATTATGCTGAGGAGGATTCTCAGGAAGACGAAGATGATGATGATGAAGATTATGGCAGCCGCGGAGGAAAAGCAGGTGGAGCTAAGAGAAAGAAGTCTACAGCTTCGATTTTCTTAGATGACATGGCTCACCAGGTTGATGATGACGATGAAGAGGAAGACGGAGATGCAGAAGACGGTAACTGATATGATTTTTTCTTTAAAGCCGTTAACTTTTTACATTGTTGATTTGTGATTGAGATTCTCTGCTGGAATTGAAGTTTTTTTTTTCTTTTCTGAAAGTGCAGATTTCATAGTGGATACTGGAACTGATCTTCCCGATGAGCGTGGTGATAGGCGGCGGTATCACGACCGTCGTTTTCTTTCTGGCGAGGAAAACGATGAGGATGTGGATGATCTCGAGAGGAGAATTCAGGAGAGGTTCTCTAGGCCTCATGAAGAGTATGATGAAGAGGCTACAGATGTGGAGCAACAAGCTCTTTTGCCTTCTGTCCGTGATCCCAAATTGTGGATGGTTAAATGCGCTGTAAGGGCTCTTTCATAATTTGGCTTACTTCTTAGTGTTCTGTTTTGTGATGCTTGGAATTGATTATCTCTGATTTTTTCATTGCAATGTCAGATTGGCCGTGAGAGGGAGGTTGCGGTTTGTCTTATGCAAAAGTTCATAGACCGGGGATCAGATTTACAAATCAGATCTGTTGTTGCACTTGATCATCTTAAAAGCTATATTTATGTTGAAGCAGACAAGGAAGCTCACGTGAAAGAGGTATTGGTTGGTTTCCCTTTATTTTAAATATGTTTTGATCTTCTGACCTAGTGATAGTGTTATGACGGGGACGTTACTTGCGTTGTTTATTTTGCTTTTCTAGGCAATCAAGGGCATGAGGAATATATATGCTAATCAGAAGATCTTACTTGTCCCTATTAGAGAAATGACAGATGTCCTTTCTGTTGAAAGCAAAGCAATTGATCTATCTCGAGATACGTGGATTAGAATGAAAATCGGGACGTACAAAGGTGATCTCGCTAAGGTATGATCCAATTTTATGTGTTTTTCATTGGCAAAAACTACCTAGAGACTTCTAAAATGAAAGTTCTTTACAGGTGGTTGATGTTGATAATGTGCGGCAGAGGGTCACAGTCAAGTTAATTCCGAGAATTGATCTGCAGGCTCTAGCTTCTAAGCTGGTATGGATTCTCTCCATAATTACGTGGGAAAATGGTGCTATTTGTGTTTGGTAAACATGCCTAATAGAGTATTAGTTCAACGTAGCCTGAACTGGAAATTGTTATGACTTTCCTGCATTGTAAGGTTTCTGAATTTATTTAAGCCATACGATTATTTGATCACACTTTGCCTTACAAATTGCAGGACGGGAGAGAAGTTGTGAAGAAAAAAGCCTTTGTTCCACCTCCACGTTTCATGAACATTGATGAAGCTAGGTACTCTTGTTAGAAGCTGTCTGTTGTACTTGAGAAGGTTT
Organism: Brassica juncea; assembly: GCA_018703725.1. Lineage (NCBI taxonomy): Eukaryota > Viridiplantae > Streptophyta > Magnoliopsida > Brassicales > Brassicaceae > Brassica > Brassica juncea. The sequence goes on along the minus strand of CM031942.1, from coordinate 28,381,209 downwards.
TGTTAAAGTTCTACACTCTTAAAATGTGTTACATGCGTATAGGGAATTGCACATACGTGTTGAGCGTCGGCGGGATCCCATGACCGGTGATTACTTTGAAAATATTGGTGGCATGCTTTTCAAAGATGGTTTCATGTACAAAGCAGTATCATTGAAGTCCATCATTGCTCAGAATGTTACACCAACTTTTGATGAACTTGAAAAATTCAACAAACCAAGTGAAAATGGAGAGAACGACTTTGGTGGTCTTTCAACTTTATTTGCAAACAGAAAGAAAGGTCATTTTATGAAGGGTGATGCAGTTATCGTTATCAAGGGGGATCTAAAAAACTTGAAAGGTTGGGTTGAGAAAGTAGATGAAGAAAACGTTCTTATCAGATCAGGATTGAAAGGTCTCCCTGTAAGCATCCTTATTCCTTGGCCTTTGGTACTGGTTGCGTGTTTCTAAGATCAGTCAGCTATGGAAAAAGGCCGACAATTACTCTTGTGTTGCAGGATCCTCTTGCTGTAAATGAGAAAGAGCTCTGCAAATACTTTGAACCTGGAAATCACGTGAAGGTTGTCTCTGGGACCCATGAAGGAGCAACAGGCATGGTTGTCAAAGTTGATCAACATGTGCTTATCATTCTGTCTGACACGACCAAAGAACATGTAAGTCAACTTTTCTATATGAATTGAGTCTTTTTGTGACGACTAGAGTAATTAAATCTCAAAAGTATATAATACTTATAGGTCCGCGTGTTTGCTGATCATGTTGTTGAGAGCTCAGAAGTGACAACTGGTGTTACCAAAATCGGGCAGTATGAACTTCATGATCTTGTCCTTCTGGAGTAAGTGGAATACCTACTCACCTTGAAGTGATGCAGATTTCCCATTTTCACGCGTGTGAAATCTTTTTTTTTTTTTTAAGCAGTAACCTTAGCTTTGGAGTAATTATACGTCTAGAGAATGAAGCTTTTCAGGTAAATTGCCAACTTTCTGAAAATGCAAAAATCATTGTGTAGCTGCTATAATTTTTAGATTATTCTTTTTTGGGTTTGCTATAAAAGCCAATGGATATGGGTTTAACTCTGTTTTAATGTCCTTAGGTTCTTAAAGGGAATCCTGACAGACCAGAGGTTGCTCTTGTCAAACTCAGAGAAATCAAATGCAAACTCGATAGGAAAATTAGTGTTCAAGATCGCTACAAAAATGTCATTGCTGTGAAAGATGATGTTAGAATCATCGAGGGTCCTATCAAAGTGAGTACCTTTACAGACTGGTTGTTGTGGGTAACCTTTCTCAACGCTAATTATCTGATACCAATTAATGTGTACATAATAGGGTAAACAAGGTCCCGTGAGGCATATATACAAAGGTGTCTTATTTATATATGATCGGCATCACCTTGAGCATGCTGGATTTATATGCGCTAAATGCACGTCATGTATTGTTGTTGGTGGATCACGTTCTGCTGCTAATAGAAATGTAAGCCTTATATCCGTGAGATGGCCATGTTCTTGTTATTTGCTCCAAAATTGTAGCTTCGCCTCATTTAGCAATTTTGCTACTCTAGGGTGGTGATTCATTATCAAGATTTAGCAATTTTAAGGCACCTGCCCTAGTACCCCCATCCCCAAGACGATTTCAACGCGGCGGCATGGGATATAACGGTATGTTCAGATTTCTTCTATCTATTTTGATCGAGTGAGAGTACCTATTGTTTTGTTTTATTTTGCATTCTTCACAGGTCCGCTGCTCTTACAATTTCTCCAGGACAAGGCAATTATTTCCACTATATATATGTCTTGTAGTAGTACAATGATCCATTGCCTAACATCAATATTTTTTTGCATATCATTTTGCGAAATGCTGATACACCTTGTCTACGTACTCCGTACGAGTACATACAATAATTTTTATTTATCTTTAAATGCAGCTGGAGGGAGGGGAAGGGGTGGAAGAGGAGGGAGAGACGATTCTTTGTTGGGTTCTACTGTCAAAATCCGTTTAGGACCTTTCAAGGGATATAGGGGACCTGTAGTAGAAGTGAAAGGAGATTCAGTGCGTGTAGAACTTGAGATGAAGATTGTGACAGGCAATCCCTTGTTTAACTTCTCCGCTTGTGGATCGATACATGTGAAATGGACCCTTAACGATAATTGTGTATGCAGTTGATCGGAATGCAATATCGGATAATGTATCTGTGACAACACCTTCTCGGTAATCTACTAATTGATCTCATTAGTTACTTCGAGTTCAGGTATCATAAACGACATTGATTATATCATCTGAATTTTACTCAGGGATACATCTCGGTATAGTATGGGAAGCGAAACACCTATGCATCCTTCACGGACTCCACTTCATCCTTATATGACTCCAATGCGGGACTCTGGAGGTTTGTTTTCTAGCTCTTCCTTCTCTGCAATATGTTCATTTGAAATTTTACGCTCTTTGGTAATTTTAACTTACTTTCAGCTACTCCGATCCATGACGGGATGAGGACACCCATGCGTGATAGAGCTTGGAATCCTTACACGCCTATGAGCCCACCTAGGTATGTTTGTTGTACTTTCAGAAGTTACTTTTCTCTTTCACCTTTCTCCTCTTTCTCTTCAACGCTGTAATGATTTTCATCAATGTTGTTGGTTACGTTACACAAACATGGCCTCTGTTTCAATAGTAACAGAAATTTTTAAAGCATTTTAAGATTTGGTGAATCTTGATCGAAGAATAAACTTTTTGATATCTCTCATATTATGGTTGTTGTGACATAAGGGATAACTGGGAAGAAGGAAATCCAGGATCCTGGGGAACGAGTCCTCAATACCAAGTAAGAGTTATCCATCTATTGTTTTGCTTATTGTTGTCGGTGATACGCGTGCTGATTGTGAGTTAAATTTGTTTGTTTGGCACTTGTTCCCAGCCGGGAAGTCCTCCGTCACGGGCATATGAAGCACCGACTCCAGGCTCAGGATGGGCTAGTACACCCGGTGGTAGTTACTCAGATGCAGGGACGCCTAGAGATCATGTTTCGGCCTATGGTAAGACTCGTATAATATCTTACAAAACATGGACTGCTTTTGCTTGGCCAGTATTTTTCTCACATATCTTGTCATGCAGGTAATGCCCCAAGTCCATACCTACCATCTACACCTGGACAACCTATGACACCAAGCTCAACTTCATACTTACCTGGAACTCCCGGAGGACAACCAATGACTCCTGGAACTGGCCTCGATGTCATGTCTCCTGTTATAGGTAACCGTGTATTGTTAAAAGGACAAAGTTCCCACTTCTATCGTGGTTTTCTTATCTTAATAGTAAATCCACCTGATGCCACAGGTGGAGATGCAGAAGCATGGTTCATGCCTGATATTTTGGTTGACATAGACAAGGCTGGAGAAGACAGCGATCTCGGTGTCATTCGAGATGTTTCGGTTTTGCCTTTTGCCTTTCACCAATTCCAGATTTATTATAACTATGAAATAACTACTAGCCCTAGACAACTAGGAGGAAGCTTCAGTAATTAAAGTTACACATCATGTTAAGTGCTTCTGAATGTGAATGATGGCTCCTTTTCTAACATAGACATTTTTCTGATGTGCTACTTTTGTTAGGATGGAACGTGTAAAGTGTCTCTGGGGTCCAGCGGTGAAGGTGACACTATAATGGCCCTCCCGAGCGAACTGGAGATAGTTCCTCCGAGGAAAAACGATCGTGTAAAGATTGTTGGCGGCCAATTTCGTGGGTCTATCGGTAAGCTTATTGGAATTGACGGGTCAGATGGAATTGTTAAGATTGAGGACAATCTTGACGTCAAGATTCTGGACCTGGCCATATTAGCCAAATTTGTTCAGCCGTGAGCTTAGTGGTTATAGTGAATGTTGAGTTTCATCATGTGATCGCAACCTCTATCTTAAGTTTAGAAAGAAACTACGAATATTGCTAGATGATGTGCTTCTCTTTTAAGGTGCTCTCGTAGGCACTGTCGAAATAGTATTTTTGTTCTCTTTTTCTTTTCTTCTTTGTAGTTTAGCATGTTGCTTGTCTTGTATTTTCCCTACCTTAGCCACTTCTTGCACCTCTTTAGTTGTTATGCAAGAACCACCAAACTATTCTGATAAGAAAAATGTAGTCTTTGCGATTGATTGTTTTATCGTTTTCATGTAACTCCATATCGTATATGCAGTGTTTTGACCCACAACCGCAATCTCTTGCGGATTTGAAAATCCACGATTACAACTCACCTTTCTTCTAAGACTATCGTTTCTATGCAAAGATCGAGGCTCTTTCATGTGTATTGTTGGAAGTAGGCTGTGCACCACTGTCTGGTTAGGAAAACGTCCACTCAAGATCAAAGTTCAGAAAAACGTTAATTTAGCTCACTAAAAACATTAAGGATGCTGAAAGTGACATGATGTGCTCGAATTCATACCTCTGTCAGGTGTGCTGACTGGTTAGAGTTATGGATGATACTGTGATTCGCATTAAATATTTAGGGATGAGGCGAGTTGAACCTCCGTTGCCGCGAATATATAACCAAATTCTAAGAAAGACCAAATATATGATCTAATCACAAAGGAACATGAGCTGTATTTTGTCTTATCCTGGGCGTTCTTTGGCTGTAAAAGAAGCTTTTTGCTAACCGAGCAAAGGATCGACTGTTCTCCCGTGCTAACAAATATAAGATTTACTTAGCTAACAAATATGGAATTCGCCTTACTTTTGTAATCTCCTTTTACTTTGATTTACTTCTAATATATGAGATTTTCGATCTATTTGTCTCTTATCATCTTCTAAACATTACTCCGAACTCACACTTCAACATTTGGCACCGTTTTGCGGACAAATCAGGAATCTATCAATGAAAGAAGTATTAAGAAAAAAATGGAAACTACTCGTGCAAACCCAATAATTAAGATGGTGAAAACCAAAAACTCGAACTACCTCGTAGAAAACGACGTCGTGGCCGCCACCGTGGAGCGCCTCCCAACCCTCCACGCCGAGTATGAAAAGCAGGAGGAGAAAACTCAAAACGACCCAAAATACGATCTTGAGACGGAAATCGATAGCGAGTCGACAAACCACACCCTCGCAATATTACCTGACAACAAAGGAAATATCCCAGAGAGGAAACCGCATCCCCCGCTCGGGAGCAAACAAGTGTTCCCTCGATTCTACAGCTACTGTTCGCCAGAGAAAACCTTCTTAACGAACTATCTCAAACCCAGGAGCAATGGTACTAGGACCAGCCTGAGGAACCATTCTACAAAGTCCAATACGACAAACGACACAGACTCGACAAGATCAACATCCTCCACAGTCAGGCTCATCCTCCATCTCCATCATGGCCAGTCATGTGGGTTCCCCCTTCTTTACGCCCTTGGTGAGCTGCATCGCCAATAGCTGCCTCGACCTATCGATCTTCTCCTCCAAGACTGGAATCATGCACAGTGATCTCTTCTCGAGTATGTATACGGAACTCAATGCGAGCATAAGTGTTGCTGAGACTTGTCTAATGAAATCCATACCCAAGACCACCTTAAAGGCGTCCAGGGGAATTACTAAGAAGTTCAGCGGACCAGTCCAACTTCCCAACCACATCTCGAGCCCTCGAGCTATCCCATTCAAGGGTTGAGCCTTAGCGTTCTCCGTCTTCATCCAACCGTCCTTCTTCGACCACTTGAGTCTGAGTCTTACAGCCTCATATATGGCCTTGAAGTTTTGTGGCCCTCGTCTCCACTATCACTCTGGTCGGTTTATCGTTGATCCGAGCTTCAACCTATGCTGCATGCTGCTTCTGCAGGAAGCCACTATCAGACTTGGGGGGTGCTGGTGTGGCTCTACCTGGTGTAGTGACCCAAGCGCCAGACTTAACTGCTTTCTACGTCTGGATAAGTAGGGATTTTAATGTGCTCCCGGACATTTGCACTTTTACTCCCTGTATTTCACATTACTTTTGCGAATATACCCTGAGTTTCCTGTATTGTGTAGTACGTAGTGTTTTAATACATATACTTTTAACATGTGGTGCTCTAGGAACCACAATATACCTTAGGCTATACCGGGGTTTTAGGTAGTTTTGACAGCATACTCAGGTTTGCGCAGACCCATTCCTGCTTTATGTCTCATGCCCATTTTTTTTTTCTGTGGATGTACCACTTTTTTATAAGGGTTGGCCAGTATCGGAATTCTCTGGAGACCTGACCCAGCTCGTATGCCCTTTTAAGTATGGTGGTTTTTCTACTACTCTTATAGTCGGAACTATTTTATTATATAAGCCTGGTCCGCAGACGTGCATCATACATAGGAGTAGGGAACCATAATGCTTAAATAGTATATAATAAAGTAATATTAATCATGATCAGCAGCATACATAGTTGTATTTTACCTTTGCTGTTTTGCAGCCTGATGGCTCCTGCTCCCCGCACCTCGATTATCTTAAAGGGTCCTTCCCACCCGGTGGCGAGGTTCTTTGCTGTTTTTTCTTTGGTGTTATCAGCCACTCGTCGTAGAACCCAGTCTCCTTTCTGGAAGGTCATGGTTCTGACTTTCTTGCTGTAGCTTCTGGCGACATCTTGCTGGTAGGACCAGTTTCTCAATCGAGCCGCTTCTCTTTTTTCGTCGAGCAGGTTGAGGCTCAGTGACATCAGTTTGTCGTTTTCCTCCTGGAAGATAGACCCTGATACCGTTGTGTTTACGTGCATTTTGTGGGGACTATGGCCTCCGTGCCGTAGACTAGCGAATAGGGAGTCTCCTGCGTCGCAGTCCTTGGAGTAGTCCGGTAAGCCCCGAGAACTCCATGTAGTTCTTCTTCCCATTTCCCGTGAGAACCCTCCAAGCGCTTCTTTAACATGTTGACCACGGTTTTATTCATGGACTCAACTTGTCTGTTGGATTGAGGATGTTTGGGAGTGGCAAAAGTGAGCTTTATGCCCCAGTCCCTGCAGAACTCCTTGAAGTTGTGGCTCGTGATCTGGGGTCCGTTGTTGGTGACGATCTCTTGCGGAACCCCAAATCGTGTGATCACATTCGTCCATAAGAAATTCCTTATCTGGAGGTCGGTTATCCGGTTGAGTGCTTCTGCTTCAATCTATTTGGAGAAGTAATCGATTACTACTAGGAGGAAGACCTTTTGCCCCGGTGCTGTTGGAAATTTACCTACTATATCCATGCCCCACTTCTTGAAAGGCCAGGGAGAGCTTAAGGATTTGAGGTTCTCCGGAGGGAGTTTGGAGACAGAAGCATGTCTTTGACACTCTTCGCAGTATTTGGCTTGCCAGTTGGCATCTTCAGCCATCGTCAGCTAGTAATAGCATTAACTCTTAGCCCTTAGTACCAGACTTCTGCTGCTGGAGTGGGATCCACAAGCTCCTTCGTGTAGTTCCACGAGGATCCTAGCAGCTTCTCTGGGCGTGACACGCCGTCGAAGGACCTCCGATATAGTACCCCTTGAGAGATGCAGTACCTTGCGACTTGCTTCTTGATCTTTCTACTTTCGTTACGGTCTTCTGGGAGAATATCATTCTTGCTTCAGGCGGTGATTCCTCCATGGTAGCTGGCCATTGAAGAACCAACAGGGGGATGCTCATCTAAATTTTTGTTTCGAGGGCGGACCCTAGATTAGCCAGAGCATCTAGTTTTGAGTTTTGCTCCCTTGGAATCTGCGTGAGCTCGTAGTTTCCGAATTTCTTGAGGAGGCATTGAGTGACTACCAAGTACTGAATCATGCTATCGTATTTGGCCTGGTATTCTCCCTGCACCAGGTTGATTATTAGCTGAGAGTCGCTGAAGACCTTAATGTTCTCTGCGCCCATTTGGTGGGCGAGCGTCAGTCCCGCGATTAGAGCCTCATACTCGCTTTCATTGTTGGTTTCCTTGAAGTTGCACCTTACGGCCCTCGAGGCCGTGTTTCCTGTCGGCGAGGTGAGTACTATTCCTATTCCAGCTCCCCGGACGTTGCTGAACCCGTCGACGTGTAGAATCCAATCTCCTTCTTCCTTTGTCTCGCTTCGGAGACGTACTTCTTGTTCCAGGGATGGGAGCAAGGCAGGAGAGAAATCAGCCACAAAGTCAGATAAGACCTACGATTTTATAACTGTAGCTGGTCGGAATATCACGTCATATTCTCCTAGCTCTACTGCCCATTTAGCCAGACGTCCAGAGATCTCAGGCTTGTGAAGGACCAGCTTGATGGGGAAAGAAGTGACAACCACGATAGGGTGAGCTTGGAAATAGGGCCGTAGCTTGCGGGCAGCGACCATCAAGGCTAAGGCCAGCTTTTCGAGATGGGTGTAGCAAGTTTCGGCGTCCAGGAGAGCTTTGCTCACGTAGTAGATTGGTAACTTCTTGGTTCCCTCCTCGCGTACCAGGACGGCGCTCACTGCATGTTCCGAGACCGCTAGATATAGCAGTAATACTTCGCCTATCAAAGGTTTTGATAGAAGGGGAGGAGTGATGAGCCTTGAGTTCGTGAAGAGCAGACTCGCATTTCTCCGTCCATCGGAAATCCTTTGGGTTCTTGAGGGTCTCGAAGAAGGCATGGAACTTGTCTGAGAGCCTAGAAATAAACCTACTCAAGGCCGCCATTCTTCCTGTAAGTCTCTAGACCTCGTTGACGCTCCTTAGAGAAGGGATCGAAAGGATGACCCTGGTCTGCTCTGGATTAGGTTCGATGCCCTGGTGGGTTACGATGTATCCCAAGAACTTCCCGGAGCTGTCTCCGAACGAGCATTTAGTTGGGTTGAGTTTCATGTTGTACTTCCAGAGAGTAGAAAAGGCTTGCTGCAGATGTGATATATGATCTTCGGTTTCCAGGGACTTGACCAGCATGTCGTCGATATATACCTCCATAGTCTGTCCAATTTGGTCTACGAACATCATGTTCACCAGCCTTTGGTAAGTTGATCCTGTGTTGTTCAAGCCAAAAGGCATGACTTCGTAGCAGTAGATGCCCCTGGATGTCATGAAGGATGTCTTTTCCTGATCCTCAGTGTTAGGGGATTTTTGTGTAGGGTCTTTTAGAGTACCACGGAACGTTGGATGAGAAGATAACCCGATGGTTTAATAAGTATTTCGTGAGAGTTGTGATAAGAAATAATAAGAGATAGGCTTGAAGAGACGTATTATTGAGCAGACAAACAAGAACAAGAGAGGTTACAATGAATTTAGGAAAAACCCTAGTTCTAGCTGCCGAACCCTAGTCTCTAAGCCTTGGAGAAGCCGATCCCTTGATGTAGGGCAGTAGTTGTCTTTATATAGTCGTCTAGTAGCCGTCTAGGTTAGGTTAAACTCTTCCATATTTGAAAATATGGAAGAATTCTCCTTGTTGGAAGTTTTCCATTTTGCGGAAGGGAGCATGGTTCAGGGACCCTGCTCAGGGTTCAAGGACCCAGGCTAAAGGTTCCCTCGGGCAGGGACCCGAGGTATCTGTTTTTCAGGGATCCGGGGATCTAGGTCCTGCCTGGATAGGTCCTGCCTGGAGGCTGGGGGAAATAATACCGGGATATTTTTCCCCAACAGTTTGCCCCTTATTCCTCGATTTTGTCATTGAAGTTGAGGGATAACCTGCGCACTCGAGTCAACCGGGGTTGCTCATTCTCACCAGGCTCCCTTTGGGCAGGACCCTATCTGCCAGCCTAGGTTCCACTCAAGTCGGAACTCATTATGAACCTAGGCAAAGACTGATCCCTTCATTTTTCTATTTTCTTGGAGATGATGAGGCTGGAGTCTTGTCGTGCAATCCACGCGCGGACAGAAGGATTAGAGCTGGTAGCTGATTCTCCCGGATTTTTAAGAAGGGTTCCCGACCTTTGAGTTGGAGGGAGGAGGAAAAGACCTTCAGGATCCCTGTCCTCTGATTTAAAACATTGGCGGGAAACGGGGTGAACTGTGCGATGTTGTCTCGAGATTCGCATTTGCGCGTGCTTTTTCCCTTGGACGCGTGTCTAGGGTTTCTCTCTCTTTTCCCCTGATTTTCTTTTATTTCCTTTTCTCTCTGTTTCTTGAAAACTTCTTGCGATCTTCATATCTCCACTCCGGTTCCGACTTCGCCGGTAATCTTCTTTTTCTTCCTATTTTTTTTTCTCGCGCCTCTTTAGACCTTCCGAGATGAGAACTGAGTCGGGTCTCTCTCCAGATCCTTCTTCCATTCGTAGTAGAGTTAGATCTAGCAAATTGAAGGTTACTTCCGTCGAGATCCATGGATTCCGCCGATTCTTCCCTCGATCCGACTGTTGCTGTGGAGAATCCCCAAGCTCTCGTGCCTCGGAATACCTCGCCGACTGAGGGAGAGCGATACCCTCCGATTGGCCCTCCTTCGGTAATAGGAACCGAGGAGGTTACGATTTGGAGGAAGAGGTATAATCTTCCCGACGATGTCGCTATTCGAGTTCCCGGTCCTGATGACAGGGTCTCGGATTTTGAAGCTGATGAGGTGGCCGTATATGAGGGTTACTTCGAGTCAGGTTTCAGAGATCGGGTTCCCTCTCTGATAGCTAAATTATCCGAGACTCTGGGTATTTCTCCAAGTCAGTTAAATCCTCCGGCTTGGAGAACTTTGATAGCTCTGCAAAATTTTGGCGATCTCTTCGGAATTATGATCGGGGTAACCGAGGTCTTGTGTTCTTACTCTGTTGTTCTCTTGAATGCTGCGGAATGGAGATATTATCTTCGTCCTCGAGGTCAAGAACCTCTAGTCATCGAGGTGGAGAAGAAAGAGAGGAAGAAGCTTCCGGCCTTTGATGGAAATTGGGCCGAGAAGTTTACCTTTATGTATCTCCCAGGCTTTTCGACCATCTGGCAGTTAGAGGGTAGGCTAGTCGTAGGAGTTACGAGGATTATCTGGATGTTGAGGTGCTAATGTTTCTTGTTTTCTTGATGCAGATCTGCCTCGCATCGATTGTTCTTTGGGGAGGGATATCATCGAGCAAATATTGAGATCCCCTTCTGAGTGTCGCGAGGTTCCTTTTCTTGTGAGCAAAGCGGCGTTGAAGCGTTGTAGTATTTGGAGTAAGCTCTTGGCTTTTTCTCTCATCTCTTCTTGTGATTGTTGACTTAGCTTGCTTTGGTATGTTAGGCGATATGTCAGGATCCAAGGGTGATGAAGCTTTGGCAGAATACAAGAAGGCTCTTGAGAAGATGTCTGCAAGGAAGACTGTTTCCAAGCGAGCTGCTCCAGTTGAGGACGACGAGGTGCAGTTTGTTAGCAGTACGCGTCGTGCGACCGCTGATCCTTCCTCCTCTAAGAAGAAATCCAAGGTGTCCGACTCTTCTCCAAAGGATTCTCCTCCTGCTCATTTCGATTGGGCTGCACTGGTGACCAGGCTTAATTCGGAGGTCTTTCCCTCTACTCTAGTGCTCTTAGCCTCGGAAGAGGATTCCTCCATTGCTATCGATTCGCTACAGGGTGATCTGATTAAGGTAACATTTCATATGACCTTATGGTTTCATCGATTCTGGTTGCTGATTATATCTTGTTTGTAGGCGGTGTCTCAACTTCACCATCTCGGGACCAGGATGGAGTCTGCGGTTTCCGCGAAGGCTGAGATAGACAACCTGATTTCCCAGCTGCGCAAGGGGAAAGATGTTGCCCAAGCTAAGGAAGAAGCGGGGGAGTTGACAGTGGCAGAGAACACTTCTCTGAGGGAAACGTTTAAGGCGAGGGAGGAGGAGCTGATCGAACTGAAGGACGTAGCAACAACCTTTGAGGCTGACAAAGCCATGGCCGTGAATGGTGCCAAGGTTGTGGCTCGCTGGGAGCTGATGCGGGAATGGCTCAGCGGTATGACTGGCGGCTGGGATCCGGAGACCACTCTGGAGCAGTACAAGATGGTGAAGACCTCTGAAGCTGAATTCCTGGGACTCCCACCTCCCTCTTTCGAGAACAAACCTTGCCCTCCTAGGAATGAAGAGGTGGTGAAGACGCCGGAGCCTGCTACTGATAACCCTCTTGTCAACAGACCCCGATCTATGTCGCTAGTACTCTTAACCCCTCGAGGGGACTTCTTTTGATGTTATACCTGCCCCCGGTGGGGGTTTGAAACTCTATTCTGGCCTTCACGCCTTTATTTTGTAAACTTGCACAATGGCCCTACTGTGGCCTCCTTTTTCTTTCAAGTACTTTTTCGGCTTTGCATTCTTCCTGTCTTTGAAATCTTTGCATAATGTTTGCTTCTGCGATTGCTTCCTTGGGAAATGCAGGTTGCTTGAGTGATCTCTTAGATCTTGAGTTGTAGTCGGAGAGAGTTTGGATGTTGATCCGGTTGCTCGATAGTTTCTCCGTAGGACTATGAGCCTTTTTAGGCTTAGATGGTTTGTCGAAGGATTCAGGGATCCTAGGCACTGAGGGTCTCTAGATCCTCTAGGCCTGTTAGTGATCAGACCTCGTGGATCTTGTAGAATTGGATCTCTTCCGGGATTGGGGGATCACTCAGAGATTTGTAATGATCATGGGACCCGGAGGTCCCCTTTTTAAGGAACCCTTAAGTTCTGAATCCTGAGGTCTTGAATTGGACTCATAGCCCCTGGACCCTGAGGTCTTGGTAAGGAACCCTTAGGTTCTTGGCCTTGAAGCCTATCTGAGCCAGGAGTTCTGTCTTAGAATCCGGAATAAATTTTTAGAAGGGATAGGTTCCTGACCCTGAGGTCTCGTACTAGTCTCACGGTCCTTGGACCTTGAGATCCTTTTGGGGAACCTGTAGGTTTTTGGCCGTAAAGCCTATCAGAGCCCGGGATTCTTTCTCAGAACCCGGAATAATTTTTTTTAAAGGGACCGCATTCTGCCACCCTAGGTGTGGCCTCTCTCGGTACCTGTTGGGTATCGCTTGCTACTGTTCATGGCTGGTCACTATCGAGTTCCCGTGCTGCACTCTGCTTTCTGCAGAAAGACACTATCAGACTTAAAGGGTGCTGGTGTGGTGAAAACCATCATGCCAGGCTTACGCTGTTTTCCACGTCTGGAGAAACAGGATATTGTTAGGGTGCTCCCGGACTTTTGCACTTGCACAGTGGCAATTATACCTCGTGTCCCTTGTGCTAATTTAGCACATAGCGTTTTAACACAGGCACAATCACATTTTGGTATATTCTTGTTTGGGACCCCGATATGCCTGAGGTTATACAGGGGTTTTAGGTAGTATTGACGGCATACTCGGGCTTTCGCAGACCCATTCCTACCTTATGTCTCATACCTGTTTTTGTTTTTTAAGTGGCAATGCCACATGTCATTGAGGGTTGGCCAGGATCGGAGGTCTCTTTGACCTGATCCAGCTCGTTTGCCCCTTTAAGTACTATGGTATTCGTACTCTTTCTTATAGTTGTAACTATTTTATTACATAGGCTATGTCCGTAGACGTTCAGCATACATATGAGTAGGAAAACATAGTGCCGTACAAGATATCAGCTTGCGAGGTGTCCCGGTGGTTAGGCCATGTTTTACCTCTTATTGCTGCGTGACCCGTGGGGTTTGGCTTGCCTTTGAGATGAGTGTCCTTGTTGGAGGGTTCCTCCTTTTGCTGCAGGGTTCTGCATCTTCCTGAGTCCTGGGACCGTGCTTGGGAACTTCTGAGTGCCCCAGCCTTTGCGGATATCCATGTTGCTGATGCTCGGGGACCATTGGGTCCTATTGACGAAGACTCTTAATGCCTCCGTGAAGCGTGTAGTCACATTCATCCACTGGAGCGAACAGGTTTGGCGATCTGCTGCCTGTTTGCGTGTGTCCATCTTATGCTTACTAGGGACCCTCTTCTGAGGAACTCTTCTTTGGGTCTTCGTGCCCCAGTTGTTTATCGCCGGTTGGTAACCGTTGAAGTTCTTGGTAACCTCATCGACGCGAGGCGGAGGACGAGGGTCCTGCGGGGACCAGATCTTGCGGATAGGTGCCTTCTTGAGGGATCTCAGGGAAGACCATGCGAAGCGGTCGGCATAGGTTTTTTGGGAGCTCCCGGGTCCTGGACCTGCATTCCTCGAAAGGGTCTCCGATTGCCCCAGCTATTGACCCAGGGTCCCCGAGTCTGCGGGACCTTAGACCTTCTCTGTAATTGCTATAAGATCTTCGTCTTCCCCTTCAGGGTAGTCTGATAGCATGAGCGAGAGTTCTCCTGGTCTCCTTTGATTGCTCGGATGCCCCAGGGTGTAGGGAACTTTACCACCTGATGGAGGGTTGAAGGAACAGCTCCCATGTCATGAATCCAGGGTCGTCCCAGGATCATATTATATGCAGATCGGCAATCTACGACCAGGAACTTGGTAGACAAGTTGATCCCTTCAGCATATACTGGCAGAAGGACCTCTCCAGCTGTTTGCTTGACTTCGCCGCTGAATCGATGAGTGGAGTTACCTTGCGCGTCAGGGTGTTGTCTTCTAACCCTAGAGGAGACGTTATCTTTTAGTATCCTTTTCACCAAGCAGTTTGCTATGGTGAGAGAGACAAGCAGAGCGTCATGGTGGGGAGCTAGGATCTTCTCTTGCTCCCTTGCCGTGAAGCTTATCTCATCGGTGCCTAGGAGTAGGCGTTTAGGTTGGGTAATCTCGAGACCATGTTTCGGGTGCTCCTTTTTGCGGCTGCGTGGCTTATACCGCTTACTTCTGAGCCTCCAGATATGACGTAAATCACCCGGTCTTGGCGAGGTGGCGAGCTTGGCGCATCTCCTTTTGATTTCCCCGACGCCTCCTTGTTGAGATGAGCTTTGGCTTTCTCTGAGAGGAATTCCCGGAGGTGACCCTTTTGAAGTAGTTCGTTGACCTCGATTCTTAAGGCAACGCAGTCTTCAGTCTTGTGGCCATGATCGCGATGGAAGTCACACCAAAGCGCGGGGTTCCGGAAGGAGTCAGGTGCTTTCATCTTCTGGGACCACTTGACCTGTTGGCCCATCTGCCTTAGTGTATTGATGAGCTCAGGTGTAGATATTGAGAGGTGTGAGATATCGGGCCAGGTTGACACGGCCATCCCTTCTTCTTTCTCCAAGGGTCGGTATTGGAACCTGCCCCGGTTTCTGCTTCCAGAGTCTTTAGACCCCTTATGAGAGGGTCTCTCATCTCGGTCTCCCCGGTCTGATCGGGTGGACCTTTGATCTTGCTTGGGTTGAGCCTTGGAACGGGCAGCAACGTCCTCTTCCCACTTTACCTGACCCCATGCTCGGGATAGTACATCCTCCATTGTTTTGCATGGGTACATGGTTAGCTCTTTGTAGAGCCCTCCATCTGGAAGTAGCCCTCTCTTGAAGGCGGAGATCGCGGTAGGGATGCTGCATTCAGGGATCGCCACTTTCTCTTGGTTGAAGCGGGCTATGTAGTCCCGCAAGGGCTCTACCCGGTGTTGGAGTACCTCAAACAGGCCATCTGAAGTCTTCTCCAGGCTCTTGCTGCTTGCGAATTTCTCTACAAACTTGTCACTCAGGCTGGCAAAGGAGGATATAGACCTGGTGGGAAGATTGATGTACCATTGCAAGGCAGGCCTGATTAGAGTGGAACCGAACCCTTTGCACATGGTGGCTTCACGAGATTCTTTAGGAAGTTCGACTGCTAGCATCCTTTGCTTGTACTGTGCGATATGGTTGTCGGAGTCGTTAGTGCCATCGTACGTCTTGATGCTGGGGAAGGAGAACTTTCTAGGCATCTCGACCGAGGCGATCTCCTCTGAGAAGGGAGTATCAGTGTATGAGTCGGGGTTACTCCTCCAGATTGGGGGAGCTACTCCTGGTAGGTGCTCCAGCATGGATTGCATGGCGTCGAATCTCTTGGAGAACATCTTCTCTAGGTAGGCGGTTATGGAAGATTCAGCTGCTATTTTTTCACATTCTTCCTTCTCGGGCTCGGGTTCAGAGTCGCTTTCCTCTAGGTCATGGATTTGGTGGTCTTCGATCCTTTCCCGTGTTGCCCCAGCTGCAGGAGTCGTGCTGGTGTTGCCTTCTCCGGTGCTGGGAGTACTTAGGTTCCCCATGGGTCGAACCCGAGTGTTGAAGCGTCGCTTCTTATTGCTCGCTGCGTTAGGAGCATCGTTCTGGTTTCGGAGAGCCACGTTCTCCGTCTGCAATTGATTGAGCTTCTCGGCACTTAGCTCCAGCTTCTTGGAGTGTTCGCCAAGTTTCTCCTTCAGGCTTTGGATTTCAGAGGGAAGTTCGGAATTATCGGCTGTTTCCCGAGCCTTAAGCAAGTCGGTTACTTGGCTATGCAGTCCATCGATTTGCCTTTGGAGCTCGGCTTCTCTCAGAGTGTATTCCTGCTGGTCGTCTTGTTCATCCACCGCCATCGTCATGTAGCTTTGATTACTCCCCTCCTTCTAGCGCCAAACTGTTAGGGGATTTTTGTGTAGGGTCTTTTAGAGTACCACAGAATGTTGGATGAGAAGATAACCTGAGGGTTTAATAAGTATTTCGTGAGAGTTGTGGTAAGAAATAATAAGAGATAGGCTTGAAGAGACGTATTATTGAGCAGACAAACAAGAACAAGAGAGGTTACAATGAAGTTAGGATAAACCCTAGTTCTAGCTGCATAACCCTAGTCTCTAAGCCTTGGAGAAGCCGATCCCTTGATGTACGGCAGTAGTTGTCTTTATATAGTCGTCTAGTAGCCGTCTAGGTTAGTTTAAACTCTTCCATAAACTCTTCCATATTCAGAAATATGGAAGAATTCTCCTTGTTGGAAGTTTTCTATTTTGCGGAAGGGAGCAGGGTTTAGGGACCCTGCTCAGGGTTCAAGGACCCAGGCTAAAGGTTCCTTCGGGCAGGGACCCGAGGTATATGTTTTACAGGGATCCGGGGATTTAGGTCCTGCCTGGAGTCTGGAGGAAACGGGATATTTTTCCCCAACACTCAGGGTGCATAAGTATCTGATTATAGCCGGAGAACGCTTCCATGAAACTCATCAGCTGATGCCTAGCCGTGGCGTCAACGAGCTTGTCGATATGAGGCAAAGGAAAAGGGTCCTTTGGACAGGACTTGTTGAGGTCCGTGTAGTCTTTGCAGACTCTCCACTTCCCATTTTTCTTTTTGACCACGACCACGTTGGCCAGCTACTCCGGGTATTGCACCTCACGAATGAACGCTGCATCGAGCAGAGTCTTGACTTCCTCGTTGATGATTGCGTCTCTTTCAGGAGCAAACTTCCTCCTTTTTTGTCAGAAATGCAGATGTAGAAGGTGTTAGGGGATTTTTGTGTAGGTTCTTTGTGAGTATCACAGAAAGATGGATAAGCTAGAGTGTTCAAGAAGTTCACGAATGTGTTTGAGAGATTTAGAGAGAAATAGACTTGAAGAGACGTATTATTGAATAATAGGGCAGGAACTACATCAGATCAAGTAAGAACCCTAGTTCTAGCCGCCTAACCCTAGTCTCTAAGTCTTGAAGAGTCAATCCTTTGCTTTAGGGTTTAGGTTCCTTTTATATAGTCTTCGTAGACTGCTGGGAGTCGGTTTGGAACCCATGGAAATCTTTCATATTTGGAAATATGGAAGGTTTTCCCAATCGGAAGTTTTCCATTCTCCCCGGGAGAAGGGACCGATGCAGGGGTCGGACCCGGGCACCATCTCTAGCAGGAACCTGGAGGCCGGTGTCCTGCCCTGGGTCTGGAGAAATCTAATACCTGAGTATTATTTCCCCAACAGTTTGCCCCTTATTTCTCGATTTCGACATCGGAATCGGGGAATAACCTTATCACTCAAGTCAACCGGAGTTGCTCATTCTTAGAAGGCATTCCCTGGGCAGGACATCGCTCCAATGATTATGCTTTGCCGGGTTCTTTTCAGGTCTGAACCATATATTAAACCCGGGGGAGGTCTGGACCCCATAGAGTAGACCGGAGTCTGGCGCTCTCTGTTCTTACTCTGGAGTCTGTCTGGAGCTCGGAGCCTGGATGGTTTCTCGGGAGGTGAGGCCGGAGCGTGCAGCTTGTGCCTTCATGGTGCAGGACCGAGACTGGGAGCAAGGTTATCGACTCCTGGATGCCTTCTTGGGCCTGAAATGAAGCCCGGTGGCGCTTCCGATTTTCAGATACCTGACAGGATGAGGGACGCGGAATAATGGAGTCTCGAAGTTCGTTCCCTCGTGTGGTGTCCTCCTCATGGCGAGTGGAGATTTCGATTAGGGTTTACAACCTCTTTGCCGCCTAACGGGACTTTCCACTTTCCTTTCTCTTCTCTCTCTCTAAGGCTCTTCGGCGATTCCATTTTACCCAGGTAATTTCCTTTCTTCTCTCCACTCCTAGTCTGAGTCTCTTTTCTTAGATCCGATGTCATCCCCTAGGATGAAAGACAAGCTAGATCCCACCCAAGGTTCCTCTTCCATAGGAGGTAGAGTTCGTTCGAAGAACATATTCGGAACCGATCGGCACGAATCCATGGATCCCTCAGATCTTTCTTTAGATCTGACCTCGGGGATCGAGAATCTAGACCATGTCGCCGGCGAAGGCGTACCATCGTCGGCCGAGATGGAGAGATTGCCTCCGGTTGGTCCTTTGTCGATAATAGGATTTGAAGAGGTCGCAAGCTGGAGAGAGAAGTACCAACTTTCCGACGACGTCGCCATTTGGATTCCGGGTCCTATCGATAGGGTTTCGGATTTCGAAATCGACAAGGTGCCGGTTTACGAAGGCTTCTTTGAGTCATGTTTCAGGGATCGGATCCCCTCGTTGGTGGCCAAGGTGTTGGAGATGCTGGAGATCTCGCCGGATCAGTTGAATCCTCCGTCGTGGAGGACTCTAATAGCCATGCAGAACCTAGGTGATCTTGAAGGCCTCGTTATCGGCGTCGCTGCGGTTCTGCACTCCTGCTTCATTTCTCATTTGAACGGAGGGGAAGGGAGGTACCATCTGCACCCTCGTCTTAAGGAGCCTCCGGTTCAAGAAATCCATAAGAGGGAAAGAAAGCGCCATCCAGTCTTCGAGAGTCGCTGGACCAAAAAGTTTGCATTCATGCATCTTCCGAGTTTTTCCTTGGTTTGGGGCGTAGCTGGTGGGTTATAGGAACTACAGTGGTTATTCTTAACAATGTGACAATAACGACCTTTGTTTCTTTCTGCAGATACTTCTCGCCCAAGCTCCTCTCCGGGGAAAAAGATGATTGACCAGGTTCTGAAGCTTCCCATCGAACGGCGCCGGATCCCTTTCCTTGTGAGTAGAGAAGCGTTTTGTCGTTGCAGCATCTGGGGTAAGTCTCCATTCTCCTTTTTAATTTTTCTTTACTGTCTCAGGTTGATATCAATATTGTTTCTCCAGGTGTCATGTCGGGATCTTAGGGCGAGGAAACTTTGGCAGACTTCAAGAAGGCTTTTGCCGCAATATCGGCGAAGAGGGCGGCTCCCAAGCGTGCTACTCCTACTGAGGATGATGATGCGTTCAGTTCATCAGGAGTAACAAACGTAAGGGTGCGCTACTCCAGCTCCTGCTTCCTCCAAGAAGAAATGTAAGGTCTCATGACCCGTTTCCAGGGCTTCTCCATCGTCGTGTGATCTGGTCACCGTGCTTGCTAATCTCAACACCATGGTGTTCCCGTCGACTTCGGCCTCTCTGCCAGAAGGAGACTCTCAAAAAATTGTCCGATCTCTTTAGAGTGATCTTCTCCAGGTAACGTACTGATTTTTCTCACTTTTTTTACTTGTTGAGAACTCGGTACCTACTGCTGACTGGGCTATTCTTATGCAGACGATGTCCCAGATTTTCCATTTCGGGGAAAGGATGGATGAGCAGACTTTGGCTAAGGTGGAGATAAACGCCTTGACTTCTCAGCTGCGTGAAGAAAAAGACAAAGCCCTAGCCACGGAGAAGGAGATCAAGGCCCTGAAGCTCAAGATCAGGAACCAGGAAGAGGCAGGGGTCATTGCGGCGGCGGAGAATGTTTCTTTGAGGGAGCGGCTAGAGGAGCGGGAGGAAGAGGTGTGCGAGCTGAAGAGCGCTGCAGAGATATTTGATGCCGAAAAGACTATGGCGGTGAATGGTGCCAGAGTGATGGCTCGCTGGGAGATGATGAGGGAGTGGCTCAAGCAGCAGACTGACAGCTGGGAGCCCTTGATTATGCTGGAGCAGTATAAGAAGGTGAAGACTTCTGAGGCCCGACTGTTGGGGCTTCCTGCTCCCTCATTCGAAGACGAACCCGCTATTCCTGGGGAGACCAGAGAGGAGGACAAGACTCCAGAGCCTGCCCCTGCTGAGGATGATCCTCCTGCCAACTGACCCCAATCTCTTTAATCTATACTTTGCACCCCGTGTTGGGGTTTCTTTTGTTGTTCCGAACCCTTCGTGAGCGTTTTAAAACTCTTGTCAGGCCTTCGTGCCTTTTATTTTGTTTGTTTTAAACAATGGCCTTGCTGTGGCTCCTTTTTCCTTTCTCTTTATCAGAGAAGTACTTTCCGGATTCATCTCTGTTTGTTTTTTCTTCTGCCTGAACTCGCGTAGTATGGGAACCGAAATTCACACCATCGAGTTTTTGTTAATAAAGATGGAGAAAGGTCAAGTGAACCTGAATTTTCTTGAAGGTCCGGATTCTCTGCGTAATCACTTGAAATCGAAAAAGTAGACAAATAGCAAAACAAAGAGAAAAAGTCGCTCAGAGGCGATTTATTGATCGATTTATATGAATACAAGGTTTCTCCGAGAAGAGGAGAGATATGTTAACAAGATGGAACAACAGAACAAAAGGCGACAAAACGTCCTAAGCCTGGCCTCGCTAGTCTAACCACCTAGGTTCTAAGTTCTCTAAGTCTAAAATCTCGGATGCCTTTTCTTCTGCCCAGCTCTCCTTATATAGGTGTTTAGGTCGGTGGCCTTTCGTCTTTGGGCCCAAGTTTATCTCTTTTGGGAATATTCCATTTTCGTCGATCTTCATAATTATTCCCGAACTTTTACATTTATCTTCGGAAACTTAACGTTTATCTTATTTCGTAAGATAGGATAAACCGTCATAATATCTTTGGGCCTGAATACCTTCTTGAAATCGTAGATGGGTCTCCAGACACGTTTTGACCCTTGCGGGCCGTTTTTAGGCCTTCGGACGTTTACACGATTTCTCGGAAAGATCTTCGTTTCCATAAAAGATTCGTATAGCTGAGGGAACTGGTGTTCGAGCCAACCGTCCCTGTTTTAAACGATAGATTTTAATCGAGAAAACAATCCTTCACGGTTTTAGTCGTAAAACTTCAATAATAACTCCAATCAAGACGAAACGAGAGGTACTAGGTCCGTGGCTTGGACGACCATACGGAGAAACGGGAATTGATTCAAGTCGGACTGGCCGGGATGGGACTGTCCTTGCCCTTAAGCGAGGTGACCGAGACACGGGTGTCCTCGCCCTTGGGCGAGGTGACCCCGGACAGGTCGTCCTCGCACGCGGCAAGGTGACCTTGGTCGGGTCGTCCTCGCCCTTGGGCGAGGTGACCTCGGACAGGTCGTCCTCGCCCGTGGGCGAGATGACCTTGGTCTGGTATTCCTCGCCCTTGGGCTAGGTGACCTCGGACAGGTCGTCCTCGCCCGTGGGCGAGGTTACCTTGGTCTGGTCATCCTCGCCCTTGGGCGAGGTGACCCCCGGACTGGTCGTCCTCAACCATGGGCGAGGTGACCTTGGTGGGTCATCCTTGCCCTTGGGCGAGGTGACCCCGGACTGGTCGTCCTCGCCCGTGGGCGAGGTGACCTTGGTCGGGTCTTCCTCGCCCTTGGGCGAGGTGACCTCGAACAGGTCGTCCTCGCCCTTGGTCGAGGTGACCCCGTACCTGTCGTCTGGGCGAGGTGGCCTTGGCTCTGGTGCCCTCGCCCTTGGGCGAGGTAGCCTGCCGGCTCTTGAGCCTTCCGATCGTCTTTTTTCGAGTGAATTCTTTGGACAGAATTCGTAAGGAGCGATGATCTTAACCGTTGATTTCGAGATAACCGTTTCTGACCCCTACAGTTAGCCCCCAGCCTGCAAGCTTCAGAGATGGGTTTGCGGGCGAATGAAGTGTTTTTAATCGGAATTTTCGATTAAGAATTTGTTCCCTCGCAGATTATTTTATTGCGGAAATCTGATATCTTGCATATTTACATGTTTTTAGCATCCATATCTTGTGCATTTTGATCATATAAGTTAGGCATTAGGCATCTTTAGGTCCATTTTGCATTCATTTGTCCGTATCAGGTGTTGGAGTATGCTTTGGTGTGATTTGAGGTGTTTGGAAGCCTTATGGCCCAAAAAAGAGGTGAAGAATCAAGTTTGGTCATGAAAAGAGAAGTCAATCCATGATCTGGTCGAGACAAAGATGAGCATGGACGGAGACCTTAGAGATATCTTCTGCTGCTAAGATTTTGTGGAGACACAGAAAATTAAGTTAGGTTTCCAATGGAAGTGGTTTCAAGTCATTTGGAGCTATATGGGAGGAGTTATGATCAGTTTACTAGAAGCATATCAAGCTGGCCGGGTAGATCAGTCCGGGTTCGAGCACCCGGTCGGAACGCTGGACGACCAGACTGGGGAGGCAGGACCGGGTAGGCTGGTCCGGGATGAGCTACCTGGTCGGGAGAAGCTGGACGGCCAGAACAAGGCTGGTCCGGGTTGGTTGGACCGGGTTGGGTCATTTCCTCCACCCCTGACCGAATTTCAAGCTGTTTTCCTATTGGTTGAAGCCTAATTGACCCTAGAAATCTTTTAGTATTTTTCTATGATGTTTCTAGGGCTTTCAAGCCTTGTATATATACTCTTATATCTCCCAATTTGGGATTTGTCTCTTTTTCTCTCAAAAACACATTTGGATCTTGAATAAAGTTTGGATCTTGGATCCTTTTTCTTCTTTTATTCTTGTGTTCTTGAGCATCTGTTGCTCTCTAATCATGGTTAACCTTGAATTCTTCATGGGTTTAAGGGAAATCATGTCTATTAGAGAGTAGATCATCTTAGGGTTCATGGGCTTGGGAGATTTAGGGTGATTAAGTGTAGATCCAAGGTGCTTAGTGTTAGATCTATCCTTTCCTTGCATTGATTTGGTGTTCTTAAAGCTATATTTGGGTTGGCCTCTCAAACATAGAGCCATAGGCATTTCATGCCCGAAAGGTGTTCTATGAAATGCCTGAACCAACTCATCTATGCTTTTAGCTTGCTTTGCCTAAGAGATTAGTTGTCAAAGAAGCTAGGATTGCTATTAGACTCATTCTTTATGCTTGCTTTGATCATTACAGCCAAAGAGATTTGGTGTACTTGGGTGATCATTGCAAAAGAGCATTCATCTAGAGATAGAGCTTGCTTAGTTTTGTTGTCTAGGCATAAGGTTGATAGATTGAATGTTGCTGCCACCTTTAGATTGAAGCTTGATCACCCAAGGTCAATTCTCTTGCCCCATGAGTCCTATTGCTTCATATTGAAAGAGAGATCATTACTTTATTGCATTTTAGTTTAGTTTTAGTTCTAGTTCATTAACTCCACTCTTTTGATTGCACTTAGATTAAGCATAGACTTGTATTCCCTTTGCATTGAAATCACCTAGGATTGGTTCGACAATCTTCTATACTACATCATTTGATTAGGACTTTAGAAAAGTCCTTTCATCAAAATCCATGTCACCCTCACACTCCTATAAGTAGGAACCCTTCATTCATTATTCTCCACACATCTTATTTTTTCAAACTTTTTTCCCTTGTTCTCTCAAGCCAAAAATGTCTTCCTCTCAAAATGAAAAGAAGAACTCTGACGTCGAGATGGGTGAGGCCAGTCCCAACTTGCAGACCTTGGCCGGTCCTGGTGTCAATTTGCCGACCTTGGCTATTCCCGGTGCCACCCCGTCCTTTGTTGCTGGATTCTTTTCCTTCAAGGACAAGCTATCTCGACGTAGTGCAGAGACGAGTCGAGCCAGACTCACGGTTGAGTATCGGTCGTTCCTTCTTCATCCGCGTTCTCGGCTTCGGCCGCTGGTGCTAAGTCCCCATGTGATGCTATCCCTTCTGTAGGACGAGACGCCACATCTGAGCGGGCACAAGACGTCCTGGCTCATCCTCAGGTTCCTCCACTACGCCGATTGTCATCATCGAAAAAGAGGAAGCGGCGGAGCGGAATCAATGCCTCCGCCTCTGGAAAAGAGGGAGACTGTCTTGGGGCTTCCCGCGCCCAGTGTTGCACCGTTACCTAAAGGTCGCAAGAGGACTAGTACAGCGACCGAGGCGGTCAAGAAGAGGAAATGCACCAAGGGCGAGGAAGGCGAGCCTTCGGGACCACTGTCGCAGCTTCGTGCCAAGGTCTGTTTGCGAATATGATTCCTTATTGATTACAAGCGACTTTCCTTTGCAGTTATCCTTACCCCCTTTTTCGACAGTTTGTATCGTTGATCGATGGGATAATTAGCGACTGTGGATCAGAGGTTGAACGTTTGACAAAGGGGCTGGCCGTATCACAAGCAATGTTGAGGCGTATCGAGGCTACGCTAAAGACCATTGAGGGAACTCACGCTGCCGAGACGTCCCAGCTCGAAGTCCGAATCGGCGATCTTGAGCGGGACCTCGGGAAGACTGCGAGTTCGGTGCTCAAGATGAAGATGGAGAAGAGAACCAAAGCTTCCGAAGTCCGTCGTCTCCAACGAAAGATCCCAAGCCAAGAGGAATCAAGGGCTTGTGAACCGGTGGAGACCACTGACCCTCGGGCTGAATTTCATGCCCACCTATCGAGAATGACCATTTTGTTCGAGTTTCTATTGGCCGTCCGTAAGAAGGACTTGGCCCTGGCGGGTATCGAGGGGAGTCTAGGCGAAATCCAGCTGCTCAAAGGTGATGAGACCCTGAACTTGGACTCTGAAGAAGCCAGACTGTCGTCTTGTAAGGAAGGGTTGATGGCTTCCGAAGGGGACTTCGATTCGATCCTTGCCGGCCTAAGTCCGAGTGCACCCTTACGCCATGTTCGGATGATCCAGTGGGACAAGAACGCATGGCGGAGAGCGGCGAAGGTGTTGCGGACAAGGTAGGCAGGGATGGTGCGGTCGAAGGAGGCGAAGATGATGTGGGTGAGGGAGGCGATGGTGTTTCGGTCCCTAGTTATGATGAGGTCGAGGATGAAGGTTGTTCTCCGAGGAGTACCTAGGGTAACAATCCTTTCGAAGATTTTTTTTTTAATATATGTTTCTGTTTTGGCCGTTGTGAGGCCATGTTGCATGTTTCAGGACTGGCTGTTGGTGGCTTTGAATCCCTGCCCTTCTTAGGGCTTCTTTAAAACCTTTGGATCAATCTATAAAATTTTCGGTTATTTTATAAACTAAGAGAACTTCAGTGTATCAAAGTTAAAGGGAGAGGGTGTGAGTTGTCGTCTCATTCCTCCCCCCCAAATGATCACCGTGCCTAACGTTCGTACAATGCAAGAGTTGTTGCAGTTTAGTGCTCTATGCAAAGGCTCGTGGAACATACAGACTTAAGTGAAGAGACAAATTTTGGGATCTCGTATCGGGGTGTTGATACTATGCCTATGAGATGTCAAGATCCGGCATGGCTGGGTTTAGGGCAGGACGTAGGTTTACTCTCGCACTAAGGCTTTGCGATGATAAGTCGGCTTTCGTTTTGCCTGTTTGCGATTTTAACCTTATTCATTCCGATTTATAGTCCGCAAATTCTTATCGGCTTATACGACTTGTCTTGGCATGAATCGAACTACTTCCAAAGGCTGTCTAGAGGTGCTAACCAAAATTTTGGATTTCTTGTATAGCGCGCTATGTTATCCCTGTCGGATGTAAGAGAGCCTATCCTTTCGAGTGCGGCTAATGTCTGTTTAGGACATAGGAGTTCGCTTGTTGTGATCAGCAACAACGAAATAATACCATTTTAGAGGCATGTTACTGTTTTTTTTTAAAAAAGCCGTGCGGGATTTGTGATAAGTTTGAAAAAGTCGAAAAATGTTTATTCGAACACGTAGCAACGTCTCGAAGTGCCGAAAGTTGTATTTTTCTTATGCCGCATTCTGTTTGCGGGCTTTGGGCGAATTGATCGTTTCGATCGAGGAATGCTTATTTGAGAGCGTTCTGAGAATTTGCCGCTTTTTGGTGCGGTAGCTATAGCAATACGTTCCGCGATTGGTCATGAACGCGGTGTTTTCGCGATCTGATTGTACCCGGAGAAAGTGTCCATAAAAGATAAGAGTTCGTTCCCTGCTGTTGCTTCGACAAGTCGATCGATGTGCGGAAGCGGGAAGCAGAACAGTCGCCACTTGCTGTTTTTCTACACACACTCGCCACTTGCTGTTTTTCCTTTTTACAACGACAGCATTGGCGAGCCAATTTGGGTATCTGACCTCTGTTATCGACCCCACTTTGAGGAGTCTTTCGACCTCCTCGTTGTTGGGGTCAAAATTGGTCACGGCAAAATCCAACATCATAAATCCTCGAAAGGTATCTTCTCTTAGCAAAAAGAAAGATAAAGAGAGTACGAGAAAGACAACGACAAGTTTTGAGTCAGTTCCGACTAGGAATTAGAGACTTGTCCAAAGTCATCGTAAACTTCAAACGACTAACAAGAGCGAGGGTTCGATCGTCCGAGAACATCAGCGAACCTACCAGACAAACGGACCAAACCGAACAAGGCAACCAACTCGCAAGGATGGCGAGTTAAACGCGAAGCAAGACCAACTCGCCATCCCGGCGAGTTGGAGCACTTCCAACTCGCCAGATTGGCGAGTTGGACCCAAGACGAGAGCAACTCGCCATCTCGGCGAGTTGGAGCACCTCCAACTCGCCCGATTGGCGAATTGGACTCGAAGCAAGACCAACTCGCCATCCCGGCGAGTTGGAGCACTTCCAACTCGCCAGATTGGCGATTTGGACCCAAGACGAGAGCAACTAGCCATCTCGGCGAGTTGGAGCACCTCCAACACGCCCGATTGGCGAATTGGACTCGAAGCAAGACCAACTCGCCATCCCGGCGAGTTGGAGGACTTCCAGCTCGCCAGGTTGGCGAGATGGACCAGAAACAAGATGAGCTCGCCAACTTGGCGAGTTGGGAAACCCCCAACTCGTCCAGTGGGCGAGTTGCTTTAAAAAAAAGAAGAAAGAAGAAGACCAACTCGCCAGGACACTCCCAACTCGCCATCGGAGCGAGTTAGGTTGCCCAATCGACCTTCGTCCCATCCTCGTAGTTTTACTCTTTGGAACAAGGTCAAGTCCTTTCTTGTTCCATCTCGATCGGAGTCATCATCTGGATTTTACGGTAAAATCCGCGAGAACTTGTTTCTGTTATGAAATTCGAATCGATCGTGTAAAACGGCAACGGTCGACCGGACTGCCTCCACTACACGATAAGTTCGAATTTTCGTAAATCGAAGTCATTTCTAAAAGAGGCGTCGTTTCGATAGACTCGAGAAAACGCTTAAGTCGGAAGACGGTCCGAAGGGGACCTAAAACACGACTAGAAGCCCACTCTCGATCCTATGACAGTTTATATTTTTTCATGCATAAGAAGATATATGTCAAGTTCGGAGGATAAATGTAAAGTTTCCAAAGATAAACACGAAGATCGGAGAAAAATGGAATATTCCCGTGAAGCGATAAACTCGACCAAGGGCAGAAAAAGAAAGGGTAAACCACCTTAGAAGAAGTATATAAGGATGTCCAGGGCGAAGGTGCAAAAGGATCCGCATTCACAGCAAAAAACTTAGCACTTAGAGAAATAAGCAATTTTCTGTTTTCTAAAATCGAGCTGCGACTCAACTAGGTTTTTCACAAGTCTTTGGTTGTCTGAACTAGGAAACTCGCCGACAGCTCTCGCTGCCAAGGCTTTACCTTTGTTGTAACGCCATTCACGGATTCGGAATAAGACCTATTTTGCTCTCTTTTTTCGCTCTTTTCGTATTTTTCATTGATATCTATCGTGTTCTGATTGCTTGGCCCGTGGTTTAGCAGATATCCGAGTGATGACAGGCCTTTTCAAAGTCCTAATCAAATGTTGTAGAATACAAGATGTCAATCCAATTCTAAGAGATTCTAATGCAAAGGGAATACAAGTTCATTCTTAATCTAAGTCTATCAAGATGAGAGGATGATTTAGAAACTAAGACAATATTAAAAATGCAATAAAAGATTAAACTTTCTTTCTTATGAGGAGAGTGAGACCCATGGGTATAGGGACTTGATATCAAATGATTAAGCTTCAATCCAAGATGCTAACTTTTCAATCAATCTAATCCTTATGCCTAGACAACTAAACTAAGCAAGCTCTATCCCTAGATGAATGCTCTTTTGCTATGATCACCCAAGTACACCAAATCCCTTTGGCTGTAATGATCAAAGCAAACATGGAGAATGAGTCTAATAGCAATCCTAGCTCCTTTGACAACTAATCCCTTAGGCAAAGCAAGCTAAAAGCATAGATGAGTTGGTTCAGGCATTTCATAGAACACCTTCCGGGCATGAAATGCCTATAGCTCTATGCTTGAGAGGCCAACTCAAATATAGCTTTAAAAACACCTAATCTATGCAAGGAAATGATAGATCTAACAATAGACACCTTGGATCTAACTTAATCACTCTCTATCACCCTAACCCATGGATCTTGGAAGGATCTACTCACTAATCCACATGCTTGCTCTTAAATCCATGATAGATTCAAGCTCAAACATATAGAGAAAGAAAGGATATGAAATCAAACAATCAAAAAACACAAGATGAGATGAGATTAAGAATCAAGATGAAACTTTACTCAAGAGGTTTAATGTGTTCTTTGATAGATAATGAGATAAGTCCCTCAAAGGGGATACAAGAGTATTTATATGGGGCTTGGAAACCCTTAGAAACATAAAATAAAAATTACTAAAAGGTCCTTGGCCAACTTGATTTTCAACCAATGAGAAGCTAGGAAGAAAGGAAGAAGCTGAGCCACCCTGGCAGGCTGGACTGGTCCATGGCCGGGTGTGACCAGCCGGGTATGTCCTGCTCGTCCGGCGTCCAGGCCGTGCGGCCTCTTTAGGCCGGGTGTGTTCGGCCGCGTGGTGGGCGTCCAGCTGGTGGCAGGACGTGCGGGTGGTGCTGGCCGGGTGATACTAGTCGGGTGTCTTCTGGTGCGCGGGTAGGAGGACTGTGGGACGTCCGAGTGTCCTGGTCCGTGGGTAGAAAGGAGTAGTCGAGGTGCCCGGGTAAGTGCAGGTCGGGTGTCCATCCGTCCGTGATCTCTAAGCCGTGCGGGTCCGTTCGCCCGTGTGTCCTTGACCGGGTGCACTCCATACGCGGGTAGTGGTGGCCGGGTGTGTGGAGCCGTGCGGGGATCTCATCTCGGGTGTGTGAGGCCGGGTACACTCCCTGGCGTCCATCATCTCTCGCCCAACCCGTGCGGGTAGGTTAGGTCGGGTGCCCAGGTCGGGTGTCTTGACATGCTTCCAATGAATCGATCATAACTTCTCCAATATGGCTCCAAATGACTTGAAACCACCTCCATTGGAAAGCTAACTCAAAATGCTGTATCTCCACCAAATCTTAGCATCAGAAGATATGTCTAAGGCCTCCGTCCATGCTCATCTTTGTCTTGATCAGATCATGGATTGACTTCTCTTTTCATGGCCAAACTTGATTCTTCACCTCTTTTTGGGCCATAAGGCTTCCAAACACCTCAAATCACACCAAAGCATACTCCAACACCTGATAAGGACAAATGAATGCAAAATGGACCTAAAGATGCCTAATGCCTAACCTAAATGAGCAAAAATGCATAAGATATGATAGCTAAAAACATGTAAATATGCAAGACATCAACTCCCCCACACTAGACCTTTGCTTGTCCTCAAGTAAACTTTTCAAACACAAGGGGGGTGGATGCAAGGATGGGAACAAAGCCACAGGAAACACTCATAGCACTCAACCTGACATCCTAAAGAAACATAGCAAATAGCATGAGCAAAACTTTCTTATTATGCTCTAGCTTCACAAGGCCTATCAATGACTCTTATTCCTCTACACAAGATGCAATGCCTATCAACCAACACGTTCTCTTATCCAGCCCTCACATTGATTCACACACACACACACAAGGTGAAGTCTCACAAATGGGCACATGATCTCAATCATTTGGCTAGGTGATCAAATGGTCTAATATGGATGAAAAGGAGGGTTCAATGCATCATTTCAAGGTGGCAATCACTCAAAAATCAAGGAGCTTGATCATTATGCAAAATTTATCTAAGACTAGGAGCAATTCATGCATACATGGATCCATCCTCATCATTCTACCCAAATCCTAAGTGATTACAAGTTCTACACCCCACTTAATTCATCCCATAACCCAAAACGAAGACATATTCACATCACTCACCCAATGAACATTTTCTTTCTCATGATGCTACCTCTAAGGACCTCTATTCGCATTCTAAACTCTAACTCTTAAATCTTTCCTTCCCCACTATCTTATTGAATCTCTTTCTTTTTTTTTTTTTTTTTTTTTTTTTTCTTTTCTTTTCTTTTTTTTTTTTTTTTTTTTTTTTTTTTTTTTTTTTTTTTTTTTTTTTATATATGCATGAGGGGGAAGGTCAAAGACTTCAACTAAGAGCTTTTCATTCATTTTTTTTTATTTCTAGGTCCCTAGGGCATTTCTTTATCAAAACTTTTTGCTCATCAATCTCAACTTTGTCACATCCCCAAACCCAAAATGTAAACAATTAGGCAACAAGCACTTCACTCACCATCCTAGAAGCTAGCTCAAATGATGACCCTATGCTAGCAAGAGATGAGAACAAATCCATGTCGCTCCCAATACTCTCAAGATTTTGCACATGACAAGCTATCAAAAGAGGCCTCACTCAAGCAAATCAATGTAGGCTTCAAAGAATGGATAGGGTTCAAGGGTAAGGGAGTGCCATTTGGGTTAACAAAGGGTGGTACAATGGAAAAAGATAACCCAAATGTGTATGAGATCCATGATCAAGTATGCAAATGCCCATATGCAAGAGAGATTAAGTTCATTCAAGTCTAAGTTCAGGATGGAGCTGGTCTTAAGAACAATGCCAATATCAAGCAAGCAAGCAAGTTTCAAGAAGAGTTTTCAAGGCTCAAAGCATGCAAGCTTTTCAAAAGATGCTTAAGCTACTTGATATGTTTAACTAGGGTGTCAAATTCAGTGCAAACGAGTGTTCTTTACAAGGCAATGCTCCATATGCAAATGAATGCAACCTATATGCTCTAGACTCAATCCTAAGGATGCAAGTGATGCAATCTTACATGATTCAAAAATTTAAAATTTTTTTAGATTTTCTATGCACTTATGATTGTACAATGCAATGCATGAGACTCAAAAATCACAAAGCAAACATGATCAAATATCCGGTACCTCCCCCACACTTAAATCACACAGTCTCTGTGTGAGTAAGAGAGTAAGAGGTACCTCAACAAGGCAAAATCAAATGTATATACAAAAGGGTTGGAGTAATACCACACAAGGAGAGTTGGGCATGGTGCTTGTGGCATGACTAGAAGCTGGCTTGGTTCATAGCAACTAGAGGAGGCTGCTACATGGATCATGGGGCTCAAGTGGTTCACCACCATTCTTCTCTCCTCTAGTGCTTGGCTCAACCTGAAAACCTTGACCATTTTTATTAAAAACTTAAAAGAGAATTGAAATTTCAAAACTATGTACAAGGATAACCATGGGACTTCCTCCCAAGTGAGCTTGTTTTGAGTCACTCAGCTTGACTACCTTGTCTCTTGAACTAGTGAGAAGGAGGATCCTTCCCACCTTCAAGTGTGATGGTGAGGACCTGAGAGAGAAGCTCTTGAAGCTTGATTGGGTCATCTTGGAGCTGAGGAGTGATGATGGCTCTAGCATTTGAGAATGGTGTGGACCTGCCCTTATGCTTGATCTTGTACTCAATGGCTCCATCCTTGAGCTTCTTTGGGTGGAGAGTGAGAGTGTGTGAGAGCAAATCAAGAGGTGGAGGATGAGGTTCTTTCACTATCTTCTTCTTGCCATGAGTGGCCTTTGAGGCTTCACCCATCCCCTCTCTTTTAGCACTTTCCAAGTGCTCAACACACAACTCCTTAGAACACTCTCCATCAAGACCCTCTTTCTTACCTTCAACCTCTTCATCTTGGGGCGTCTCAACAGCTTGTACATCACAAGTGATTGTCCCACAATAGTCTGATTCGAGTGGAGGCTGGAGAGGATAGGAGACAGCTTTGTTGACATTCATGAGAGTGACCTTCTTGTTGGGAAAGTCAATGCAAGCTCCAACTGTTGTGAGGAAAGGAGTGCCAAGGATCAAGGGGACTCTTCCTGCAGATGCCATCTTCAAAACAGTGAGGTCTATAGGTATGGTGCAGGATCCAATCTTCAAGGGAAAGTCCTTGATTATGCCAAGTGGGGTTGTAGAAGAGGAATCCCCAAAGGTGAGAGGAGGAGTATTTGTTTCCAGGCATTCAATCCCAATACTCTGCACCATGTCCAAGGAGATGACATTCACACTAGCTCCACTATCAACAAGAGCATCATCCATAGTTAGTTGACCAAGAGAGCAAGACAATGTGAACTTCCCTTGAGACTCAAGCTTAGGGAGGGACTTGGGAGGGATTGGTGGATCAATCTTCAGAAGTGAGATGTCCAAAAGTTCAGCCACTTCAGTTTGGTGGGTGAGAATGTCCTTTATGAGCATCATTTGGACATGAGCAGCATGCATATTGCTGATCTCTGGAAGCTTGACTCCAATATCACTAAGATCCTTCCGGAACTTTGAGATCACTTTCTTTTGAGCTTTGGTGGGAAATCTTTGAGGGTAAGGGAGCTTGTCATATGGCGATAGCTCAACCTCATTGTCTTCTTCCTTCACTTCTTTCAGCTTGGGGTTAGCACTCTTCTCAACTTGTGTCTCAACCTTAGGCTCATCAATCCTTCCTTGAACCTTCTTATCAGCTCTCTTCACAACTCTAGCTTCAGCTGTGGCCACAACCAGTCTCTTATCATTTTCAATCTGATTTCCAAGCACGAGCCTCTCAATCTCATCAACATCATTCTTATGATCACTCAATGCAATCCCTGAAGAAGTGGAGATGATAACATTGCAAGTGTCCTTAGGGTTCTTCTCTGGTTTCCCTGGTAGAGATCCCATTGGATTCTTGGAGGATGAAGACATGGATGCAACTTGGCTCTCCAAAGCTTTGAGGTGAGAGGCAAGTTGCATGTACTTGTTGTTGAGGTCAGAATAGGGTCCATCTATCTTAGCATGGATGTTCTTGAACTCATCACCAATGGTCTTAGCATTTCTTTCTTGAGCTTCTAAGAGTTGCTTGAACATGGATTCCAAATTTGAACTTGGAGCCTGAGCTGGAGAAGAGCTTCCTTGGGGCTGAGTAGGCTGGTTTGCTTGGTAACCTCCTTGGTGATTGTTGTAGTAAGGTCTTTGCTGGTAGTTGTTTTGGTATTGGAAGTTGGGCTCTTTCCTATACCATGTGCCATTAGAATTGATGAAGCACAGCTCCTCTTGACCTTCTACACCATGAACTTCAGTAGTTCTAGCAGGCTGTTTCTGTTGCTGGTTCCCAATGGAGTGAAGCTGCTCTTGCTTAGCCTTCTCTACAAGAAGCTTGTCCAACTTTTCTTGGAGAGACTTCAGGGTCTTTCTTGTGTGCTGATCATCTTCATCAGTGCCTCTGTTGGCCCTATCATGCTCCTCACTGTAGACTGAGTCACTCCTGGCCATGTTCTCCACCAGCTCCTCAGCATCCTGCTCAGTTCTGCCCAAGAAGAACCCATTGCTGGCTGTGTCCAATCTGCTCCTGAACTCTGGTAGAGCACCTCTGTAGAAGGTACTAAGCAAACTCTCCTTGGTGAAGCCATGATGTGGGCATTGAGACCAATAGCCCTTGAACCTCTCCCATGCTTCACTAAAGCTCTCAAGGTTCTTCTGCTGAAAGCTAGAGATCTCATTTCTGATCTTGGCTGTTCTTGAGGTAGAGAAGAATTTCTCTAGGAATGCTCTCTTGCACTCATTCCAAGTAGTGATGGAGTCACTTGGAACAGCCTTCTCCCATAGATGTGCCTTGTCTCCCAAAGAGAATGGAAACAACCTCAGCTTGAAAGCATCTTCAGAGACTCCATTAATCTTGGACAAGCTACAATAGCTATCAAATGTGTCCAAGTGATCAAGGGGATCCTCCACAGCAAGGCCATGGAACTTGTTGTTCTCAATCAAATGCAGTAGGCCTGCTTTGATCTCAAAGTTGTTGTTCTCCACAGCTGGTGCTCTGATTCCCAACCTATGACCATGAATGTGAGGTTGGTCATAGGCTCCAATGGCTCTTGCTTGGCGTGGTTGGTGATGTGGCTGGCGTGGTGGTCTTGGATTGTCAGCTCTTGGACCATTCCCCCCTGGAACATCACCATCTTGAGGCAGATTCTCCATCTCAAACCCCAACCTTTGTAGATGAGCCTGTTGCTCTACTTCTCTTCTTTGTCTTGCTATCTCCCTCTCAAGTGCAGCAATCTCTTCAACAGTAGGAACCAAGTTAGATGCCCCTCTGCTTCTTGTGATCATACACCTGAAAGTCAAAGATAGAAGAGGCAAGAACCAATATCACAAGATACAATAAAAATAAAAATGACTTAGTCTCAAGCAAATAACTAAATCCCAATGTCAAAATCAACTTAGAAGTTGGCAACGGCGCCAATTTGATGACCGGCCTTTTCAGGTCCTAATCAAATGTTGTAGAATACAAGATGTCAATCCAATTCTAAGAGATTCTAATGCAAAGGGAATACAAGTTCATTCTTAATCTAAGTCTATCAAGATGAGAGGATGATTTAGAAACTAAGACAATATTAAAAATGCAATAAAAGATTAAACTTTCTTTCTTATGAGGAGAGTGAGACCCATGGGTATAGGGACTTGATATCAAATGATTAAGCTTCAATCCAAGATGCTAACTTTTCAATCAATCTAATCCTTATGCCTAGACAACTAAACTAAGCAAGCTCTATCCCTAGATGAATGCTCTTTTGCTATGATCACCCAAGTACACCAAATCCCTTTGGCTGTAATGATCAAAGCAAACATGGAGAATGAGTCTAATAGCAATCCTAGCTCCTTTGACAACTAATCCCTTAGGCAAAGCAAGCTAAAAGCATAGATGAGTTGGTTCAGGCATTTCATAGAACACCTTCCGGGCATGAAATGCCTATAGCTCTATGCTTGAGAGGCCAACTCAAATATAGCTTTAAAAACACCTAATCTATGCAAGGAAATGATAGATCTAACAATAGACACCTTGGATCTAACTTAATCACTCTCTATCACCCTAACCCATGGATCTTGGAAGGATCTACTCACTAATCCACATGCTTGCTCTTAAATCCATGATAGATTCAAGCTCAAACATATAGAGAAAGAAAGGATATGAAATCAAACAATCAAAAAACACAAGATGAGATGAGATTAAGAATCAAGATGAAACTTTACTCAAGAGGTTTAATGTGTTCTTTGATAGATAATGAGATAAGTCCCTCAAAGGGGATACAAGAGTATTTATATGGGGCTTGGAAACCCTTAGAAACATAAAATAAAAATTACTAAAAGGTCCTTGGCCAACTTGATTTTCAACCAATGAGAAGCTAGGAAGAAAGGAAGAAGCTGAGCCACCCTGGCAGGCTGGACTGGTCCATGGCCGGGTGTGACCAGCCGGGTATGTCCTGCTCGTCCGGCGTCCAGGCCGTGCGGCCTCTTTAGGCCGGGTGTGTTCGGCCGCGTGGTGGGCGTCCAGCTGGTGGCAGGACGTGCGGGTGGTGCTGGCCGGGTGATACTAGTCGGGTGTCTTCTGGTGCGCGGGTAGGAGGACTGTGGGACGTCCGAGTGTCCTGGTCCGTGGGTAGAAAGGAGTAGTCGAGGTGCCCGGGTAAGTGCAGGTCGGGTGTCCATCCGTCCGTGATCTCTAAGCCGTGCGGGTCCGTTCGCCCGTGTGTCCTTGACCGGGTGCACTCCATACGCGGGTAGTGGTGGCCGGGTGTGTGGAGCCGTGCGGGGATCTCATCTCGGGTGTGTGAGGCCGGGTACACTCCCTGGCGTCCATCATCTCTCGCCCAACCCGTGCGGGTAGGTTAGGTCGGGTGCCCAGGTCGGGTGTCTTGACATGCTTCCAATGAATCGATCATAACTTCTCCAATATGGCTCCAAATGACTTGAAACCACCTCCATTGGAAAGCTAACTCAAAATGCTGTATCTCCACCAAATCTTAGCATCAGAAGATATGTCTAAGGCCTCCGTCCATGCTCATCTTTGTCTTGATCAGATCATGGATTGACTTCTCTTTTCATGGCCAAACTTGATTCTTCACCTCTTTTTGGGCCATAAGGCTTCCAAACACCTCAAATCACACCAAAGCATACTCCAACACCTGATAAGGACAAATGAATGCAAAATGGACCTAAAGATGCCTAATGCCTAACCTAAATGAGCAAAAATGCATAAGATATGATAGCTAAAAACATGTAAATATGCAAGACATCACCGAGATCTCTTGGAAATTAGGATTTTCCTAACTTTCCCAAATCGAAGAAAATCGACAGTGTGAATTTTGGTTCCCACAGTTTGGCGCTAGAAGGAGGGGGGATCGGATTAATCTAACTCTCGACCACTAAATGCTCGATAAAACATGGCTGGAATCGGTGGCAAAAACCAACCAACTCACGATGGACTTCCCATCGACGCAAACGTTGAGACCACACCGGCTGGAAACACGTCGACGGTCACTGCAGACGCAAACACCGCGATGTTCGACCAGATGAAGGAACTGTTTGCTTCCGCCCGGAAAAGGTCGGAAGAACAGGAAAAACTCATGAATTCTCTCGCTAAACAGGTAGAAACCTTAACAGCAGGAACCAAGAGTAGACCTCCGCGCGAAACTACCAATGTTCGCAGCGGCAGGATGCTAGATTTTGCGACTCCAGGAAACCGAGCCGCGAGCGCCGAAAAGGATCCGTCGGGTAACATTCCCGACGAAACAATCCTTCCTGGCGCGCAGCCAACCGCGAATGATCTTCCACCTCCCGTTGCGGACAACGAAGCAAACAACGTGCAGCATGTCGACCTAGACTCAAGTAGCCAATCCGAACCAACAGATGAGGATGTCGACACGCATCCGCGTCGCACAAAGAGCCGCGCAGCTTGGGATGACTCCCAGTTTGACGATCCAATGTCCATGTAGGAAGAGGCGATCTTCTGGGACCAGCAGGAAGAGCCAGCCGAGGAGGAAACTCGTCGCAGTCTCAGCAAACGCCGACAAAGTTGGAAATCTGCTAGCGAGAATCCCGAGATTTGCTATCTCCACGACCATCTCATGAAGACGGTGGCGGAAGTTAAAGCGGTGAAATCACAAATCCATCACGCTACTAGCATTGCACCTGAGATTGACCTGCTGCTGGAAGAGGCTCAAAGACGCCTTTCACTGCTCGAATCACCGAGACTAATGTTTCAGACCCGGGAAAGGTAAAAGTAGCGCCCTACGACGGTACAACTGATCCCAAGGCGCACTTACAAGCCTTCCAGATCGCGATAGGAAGAGCCAGGTTCAAGGATAGCGAAAGGGATGACGGCGAATGCTGCCTCTTCATCGAGAACTTTCGAGGCGCCGCACTCGAGTGGTTCTCTCGTCTAAGGCGAAATTCCATCGGAAGTTTCCGCCAACTCGCTTCGGAATTTCTCAAGCAATACTCGATGTTCATTGATCGAGAAACTTCCGATGTCAATCTCTGGAGTCTATCCCAGGGAGAAGACGAATCACTCCGTTACTTCATTAAACGGTTCAAAATTGTGATGGCTAGGGTCAGCAGAATAAGTGACAGAGTTGCAATCGACGCGCTCCGAAAAACACTCTAGTACAAGTCGAAACTTAGAAAGTGGATAACCTTGGAAAAGCCGCGGACGATCCAGGACGCGCTCCACAAGGCCACAGACTACATTATCATCGAGGAAGAGATGAAAGTATTGTCGCAGAAACTGAAGCCGACTAATACGTCGTCGAAAGATCATGGGACTGACCAGAAATTGAAAAGAAAAAACCCCCGTAATGACAAGAGCATCCATCAAGGGGAAGAAGAGAACCAAGGCGCCCACAACTACGCCATCAACTCTGGATCGGAGCAGGGCCGGACGACGGGCATCTCATGGACCCGGAATCCGAATTACGATGAGAACGCCTCCTGTGATTTTCACCAAACGCGAGGGCACTCGACTGTGAACTGCAAAGTTCTAGGGGCAAGATTAGCCGCCAGACTGCTGGCAGGAGATCTCGCCAAGGTGACCAGCATGAAGGACCTCATCCTCGACTCCGACCGTCTCCCAAAGAACGATATATCTCCTCAGGCAGAGAACTCGTCTCAATCGGGAGAAAAGCGCGGGAGAAGGCACGATGAAAGAGGAAACGACAATAATCGTCGCAGGATAAACATGATCATCGGAGGATCACAGTACTGCGGCGATACTGTCTCAGCCATCAAAACCTACCAGCGCAAAGCCGAAGCTAGCGCGAACTCGCCGGTCAGGTTTGAGCCCTGCAATCCTCTAAGCGACACTATCACGTTCGACGAAGAAGAGGCCGGCGGAATCGACCAGCCTCACTGTGATCCACTGGTGATCGATCCATCATAAGATATCTAGAGGTCGCCAGGGTTCTCATCAATACGGGTAGCACAGTCAAGGTTATGTTCCGCGACACTCTTAGGAGAATGAGCATCCCGTTGGGAGAAGTCGTGCCATCCCCCAAATCCCTGACTGATTTCTCGGGGACTACATCAATGACTCTGGGATCGATCGAACTTCCTGTCGCAGCGAAAGGAGTGACCAAAATCATCGATTTCCCCGTCGTTGATCACCCGGCCATCTACAACGCCATCATGGGCACGCCTTGGCTAAACACCATGAAAGCGGTCCTCTCGACTTATCACCTAGGCATCAAATTCCCGACCGACAATGGAGTCGCCGCAATCTGGGGATGCCAAAAAGAGTCGAGACGTTGCTTCCTGGCCGAGCACAAGCTGCGGCAAATCACGACTACCGCAATGGTAAAACCCAAACAGACAAAGCTAACTCAGGCTCCGACTATAAACGCTCCGAAACAAGAAAATCAGAAATCGCCAACTCAATCAACGGCCAAAGAAATAATTTCGGAGCCTAACGCTTCCATCCATCCGGAAGAGACAAAACCGGTAGAAGACGTCCATCCCACGACTAATGCGATCGACGCGAAAAAGACAGCTGAGTAAACACACTCGCACGACCAACAGAACTACAAGATGGCTTGATCCCCGAGAGGGGTACGTAGGCAGCTTGTCTAAACGATAAGTTCAGCTATCCCCCCTCCCAAAAATGGGGGGGGGGTGGAGGAGTGCATATACGAATGCTCGTATGCTCACGCACCTTAAACTTTTTCCCTGTACTCGATATTTCGAAACTTTTTCAGCAATAAAGATTACGACTGGAATTTCATAAAATTCCCCAGTCTGCAAACAATCATCTCGTTCTCAAAACGGATCAACTCCGTCGCAAACGCGTTCTGGTCGCATCGTCAATTTCGACTCCTGACCAGAACCAGAAACACCAGGCTCATTTTCAAAAGGACAAGCGAGGCGTCGCCTAGACCTGCGAAAAAATGCTATCAGTCCATTCGCGACTTTAAAATACAAACGCTCGTCGATTGGCCCCGCCGAGCACTCTAGCCGTCCTAAAAAAACGCACCTAGATCCATCCAAAGGATGGATCCTCTTACATCTGACTAGGATAAAATAGCGCGCTATAAAAGTAAACCAAAATTTTGGTCAGCACCTTCGGGAGACTTAAAAATTGTCCTCGAAGAGATGCTCGATTCCTACCATACAAGTCATATAAGGCGAGAACATATCGCAGACTTTAAAGAGGGACGGAATCAGGTCGAAAATGATACGGGAAACGTAAGTCGAAGTAGTAATCGCACCCCCTAAAACCGTGAGTAGACCTAGGTCTTACCCTAAACCCAGCACACTGGTCTCCAACATCTCAAGGCATAGTATCAAACACCCTGATACGAGATCCCAAAATTTGCCTCTTGGCTTTTGTTCGCGCATCTCCAGAAATCCCACAAGCTTGTACGCTGCAGAAAACTCTCGAAACAGATCGCGGATATAGCCGTTCACCTAGATTTTGGTCGCGAGATGACAACTCGCACTCTTCCCTCTACATTCGCACGAATAAAAACATGCTCTTAAAACGTGAAATACAAGTTCATTATAAAAAGCCGCAGAAGCGACTGGGATTCGAAGCCATATACGGCCAGTCCCACTACATAAAAAGAAACGGCCACTTCGGGCCGGAGACAACGTCCAAATCGGAATATATCACAAGGATAAAGGGGCACTACCCCAACAAGTCACAGGGAACCTTTCAGTCAATTGCCGAGATCAAAGACCCCTGTCATTGATCTTCCGAACGACTGGTCATTTGCGATCGAGGGCGCCGGTTGATCCACCTCACCCAACTCATCGGGAACTGATGTCTTGCATATTTTCATTGATTTAGCCATCTTTATATTGCACTCTTTGTCTTGTAGGCTAAGGTTTAGGCATCTTAGGATCCATTTTGCATTCATTTGTCCCTATCAGGTGTTGGAGTATGCTTTGGTGTGATTTGAGGTGTTTGGGAGCCTTATGACCCAAAAAGAAGTGAAGAATAAAGTTTGGCCATGAAAAAAGAAGTAAATTCATGAGATGGACGAGATGGACCAGGGAGGCTCGGCCAGGTAAGCTCACCCGTTTGAGAGATGTCGAGGAGAGGCCGGCCAGGATGGACAGGCCGGGATGATGAACCCGGTCGGGATAAGGTCTAGATGGACAAGGCAGGACCGGGATGGTTGGACAGGGTACACACACCCGGTCGGAAGACGGACGGGACAAGACTGATC
Organism: Brassica juncea; assembly: GCA_018703725.1. Lineage (NCBI taxonomy): Eukaryota > Viridiplantae > Streptophyta > Magnoliopsida > Brassicales > Brassicaceae > Brassica > Brassica juncea. The sequence continues at coordinate 28,340,418 of CM031942.1, read as the reverse complement.
CGGACAGGGAAGGACAAGCCGGGATGCTGAACCCCGTCGGGACGAGTGACGACCAGGACGAGGCCGGACCGGGTTAGAAGGACCAGGTTGGGTCACTTGGTCGACCCCAGAAGCTCTTCTCCTATTAGTTGAAGCCTAATTGACTCCAAAGACTTTTTAGTAATTTTTAAGGATGTTCCTAGGTTTTCTAAGTCTAGTATAAATACTCTAGTTAGCCCTCACATGGGATGATGTTATTTTCTCTCTAAGAACACAAACCTTTGAGTAAAAGCTTTATCTTTGAATCATAATCTCATCTCATCTTTGTGTTCTTGAGTGTTTGATTTCATCTCCTTTATTTCTCTACATGTTTAAGCTTGAATCTCTCATGGGTTTAAGAGTAAGCATGTGGATTACTGAGTAGATCCATTTAAAATTCATGGGTTAGAGTGATTGAGAGTGATTAAGTGTAGATCCAAGGTGCTTAGTGTTAGATCTATCATTTCCTTGCAAGATTTGGTGTTCTTAATGCTATATTTGAGTTGGCCTCTCAAAAATAGAGCTATAGGCGTTTCATGCCTGGAAGGTGTTCTATGAAATGCCTGAACCAACTCATCTAAGCTTTTAGCTTGCTTTACCTAAGGGATTAGTTGTTAAAGAAGCTAGGATCTCTATTAGACTCATTCTTATTGTTTGCTTTGATCATTACAGTCAAAGGGATTTGATGTACTTGGGTGATCATTGCAAAAGAGCATTCATCTAGGGATAGAGTTTGTTCAAGCTTAGTCTCTAGGCATAAGGAATTATATTGATTGAAAAGTTAGCATCATGGATTGAACCTTAATCACTTAAGATCAAGTCCCTAAACCCATGGGTCTCATCTCCTCATATTGAAAGAAAGTTTCATCTTTTATTGCATTTAAGTATTGTCTTAGTTTAATAATCATCTCTCTTAATGGTTGCATTTAGATTAAGCATAGGCTTGCATTCCCTTTGCTTTGTGATCACTTAGAACTGGTTTGACATCTTTTATATTCCAACATTTGATATGACCCTTGAAAAGTCTATCATCAAATTGGCGTCAAATTCTAAGTTGATTGTGACATTGGGATTTAGTCACTTGCTTGAGACTAAATCATTTTTCTTTTCTTGTGATATTGATTCTCCTTTTTCCTCTCCCTTTGAATTTCAGGTGTATGAACACAAGAAGCAGGGGTGCAACAAACCTGGTTCCCACTGTTGAAGAGATAGCTACACTTGAGAGGGAAATAGTAAGAAGGAGAAGAGAAGAAGAGCAACAGGCTCATATTCAGAGGTTGGGGTTTGAGATGGATGAACACCAGCATCAACCTCAAGACAGAGTTTCTCAAGATGGCAATGGTCAAGGAGCTGACAACCTTTGACCACAGCGCCAACAACAACACCCACAGCGGCCAGCTCGAGCTATTGGCACCTTTGACCGTCCTCACATTCATGGTCATAGGACGGGCATCCGAGCACCTGCAGTGGAAGCTAACAACTTTGAGATCAAGCCAGGATTGTTGAATGTGATTGAGAACAACAAGTACCATGGCCTTGCTGTAGAAGACCCATTTGATCACTTGGACAAGTTTGATAGCTATTGTGGTTTGTCCAAGACCAATGGTGTGTCCGAAGATGCTTTAAAGCTCAAGTTGTTTCCTTTCTCTCTAGGGGACAAGGCACACCAATGGGAGAAGTCACTGCCTAGTGAATCCATCACCACTTGGGATGATTGCAAGAAAGCCTTCTTGGAGAAGTTCTTCTCTACATCAAGGACATCCAAGTTGAGAAATGAGATCTCTAGCTTCCAGCAGAAGAATTTGGAAAGCTTTAGTGAAGCATGGGAGAGGTTCAAAAGCTACCAGGCTCAATGCCCCCACCATGGCTTCTCAAAGGAGAGCTTGCTGAGCACATTATACAGAGGTGCTCTTCCTAAGTACAGAGCCAGATTGGACACAGCAAGCAATGGATTCTTCCTGGGCAGATCTGAAGAAGATTCTGAGGAGCTGGTTGACAACATGGTGAAGAGTGATTCAGTTTACAGTGGAGAGCACGACAGAGCTGATAGAAGCACCAGAGCTGATGACAACCAAACAAAGAAGGAAATCAAATCCTTGCAGGAGAAGATAGATTTGCTTATTGCTAACCAAGCCAAGCAGGAGCAGATGAACTTTGTGGGTGGTCCTAGTCAAGAAGCTCCTCCTAAGGTTAATGATACAGGACTTTTCAAGGGTCCAAGATCAAATCAATGTAGTATAAAAGATTGTCGAACCCACAAAGAACTAGAGACCTATAGCACCAAGAATACACAAGCTTCCTTAATCTAAGCAAACAAGAAGATGGATGAAGGTAACAAGCTAAGATCCTAAAAATATAAACAAGGTGATCTCAAATCCAATCAAGAAAGAAGTGCAACTGAATCAAATTCTAAGCTAGGATCCATGGGACTAGGGACTTGACTTTAGGTGATTAAGATCTAATCTAAGGGTGGCAAGCAATCAATCAAACACTCTCCTTATGCCTAAACAACAAAACTAAGCAAGCTCTATCCCTAGATGAATGCTTTTTTTTGCAATGATCACCCAATACATCAAATACCTTTGACTGTAATGACTAAAGCAAGCATGGAGAACAAGTCTAATAGCAATCTTAGCTCCTTTAACAACTAATCCCTTAGGTAAAGTAAGCTAAAAGCATAGATGAGTTGGTTCAGGCATTTCATCGAACACCTTCCGGGCGGAAATGCCTAAAGATCTATTTTGATATGATCAAGACCAAAATAGCATTAGGAACCCTCAACAAGCAAGGAAACAAGTAGATCTAACACTAAACACCCTAGATCTTCACTAATCACCTTTAATCACCCTAGCCCATGAATCCAAAGTGTGTCTACTCTCTAATCGTCATGAGAAACCTTAAATCTATGTGAGATTCAAGGCTAATCATGTTAATGATCAAGAGAAACAAGATATAAGATGAAAAACTTCCTTTGATTGATAAAAAGATTCAAGCTTTGAAAATATGAGGCAAAGTCTTGAGAGAAAATGAGATGCTCCCACTTTGGGAGATATAAGAGTATTTATACAAGGCTTAGAAGCCCTAAGAACATCATAGAAAAATACTAAAAGGTCCCTGGGGTCAATTAGGCTTCAACCAATAGGAAAAGAGGGCGATTTTTGGACAGGGGTTGAGCAAATGACCCAACCCGGTCCAATCTTCCCGGCCAACCTCGTCCAGCTCCCGACTGTCTTCCGATCGGGTGTGTGTACCCGGTCCAACCATCCCCGCCCTGCCTTGTCCATATGTCCTTCTTCCAACCGGGTAGCTCATCCTGGTCGAGCTTCACTCACCCAATGAACAATTTTCTTTCTTCAAGATTCAACCACTAAGGACCCTTTTTTCACAATTCACATTTCTAAGCTCTAACACTTTTTGTTTTCCCTTCCCCACTATCTAATTGAATCTTTCTTTTTCTTTTCTTTTTCTTTTTCTTTTTCTTTTCTTTTTTTTATGTAGGGGGAAGGTCTCAAACATCAACCAAGAGCTTCTTAACTTTCTAATCTATGTCCCTAGGGCTTTTCTTTCTCAATACATTTTTTGGCTCATCAGTCTCAACATTGTCACATCCCAAACCAAAGATATAAACCATTAAGTTACAAATATCCCACTCACCATCTTAGAAGCTAGCTCAAATGATGACCATATGCTAGCAAGAGATGAGAACAAATCCATGTCGCCCCCAATACTCTCAAGATTTTGCACATGACAAACTATCAGAAAAGGCCTCACTCATGCAAATCAATGTAGGCTTCAAAGAATGGATAGGGTTCAAGGGTATGGAAGTGCCATTTGGGTTAACAAAGAGTGGTATAATGGGGAAAGATAACCCAAATGTGTATGAGATCCATGATCAAGTATGCAAATGCCCATATGCAAGAGAAATTAAGTTCATTTAAGTCTAAGTTCAGTATGGAGCTGGTTTCAAGAACAATGCCAATATCAAGCAAGCAAGCAAGTTTCAAGAAGAGTTTTCAAGGCTCAAAGCATGCAAGCCTTTCAAAAGATGCTTAAGCTACTTGATATGTTTAACAAGGGTGTCAAATTCAGTGCAAACAAGTGTTCTTTACAAGGCAATGCTCCATGTGCAAGTGAATGCAACCTATATGCTCTAGACTCAATCTTAAAGATGCAAGTGATGGAACTACATGATTCAAAAATTTCAATTTTTTTTTTGGTTTTTCTATGCATATATGAATGTACAATGCAATGCATGAGACTCTCAATCACAAAGCAAACATGATCAAATACCTGGTACCTCCCCCACACTTAAATCACACAGTCTCTGTGTGAGTAAGAGAGAAGGAGAATACCCCAACAAGACAAAAGAAAATGTATATACAAGAAGGGTTGGAGTGACACATACTTGGAGTTATTGGCTGAATTGGGTGGTAGAGGACCCTTGGCCTCGGATTTGTGCCACCGGGAGAGATAGGCTGAAGCAGATAAGTGAAGGCGGGTGTCTAGAGTTGCAATGCTTGGCCGCCTTTCACCTTTTTTCTAGCCTTAGACCCAACCTGAAAAACCTCAACTATCCTTATTAAAAAGCTTCAAAAGAAAGGAAGATAAAGAAATATATAAAATGGATAAACATGGGAATGCCTCCAAAGCGCGCTTGTTTTAAGTCTCTAGCTTGACTTTGTATGCTTGCTAATCATAAGTATCAAAAGGCTGAGCCAATGCACCTTTGGTCCTTCTCCTATGAGAACAAGGAACCAAGTATGCAAAGGAGCACACTACTGTCCATAGAAAATAGACATATTTTTCATCAAAGAGCTTCACTAAAGATGTATCATGAATCATGAGATTCTCTTTGAGGTTCAAATGGTCATGAGAATCAAAAGCATTTGGTGGAAACACAAAATCAACTACAGGTGCAAGCGAAGTTTTAACAAAGTAGTCAACTCTATCTCCATCAACCAAATAAAACACAATGCTCACATTCTCATGATAATTTTCAGCATGGGGGTTTCCTATCTCAAGCAAGAGCTTATCCACATCAAGTTCATTGATGACCAGACTTTTCAGGTCCTAATCAAATGTTGTAGAATACAAGATGTCAATCCAATTCTAAGAGATTCTAATGCAAAGGGAATACAAGTTCATTCTTAATCTAAGTCTATCAAGATGAGAGGATGATTTAGAAACTAAGACAATATTAAAAATGCAATAAAAGATTGAACTTTCTTTCTTATGAGGAGAGTGAGACCCATGGGTGTAGGGACTTGATATCAAATGATTAAGCTTCAATCCAAGATGCTAACTTTTCAATCAATCTAATCCTTATGCCTAGACAACAAAGCTAAGCAAGCTCTATCCCTAGATGAATGCTCTTTTGCAATGATCACCCAAGTACACCAAATCCCTTTGGCTGTAATGATCAAAGCAAACATGGAGAATGAGTCTAATAGCAATCCTAGCTCCTTTGACAACTAATCCCTTAGGCAAAGCAAGCTAAAAGCATAGATGAGTTGGTTCAGGCATTTCATAGAACACCTTTCGGGCATGAAATGCCTATAGCTCTATGCTTGAGAGGCCAACTCAAATATAGCTTTAAAAACACCAAATCTATGCAAGGAAATGATAGATCTAACAATAGACACCTTGGATCTAACTTAATCACTCTCTATCACCCTAACCCATGGATCTTAGAAGGATCTACTCACTAATCCACATGCTTACTCTTGAACCCATGATAGATTCAAGCTTAAACATATAGAGAAAGAAAGGATATGAAATCAAACAATCAAGAACACAAAGACAAAGATGAGATTATGATGAAACTTTCTCAAGAGGTTTATGTGTTCTTAGATAGAAAATGAGATAAGTCCCTCAAAGGGGATACAAGAGTATTTATATGGGGCTTGGAAACCCTTAAAAACATAAAATAAAAATTACTAAAAGGTCCTTGGCCAACTTGATTTTCAACCAATGAGAAGCAAGGAGAAAGGAAGAAACTGAGCCACCCGGGTCAGCTAGTGCCTCTCTAGGCCGGGTATGCCCAGGCCGGGTATGTCCTGCTCGTCCGGCGTCCAGGCCGTGCGGCCTCTCTAGGCCGGGTGTGTTCGGCCGCGTGGTGGGCGTCCAGCTGGTGGCAGGACGTGCGGGTGTGTGTGGCCGGGTGATACTAGTCGGGTGTGCAGGCTGGTACGCGGGTAGGAGGAACTGTGGGACGTCCGAGTGTCCTGGTCCGTGGGTAGAAAGGAGTAGTCGAGGTGCCCGGGTAAGTGCAGGTCGGGTGTCCATCCGTCCGTGATCTCTAAGCCGTGCGGGTCCGTTCGCCCGTGTGTCCTTGACCGGGTGCACTCCATACGCGGGTAGTGGTGGCTGGGTGGACGTCCGGGTGCCAGGCCGCGTGCGTTCGTGCCTCATTCCCGTGCGGGCAGTGCAACCCGCGTGTGCCAGGCCGCATGCCACTCCCTCGTTCCCGTGCGGGTTCTTGTGCTGGGGTGGTATGGACCGCGTCCGTTCTAGGCGTTCAGCACAATCAGGACGTGCGGGTGCTTGTCCCCGGGTCGTCCTGGCCGCGTCCTGAGCTTGTCCAGGCGAGGTTTGATGGTTGGCCTCGGGTGTGCTCACCCGGGTTGCTTGACATGCTTCCACTCAATTGATCATAACTCCTCCAATATGGCTCCAAATGTCTTGAAACCACTTCCATTGGAAAGCTAACTCAGAATTCCATGTCTCCACCAAATATTAGCCTCAGAAGGTATTCCTAAGGCCTCTGTCCATGTTCATCTTTAAACCCTTCTTTTTCATCACAAAACTCCCAAACATCTTCAATATCTCCAAAGTGTGCTCCAACACCTAATAGGGACTTATGAATGCAAAATGAGCCTAAAGATGCCTAATGCCTAATCTAAATGAGCAAAAATGCATAAGATATGATAGCTAAAAACATGTAAATATGCAAGACATCAACTCCCCCACACTAGACCTTTGCTTGTCCTCAAGTAAACTTTTCAAGCACAAGGGGGATGGATGCAAGGATGGGAACAAAGCCACAGGAAACACTCATAGCACTCAACCTGACATCCTAAAGAAACATAGCAAATAGCATGAGCAAAACTTTCTTATTATGCTCTAGCTTCACAAGGCCTATCAATGACTCTTATGCCTCTACACAAGATGCAATGCCTATCAACCAACATGTTCTCTTAACCAGCCCTCACATTGATTCACACACACACACAAGGTGAAGTCTCACAAATGGGCACATGATCTCAATCATTTGGCTTGGTGATCAAATGGTCTAATATGGATGAAAAGGAGGGTTCAATGCATCATTTCAAGGTGGCAATCACTCAAAAATCAAGGAGCTTGATCATTATGCAAAATTTATCTAAGACTAGGAGCAATTCATGCATACATGGATCCATCCTCATCATTCTACCCAAATCCTAAGTGATTACAAGTTCTACACCCCTCTTAATTCATCCCATAACCCAAAATGAAAACATACTCACATCACTCACCCAATGAACATTTTCTTTCTCATGATGCTACCTCTAAGGACCTCTATTCACATTCTAAATTCTAACTCTTAAATCTTTCCTTCCCCACTATCTTATTGAATCTCTTCTTTTTTTTTTTTTTTTTTTTTTCTTTTTCTTTTCTTTTTTTTTTCTTCTTTTTTTTTTATATGCATGAGGGGGAATGTCAAAGACTTCAACTAAGAGCTTTTCATTTTTTTTTCATTTTTTTTTTTTTATTTCTAGGTCCCTAGGGCTTTTCTTTATCAAAACTTTTTTGTTCATCAATCTCAACTTTGTCACATCCCCAAACCCAAAATGTAAACAATTAGGCAACAAGCACTTCACTCACCATCCTAGAAGCTAGCTCAAATGATGACCCTATGCTAGCAAGAGATGAGAACAAATCCATGTCGCTCCCAATACTCTCAAGATTTTGCACATGACAAGCTATCAAAAGAGGCCTCACTCAAGCAAATCAATGTAGGCTTCAAAGAATGGATAGGGTTCAAGGGTAAGGGAGTGCCATTTGGGTTAACAAAGGGTGGTACAATGGAAAAAGATAACCCAAATGTGTATGAGATCCATGATCAAGTATGCAAATGCCCATATGCAAGAGAGATTAAGTTCATTCAAGTCTAAGTTCAGGATGGAGCTGGTCTTAAGAACAATGCCAATATCAAGCAAGCAAGCAAGTTTCAAGAAGAGTTTTCAAGGCTCAAAGCATGCAAGCTTTTTCAAAAGGTGCTCGAGCTACTTGATATGTTTAACTAGGGTGCCAAATTCAGTGCAAACGAGTGTTCCTCACAAGGCAATGCTCCATATGCAAATGAATGCAACCTATATGCTCTAGACTCAATCCTAAGGGTGCAAGTGATGCAATCTTACATGATTCAAAAATTTAAAATTTTTTAGATTTTCTATGCACTTATGATTGTACAATGCAATGCATGAGACTGAAAAATCACAAAGCAAACATGATCAAATATCCGGTACCTCCCCCACACTTAGAATAGGTTCCATCAATCTTAGCATGGATGTTCTTGAACTCATCACCAATGGTCTTAGCATTTCTTTCTTGAGCTTCTAAGAGTTGCTTGAACATGGACTCCAAATTTGAACTTGGAGCCTGAGCTGGAGAAGAACTTCCTTGGGGCTGAGTAGGCTGGTTTGCTTGGTAACCTCCTTGTTGATTGTTGTAGTAAGGTCTTTGCTGGTAGTTGTTTTGGTATTGGAAGTTAGGCTCCTTCCTATACCATGTGCCATTAGAATTGATGAAACACAGTTCCTCTTGTCCCTCTACACCATGAACTTCAGTAGTTCTAGCAAGCTGTTTTTGTTGCTGGTTCCCAATGGAGTTAAGCTGCTCTTGCTTAGCCTTCTCTACAAGAAGCTTGTCCAACTTTTCTTGGAGAGACTTCAGGGTCTTTCTTGTGTGCTGATCATCTTCATCAGTGCCTCTGTTGGCCCTATCATGCTCCTCACTGTAGACTGAGTCACTCCTAGCCATGTTTTCCACTAGCTCCTCAGCATCCTGCTCAGTTCTGCCCAAGAAGAAACCATTGCTGGCTGTGTCCAATCTGCTTCTGAACTCTGGTAGAGCACCTCTGTAGAAGGTACTAAGCAAACTCTCCTTGGTGAAGCCATGATGTGGGCATTGAGACCAATAGCCCTTGAACCTCTCCCATGCTTCACTAAAGCTCTCAAGGTTCTTCTGCTGAAAACTAGAGATCTCATTTCTGATCTTGGCTGTTCTTGAGGTAGAGAAGAATTTCTCTAGGAATGCTCTCTTGCACTCATTCCAAGTAGTGATGGAGTCACTTGGAACAGCCTTCTCCCATAGATGTGCCTTGTCTCCCAAAGAGAATGGAAACAACCTCAGCTTGAAAGCATCTTCAGAAACTCCATTAATCTTGGACAAGCTACAGTAGCTATCAAATGTGTCCAAGTGATCAAGGGGATCCTCCACAGCAAGGCCATGGAACTTGTTGTTCTCAATCAAATGCAGCAGGCCTGCTTTGATCTCAAAGTTGTTGTTCTCCACAGCTGGTGCCCTTATCCCCAACCTATGACCATGAATGTGAGGTTGGTCATAGGCTCCAATGGCTCTAGCTTGGCGTGGTTGGTGATGTGGCTGGTGTGGTGGTCTTGGATTGTCAGCTCTTGGACCATTGCCCCCTAAGGCATCACCATCTTGATGCTGATTCTCCATCTCAAACCCCAACCTTTGTAGATGAGCCTGTTGCTCTACTTCTCTTCTTTGTCTAGCTATCTCCCTCTCAAGTGCAGCAATCTCTTCAACAGTAGGAACCAAGTTGGATGCCCCTCTGCTTCTTGTTATCATACACCTGAAAGTCAAAGATAGAAGAGGCAAGAACCAATATCACAAGATACAATAAAAATAAAAATGACTTAGTCTCAAGCAAATAACTAAATCCCAATGTCAAAATCAACTTAGAAGTTGGCAACGGCGCCAATTTGATGACCAGACTTTTCAGGTCCTAATCAAATGTTGTAGAATACAAGATGTCAATCCAATTCTAAGAGATTCTAATGCAAAGGGAATACAAGTTCATTCTTAATCTAAGTCTATCAAGATGAGAGGATGATTTAGAAACTAAGACAATATTAAAAATGCAATAAAAGATTGAACTTTCTTTCTTATGAGGAGAGTGAGACCCATGGGTGTAGGGACTTGATATCAAATGATTAAGCTTCAATCCAAGATGCTAACTTTTCAATCAATCTAATCCTTATGCCTAGACAACAAAGCTAAGCAAGCTCTATCCCTAGATGAATGCTCTTTTGCAATGATCACCCAAGTACACCAAATCCCTTTGGCTGTAATGATCAAAGCAAACATGGAGAATGAGTCTAATAGCAATCCTAGCTCCTTTGACAACTAATCCCTTAGGCAAAGCAAGCTAAAAGCATAGATGAGTTGGTTCAGGCATTTCATAGAACACCTTCCGGGCATGAAATGCCTATAGCTCTATGCTTGAGAGGCCAACTCAAATATAGCTTTAAAAACACCAAATCTATGCAAGGAAATGATAGATCTAACAATAGACACCTTGGATCTAACTTAATCACTCTCTATCACCCTAACCCATGGATCTTAGAAGGATCTACTCACTAATCCACATGCTTACTCTTGAACCCATGATAGATTCAAGCTTAAACATATAGAGAAAGAAAGGATATGAAATCAAACAATCAAGAACACAAAGACAAAGATGAGATTATGATGAAACTTTCTCAAGAGGTTTATGTGTTCTTAGATAGAAAATGAGATAAGTCCCTCAAAGGGGATACAAGAGTATTTATATGGGGCTTGGAAACCCTTAAAAACATAAAATAAAAATTACTAAAAGGTCCTTGGCCAACTTGATTTTCAACCAATGAGAAGCAAGGAGAAAGGAAGAAACTGAGCCACCCGGGTCAGCTAGTGCCTCTCTAGGCCGGGTATGCCCAGGCCGGGTATGTCCTGCTCGTCCGGCGTCCAGGCCGTGCGGCCTCTCTAGGCCGGGTGTGTTCGGCCGCGTGGTGGGCGTCCAGCTGGTGGCAGGACGTGCGGGTGTGTGTGGCCGGGTGATACTAGTCGGGTGTGCAGGCTGGTACGCGGGTAGGAGGAACTGTGGGACGTCCGAGTGTCCTGGTCCGTGGGTAGAAAGGAGTAGTCGAGGTGCCCGGGTAAGTGCAGGTCGGGTGTCCATCCGTCCGTGATCTCTAAGCCGTGCGGGTCCGTTCGCCCGTGTGTCCTTGACCGGGTGCACTCCATACGCGGGTAGTGGTGGCTGGGTGGACGTCCGGGTGCCAGGCCGCGTGCGTTCGTGCCTCATTCCCGTGCGGGCAGTGCAACCCGCGTGTGCCAGGCCGCATGCCACTCCCTCGTTCCCGTGCGGGTTCTTGTGCTGGGGTGGTATGGACCGCGTCCGTTCTAGGCGTTCAGCACAATCAGGACGTGCGGGTGCTTGTCCCCGGGTCGTCCTGGCCGCGTCCTGAGCTTGTCCAGGCGAGGTTTGATGGTTGGCCTCGGGTGTGCTCACCCGGGTTGCTTGACATGCTTCCACTCAATTGATCATAACTCCTCCAATATGGCTCCAAATGTCTTGAAACCACTTCCATTGGAAAGCTAACTCAGAATTCCATGTCTCCACCAAATATTAGCCTCAGAAGGTATTCCTAAGGCCTCTGTCCATGTTCATCTTTAAACCCTTCTTTTTCATCACAAAACTCCCAAACATCTTCAATATCTCCAAAGTGTGCTCCAACACCTAATAGGGACTTATGAATGCAAAATGAGCCTAAAGATGCCTAATGCCTAATCTAAATGAGCAAAAATGCATAAGATATGATAGCTAAAAACATGTAAATATGCAAGACATCATTCATCCCCTAGATCAGAAAGTGCAAGAAGAGGTCTAGGTTCATTAAGAATGAAAGACTCAGATTCAAGATCAAATGAAGCACATAGATAACTCTTGTCAAAACAAACTTCAATATGATCTCTAACAAGCTTTTCTATTCTCAACTCATCTAGTCTCCTAGTTTCACATATCAGATTAAGACATTCATTGATGAGCTCAAGAGAATCAAGATCATGGGCAATATTCTCACCACAAGGCAAGCAAATTTCCTCAAGTTGAAGTTCCAAAGTGGAAATGCTTGTACCTACCAGCTGGAGTGGTGGAACCCAATACATTACCTCTTTAAGGTCATAAGCAACATCAAACTCTTGTTATGTAACCTCCCTTTCTTCAAACTCTGCTCGATCCCTAATGAGGTGTACCCGGATCATTCGTGCCAGGGATCTCATTGGCTTGCCCCAATTCTATTTCATTCTCTGAAGCCGATGCAACTCCACCCTTTGGTCTGGTGTGAGTATGCGTATATCAAAGGGTGGTGGTTCCACATAGACATATGGCTTCATCTTCAATGTGATCTTCCTCTTCTTGTGGCTTTTCAAGGTAGATTGAAGCCATCACTACAAAACAGAAATTCTAGAATAGAAAGTTAGTAACTGTACAAAAGCAAAACAAAGCAAGAAAATAAAGCTTAGTCTCAAGAAAGATTGAAATCCTAATGATAAATCTACTAGTTCCGCGGCAACGGCGCCAAATTTGATACAGGACTTTTCAAGGGTCCAAGATCAAATCAATGTAGTATAAAAGATTGTCGAACCAACAGAGAACTAGAGACTTATAGCACCAAGAATATACAAGCTTCCTTAATCTAAGAAAACAAGAAGATGGATGAAGGTAACAAGCTAAGATCCTAAAAATATAAACAAGGTGATCTCAAATCCAATCAAGAAAGAAGTGCAAGAACTCAATCAAATTCTAAGGTAGGATCCATGGGACTAGGGACTTGACTTTAGGTGATTAAGATCCAATCTAAGGGTGGCAAGCAATCAATCAAACACTCTCCTTATGCCTAAACAACAAAACTAAGCAAGCTCTATCCCTAGATGAATGCTCTTTTGCAATGATCACCCATTACATCAAATCCCTTTGACTGTAATGACTAAAGCAAGCATGGAGAACAAGTCTAATAGCAATCTTAGCTCCTTTAACAACTAATCCCTTAGGTAAAGCAAGCTAAAAGCATAGATGATCAAGACCAATAGCTTCTTCATCGAACACCTTCCGGGCGGAAATGCCTAAAGATCTATTTTGATATGATCAAGACCAAAATAGCATTAAGAACCCTCAACAAGCAAGGAAACAAGTAGATCTAACACTAAACATCCTAGATCTTCACTTATCACTTTTAATCACCCTAGCCCATGAATCCAAAGTGTGTCTACTCTCTAATCTTCATGAGAAACCTTAAATCTATGTGAGATTCAAGGCTAATCATGTTAATGATCAAGAGAAACAAGATATAAGATGAAAAACTTCCTTAGATTGATAAAAAGATTCAAGCTTTTAAAATATGAGGCAAAGTCTTGAGAGAAAATGAGATGCTCCCACTTTGGGAGATATAAGAGTATTTATACAAGGCTTAGAAGCCCTAAAAACATCATAGAAAAATACTAAAAGGTCCCTGGGGTCAATTAGGCTTCAACCAATAGGAAAAGAGGGCGATTTTCGGTCAGGGGTTGAGCAAATGACCCAACCCGGTCCAATCTTCCCGGCCAGCCTCGTCCAGCTCCCGACTGTCTTCCGACCGGGTGTGTGTACCCGGTCCAACCATGCCGGCCCTGCCTTGTCCATATGTCCTTCTTCCAACCGGGTAGCTCATCCCGGTCGAGCTTCCCCGGCCTGGCCTCGTCCAGCAGTGTCTCTTCCGACTGGGTGGCTGTACCCGGGCCAGTCTTCCCAGCCTCCTTGATGTGCTTCTAGTAAACTGATCATAACTCCTCCAATACAGCTCCAAATGACTTGAAACTACTTCCATTGGAAAGCTAACTCAATTTTCTGTATCTCCACAAAATCGTATCAACAGAAGACATCTCTAAGGCCTCCGTCCATGCTCATATTTTTCTCGACCGGATCATGGATTGACTTCTCATTTCGTGGCCAAACTTGATTCTTCACCTCTTTTTGGGTCATAAGGATCCCAAACACCTCAAATCACACCAAAGCATACTCCAACACCTGATAACGAAAAATGAATGCAAAATGGACCTAAAGATGCCTAATGCCTAACTTATATGATCAAAATACACGAGATATGGATGCTAAAAACATGTAAATATGCAAGATATCAACTCCCCCACACTAGACCTTTAATTGTCCTCAAGTAATCTTTTCAAAACACAAGGAGAGACATAGAGATGGAAGCAAAGCCAAGAGAAACACTTATAGCACTCAACTTGACATCCTAAAGAAACATAGCAAATAGCATGAGCAACACTCTCTTATTATGCTGTAGCTTCACAAGGCCTATCAATACTCTTATGCCTCTACACAAGATGCAATGCCTATCAACCAACATGTTCTCTTAACCAACTCTCACATTGACTCACACACACACACTCAAGGTGAGTTCTCACAAATGGGCACATGATCTCAATCATTTGGCTAGGTGATCAAATGGTTTAATATGGATGAAAAGGAGGATTCAATGCATCTTTTTAAGGAGGCAATCACTCAAGAATCAAGGAGCTTGATCATTATGCAAAATTTATCTAAGATTAGGAGCAATTCATGCATACATGGATCCATCCTCAACATTCTACCCAATCCTAAGTGATTACAAGTTCTACACCCCTTTTATTCATCCCATAACCCATGGACAAATGAATGCAAAATGGACCTAAAAATACCTAATGCCTAACTTATATGATCAAAATGCACGAGATATGGATGTTAAAAACATGTAAATATGCAAGATATCAGTTAATGAGGTTGATGGTTTGGAAGGGCAGGAAGAACTTTGCTTCATCAACAACAATGGTACTTGGTACAGGAAGGAACCTAACTTTCATTACAACAACTACCAGCAGAGGTCTTATCCTAACAACCAGCAAGGAGGCTATCAACCCAAGCAAAACACTTAGCAAGGGAACTACCAGCCTAGGCAAAATCCTCCTCCTGGTTTTAGCAATCAAGGCAATCAGTCTACTCAAGCTCAAGGTAGCTCTTCCCAAGCTAAAGCTCCAGATTCAAATATGGAAGCTATGTTCAAGCTAATATTGGAAGCTCAGTCTAGAACAGCAAAGGACATTGGCCATGAGCTCAAGACTGTTCACTCCAAGATTGATAGTAGCTATACTGAGCTAAATAACAAGATAAGAGCTTTGGAGAGCCAGTTTGCTTCTATGAACTCTCAGCCAAGTCGCCAATAAGGAACACTTCCTGGGAAGGCCGAGCAAAACCGCAAGGAGCCAATGAAAGCAATCACCTTGAGAAGTGGTAGAGAGTTACCTCCAAGAGTCCTCCCCAAGGATGGTGAGAAACTAGGTGGGGGGATGGCCATCAACATTGATGATGAAGTTGTGATTGTAGATGAGAGGGTTGATGAAGAGATTCTAGAAAAGATTGTTGAAGCTAAGGGTAAAGGAAAGGTTGGAGAAGAGAAGAGAACACTGAAACATGGTGAAGTTGCCACTCCAACAAAAGAGTCTTCCTTTATTCCCCCTCCCTATGAACCTAAGCTGCCATTTCCTGGAAGATTCAAGAAGCAACTATTGGAGAAGTACAAAGCACTCTTTGAGAAGCAAATGAGTGAAGCTCAAGTCACAATGCCTATCATTGATGCCTTCATGCTTGTCCCTCAGTACATGCCCCTATGGCACCTTTGCTTATCGAAGGATGTCATTTGGGTTATGTAATGCTCCAGCAACCTTTCAAAGGTGCATGATGTCTTCTCGGATCTCATTGAGGATATAGTGGAGGTATTCATGGATGATTTCTCTGTCTACGGATCTTCGTTTTCTGCTTGTTTGTCCAACTTATGCAGGGTCCTACATAGATGTGAAGACACCAACCTTGTGCTGAATTGGGAGAAGTGTCACTTCATGGTCAAAGAGGGGATTGTGCTTGGGCATAAGATTTCAGAAAAGGGTATTGAAGTGGACAAGGATAAGATTGAAGTGATGGTTAGTTTGCCTCCACCAAAGTCAGTGAAAGACATCAGGAGCTTTCTTGGCCATGCTGGGTTATATAGAAGATTCATCAAGGACTTCTCAAAGATTGCTAGACCAATGACCAAGTTGCTGTGCAAGGAGGCCACTTTCAGCTTTAATGAAGAATGTCTTGAAGCCTTCAAGAAGATAAAGGGTGAACTTGTTAGTGCTCCCATTGTCCAGCCACCTGATTGGGATCTCCCCTTTGAGATAATGTGTGATTCTAGTGATTTTGCTGTTGGGGCGAGCAAAACCTTGAATGATGCACAGATAAAGTATGCCACAACTGAGAAAGAGATGCTGGCCATTGTCTTCGCCTTTGAGAAGTTCAGAAGTTACCTGGTGGGTTCCAAGGTCATTGTGTACACTGACCATGCAGCTCTGAGACATCTTCTAGCAAAGAAGGATGCCAAGCCAAGACTACTGAGGTAGATTCTTTTGCTTCAGAAGTTTGACTTAGAGATTAGAGACAAGTAAGGAATTGAGAATGGAGTAGCTGATCACTTGTCGAGGCTGAGAACTGAAGGTGGAATCCCTATTGATGAGGGACTTAGACAGGAGCAGGTCATGGCTATCATGTCTGTGGTGGCAGTTATTGAGACTGGAAAGAAGATTGAAGAGGTCAAGGCAGCTGAAGAGAAGGGGCCTTGGTATGCTGATTTGGTAAACTACTTAGCCATTGGGAAGGGGCCATTGGATCTTGCGGGTTATGAGAAGAAGAAGTTCTACAGAGATTTGAAGAGATACTATTAGGATGAGCCATACCTCTACGCTCTTTGCAAGGATCAGATCTATAGAAGAGTGGTGGCTGATGAAGAAATTGAAGGGATCCTTACACATTGCCATGGATCTTCCTATGGAGGCCATTTTGCTACCTTCAAAACTGTCTCAAAGGTGTTACAAGCTGGATTTTGGTGGCCACACATGTTCAAGGACACACAAGACTTTGTTTCCAAGTGTGATTCTTGCCAAAGGAGAGGAAACATCACTAAGAGAAATGAGATTCCTCAAAATCCAATTCTTGAGGTGGAAGTGTTTGATGTATGGGGGATAGACTTCATGGGACCTTTCCCTTCTTCTTATCGTAACAAGTACATCTTGGTGGCTGTTGAATATGTCTCCAAATGGGTTGAAGCAGTGGCTAGTCCTACAAATGACTCAAGAGTGGTGATAAAGATGTTCAAGAGCATAATTTTTCCAAGATTTGGAGTTCCAGGAGTGGTCATAAGTGATGGATGCTCACACTTCATTAATAAGGTGTTTGAAGGGCTTTTAAAGAAGAAGGGAGTGAAGCATAAGGTGGCAACACCTTACCGCCCAAAAACCAGTGGCCAAGTTGAGATCTCCAACAGGGAAATCAAGGGCATTCTAGAGAAGATAGTTGGGACTAAGAGGAAGGATTGGTCAGATAAGCTTGATGATGCGCTTTGGGCCTACAGGAAAGCTTACAAGACTCCCTTGGGTAGCACACCTTTCAACCTTGTGTATGGGAAGGCATGCCACTTACCAGTAGAGCTTGAGTACAAGGCATTGTGGACTGTTAAGTTACTGAACTTTGACATCAAGAGTGCCAAGGAAAAGAGACTTCTTCAACTCAATGAACTGGATGAGATAAGGATGGATGCCTTTGAGAACTCAAGGATCTACAAAGAAAAGACCAAGGCCTTTCATGACAAGCACATCCTCAAGAGAGAGTTCAAGGCTGGAGATCAAGTCCTTCTTTATAACTCTAGAATGAAGTTATTTCCAGGGAAGCTCAAGTCAAAATGGTCTGGTCCATTTGTGATCAAGGAAGTGAAGGCTTATGGAGCTATTGTGCTTTGGAACAAGCAAGGAGGAGATTTCACAGTGAATGGACACAGGGTCAAGCAGTACATGGCCACCACACCAAAGGAGATTGGGACATCAACCCCATTCTCTGATCCTTCCCTTGCCTAACCTCAAAGGAGGCAAAGTCAAGCTAGTGACTTTAAACAAGCTCACTTGGGAGGAAGTCTCATGGTTATCCTTGTAAATATTACTTTAGGATTTCTTTTTAAAGTCCCTTGGAAGATGTTGAGGCCATAGGAAGGTGATGGTATGGGATTTGAGTTGGAAAAGCTTGGAAAATGTGTGAGGTCAAGTGGACCGGGTAAAATGGACCGGGGTAACTTATCCGGTCGGAAGAATGGTCGATGAGCTCGGTTGGAATGGACCGGGGTCGCTTACCCGTTCAAGAGAAAGATTGGAACAGGCCGGGAGAAAGGGACCGGGGTGAGCTACCCGGTCAGATTGATCAAAAGAAGGACCGGCTTGGGAGGACCGGGGTGAGTTACCCGGTCGGGAGAAATATGGAAGAGATCGAGAGGGAGAGACCGGGTGAAGCTGACCGGGGTGAGCTACCCGGTCGGGAGCCTTTCCCACCCAGGATCCGTGCGTCGACCCGATGGAGACCCACGACCCGCGCTTCGACCCAGCCGCAGCCCAGGAAAGCGTTTCTTCCTCTAAAACTGACCCAAACCTCCCTAAAGCCCTAATTCACCCTCTCTCTCCTCATTTCATCTTCTTCCCCAAATCAAAATCCTCTCTAGCCTCCAAGAATCAAAAACACCATAACTCTATCAAATCTCAACCAAATCACCCCATTCTTTTTCCTAAATCAAAGTCTTTCACCCTTTAGTCTACTTCCTTGAATCTTTTCTTCATTTCCCTTCATCCATAGCAAGGTATGAGTTCTTTAAGTTCAAATTCGTAACTCTCATGAACCCTAAAAATTTGAACTTGAAATTTGAACTTTTTCTTGCTAGATTCTTGTAAAATAGACTAGGGAAAGCTTATATATCATGCTGGGTAGTTGATTTCATGGTGGAATTGAGATTAATTTGAACTTTGAGAAATTATGGTTCATGAGATTTGGGGGTTTTTCATAAAGTGCTTGTTTTAGGTTGTTTTTGGGGTATATTGAATGCTAAGTTCTGGAGAACTTCAATTGAGGCTGATTTCGAGCTTGATGATGATTGATTATGGGTTTTGCTACTTGGAGATTCTTATTGTTCATAAAAAAAAATATTTGAACATGAGAATCCTCTAAGTTAGTTTAAAACCCATTCTTTGCTTAATGCTTCACTTCTTATTGAGTGGTTGATCATTAGGGATGAACTCTTATGCTTTTGATCATATTTCTCTCCTTGAGAAGTTTTTCCTTCTTAAGCTCATTCTTTTCCAAGGTTTAAATTTCAGGTACCAATGGGTAGAAAGAATGAAGCTGAGATAGAGGCTGAGAAGCAAGAGCTTGCAGCAAGAGAGACTGCTCAGTTTGGGAAAGCATTGGGTTCACAACCTGGTTCAGAGGAGGAGCGTCAACAACAAGCTTTGGCAATGTTAAGGAAGAAAGCACAAGCCAAGAAGGATGGAAAGAGAGCTGTTGTAGATAAGAGTGTGGCTGATGGTGCTCACAAGCAAGCCAAGAGGGATGGAAAGAGAGTTGCTGTTGATGAAATTGTGACTGACATTGCCCACAAGCAAGATCCTCCCAAGAGAGCTAAGGCGCCAAGAAGCACTAATGTTGGAGCTTTGGTTTAAGAGAAGACCAACAAAGAAGCTCGTCATGCACCCTCTCCCACCACCAAAGCTAAGACTCAGTCTAGGAAAGCACCAAGTCCCATGGCAGAAAGTGAAAAAGACCTTAAGCAGCAAGCCTTGGAAGTGCAATTGGCAAAGGAGAGAGCAAAGAAAGAAGGTAAGAAGCCAATGGTTGAAGAGAATGAGAGTGAAGAGTCTGAGTCACCTTTTGATGATGAGTATGATGACCCTAAGAAATCCAAGTATGACAAAAGGGACAGGACCAAGAAGCCTACTGAAGCTGAGCTGGTGGATCTCTTGAGGAATGGTATTACTTGGCTCCCAACCAGATTTCTTGATAAGGTGATCTTGAAAGAGATGTATCTTCAAGATGAAGTTCAAGCCATGCTAAAACACATGAAGGTGGGAACTCTCTACACAATGGCTCATCCTACTTCCAAAGAAGTCTCTTGCCAATTCTTGGCTTCATTGGAAGCAACCTTTTACACTTCCAAGCATGCACAGAAAGGATGGGGCAAGATCAAGTTCAAGATTGATGGCAGGGTGCACTCCATGTCCTTCATAGAGATTGGGGAAGTTCTTGGTCTACAAGACCAGAAAAACCCTTTACTTCCCAAGCTCAAAACAGTCCCTAAGGCGAAGAGCATTGCAGATTCAATGTGGACTTTGTTGACAGGAAAGGAAAGGGGGGGGGGGCCCAAGAAAGAGAAGAACACCTGCATCAGGCACCCTACTGTGCGCTATCTCCATAGGCTGCTCAACCACACCCTTTTCCAAAAGAAAGAGATAGGGAATGTTGCTGGAGAAGACCTGAGGTTCCTTCACCAAACTGCACAACACTTTGCTTCCTTTCCTCAGCTCCCTGTTGTCCCTGATGATTTCTACTCATATTTTGGTATGGTTGGATTCCTTGTTCAGCGCTTCATGCACTACAAGAGTTGGGCTTGGACAAACCGTGACTCAGGTCCTCAGATTAGGATTATAGTATGGATAACTCCACTGCTGGCTCACAAGAAGATTAGTTTGGGTAATGATGCAGCAGGTCCAACTTTCTTGGATGGATCTTACCTGAAGAAAGCTCAATTCTTCAGTAGAAGGTTTAATGGGATGTGTGTCTACTCCTTTTTGAGAGGTGCCCAAAAAGCTGAGATGGTGCTTCCCCACTATGAACTGACCAAATTAGATACTCCAGGAGCAATCAGATTTGACATCAGTGAGAAGCATCTCCTTAAGAGTCATGGAGCCCTCGGACCTATGGCTCTTCCCAAGGGTGAAAAGGCAGCACGAAAGGTGGCAGAATATGATCAGGGATACACTAGCAAAGCCACTGCACATATCTTTGGTCCTCCTAGTTACAAGTTCGACCAGTGCACGGGTGTTTAGCCGCTTGGTCCCATTCGCCAGGCTCATGACCAGATTAGCACTCTTCAGAAGTGGAACAGAGCTCAGGATAGGACTATCTTCTAGCTCACCAACAAGTGCAAAGAGCTGAGAAGAACTGTGAAGAGACAAGCTAAAGTTCAGCTTAGTTTATGAGGAAAGTGGCTGATGTTATGGCTAGGGGAGCTGTAGCTGGTTGTAAGGCTGAGGATTTTGATCTTGATGCTTTCAATGCACCTCCTCCTCAGCCACTTCTTGATCCTTCTGCGCCACAGACCAAGAAGCAAGCTCTCCGCCGCTTGAAAAACCCATACATCCTCCCATCCGAGTCCGGGAACAAGTCTCCTTCTCTAGACACCACTGCTGAGGAAGATGATTCTGAAGGTGAGGCATCAGCTTCATCACACGCTCCATAGAGGTACTCCAAAACCTTACCATTGTATATACCATTTATCTTTGCATTTAGATTTTTTCTTCTCTTTTGGGCCCTTCTCTACATTTAACAAACACAGAGACTGTGTGAATTAAGTGTGGGGGAGGTACCAAGTTGCTGATCATCTTGTGTTTTATGTCATAAGCATGCATTTGTAGATAGTTATTGCATAAAAAAGCCATAAAAATTTGAAAATTTTGGAAAAACACAAAAAGAATCATGTAGTTGCATTAGGATTGAGTCTAGATCATTCACTTGCATAAAAAAAAAATCATCATATAGGTTGCATCATGCATAAGGGGACATGGATGATAGTTACCTTGTAAAGATGCTCATGCTAAGTTCTTAAAGTGATAACCTTTATACTCATGGTAAGTAGCTTGAGCAACCTTAGGATAGCTTGTAAACTTCGAGCCTTGAAAACTCTTTCTAAAGCTTATTTGATTGATTGATGCTCTCTCTTTGAAGTTTACTCCTGTCTTATTTAGACTCTAGGTTTCTTGCCCATGGTCCCTTGTGTACTGAGTCATGGATAGAACACTTGAGTTGTCTCTCCCATTCTTTGCCTATCTTTTTGACAAACTCAAGTGGTACTCCACTCCTATAAACCCTTCCTTCCTTTCAAGCCTATATTATTTTGATGAGTGAAGCCTTTTTCTGAAAGTCTTACATGTGCATAATCTTGAAAGTATTGGGAACGACAATGCTTAGACTCCATTCTTGCTAGATTAGGAACTCTATTGTCTAGCTCATAGGAGTGGGGGGTGAGTGTTGAAAAGTTTTATTTGAGAATGTGAAAAGGTTATGAAAGAAAAGAATGAACTCTTAGAACTCAATATTTTTAGTCTTTTTGGGATTAGAAACTCTCTAGCTCCTATTTAAGATGAAAGTCTTGGCCCCCAAAGAAAAGAAAAAGAAACAGTCATACGCCGAGATTGCCTATTCCTCTCATTCATACGCCGAGATTGCCTCGCATACTTGACGTCGTAGAAACAGTCATGAGCCGTCGTAAGATACAAACCACTCGCAGTGCCACGACACTCGCGGTAATCCCCAAGAGCCTTGTGGCTCGCATGAAGTTCTCCAAACTCATGAGAGAACCTCTCGCGATGGGTCCTTACGATTTTGGCCACCTCTTTCCTTCCCCGCCTGTAAGCACGACGTACATTTGCCTCGGACGATCCCCCTTCCTGGCGATTATCCAGTTCGCTTTTCAGGCGGGCGATCTCCTTCTCGGCCATATCGGTCTTAAACTGAGCCATGCGAACCGACTTACTTTCAGAAGGGCCTGCAAAAACCCTCGAAGCTCAGGAAAGAAAAACTCGACAATACAAACAGAATGTATGGTCGAAGTCGTAAATTACCTCGTTGACCGTTCTTGACGCCTCAGCAAACTCTAGTACCTCGGTAGAACTGCCCTCAACCGATGGGAGTTTGAAATCAAAGAAGTCATCAAGGTCGCCTGGCACGTCACCGTTAAGATAGGGGAAATCTTCTACTTCGATTGACGCATAGTTGACGGCAGTACGCTTATCTTTGCGAGTGCTTGTCTTTCCTTTCTTCTTCCGGCCCTCGTGCGGCATGAAGCCATCCATGCTCGATCACGGCATACCCGGTTTGAGTCGGGAACGGTAAAGGGCTAAGACACGACGGACCCGCTTAGGGGTGAAATCAGCCCAATGGCACTTCTCCTCGAGGAACAAGTTTCGGATAGCCGGTAAATCTTCCGGAAACGGGGGATTTGGCGTGCCAACTACAAGGACAAAAATCGCATAAGGATCTCGAGATCCAATCTCATCAAAACTAAAGAAGTGATCGAATCTGGATTACCTTCTGACCCCACGCGGCCCTGAAGATGGGAATGCCACTCGCTTCAACGGACACATCATCGACTCAAACGAAGAAGAAGCTCTTCTTCCACTCGAGATAGTTCGAGGTGAACCCTCTTATGCTCGCCGTCCCCGATCTGGGTCTCATCTGAACCATGGCCGAAGTTCCACAAAGCGATAGCATGGCTCTGAGATGGTTGACGTCGAGGGGTATTCCCAATTTGTAACTCAACACCAACAGCCCAAGGATGTGCTGCAAGCCGCACGGGTAAATCTGGCTGATCGATAACCCGTAAGAGCTCAGGAGTCGGACAGCAACTTCCGGAATCGGAAACCACAGATGGCATTGCATCAAGTACACCTCGAAACATGTAAAGTAGTCGTCTGGTGGAGAACTCGCATCTTCTCCTGGTTCAGGGAGACGAAAGTGAACAGACTCCGGAACTCTGCAAAAATGCCAAATGGAAGCAAGACCATTGGAACAGCTCTTGCTCGGGCAATACGCCTCATGGTTGGGTATAAACGGAGGGGGAGTCCATAACTCGGCTCTGGCGGGCTTCGAACCCTCCGCACGCTTCCCAGTACGTGGCTGCATCTTCAGGATAGACCGAGGGAATCTCAAATTCTACCTTAGGCACAGCGTCGCTAAATTGCGAGCAAGAACCATTAGCGACGAAGCAGTCACGACCAGACTTGCCAGACTTCTTTCTTCTTGAAGACATTTTCTCAAAGGGAGAACTTGTGTAAAGAGAAGGGAGAGAAGAATTTTTTCTTATTTTGGAAGTGTTGTGGAGATGCGTGAGTAAAAAATTTGAAAACTTACTCCACATACTTATAGAAAATGAGATTTACTATTCAACCTTTGGAGTTTCAGACATTGGATAGTGCCTAACGTACGTAGCACGCTTACCTCGCTCGCAAGAATATCATAATTCTAATGAGCTAGGGGGCTAACTGTTGGGGTCAAAATCGGCCAGGCAAAATCCAACGTCATAAACTCCTCGAAAGGTATCTTCACTTAGCAAAAAGAAAGATAAAGAGAGTACGAGAAAGACAACGACAAGTTTTGATTCAGTTCCGACAAGGAATTAGAGACTTGTCCAAAGTCATCGTAAACTTCAAACGACTAACAAGAGCGAGGGTTTGATCGTTCGAGAACATCAACGAACTTACCAGACAAACGGACCTAACCGAACAAGGCAATAAAATCACCAGGAAGGCGAGTTGGACGCAAAGCAAGACCAACTCACCATTCCGGCGAGTTGGAGCACTTCCAACTCGCCAGATTGGTGAGTTGGACCCAAGACGAGAGCAACTCGCCATCTCGGCGAGTTGGAGCACCTCCAACTCGCCCGATTGGCGAATTGGACTCGAAGCAAGACCAACTCGCCATCCCGGCGAGTTGGAGCACTTCCAACTCACCAGATTGGCGAGTTTGACCCAAGACGAGAGCAACTCGCCGTGGCGAGTTGGAGCACCTTCAACCTGCCCGATTGGCGAATTGGACTCGAAGCAAGACCAACTCGCCATCCCTGCGAGTTGGAGGAGTTCCAGCTTGCCAGGTTGGCGAGTTGGACCAGAAACAAGACGAACTCGCCAACTTGGCGAGTTGTGAGACCCCCAACTCGCCCAGTGGGCGAGTTGCTTTAAGAAAAAAAGAAAGAAGAAGACCAACTCGCCATCTCGGCGAGTTGGACCAGGAGGGCAGCTAAACTCGCCATTCGGGCGAGTAAGGTTGCCCAATCGACCTTTGTCCCATCCTCGTCGCTTTACTCTTTGGAACAAGGTCAAGTCCTTTCTCGTTCCATCTCGATCAAAGTCATCATCTGGATTTTACGTTAAAATCCGCGAGAACTTGTTTCCGTTTATGAAATTCAAATCGATCGTGTAAAACGGCAACGGTCGACTGGACTGCCTCCACTACACTATAAGTTTGAATTTTTGTAAATCGAAGTCATTTCTAAAAGATGCATCGTTTCGATATACTCGAGAAAACGCTTAAGTCGGAAGACGGTCCGAAAGGGGACTTAAAACACGACTAGAAGCCCACTCTCGATCCTATGACGGTTTATCTTTTTCATGCATAAGAAGATAAATGTCAAGTTTGGAGGATAAATGTAAAGTTTCCAAAGATAAACACGAATATCGGAGAAAAATAGAATATTCTCGCGAAGCGATAAACTCGACCAAGGGCAGAAAGGTAAAGGGTAAACCCCCTTAGAAGAAGTATATAGGGACGTCCAGGTCGAACGTGCAAAAGGATCCGCATTCACAGTGTTGGGGTCAAAAACGGTCACGAAGAAATTAACGTTCGAAAATATTTCTCGAAAAAGTTAATTCTCGTAAAAATTACTTAAATTAATTTTTACGATAAAATTATTAAAAAGATTTGTCCACAGCGTCAAAAAAAACTCCAATGGTTCGAGCATCAATCCACTCGACGATGGTAGAGTGGACATCGTAACTTGTCTACTCGATGATCGTTGTTGGGGTCGAAAACCGTCACGACAAAGTTAGTATCGAAACATTCAATAAAGACATACATCTCTGATATCTTTACGAAAAATATCGCCAAAGTCGAATCCTTGCAAGGAATTCTACGACTAGATCATGTTTTCGCTAAGAACGCGGTCACAACGAAACGACCAAGAACGCACACGGCTCGGCCGCGTTTGGCGACCAAGAATCAAACCAAGCTCGGTCGCTAAAGCGACCGAGCCGCGAGACGAGTTCGGTCGCTATAGCAACCGAACTCCAAGCAAAGTTCGGTCGCTATAGCGAGCGAACTCCAAGCCAAGTTTGGTCGCTATAGCGACCGAACTCCGAGCCAAGTTCGGTCGCTATAGCGACCGAACTCCAAGCCAAGCTCGGTCGCTATAGCGACCGAACATCAGGCCAAGTTCGGTCGCTATAGCGACCGAACATCAAGACCAGTTCGGTCGCTATAGCGACCGAACTTCGAGCCAAGATTCGGCCGCTATAGCGACCAAACATGCATACATCACGGTCCTTGCGTAAACCGGCTATGACGGCTATGACGGCTTAAGGGCAGTAAGGGAAAGCGTAAACCGACCTAGAGGAGAGTATATAAGGAGTTCAAGACGAGAGGCACCGGGGGACTCTTCTAGACTCAGAATTCTCTGCACTTAGAAACTTTAGGATTTATTCTCGACAAGTTCGGTTTCTATGACTGGCACATGATTACTAGACGAACTCGCCTAGGCAGTTCGATCTCTTGTCCAGCTCTATCAGTTGAACTATGTTCGACTTGATCCTCGAAAGGGGTACGTAGGCAGCCTTTAATAAGGTTCAGTCCGAAATCAATCAAAAACCTTTTTTGTATCTTTTTCGTCTTTTGTTATCGAGCTGCGACTCAACTAGGTTTAAGGTTGTCGGTCGCTAGAACTGGGTAGCTCGCTGACAGCCTTTGCGGCCAAAACTTTTATAATCTCTTGTAATGATCGCAACGCTCTTACGCGAATAAGATCTACTGTTTTCTCTCAATTTGTTTTGTTATCTTTTCATATTTTTCGCATCTATTTGGTCAGTTTTCGTTAGCTCCGCAGAGATCCGGGACCTCAGGGTAATTAGGGTTTTCCCACTTTCCATATTTATACGAAAATTGACGGTGCGAATTTCGGTTCCCACAGTTTGGCGCTATAAGGAGGGGGGGGGGTACAGATTACTCTAACTCATAGCCGCAAAACGCTTGTTCAAAAAGATGTCTAGATATATGAAAGACAAACTCGCAGCACTGACTGC
This sequence comes from Brassica juncea, assembly GCA_018703725.1. Lineage (NCBI taxonomy): Eukaryota > Viridiplantae > Streptophyta > Magnoliopsida > Brassicales > Brassicaceae > Brassica > Brassica juncea. The sequence goes on along the minus strand of CM031942.1, from coordinate 28,313,349 downwards.
CCAACGCTTACGCAAACGCGGTAGTGTTCAACAAAATCGAAAACTTAGTCGCAACCTTCCGCCACAGGAAGAGCACTAAAACGAGCTCGCGATTTCTCCCTCCATACACAAAGGGCAACGATAAAATCTTTCCAACCCCGTAAAATTCTTCTTATTACCGCGTTGGAAAAATTTCAGCGGGTAAGGATTTGGCCAAAAGGCTTTTTCCGAAACTTTTCGGAAAAATAAAACTCAATCTCCCAATAACTGCAGAAAACCCTAGGTTACTCGCAGAAGGCCAAGCTCAAAGCCAAGCTCGGTCGCTATAGCGACCGAGCACCAAGACAAGCTCGGTCGCTATAGCGACCGAGCATCGAAACAAGCTCGGTCGCTATAGCGACCGAGCAATCAATACAAGCTCGGTCGCATCGAAACAAGCTCGGTCGCTATAGCGACCGAGCATCAAAACAAGCTCGGTCTCTATAGCGACCGAGCATCAAAACAAGCTCGCTCGCTATAGCGACCGAGCATCATAACAAGCTCGGTCGCTATAGCGACCGAGCACCGAACAAAGCTCGGTCACTATAGCGACCGAACATCGAGCCAAGCTTGGTCGTATAGCGACCGAGCACCTAAACAAGCTCGGTCGCTATAGCGACCGAGCACGAACACGGTTCACTCGCTATAGCAACCGAGATGACATCCTCAATCGCTATAGCGACCTGTCAGGCCTCAAAGGGGTCCTCCTTTGCGTTCTCCTTTTAATCCTGATCGTAAAGCTTTTCGTTTCGTCTCAATCGGAGTTTCCGTTGAGATTTTACGACGAAAACAAGTGGGACTCGTCTTGGCTTGCTTTCACTCGCTATAGCGACTGAGATGACATCCTCACTCGCTATAGCGACCTGTCAGACCTCAAAGGGGTCCTCCTTTGCGTTATCCTTTGAGTCCTCATCGAAACGCTTTTCGTTTGGTCTCAATTGGAGTGTTCGTTGAGATTTTACGATGAAAACAAGTAGGACTCTTCTCGGCTTGCTTCAACTCGCTATAGCGACCTGCCAGACATCATCACTCGCTATAGCGACCTGTCAGGCCTTAAAGGGGTCTTCCTTTGGGTTCTCCTTTGAATCCTCATCGACGAAAACAAGTAAAACTCATCTTAAACTCCTTGGCTTGTTCCTACTCGCCCTACCTCCATCTTTGCGTTCTCTTTCGAGTCTCGATCGAAACGTCTCTTGTTTCGTCTTGATTGAAGTTACCATTGAAACTTTATGATATAAAAAAAACCGCAAAGACTTGTTTTCTTGCATGAATTCAAATTGGTCGTATAAAACGGCAACTTAACACTTTAGCGGCCTCAACTATACGATTACGTTGAACGTTTTTATAAAAATCGACGTTGTATCTAAGGAGAAGATGACAGTCAAGTTTGAAAGATAATGGTCGAGTTTCAAAGGATAAACACCAATATCGAGAACGGTGAGCGTACGCGAGAAGAGGAGGGGGAAATAAGCGAGCAAAACTGAGAAAAGACAAAACTGCATCTCCGGAAACACTAAGGTATGTCCGACTTGGAAAATTTTCAATATCAAACTTGGAATTTTTGTAGGAAGGTAGTAAGCAATAAAACGCTCTTGAGACTGCCATAGAATTTTAGGGAACTTAAAACATAGGTGGATAGTCTAGTGAACTATTTCGTAGGCATTTTTTCCTATTGCTCTTTAATTGCTCTGGCAGATCTTGCTAACCGATCCAATCTCTCGTACAACCGAAAAACGATCGCCACGCATTCAAGCGTACTCATCTCGCTTCCTAAAGAAAGAAAAAAATTAGAGACACGAACGCCGTCTTAAAACTGACTCGTTCCTAGCAATTTTCTTTAAAACGGATATATTCCAAGTCGTCATCAATCCAGCGTCATCTTTAAAATCGACCCAGATTGTCGATCATCCCAATCCTCAAAAAAAAACGTACAGAACTCTTCGAAAGAACAGTCCATCCATTTTCTTTCGGGAAGGGGAAGGAGGGAGTAGGTACGTATACTATACTTGTATACTCCCATACTTCAAAAACTTTTTGCCTCGGCATAAAAAAAAAACACTTTTTAAAAAGTCAATTCTCGCAGCGATAGGCAGAAAAATATTTTGACAATATAATTCCTCACCAAAGCAAACGACAATCTAGGATTTGTCTAAACGCTAGCAAAAGAAATCGAGAACACAACTAGAAACAAATACGACAAAGGGAACACGTCCTCCCCGCTCGTCTACTTAATCTAGCTGTTTAACCGATTCATTTCGCTCAAGAAACCTACAGAAACATCGTTACTTTTACATCTCCATAAGTCGCGCCTATTTACTTAATTCGTAAAACCAGTCGCCTGTTACTTACGCAAAAATTATTCTTATAAATCGAATCAAGCATATGAAGAAACTTTCGAAAGTTAACATAACAGGTTTTACGAAAAAGTATTTTTCTTATAGCAAAAACGAAGCTGTATGATCCGACATTGGAAGATCAATCTAAACTTTATTTCCACACACCAGGATCTGTCAGATCCCATTCTTTAGCCATGCGGCTCACCAGCATCCACCCTCATTCCCTCAGTTACATCTGAGTAGGAAATCACACCGCAATTGAATCAGCACGGGCTCTCTATCGAGCTTCTTAGGCTTTGTCTCTATCCGATACAAAGGAAACAACTTCCATACGAATAAAGGAAACATTATACAAAACTTTCAACGTATAAATTAAACCCAAAGTGGAAAATCGTTTCCTATGACCATGGGAATACTCGGCCTATCAATCTCGATAAACACTATTCGATCCTCGCCCAATTACGCCTTCCCTTCAAAGCCGAACTGGGTTACGGTATCCATCTTAAGGACGATTCTAACCGACTTGACCTTATGGCCTAATCCTTTACCGACTACATCCTCGGCAATGCGGCTGAACACAACCTTCACGCCAAGCCAAAACAATTGAGCGACCACCGCTCCGATAACTTGTCGGCTAAACGATGATCCACAATTTGTCTTGCAACGCTAGGTAGCGATTACACAAACAATTATCATATGACCCAGAAACGGGAATCATATGGTAAAATCATCATAACAAAACTCAGGTTTAACAACCAAACGGTTAACGGAAAGGTTGAACTTGTCAAAAATCAACCAAGTTCCATATTCTACGATTCACTTCGAGCCCGCTATGTTTTACTCGTAAAACGCGGCATGTAAGGAAAACTCGCAACAGAGCTCTTAGAGCTATACGAAACATCCTCATCATCCTTGGAACCATGTCATCATCCTTCGCTCCAAATTCACCCCTCTCGGTCCCATCATCCTCGCCCTCTCCGACCACCGGATCTCGTCCCTCGGGTTCTCCCAAACATGGTGTAAGGATGCACTCGGACTGGAGCTGAGAGATGACCGAGTCGAAGTCTCCCTCAGAAATTTCGAGCTCCCCCTTGCGAGATAGTAGCCGAGCCTCTTCGGAGTCTAAAGTCGGAGCCCTTTCGCCTTTAAGTAATCCGATCTCGCTCAGGCTTCCCTCAACGTTCGCCAGGGCCAAGTCTCTCTCGTGAACTGACAAGAGGGAACCAAACAGAGCAGCCATCCTTGCTAGACGAGCGCGGAAGTCATCACTCGAGACGACGACCTCGGACTCTTCTCGTTTTTGAATTTTGCGCTGGAGACGATGAACTTCGGAGACCTTCTTCTTTTTCTCCTTCTTCAATTTGAACAAAGCACTCGCCGACTTCCCAAGATCCCTCTCCAGATCGCTGATCTGAGCTTCCAATCGAGAGACCTCACCAGTATGAGCATCTTCGATGGATTTCAACGCATCCTCCAACCTCTTCTTTGCTTCCCGTAACTCGGCTAGGTCCTTAGTCAAGCGTTCTATCTCTGAGCTGCAGTCACCGAGTATCCCGTCAATCAGCGACACAAACTGCATACAACCAAAAAAAAAAAAGAAAAATCATCAGAAAAGACGAGAGACTAAGTATTATATGCCGAATGTTCAAGAAATACCTTGGTTCGATGGTGTGTGAAAACCCCCGAAGAAAGAAACCCGGCGACGAAGGTTGGAGTGGCTTCATACATGGCCGGAGTCGGAAGTGCCGAGTTAGCCTCACCCATCTCAACGTCGGAGTTCTTCTTTTCGCTTGGGGAGGAAGACATTCTTGATAACTAGTTTGAAGAGAAGAGAATGTGAGAGAGAGAGACGTGTGAAGAATTATGTGTGATGAGTTGCTACTTATAAAGATATGGGGGGGTGACGTGGATTTCCGCAATAAATATTCTTAACCAAAGATTTCGATTTTTAATTTACATCATTCGTCCGCAATATCGTCTCCGAGTCTTACGGGCTGGGGGGCTAACTGTTGGGGTCAAAAACGGTGGTCTCGAAATCAAAGGCTAAGATTATTTCCTATTCATGGATTTTTCGCAAAACATTCACTGAAAGAAAGATCGGAAGTGGACGAACGAGCGAACCCCGTACAAAAGACACTCGACCGGCAAGCTCAACCCTAGCGTGGGCGTACTCACCCGGCGAGTACAACCACCACACGGGTCAGCTCGCCGGCGAGCTGAACCCCGGCGTGGGCGTACTCGCCCGGCGAGTACAACCACCACACGGGTCAGCTCGCCGGCGAGCTCAACCCCAGCGTGGGCGTACTCGCCCGGCGAATATGACCGTCACGCGGGTCAGCTCTCCGGCGAGCTCAACCCTGGTATGGGTGTACTCATCCGGCGAGCTCGACCATCACGCGGGTCAGCTCGCCGGCGAGCTGAACCATGGCGTTGGTGTACTCCCCCGGCGAGTTCGACCATCATGCGGGTCAGCTCGCCGGCGAGCTGAACCATGGCGTGGGTGTACTTGCCCGGTGAGCTCCACCATCACGCGGGTCAGCTCGCCGGCGAGCTGAACCATGGCGTGGGTGTACTCGTCCGGCGAGCTCGGCCGTCACGCGAGTCGGCTCTCTCGGCGAGCTGACCTGATCCCGGCCTGTCCGACTTACTTCGACTCCCGCATCTTCCGTATAGCTGTGATGTCCGACCTTCGGGACCACATACTTCTCGTTTCGTTTCGATTAAAGTTATTCTCGAAGTTTTATGACTAGAACCGAGAAATCGTATAAGCGCCAAAAGGCCTAAGAACGATCCGCAAGGGTTTAAAACTGGTCCAGAAGCCCATCTACGCTCTCCGAAGGGATTTAAGCCCATAAAAGTTATGACGGTTTGTCCTAACTCGCGGAAATACGATAAATGCTAGGTTTCCGAAGATAACTATCAAAGATCAACAAAAATTGGAATATTCCTAATAGAGATAAACCTTGGCCCGAAGGCAAAGTAGTAAATAGGCCACCGACCTAAAGCAACTATATATGGAGAGCTGGAGCAGAATAAAAAGGGATCCCGAGATTTGAAGCTTAGAGAACTCCTGCTAGCTTAGAGAATATATGACTTAGGTGGTTAGACTAGTACGGCAAGGCTTAGGGCGTTTTGGCCGCCTCTTGTTCTTTTGTTCCGATACTTAGTATATCTCTACTCCTCTCGGAGAAATCTTGTTCTCATACCATTCGATTAATAAAACGTTTCTGAGCGACCATTTATTTCCATCTTGCTGTCTATCTTTTTATCGTTCTTAAGTGATTACGCAGAGAATTCGGATATTCAGGAAAAATCAGGTTTACTCGGTTTTCCTCCATTTTTATCTATTAAAATCAAAGGTGTGAATTTCGGTTCCCACAATGTTTTAGGAGCATTTTGGAGCACTTTAGAGATCTCACCCGAGGAGGCCATATCGACCCCCTCAGGGTTGACACGAAGAGAGACGCGTCGGTCGATACAAATCCTGTGTAATCGATCGATATTCGAGCCGCAGAAGCCCATTTTGGTCACAGCCGACTTGAAGCCCAAGCAATCATCTATTTACCAGAATACCCCTGACGAGTTTTAACCTAATTATTCCTAAGTATTTAAGTCTTGCCTAAGTGTTTTGGCAAAGACACAGTTTTTCATATAGCTTTTACATAGTTTCTTCTACCTTTTCTTAGTTCTTTGTTTTGTGAGAGAGAGAGTTACAAATTGAGAGCTTTCTTGAACACCATTGTTTCTATCTATTCTATCTATGCAGTTTTTATATTATTGTTATGATGTTCTACTCAGCCATGTCTGAGTAAACACCTTCGTTGGATTTAGGATTCAAATAGGTTGAGGGATTAGCCCCAAATATGAATACTTGAGCATGTGATATTCATCTTAGAAGATTGTTCTTAATGCTTGTGTAGGAGTAGCTAACCTATACATGAATACAAAGATAACATCCTTGGATCTATCTTCTCTGAGCTAAGAATTTGCTGGGAACAAGCGACAGCTGACTTGGCAAATTCTCTAGTGAACTGTATTCAACCACACACTTAAAGCTCGCTAGTAGCGTATCGATCGATACTCCTATAGAGTCATCGATCGATATACGCGAGGAATCATCGATCGATACGTGCAATGGCAGGTCGGTCGACGCCTTTCGGTGATTCTCAACGTGGAGTCTCATTGATTCTAGTGTGAGATAGTCGGCGACGATAGTCGGGCTATTTCATCGTTGGGTTCTTTAATATTTATGTCTTGCATATTTTCATTGATTTAGCCATCTTTATATTGCATTCTTTGTCTTGTAGGCTAAGGTTTAGGCATTTTTAGGATCATTTTGCATTCATTTGTCCTTATCAGGTGTTGGAGTATGCTTTGGTGTGATTTGAGGTGTTTGGGAACCTTATGACCCAAAAAGAAGTTAAGATTCAAGTTTGGCTATGAAAAGAGAAGTGAACTCATGAGATGGAGAAGATGGACCGGGGAAACTAGACAAGGGAGAGGAACCCGGCCAGGAAGAGAAGCGTCCGGGGAGAACAGACCGGGTACACACACCCGGACGGCTGGACGCTGAGCAGAACACGTCCGGACCAGGTAGAACAGACCGGCCACACACACCCGGTCGGGAAGAACACGAGCAGGACGCGTCTGACCGGGAAGGTTGGACCGGCTGGACGTACCCGGTCGGGAAGGACACAAGCAAAGAACGTTCAGACGACCGGGAAGGAAGAGATCAAGGCGCATCCGAACGACCAGGGAGGAGGGACCGGGGTGCTGAACCCGGACGGGCTGGAAAGCGACCAAGACAGGCCTGGACCGGGTTGTCAGGACCGGGTTAGGTCATTTGGCCTACCCCTGACCGAAAATTCAAGCCTTCTTCCTATTGGCTGAAGCCAAATTGACTCCAAGGACTTTTTAGTAATTTGTAATAATGTCCATAGGTTTTCTAAACCTAGTATAAATACTCTTGTTAACCCTTAAGTGGGATCATGTTATTTTCTCTCTAAGAACACAAACCTTTTGAGTAAAGCTTTATCTTTGAATCATATTCTCATCTCATCTTTGTGTTCTTGATTGTTTGATTTCATCTCTTTTCTTTCTCTACATGTTTAAGCTTGAATCTCTCATGGGATTAAGAGTAAGCATGTGGATTAGTGAGTAGATCCATTTAAGATTAATGGGTTAGGGTGATTAAGAGTGATTAAGTGTAGATCCAAGGTGCTTAGTGTTATATCTATCCTTTCCTTGCATGATTTGGTGTTCTTAATGCTATATTTGAGTTGGCCTCTCAAACATAGAGCCATAGGCATTTCATGTCCGGAAGGTGTTCTATGAAATGCCTGAACCAACTCATCTATGCTTTTAGCTTGCTTTACCTAAGGGATCAGTTGTTAAAGAAGCTAGGATTGCTATTAGACTCATTCTTAATGTTTGCTTTTATCATTACAGTCAAAGGGATTTGATGTATTTGGGTGATCATTGCAAAAGAGCATTCATCTAGGGATAGAGTTTGTTCTAGCATAGTGTCTAGGCATAACGAATTAGATTGATTGAAAAGTTGGCATCTTGGATTGAACCTTGATCATTTAAGATCAAGTCCCTATACCCATGGGTCTCATCTCCTCATAAAAAAAGAAAGTTTTATCTTTTATTGCATTTTAGATATTGTCTTAGTTTAATAATCATCTCCTTAATGATTGTATTTAGATTAAGCATAAACTTGCATTCCCTTTGCTTGTGATCACTTAGAACTGGTTCGAAAATCTTATATACTACATCATTTGATTAGGACCCTTGATACGTCCTTTCATGAAATTGGTGCCGTTGCCAAATTCTAAGTTGATTGTGACATTGAGATTTAGTCACTTGATTGAGACTAAATCATTTTTCTTTTCTTGTAATATTGATTCTCCTTTTGCCTCTTCCTTTGACTTTCAGGGGTATGAACACAAGAATCAGGGGTGCAACTAACCTGGTTCCCACTGTTGAAGAGATAGCTACACTTGAGAGGGAAATAGCAAGAAGGAGAAGAGAAGAAGAGCAACAGGCTCATATTCAGAGGATGGGGTTTGAGATGGATGAACACAAGCATCAACCTCAAGACAGAGTTGCTCAAGATGGCAATGGTCAAGGGGCTGACAACCTTAGACCACAGCGCCAACAACAACATACACAGCGGCCAGCTAGAGTTATTGGCACCTATGACCGTTCTCACATTCATGGTCATAGGACGGGCATCCGCGCACCAGCTGTGGAAGATAACAACTTTGAGATCAAGTCAGGCTTGTTGAATGCGATTGAGAACAACAAGTACCATGGCCTAGCTGTAGAAGACCCATTTCATCACTTGGACAAGTTTGATAGCTATTGTGGCTTGTCCAAGACCAATGGTGTGTCAGAAGATGCCTTCAAGCTCAAGCTGTTTCCTTTATCTCTAGGAGACAAGGCACGCCAATGGGAGAAATCTCTACCTAGTGACTCCATCACCACTTGGGATGATTGCAAGAAAGCCTTCTTGGAGAAGTTCTTCTCTACATCAAGGACAACCAAGTTGAGAAATGAGATCTCTAGCTTCCAGCAGAAGAATTTGGAAAGCTTTAGTGAAGCATGAGAGAGGTTCAAAGGCTATCAGGATCAATGCCCCCACCATGGCTTCTCAAAGGAGAGCTTGCTGAGCACATTCTACAGAGGTGACCTTCCTAAGTACAGAGCCAGATTGGATACAGCAAGCAATGGATTCTTCCTGGGCAGGTCTGAAGAAGATGCTGAGGAGCTGGTTGACAACATGGTGAAGAGTGACTCAGTTTACAGTGGAGAGCACGACAGAGCTGATAGAACCACCAGAGCTGATGACAACCAGACCAAGAAGGAAATCAAATCCTTGCAGGAGAAGATAGACGTGCTGATTGCTAACCAAGCCAAACAGGAGCAGATGAACTTTGTGGGTGGTCCTAGTCAAGAAACTCCTCCTAAGGTTAATGAAGTTGATGGTTTAGAAGGGCAGGAAGACCTTTGCTTCGTCAACAACAATGGTACTTGGTACTGGATGGAGCCTAACTTTCAGTACAACAACTACCAGAAGAGGTCTTATCCTAACAACCAGCAAGGAGGCTATCAATCCAAGCAAAACACTCAGCAAGGGAACTACCAGCCAAGGCAGAATCCTCCTCCTGGTTTTACCAATCAAGGCAATCAGTTTACTCAAGCCCAAGGTAGCTCTTCCCAAGCTAAAGCTCCAGATTCAAATATGGAAGCTATGTTCAAACAACTACTTGAAGGTCAAGCTAGAACAGCAAAGGACATTGGCCATGAGTTCAAGACTGTTCACTCCAAGATTGATAGCAGCTATACTGAGCTAAACAACAAGATAAAAGAGCTTTGGAGAGTCAGTTTTCTTCTATGAATTCTCAGCCAAGTCGCCAACAAGGAACACTACCAGGAAGGCTGAGCAAAACCCCAGGAGCCAATAAAGCAATCACATTGAGAAGTGGTAGAGAGTTACCTCCAGGAGCTCTCCCCAAGGATGATGAGCAACTAGGTGGGGGGTGGCCATCAACATTGATGATGAAGTTGTGATTGTAGATGAGAAGGTTGATGAAGAGATTCTAGAAAAGATTGTTGAAGCTAAGGGTAAAGGAAAGGTTGGAGAAGAGAAGAGAACACTAAAACATGGTGAAGTTGTCACTCTAACAAAAGAGTCTTCCTTTGTTCGTCCTCCCTATAAACCTAAGCTGCCATTTCCTGGAAGATTCAAGAAGCAACTTTTGGAGAAGTAAAAAGCACTCTTTGAGAAGCAAATGGGTGAAGTTCAAGTGACAATGCCCATCATTGATGCCTTCATGTTTGTCCCTCAATACAACAAGTTCTTGAAGGATGCTGTGGCTGCTAAGAAGAAGGAAGTGGAGGGCATGATGGTTCTTACTCATGAGTGCAGTGCCATCATCCAGAGATTAACAATCCCTAAGAAGCTAGAGGATCTTGGCTGCTTTACTCTGCCTTGTGCCATTGGTCCTTTGATGTTTGAGAGGTGTCTATGTGATTTGGGAGCCAGTGTCAGTCTCATGCCTCTATTTGTTGCCAAGAAGCTTGGATTTTCAGCCAATACAAGAAGTGTAAACTCTCTTTGGTGCTTGCTGATCGCTCAGTTAAGTTCCCTATTGGCATCCTTGAAGACCTCCCTGTGATGGTTGGAAATTGTGAGATTCCTACTGATTTTGTGGTGCTAGAGATGGATGAAGAAGCTAGGGACCCCTTGATCCTTGGAAGACCATTCTTAGCCACAGCAGGAGCCATTATCAATGTGAAGGAAGGCAAGATTGATCTTCATTTGGGGAAAGAGCACACTCTCCATTTTGACATCAAGGAAGTGATGAAGAGGTCAACTGTGCAAGGCCAAGTGTTTTACATTGAAGAGATGGAAGCTCTTGCTGATGAGCTTCTTGAGGAATTGGCACTTGAAGATTTGGCAATAAAGGACCCCTTGCAACATGCTTTGACAATGGATAAAGAGGTCTAAGTGGTTGAAAAAAAAGAGAGTGATGCTATTGTGAGAATGCTGGATTCTCATAAGAAGATTGATGGTGAAGCCCAGTATGAGGAGCTTACCCAAGAGGTTCATCAAGCTGCTTCAGTCACTCAACAAGAGGACACCCAACAAGATGATTGGAGTGAGCTAAAGGCACCAAAAGTGGAGCTTAAATCTCTTCCCCATGGTGTAAGGTATGCATTTCTAGGCCCTAATGAGTCATATCCTGTCATTGTGAGTAGTGAACTTACTGAACTTGAGCTTTCTCAACTTTTAAATGCACTTAAAAGGTTTAGAAAAGCAATTGGGTACTCACTAGATGATATTAAGGGGATATCACCTTCTTTGTGCATGCATAGGATACATCTAGAGGATGAATCAATGACTTCTATAGAGCATTAAAGAAGGTTAAATCCTAACCTAAAGGATGTTGTAAAGAAGGAGATTCTTAAACTCTTAGATTCTTGTGTTATCTACCCTATTTCAGATTCTAAATGGGTATCTCCTGTGTATGTTGTCCCAAAGAAAGGTGGTATAACTGTGGTTAAAAATGACAAAGTGAATTGATACCAACTAGAACCATATCTGGCCATAGGATGTGTATTGATTATAGAAAACTCAACTCTGCATATAGAAAGGATCATTTTCCATTGCCATTTATTGATCAGATGCTTGAGAGACTTGCAAACCATCCTTTCTATTGCTTTCTTGATGGGTATTCAGGGTTCTTCCAGATCTCCATTCATCCCAATGATCAAGCGAAGACAACATTCACATGCCCCTATGGCACCTTTGCTTATCGAAGGATGCCATTTGGGTTATGTAATGCTCCAGCAACCTTTCAAAGGTGCATGATGTCTATCTTCTCGGATCTCATTGAGGATATAGTGGAGATATTCATGGATGATTTTTCTGTCTACGGATCTTAGTTTTCTACTTGTTTGTCCAACTTGTGCAGGGTCCTACAGAGATGAAGACACCAACCTTGTGCTGAATTGGGAGAAGTGTCACTTCATGGTCAAAGAGGGGATTGTGCTTGCGCATAAAATTTCAGAAAAGGCTATTGAAGTGGACAAGGATAAGATTGAAGTAATGGTTAGCTTGCCTCCACCAAAGACAGTGAAAGACATCAGGAGCTTTCTTGGCCATGCTGGGTTCTATAGAAGATTCATCAAGGACTTCTCAAAGATTGCTAGATCAATGACCAAGTTGCTATGCAAGGAGGCCAATTTCAGCTTTGATGAAGAATTTCTTGAAACCTTCAAGAAGATAAAGGGTGAACTTGTTAGTGTTCCCATTGTCCAGCCACCTGATTGGGATCTCCCCTTTGAGATAATGTGTGATGCTAGTGACTTTGCTGTTGGGGCTGTCTTGGGGCAGAAGAAGGATGGCAAGACTCATGTGATTTATTATGCGAGCCAAACCCTGAATGATGCACATATGAAGTATGCCATAACTGAGAAAGAGATGCTGGCCATTGTCTTCGCCTTTGAGAAGTTCAGAAAATACCTGGTGGGTTCCAAGGTTATTGTGTACACTGACCATGCAGCTTTGAGACATCTTCTAGCAAAGAAGGACGCCAAGCCAAGACTACTGAGGTGGATCCTTTTGCTTCAAAAGTTTGACTTAGAGATTAGAGACAAGCCAGGGATTGAGAATGGAGTGGCTGATCACTTGTCCAGGCTGAGAATTGAAGGTGGAATCCCTATTGATGAGGGACTTAGACAGGAGCAGGTCATGGCAATCATGTCAGTGGTGGCAGTTATTGAGACTGGAAAGAAGATTGAAGAGGTTAAGGCAGTTGAAGAGAAGGGGCCTTGGTATGCTGATTTGGTTAACTACTTAGCCACTGGGAAGGAGCCATTGGGTCTTGTGGGGTATGAGAAGAAGAAGTTCTACAGAGATTTGAAGAGATACTATTGGGATGAACCATACCTCTACACTCTTTTTGCAAGGATCAGATCTATAGAAGAGTGGTGGCTGATGAAGAAATTGAAGGAATCCTTACACATTGCCATGGATCTTCCTATGGAGGCCATTTTGCTACCTTCAAGACTGTCTCAAAGGTGTTACAAGCTGGATTTTGGTGGCCACACATGTTCAAGGACACAGAAGACTTCATCTCAAGATGTGACTCTTGCCAAAGGAGAGGGAACATTACTAAGAGGAATGAGATGCCTCAAAACCCAATCCTTGAAGTGGAAGTGTTTGATGTTTGGGGGATAGACTTCATGGGACCCTTCCCATCTTCTTATGGCAACAAGTACATCTTGGTGGCTGTAGACTATGTATCAAAGTGGGTAGAAGCCATTGTAAGTCCCACAAATGATTCAAGAGTGGTGATCAAAATGTTCAAGAGCAATATCTTCCCAAGATTTGGAGTACCAAGAGTGGTCATAAGTGATGGAGGTTCACATTTCATCAACAAGCTGTTTGAGGGTCTTCTCAAGAAGAAGGGAGTGAAACACAAGGTTGCAACACCTTATCACCCTCAAACAAGTGGCCAAATGGAACTTCCAACAAGCAAATCAAGGGCTTCTTGGAGAAGATCGTGGGAACTAAGAGGAAGGATTGGTCAGACAAGCTTGATGATGCTCTTTGGGCGTATAGAACAGCCTACAAGACTCCTCTAGGCACTACCCCTTTCAACCTTGTCTATGGGAAGTCTTGTCATTTACCAGTTGAGCTTGAATACAAGGCATTGTGGGCTGTGAAGCTTCTACACTTTGACATCAAGAGTGCAAAGGAGAAGAGACTTCTTCAACTCAATGAACTGGACGAGATAAGGATGGACGCCTTTGAGAACTCGAGGATTTACAAGGAAAAGACCAAGGCCTTTCATGACAAGCACATCCTCAAGAGAGAGTTCAAGGCTGGAGATCAAGTTCTTCTCTATAACTCTACACTGAAGTTATTTCCAGGGAAGCTCAAGTCAAAGTGGTCTGGTCCATTTGTGGTTAAGGAGGTGAAACCTTATGGAGCCATTGTGCTTTGGAACAAGCAAGGTGGAGACTTCACAGTGAATGGCCAGAGACTCAAGCAATACATGGCCACCATACCAAAGGAGGATGGGACATCAACCCCACTCTCTGATGCTCCCCTTGCCTAACCTCAAGGGAGGCAAAGTCAAGCCAGTGACTTTAAACAAGCTCACTTGGGAGGAAGTCCCATGGTTATCCTTGTAAATATTGCTTTAGGATTTCTTTTTAAAGTCCCTTGGAAGGTGTTGAGGCCATAGGAAGGTGATGGCATGGGATTTGAGTTTGAAACATTTGAAAAAGAAGTGAGAGGTCAAGTGGACCGGGTAAGATGGTCCGGGGTGAAGTACCCGGTCGTGATCAAAAAGAGAAGACCGGTTTAGAATGGACCGGTGCATCCGTCCGGGATGTAGTACCCGGTCGGGAACGCATGATTGGAAGGGACCGGGTGCATCCGTCCGGAGAGAGGAACGCGGTCGTGAAGCATGAAGGGAAACGGACCGGGTGTGTGCGTCCGGGATGTGGTACTCGGTCGGGAGAAACAAAAGATGACGCATGATGGTACGACTGGGATGACCTGTCCGGGGGGAGCTACCCGGTCGGGAACGTCCAGCAAGCAGGATCCGCGCATCGACCCATTCGAGTCCGGAAACCAGTCTCCTTCTCTAGACACCACTGCTGATGAAGATGATTCTGAGGGTGAGGCATCAGCCTCATCCCACGCTCCATAGAGGTACTCTAACACCTTATCATTGTATATACCATTTATCATTGCATTTAGATTTTTTCTTTCCTCTTTTGGGCCCTTCTCTACATTTAACAAACACAGAGACTATGTGAATTAAGTGTGGGGGAGGGGTCAAGTTGCTGATAGTCTTGTCTTTTATGTCATATGCATGCATTTATAGATAGTTATTGCATAGAAAAAGCCATAAAAATTTGAAAAATTTGAAAAGCACAAAAAGAATCATGTAGTTGCATTAGGATTGAGTCTAGACCATTCACTTGCATAAAAAAAAAAAGAAAATCATCATATAGGTTGCATCATGCATAAGGGGACAAGGATGATAGTTGCCTTGTAAAGATGCTCATGCTAAGTTCTTAAAGTGATAACCTTTATAATCATAGTAAGTAGCTTGAGCAATCTTAGGATAGCTTGTAAACTTCGAACCTTGAAAACTCTTCCTAAAGCTCATTTGATTGATTGATGCTCTCTCTTTGAAGTTTGCTCCTGTCATATTTAGACTCTAAGTCTCTTGCCCATGGTCCCTTGTGTACTGAGTCGTGGATAGAACACTTGAGTTGTCTCTCCCATTCTTTGCCTATCTTTTTGACAAACTCAAGTGGTACTACACTCCCATAAACCCTTCCTTCCTTTCAAGACTATATTACTTTGATGAGTGAGGCCTTTTTCTGAAAGTCTTACATGTGCATAATCTTGAGAGTATTGGGAACGACAATGCTTAGTCTTCATTCTTGCTAGATTAGACACTCTATTGTCTAGCTCATAGGATTGGGGGGTGAGTGTTGAAAAGTTTTATTTGGGATTGTGAAAAGGTTAAGAAGGAAAAGAATGAACTCTTTGAACTCAATGATTTTAGTCTTTTTGGGAAATAGAAAAGAAACTCTCTAGCTCTTATTGTGAATAAGTCTTAGCCCCCATAAAAAAAAATAATAAAAAAAGAATAAGAAAGGGGGCTAGCAAGTTAAAAGAGAGCTAGAGAGAGTTTTAAAAGTGAAAAAAAAAATCCCTTGTTAAGACATGAAAAAGAAAGAGTTCTTTATGAGAAAAGGTACCTTGAGTTCTTGGAAAGTATTTGGGTGAGTGATGTGAGTTGGGTTTGGAATTATAGATAAGAGTTTACCATGTTTATGTTTGGGGGAAGGGTAGAACAATGGAGATTGAGCATTGTATGCATGAGTTGATCTCTTTCTTAGATAAATTATGTGCAATGTCAAGACTACTTGTTTTGAGAGTGAACCACCCAATGAAAAACCCTTTGAACATCTTGTTTCACTTTGCATCAAAGCCTTTTTCACCAAACCAAATGACTAGGACCATTTGACCATTTGCAAGAGATATTTTGAGTTTGCTTAATGATTGTTAGAGAGTAAATGGATTTGTGGTTTGTGGATTCATGATGAATGAGTGTAGGGATCAAAAGAGTTGAGATAGGCCTTGAGAAGTTAGAGTTGGAAAAAGTGTTTGCTCTAGCTAGTTGGTATGATTATACAAGGTTATCAAGTTGAGAACTAAGAAGAGCATTCTTTTGGTTATGAGTCCCCTCCTTCAAACCTCTCCTCCTTAGTCCTTGCTAGTTTACTTGTGGACAAGTAAAGGACTAGTGTGGGGGAGTTGATGTCTTGCATATTTTCATTGATTTAGCCATCTTTATATTGCATTCTTTGTCTTGTAGGCTAAAGTTTAGGCATTTTTAGGATCATTTTGCATTCATTTGTCCTTATCAGGTGTTGGAGTATGCTTTGGTGTGATTTGAGGTGTTTGGGAACCTTATGACCCAAAAAGAAGTGAAGATTCAAGTTTGGCTATGAAAAGAGAAGTGAACTCATGAGATGGAGAAGATGGACTGGGAAAACTAGACAAGGGAGAGGAACCCGGCCAGGAAGAGAAGCGTCCGGGGAGAACAGACCGGGTACACACACCCGGACGGCTGGACACTGAGCAGAACACGTCCGGACCGGGTAGAACAGACCGGCCACACACACCCGGTCGGGAAGTGTTGGGGTCAAAAACGGTTATCTCAAAATCTACGGCTAAAGACCTTCCCAAAACTCAAAAGATTTCCCGCAAACGACTAACGAGGGAAAGATCGAACAACGAAAACACCCACAGACGGCAAGACGGCCTGGCGCCGGCAGCACGCGGGACGCGGGCTGGCCTGGCGCCGGCGGCACCCCGGCCTGGCGCCGGCGGCACCCCGGCCTGGCGCCGGCGGCACGCGGGACGCGGGCTGGCCTGGCGCCGGCGGCACCCCGGCCTGGCGCCGGCGGCACGTGGGACGCGGGCTGGCCTGGCGCCGGCGGCACCCGGCCTGGCGCCGGCGGCACCCGTCACGCGGGCCGGCCTGGCGCCGGTGGCACCCCGGCCTGGCGCCGGCGGCACGCGGGACGCGGGATGGCCTGGCGCCGGCGGCACCCCGGCCTGGCGCCGGCGGCACGCGGGACGCGGGCTGGCCTGGCGCCGGCGGCACCCGGCCTGGCGCCGGCGGCACCCGTCACGCGGGGCGGCCTGGCGCCGGCGGCACCCAGCCTGGCGCCGGCGGCACCCGTCACGCGGGCCGGCCTGGCGCCGGCGGCACCCCGGCCTGGCGCCGTCGGCACCCCGGCCTGGCGCCGGCGGCACGCGGGACGCGGGACCTGAGAGAGAAGCTCTTGAAGCTTGATTGGGTCATCTTGGAGCTGAGGAGTGATGATGGCTCTAGCACTTGAGAATGGTGTGGATCTACCCTTGTGCTTGATCTTGTACTCAATGACACCATCTATGAGCTTCTTTGGATGGAGAGTGAGAGTGTGTGAGAGCAAATCAAGAGGTGGAGGATGAGGCTCTTTCACCATCTTCTTCTTGCCATGAGTGGCCTTTGAGACTCCACTCATCCCCCCTGTTTTAGCACTTTCCAAGTGCTCATCACACAATTCTTTTGAAGACTCTCCATCAAGACCTTCGTTCTTACCAACAACCTCTTCATCTTGGGGTTTCTCAACAGCTTGTGCATCACAAGTGATTGTCCCACAATAGTCTGATTCCATTGGAGGTCGGAGAGGATAGGAGATAGTTTTGTTGACATGCATGAGGGTGACCTTCTTGTTGGGAAAGTCAATGCAAGCTCCAATTGTTGTGAGGAAAGGAGTGCCAAGGATCAAAGGGACTCTCTCTTCAGATGCCATCTTCAAAAAAGTGAGATCAATAGGTATGGTGCATGATCCAATCTTCAAGGGGAAGTCCTTGATTATGCCAAGTGGGGTTGTAGAAGAAGAATCCCCAAAGGTGAGAGGAGGAGTGTCTGGTTCCATGCTTTCAATCCCAATACTCTTCACCATATCAAATGAAATGACATTCACACTAGCACCACTATCAACAAGGGCATCATCCATAGTTAGTTTACCAAGGGAGCAAGACAATGTGAACTTCCCTTGAGATTCAAGCTTAGGGAGGGTCTTTGGAGGGATTGGTGGATCAATCTTCAGAAGTGAGATGTCCAAAAGCTCAGCTACTTTAGCTTGGTGGGTGAGAATGTCCTGTATGAGCATCATTTGGACATGAGCAGCATGCATATTGCTGATCTCTGGAAGCTTGACTCCAATATCACTGAGGTCTTTTCTGAATTTGGAGAACACTTTTTTCTGAGCTTTGGTGAGGAACCTTTGAGGGAAAGAGAGCTTATCATATGGTGATAGCTCAACCTCATTGTCTTCTTCCTTCACTTCTTTCAGCTTGGGGTTAGCACTCTTCTCAACTTGTGTCTCAACCTTAGGCTCATCAATCTTCAGAATCTTTCCTTGAACCTTGGTATCAGCTCTCTTCACAACTCTAGCTTCAGCTGTGGCCACAACCAGTCTCTTATCATTTTCAATCTGATGTCCAAGCACTAGCCTCTCAATCTCATCAACATCATTCTTATGATCACTCAACGCAATCCTTGAAGAAGTGGAGAGGATAACATTGCAAGTCTCCTTAGGGTTCTTCTCTGGTTTTCCTGGTAGAGATCCCATTGGGCTCTTTGAGGATGAAGACATAGAAGCAACCTGGCTCTCCAAAGCTTTGAGATGAGAGGCAAGTTGCATGTACTTGTTGTTGAGATCAGAATAAGTTCCATCAATCTTGGCATGGATATTCTTGAACTCATCTCCAAGTCTCCTAGCATTCTTCTCTTGAGCTTCTAAGAGTTGCTTGAACATGGACTCCAAATTTGAACTTGGAACCTGAGCTGGAGAAGAGCTTCCTTGGGGCTGAGTAGGCTGGTTTGCTTGGTAACCTCCTTGTTGATTGTTGTAGTAAGGTCTTTGCTGGTAGTTGTTTTGGTATTGGAAGTTGGGCTCTTTCCTATACCATGTGCCATTAGCATTGATGAAGCACAGCTCCTCTTGACCTTCTACACCATGAACTTCAGTAGTCCTAGCAGGCAGTTTCTGTTGCTGGTTCTCAATGGAGTTAAGCTGCTCTTGCTTAGCCTTCTCTACAAGAAGCTTGTCCAACTTTTCTTGGAGAGATTTCAGGGCCTTTCTTGTGTGCGGATCATCTTCATCAGTGCCTCTGTTGGCCCTATCATGCTCCTCACTGTAGACTGAGTCACTCCTGGCCATGTTCTCCACCAGCTCCTCAGCATCCTGCTCAGTTCTGCCCAAGAAGAACCCACTGCTGGCTGTGTCCAATCTGCTCCTGAACTCTGGTAGAGCACCTCTGTAGAAGGTAATAAGCAAACTCTCCTTGGTGAAGCCATGATGTGGGCATTGAGACCAATAGCCCTTGAACCTCTCCCATGCTTCACTAAAGCTCTCAAGGTTCTTCTGCTGAAAGCTAGAGATCTCATTTCTGATCTTGGCTGTTCTTGAGGTAGAGAAGAATTTCTCTAGGAATGCCCTCTTGCACTCCTTCCAAGTTGTGATAGAGTCACTTGGAAGAGCCTTCTCCCATAGATGTGCCTTGTCACCCAAAGAGAAGGGAAACAACCTCAGCTTGAAAGCATCTTCAGAGACTCCATTAATCTTGGACAAGCTACAGTAGCTATCAATTGTGTCCAAGTGATCAAGGGGATCCTCCACAGCAAGGCCATGAAACTTGTTGTTCTCAATCAAATGCAGCAGCCCTGATTTGATCTCAAAGTTGTTGTTCTCCACAGCTGGTGCCCTTATCCCCAACCTATGACCATGAATGTGTGGTTGATCATAGGCTCCAATGGCTCTAGCTTGGCGCTGTGGCTGTTGTGGCTGGCGCTGTGGTCTTATGTTGTCAGCTCTTGGACCATTGCCCCCTAGGGCATCACCATCTTGAGGCAGATTCTCCATCTCAAACCCCAACCTTTGTAGATGAGCCTGTTGCTCTACTTCTCTTCTTTGTCTTGCTATCTCCCTCTCAAGTGCAGCAATCTCTTCAACAGTAGGAACCAAGTTAGATTCCCCTCTGCTTCTTGTGATCATACACCTGAAAGTCAAAGATAGAAGAGGCAAGAACCAATATCACAAGATAAAAAAAAATGACTTAGTCTCAAGCAAATGACTAAATCCCAATGTCAAAATCAACTTAGAACTTGGCAACGGCGCCAATTTGATGAAAGGACTTTTCTAGGGTCCTAATCAAATGTTGTAGAATACAAGATGCGAATCCAATTCCAAGAGATTCTAATGCAAAGGGAATGCGAGTTCATGCTTAATCTAAGTGCAATCAAGATGAGAGGATGATTATGAAACTAAGACAATATTAAAAATGCAATAAAAGATTGAACTTTCTTTCTCAATGAAGCAAGGGGGCTCTTGGGACAAGGGAACTGACTTTGGGTGATCAAGATTCAATCCAGGATGCTAACTTTTCAATCAATCTATTTCCTTATGCCTAGACAACAAAACTAAGCAAGCTCTATCCCTAGATGAATGCTCTTTTGCAATGATCACCCAAGTGCACCAAATCCCTTTGGCTGTAATGATCAAAGCTAACATGGAGAATGAGTCTAATAGCAATCCTAGGTCCTTTGACAACTAATCCCTTAGGCAAAGCAAGCTAAAAGCATAGATGAGTTGGTTCAAGCATTTCATAGAACACCTTCCGGGCATGAAATGCCTATAGCTCTATGTTTGAGAGGCCAACTCAAATATAGCTTGAAGAACACCAAATCAATGCAAGGAAAGGATAGATCTAACACTAAGCACCTTGGATCTACACTTAATCACCCTTAGTCTCTCAAGCCCATGAACCCTAGAAAGATCTACTCACTAATAGCCATGGAAAACTTCAAAATCAATGATGATTCAAGGATAAACATGATTAGAGAAGAAGATAATCTATTAAACACAGAAGAAATGGGATAAAAAGGATCAAAGATCCAAACTTTCTTCAAGTTCTTATTATGTTTTTGAGAGAAAAGAAGTTAGATCTCTTAATGAGATTACAAGAGTATATATAGGAGGCTTGAAAGCCCTTAAAAACATAAAAGAAAATTACTAAAATGTCCTTGGACCAAATTGGTCTCAGCCAATGAGAATGAAGCTTGAAATTCGGTCAGGGGAGACTCAGCCTGTCCCAACCCGGTCTGGCCATCCTACTGGCTCCTCACGACCGGGTGTCCCTTCCCGGACTGATCTACCCGGTCTGATCTCCTTCAGTACAACTCAAACGACCGGGTGCTTCTCCCAGGCTCAGTCATCCCGGACTGGACCTTTTCCATCCATCTGTTCTTTTCCCGGCCGGCTGCTTGAACCCGGCTGTCTCTACCCGGCCATCCTGACATGCTTCAAGTGAATTGATCATAACTTTTCCAATATAGGTCCAAATGACTTGAAACCACTTCCATTGGAAAGCTAACTCAATTTTCTGTGTCTCCACAAAATATTAGCAGCAGGAGACATATCTAAGGCCTCTGTCCATGCTCATCTTTGTCTTGACCAGATCATGGATTTGACTTCTCTTTTCATGGCCAAACTTGATTCTTCATCTCTTTTGGGGCCATAAGGCTTCCAAACACCTCAAATCACACCAAAGCATACTCCAACACCTGATAAGGACAAATGAATGCAAAATGGACCTAAACATGCCTAATGCCTAACTTATATGATCAAAATGCATAAGATATGGATGCTAAAAACATGTAAATATGCAAGCTATCACATATCTAACACCAGATGAGTTTGGTATTTACAGAGATCCAGAAGGCAATACAAGAGCTATAGATGGCCGTATGCTACAAGTTTCAAGAGAAGACATCTCAGATATTCTTGCTATGGCCAATGGACCAAACAACCTGTTCTACAAGCAACGAGATGATCCAGTCTACCAGAAGATGCTGATGCAGATTATGCAATGGCCATGAGCAGAGAGCCACAAATCAAATACGACTACCAGCTTGAGGGATGGAAATTGATCGACGGTGACACCACTGAATCGATCGATATGGTACCTCCCGAGTACCATGAAGAGAAGGATAAGTATGGAGTCTACAGTGACATGTATGGACGTCCAAGGGGTATCACAGGGAAAGTCATTCCAGTTTCCCCTACACACATTAGAGACATCCTACAAAGAGCTTCACTAGAAGAGCTGATATACCATAGATTTTACCCGTTTTTACCCATGGTATATGAGTGTTTTTACTACTATTATCTATGTTTTGGAGTCTATTAGGCATGTTTTCAGGTTCAACAGCATTTTGGAGAAAAGTGATGTTTTAGGTGCCTTTTTGGAGCTTAAAGAAGAGTTCACCCGTGATCAAGACCAGAGGTCGACAGCCAGAGTTACACATCGATCGATGCACACTCTGTGCTCGATCGACACACATTAGCCGAAGGACGATACATCGAGATCATAATCGATCGATGTACACCCTGTACTATCGATCGATATCGAGCCGGCAGAAAGACAAATTGGACCTGGCCGAACTTGAAGCCCAAGACATCACATATTACAAGATTGCCCCTGACGAGTTTTTTAACCTAATGAACTCATATTTATATGTGCCTAAGTGTTTTGGCAGAGATATAGTTTTATAAGTTTTTAGAGAGTTTCTAAGTTTCTAACCACCTTTCTACCTTCTTCTTCTACTCATTTCTTTTACTGTTTTCATTACTTTGCAAGTTCTCAATAAAGTTCTATTCAGATCTTTATTTGTTCTTCTTAACAAAGGTTATAGGATTCTTGATCTAGAGGAGAGATCCAAAGATATTTGTGATTGGGACCTAAGTGTTCACCCTCTAATAGATCTATGAATTCCTATTATTACCTTGTTGCTATGAACTACTTAGCCATGTCTGAGTAGATTCATTTGTTAGATTTAGTGTTTAAATAGGATATGAAGGATTAGCCCCAGCCTATATCTGCTATAGTTGTGATATTTATTGTTAGGATTGTTCACCAATGCTTTTTATAGCTTAGCTACCTAGAACATGAACTTGGATTGTATTATTCAATACAACTCCTGATAACATCCTAAACATGCTATGACCCTCTTGAGATATGCGAAAGCTGATCTAAGATCATGGTGAGCATTGTATCAACTCGCGCAAAAAGCTTGCTTAGAGCTGTATCGATCAATACTCCTATAGAGTAATCGATCGACGTAGCTAGAGGTGTATCGGTCGATATTCCTATCGAAACATCGATCGATACTATCGTCAGAATAGCCAACCGCAAACACCATTTAGCATCTAAGTAATAGATGGTCTAAATATTGCGAGAGCTGATGGATTCATTTAATAAGTGTTGAGCTCTGACATATCATGCAACAACTTGTTATCATTTATAGTATTTATAATCCTGAATTTCTGAATACCTACCCTGAATCTAACTACTTTTCTTTATTGTCTTAAAACCAAAACCTTTCAACTGAGTAATCTTACCATTACTCAACAACCTGCAATTTACTTTAAACCATTTTCAACCTAGCATAGTCACTAAGATTGCATCTTATTTGTACACTAGCTCTCTGTGGATTCGATCCCTAAGTACTACAACTGAACCTCTTATTTGAGAAAGTAAAGTCAATCCTTAGGGTAATTTGAGTGATATCAAATTTGGTGCCATTGCCGGGGAGCTTTGATACAGTAGGATTTAATCTGATTAGGTCTAGGTTATTTTTACTTTAATTTGTATTCTGACACAAATTTTTTCTTGTCTTTCCAGGTACATGCCCAGCAGTACCAGAAGCAACAAGGAATCTCAACTTTTGTTCTCAGAAGACCCTGCGAGCTTGGAATGTTCAATCCGCAAGGAAATCCGTTCCACATCGATCGACATCAACAACTGTCTGTCAACCGATACCGACGCACCCCTGCCGACCGAGACACCGTCTTCGTCGATCGATACTCGCATCTTCCTGTCGACCGACACTACTTCACCGTCGACCGACACCTTTCATCCGACATCGATCGATACCCCTTTTTGTATATCGATCGATACTGTTCCGCGAGTCATGGTTGCGCCTATTATTCTCACACGAGATGAGAATGGAGACTTGCGTGACCAAGAAGGTCACCTTCGTAATGAAGCAGGTCAGAAACTCAATGCTCAGAATGAAGTAATCCCTGAGCCAGAAACCGTACCTATAGGAGCTGTTCAACCTGTAGAAGAGGCTGCTCGAACACTAGCTGACTACAACCGTCCATATCAGTTCTACACCAACAGATCAGCCATTCGTCCCCCCGCTATTCAGAGAGGCGATTTCGAGCTCAAGCCGCAGTACTACACCCTTGTGGGACAGACACCCTACTGAGGGCTGTCCAATGAGCATCCCATGGACCATCTGGAGAGGTTCGAGGATCTCATATCTGCTATCAAAGCCAATGGAGTCCCTGTGGACTACCTTCTCTGTAAGCTCTTCAAACACTCTTTATCTGGAGAAGCTTTACAGTGGCTTAAGCAGTTACCACCATGATCTCTTACATCCTGGAGCGACATCAAAAACGCATTTTTGCGTAACTTCTTTGATGATGCGCGCGCTGAAGACTTAAGGAGGAAAATTGCCACATTCAACCAGGAGCCTGGAGAGTCATTCAAGGATACCTGGATCAGATTTAATTCTTACCAGCGAGATTGTCCACATCATGGATTCAACAAGGTGCAACTGCTCTGCACTTTCTTCAGAGGCATCGCGCTGAAATATCAGATGGCTCCGGACACTACGAGTGAAGGCAACTTCACCACAAGGAATCCTGAAGATGCTGTGAAGCTAATAGACAACCTAGCATCCAGCAACAGCACAAAGAACATTGTAAAAGCAAGATCTGCAGCGTTCCTTGGAAAGGAACAGATAAATGAGGTACAAGCTACACTTGACAATGTTCAGAAGCTGCTAAACAAGCAAATCTGCTTAGTGGAGGATGCAGAAGCTGATGAAGAAGATGACTACATAGAAGCAGAAGTCAACTGGATCAGTGGAAATGGATTTCAGAGATCTGGAAACCAAGGAAACAGAAACTTCGCAGGACAAAGAGGAAACTTCAACAGCAGCAACCCCAACAACAACAGGAGTTATGGAAACTCATCTTACATGAAGCCACCCACACCAACCCCAGAAGGAAAGCTAGAAGACATGCTCAGCAAAGTTCTTGAAAGCCAGCAGCAGTTAGAGGTGAACTTCAATGGAAAGATCGACGCTGTCTACACCACTTTGAACACAAAGCTCGATGCTTTGAGTATCCATGTGAAGAAACTAGAGACTCAGGTGATTCAGACAGGAGAAGCTGTTAAGAAGCAGGAAGCTTTAGGAAAAATGACTGGAGAAGAAGCAACAGGCCACAACGTTAATGCTATCATAGAAGATGATTTTTGGAAAGTGGTGAAGCAAGAGAAGCTGCAAGAGGGAGACTTCCAGATCGAAAGTTCCATGAGTATTGGCGGCAACCACTGGTATCGACCGATGTCCAGACAAGAACATCGATCGATGTACACCAACACTAATCGATCGATGGACTCAGACGAGCATCGATCGATGGATCTTGAAGAATCCACTCACGAGTGCAACACCGTGAAGAAACTTACTCACGAGGAGTTCGCAGCAAAGCACCCACATCCGCCCAGCCCTTACAGCATCGATCGACTGAACTGACATCCCATCGATCGACCAGAGGATAATGAAATCGATTGACACACTCCAGAACCTGTCGATCGGTATTAAGTTATCATACCCCGAGTGCAACTTCCCAAGATAGATGTTGCACGACTTATTGCACTCCGGGAACAATCTAAACCTTCCAGAATCCCACCAACCGCCATCATGAAGAACCCCACGGATATCATTGATCCAGTGGAGATAGAAAAGGAAAAAGATGGCAGAGTTCTCAGAAAAAAGGAAAGAGAAGGTTCACAAACACCTTAAAAGAGGAGTTAATGAGAAAGAGTTGGCAAGTTTCAGAAAGAGAGTTCTAAGAATACCTACAGAGAAACCCTTTGAAGAAGCCTACTTTTCACACAGATTGTAGATGTTTTTCAGAGAAACTAAGGAGACAGAGGAAGACATCAGGAGGATGTTCAACCAAGTAAGAGAAAGTATGAAGAAGATGATCAAACTTGAGAAGAAAGGTGATTCAGGGAAGTTCGTTGTTGTAGGGGTCAAAATCGGTTATCTCGAAATCCACGGCTAAAGATCCTTCCAAACTCAAAGATTTCCCGCACAGACGACTAACGGGGGAAAGATCGAACAACGGAAAACCCACGGATGGCAAGATGGCCTGGCGACCGGCAGCACGCGTCACGCGAGCCGGCCTGGCGCCGGCAGCACCCCGGCCTGGCGCCGGCGGCACGCGTCACGCGGGCCGGCCTGGAGCCGGTGGCACCCCCGACCTGGCGCCGGCGGCACACCCGGCCTGGCGCCGGCGGCACGCGTTCCGCAAGCCGGCCTGGCGCCAGCGGCACCCCGGCCTGGCTCCGGTCGATGGCCCTCGTCCTGGTCTCGGTCCCATCATGCTTGGTCTGATCCCATCTTGGCTTGTTCGATCGATCCTCGTGAGTTTGGTACGACCACGGCTATGGAATGAACATCTTTCGATTCGGTTGGAATCGTCCTCGACGTTTTACGACAAAATCTAGAAGGATTGGATTTCTCGTAGAAGATATCGTATAAACTGAAGATCGATTAACTTGAGCATCGATCCTTTAAGTCATACGGTTTATTTTATGAGAAAGATAGTCTTCCCGAGAAATCGTATAAAACGTTCAACGACTTAAGACAAGTCCACGGACTTACTTACGATTTTAAGGATTCAGGCCCAGTCAGGCTATGACAGTTTATCCGGTTTCCCGAACATCGAATAAACATCAAGTCATCGAAAAATAGCTGAAAAACTCGAGGATAACCACGAAGACCGACGAAAATGGAACATTTCCTGAAGAGATAAGCTTGGGCCCAAAGGCGAGGTCCATCATCCTAAGGCAAACCGACCTTGGAGTGGATATATAAGGAGAGCAAGAGCAGAAGAGGAGGGGATCCGAAAATTAGACTTAGAGCATTCTGCTAGCTTAGAAGAATTAGGGAATAGGTGGTTAGACTAGCGGAGCAAGGCTTAGGACGTTTGGCTGCCTGCGACTCTATATTTTTCTTTAATCGCAACTCTCTCTCTGTCTTTCGGAGAATCCTTGTACTCGTAGCTTTCATCTAATAAAACGCCTTCGGGCAAATATTTCAACTCTTATTTTTATCTATTGAACTTTCTCGATTTCGTGTGGCAACGCAGAGAATCCGGACCTTCAAGGAAAGTCGGGTTTACTTGGCTTTCCTCCGCAATCTTATTTATCGGAAATTGACGGTGTGAATTTCGGTTTCCACAGTTTGGCGCTAGAAGGAGGGGGGGACGGATTCTCTAACTCAAAAACCACCAATCGATCGAAGTTCAGTATGGCTTCTTCGTCAGCCCGCAACATTGTATCTTTCGAGGATCGAGAAACGGCCAGTACGGCCAAACCTCACAACGATCTCCTCATAATAGAACTCACGATCCAGGATATTGACGTAGCGAGGGTATTAGTCGACACCGGATGCTCGGCTAACATTATCTATAAAAGCACCCTCGAGAGGATGGGCGTCGATCTAAGCATCCTTACAGATGACCCCAGCCCAGTATTCGGACTCTCGGGAGAAGTTATGACCATCGGTTCGACTAACCTCCTAGTCAGAGCCGGGAGCGTCGCAAAAAACACGGAATACCTGGCGATCGATGGTCCAACATCCTACAATGCGATAGTTGGAACTCCCTGGCTAAACTCCATGAGAGTGATCCCATCAACATTCCACCTATTCCTCAAGTTCCCGACGCCTTTCGGGGAGCAGCGCAGATCTAACTCGCTACCGAACTAATACGGAAAAATTCCGAAATCGAGACATCTCGGAAAAAGCAAACGATTCACGACTCGCCAGAAACCTTCTGGCAGTCCCAAAGAGCTGAGGCCCTGGAAGGGAAGCGTGAACCAACCTGCGAACCGGTGGTCTCAATTTGCCTCGACGATTCCTTCCCGGAACGGTGCGTCGAAATCGGAGCTAACCTCCGCGAACCAATAAAAGCAGAGCTCATCGCATGCCTCAAAAAGAACCTCAGTACGTTCGCTTGGGCTGCCGAGGATATGCCGGGAATCGACATTAGCGTAACATGTCACGAACTTAACATCGATCCGACTCACAAACCCGTAAAACAAAAGAGACGAAATCTGGGACCTGAGCATGCCACCGCAGTCAATGAGGAAGTCGAAAGACTCCTCAAAGTAGGCTCGATAACAAAAGTGAGGTATCCAGATTGGCTTGCCAACCCTGTCGTGGTAAAAAAGAAGAACGGCAAGTGGCGAGTCTGTATCGACTTCACGGATCTGAATAAAGACTGTCCAAAGGACTGTTTCCCGCTTCCGCACATCGACCGACTGGTCGAGGCAACCGCGGGAAACAAGCTTCTGTCATTCTTGGACGCTTTTTCCGGCTACAATCAGATCATGATGAATCCCGACGACCGCAAAAAAACTGCGTTCATCACCGACCGCGGAACGTATTGCTATAAGGTAATGCCCTTCGGTCTTAAAAACGCGGGTGCAACGTATCAGCGACTCGTCAACAGAATGTTTGCTGAGCAACTCGGAAAAACTATGGAGATCTACATCGATGATATGCTCGTAAAATCTCTTGACGAACACGATCATGTAGCCCACCTAGAGGAATGTTTTGCACGACTCAACCAGCATAATATGAAACTCAACCCGGAGAAATGTAGGTTCGCGGTGGCATCGGGAGAATTCCTCGGATACCTTGTAACGTATCGCGGAATCGAGGCCAACCCTAAACAAATCGACGCACTAATAGAGATGGCCTCCCCGAAAACCAAGCAAGAAGTCCAGAGGCTAACCGGAAGAGTTGCGGTTTTGAACCGTTTCATCTCGCGCTCTACGGATAAGTGCCTACCGTTTTACGAAACATTGAAGGGAAACAAGAAGTTCGAATGGTCCGAGCAATGTGAAAAAGCTTTCCAGCATTTAAAACATTACTTGGCCACTCCACCGGTCCTCGCAAAACCGGTGAAAGGTGAACCCCTTTTCCTCTATATCGCAGTTTCCGCAACAGCAGTCAGTGGCGTCCTGATACGAGAAGAACGTGGCGAACAAAAGCCAATCTTTTACGTAAGCAAGACATTACTGGATGCGGAAACTCGATACCCGCTAATGGAAAAATTAGCATTCGCCGTCATAACCTCGGCAAGAAAACTAAGACCATATTTCCAGTCTCATACTATAGTGGTTCTCACCACGTTCCCACTGCGGATAATCCTGCATAGTCCGAGCCAATCTGGTAGGCTCGCAAAATGGGCAATCGAACTGAGTGAATACGACGTCGAATATCGCCCAAGGACATGTGCAAAGTCCCAAGTACTTGCGGATTTCTTGGTAGAGTTACCCACTAGAGACATGACTAACGAGGAACCAAACTCAACTTGGGTCCTCCACGTCGACGGATCTTCGTCCAAACAAGGATCCAGAATCGGAATAAGACTCACCTCTCCTAACGGGGAAATCCTAGAACAGTCTTTCCGATTGGCTTTTCATGCTTCAAACAATGAGGCAGAATACGAAGCACTCGTCGCAGGCTTGCGGCTGGCTCGTGGATTAAAAATCCGTAATATTCACGCTTACTGCGATTCTCAGTTAGTCGCCAATCAATACAGCGGAGAATATGAGGCAAGAGACGAAAGGATGGACGCGTATCTAAAACTCGTCCAAGAACTGGCTTGTAGTTTCAACCAGTTCGCCCTGACCAGAATTCCTTGCTCGGAAAACATCACGGCCGACGCCTTGGCTGCCCTCGCCTCAAGCTCAGATCCAGGGCTCCAAAGGATAATCCCGGTCGAATTCACCGAACATCCAAGCATCGGACCACCAGTGGTCGTCAATCTAATCCGGGAAGAGATTGAAGATGCGGAAGAAGTCGAGGATCAAGCGGAAGCGGATGTGGACCCAACCGAGTACGGCTGCGACAGCCCTTGGTTAGAACCAATCCGAGCCTATATCGTGAATGGAACCTTACCCGCCGAAAAATGGGCGGCTCGTAAAGTGACAACCCAAGCGGCACGGTACGTCACGATAGAGGGAGAAATTTATAAGTGGTGCTTCTCTGGTCCTCTCATGACATGCGCAGAAGGGGAAAGGACAAGAAGAATCATGGAAGAGGTCCACTCTGGATCATGCGGAAATCATTCTGGCGGAAGATCTCTTGCAGTCAAAATAAAAACCCCACGGTTATTATTGGCCAACCATGGTAAAAGACTGCGAGAAATTCGCCTGGAAGTGCGAGAAATGCCAAAGGCATGCTCCAACAATCCATCAAACCGCGGAAGTCCTCTCTTCAATCTCGTCCCCCTATCCTTTCATGCGATGGTCCATGGACATTGTCGGACCTATGCACCCATCGAAACAAAAACGCTTCCTCCTAGTCCTCACGGATTTCTTTTCCAAATGGGTAGAAGCAGAATCCTACGCAAGTATCAAAGAAACACAAGTCGAGAACTTCGTCTGGAAACATATCATAACTAGACATGGGGTCCCATACGAAATCGTAACAGATAACGGATCTCAATTTATCTCTGCTCAATTCGAAGCATTCTGCGAAAAATGGAAAATACGACTTACGAAGTCAACTCCCAGATATCCGCAATGCAACGGACAGGCAGAAACCATCAATAAGACCGTCCTTGACGGACTCAAGAAACGCCTAGACGCCAAGAAGGGGCGATGGGCAGAGGAGCTCGAAGGAGTTCTTTGGTCGCATCGTACAACCCCAAGACGGGCAACGGGTGAAACTCCATTCGCCCTCGTTTATGGAACGGAATGCATGATCCCCGCGGAAGTAGAATTCCCCGGAGTACGGAGAAGGTTCCTCCCCGAAAGAGAGGATTTAAACGATGCTATGATGCTGGACAATCTCGACCTCATCAATGAACGCCGCGACCAGGCACTCATTCGAATCCAGAATTACCAGCACGCTGCCGCAAGGTACTACAACTCAAACGTACGCCATCGCAGGTTCAAAGAAGGCGATTTAGTCTTACGCAAAGTCTTCCAAAACACCGCCGAACGAAACACAGGAAAACTGGGAGCAAACTAGGAAGGACCGTACAAAGTCATAAAAGTAGTCCGACCAGGTTCATACCAAATCGCAAACATGCAGGACGTCAAAATCCCGAGAACTTGGAATGCGATGCACCTCAAAAAATACTACCACTAAACGATAAAACGTGGTACAAAAGAACTACGAGATGGCTTGATCCCTAGACAATGGTACGTAGGCAACTCGCCGACCGGCGGATTCAGCTATCCCCCCAATTAAAAAAGAGCGGGAGTGGGTACGTATACTCGTATACTCCCACAAATTTCGAAGACTCTAAAATTTTCGAAACTTTCTCACAGCTTTTTCAAATCAGCCAAAACGGCCACAACAACGGATCTAGTGTCCACTAAGCGATTATCACATCCAAAAAACAAATCCCGGAGGGCTAACACTTCACGAAGCAAAGTGAATGTAGACGTTTCTCCCTGGGTCAAATTTACGCGATCCCTTGGTCCTGCGTCCAAAACAGAAACATCAGTATTCTGGCTGCGAACATTCGCAAAGACGTCCCCAAAGCCCGCGAGTGTTTCAAATCACGAGATGCGGCATAAGGAAAAATCGACCTTCAGCACTGCGAGACGTCGCTAATGCTTGAAGGACATTCTTTTCCGCAAAACATTGCAGACGAAATCTTCGTCTCTGAACATACAAATGCACCTCAAAACGGTATCATTTCGTTGTTGCTGATCACAACAAACGAACTCTAACGTCCTAAACAGACAAATAGCCGCCCTTCAAGGGGTAGGCTCTCTTACATCCGACAAGGATAAACATAGCGCGCTATACAAAAAATTCAAAATTTTGGTCTAGCTCTTCGTAAAGGAAGTAGCTCGACGCACGCCCAAACAAATCGTATAAGCCGACAACAATTCGCGGATTTTAAACGGTACGAGTCAGGTTAAAATCGCAAACAGGAGACCGATTTGTCATCGCAAAGCCTCAGTCCGAGAGTAAACCTAGGTCTTGCCCTGAACCCAGCCACGCTGGATCTTGACATCTCACAGACATAGTATGGTATACGAGATCCAAAAATTTGTCTCTTCACTTAAGCCTATTCATTTCACGAACTTTTCGCGTAAATCGGTAAACCGCAGAAAGTCTCGCTTTATGCAAACAGTAGGTACGGTGATCATCGGGGAACTAGGAATGAGACGAGAACTCACACCCTCTTTCTCATACTTCAAAAAATTGAAGTTCATAAATAATCGAAAAGCGTTTCATAGATTGAGACCGCAAAAAGTTTAAACAAAACCCCAAAAAGGGGCAGGGATTCGAAGCCACCAACGGCTAGTCCCGGTAAATACATCATGACCTCTCAACGGCCGAAACACATAAAACGAAATCCCAGAAGGGATTGATAAACCTAGGCGCTCCCAGGAGCGTCACCTTCATCCTCACTCGCGATAGGGATAGCCTCGCCGTCGCCTCCCTCGGTCGCATCGCCACTACCCGCCTCGTCCACGCCAGCCTCGCAATCTTCTCCCGTGCGCTCCTGATCTTCTGAGTCTTCGGAGGTCGACGCAAGGGTGCATTCGGCCTGCAGGCAAGCAAGGATCGAATCGAAATCTCCCTCGGTGGCCGCCCACTCTCCTTTGCAGGACGATAGTCTGGCTTCCTCCAAGTCCAAAGACGGGGCCTCATTACCTCGAAGCAACTCGAGCTCACTCAAACTCCCCTCGATCCCCGCTAAAGCCAATTCCCTCTTGCGGATGGCTATCAAGGACTCAAACAGGGTGGCCATCCTCGTCAGACGACCAAAAAAGTCGTTGCGGGCATCGGCAACCTCCGAGGATCTACGGGCGTTCATCTCTTCATGAGTCTGGATCTTCTCCTGAAGACGGCGGACTTCCGAGGATTTGCTCCTCTTCTCCTTCTTTACCTTGAGTAACGAACTCGCGGTCTTCCCAAGGCCACGCTCAAGATCACTGATACGAACCTCAAGCTGGGACGTCTGGGCGGCATGGGTGTCCTCAACAGTCTGCAATGCGGCCTTAGTACGTTTCAGCGCTTCCTGCGACGACTCTAAATCCTTCGATAGGCGAATGACTTCCGACCCGCACTCACCAAGCATTCCGTCAATCAGCGACACGAACTATCCGCAAAAAAAGGAGTAAGTGTCATCGTAAAAAAAAAAGAAAGCAATACAAGAATTGCGGACAGATTAAAATCAAACCTTGGAACGATGACGCGCCAACGGCTCTGAGAGTTCGCTCTCCTCGCTCTTGCACCCCGCTTCTTTTTTGCTCCGGATGCCGCACCAGCCTTTGCCCTTCCCTTGGGCAACGGCGCGGCACCAGCCGCTGGCAGTCCCAAGACAAGTTCCCTCTTCGCTGGGGGAAGAGATGCAGATTCTATCGCATCCTCTCTTCCGGAGATCACGATCGGAGCAGTCGAAGAACCCGATGGATGGACCTGAACATCAAGAGTCCGTTCGGGAACAATAGCCCCTCCCGCAGACGGGAGGGCATCGGATGGGACTTCGGGGCTAGGAACCGGAGGAACAGGCGAAGGGGCCGAAGGAGCAGGCAAAGAGATCGGAGAAACAAGCAAAGGAGTTGGAGCCGCGGAAGGAACATCGGGCGTCTCAGTCCTCGCCCGCTTTGAGCCTTTCGCAGCACTACGCCGGGATAGCTTAGCCTTGAAAGAATCAAACCCATCAATGAGGGACGGAGTAGCCTTCTGAACGGCCTGAACGGTCGGAGCTTCGCTGGCCGGAACCGACGGAGCTTGGCCGGCCTCACCCATCTCAACATCAGAATCATTCTTTTCAACTTGGGATGAAGACATTTTCTTTCTTGAGAGAGAAGAAGAGAGAATTTGAAAAGATGTGAAGAATGAGAAGGGAAGGCTGGCTATTTATAAGAAAAGGGGGTGATGACACAGGTTTCCTGCGGAAAAATCCTTAGCCGAAAATTCCGATTTTCAAAAAATTTGAATCACTCGCCCGCAAAATCGACTCCGATCTTACGAGCTGGGGGGCTAACTGTTGGGATCAAAAACGGTTATCTCGAAATCCACGGCTAAAGATCCTTCCAAACTCAAAGATTTCCCGCACAGACGACTAACGGGGAAGATCGAACAACGGAAAACCTACGGACGGCAAGATGGCCTGGCGACCGGCAGCACCCGTCACGCGAGCCGGCCTGGCGCCGGCGGCACCCGTCACGCGAGCCGGCCTGGCGCCGGCGGCACCCCGGCCTGGCGCCGGCGGCACCCCGGCCTGGCGCCGGCGGCACCCCGGCCTGGCGCCGGCGGCACGCGTCACGCGGGCCGGCCTGGCGCCTGCGGCACGCGTCACGCGGGCCTGCCTGGCGCCGGTGGCACGCGTCATGCTGGCCGGCCTGGCGCCGGCGGCACGCCCGGCCTGGCGCCGGCGGCACACCCGGCCTGGCGCCGGCGGCACGCGTTCCGCAAGACGGCCTGGCGCCGGCGGCACGCGTTCCGCAAGACGGCCTGGCGCCGGCTGATGCACCCCAAATCGGGAAGGATCACTTTAGCCGGGTGTTGGATATGAACCGAGAAGGCAAAGGCACTTCCGGAACTGGGATGGATTGAATGGATCGTCAAGAGGTGCGGAATGACTCTTGATATACCCACGATCTAAGGCTAACCACCAAAGAAATGATGTAGTGCGTTGGCTGACCACCAAATAACACACAAAGATGATTGGCTGACCACCAAATCAACAAGCCGGTTCACACCGATGAACTAGCTAAGAACTCTCTCTCACTCAGAGAAGAAGAACGAAAATAAACAACCAAAATGATCTGATTTTATTCATTGTAGAGATTACATATTTATAGTACAATGAGTCAAAGAAAGACTTAAAGAAATTGTGGAAAACAAGACATAGAAAATAGATATTTGACCAGATCTAGTCAAGGCACAGAAAATAATGTTGACTGGTCAAAGTTTTTGAGTTTGAGGTGGACTGGTCAAGGAGACCCTTCGGCTACTGTCCAGGTTCATCCGAACTGATCTGGCCATGGGCGGTACGAGTCAGTACGTGCGCGGGACGATCGGGACAGCCTTAGATCCATTCTGGACGTACACGGGTTGATCCGGTTTATGGCTCGGTTAGTCTGGTCGGATGGGTGAACCTCGGATGAATTGTTCAGAATGTCCTGATCTCCATGCTGGTTGGCTCCAATGGACTGATCCACGAACCGGGGCACATCATTCCCTTCCTCTTCAAAAAGATTTGTCCTCAAATCTGAAACATTAAAAGGAAAAGGATTATAAGCAAAAGGATTATAATCAGCACAATGCTCACCTTGAGTTTGGTCCGGTTTTTGAATGGAAGAAGATCCATGTTGGTTGGATTGATGACCACGGATTTGTTTTTCAACTAGCCCCTCCATTGGCTTATGTGTGAAGTCATCGAAAATTGGCAAAGGGTCTTCCTTTTCTGGCTTGGTTTCAACGTTCTCATTCTCCAAAGTCACCAACGGTTTTTGCTTTTGACACTTGTTAGCATAATGACCGATCCTATGGCATTTGAAGCACCTGGTAAAATGAGCTTTGCTTGTGGGTTTCACAGCTTTGCATTTATCAGAGGAGATCTCATTAATTTTCAAATTGGAATTTGAAAAAGAAGAAAGATTACCTCGTTTGAGATCATGCTGTTTTGGTGCTGAAGAAGTGTTGGTGTTTCCCTTCTTTTTGAGTTGCCGGATAGCATGAATTGCCTTATGTAACATCTTCTCCAAGCTGGCATAAGTCTGAAGCTCATTCTGATCAAACAGATCACGGTTGCTTCTCTTGGCTTTGGTGAAGGGACGATCACCACTTCTGGCCCACTTCTCATCATCATCGAACCTGTTTTGTCTCTTCCTTTGGTTTCTTTGTTTCTGCATAAAATCAAACCCATTAGAAGCAAACTGTTTCTTATTTCCAAAAATCATTTGCTCTTTTTCTAAAACGTTTTTAAAAGGAAAGTAAACGTCTTGTTGTGGTTTTGATTTCTTGAGAAGTCCAAACATCCTGAAAACACTTAACAAAAGAGTTAGCAAAGAAAAATCCTCACACTCTCAAAGTGTTTAGCTCACGATTTTTAGGTGATCACTCAGAGTTCTTTCTACTAGTTCAAAGGATGATAGGCAGTCAAAATTCAGCAATCAAAACCAAAAACAAACTTTGTGGGAAAAGATATAGAAAGAAAGATGAAGAGATTTTTTGTGTGGATCCGCTTTAACTGTCCTAAGGCTGGGTTTCTCTTCAGCCAGCAGGATTTCTCTTCCACCACTCCTCCTGGATTTCTCTTCAGAAGTGATTCAAGCCAAAAGCAGTTACTCTTCTTTTTTTTTTCTTTTTTTTCGGATTTTTTTTTTTGATTGATTTTTTTTTTTTAAGATGGCGATCACAAGGGAGTATAGGAACAGCCCGGATCGAAAAAGAAATAAGAAAAGAAAATGATGAAGAGATGAGAAGATGAAAAGAAGATAGAAAACAAACCAGCCAAAGTGGCTCTGATACCAAATGATGCACCCCAAATCGGGAAGGATCACTTTAGCCGGGTGTTGGATATGAACCGAGAAGGCAAAGGCACTTCCGGAACTGGGATGGATTGAATGGATCGTCAAGAGGTGCGGAATGACTCTTGATATACCCACGATCTAAGGCTAACCACCAAAGAAAGGATGTAGTGCGTTGGCTGACCACCAAATAACACACAAAGATGATTGGCTGACCACCAAATCAACAAGCCGGTTCACACCAATGAACTAGCTAAGAACTCTCTCTCACTCAGAGAAGAAGAACGAAAATAAACAACCAAAATGATCTGATTTTATTCATTGTAGAGATTACATATTTATAGTACAATGAGTCAAAGAAAGACTTAAAGAAATTGTGGAAAACAAGACATAGAAAATAGATATTTGACCAGATCTAATCAAGGCACAGAAAATAATGTTGACTGGTCAAAGTTTTTGAGTTTGAGGTGGACTGGTCAAGGAGACCCTTCGGCTACTGTCCAGGTTCATCCGAACTGATCTGGCCATGGGCGGTACGAGTCAGTACGTGCGCGGGACGATCGGGACAGCCTTAGATCCATTCTGGACGTACACGGGTTGATCCGGTTTATGGCTCGGTTAGTCTGGTCGGATGGGTGAACCTCGGATGAATTGTTCAGAATGTCCTGATCTCCATGCTGGTTGGCTCCAATGGACTGATCCACGAACCGGGGCACATCACCGGCGGCACCCCGGCCTGGCTCTGGTCGACGGCCCTCGTCCTGATCTCCGTCCCATCATGCTCTGTCGGATCCCATCTTGGCTTGTTCGATCGATCCTCGTGAGTTTGGTACGACCACGGCTATGGAATGACATCTTTCGATTCGGTTGGAATCGTCCTCGACGTTTTACGACAAAATCTAGAAGGATTGGATTTCTCGTAGAAGATATCGTATAAACTGAAGATCGATTAACTTGAACATCGATCCTTTAAGTCATACGGTTTATTTTATGAGAAAGATAGTCTTCCCGAGAAATCGTATAAAACGTTCAACGACTTAAGACAAGTCCACGGACTTACTTACGATTTTAAGGATTCAGGCCCAGTCAGGCTATGACAGTTTATCCGGTTTCCCGAACATCGAATAAACATCAAGTCATCGAAAAATAGCGGAAAAACTCGAGGATAACCACGAAGACCGACGAAAATGGAATATTTCCTGAAGAGATAAGCTTGGGCCCAAAGGCGAGGTCCATCATCCTAAGGCAAACCGACCTTGGAGTGGATATATAAGGAGAGCAAGAGCAGAAGAGGAGGGGATCCGAAAATTAGACTTAGAGCATTCTGCTAGCTTAGAAGAATTAGGGCTTAGGTGGTTAGACTAGCTGAGCAAGGCTTAGGACGTTTGGCTGCCTGCGACTCTATATTTTTCTTTAATCGCAACTCTCTCTCTCTGTCTTTCGGAGAATCCTTGTACTCGTAGCTTTCATCTAATAAAACGCCTTCGGGCAAATATTTCAACTCTTATTTTTATCTATTGAACTTTCTTGATTTCGTGTGGCAACGCAGAGAATCCGGACCTTCACGGAAAGTCGGGTTTACTTAGCTTTCCTCCGCAATCTTATTTATCGGAAATTGACGGTGTGAATTTCGGTTCCCACAGTTGTTCCTTGCTCAGTCCATGGGATCAACTTCCCACATGCCCTATGTGACACAGGATCTGGAGTTAGCATCCTACCCAAGGTGATAGCAGACCATCTAGGTCTGAAGATAGAGCCTACTGAAGAATCGTTCATCTTTGTGGATTGTTCTCAGCAAAACTCTGGAGGAATTGTAAGAAACCTGGAGGTTACTATAGGATAAGCCCTAATACCAGTAGACTTCCATGTCTTGGACGTCAAGGTAACCCTACCTACCTCTTTGCTACTTGGAAGAGCCTTCCTAGCCACAGTTGGAGCGGTCTGCAACCTTCAGACAAACAAACTGTGCCTAACCCTGATCAATCCTACAGTCTACTATGATCCGGTACGAGTCATCAAGGTTCCTGAGAAGATCCAAGACGGCTCAGACCTTGTAGCTGTTTGCTATTGTGGAGATGAATACGATTCACAAGACGCATACGAGACAAAGACTACAGAATCGATCGATAGCAGCACTGTCTCATCGATCTACTCTAGTGACCTGACATCGATCGATACAGTTACATGGTCATCGATCGATTCACTATTCAACCAGATCGAAGAGGAGTTTCCAGATGGTGATTTCGAAGTAAACGAGTGGGAGAACGACTACTACACCCCACCACATGCTGCAGATACTACTCATATTGAGGAGTATACTGATGATTACGAGGAGGAGAGATCTATAGAGTGTCATAACATTCCAGAAGATGAAGATCGACTTCTCCACCACAACCTCAGAATCAAGACATCGATCGACAGGGCCTTCTCCCCATTGATCGATACTACTTACCCCGCATCATTCGACAACACAGTCAACAACAAGCGAGACGGAGACTACTCAATCGGGAGCTGGGCAAGCGATTACCAGCACGAGAGCTTCGCGGTCGAGACTGCAACGCCAACATACATCACCCAACCCGAAGAAGTCTCATCGATCGACATCGCACAAATACAATCGACCTATAGGCCTGAACAACCATCGATCGATTCCGGACCTGTGCCATAGACCGATACATGCATCAAACCATCCTAGGTAAAAAATTCAAATGTACTTGATTTCGGCAATCTAATCCCGGATGAGTTTGGTATTTTCAGGGATTCACAAGGTTTTGCACGCTCAATGGATGGACGAACACTCCACATATCGAGAGAGGACATTGCAGACATCCTGCAGTTAGCCAACGGATCCCAAAACCTATTCCAGCAGCAACGCTACGGACTAGACAACCATCATCAGCACCAGGAGGCAGACACAACAGCCGAGCCAAAGGAAGCTAATGATAATCATCTCAACACGAAGGATCCAGATTTCCAACGTAAATCGATCGATACTGAGTGTATGACATTGATTGATAGGCGTCCCGAATTCGGAAAGAGAGCCTTTCGATATGGAGTTCGAAAATTCTTTTGGGAGCAGAGAGAAGAGTATGGGGTCTACAGAGACGAGAAAGGGTTTGCTAGAGGTATTGATGGTGACGTCATCAGAGTTTCTAAAGACAACATCAAGAAACTGCTTCAAGGAACTTCAATGGACGAGCGCTCTTACATATGTCTATTAGAGCACGCTAGTTCATTTGCAAGAAGAGAATTGGTGCAAGAAACCTACACCAAAGACGAGATCAACGAGATGTTCACTGGTCTACTTGGAGAACGCAAGTGGGAAAAGCTCTCCATAGAAAAGAGTTTAGAGGAGGCCACAGACAAGCTTCACAGTGAGATGAACTGGATGTTCAGTGCAGACCAGGCATTACTCAAGAAAGTTAAACGTCTTGAGCTGGAACTTGAAGATCTTCGCAACACACAGAACCATGGCCAGAAAAGTTCAATATCGATCGACGGAGTAACATCTACATCGATCGATACGAAGCATGCACCATCGACCACCTACTCAAAACATGAGGTCGATGAGTCTCTTGGAGATATCTGGAAAGAACTGAAAAGCAGAAGCTCGTTTCAGCAGCAAACTCACCAAGACCTGTGAACCTATCTTTCACAACCTAGGGGATCTAAGCATCTGCACCGAAGTGATGAAGAGATCTATCCGCCTAATCAATGAGGCACATGCAGATATGAACCCCGCGGCACCTTGCAATCTTTTTGGAGGATTAACTCGTCTGAAAGCAGCTGAGAGGAAAATTGCTGATATACACTTCTTAGTAGACAAAGAAGTGGAGGAACTCGCACTACACATGGATACTATGCAGCGGGAGGCTGAGAAGTTCCAACGTCAACTCGATTATCAGGCTGCACCAATTGCATCGATTGATGAGCTCAACCTCACATCGATCGATAGGCGACTGACTGAAATCAATGGCCAGACGAAGCTCTTTGCCGAGAAGCTTCACGAGAATCTGCAGAAGCAAAAATCGACCGATGAACAACATGTTCCATCGATCGATACACAGACTTCAGAAATCTACGCCAGAGCTGACTTGGATAAGTTAGCTGATGAAGTCTACACGGCAACTACAAGCATGGATGATTCACAAGACAGACGTCTAGAGCAGACGTATTTCCCGCTAATCAACGAGGTTGGCAGCATGGAATCTAGCATAGAAGGGATGCAAAAATGAATCAAAGCCATTTAGAGGCAGCTTGCAAGCAGACCTGCACCCTTAGAATCGATCGACAGAAGAACC
The DNA here is from genome assembly GCA_018703725.1 of Brassica juncea. Classification (NCBI taxonomy): domain Eukaryota; kingdom Viridiplantae; phylum Streptophyta; class Magnoliopsida; order Brassicales; family Brassicaceae; genus Brassica; species Brassica juncea. Next base: position 28,272,424 of record CM031942.1, on the reverse strand, counting down.
AGCGCATCGATCGACGGACCTCAACAGCCATCGACCGACAATTCAACTAAGCAATCGATCGATACCAACTCCATCCACGACAAAATGATCCAACGCCTTGATTCAATGCAAGCGGAGCTCAGTGATCTTTCAGAACATGCCTACAAGAAATTAGGACGGCACGAGCTCAGCATTGAAGGTCATGAAGAAAGGATTCAAAGGATCAATGATGAGTTGACTGAGATAAAGAAGAAACGAACCAGAGAATATGAAGCCATAAGAAGCTTATTTGACGCATGGTTCGGTGAGAAGAAAGATACAGAGGATACTTGTTTCCCAACAAGTACCTGGACTTCATCTTAGTTGCTCATTCCATCCAAAGTCAAGCTAGATGACTATAATCAAAGCGCTGAGTGGGAGGCAACCCACTGTTAGGTAGTTTTTCATTTCATTTTTATCTTTAGGATTTTATTTTCCGTATCTGTTTTTCTTTGCAGCTATGATTAGATTATTACCACTGAAATCGACCGACATGTCATAGTCGATATCGATCGACATGAACCAAACAATAGCATCGTCGAAGGCGACTCAAAATCGATCGATACACATCACGGTCAGGTATATCGCTCTAACTTTTTCGATATCAGTATTTTATTTTTGCCTATGCCTTAACCGGACTGGTTATACACTGAGGACAGAGTATGATTTAAGTCTAGGGGGATGATTACTGATGCTGTTTACCTTTTGACTTCATCTAAAAATGTTTTCAAAATGGTTTTTATTGAGTCAAGAAAGGGATAATGATAATTTAAATTTTCACTTTTTATCTAACCAATCTTTTAGGCACCATTCTTAGATTTGTTTATGCAGAATGCACTATAGATGCTAAAGTTGATCACCTATCAGCTATGACAACGCTTTCATTGATTGTCTGGAGGAACAAAAGCTGATTTCCAACCTAACCTGACATTCTTTGCTTGTCTTGGGGCTTGGTATACATGGGATCGGATGCTTCAAACAAGTCTGGAAGGTAAAGCCTTGTGTAGATAGATTTATCACCCTCTCTCTCTCTTTTTCGAAATTAGATTTAATTTTATTCAGTTAAAAAAAAAAAGAAATCGAAAATTAGCTTAAATATATGTTCTAGGACTAGTTAGTTATTACTTAGGAAGGAATTCGAACAGGGCTTGGCGGTTACCCCCCTCAAGACTTGATTCATAAGAGTTCTATAGGTAAAGGATTCGAACAGGACTTGGTGGTTACCCCCTTCAAGACTTGCTTTGCAATCAATCCTAGGATATAGGTCAAAAAGAAGTGAACAGGACTTGGTGGCTGCAACCATTAAGCCTTGATTCATGGAAGCCTGTCCAATCTTGGTCAATGTCTTGCAAATGAAAGTAGACCTGACTAGGAGAGAAATAATAGAGAGAGAGGATAGGAACTAATTTTTACCTGCAGGTCCAGATACTTGTTTGAGCAACCTTGCATCCTGTGATCGATACTCCCAAGGTATAGCCTGCACTTTTATTTTTATGTACAGAAATGAAATCAGTAGAGGGGTTAGTCAGACATGATTGCTAAGTTGTTGGCTAAATGATCAAGGTTGTTTAATTAGGATATTGCATAATGCAGCAAAGTACAGGTTATGATTCTAAGTTTGAATTTGACTTAGTCCCTGCTTTTTAAAACCTCTTTCATAAAGACTGCTTGTATGTTTGCTTGAGGACAAGCAAAAGGTTAAGTCTAGAGGAGTTGATATACCATGGATTTTACCCGTTTTTACCCATGGTATATGAGTGTTTTTACTAATATTATCTATGTTTTGGAGTCTATTAGGTATGTTTTCAGGTTCAGGAGCATTTTGGAGAAAAGTGATGTTTTAGGTGCCTTTTTGGAGCTTAAAGAAGAGTTCGCCCGTGATCAAGATCAGAGGTCGACACCCAGAGTTACACATCGATCGATGCACACTCTGTGCTATCGATCGACACACATTAGCCGAAGGACGATACATCGAGATCATAATCGATCGATGTACACCCTGTACTATCGATCGATATCGAGCCGGCAGAAAGACAAATTGGACCTGGCCGAACTTGAAGCCCAAGACATCACATATTACAAGATTGCCCCTGACGAGTTTTTTAACCTAATGAACTCATATTTATATGTGCCTAAGTGTTTTGGCAGAGATATAGTTTTATAAGTTTTTAGAGAGTTTCTAAGTTTCTAACCACCTTTCTACCTTCTTCTTCAACTCATTTCTTTTACTGTTTTCATTACTTTGCAAGTTCTCAAAAAGTTCTATTCAGTTCTTTATTTGTTCTTCTTAACAAAGGTTATAGGATTATAGATCTAGAGGAGAGATCCAAAGATATTTGTGATTGGGACCTAAGTGTTCACCCTCTAATAGATCTATGAATTCCTATTATTACCTTGTTGCAATGAACTACTTAGCCATGTCTGAGTAGATTCATTTGTTAGATTTAGGGTTTAAATAGGATATGAGGGATTAGCCCCAGCCTATATCTGCTATAGTTGTGATATTTATTGTTAGGATTGTTTACTAATACTTTTTCTAGATTAGCTACCTAGAACATGAACTTGGATTGTATTATTCAATACAACTTCTGATAACATCCTAAACATGCTATGACCCTCTTGAGATATGCGAAAGCTGATCTAAGATCATGGTGAGCATTGTATCAACTCGCGCAAAAAGCTTGCTCAGAGCCGTATCGATCGATACTCCTATAGAGTAATCGATCGACGTAGCTAGAGGTGTATCGGTTGATATTCCTATCAAAACATCGATCGACACTATCGGCAGAATGGCCGACCGCAAACACCATTTAGCATCTAAGTAATAGATGGTCTAAATATTGCGAGAGCTGATGGATTCAGTTAATAAGTGTTGAGCTCTGGAATATCATGCAAGCAACTTGTTAGCATTTATAGTATTTATAATCCTGAATTCCTGAATACCTACCCTGAATCTAACTACTTTTCTTTATTGTCTTAAAACCAAAACCTTTCAACTGAGTAATCTTACCATTACTCAACAACCTGCAATTTACTTTAAACCATTTTCAACCTAGCATAGTCACTAAGATTGCATCTTATTTGTACACTAGCTCTCTTTGGATTCGATCACTAAGTACTACAACCGAACCTCTTATTTGAGAGAGTAAAGTCACTCCTTAGGGTAATTTGAGTGATATCAAGAGCCATCATTCTTATGCCTACCAGAGCATCGCGAAAGATTCACACCAGCCACACAAGCAGATCAAGATCCTTACAGCATAGCAGAGATGGATGAGAAGCTCAACAATATCTAAACCATTCAGTAAGATACTATGAATGATTTCAAGTGCAAACTTGATAGTGTCTACCATCCACTCAATGACAAGATCACACACCTTACCCAGACCATGGAGAACCTTGCAGATGATGTTAACACCTTGATGAGAAACATACCACAAGGAGTTTCAGCATGGAAGCAATGGAAATCTTCCACTTCCACTGAGTTTCCACAACAGACATCGACCGACGAGAGATGGATACCATCGACCGACGGAGATTATCCTACATCGATCGACAGTTATTACATGTGTGGGAAGCAAGATTCACACCGTCGAGTTTTGTTAATCGGAGGAAAGCCAAGTTAACCTAGCTTTCCTTCAAGGTCCCGGTTATCTGCTGGGCCACGCACAACACAATAAATAAGACAAAAAGTATGCGATAAAATTCATAAGAACTAAAAGAGAGCAAAAAGATCTTATTTCCGAATCCGCATTTGAGCGTGAACAACAGGTGAGAGTCTCCGCTACGAGAGCTATCGGTAAGTCTGCTAGTCTAGCAACCTATGTTCTAACCTAGTTGAGTCGCATCTCAATAGTAAAAACGGAAAATTTCCTAAATTGCTCTAAGTGCTAAGTTTGCTCTGATATGCTTTGATTTCTCTCCCTTTGCTCTTTTTCCTAAGTCCTCTTTATATACTCCTCCTTTAGGTCGGTTTACCTCCTTTCGGGCCGGACTTGTCGTGAAGCGGGTTTTTCCATATCTCGTTTTTCTTCGTGATTATCTTCGGAAACTTGACATTTATCTTCGCGGGAATTTTACATTTATCTTCGCGGAAATTTGACATTTATCTCTTCCCGCGGATGAGATAAACCGTCATTCTAATCTTTGGGCTCAAGTCTTTTGGGATCATAGATGGGCCGTTGTCCGCAATTCGGACCCTCTTTGGGTCGTATCAAGACTTAAGCGTTTTTATGATTTTACTCGCGAAGTAGCCGTTGGTATAGGCATGATTTTCCCAACGGAGCCTCGTCTCTTCGCATAGCCAAGGCAGTTGATGTTAAGTTAACCGTAACCTGTTCTATAACGAAGAGTGGGAAACCGTTCGAGAGACATAACCATCCCAATTTCCCGAAGACTTTCGACAATGTTTTTGACGAAACATTGGTATTGTGTCCATGGACCCGAGGACTGAGTTACGGAAACTTCGGACAAAGATGCATGGTTATGGGATGGGACCAGGTTCGGAATGGTCGACGAAGAGTTGGCCGCGCTCGCCGGGCGACCTGACCCGTGCTACAGTCGAGCTCGCCGGCGAGTTGACCCGCAATGTGGTCGTACTCGCCGGGCGAGCTGACCCGTGCTACGGTCATGCTCGCCGGCGAGTAGACACGCAATGCGGTCGTACTCACCCGGCGAGCTGACCCATGCTTTGGTCGAGCTCGCCGGCGAGTTGACCCGCAGTGTGGTCGTACTCACCGGGCCAGCTGACCCGTGCTACGGTCGTGCTCGCCGGCGAGTAGACCCGCAACACGGTCGTACTCGCCCGGCGAGCTGGCCCGTGCTTTAGTCGAGCTCGCCGGCGAGTTGACCCGCAATGTGTCGTACTCGCCGGGTGAGCTGACCCGTGCAACGGTCGTGCTCGCCAGCAAGTAGACCCGTGCTCATCGGGCGATCCGTTTCGGTTATTCGTTTTCTCGGCTTTTGAAGTTTTGACCGAGATTTGGTTTTTTCGAGGACTTTCGGGCATCGATTCCGTTGTGACCGATTTTGACCCCAACAACAGGCAATCGATCGATATACGCTTTACCAGATTGGAAGAGAAGTTCTATTCTTAAGAAGAGAAGTTTGGTAGTTCCTACTACCCGATGATTGATGATGTGATTGCACTAGAATCACGTATGGACGCTTTCCAGCAGGAGATGGTCACGATTCAGAACCAGCTTGATCTTCACCTAAAGACATCTCCATCGAATGACATACTTACCAGCACATCGATCAATCCTGACCAAGCACCAGCCGAGAATCAGCAAGAATCAATCGACAACAAAAACAACACATCGCTCGATATCTATCTCAAAGAAGAATTCAACACTATGAGGATGAAGATTCTAGATACCGCCAAGATAGACAACAGACGGGAATAATATGCATTGGAACATGCTCTTGATCTGTTCTATGCAACCCTCAGCTCCAACCTCAGATGGACAGCTGAAAGCCTTGCATTGATGCAGAAGTGGTCACAATCGATCGACACCAGGCCCTACAGATCGATCGATATGGACGATGGATGGAGCAAGGAATTCCATTACAAACCAAAGTATGGAGCTAGAGCTTATGATACTGATGTCTTGCATATTTACATGTTTTTAGCTATCATATCTTATGCATTTTTGCTCATTTAGATTAGGCATTAGGCATCTTTAGGCTCATTTTGCATTCATAAGTCCTTATTAGGTGTTGGAGCACACTTTGGAGATATTGAAGATGTTTGGGAGTTTTATGATGAAAAAGAAGGGTTTAAAGATGAACATGGACAGAGGCCTTAGGAATACCTTCTGATGCAAAGATTTCGTGGAGGCATGGAAGTTTGAGTTAGCTTTCCAATGGAAGTGATTTCAAGACATTTGGAGCCATATTGGAGAAGTTATGGTCAATTGAATGGAAGCACGTCAAGCCACCCGGGTGACCAAACCATCAGGTCATGCTGGATGAGCTCAGTACGCGGCCCGTACCACCCGAGCACGAGGACCCGCACGGGATGGGAGCATAGATGACATGCGGGTGCACACACCCGGGGAGACTCACCCGCACGGGACGGACAAGGGACGGACGGACTGGACGCGACCAAGGACGCACCCGACCTTGCCTCACCCGCGTACCAGCAGATACCCGACAGCACCTGCCCGACCTGGACGACCCGCACGTTCTGATGCTAGACGAGCTCCGGACGCGTCCAGCACCACCCGGACGATAGCACCCGCACGGGATGTGCGATGGGAGAACGGACAGGACACCCGGACGTCCCACAGTCCCTCCTACCCGCGTACCAGCCTGCACACCCCACCAATACCACCCGGCCGCACACACCCGCGCGTCCTGCTAACTGCTGGACACCCACCACGCGTCCGAACACACTCGGCCTAGAGAGGCCGCACGGCCTGGACGCCGGACGAGCAGGACATACCCGGCCTGGACACACCCTGCCTGGACAAGCACTAGCTGACCCGGGTGGCTCAGCTTCTTCCTTTCTCCTTGCTTCTCATTGGTCGAAAATCACTTGGCCAAGGGCACTTTAGTATTTTTGCTTTATGTTTCCAAGGGCTTTCAAGCCTATGTATAAATACTCTTGTGATCTCATTAAGGGATCTAACTTCTTTTCTCTCAAAAACATATTTAAAACTTGAAGAAAGTTTGGATCTTTGATCCTTTTTACATCATTTCTTGTGTGTTTAATAGATTATCTCTTTCTTTAATCATGTTTAGCCTTGAATCATCATTGATTTTGAGGTTTTCCATGGGTATTAGTGAGTAGATCTATCTAGGGTTCATGGGCTTGGGAGACTAAGGGTGATTAGGAGTAGATCCAGGGTGCTTAGTGTTAGATCTATCATCTCCTTGCATTGATTTGGTGTTCATCTTGCTATATTTGGGTTGGCCTCTCAAACATAGAGCCATAGGCATTTCATGCCCGGAAGGTGTTCTATGAAATGCCTGAACCAACTCATCTATGCTTTTAGCTTGCTTTGCCTAAGGGAATAGTTGTCAAAGGAGCTAGGATTGCTATTAGACTCATTCTCCATGTTTGCTTTTATCATTACAGCCAAAGGGATTTGGTGTACTTGGGTGATCATTGCAAAAGAGCATTCATATAGGGATAGAGCTTGCTTAGTTTTGTTGTCTAGGCATAAGGAATTAGATTGATTGAAAAGTTGGCATCTTGGATTGAATCTTGATCACCCAAAGTCAATTCCCTTGTCCCAAGAACCCCCTTGCCTCATTGAGAAAGAAAGTTCAATCTTTTATTGCTTTTTAATATTGTCTTAGTTTCATAATCATCATCTCTTCATGTTTAGACTTAGATTAAGCATGAACTTGCATTCCCTTTGCATTAGAATCTCTTAGAATTGGATTGACATCTTGTATTCTACAACATTTGATTAGGACCTGAAAAGGCCTATCATCAGATACTTATCAGAACAAGAAGAGACGTTGGTCAGACACAAGAGATGCTCCAACCACTTATAGAAGAGAAGCTACCTACACCAAGAAAGAATCAACAAGTTGATAGCTGAGATCTATGAAACCTTAGATCATTCAGAGACACAATCCTACAAGAGGTATAATGACATCTACTATCCTTTCGACAACAGTATTGCACATCTGCAGACAAGAACAGAAGGAATAGAAGAGAAGATCACAACTATTCAGAAACAACTTGCAACTCGCCCATCACACTTCACATCGACCGATATGGAACTAGGTGCATCGACCGACGAGGGCATCAAGACATCGATCAACGTCGAAGCAACCGAATCGATCGATACTGATACACCATCAGTTCGAAAAGAATACCTTACGGACAGATTGGATGTGCTACATGAAAAACTGCCAGGAACATCATTAAAAACATATGATCCGCTTGAAGAGCAGCAGTTCAACATTGAAGACATATGACCCGTGCTTTGGTCGAGCTCACCGGCGAGTTGACCCGCAATGTGGTCGTACTCGCCGGGTGAGCTGACCCGTGCTACGGTCGTGCTCACCGGCGAGTAGACCCGTGCTCGTCGGGCGATCCGTTTCGATTATTCGTTTTCTTGGCTTTTGAAGTTTTGACCGAGATTTGTTTTTCCGAGGACTTTCAGGCATCAATTCCGTCGTGACCGATTTTGACCCCAACAGTTAGCCCCCCAGCTAGCTAGGTTTTGTGGAGTTTTGGTAACAGGTCCTAGCTCGCGGTATAGCTCGTTAGGAGGGTGTAGAGACGTAATCGTTTGCCAAAAACCGAGAGTAAATAGTAACTCCCCTTTGTTGCTTATATAGGTGGAGTAAGTTTTTTTTATCATTCTTTACTTACTCCTCACTAGAACTTACCTTTAAGATAGGAATTTCTCTTCTCTTTCTCTCTTTGCTTATACAAAGAAAATGTCTTCAAGAAAAGGATCTTCAAAGAGGCATTCTTCCTCACACTCATCTTCAGGTGACTCTTCTGGTAATGAGGTAATCACCCCGAAAGAAGAGTTTGAAGTTTAGGAAGACGCAAAGGATGCGTAATACAAAGCTCTTTGCGGCTCGCTTCCGCCTCTGCAAGACATTCCAATCCCTAAGAGGCCCGTGAGGTCGCCGAACGCACCCCTCACGCCGAGCATGGTCTCTCCCGACTATCTTACGACTCTCCGAAACTTTTACCAGATTCCAAGTGGAGTCGTATTTCGGATCCCGAGTGGCAACGAGAGCGCGAGGAACCCTCCGGAAGGTTTCTTTACTTGCTACGAGCCTTCCTGGCATATTGCCGCATTTGGTTTCCGATCCCCGGCACCATCGTCCGCGCGCTTCACCACTTTGGGCTTTCGATCAGCCAGCAAAACGTTCCGGCCTTGCAGCATTGGCTTGGCGTGTTAATCTCAAGTTAGGAGCTAGGAATGGGTCTTAACCCTGGCGACTTCGAGGAACTTTGGTTTACGAAAGGAATGGGGATCGATGGCTCATACCGCATGGTGCCAAAGAAAAACATGGCTATAATTCAGGGGCATACTTCGCACCCCAAGAAATGGTTCGAGCGCTTTTTCTTTGTCCGGATAGATGGGGAGTCTGTTGAGGAGAGCTACCTCCACCTATTTCGTCGGGAGTGAACTTCAAACGTGGTAATACGACTAGTTGTGTTTTTCGTTTTGATACCTTGAAAACACGTGACGATGATTTTTTTTTTATTATCTTGCAGTGAATAAGATCCTTCCGCCGACTCCCGTCGATCTTTTTGCCAAGCAAGATCTTCTCCGCGACAGGCCATTCTCCTGGAACTCCTTCATCGTTGAACGGATTCGAAGCGCGGTGGAGCTCCATCGATCTCGAGCCGTCTCCCAGCCTCTTAACGTTCCGTACGACGTAGAACCGGACATTGATGTCTTGCCTGCTCAGAGGCGGAGAAACAGGTCTCGGAAAGGCAAAGGGGTTGCCTCTGAGAATGTCTTGGGAGACCCTCCGCTGCCAGGATGGAACCCTAGTTTCACCCAGGGGAAAGGAGTGGAACCAGCGAGGTTCCCCTTCTTAGCAACTTTTTTGCCGACATACCTCCTGGTTTCACTACTCATGAGTCGCTGGACGAAGAGTCGAGGAGGAAAGTAGTCGCTGAAGGTTCCTGTTTAATCAACGAGGTTTATCCTTTGAACTTTGATCTGAATTTCGATATATTATATTTTTTTGTTTCCTTTTCTGATCTTAAGTTCATGCAGGGGATGAGAGTGTTGAATGTGGCGCTTGACGAATGTTTCCGGGAATCGCGTATCTCTCACTTCAAAGCCGAGGAGGCTGAAAGAGAACTCTTTCGGTTTCTGAAGGAGGTCGAGGAACAGAGTCGGAGACAGGCTGAGCTCCATTCTTGGGCCCTTGTCCGTGCGGAGAGGAGAGGAAAGAGAACGATTGTCGCCCAGATGAAGCGGAGGGCCGCTTTGTTTGCCACTGAATTCGAGAGCTTTATGGATGCTCAGGAATTCGTGGGAGATTTTCGGGAGTACCGTGGCTCGGTCGCTACCCTCTACAAGTCGCAGAACAAGGACTTCTCCTTTCCTGCCGAGGTCGCTGAGATGTCGGGCCTCATGGACAGGTGCGCCCATGCCGAATCCTTGGTTCCTCCGATCGAAGGAAGGGTCCGACAGCGGACGAGGAGGGAGAGGTCGATCAGCCCGTGAGCTCGTTTGGTGTTACGATGTCCGGGTATCTCGACCTTGAATTTTGAGGATCGTCGGGATAGATTTCCCTTATCTTTATCTGTATTGTCGAGTTTTAGGCCGAGTGTGGCCGTTTATATGAGTGTGCTATGGCCTTACGGGGCCATTTGACTTTATTTGTGGGACAGGCCTTTGGTGGCTTTGAATCCCAGCCATTTTGCGGCTCCTAATATATATAACGAATGTTTTTAGTTTATACTTCTGTCAAGAGTCGAGGATGAGATATGAGTAGTCACTTCGTATCTCGGCTCGTGTTTTGTCGCTTGTCCGCTGGCTTTTTTCGATATAAAGATACTCGTAAATACTTTGGAGTTTCTACCAAGTTTTCGTGGGCGTTATAGACGTGGGCGACGGAACATTTTTTGTATCATGTCTTGTAATGTTTGTGGACCAGTAGGATTGGGTTTAGGGCAAGACCTATGTTTACATTCGGCACTAAGGCTATGCGATGACTAATCGGCTTTCGTTTTGCCTACTGGCAATTTCTACCTAGTTCTTTCCGTTTTAAAGTCCGCGGCTTGATGCCGGCTTATACGACTTGTATGGGAAGAACCGAGCATCTTCCAGAGACCGTCTGGAGTGCTGACCAAAATTTCGGATTTTTTTGTATAGCGCGCTATGATATCCTTGTCGGATGTAAGAGAACCTTTACTTTTTATGAAAGGTTTGACTACGAGTTCTCTTTGGAGAACATTTTTCAGGTATGTTCGTCGGGGCCAATCGACGATCATCATTTTTTTTAAAGTCGCGGATGGACTGTGTGCTTAGATAAGATCTTTCGAGGATTGTTCGCGATGTCTCACTTTTCCTGAAAGATGTATCTTTTATAAGGTGGTTTCGATCTTCTTTTTGTAGAAGACGTGTGCATTTTAGGTCTTACTTGACCGTGACTGTTTTTAAAACAGGAACTGGTTTCCGTCCAAGGATTGCTTAGACGGTGTAGAGGCTTATTGCGAGTGATTCGTGAGATCGGAGAAAATAAATTTTATTAAAGAGTTTCGAAAATTTCGAGTACAAGCACGGATATTTCGAAGATTATGGGAGTATATGAGTATACGTATCCACTCCCCCCCCCCCCTTTTTGGAGAGGGGGATAGCTGAACTCGTCAATAGGACAAGCTGCCTACGTACCTCTTTTGAGGAACAAGCCATCTCGTAGTTCTGCTGGTTTCCGCGGGTGTTCCTACTCGCTGGAGGGGGTCGCCTCAGTTACTTCGGCTACTGGGGCCAAAGCTGGGTCGACGATCGTTTCCGGAGTAGGGTTGTCCGCCGGTGAGGTGATGGATTCGGGAACGATGCTATCGTCCCGAGTCGTTGCTTGATCCGATGGTACCGGATTGCTTTTTGCGGAGCTCTGGTAGGAGTCCTGAGTTTTCTTCGATTTCTTCGGGTTGACCGCGGGGGTGTTCCGAGTTAGTCGAAGTTTATTTTCGGCCAAGTAGCAGAGCCTTGACTGTTTTTGGCATCCCCAGATTACTGATGTTCCATTCGGGGTTGGGAATCTGATGCCGAGATGGTAAGTCGATGGTACTGCTTTCATGGCATTGATCCAGGGGGTTCCCGTGATGACGTTATAGATGGCAGGAGTGTTGACTACCATGAAGTCGACGATTTTTGTCACATCCTTAGCCATTACAGGAAGTTTGATGGATACGAGGGTCATTGACATCGTGCCCGAAAAACCCGTGAGAGGTTTTGGTTCCAGGATGACTTCTCCGAGTTCGATACTCATTCTTCGAAGCGTGTCGCGGTAGACGACGTTGACCGTGCTTCCTGTGTCGACAAGGATCCTGGCGACATCATGGTCTCGGATTACCAAATCGATGACTAGCGGATCACTGTGCGGTTTGTCAATGCCGATGGTTTCATGCTCTTCGAAGGTGATCGTATCGTTCGGTACGTCGTCGGTCGGGGACCGAGTTTCCCAGTTAGAGCTTGTCTCAGCTTTCCGTCCGTAAGCCTTGATCAAAGAAACTGAATCGTGATAGAATTGCGATCCTCCGATGATCATGTTGACCCTTCGACGGTTGCTGTTGTTTCCTTGGTCGTCTTGTCTTCTTCCGCGTTTCTCGCCTGACTGATTTTCACGTGCGTCCCTTTTGAGAGACTCTTTATCAGTTTTGGGAGGCCGATCGGAATCCAAAACAAGATCTTTTATGCTCGTAACCTTCGAGAGTTCACCGGCGAGGAGTTTTGCGGCGAGCCTCGCGCCGAGAACCTTGCAGTTCGTAGTAGAATGTCCTCTGGTCTGGTAGAACTCGCAGTAGGAGTTATCCTTGAACTGGTTCTTGGTCCAAGTGTTCCCGGAGGTCTTCCCTTGTTCGGAATTGATGGTGTAGTTATGCTCGCTCTGGAGATCTTCTCCCTCGTGGTGGACATACTTGTCATTACGAGAGTTTTTCCTTTTTGCGGACGTCTTCTGCGGGTTGTACTTCTAGGAGAGGACTTTCATCTCCTCTTCCATTATGATGAAGTCATTTGTCTTGTGAAGAGCGTCCTGGATCATTCTCGATTTTTCGAGGGATATCCACTGTCGGAGTTTCGACCTGTACCAGAGAGTTTTCCGTAGAGCATCGATCGCTACTTTATCGCTGATTCCAGTGACTCTTGCCATTACTAGCTTGAATCTGTTCATGAACTCGCAAAGTGGTTCATCCTCTCTTTGAGATAGGCTCCAGAGATCGACATCCGAGGTGTCTCTGTGCATGAACATGGAATATTGCTTGAGAAACTCTGAGGCGAGTTGACTGAAACTTCCGATAGAGTTTCGCTTTAGGCGAGAAAACCATTCCAGCGTGGCTCTTTTGAGGTTTTCGATAAAGAGGAGGCAGTACCCGGCGTCTTTTTCGCGCTCCTTGAGTTTGCATCTTCCCATCGCGATCTGGAATGACTGCAGATGTGCCTTCGGGTCGGAGGTGCCATCGTAGACGGGAATTTTTATCTTCCCTGGATCTGAGATGTAGGTTTCCGTGATCCGGGCAGTGAAAGGGGTCTTGCGTGCTTCCTCGAGTAGCCTGTCGATTTCGGGCGCAGCGCTTGTCGCGTGGTGAATTTGCGATTTTACCGCTTTGACTTCTGCCGCGGTTTTTGCGATGTACTCGCGGAGGTCGTGGATCTCATCGGGGCTTCCAGATGCCCTTCGAGTCTGCCGATGCTGGCTCCGGTGGATTCTGGGTTGTTTTTCAGCCAGCTCCTCCTGTTCCACCCAATAGATGTTTTCTTCTTCCTCCATCATGGGTTTTTCGAGTGACGCATTCTGCCGAGCGGACTGGCTTCGCGTTCTTCTCGGATGGATATAAGCGTCCTGGTCTGAGCCATCGGACTGGTCACTTATTTCCAGATCGATACGTTTGACGTCATCTCCGTCGTCGCTCCCGGAAGGAGGTGGAAATTTCTCCATGGTCGGCTGCGCATCGGACGGGGCTGTTCATGCTAGGGTTTTTTGCCGAGGAAGCTCTGTCCGTCCGTGCGGCCTGGTCGTTTGGAGTCTCAAAATCGAGTCTTCTGCCGCCGCGGCTTCTGGTGGTGCCGCGCGGGATTTTATTCATAGCCTTCGCAGTTAAGGTCTCCACCTGTTTTGCGAGAGAGGCAACGAGTTTATCCTCTTTGTCTGACTTTTTCTTAGCAGAAGCGAACAGTTCTTTCATCTGGGCTAATGCCGCGGCGTCAGTAGTTACCGTTGACATGTTTCCAGTTGGGGTTAGATTAACACTGGGATCGACGGAAGGCCCGTCGGGCACCTGTTTGTCTTTGTCAGTGTCGATCGTCATACCTGACTGAGCGTGTGTGGTTGCGTGAGAGATAGATCCGTACCCCCCCTCCTTCTAGCGCCAAACTGTGGGAACCAAGATTCACACCGTCGAGTTTTGTTAATCGGAGGAAAGCCAAGTTAAACTAGCTTTCCCTCAAGGTCCCGGTTATCTGCTGGGCCACGCACAACACAATCAATAAGACGAAAAGTATGCGATAAAAATCGTAAGAACAAAAAGAGAGCAAAAAGATCTTACTTCCGAATCCGCGTTAGAGCGTGAACAACAGGTGAGAGTCTCGGCTACGAGAGCTGTCGGAAAGTCCGCTAGTCTAGCAACCTAAGTTCTAACATAGTTGAGTCGCAGCTCGATAGTAAAAACAGAAAATTTCCTAAATTGCTATAAATGCTAAGTTTGCTCTTATATGCTCTGATTTCTCTCCCTTTGCTCTTCGTCCTAAGTCCTCTTTATATACTCCTCCTTTAGGTCGGTTTACCTCCTTTCGGGCCGGATTGTCGCGAAGCGGGCTTTTCCATATCTCATTTTTCTTCGTGATTATCTTCGGAAACTTGACATTTATCTTCGTGGAAATTTGACATTTATCTTCGCGAAAATTTGATATTTATCTCTTCCCGCGGATGAGATAAACCATCATTCTAGTCTTTGGGCTCAAGTTGTTTAGGATCATAGATGGGCTGTTGTCCGCAATTCGGATCCTCTTTGGGCTGTAACGAGACTTTAACCGTTTTTACGATTTTACTCGCGAAGTAGCCGTTGGTATAGGCATGATTTTCCCAACGGAGCCTCGTCTCTTCGCATAGCCGAGGCAGTTGATGTTAAGTTAACCATAACCTGTTCTATTACGAAGAGTGGGAAACCGTTCGAGAGACACAACCTTCCCAATTTCCCGAAGACTTTCGACGATGTATTTTGATGGAACATTGGTATTGTGTCCATGGACCCGAGGACTGAGTTATGGAAACTTCGGACAAAGATGCATGGCTATGGGATGGGACCGGGTTCGGAATGTTCGACGAAGAGTTGGCCGCACTCGCCGGGCGAGCTGACCCGCACTATGGTCGAGCTCGCCGGCAAGTTGACCCGCAATGTGGTCGTACTCGCCGGGCGAGCTGACCCGTGCTACGGTCATGCTCGCCGGCGAGTAGACCCGCAACGCGGTCGTACTCGCCCGGCGAGCTGACCCGTGCTTTGGTCGAGCTCGCCGGCGAGTTAACCCGCAATGTGGCCGTACTCGCCGGGCCAGCTGACCCGTGCTACGGTCGTGCTCGCCGGCGAGTAGACCCGCAACACGGTCGTACTCGCCCGGCGAGCTGACCCGTGCTTTGGTCGAGCTCGCCGGCGAGTTGACCCGCAATGTGTTCGTACTCGCCGAGCGAGCTGACCCGTGCTACGGTCGTGATCGCCGGCGAGTTGACCCGCAATGTGGTCGTACTCGCCGGGCGAGCTGACCCGCACTACGGTCGAGCTCGCCGGCGAGTTGACCCGCAATGTGGTCGTACTCGGCGAGCTGACCCGTGCTATGGTCATGCTCGCCGGCGAGTAGACCCGCAACACGGTCATTCTCGCCCGGCGAGCTGACCCGTGCTTTGGTCGAGCTCGCCGGCGAGTTGACCCGCAATGTGGTCGTACTCGCCGGGCCAGCTGACCCGTGCTACAGTCGTGCTCGCTGGCGAGTAGACCCGCAACGCGGTCGTACTCGCCCGGCGAGCTGACCCGTTCTTTGGTCGAGCTCGCCGGCGAGTTGACCCGCAATGTGGTCGTACTCGCCGGGCGAGCTGACCCGCAATGTGGTCGTACTCGCCGGGCGAGCTGACCCGTGCTACGGTCGTGTTCGCCGGCGAGTAGACCCGTGATCGTCGGGCGATTCGTTTTGGTTATTTGTTTTCTTGGCTTTTGAAGTTTTGACCGAGATTTGGTTTTTTCGAGGACTTTCGGGCATCGATTCAGTCGCGACCAATTTTGACCCCAACAGCAGGCAATCGATCGATATACTCTTTACCAGATTGGAAGAGAAGTTATATTCTTGTGAAGAGAAGCTTGGTAGTTCCTACTACCCGATGATTGATGATGTGATTGCACTAGAATCACGTATGGATGCTTTCCAGCAGGAGATGGGCACGATTCAGAACCAGCTTGATTTTCACCTATAGACATCTCCATCGACCGACATGCCTAACAGCACATCGATCGATCCTGACCAAGCACCAGCCGAGAATCAGCAAGAATCGATCGACAACAAAAACAACACATCGCTTGATACCTATCTCAAAGAAGAATTCAACACTATGAGGACGAAGATTATAGATACCGCCAAGACAGACAACAGATGGGAAGAATATGCATTGGAACATGCTCCTTATATGTTCTACGCAACCCTCAGCTCCAACCTCAGATGGACAGCTGAAAGCCTTGCATTGATGCAAAAGGAATTGCATATACTTCGCAACAGGCAGAAGTGGTCACAATCGATCGACACCAGGCCCTACAGATCGAGCGATATGGACGATGGATGGAGCAAGGAATTCCATTACAAACCAAAGTATGGAGCTAGAGCTTATGATACTTATCAGAACAAGAAGAGACATTGGTCAGATACAAGAGATGATCCAACCACTTACAGAAAAGAAGCTACCTACACCAAAAAAAAATCAACAAGATGATAGCAGAGATCTATGAAGCCTTAGATCATTCAGAGACTCAATCCTACAAGAGGTATGATGACATCTACTATCCTTTCGACAACATTATTGCACATCTACAGACAAGAACAGAAGGAATAGAAGAGAAGATCACAGCTATTCAGAAACAACTTGCAACTCGCCCATCACACTTCATATCGACCGATATGGCACCAGGTGCATCGATCGACGAGGGCATCAAGACATCAATTAATGGCGAAGCAACCGAATCGATCGATACTGATACACCATCAGTTCGAGAAGAATACCTTACGGACAGATTGGATGTGCTACATGAAAAACTGCCAGAAACATCATTGAAGACATAAAGAGCAGCAGTTCAGCATTGATGATCTACAGGAGAGGCTACACTTATTGAAAGATGAGTTAGAAGATATGAAGAAGAGATGGACCAAGTCAGATGATGCCACAAGAAGCTTCTTTGCCACTAAGTCCACAGACCAAGAGGATGTTTGCACACAAGCAAACAACTCCTTTCACACCAACTAGCCATTCAACCTCCAAAGTCAGGCTAAATGACTATAACAAAGCGCTGAGTGGGAGGCAACCCTCTATTAGGTACTTTCTTTCATTACTTTTAGTCTAAAAAAAAAAGAAAATTCGAGTAAACGTTTACCTTCTCTATCGACCGACGCGACCAAGTCGACATCGATCGACGACACTTCATCCGCCACGATCGACACAATTTCGTCTGCATCGATCGATATGGTATCGGTCAGGTATAACGTTCTAACTTGTTCAATTTGCCTTTATGTTTTGATTTCTTAAAATTCCGACTGTTTTACACTGGGACAGTGTAATTTAAGCCTGGGGGGATTACTAATGACTATCTATTGTTTATCTACTATTTTGAGTCTTATTTGAAATTTTTAGTAAGTTTAGAAAGGGACAATGATCTATTAGGTTCAATACTTGTCATCTAATCACTTTCTAGACCAGTCTTAGATTCATTGATTGCAAAAGTAGTAGAGATACTAAAGTGGATCAACCAGTCTACTATGCCTGCACTTGCTAAGAATATTTGAAGGAACCAAAGCTAACCTCCAACCTAACACTGACATTACCTGCTTGTCTTCGGGCTTGGTATGCATTGGATCGGATTCCTCCTGCAAGTCCTGGAAGGTAATAAAAAGTCTGTGTGTTTCTGGTTCCCTTCTCTTCTCTCTCTTCAGCATCCACCAAAAGTAAAAGATTGAAATGATTTCCTGAGATGCAGAGGGATAGGTAAATTACCAATGACCCCATTATTCTAATTCAAAGGAATGATCACACATTGTGGAAGTAAGGGATAGGTAAATTACCAACGACCCCATTATTTGCCTACACTTTGTCAATAAAAGAAAAGATATATAGGTCAATAAGATGAACAAGATGTACTCCATCATTGTTCATTGGGATTGAAACCATTTGGATTCAGAGAAGAGAGAAAAAAGGGAAGAAAGGAATCAGAGAAGACTACCTGTGTGTTCAGAAACTTGCTTGAGTAAGAATCCATGTGTCCTCTGATCGATACTCCCAAGGTAAAGCCTACACTTTTATTTATGCAAAGAAATGAGGTTAGTAGAGGGGTGAGTCATTCAGAATTTGCTAAGTTGCTGGCTAGATGAATTTGGTTGCTATACTAGGATATGGTATAATGTGTTTTTGTAGTTAGGATGACTATGACTTGGCTTGCACTACTAGGAAGATATGACTAAGATCTTTGAATTCTTTTGAGTCCCTGCTTTTCCTAAAACCTTTACCAGAGAGACTACCATTGTCTTTGCTTGAGGACAAGCAAAAGGTTAAGTCTGGGAGAGTTGATAGACCATATATTTGACCCGATTTTACCCCTGATATCTGAGTGTTTTAGGATATATCTAGTATGTTTTGGAGTCTTTTTAGCATATTTTCAGGTTCAGGAGCATTTGGAAGAAAGATGGTGTTTTAGGAGCATTTTGAAGCACTTAAGAGATCTCACCCGAGGAGGCTATATCGACCCTCTCAGGGTTGACACGAAGAGAGACGCGTCGATTGATACACATCCTGTGTAATCGATCGATATTTGAGCCGTAGAAGCCCATTTTGGTCACAGCCGACTTGAAGCCCAAGCAATCATCTATTTACCAGAATGCCCCTGACGAGTTTTAACCTAATTATTCCTAAGTATTTAAGTCTTGCCTAAGTGTTTTGGCAAAGACACAGTTTTTCATATAGCTTTTCTACCTTTTCTCAGTTCTTTGTTTTGTGTGAGAGAGAGTTACAAATTGAGAGCTTTCTTGAACACCTTTGTTTCTATCTATTCTATCTATGCAGTTTTATATTATTGTTATGATGTTCTACTCAGCCATGTCTGAGTAAACACCTTCGTTGGATTTAAGATTCAAATAGGTTGAGGGATTAGCCCCAAATATGAATACTTGAGCATGTGATATTCATCTTAGAAGATTGTTCTTAATGCTTGTGTAGGAGTAGCTAACCTATACATGAATACAGAGATAACATCCTTGGATCAATCTTCTCTGAGCTACGAATTTGCTGGGAACAAGCGACAGCGGTAAGAACCGAAATTCGCACTGTCAATTTTTGATGAACAAATATGGAGGAAAACCGAGTTAACCCGATCTTCCTTGAAGGTCCGAATTCTCTGTGTAATCACTTCAGAATCGATAAAAGATAAGTAGCAAGATAAAAATGAATGGTCGCTCAGAGGCGTCTTATTAGTTGAAAAGTATGAATACAAGATTTCTCCGAGACGAGTAGAAATATGCTAACTAAGGAACAACAGAACAAGAGGCGGCTAAGACGTCCTAAGCCTTGTCGTACTAGTCTAACCACCTAAGTCATACGTTCCTAAGCTAGCAGGAGTTCTCTAAGTCTAAAATCTCGGATCCTCTTCTCTTCTGCTCCAGCCCTCCTTATATAGTCGCTTTAGGTCGGTGGCACGTTTAACCTTTCGCCTTTGGGCCCAAGTTTATCTCTTTTGGAAATATTCCATTTTCCGTCGATCTTCGTAGTTATCCTCGAGTATTGACATTTATTTGCGGAAACTTAGCATTTATCCTACTTCCATAAATTAGGATAAATCGTCATAGCTCCTATTGGGCTTGGATCTTCAAAATCGTAAGTGAGCCCGTAGACACGCTTCAAGCCCTCGAACGTTCATACAATTTCTCGGAAAGATTAAATTTTCCGCAAAATAAATCGTATAGCCTAAAAAATCAATGTTCGAGTCGATCGTCCTTGTTTTACACGATACACTTTGCGGAAGAACCAACCTTCCTAGCTCTAGTCGTAACACTTCGAGGATAACTCCAATCGAGTCGAACCGAGCAACATTAGGTCCGTAGCTAAGGTGCTACGACTTCACGGAAGCCACGATGTGCGATCTAAATTGGACGGGCTGGGAACAGGCTGGACGCGCCGGCGCCCGGGGCCAGGACACGGACGAGCTCGCGCCGGCACCCGGGACCAGCACGAGCGAGCCGGCGCCCGGTGCCTGGGACCAGCGGGGGCGAGCCAGCGACGGCATCCGGGACCAGCGCGGGCGAGCCGGCGCCGGTGCCCGGGACCAGCGCGGGCGAGCTGGCGCCGGCGCCTGGGGCCAGCTCGCGCCCGTTCTTTTCCGATCCAACCTTTGTCGATTGTTTTTTGCGGAAAGTCCGTAGACAGGAAATGATCTTAGCCGTTGATTTCGAGATAACCGTTTTTGATCCCAACAAATAGGCCCCCAACCCGTAAGACTCGGAGACGATTTTGCGGGCGAGTGACTTGAGTTTGAAAATCTAAATTTTTGGCTAAGAATATTTTATTGCGGAAATATTCATATCCTTATAAGTAGTAGCTCATCACTTCTCATTCTTCACACACTCCTCCTTTTCTCAACTTATTCCTCCTTTGCTTTCATAAAGAAGATGTCTTCCTCTCAAGTTGAAAAGAAAGATCCGACGTCGAGATGGGTGAGGCCAGCCAGGCTCCGCCGGTTTTGGCTGTTCATGAAGCCACTCCGTCTTTCATCGCTGGGTTTGACTCTTTCAAGGAAAGACCGTCGCGGCGAAGCGCTGCGAAAGGCTCGAACCGGATCCTTTGTCCCCAGCCCCTTGTTCCTTCTTCGCATGTGCCTTCGTCCCCAGCCCCTTGTTCTGAGGTTCTGCCCGATGCTCCCTTGCCCGTGGGAGGGGCAGTCGTTCCCGAGCAGATTCCCGGCGTTCAGGATCGTCCCTCGTGCTCCTCTACCGCTCCGATCATAATTTCTGGTCGGGAGGACGTGGTAGAGTCCACGCCTCCGACTTCTAAGATCGTTTTAGGACTC
Organism: Brassica juncea; assembly: GCA_018703725.1. Lineage (NCBI taxonomy): Eukaryota > Viridiplantae > Streptophyta > Magnoliopsida > Brassicales > Brassicaceae > Brassica > Brassica juncea. Next base: position 28,251,441 of record CM031942.1, on the reverse strand, counting down.
CCAGCACCCAGTGCTGCACCGTTGCCTAAGGGGCGTTCGAGGGCCGGTGCCACAACCGGGGCGATGAAGAGGAAGAGGTGCGCTAAGAGCGAAGCGGGCGAGCCTTCGGGATTGTTGTCGCAACAGCGTTCCAAGGTTTGATTTTGATTCATCCGCAATTATTCTTTTCTTTTCTTTTGAGATGATCCTTACCCTTTCTTTTTGCGGACAGTTTGTGTCGCTGATTGATGGGATGCTTGGTGACTGCGGATCGGAGGTTGCGCGTCTATAGAAGGAGTTGGAGTCGTCGTAGGAACCGTTGAAGCGTACCAAGGCCGCATTGCAGACCATCGAAAATGCCCATGCTGCCCAGACGTCTCAGCTCGAAGTTTGAATCGGCAACCTCGAACGCGACCTCGGGAAGACCGCGAGTTCATTGCTCAAAGTGAAGAAAGAGAAGAAACACAAATCCTCGGAAATCCGTCGTCTCCAACAAAAGATCCAGAATTACGAAGAGATGAGTGCTCGCAAGCCGACAGAGACCGTCGATCCCCGCGGCGACTTCTTCGCTCGTTTGACAAGGATGGCCAGTTTGTTCGAGTCTCTGATAGCTGTCCGTAAGAGGGACTTGGCTTTGGCGGGAATCGAAGGGAACTTGAGCGAGCTTCAGCTGCTTAGGGGCAACGAGGCCCTATTTCTGGATTCCGAGGAAGCCAGGCTGCTGTCTTGCAAGGGAGAGTTGGTGGCTTCCGAAGGGGACTTTGACTCGATTCTCGCTGGTCTGAGGTCCGAGTGCACCCTTGTACCGGATTCGGAGGGCTCGGAGGATCAGGTTCAGGCAGCAGAGGATCGTGAGGCTGGCGCGGATGAGGCAGGCAGTGGAGGTGCGACCGAGGGAGTCGGTGGCGAGGCCGTTCCCGCTGCGGGTGAGTTTGAGGATGAAGGTGACGCTCCGAGGAGCGTCTAGGTTTACCAATCTCTTGAGGGATTTTTATTTTGTTTGTGTTGCGGCCGCTAGAGGCCATGATGTATTTTTTCGGGACTGGCTGTTGGTGGCTTTGAATCCCTGCCCTTTTTAGGGCGTTTGTTGAACTCGCGGCTCAATCTAAAATATTTCGGTTTTTATGATGTTTAAATGAACTTCTGTTTTTCGAAGTTTAGAGGGAGAGGATACGAGTTGTCGTCTTGTTCCAAACCCTCCGTTGATCGCTGTATCTATTGTTTGTACAAAGCGAGACCTTTCGCGGTTTTCTGATTTGCGCGAAGGTTCGTGAAACGAATAGACTTAGGCGAAGAGACAAGTTTTAGGATCTTGTATCGGGTACTGATACTATGTCTATGAGATGTCAAGATCCAGCATGGCTGGGTTTAGGGCAAGACCTAGGTTTACTCTCGGACTGCGGCTTTGCGATGACAAGTCGGGTCACGTTTTGCCTGTTTGCGATTTTAACCTGACTCGTACTGTTTTAAAATCCACGAATTGTTATCAGCTTATACGATTTGTTTAGGTGCGAATCGAGCTACTTCCGTTTGGAAGAGCTAACCAAAATTTTGGACTTCTTGTATAGCGCGCTATGTTATCTTTGTCGGATGTAAGAGAGCCTACCTTTTAGAGGGCGGCTTATTGTCTGTTTAAGACGTTATAGTTCGTTTGTTGTGATCAGCAACAACGAAATGATACCGTTTTGAGGGCGTATGATGTTTTGTCGAAAAATATTTGTTCGAGCATGAAGCGACGTCTCGCGGTGCTGCGAAAAAAAATTTCTTATGCCATAAGGGGGTTATGGGCTTTCGGAAGAGATGTTTTCTTAAACCGAGAGTTGTTTTTGGTAATTGTTTTTTGGATGTGATAATTGCTTAGTGGATACTAGATCCGTTGTCGTAGCCGTTTAGTAGTTGTTGAAATGTGTTGTCTATAAAGAGTTTCGAAAGTTTCAGAATTTTCGAAATTCGTGGGAGTATACGAGTATACGCACCCCACTCCTCCCCTTTTAATCGGGGGGATAGCTGAACCCGCCGGTTAGCGAGTTGCCTACGTACCCTTTTCGGGGATCAAGCCATCTCGTAGTTCTTTGTACCACGTCGTTGTTAGTGATAGTATTTTTTAAGATGCATCGCGTTCCAAGTTCTTGGGATTTTTACGTCTTGCATGTTCGCGATCTGGTACGAACGTGGTCGGACCACTTTTATGACTTGGTATGGTCCCTCCCACTTTGCTCCTAGTTTTCCTGCGTTTCGTTCGGCAGTGTTTTGGAAGATTTTTCGTAAGACTATATCGCCTTCTCTGAACCTACGATAGCGTACGTTTGAGTTGTAGTACCTTGCGGTAGCGTGCTGGTAATTTTGGATTCGAATGAGCGCCTGGTCGCGGCGTTCATTGATAAGATCGAGATTGTCAAGCATAATAGCATCATTTAGATCTTCTCGTTCGGGGAGGAATCTTCTCCATACTCTGGGGAACTCTACTTCCGCGGGGACCATGCATTCCGTTCCGTAAACGAGGGTGAATGGGGTTTCACCCATAGCCCGTCTCGGGGTTGTACGATGCGACCAAAGGACTCCTTCGAGCTCCTCTGCCCATCGCCCCTTTTTGGCGTCTAAGCACTTTTTCAGTCCCTCAAGGACGGTCTTGTTGATGGTTTCTACCTGGCCGTTGCATTGCAGATATCTGGGAGTTGACTTGGTAAGTCGTATCTTCCACTTCTCGCAGAATGCCTCGAATCGGGTAGAGATGAACTGAGACCCGTTGTCTGTCACGATTTCGTAAGGGACCCCGTGTCTGGTGATTATGTTCTTCCATACGAAGTTCTCGACTTGGACGTCTTTGATACTTGCGTAGGAATTTGCCTCCACCCATTTTGAGAAGAAATCCGTGAGGACCAGGAGAAAACGTTTTTACTTTGAATTATGTAATGGCCCGACGATATCCATGGACCATCGCATAAAGGGATACGGAGATGAGATGGACGAGAGGACTTCCGCGGGTTGATGGATCATCGGTGTGTGCCTTTGGCATTTTTCGCACTTTCGAGCAAACTTCTCGCAGTCTTTGATCATAGTTGGCCAGTAATAACTGTGGCGCTTTATTTTGACTGCGAGCGATCTTCCGCAGGAATGGTTTCCGTACGACCCTGAATGGACCTCCTCCATTACTCTTCTCGCTTTTTCTCCTTCAGCGCAGGTCATGAGTGGGCCGGAGAATCTCAATTTGTAGATTTCTCCTTCTACCGTTACGTATCGTGCGGCCTGGGTCTTGATTTTGCGGGCTGCCCATTTTTCGGTGGGAAGTGTTCCGTCGATTATGTATGCTCGGATTGGTTCCAGCCAAGGGCTGTCGCAGACGTATTCCGACTAATCCACGTTTTCTTCCGGTGGGTCATCCATTTCCTCCGTGTTTTCGATTTGTACTCGAATAAGATTGGCGATCACTTGCGGTCCGATGCTTGGGTGTTCAATGAACTCGACGGGGATTACCCGACTTAGTCCAGGATCCGAACTTGATGTGAGTGCGGCCAAGGTATCCGCCTGAGTGTTTTCTGAGCGAGGAATCCTCGTGAGGGCGAAGTGGTCAAAGTTTCGGGAGAGATCTTGGATGAGTTTAAGATATGCATCCATTCTTTCGTCCCTTCCTTCGTATTCCCCGCTGTACTGATTTGCGACTAACTGAGAGTCACAGTAAGCGTGAATGTTGCAGATTTTCAGCCCTCGGGCTAGTCGTAAGCCCACAACGAGTGCCTCATATTCGGCCTCGTTGTTTGACGCATGGAACTCTAATCGGAACGACTGTTCCAAGATTTTGCCAGTCGGAGACGTGAGCCGGATTCCGATCCCGGACCCTTGTTTGGACGATGATCCGTCGACGTGAAGGATCCAAGTTGAGTTTGGTTCCGTGTTTGTCATATCTCCCATGGGCAATTCCACCAAGAAGTCTGCCAATACTTGGGACTTTGTGCAGGTTCTTGGGCGGTACTCCACAACGTACTCACTTAGTTTGATCGCCCATTTTGCGAGTCGTCCTGACTGACTCAGACTGTGCAAAATCGTTCGCAAGGGGAAGGTGGTGAGGATTACAATGGTATGCGACTGAAAATACGGCCGGAGTTTTCTTGCCGACGTTACAACTGCGAATGCTAATTTCTCCATCAGGGGATATCGGGTCTCAGCGTCTAGCAACGTTTTGCTTATGTAGAAGATTGATTTCTGCTAACCGCGTTCTTCTCTAATCAAAACGCCGCTTACCGCTGTTGTGGATACTCTGATGTACAGGAACAAGGGTTCTCCCTCTACTGGTTTCGCGAGGACGGGAGGAGTGGCCAGGTAATGCTTTAGATGTTGGAAAGCTTTTTCGCCTTCCTCTGTCCACTCAAATTTCTTGTTCCCTTTCAATGTGTCGTAGAAAGGAAGGCATTTGTCCGTTGAGTGCGAGATAAAACGGTTTAAGGCGGCGACTCTCCCTGTTAGCCTTTGGACTTCCCTTTTTGTTTTGGGCGAGACCATTTCTATTAATGCGTTTATCTGTTTGGGGTTAGCCTCGATTCCGCGACACGTGACTAGGTAGCCGAGAAATTCTCCCGATGCCACGGCGAATCTACATTTAGCCGGGTTCAATTTCATGTTGTGCAAATTCAACCTTGCGAAACACTCTTCCAGATGGGAAACGTGGTCGTGTTCGTCAAGGGATTTTACAAGCATGTCATCGATGTATACCTCCATAGTTTTTCCGAGCTGCTCGGAAAACATTCGGTTGACGAGTCGCTGGTAAGTAGCGCCTGCGTTCTTGAGGCCGAAAGGCATTGCTTTGTAGCAATATGTCCCGCAGTCAGTGATGAATGCGGTCTTCTCGCGATCGTCCGGGTTCATCATGATTTGATTGTACCCGGAGAAGGCGTCCATAAATGATAAAAGTTTGTTTCCTGCTGTTGCTTCGACAAGTCGGTCGATATGCGGAAGTGGAAAGCAATCTTTTGGACAATCCTTGTTGAGATCGGTGAAGTCGACGCAGACTCGCCATTTGCCTTTTCTTTTTGACCACGACGGGGTTAGCAAGCCAGTCCGGGTACCTGACTGACCCCACTTTAAGGAGTTTTTCAACTTCCTCGTTTACCGCGGTGGAATTCTCTGGTCCTAGTTTCCGCCTTTTTTGCTTGACGGGTTTGTAGGTTGGGTCAATGTTGAGCTCATGGAAAGTTATGCCGATGTCGATCCCTGGCATATCCTCCGCGGCCCAAGCGAATGTGCTGAGGTTCTTTTTGAGACAGGCTATGAGATTTGTTCTCAAAGATTCGCGGGGAGGTTGGCTCCGATCTCGACGAACTTTTCTGGGAACCATTCGTCTAGTTAGACCGAGATTACTTGTTCGCAAGTTGGTTCACGCTTCCCGTCTAGGGCTTCAATCCTCTGAGATTGCCAGAAGACGTCCGAGTCTTGTTCTGGGGCGTTCTTATCGGGAGTAGGCTTTACTTTTTTGCTTCGGGAGGCTTCGACTGCTGAGTTTTTTCTTTTCAGCTCGTCAGTGAAACATACTTGCGCCATCCTGCGACTTCCTTATATAGTTTCGATTCCGCGAGGGGTTGGAAACTTGAGGCATAGATGGAATGTCGAGGGGATCGCTCGCATGGAATTCAACCATGGAGTACCGATGATCGCGTTATACGATGTTGGACGGTCGACGACTAAGAGTTCCGTGATTTTGGCGACGCTCCCGGCTTTAACCAGGAGGCTGATCGAGCCGAGAGTCATAGTAGCATCTCCCGAGAGTCCGAATATCGGGAAAGGTTCTTCCGTGACGGCGCACAGGTCGACCTCCATTCTCTCGAGGGTACTCTTGTAGATAATATTGGCCGAGCATCCGGTGTCGACTAACACTCTCGCTACGTCGATGTCCTTGATCATTAGTTCGATTACAAGGAGATCGTTGTGGGGTTTGGCCTGGTCGGTCGTTGCCCGATCCTTGAAGGAAACAACATCGCTGGCTACTGGAGCGGACATCCTATATCCTTTATTGCTTAGTGACTTTCGAGTTAGAGAATTCGTCCCCCCCCTCCTTCTAGCACCAAACTGCGGAAACCGAAATTCGCACTGTCAATTTTTTATGAACAAATATGGAGGAAAACTGAGTTAACCCGATCTCGTTGAAGGTCCGAATTCTCTGTGTAATCACTTTAGAATCGATAAAAGATAAGTAGCAAGATAAAAAATGAATGGTCGCTCAGAGGCGTCTTATTTGTTGAAAAGTATGAATACGAGATTTCATCGAGAGGAGTAGAGATATGCTAACTATCGGAACAACAGAACAAGAGGCGGCCAAGACGTCCTAAGCCTTGACGTACTAGTCTAACCACCTAAGTCCTACGTTCTCTAAGCTAGCAGGAGTTCTCTAAGTCTAAAATCTCGGATCCTCTTCTCTTCTGCTCCAGCCCTTCTTATATAGTCGCTTTAGCTCGGTGGCCCGTTTAACCTTTCGCCTTTGGGCCCAAGTTTATCTCTTTTGGAAATATTCCATTTTTCACCGATCTTCGTAGTTATCCTCGAGTATTGACATTTATTCGCGGAAACTTAGCATTTATCCTACTTCCATAAATTAGGATAAATCGTCATAGCTCCTATTGGGCTTGGATCTTCAAAATCGTAAGTGAGCCCGTGGACACGCTTCAAGCCCTCGAACGTTCATACGATTTCTCGGAAAGATTATCTTTTCCGCAAAATAAATCGTATAGCCTAAAGAATCGATGTCCGAGTCGATCGTCCTTGTTTTACACGATACACTTTGCGGAAGAACTAACCTTCCTAGCTCTAGTCATAAAACTTCGAGGATAACTCCAATCGAGTTGAACCGAGCAACATTAGGTCCGTAGCTAAGGTGCTACGACTTCACGGAAGCCACGATGTGCGATCTAAATTGGACGGGCTGGGAACAGGCTGGACGCGCCGGCGCCCGGGGCCAGGACACAGACGAGCTCGCGCCGGCGCCCGGGATCAGCACGGGCGAGCCGGCGCCAGCGCCCGGAACCAGCACGGGCGAGCCAGTGCCGGCGCCTAGGACGAGCACCGGCGAGCCAGCGCCGGCGCCCTGGACCAGCGCGGGCGAGCCAGCGCCGGCGCCCAGGACCAGCGCGGGCGAGCCGGAGCCGGCGCCCGGGACCAGCGCGGGAGAGCAGGCGCCGGCGCCCGGGATTAGTACGGGCGATATGGCGCCGGCGCCCGGGACCAGCACGGGCGAGCCGGCGCCGGCGCCCAGGATCAGCGCGGGCGAGCTGGCGCTTGGCGCCTGGGGCCAGGTCGCGCCCGGTCTTTTCTGATCCAACCTTTGTCGATTGTTTTTTGCGGAAAGTCCGTAGACAGGAAATGATCTTAGCCGTTGATTTCGAGATAACCCCAACAACAGCTTACTTGGCAAATTCTCTAGTGAACTGTAATTAATCACACGCTTAAAGCTCGCTAGTAGCGTATCGATCGATACTCCTATAGAGTCATCGATCGATATACGCGAGGCATCATCGATCGTTACGTTCAATGGCAGGTTGATCGACGCCTTTCGGTGATTCTCATCGTGGAGTCTCATTGATTCTAGTGTAAGATAGTGGGCGACGACATTCGGGCTATTGTATCGTTGGGTTCTTTAATATCATGCAAGCATCTCATATAAGCATTCATACTATTATAATCCTGGAAACCTGAATAGTAATCCTAGATCTAACACCATCACCATATTAGTTAACACCCAAATCAATCACTTGAGTAATTGTCTTACTCACCAATTTTAAGTTTACTTGCAATTTACCGCTTTGAAATCTCTGACCTAGCTTAGTTATAATAAGATGTATTGTGTTCCATCGCTCCCTGTGGATTCGATCCTTAAGTACTACAACTTGACCTCTTTTGATGAGAGTAAGGTTGCTCTAGGATAATTTGAGCCTCGTATTAGAGAACTATATAGCTTTGAAGGGCTTCATGTTCTGATCTTGTAGGGCCCGTAGATTTGTCCTTGGGAACTAGGAGGTTCCAGGGAGTTGATGCTCTCGCACGGGAGGATCTGTGGATATTATCCCTAAGAAGCCTGGGGTTATGATGAATTCCTTTTCTCTGACAAATGGGTAAGTTCTTGTTCTGCTGTCTCGAACCCGAAGGCGGTGTTGGCTCAATTCGGCATCGCACTCTATCCTCTGGATACGGATCATGCTCAATGTCGATTGGATGCGGGCCGAGGTTGAAATTGCCCTCGTAGCCTTTTGCGGATCCGTTCAGGATATCTTCAAGCTTTTATAGGACAGCTTCTTTGTTCAGGACTGTTGTGGGACACATGGTCCTGAAGATTACGGAGATCGTGGGATTCACCCTCTTGGAGCCCGGAAGTTCTAGCATGTATCCTTCTGAAACCCGGAGGCGGTAGGATAAATCCTCTTCAAATCCGGAGGTTAGAGGTGAAGCAGCAATACTGACTCGTCCATGAGCTTGGATAGCGGGGGCTGACATGATCATATATGGCCCGGGTCAAAATCGACCCGAAGGCAGGGATGGACCGGTCTGGAGCGGGACCTGCTGTTCGGATAGGAGGGGTTTACCCAGATAAGAATGCTTCTTCGCATGGATTAGTGTCTTCTACTGCAGACTAGGACGTGGTTAATCCATTCCTGCTGTTGACTTTCCATACATGTTGCTTTGCTCCTATTCATTGGATCTCCTCCTTGTTGTGGGCAAGCCAACGAGATTTGTTGATGCACGTTGGCCCTTGGGTTAATGCTCAGCTAATGTTCCCCTGCTTTCCTCGTGGTCGTGTCTTCCTTAAGAGGTTCAAGAAGACATGTGGCCTTTGGAAATCTTGAGAGGCACGTGGCTTTAGCTTCCTTTAGAAGTACATCAGGTTACGTTGCCAGGAAACGCGGTAGTAAGGTGATTGGAGCTGTAGACCCGGAACCTGGTCTAGAACTTGAGTCTAGAGCCAGGAAACTGGAATCTGGAACCTGGAAGTTTAGCTTTCTCTTTTGGGTGAGTAGTAGCGGGAGCGGGAGTTCTCCTGCTTCTTTGTAGAATTAGCGTTTTCTCTGGCTTCTTGGCAGGAGACAAAGCTGCGGTTTGCCTCTTAATGGTCGCCTGGTATGCTTACAGCATTGCCACGATGACTCCAGTACCCTTGGAATTCGTCAAAGTTGTAAACCCGGCTGGAAGACGTGCATCCTTCTTGAGAACCTTTCCCCTTGTTACATGTGGCGGAGTTGTGATCCTGGACGCATTCCTGGTGTCTAGGTCTAGCTAGATTGTTCCTAGTAGGTTGCCCGTCGATATTTAATGCTGATGATGACTGCTCATGTAGGGTCCAAAGGTTGTAGAGGCCTGCTTCAAGGGTAGGACCCGGAACCGGCAGGAACCAGAGACTGTAAAGGTCTGATTTGAGGTTAAAAGCTGGAACCGTCAGGGACCAAAGACTGTAGAGGTCTGATTTGTGGTTTAGGTCTGAGATCTGCAGGGAATAGCAGGAACTCATAGGTAATTCCTGCATTGAATCTTGCAGCTGCTGTTAACATAGTGCTATCCTCTCTAGGAGAGGCGTTTCCAGCCATGTGGGTCATGGATATGATGAGAAGAATTCGTTTCTTGCCCCCAGGGGCCTGGATGCAGAGCTTTTGCAGGAATAAATGAAATATCTCTTCTGCCTATCACATCGTCACGTAGTTTAGGACTGCCCCTCCTTCTGGCGACAAACTATTAGGATATTTTCTAGTACAAGCGATTCGTGCTCAGCCTACGGAATGATAGGAAGAAGGAGACAAGTAATCGTGGTGCTTTCAGTTGTTGATGAACCAGGAGATCCTGCTCTTAAGATACTGCCATAAGGGTATGGGATAGTATATGCCATCGGTGCTTTAGTAGCAGCAGGGGGTATTGGTCGTTAGGCAGGAGCTGCCTGTTTCCATGGAAGATTGCAGGGTCTGTAGGGAAGGCCGCAGGGCCTTCATACGGTATAGTCGATGATTCCTGCACCAGGATGGTAATTCCAGCTACCAGGGATGTCATCTAGCTTGTCTAGGGGTAGAACCATGGAAGATGTTTGGGAGTTATAGCTGCATCCTACAGTGGGGATTGCCTACGTACCTCTCGGAAGAGGATCAAGCCGCTCGTAGTCCATGTATTGGAGGCACGTAGCCTTGATGAAGGAACGTAGCCTGATGGAGGCACATGGCCTTGGGAGCACGTGGCTCTGAAGTTGGTAGGAATCATCCGTTCTAAAGGGCACATGGCCGGAGCGGATGGTAGACTCGTCGGTATGCTTCCGTGAGCATAGAATCTCAGTATGCTTCAATAGGTATGGAGCTTCCCTGCTAGTGGGAGGAGATCAGGGTGTGAACCAAAAGGTGGAGTTGTAGACGTGACGCAGTGAGCATAGAACTTCCTCTTGTTGATAGTAATCGCCGGGATCGGCATATCGGAGCAGAAGGACTTCTAGGTCTTTTAGATCTGGAATCTTGCCTTGGCGGCTGTTGACCTTGTGAGATCTGTAGATGAACGTGTTCTCCCATTGATGGACGCGTTGTCCTCTTCATATGACTGGTGGTAATCGCCGGGATCAGCCTCGGATCGGCATATTGATGAAGGTGATCTTCTAAGTGTGGATCTTGCCTTGGCGGCTATGGATCTTGCCTCAGCGGCTGTTGGGGTCAAAATCGGTCAACGACGAAATCGTCACCCGAAAGTCCTCGAAAGAAAACTAAGTGACGATCAAAACCAAGAAACAGGTCGTCACTCGATGAACTCATGGGAAGGCATGAACGGACCATGAGCCCCGGGGATCAACGAAGGCAAGCAACAGCACGCACCGGCGGACGCGGGACACGGCACCGCCGGCGGCAGGCACGTCCTCTCCCGTCTGGCGCCGGCGGCATGGCTGTCGTCTCCCGTCTGGCGCCGGCGGCAAGGGTCCTGGCGCCCATCTGTTCAATTGTCTTGTGATCTCAGGCAACGGCAGCATCTTGGTTCCTTAAACCCATGTCCGGATTGTCCGAGAATTATAATGATTCTTCCGCAAAGCCTTCTCGATTGTTTAAAAGTTCATATTTTAAAATCTAAGTTCGAAGCCTCATTACTCAAACTATTGAAGACGGAAAGTCTACGAATCCAAGTCCATCTCGATCCCGATACTTGAGGAATCTCGGAAGATCTTGTTGGGGTCAAAAACGGTTATCTCGAAATCCACAGCTAAAGATCCTTCCAAACTCAGAGATTTCCCGCACGAACGACTAACGGGGGAAAGATCGGGCAATGGAAAACCCACGGGCGGCAGAGAACCCCTGGCGCCGGCGGCAAGCGTCACGCAAGACGGCCTGGCGCCGGCGGCACGCGACACGCGAGCCGGTCTGGCGCCGGCGGCACGCGTCACGCGAGCCGGACTGGCGCCGGCGGCACGCGTCACGCGAGCCGGCCTGGCGCCGGCGGCAAGCATCACACGAGCCGGCCTGGCGCCGGCGGCACGTGTCACGCGAGCCGGCCTGGCGCCGGCGGCACGCGTCACGCGAGCCGGCCTGGCGCCGGTCGACGGTCCTTGTCCCGGTCTCGGTCCCATCATGCTCGGTCTGAGCCCATCTTGGCTTGTTTGGATCAATCTTCGTGAGTTTGGTACGATCACGGTTATTCTAAACCCCAAACATCTCGAATATACGAGGAATTGGGGTTCCTTCGGAAATGTCAAAAGCTTCAAAGACTATTCTTTCGAAAAACCGTAAAAACGTCTAAGTGGCCCGACATGGCCAAAAAAACGGCCCACTTATGATTTTCCGAAAATGAAGGATAACTATGACCGTTCATCCTTATCCTCACATAAGAGATAAATGTCAAGTTTCCAGAAGATAAATGTCAAGTTTTCCAGAAGATAAATGTCAAGTTTTCCGAAGATAAATGTCAAGTTTCCCGACAAACACGAAGATGGACGAAAATTGAAAAAGCCCGATTCAGCCCGAAAGAAGATAGACCGTCTTAAGAGGAGTATATAAGGAGAGCTTTGGGCGAGGAGCAAATCATCACAAAACTTCCAGAGCACTTAGCACTTAAAGCGATTTAGCATTGCTTTCTGTTTTCACTAGCGAGCAGCGACTCAACTAGGATAGACTTAGGCGGCCGGACTAGTGGACTTTTCGACAGCTCTTGTAGCCGATTTCTTTTCTTGTTGTACACGCTCAAACGAGAATTCAGAAATAAGATCTTTTCCCTCTACTCTTACGATTTTTATTTTTACAACTTTAATCTCCATTGATTGTATCGTGTGTGGCCCAGCAGATATCCGGGATCTTCAAGGAAGATCGGGTTAACTCGGTTTTTCTCCACAAATCGTTTATCGGAAATTGACGGTGTGAATTTCGGTTCCCACAGTTTGGCGTTAGAAGGAGGGCGGGGTTACGGATCTATCTATCTCGCAACTGCACACGCTCGATCATGTCTACTGACGTCACCAAAGACCAGCCAACGCTAGACGGAACACCCGTTGACGCCAACGTTGAGAAGACTCCAACTAGAGATACGTCCACAGTCATTGCTGATGCAACCAGGAACGGGCGGAACAACAGGACAAACTGATAACCTCGCTCGCAAAACAGGTCGACACCTTAACTGCGAGGAGCAAGTTGCCGCGCGGATCCACCAAGGCACGGCGCGGCAGAAGACTCAACTTCGGATCTCTCGGAGAACGAGAAAAAGATGCCTCGAAAGAGCCCACTCCCGAGGAAGCGGCTCCAAAAGGACAGCAAACGACCTCGCAGAACCTTCCACCCCCGGCTACAAGAAACAAGGAAAGCGACGTCGAGCACATCAATCTGGATATCAGCGACCAATCGGATCCTTCCGATGAAGACGCTGACATCCATCCTAGGAGGACCCGAAGCCAGTCCGCTCGGCAGACGGTATCCTTCGAGAGGCCCATGACAGAAGAGGAGGAAGAACTCTACTGGATGGAGCAGGAAGGACTCGCAGAGGATCAAGCTCGGATCCATCGCAACCAGCGGCGACAAACTCGGAGGAACGCCGGTAGCAATAGCGAGATCCATGATCTCCGCGAATCTCTCAAAAAGACCGTGGCCGAAGTGAAATCGGTGAAATCGCAAATCCACCAGGCGACCAGTTCCGCCTCCGAGATCGATAGACTTCTCGAGGAAGCACAGAAAACGCCATTCACCGCTCGAATCACGGAAACACGCATCTCAGACCCAGAGAAAATCAAAATCCCTGTCTATGACGGTACTACGGATCCTAAGGCGCACCTGCAGTCTTTCCAGATCGCAATGGGTAGATGCAAACTCCCGGAGCGTGAACGAGACGCAGGTCACTGTCTTCTCTTGGTCGAGCACCTCAAAGGCGCTGCGCTCGAATGGTTCTCCCGGCTCAAAAGGAACTCCATTGGAAGCTTCCGCCAATTGGCCTCGGCGTTTCTCAAACAATACTCCATGTTCATGGACAGAGAAACGTCTGACGTGGACCTATGGAGTCTAGCTCAGAAGGAAGATGAGTCGCTCCGCGACTTCATGCGAAGATTCAAACTGGTGATGGCCAGAGTAAAAGGCATCAGCGATAGTGTCGCAATCGACGCCCTGAGGAAGACTCTCTGGTATAAGTCGAAGTTTCGAAAGTGGATATTACTGGAAAAGCCGCGGACAATCCAGGATACTCTCCACAAAGCAACGGACTTCATCATCATGGAGGAAGAGATGAAACTTCTATCGCAGAAGCACGGACCACAGAAAACGTCCTCAAAGAAGAAACCCTCTCGTAACGACAAGAACGTCCATCACGAAGGGGAAGACGCCCAAGGCGAACATAACTACGCCATCAACTCGGAGCAAGGCAAAACCTCCGGAAACACCTGGACCAGGAACCAGTACAAGGATAATTCCTACTGCGAGTTCCACGAAACCACAGCTCACTCCACTGCGAACTGCAAGGTTCTCGGCGCCCGGATCGCCGCAAAGCTCCTCACCGGAGAACTATCAAAGGGCAAGAGTATAAAGGACTTGCTCCTGGACTCCGACCACCCAAAGACCAACCAAACTGTCTCCGAGGACCGCGAGACCGAAAATCAATCGGGTGAAAAACGCGGAAGGAGACAGGACGACCAAGGGAACAACAGCAGTCGCCAGAGGGTAAACATGATCATCGGAGGATCGCAGTTCTACCAAGACTCGGTCTCGTCGATAAAAGCCTACGGGCGAAAAGCCGAGGCGAGTTCCAACTGGTTTCCGGATAGCGATATTCCTAACCACACGATCGTTTTCGAGGAACAGGAAACTGTCGGAATCGACAAACCTCATTGCGATCCTTTGGTTATCGACCTGGTAATCCAGGATCTTGAAGTCGGCCGCATCCTCATCGATACAGGAAGTACGGTCAATGTTATCTTCCGCGACACCCCCTACAGGATGAAGATCCCACTTGGGGAAGTCGTCCCTGAGCCAAAACCTTTGACTGGGTTTTCGGGCGTCACTTCCATGACCCTCGCAAGAATTAAGCTCCCGGTCATGGCGAAGGAAGTAACAAAGATCGTCGAGTTTGCAGTAGTCGACAACCCGGCCATCTACAATGCCATCATGGGAACCCCTTGGATCAACTCCATGAAGGCAGTACCATCCACATATCACCTCGGCATCAAATTTCCGACTCCCACCGGAACCGCAGTCATCTGGGGTAATCAGAAACAATCGAAACTCTGTTACCTAGCCGAGTTCAAACTATGAAACGAGCAAAGGAATCACACAACATTCCTGAAGACTCGAAAAAAGATGATCCAAAATCATCCGAACAGGCAACGATTCAAGACAGCGACAAAGCCTCTGAGTCCACCGCCGTAAAAGCAGACAGCTCGACCTCCGTACAAACCACCGATCCGACCAGCACGATCGGAATGGCAAAGCACGGGGAGTAAAAACGTCTGCGGCAACTATCAGAACTACGAGATGGCTTGATCCTCGAAAGAGGTACGTAGGCAGCTCGTCGAAACCCGGCGAGTTCAGCTATCCCCCTCACCAAAAAAGAGGGGGGGGGGGGACTGGGTATGTATACTCCTATACTCCCACAAAAACGCGAAATATCCGCACATGTACTCGAACTTTTCGAAATTTTTAATAAAATTCTTTCTATCTTTTATGCTCACTTAACGCATAAACACTTCGGAAAAACGAAAATCATATCTTCAAAAGAAACGCGAGACGTCGCAACTTCTGAAAAGATAACAAAACTCGTATCATCCGCTAAAACAGTCCACTTGCGACTTAAAAAACTTACGCCCGTCGATTGGCCCTGACGTACGCACACAGAAACGTTTCACTCAATACAAACCCGTAGTCAGACCTACAAGGTTCTCTTACATCCGACAAGGATATCATAGCACGCTATACAAGAAATCCAAAATTTTGGTTTTGTGTCTCGGATAAACTCCGAAGATAGCTCGATTCTTTTAACACAAGTCATATAAGCCGGCGACTAATCGCGGACTTTAAACGAAAAGAATCAGGAAGAAATCACTAACAGGCAAAACGAAAGCCGATCAGTCATCGCACAGCCTTAAAGCTGAGAGTAAGCCTAGGTCTTGCCCTAAACCCAGTCTTGCTGGATCTTGACATCTCACAGACATAGTACCGTATACGAGATCCCAAAACATGTCTCTTATCGCTTACACCTAAAACGCTCGCTAAAAAGTAGCATTTGGACCAAGCGACAAAAAAAGAGTTAGGATACGAAGTGACTACTCGCATTCTTTCCTCTACACTTGACGAAAGTATAAATCAGAACAAAAGACGAAATCTCGCAAATTTTCATATTCATAAAGGCCGCAAAGACGGCGGGATTCTAAGCCACCAACGGCCAATCCCAAAACTAAGAATGCAACCTCCAACGGTCGCAGAATAAAACTCCTAAAAACGGCCACACACGGCCAAAACATACGATTCACAAAAGGAAGTCAACATCGAGAAATCCAGATGCGGAAATCCCGAATGAACCTGCAGGCTGGTCCACTTCCTCGTTCACGCCTTGAGCGTTCCCACCATCCTCGGCGTTCTCATCGGCTCCGGCCTCCACCGTATCCTCGGAAACCTCGATAGGTTCCCATAGTCTCTGGACTCTTTCTTCGACTGGAGGAACCAAGGACTCAGCATGAGCACACTCGGCCATGAATTCCTTCATCTCAGCAATCTCGGAATCAAAGGAGAAATCCGGGTTCTGAGAATTGTAAAGGTTTACGACCGAGCCCCGGCACTCGCGGAAATCGCCAACAAACTCCTGAGCCTCTTTAAAACATTGAAACTCAGCAGCAAACGATTCAGCCCGTCTCGCCACCTCAGCTGCGACCATCCTCCTTCCTCTCCTTTCTGCCCGAACAAGAGCTAGAGCATGAAGCTCAGCTCGCTTTGCGTTCTGCACCTTTACCTCTTGTTGGAATCGAAGAGCTCTCGCTCAGATTCTTTGGTCTTGAAGTTAGCAATCCTAGACTTGCGGAAACTCGAGTCAAGCGCATTGCTAAACACTCTTAGTCCCTGCATAAATTCAAGATCAACAAACATACATATATGCAGATTCAAAAATACGGATAAGAAGTTCAAAGGGCAAAACCTCGTTGACCCGCTGGGAACCCTCAGCAAAAACCCGTTGCTTCTCCTCATCCTCCAGCGACTCGTCGGTAACAAACTCCGGAGGAAGGCCGTCAAAGAAATTGTTGGGAAGTGGAAAATCGCTGGCTCCGCCTTTTTCCGTTGGAACAAAACAAGGGTTTTCCCCCAATGGTGAAGGATCTTCCGAACCTTCCCCACTGTCGATTTCTTTCCCTTTACGAGATCTCTGTTTGCACCTCCGAGTCGGGGCTTTGATAACCGTTTCGGCATCGCATGTCGGGACAGGGTCTCGGGAACGGTAAAGCCTTACTGCGTCTCAAATCTGTTCAAGAGTGAAGGACTTCCAGAAAAACGGCCTTTGACGAAGGAGATCCCTCTTGACAAAAAGATCACCATGCAAATGCGCAACAGCCCTGTTCTCTACAAAGCGAAACTTTTTCACTAAAAACTCATACTTCCGGAATGATAGAATAGACAACGAGTTTTCATTGTTTTACCTCGGTTGAATTTCCATGCGTGCGGAAATAGATGGAGGCAGCTCTCCTCGACAGACTCACCATCTATGCGGACATAGAAGAAACGCTCCTGCCACGACTTAGGGTTCAAAGTAGTCCCCTGAATTATGGCCATATCCTTCTTTGGCACCATGGAGTAGTAACCGTCGCTCCCCGTTGGGCGAATGCTTCAAAGACCTTCGAAATCACCAGGACTGAGATCGATCCCGAGCTCATAACTTGAAATTAGTACGCCAAGCCAACTCTCTAAGGCAGGAACGCTGAGCTGGCTGATCGAAAGTTCGAAGTGACGAAGCGCACGAACAATAGTACAGGGGATCGGGAACCACATGCGGCAATACGTAAGGAAGGTAACATGTAAAGAAACCTTCCGGAGGATTCCTCGCACTCTCATTGCCGACAGGAATTCGGAATTTAACTCCATCAGGAATCTGGTAAAAATCTCGAAGAATCTTGAGATATTTATGAGAAACCAAGCTCGGCGTAAAAGGAGCAGCGGGCTGCCTCAAAGGTCTCTTCGGAACAGGGACATCTGGCAGTGATGGGGGCGAACCCACAAGGGCTCGGTAATACGCATTCTAAGCTTCCTCCTCGACTAACTCCTCTTGCTTCACCGTCACATGGGCAGGAGAGTCATCCGAGGATGAATGGGAAGAAGAATTTCTCTTGGAGGATCTTGAAGACATTGTTCATAAAGAGAGAGAAAGGATTCTTGAGAGAGATGAATTTTTTATGATGAAGTAAGAATGAATGAGATTTCTTACTCCATCCTTATAAAGGAGGTAAAATCACTATTCACCCCGACTTTCGGCAAACGATTACGTCTCTACACCTTCCCATACGGCTATACCGCAAGCCAGGACCCGAAAGGCACTACGGTTCCTAGCTAGATGGGGGGCTAACTGTTGGGGTCAAAATCGGTCAACGACGAAATCGTCACCCGAAAGTCCTCGAAAGAAAACTAAGTGACGATCAAAACCAAGAAACGGGTCGTCACTCGATGAACTCACGGGAAGGCATGAATGGACCATGAGCCCCGGGGATCAACGAAGGCAAGCAACAGCAGCGGCGGACGCGGGACACTGCACGTATGGCAGGACGCCCGGCACCGGCGGCAGGCCGCGCCTGGCGCCGGCGGCAGGTTCGTCCTCTCCCGCCTGGCGCTGGAGGCAGGCCTGTCGTCTCCCGTCTGGCGCCGGCGGCAAGGGTCCTGGCGCCCATCTGTGCAATCGTCTCGTGATCTCGGGCAACGGCAGCATCTTGGTTCCTTAAACCCATGTCCGGATTGTCCGAGAATTACAATGATTCTTCCGCAAAGCCTTCTCGATTGTTTAAAAGTTCATATTTTAAAATCTAAGTTCGAAGCCTCATTACTCAAACCCTTGAAGACGGAAAGTCTACGAATCCAAGTCCATCTCGATCCCGATACTCGAGGAATCTTGGAAGATCTTGTTGGGGTCAAAAACGGTTATCTCGAAATCTACGGCTAGAGATCCTTCCAAACTCAAAGATTTTCCGCACGAACGACTAACGGGGGAAAGATCGGGCAACAGAAAACCCATGGGTGGCAGAGAACCCCTGGCGTCGGCGGCAAGCGACACGCAAGACGGCCTGGCGCCGGCGGCAAGCCGGCCTGGCGACGGCGGCACGCGTCACGCGAGCCGGCCTGGCGCCGGCAGCACGCGTCACGCGAGCCGGCCTGGCGCCGGTGGCACGCATCACACGAGCCGGCCAGGCGCCGGCGGCACGCGTCACACGAGCCGGCCTGGCGCTAGTGGCACGCATCACGCGAGCTGGCCTGGCGCCGGCGGCAAGCCGGCCTGGCGCCGGTGGCACGCATCACACGAGCCGACCTGGTGCCGGCGGCAAGCCCCCTGGCGCCGGTCGACGGTCCTTGTCCCGGTCTCGGTCCCATTATGCTCGGTCTGAGCCCATCTTGGCTTGTTTGGATCAATATTCGTGAGTTTGGTACGATCACGGTTATTCTAAACACCAAACATCTCGACTATACGAGGAATTGGGGTTCCTTCGGAAATGCCGAAAGCTTCAAAGACTATTCTTTCGAAAAACCGTAAAAACGTCTAAGTGGCCCGACATGGCCAAAACGGCCCACTTACGATTTTCCGAAAATGAAGGATAACTATGACGGTTTATCCTTATCCTCACATAAGAGATAAATGTCAAGTTTCCAGAAGATAAATGTCAAGTTTTCCAGAAGATAAATGTTAAGTTTTCCGAAGATAAATGTCAAGTTTCCCGATAAAAACGAAGATAGATGAAAATGGAAAAAGCCCGATTCAGCCCGAAAGAAGATATTCCGTCTTAAGAGGAGTATATAAGGAGAGCTTTGGGCGAGGAGCAAATCTTCACAAAACTTCCAGAGCACTTAGCACTTAGAGCGATTTAGCATTCCTTTTTGTTTTCACTAGCGAGCTGCGGCTCAACTAGGATAGACTTAGGCGGCCGGACTAGCGGACTTTTCGACAGCTCTTGTAGCCGATTTCTTTTCTTGTTGTACACGCTCAAACGAGAATTCAGAAATAAGACCTCTTTCGCTCTATTCTTACGATTTTTATTTTTATAACTTTAATCTCCATTGATTGTATCGTGTGTGGCCCAGCAGATATCCGGAACCTTCAAGGAAGATCGGGTTAACTCGGTTTTTCTCCACAAATCGTTTATCGGAAATTGACGGTGTGAATTTCGGTTCCCACAGCGGCTGTGGAGATGATGAGCTCTTCGCTCAACGTCTTGACCCCCCCCCCCCCCCCTTTTAGGTTAAATAAACCCATATATATAGAAGAGGCCGTGCCACTCTCCTAGAATATGGAAATATTCATTATATCCTTAGATAATAGAATATTTCTAATTTTCTTAAGGGTGGTCGTATATATTGGAATACTTCCTCTTTCTTCTCTTGGATTTAAGGAGATTCGACCATATTATAATAAATGTGAATGTGTACATTTATCTTGAAGTTTTCCTTTTCACTCGGAGGCAGGAGGGATTATCTGACCCGAAACTCAGAAGTAGGGGCAGGAACCTGGAGTAGGGGCAGGTACCTGGAGCAGGGGCAGGTACCTGGAGCAGGGGCAGGTACCTGGAGGCCGGAAGCTGGGGAAATCTCCTCATGGATTATTTTTCCCCAACAATCTCCTCTGATTGCTCATATACCCCAAGGTGTAGGGAATTTCACCATTTGACGAAGCATCAAAGGGATGGCTCCCGTGTCATGGATCCAGGGCCATCCCAAGATCATGTTGTAAGAATATTGGCAGTCAACGACGAGGAACTTGGTTGACATGTTGATTTCTTCAGCATACACCGGGAGGACGACTTCCCCAACAGTCTGTTTAACCTCTCCGCTGAATCCTATGAGTGGGGATATTCTACGTGTTAGGGCGTTTTCTTCCAGACCTAGGTCCTGATATGCAGCTTGGAAGATAATGTTGCTGGAGCTCCCGTTGTCCACCAATATTCTTTTCACCAGGCAATTTGCTACAGTGAGCGATATGACTAAGGCGTTGTGATGCGGGGCTAGGACCTTCTCCTGCTCCTTGGCGGTGAAACTTATTTCATCCGTACCCAAGACCAGGCGCTTTGGCTTGGCTGTCTCTAGGTCATGATTGGTGTTCCGAGTGCTCTTCTTTGCGGCTGCATGGCTGATGCCGCTTATTTCCGAACCTCTAGATATGGCGTGGCTTGCTCGGTCCTGTCAAGGTGGTGAGACGGGAACAGCTTCAGTGGGCTTTCCATATGTCTCTTTTAGATGGCTCTTGGCCTTCTCGGAAAGGAATTCCTGGAGGCATCCTTTCTTAAGCAATTCGTTGACCTTGACCCTCAGCGCGATGCAGTCTGCTGTTTTGTGACCGTGGTCATGGTGGAAGTCGCACCAGAGGCCGGGATTCCGGAAGGAATCGGGTGCTTTCATCTTCTGAGGCCACTTGACCTATTGGCCCATCTGCCACAGAACATTGATCAGCTCCGGCTTTGATATTGAGAGGTGAAAGATATCTGTCCACGTGGACACTGCCATCCCTTCTGCCTTCTCGAGTGCTCGATTCTGGTACCTGCCCTGGATCCTGTTCCCAGAATCCTTTTTCGCTGAGAGAGGGCCTCTCGTCTCGATCGCTTCGATCCGGCACGATCACCTTCTGGTCCTGCTTTTGCTGTGCCATGGCACAGCTCGCGACGTCTTCCTCCCATTTTACCTGTGCCCAGGCTCGGGACAGCATGTCTTCCATCGTCTGGCACTGATACTTTGTTAGTTCCTTGTAGAGGTCCCCGTTCGGGTGCAGATCTCTTTTGAAGGTGGAGATCATAGTAGGGACGTTACATTTGGGAATCGCCACCTTCTCTTGATTGAAGCAAGCTATGTAGCTTCTAGCTTCGCAAGGGTTCGGCCCGGTGTTTGAGGATGTCGTAAAGGCTGTCTGAGGTTTTCTCCAGTTCATGCTGCTCGCGAACTGCTCCACGAACTTATCACTAAGAATCGCAAAAAAGGATATGGACCTGGTAGGTAGATTGATGTACCACTGCAGAGCGGGCCCGATCAGGGTCAAACTGAATCCCTTGCACATAGTAGCTTCGCGCAACTCCCTTGGGAGTGCTACAGCGAGCATCCTCTGCTTGTATTGGGCGATATGGTCATCTGGATTTCCTGTGCCGTCATACATCTTTATGCTGGGGAAGGATAATTTCCGTGGCATTTCGATCAACGAGATCTCGTCCGCGATTGGGGTATTAACGTAGGAGTCAGGATCGCTCTTCCAGATCAGGGGAGCTATCCCGGGGAGCCTCCCCACCATGGACTGTATGGCGTCGAACTTCTTTCAACTGCTCCATGAAAGCGGTAATAGAAGATCTTGCCTTTTGGGGAAATATAATCCACGAAGAAGTTACTCCAGCTTCCGGGTTCCTGCCCCGGCTTTGGGGTCTTGCCTCCAGCTTCTAGGGTCCTACCCCCGGGTCAGGGTCCCGCCTCCAGGTTCCGACTTCTGCTTCCAGGTCGAATGATTTTTCCTGCCTGATGTTAAGAGTTTTCAAGGCTCCTTAACCAAATGTTGTAGTATAGAAAGATTGTCGAACCAATTCCAAGAGATCTCAATGCAAAGGAAATGCAAGCCTCTGCTTAATCTAAGTGAAGCCAATATGTGAGATGGTTTCTAAACTAAGAAAATACTTAAATGCAATAAAAGATGAAAATTTCTTTCAATATGAGAAGATGAAACCTATGGGTATAGGGACTTGATCTTAAGTGATTAAGGTTCAATCCAATATGTCAAACTTTTCAATCAATCTATTTCCTTATGCCTAGACACTATGCTAAACAAACTCTTTCCCTAGATGAATGCTTTTTTGCAATGATCACCCAAATACGTCAAATCACTTTGACTGTAATGATCAAGGCAAACATTAAAAATGAGTCTAATAGCAATCCTAGCTTCTTTAACAACTAATGTCTTAGGTAAAGAAAGCTAAAAGCATAGATGAGTTGATTCAGGCATTTCATCGAACTCCTTCCGGGCGGAAATGCCTAGAGCTCTATGTTTGAGAGGCCAACTCAAATATAGCATTAAAAACACTCAATCAAGCAAGGAAAAGAAAGATCTAACACTAAACATCTTGGATCTACACTTAATCACTCTTAATCACCCTAACCCATGAATTTTAAATGGATCTACTCACTAATTCTCATGATTCCTCTTAAACCCATGAAGGATTCAAGCTTAATCATGTAGAGAAAGAAAGAAGAAGGATTAAAACACCGAAGAACACAAGAACAATATGAGATTAAGATTCAAAGACCAAAGTTTCTACTCAAGGGTTTTGTGGTTCAAGAGATAATTAAACATAGATCTAAAGTTGTGGCTTACAAGAGTATTTATATGAGACTTGAATGCCCTAAAAACATAAAGAAAATGACCAAAAGGTCCCTGAAATCATTTTGAGTCTCGACCAATAAGAAATGAGCAAAAGGAAGGGAATGGACGCGACCCGGGTAAGTAGGATATTTGATGTTAAGATTTTTCAAGGCTCCTTAACCAAATGTTGTAGTATAGAAAGTTGTCAAACCAATTCCAAGAGATCTCAATGCAAAGGAAAAGCAAGCCTAAGCTTAATCTAAGTGCAGCTAATAAGTGAGATGGTTTTTAAACTAAGACAATACTTAAATGCAATAAAAGATGAAACTTTCTTTCAATATGAGGAGATGAGACCCATGGGTATAGGGACTTGATCTTAAGTGATTAAGGTTCAATACAAGATGTCAAACTTTTCAATCAATCTATATACTTATGCCTAGACACTATGCTAAACAAACTCTTTCCCAAGATGAATGTTCTTTTGCAATGATCACCCAAATACATCAAATCCCTTTCACTGTAATGATTAAGGCAAACATTAAAAATAAGTCTAATAGCAATCCTAGCTTCTTTAACAATTAATCCCTTAGGTAAAGAAAGCAGAGATGAGTTGATTCGGGAATTTCATCAAACACCTTCCTGGCGGAAATGCCTAGATCTCTATGTTTGAGAGGCCAACTCAAATATCAAATCCCTAGATTTAGGATGTCAAATTGAGTGCTTTGAGTGTTTCTTTTGGCTTGGCTCCCATCTTTATATCTCTCCTCCTTGTGTTTAAAAAGTTTACTTGAGGACAAGTAAAGGACTAGTGTGGGGAGTTGATATCTTGCATATTTACATGCTTTTAGCCTTCATATCTTGTGCATTTTGATCATATAGATAAGGAATCATGCATCTTTTAGGTCAATACTGCATTCATTGTCCTTATCAGGTGCTGGAGTGTGCCAAGGAGTGATTAGAAGTGAAGAATGGAGTTTGGCCAAGCTTGGACAAGCCGGACCATGGACCAGGACGTGCCTAAGATTGATGGCCTCCGGATCACCTTCCCACCCTCAAGACATGAAGACCTTACCTTTGGACGAATAATGATCCAGACGAGAGACTTGGACGAGACGGCCACGGGTCAGGATGCTCGGGATGGAGCACCCGCACGACCTGGACTGCTTGGATGAAGGAACCACGAGGGTCAAGGGCCGTGGATCAGCTCACCCGCGCGGCTGGAGGAGAGCTCGGACATGGACCGATGCACGGGCGGACATGCGCGGGACACCATATCCGCGCAAGACGAGGCCGGTACGAGGAGAGGACGTGCGCAGCCGGACATGCGCGGGTCGCCTTACCCGCGCGGAACGAGGAATGGACCAGGACTGGATGTGCGCGGGCAGGACGGACTGGAAGCAAGGAAACACGGGGGTCAAGGGCCGCGGGTTAGCCTACCCGCGCGGCTGGCCGAGAGGATGGATGGATTTGCGCGGGTCAGGATGCTTGGGTTAGAGCCGACCATCTACCCTGAGCGTTTTTGTGAGGTCTGGTCGAGATTAAATGATTCCAGGGCCATTTTGGTCAATTGTCTTTATATTTTTAAGGGCTTTCAAGCCTCATATAAATATCTCTCACCTCTCTTAAGAACACATTTAGATCTTGAAGAATGTTTGGATCTTGAATCCTTTTTCATAATCATGTTTAACCTTGAATCATCCATGGTTTAAGGTTATCCATGTCTATTAGTGAATATATCTATCTAGGATTCATGGGCTTGGGAGACTAAGGGTAATTAGGTGTAGATCTAAGATGTTTTAGTGTAGATCCTTCTTGATCCTTGCTTGTAGAGTGTTCTTATTGCTATTTTGGAGTTGGCCTCTTCAAAATAGAGCCATAGGTATTTCATGCCCGGAAGGTGTTTGATGTAATGTCTGAACCAACTCTCCAATGCTTTTAACATCCTTTACCTAAGGGATTAGTTGTTAAAGGTGTTAAGATAGCTAATAGATTTGTTCTTATTGATTGCTTTCATATTATTCAACCTAAGGGATTAGATGCTTGAGATATGTTAGTGAATGAGCATTCATCTAGGGATAGAGCTTGCTTAGGATTGTGTCTAGGCTTAAGGTGTTAGATTGATTGAAAGTTTGCCATCTTAGATTGAAGCTTGATCACCCAAGGTCAATTCCCTTGTCCCAAGAATCCCTTGCCTCATATTGAAAAGAAAGTTCATCTTTATTGCATTTCTAGTAGTGCCTTAGTTTATAATCATCTCATCTCACTTATTGATTGCACTTAGCTTAAGCATGGATTTACATTCCCTTTGCATTGAGATCTCTTAGAATTGGTTCGACAATCTCTTATACTACAACATTTGATTAGGAGCCTTGAAAACTCCAAGCATCAACCCGCGTCACAGCACCCGCATACAAGTCTCGTCCAGCCGCGCGGGTTATCCAAGCCGCGTCCGTCCACCTGCGTGAGGCATCAGTCTCGTCCGTTTCATCTCGGCCGCGCGGGTCAGGTAAGCCGGGTTCATAATCCCGCGGCCATCCCACATTCCAGCATCAAGGCCAGGCCGCGCGGGTGCTCCGTCCCGAGCTGTCCAGGCCGCGTCCGTTCAGGCTTCGTCCAAGAGATGTCAGGCCCACGCGGGTCACCATCCCGTGTCCATCTACCCGCGGCCATCCCAACTCTCGACCAGGTTCACTTCGTCTTGACCATGCCGCGCGGGTAAGCCAACCCGCGGCCTCCAACCCGGGTAAGGCTCGTTCTGGCTCATGGTTTGGCTTTGCTAGGCATGGCCAAACTTCATTCTTCACCCCGTTTTGGATCACAAAGCTCCCAAACACCTCTAATCACTCCATATTACACTCCAATACCTGATATAGACTTATGAATGCAATATGTCCTAAAGATGCCTAATTCCTAATCTACATGATCAAAATGCACAAGATGCAATGCTTATCAACCAACATGTTCTCTTAACCAGCTCTCACCTTTATTCACACACACACACAAGGTGAATTCTCACATATGGGCACATGATCTCAATCATTTGGCTAGGTGATCAAATGGTCTAATATGGATGAAGAGGAGGGTTCAATGCAATCATTTTAAGGTGGCAATCACTCAAGAATCAAGGAGCTTGATCATTATGAAAAATTTATCTAAGACTAGGAGCAATTCATGCATACATAGATCTATCCTCATCATTCCACCCTTTTCATTCATCCCATAACCCAAAATGAAAAACGCTCACATCACTCACCCAATGAACAACTCTCTTTTCTTGTGATTCCACCACTAAGGACCTCTTATCCACAATACGGCAATGAT
Source organism: Brassica juncea (assembly GCA_018703725.1). Taxonomy (NCBI): domain Eukaryota; kingdom Viridiplantae; phylum Streptophyta; class Magnoliopsida; order Brassicales; family Brassicaceae; genus Brassica; species Brassica juncea. The sequence continues at coordinate 28,225,182 of CM031942.1, read as the reverse complement.
ACAGTCTCAGTCATCAAAGCCTATCAACGCAAGGCGGAAATAAGCGCTAACTCTCCAATCCGATTCAGTCCCGGCGACCTCCCAAGAGAAGCGATCATCTTCGACGAGGAAGAAGTCGGCGGAATCGATCAACCTCACTGCGACCCACTCATAATCGACCTCGTCATAAGAGATCTGGAGGTCGCCAGGATCCTCATCGATACGGGCAGCACGGTCAACGTCATTTTCTGAGACACTCTCAGGAGAATGAACATCGAGTTAGGAGAAGTCGTACCGTTGCTCAAACCTCTGACTGATTCTTCGGGCACGAAGTCAATGACTCTCGGATCGATCAAACTTCCCGTCGCAGCAAAAGAGGTCACCAAGATCGTCGACTTCGCGGTCGTCGACCATCCGCCATATACAATGTCATCATGGGCACACCTTGGCTAAACGCCATGAGAGCAGTCCTGTTGACTTATAATTTTGGCATTAAATTCCCAACCAACAACGGAATAGCCGCAATCTGGGGATGCCAAAAACAGTCGAGACGTTGCTTCCTGGCCAAACACAAACTACGGCAGATGACGACGACTGCGATTGTTAAACTCAAATGAGCAAAGCTAACTCAGTCACCGGCTGAAAACACTTCCGAAAAACACGATCAAAATTTGTCAACCCAGGCAACGGCCAAAGAACTACCAGTTTCAAAGCCAGACGCCCCTATCCAGCCGGGAGAAGCCAACCCGGTAGAAGACGTCGATCCTACAACTAATGCGATCGACGCAAACTCAACAGCTGATTAAACATACTCACGCAAACCAACAGAACTACGAGATGGTTTGATCCCCAAAAGGGGTACGTAGGCAGCTCGTCTAACGACGAGTTCAGTTATCCTCCCCACCTAAAAAGGGCGGGGGGAGTGGGCACGTGTGCAAACACTCGAACGCTCTCGCATTCTAGGAGTCTGCTTTGTAATCGATATTTTCATAAATCTTTTCGGCTATAAATTTTCATTTAAATCTCGCAAAAATTTCCCGTTATATTTCCTGGAAAAACATTCAACAGCGAATAAAACGATTATCATCGTTTATTTCGGAATGGATCAACTCCATCGCAAAAAATTCCCTCGCTAACAAATCTCGGCCGGGTCGTCAAATCCGGCTACCGACCAAATCCAGAAACATCTGTAAAATATAAAGCTCGTTTTTGAAAAAACAGGCGAGACGTTGCCTAAAGATCTTCGAAAAACATGCTATCAGTCCATTCGCGACTATAAATTACAAACGCTCGTCGATTGGCCCCGCCGAGCACTCTAGTCGTCTTAAACAAACGCACATAGATCCATCCTAAGGATAGGTCCTCTTACATCCAACAAGGATAAAATAGCGCGCTATAAAAGAAATCTGAAATTTTTGTCAGCACTTTCGGGAGGCTTAAAAATTGTCCCCGAAGAGATGCTCGACTCCTACCAGACAAGTCGTATAAGTCGAGAACCTATCGCGGACTTTAAATCGGGGCGGAGTCAGGTTAGAATCACAACAGGCCAAACGAATGCTGATTAGTCATCGCAAAGCCTCAAACCGAAAGTAAACCTAGGTCTTACCCTAAATCCAGCACACTGGTCTCTAAAGTCTCAAGGCATGATATCGAAAAGATACGAGATACTGAAAGCATGTCTCTTCGTCCACAACTAAACACTGTCGAACTTCTTGAGGACGAAGGATGAGATGAAAACTCGAATCTTTCCCCTACTTAACAAAAGCCAAACTTCTTCTTAAATTCTTTTATATATATAAAAGCATGATCCAAACACATGCCGATAGAACGGCAGGAATTCAAAGCCACACACGGACAGTCCCATTACAAGATAAAACACGGCCACACTTGGCCGGAAACACTGCACAAATCAAAAGTATATCACAAAAGATAAGGGAACGATTTCCAACTGGTCACGAGAGATCCCACAGTCAGTAGTCAGGATCGTAGTATCCTGTCATCGACACTCCGAATGACTGATCGTTTGCAACAGTGGGAGCCGGCTGATTTACTTCGCCCGTCTCATCAGGGGCTCCCGTATCGGCTTCCACCGAGTCGGGAGAAATAGGGATCGGATCCCACTGATCCCAAATCCTCTCCTCGATTTGTGCGATCTCAAAGTCCCTGTTCCTCTCGTGCATACGTCGAGATTGCCTCACATACTCGACGTCGTACGAATAGTCATGAGCCGTCGTGAGGTACAAACCACCCGTAGTACCGCGGCACTCTCGGTATTCTCTGAGAGCTTTTCTAGCTTGCCTGAAGTTCTTCGAACTCGCGCGAGAACCTCTCGCGCCGAGTCCTGATCATTTCAGCTACTTTGTTCTTTCCTCACCTATAAGCTCGACGGATCTCTGCTTCGGACGGCCGCCCCTTACGATCCCGAGTACGCTCAAGCTCATCTTTCAGGCGAGCAACCTCCTTATCAGCCTTCTCAGCTTTGAACTGAGCCATGCAAGCCTCTTGTCTGCTCGCACCAAGAGCTAGGCTCACGGTGAGAAGGGCCTGCGAAAGCTCTCGAGTTAAAATATAATGATAACGACGCAAACAACAAGGAATCTGGCGATAAGAGAAAGGATTGAGATCTACCCCAGTAATCGTCCTTGACGCCTCAGCAAATTTTGGCGTCTCGTTGGACTTGTCATCGGCTGGAAGAGCAAAGTCGAAAAACTCGTCAAGGTCGACTGGTTCGCTACCATTAAGGTAGTCCCTGATCACGTCGCCTGCAAAGTCTTGCCCTTCGGCCGCAACGTTGTCGGCAGCAATGCCTTTATCTTGACGTTAACCTGATTCTTGGCTTCTCTTTCCGATCCTTGCACAGCACAAAACCATCCATACAAAACTCCAATTCTTCATCAACCAGAAAACCTCGCTCAAACCGGGAACAGTGAAGGGCAACGGCGTGGCGAACCCGTTCGGCGTGAACGTAGCCTAAAAGCGTCTTTCCGCGAGGAACAAATCCCTGATGTTCTTCAGATCATCCGTAATGGAAAGGAATGGGTTGTTAACTAAAAAAAACGAAAAATCGTAAGGACAAGCATCATCAAAGCTAAACTGATGCTTAGACTGGAAATTCCTTTCCGACACCATGTGGTCCGAAAGTAGGGAATGCCGCTCGCTTCCACGGACGCTTCGTCGACTTGAACAAAGAAGAAGTAGTCCTTCCAGCCGTGGTGATTTGAGTAAAATTCGGTAATGATCGCCATATTCTGCTGAGATTTAGCTGAATCACAGTTGAATTACCGCAAAGCTTCAGCATGGATTCGAAATGGTTGAATTACTGCAAGGCTTCAGCATGGATTCGCAGTCCGACAATGTGCTGCAAGCCGCTCGGGTTAATCTGGCTGATGGATAGTTCGGGACATGGCAGAATTCCCGAATGGAATCAAGACCAATGGGGCAACTCCTACTCAGACAACCCGCCACAGGATTGGCTCAGAATGCACGAGGATGCCATGTCCCAGGCTTCGGAGGTTTCACTAGAGCACTCGCCTACAGGTACGCTGCTAAATCCTAAGGATTGACTGAAGGAATCTAGGACTCTACTTTTGGCACAGCATCGTTGAAACGCGAGCTAGAGCCACCGGGCGCGAAACAGCCGCGTTGAGACTTGCTAAAAGATCTCTTTTTTGAAGAAGACATGATTTCAAAAAAAGAATCTCTCTTAAACAAGGAAGGAGAGGAAAGAAAGGATTTTTTTTCTATCTTGAAAAGAATTGTGGAAGTAAGCAAGTAAAGAATTTGAAAACTTACTCCACATACTTATACATAAAAAAATTCACTATTCGCTTTCGAAAGTCCTGACATCGGATTCTGCCTTATTTACCCGACAGACTAACTCACTCAAGAGAATATCACAATTCTAACGAGCTGGGGGCTAACTGTTGGGGTCAAAATCGGTCCAGACGAAATCAAATGTCAGAAACTTCTCGAAAATGACTTCCTATAAAAAAAGAAAGGTATAAAAAGTGTGAAAAACCTAAAGTCGAGTCTTAACTCGATTTCCAAAAAGAATCGGAAGATAAGAAATCTCGAGAAGGACTATTTTGAATCTCGGACAATGAGACGATCACGAAAATTCAACCATCCGAACATACAAACAAACTCACCGAACAAACGAACAAGGCAACCATCTCGTCAAAATGGCGATTTGAACCTGTGAACGAGACCAACTCGCCAAAATGGCGAGTTGGACCCGGAAACGAGACCAACTTGCCAATCTGGCGAGTTGGGCCCAAAAAAAGAACCAACTCGCCAAATTGGCGAGTTCGGAGATTGGGCGAGTTGGGTAAAAAAAAGAAAAAGAAAGAAGAGGTCTAACTCGCCATTTTGGCGAGTTAGGACACCCCTGGCGAATTGGATCAAGAAGCACGTCCAAACTCGCCATTTTGGCGAGTTGGACCAAGCATGATGGCCAACTCGCTATTTTGGAAACTCATCTTGTCCTCATGAACTTGTCTCTCGAAATCAGGTCGCGCTCTTTCTTGTTCCATCTCAATCGGAGCCACCATCTGAATTTTACGATAAAAACCGCAAGAACTTGATTCCGTTTATGAAACTCAGATGAATCGTGTAAAACGGCAAAGGTTGACTAAACACCTTGAACGGCCTCCATTATACAATAAATTCGAGTTTTCGTAAATCGACGTTATTTCTAAAACATGATCTTTTGATAAAATCAAAAGAAAACGCTTAAGTCGGAAACGGCCCGAAATATGTCCAAAACACGGCTAAAAGCCCATTCTCGATTTTGTGCGAAATCATGCCCAATCGTTACGATTGTTTAACTTTATTATGCAGGAGAAGATAAATGTCAAGTTCGGAGGATAAATGTAAACTTTCCGAGGATAAACAGGAAGATCGGAGAAAAATTGAATATTTCAGCAAAGCGATAAACTCGACCAGGGGAAGAAAAGGAAAGGGAAAACCACCTTAAAAGGAGTATATAAGGACGCCAAGGTCGAAGATGCAGAGAGATCCGCATACACAGCAAGGAACTTAGATTTAGAGCAATAGGCAATTTTTTTTTGTTTTTTAAGCTGCGACTCAACTAGGTTTTTACAGTCTTTCGTTGTTAGAACTAGCGAACTCGCCGACAGCTCTCGCTGCCAAGGCTCTTACCTCGTTGTAGCGCTTCCTCACGGATTCAGAATACGACCTACTTTGCTTTTCCTCTCGATTCTTACATTATTTCAGTTTATTTTCTCGTTCTTGATTGCTTGGCGTGTGGTTTAGCAGATATTCGAGATCTCTGGGAAATTAGGGCTTTCCTAAACTTCTCAAACCGAAGGAAATCGACAGTGCGAATTTGGTTCCCACAGTTTGGCGCTAGAAGAAGGGGGGGGGGGTTCGGATTTTCTAACTCAAAAACCACCTAACGACAGAGACACGATATGTCTAACCAAACAGGCAGCGATATCATCTCCTTCAAGGAAAGAGAAACGACCGATCCGGTCAAACCTCTCAACGTTCCCCTTGTAGTGGAGTTGACAATCAAGAATATCGACGTTGCAAGAATATTAGTCGATACCGGAAGCTCGGCTGATATCATCGTCAAAAACACCCTCGAAAGAATGGAAATCCTTCTGTCCGAAATCACGGAGGATCCCAATTCAGTAATAAGACTCTCGGGGGAGACCACCATGACTCTCGGCACAATTAATCTCTCGGTTAAAGCCGACAGCATGACGAAAATTGTAGAATTTTTGGTCATCGATCAACCTACATTGTATAACGCGATTGTTGGAACTCCGCGGTTGAACTCGATGCGAGCAGTCCCCTCGACATACCACACGTGTCTCAAGTTAAAACGAAAAAAACCCGTCGGCGGAGATTCCTCCCAACAAGAAGAAAAGATCGTCTGCCGTCGACGATGCCCCGAAACAGGATAACTCTGAAATCTTTTGGCAGTCACGAGCGGCAGAAGCTCTGGAAAGAAAACGCGAGCCGACTTGCGAGCCCGTAATCTCTGTATGTTTGGACGAAGCCTTCCCAGACCGCTGCGTAGAGATTGGCGCAAACCTGAGCGAGTCACTGAAGGTCAAGCTCATAGCTTACCTGAAAGAAAACTTGCACACATTCGCATGGTCCGCAGAAGACATGCCTGGAATCGACATCAAGGTCACATGTCATGAACTAAACGTTGACCCAACTTTCAAACCTGTCAAATAGAAAAGACAAAAATTGGGACAAGAACGGGCCGAGGCGGTCAACAACGAAGTCGAAAAACTCCTCAAAGTTGGATCCATAACGGAAGTTAAGTATCCTGACTGGCTTGCTAACCCAATCGTCGTAAAAAAGAAAAATGGGAAGTGGCGAGTCTGCGTCAATTTCACTGACCTCAATAAAGCGTGTCCAAAAGATAGCTTCCCGCTGCCACACATTGATAGCTTGGTCGAAGCAACGGCAGGGAACAAACTCTTGTCCTTTATGGACGCATTCTCCGGGTACAATCAGATCATGATGAACCCCGATGATCAAGAGAAAGCCGTGTTCATAACTGACCGCAGCACTTATTACTATAAGGTAATGTCATTCGGTCTTAAGAATGCTGGCGCAACTTATCAGCGGCTCGTCAACCGTATGTTTTCCGAACAGCTCGGAAAAACAATGGAAGTTTATATCGATGATATGCTCGTAAAATCCCTCAAGGAAAAAGATAATATCACTCACCTCCGAGAATGCTTCGAAAAACTCAACCTACACAATATGAAACTTAACCCTGCAAAGTGTAGGTTCGCAGTAGCATCAGGAGAGTTCTTGGGATACCTTGTCACCTTCCGCTGTATCGAGGCCACCCCGAAACAGATCACTGCACTCATCGAAATGGCGTCCCCAAGAACAAAGCGAGAGGTGTAGAGATTAACCGAGAGAGTCGCAGCACTCAATCGTTACATCTCGTGTTAAACCAATAAATGTTTACCTTTCTACAACACTCTGAGAGGGAAAAAAAATTTGAGTGGACTGAGGAATGCGAAAAGGCCTTCCAACAATTAAAGCACTACCTAGCCACCTGATGTCTTGCATATTTACATGTTTTTGGCATCAATATCTTGTGGATTTTGATCATTTAGATTAGGCATTAGGCATCTTTAGGTTCATATTGCATTCATATGTCCTTATTAGGTGTTGGAACGAGCTAAGGAGTGATTGGAGGTGTTTGGGAGCATTGTGATTCAAAAAGATGAAGAATGGAGTTTGGCCAAGGTCAGGACAAGCCAAACCATTATCAAGACCATTGCTTGGATGGGCGAAGGATGGATGGCCGGACGCGAGGCTGGTTATGCTCGGGACTGAGCACCCGCGTGGGATCGGATGGATATGGGGAGCTGGACGGTGCACGGCCTGGAGAGCTGTCTGGTGCACGGCCTGGAGCACGCAGGACACATGAACGTTTTTATTATGTCTGGCCGAGATTTAATGACTCCAGGGCCATTTTGGTCATTTCTTTTTATGTTTTTAAGGACTTTCAAGCCTCATATAAATACTTATGTAATCTCCTTGAAGAAAGCTTGGATCTTGGATCCTTTTTATCTCATTTCTTTGGCTTTTATTAGATTATCCTTCTCACTAATCATGTTTAGCCTTGAATAGTCATTGGTCTTGAGGTTTTCCATGGCTATTTGTGAGTAGATCTATCTAGGGTTCATGGGTTAGGGAGACTAAGGGTAATTAGGCTAGATCTAGGGTGTTCTAGTGTAGATCTATCTTATTCTTTGCTAGTAGAGTGTTTTTATTGCTTCTTTTGAGTTTGCCTCTCAAAGGTTGAGTTCTAGACATTTCCCACCCACAACGTGTTTGATGAAATGTCTGAACCAACTCTCCTAACTTTTAACATTCTTTACCAATGACCATTTGTTGTAAAGGTGTTAAGATGGCTAGTAGTCTTGCTCTTAATGATTGCTTGCATATTATTCAACCAATGACCATTTGATGCTTGAGATGTGTTAGCAAATGAATATTCTTTTTGACCATAGAGTTTGTTTAGGGTTGTGTCTAGGCTTAAGGTTGCTAGATTGACTGTTTGCTGCCACCTTTAGATTGAAGCTTGATCACCCAAAGTCAATTCCTTTGTCCCAAGAACCCCTTTGCCTCATATTGAAAAGAAAGTTCACCTTTATATTGCATTTTTAGTATTTTCTTAATCATATTCACCTTGACTCAATGGTTGCACTTAGATTAAGCATATATTTGCATTCCCTTTGCATTAGTATCACTTAGAACTGGATTGACATCATTTATACTACAACATTTGATAGGACCCTTGAAAAGTCCTTCATTAAATTGGCGCCGTTGCCAAATTCTAAGTGTATTTTGACATTGGGATTTTGTCAATTGCTTGAGACTAAGTCATTTGTCTTTTATTGTGTTATTGCTTCTCCTTGCTCTTTTTCCTTTGCATTTCAGGTGTATGATAACTAGAAGCAGAGGTGCATCAAACCTTATCCCAATTGTTGAAGAGATTGCTACACTTGAGAGGGAGATTGCAAGAAAGAGAAGAGAAGAAGAGCAACAGGCTCACTTGCAGAGATTGGGGTTTGATATGGAGAATCAGCCTCAAGATGGTGATGCCCTAGGGGGCAATGGTCCAAGAGCTGACAACATAAGACCACAGCGCCCACCACAACAGCCACAGCCCCAAGCTAGAGCCATTGGAGCCTATGATTAACCTCACATTCATGGTCATAGGTTGGGGATCAGAGCACCAGCTGTGGAGAACAACAACTTTGAGATCAAATCAGGGCTGCTGCATTTGATCGATAACAACAAGTTTCATGGCCTTGCTGTGGAGGATCCCCTTGATCACTTGGACACATTTAATAGCTATTGTAGCTTGTCCAAGACTAATGGAGTCTCTGAAGATGCTTTCAAGTTGAGGTTGTTTCCCTTCACTTTGGGAGACAAGGCACATCAATGGGAGAAGGCTCTTCTAAGTGACTCTATCACAACTTGGAATGAGTGCAAGAGGGCATTCCTAGAGAAGTTCTTCTCTACCTCAAGAACAGGCAAGATCAGAAATGAGATCTCTAGCTTTCAGCAGAAGAACCTTGAGGGCTTTAGTGAAGCTTGGGAGAGGTTCAAGGGCTATTGGTCTTAATGCCCACTTCATGGCTTCACCAAGGAGAGTTTGCTTAGTACCTTCTACAGAGGTGCTCTTCCAGAGTTCAGGAGCAGATTAGACACAGCCAGCAATGGGTTCTTCTTGAGCAGAACTGAGCAAGATGCAGAGGAGCTGGTGGAGAACATGGCCAAGAGTGACTCAGTCTACAGTGAGAAGCATGATAGGGTCAATAGAGGCACTGATGAAGAGGATGAGCACACAAGGAAGGCGCTGAAATCTCTCCAAGAGAAGTTGGACAAGATTATTGCATAGAAGGCTAAGCAGGAGCAGATTAACTCAATTGGGAACCAGCAACAAAAGCAGTCTACTAATCAGGTTGATGGTGTACAAGGTCAACCCTTGGGCTATCCTTTGTACATATTTCACTAGGATTTTTGTTTTAAAGACCATTGGGCTGATGAGGCAGGCGACCAGACATTTCACCCCTAGGCACCAACTGAATCTTCTAACTCTCCTTATGAGGTATCACTGCAACCTTCTTGTATATACATTTGCTTTTGTCTTGTTGGGGTATTCTCCTTCTCTCTTACTCACACAGAGACTGTGTGATTTAAGTGTGGGGGAGGTACCAAGTATTTTATCATATTTGCTTTGTGTTTGAGAGTCTCATGCATTGCATTGTACATTCATATATGCATAGAAAAAAAAATTTAAAATTTTTGAATCATGTAGATTGCATCACTTTCATCCTTAAGATTGAGTCTAGAGCATATAGGTTGCATTCATTTGCATATGGAGCATTGCCTTGTAAAGAACACTTGTTTGCACTGAATTTTGCACCCTAGTTAAACATATCAAGTAGCTTAAGCATCTTTTGAAAGGCTTGCATGCTTTGTGCCTTGAAAACTCTTCTTGAAACTTGCTTGCTTGCTTGATATTGGCATTGTTCTTGAAACCAGCTCCAACCTGAACATAGACTTGAATGAACTTAATTTCTCTTGCATATGGGCATTTGCATACTTGATCATGGATCTCATACACATTTGGGTTATCTTTTCCCATTGTACCACTTTTTGTTAACCCAAATGGCACTTCCTTACCCTTGAACCCTATCCATTCTTTGAAGCCTACATTGATTTGCATGAGTGAGGCCTTTTCTGATAGCTTGTCATGTGCAAAATCTTGAGAGTATTGGGAGCGACATGGATTTGTTCTCATCTCTTTCTAGCATAGGATCCTCATTTGAGCTAGCTTCTAGGATGGTGAGTGGGGTTTTTGTTCCTTAAAGATTTATATCTTGGGTTTGGGTTGTGGAAATGTTGAGATTGATGAACAAAAGAATGTATTGAGAAAGAAAAACCCTAGGATTCTAGAATAGAAATATAAAAAGCTCTTGATTGATGTTTTTGACCTTCCCCCTTCATAAAAAAAAGAGAAAAGCAAAGAAAAAGAAAAAAAAATAAAAAAATAAAAAAGAAAATGAAAAAGAAAGATTCTATAAGATAGTGGGGAAGGGAAAACAAAAAAAAATGTTAGAGCTTAGAAGTGTGAATAAAAGGTCCTTAGAGGTTAAATTTCAAAGGAAAGAAAGTTGTTCATGCGGTGAGTGATGTGAGAATGTTTTTCATTTTTGGGTTATGGGATGAATGGAAAGGGTGTAGAACTTGTAATCACTTAGGAATGGGTAGAATGATTAGGGTGGATCCATGTATGCATGAATTGCTCCTAGTCTTAGATAAATTTTGCATAATGATCAAGCTCCTTGATTCTTGAGTGATAGCCACCTTAAAAAGATGCATTGAACCCTCATTTTCATCCATATTAGACCATTTGATCACCTAGCCAAATGATTGAGATCATGTGCCCATTTGTGAGACTTCACCTTGTGTGTGTGTGTGTGTGTGTGTGTGTGTGTGTGTGTGTGTGTGTGTGTGTGAATCAATGTGAGGGCTGGTTAAGAGAACTTGTTGGTTGATAAGCATTGCATCTTGTGTAGAGGCATAAGAGTATTGATAGCCTTGAGAAGCTAAAGTATAATAAGAGAGTTTTGCTCATGCTATTTGCTATGTTTCTTTAGGATGTCAAGTTGAGTGCTATGGGTGTTTCTTTTGAGGACAAGTAAGGGTCCAGTGTGGGGGAGTTGATGACTTGCATATTTACATGTTTTTAGCATCCATATCTTGGGCATTTTGATCATTTATATTAGGCATTAGGCATCATAAGGTTCATATTGCATTCATATGTCCTAATTAGGTGTTGGAACGAGCTAAGGAGTGATTGGAGGTGTTTGGGAGCTTTGTGATTCAAAAAGATGAAGAATGGAGTTTGGACATGGTCAGGACAAGCCAAACCATTATCAAGACCATTGCTTGGACGGACGAAGGATGGATGGCCGGACGCGCGGCTGGTTATGCTCGGACTAAGCACCCGCGCAGGATCAGACAGATATGGGGAGCTGGACGGTGCGCGGCCTGGAGAGCTGTCTGGTGCGCGGCCTGGAGAGCTGTCTGGTGCACGGCCTGGAGCGCGCAGGACGCATGACCCGCGCAGGACGAGAGAGCTCGGACATTGTCTGATGGTCTGGTGCGCGGCCGGATGCGTGCGGGGCCCCATACTCGCGCGGCTTGGAAGAGAACAGACACGGCTCATGCGCGGCCTGGAGTGCGCGAGGACTGGCACTGATGTCTTGCATATTTACATGTTTTTAGCATTCATATCTTATGCATTTTGATCATATAATTTAGGGATTAAGCATCGTTAGGATCCATTTTGCATTCATTTGTCCTTATCAGGTGTTGGAGTATGCTTTGGTGTGATTTGGGGTGTTTGGAAGCCTTATGACCACAAAAGAAGTGAAGATTCAAGTTTGGCCTTGAAAAGAGAAGTGAAATCATGAGATGGAGAGATGGTCCGGGGAGACCAGACCGGGTACACATACCCGGTCGGCTGGGAGCCGAGCAAGACGCATCTGGACGGGGCGGACAGACCGGCTAGACATGCCCGGTCGGGAAGGATACCAGCAGAACGGACGGCCGGGGAGGATGGACCGGCTTGATGACCCCGGTCGGGAGAGAGATGATCGAGACACGTCTGGACGGACGGGGAGGATGGACCGGTGTGATGACCCTGGTCGGGAGAGAGACGATCAAGATGCATCTTCATGACCGGGATGGACGGACCGGTTTGATACACCCGGTCGGGCTGAAACTCGAGATGGACGAGGCAGGACCGGGATGGATCGTCCGGGATACCGAACCCGGTCGGGACGAGAGGCGACCTTGGACGAGGCTGGACCGGGTGAGCAGACCGGGTTGGGCCATTTGGCTAACCCCTGACCGAAAATCAAGCTTGTTTCCCATTGGCTGAAGCCTAATTGACTCCAAGGACGTTTTAGTAATTTTAATGATGTTTCTAGGTTTTCTAAGCCATGTATAAATACTCTTGTATCCCAAAGTTGGGACTTAACTTCTTTTTTCTCAAAAACACATTTAGATCTTGAAGAAAGTTTGGATCTTTGATCCTTTTTATCTCATTTCTTTTGTGTTTATTAGATTATCTTCTTCTCTAATCATGTTTAGCCTTGAATCATCATTGATTTTGAGGTTTTCCATGGCTATTAGTGAGTAGATCTATCTAGGGTTCATGGGCTTGGGAGACTAAGGGTGATTAGGTGTAGATCTAAGATGTTCTAGGGTAGATCCATCTTGAACCTTGCTTGTAGAGTGTTCTTCTTTCTATTTTGGAGTTGGCCTCTTCAAAATTGAGCTATAGGCATTTCATGCCCGAATGGTATTCTATGAAATGCCTGAACCAACTCTTCAATGCTTTTAACTTTCTTTACCAAAGAGATTTGTTGTTAAAGGTGTTAATATAGCTAATGGACTAGTTCTTAATGATTGCTTTCATATTATTCAACCTACGAGATTAGATGCTTGAGATATGTTTGTGAATGAGCAATCATCTAGAGATAGAGCTTGCTTAGGATTGTGTCTAGGCTTAAGGTGTTAGATTGATTGAATGTTTGCCATCTTAGATTAAAGCTTGATCGCCCAAGGTCAATTCCCTTGTCTCAAGAATCCCCTTGCCTCATTGAGAAAGAAAGTTCACTCTTTTATTGCATTTTTAATTTTGTCTTAATTCATAATCAACTTCTTATCATGGTTGCACTTAGATTAAGCATAGGCTTGCATTCCCTTGCATTAGAATCACTTAGGATTGGATTGACATCTTGTATAATACAACATTTGATTGGACCCTTGAAAAGTCCTTCATCAAATTGGCGCCGTTGCCAAGTTCTAAGTTGATTTTGACATTGGGATTTAGTCATTTGCTTGAGACTAAGTCATTTTTTTTCTTTTATTGTGTTATTGCTTCTCCTTGCTCTTTTCCCTTTGCATTTCAGGTGTATGATAACTAGAAGCAGAGGTGCATCAAACTTGACACCCACTGTTGAAGAAATTGCTACACTTGAGAGGGAGATTGCAAGAAAGATAAGAGAAGAAGAGCAACAGGCTCACTTGCAGAGATTGGGGTTTGATATGGAGAATCGGCCTCAAGATGGTGATCCCCTAGAGGGGCAATGGTCCAAGAGCTGACAATATAAGACCACAGCGCCAGCCACAACATCCACAGCGCCAAGCTAGAGCCATTGGAGCCTATGATCAACCTCACATTCATGGTCATAGGTTGGGGATAAGAGCACCAGCTGTGGAGAACAACAAATTTGATATCAAATCAGGACTGCTGAATTTGATTGAGAACAACAAGTTTCATGGCCTTGCTGTGGAGGATCCCCTTGATCACTTGGACACATTTGATAGCTACTGTAGCTTGTCCAAGACTAATGGAGTCTCTGAAGATGCTTTCAAGCTGAGGTTGTTTACCTTCTCTTTGGGAGACGAGGCACATCTATGGGAGAAGGCTCTTCCAAGTGACTCTATCACAACTTGGAATGAGTGCAAGAGGGCATTCCTAGAGAAATTCTTCTCTACCTCAAGAACAGCCAAGATCAGAAATGAGATCTCTAGCTTTCAACAGAAGAACCTTGAGAGCTTTAGTGAAGCATGGGAGAGGTTCAAGGGCTATTGGTCTCAATTCCCACATCATGGCTTCACCAAGGAGAGTTTGCTTAGTACCTTCTACAGAGGTGCTCTTCCAGAGTTCCGGAGCAGATTGGACACAGCCAGCAATGGGTTCTTCTTGGGCAGAACTGAGCAGGATGCTGAGGAGCTGGTGGAGAACATGGCCAAGAGTGACTCAGTCTACAGTGAGGAGCATGATAGGGTCAACAGAGGCAGTGATGAAGATGATCAGCACACAAGGAAGGCGCTGAAATCTCTCCAAGAGAAGTTGGACAAGATTATTGCAGAGAAGGCTAAGCAGGAGCAGATTAACTCCATTGGGAACCAGCAACAAAAGCAGCCTGCTGGGACTAATCAAGTTAATGGTGTAGAAGGTCAAGAGGAGCTATGCTTCATCAATGCTAATGGCACATGGTATAGGAAAGAACCCAACTTCCAATACCAAAACAACTACCACCAAAAACCCAACTTCCAATACCAAGCCAACCGGTCTACTCAGCCCCAAGGAAGCTCTTCTCAAGCTCAGGCTCCAAGTTCAAAAATGGAGTCCATGTTCAAGAAACTCTTAGAAGCTCAAGAAAGAAATGCTAAGAACATTGGTGATGAGTTCAGAAACATCCATGCCAAGATTGATGGAACTTATTCTGACCTCAACAACAAGTACATGCAACTTGCCTCTCATCTCAAAGCTTTGGAGAGCCAGGTTGCTTCTATGTCTTCATCCTCCAAGAGCCCAATGGAATATCTACCAGGAAAACCAGAGAAAAATCCCAAGGAATCTTGCAATGTCATCCTCTCTACTACTTCTTCAAAGATTGAGATGTGCACTCATGAGAAAGAGAAGGATGAGATTGAAATGTTTGGCACTGAGTTTGGGGATGTTGAGAGATTTGTTGTGGCCACAGCTGAAGCACATATTCTGAGGGATGCTGCCAAGAAGGCTGAGGTAAAGAGTCTCCAGCAAGCTGAGCCTAGAGCTGAGACACCAACTGTGAAAAGAGCAGACAACAAGCTGAAAGAAGTGGAGGAGGAAGACACTGAGTTTGAGCTATCACCATATGATAAGTTCCCCTTTCCCCAATGAGTTCTCACCAAAGCTCAAAAGAAGGTGATCTCAAAGTTCAGGATAGATCTTAGTGATGTTGGAGTCAAGCTTCCAGAGATATCAGGTATGCGTGAAGCTCTTGTCCAGATGATGCTCATCAAGGACATTCTAGACCACCAGGCTGCAGTGGCTGAGCTTTTGGACATCTCCATTCTGAAGATTGATCCACCAAGCCCTCCAAAGTCCCTCCCTAAGCTTGAGTCTCAAGGTAAGTTCACCTTGTCTTGCTCTCTTGGTACACTAACTATGGATGATGCTCTTGTTGATAGTGGTGCTAGTGTGAATGTCATCTCCTTGGATATGGTGAAGAGTCTTAGGATTGAAAGCATGGAACCAGATACTCCTCCTCTCACCTTTGGGGATTCTTCTTCTACAACCCCACTTGGCATAATCAAGGACTTTCCCTTGAAGATTGGATCCTGCACCATACCTATTGACCTCACTGTCTTGAAGATGGCATCTGATGAGAGAGTCCCTTTGATCCTTGGCACTCCTTTCCTCACAACAGTTGGAGCTTGCATTGATTTTCCCAACAAGAAGGTGATGTCTTGCATATTTTCATTGTTTTAGCTTTCCATTTTGTGCATTTTATCCCTTCTAGATTAGGCATTAGGCATATTTATGTTCATTTTGCATTCATAAGTCTTTATCAGGTCGTGGAGTGTACTCTGGAGAATTTGAAGGTGTTTGGGGGTACTTTGTTACAAAAAGGAAGGGTGAAAGATGAACATGCACGATGGCCATAGAGAAGTCTTTCTATGCTAAGATTCGGTGGAGACATAGCATTTTGAGTTAGCTTTCCTATGGGAGTGGTTCTAAGCCATTTGAAGCCATATTGGAGGAGTTATGATTATTTGAGTGGAGACATTTCAAGACACCCGGGTCAGCACACTCGACCTGACCAACCCGCACGGGACGAGGGAGTGATGCTGGATGATGAAGCACCCGAACGGACGTACGCGACCTCCACAACCCGCACTGCCTGACCGCGGGAACAGACAGCACGTACGCGGCCTGGACACCCGGATGAAGTTACCCGCGTACGAACATCAACCCACCGGACGCACCCAAGGATGACGACCCGCACGGCTTCGAGAGAACGGACCAGCACATACGCGGGACGATCATACCCGACTGGACGCCACCCGCGTGCGAGCATACCCGGACGTCCACACCCGACTGGACGCCACCCACGTGCGAGCACACCCGGTAGCGACGAACGCCTAGGACAAGACGCGATCGGACGCACCCGAGGAAGACGACCCGCACGGCCCGACGATGGAGAACGCCCAGGATCAGGACACGGCCGATCACACCCGACCTCCCTCGCCCGCGTACCACTCCACTCGACCTCAGTACACTCGAGCACGACCCGCGTAGCCTCACACCCGGCCATGACCACTCGAGCAGTACGACCCGCACAGCTTGGAAGGCCTGGTCGAGATTACACACCCGGGTGGTCATACCCGACCTGGTGGGTGCCCATCCGACCAGGGTATCCGAGATTCTTCCTTTTGGAGCCTTTTGATTTGTTTAGACCATTACTCTTCTAAGGGCTTTTTAGTCATTTTGGTTTTATGTTTTTAGGGCTCTTAAGCCTACTATAAATACTCTTATTATCCCTAGTTTGGGACTTATGTTATTTTCTATCTAAGAACACAAACCTTTGAGTAAAGCTTCATCTTTGATTTATAATCTCCTCTCATCTTTGTGTTCTTGATTGTTTGATTTCATCTCCTTTCTTTCTCTATATGTTTAAGCTTGAATCTCTTATGGGTTTAAGAGTAAGCATGTGGATTAGTGAGTAGATCCATTTAAGATCCATGGGTTAGGGTGATTGAGAGTGATTAAGTGTAGATCCAAGGTGCTTAGTGTTAGATATATCCTTTCCTTGCATTGATTTGGTGTTCTTAAAGCTATATTTGAGTTGGCCTCTCAAACATAGAGTCATAGGCATTTCATGCCCGAAAGGTGTTCTATGAAATGCCTGAACCAACTCATCTATGCTTTTAGCTTGCTTTGCCTAAGAGATTAGTTGTCAAAGAAGCTAAGATTACTTTTAGACTCATTCTTTATGCTTGCTTTGATCATTACAGCCAAAGAGATTTGGTGTACATGGGTGATCATTGCAAAAGAGCATCCATCTAGAGATAGAGCTTGCTTAGTTTTGTCGTCTAGGCATAAGGAATTAGATTGATTGAAAAGTTAGCATCTTGGATTGAATCTTAATCATTTGAAATCAAGTCCCTATACCCATGGGTCTCATTCTCCTCATAAGAAAGAAAGTTTTACTTTTTGTTGCATTTTACTTATTGTCTTAGTTTAATAATCATCCTCTTTAATGATTGCATTTAGATTAAGCATAGACTTGCATTCCCTTTGCTTTATAGTCACTTAGAACTGGTTCGACAATCTTATATACTACAGCATTTGATAAGGACCTTAGAAAAGTCCTTTCATCAAATTGGCGCCGCTGCCAAATTCTAAGTTGATTGTGACATTGGGATTTAGTCACTTGCTTGAGACTAAATCATTTTTCTTTTCTTTTGATATTGATTCTCATTTTGACTCTTCCTTTGATTTTCAGGTGTATGAACACAAGAAGCAGGGGTGCAACTAACCTGGTTCCCACTGT
The DNA here is from genome assembly GCA_018703725.1 of Brassica juncea. Classification (NCBI taxonomy): domain Eukaryota; kingdom Viridiplantae; phylum Streptophyta; class Magnoliopsida; order Brassicales; family Brassicaceae; genus Brassica; species Brassica juncea. Next base: position 28,207,282 of record CM031942.1, on the reverse strand, counting down.
TGAAGAGATAGCTACACTTGAGAGGGAAATAGCAAGAAGGAGAAGAGAAGAAGAGCAACAGGCTCACATTCAGAGGTTGGGGTTTGAGATGGATGATCACCAGCATCAATCTCACGATGGCAATGGTCAAGGAGCTGACAACCTTGGACCACAGCGCCAGCAACAACAACACCCACAGCGGCCAGCTAGAGCCATTGGCACCTATGACCGTCCTCACATTCATGGCAATAGGACGGGCATCCACGCACCAGCTGTGGAAGCTAACAACTTTGAGATCAATTCAGGGTTGTTGAGTGTGATTGAGAACAACAAGTACCATGGCTTGGTTGTAGAAGACCCATTTGATCACTTGGACAAGTTTGATAGCTATTGTGGCTTGTCCAAGACCAATGGTGTGTCCGAAGATGCCTTCAAGCTCAAGTTGTTTCCATTCTCTCTAGGAGACAAGGTACGCCAATGGGAGAAATCTCTACCTAGTGATTCCATCACTACTTGGGATGATTGCAAGAAAGCCTTCTTGGAGAAGTTCTTCTCCACATCAAGGACAGCCAAGCTGAGGAATGAGATCTCTAGTTTCCATCAGAAGAATTTGGAAAGCTTTAGTGAAGCATGGGAGAGGTTCAAGGGGTATCAAGCTAAGTGCCCACACCATGGTTTCTCAAAGGAGAGTTTCCTGTGCACATTCTATAGAGGTGACCTTACTGAGTTTAGAGCAAGATTGGATACAGCAAGCAATGGTTTCTTCCTGGGCAGGTCTGAAGAAGATGCTGAGGAGCTGCTTGACAACATGGTGAAGAGTGATTCAGTTTACAGTGGAGAACATGACAGAGCTGATAGAACAACCAGAGCTGATGACAACCAGACCAAGAAGGTAATCAAATCCTTTCAAGAGAAGATAGACTTGCTGATTGCTAACCAAGCCAAAAAGGAGCAGATCAACTTTGTGGGTGGTCCAAGTCAGGAAACTCTTCCTAAGGTTAATGAAGTTGAAGGGTTAGAAGGGCAAGAAGAGCTTTGCTTCATCAACAACAATGGTACTTGGTACAGGAAGGAGCCTAACTTTCAGTACAACAACTACCAGCAAAGGTCTTATCCCAACAACCAGCAAGGAGGCTATCCACCCAAGCAACAAACTCAGCAAGGGAACTACCAGCCTAGGCAGAATCCTCCTCCTGGTTTTACAAATCATGGCAATCAGTCTACTCAAGCTCAAGGTAGCTCCTCCCAAGCTAAAGCTCCAGATTCATCTATGGAAGCTATGTTCAAACAATTATTGGAAGGTCAAGCTAGAACAGCCAAGGACATTAGCCATGAGTTCAAGACTGTTCACTCCAAGATTGATAGCAGCTATACTGAGCTAAACAACAAGATTAGAGCTTTGGAGAATCAGTTTGCTTCTATGAACTCTAAGCCAAGTCGCCAACAAGGAACACTACCAGGAAAGGCTGAGCAAAACCCCAAGGAGCCAATGAAGGCAATCACTTTGAGAAGTGGTAGAGAGCTACCTCCAAGAACTCTCCCCAAGGATGGTGAGACACTAAGTGGGGGGGGGTGGCTATCAACATTGATGATGATGTTGTGATTGTAGATGAGAAAGTTGATGAGGAGATTCTAGAAAAGATTGTTGAAGCTAAGGGTAAAGGAAAGGTTGGAGAAGAGAAGAAAGCACTAAAGCATGGTGAAGTTGCCACTCCAACAAAAGAGTCTTCTTTTGTTCCTCCTCCCTATGAACCTAAGCTGCCATTTCCTCGAAGATTCAAGAAGCAACTTTTGGAGAAGTACAAAGCACTCTTTTGGAAGCAAATGAGTGAAGTTCAAGTCACAATGCCAATCATTGATGCCTTCATGCTTGTCCCTCAATACAGCAAGTTCTTGAAGGATGCTGTGGCTGCCAAGAAGAAGGAAATGGAAGGCATGATGGTTCTTACTCATGAGTGCAGTGCCATTATCCAGAGATTGACAATCCCTAAGAAGCTAGAGGATCCAGGCTACTTTAACCTACCTTGTGCCATTGGTCCTTTGATGTTTGAGAGATGTTTATGTGATTTGGGAGCTAGTGTCAGTCTCATGCCTCTATCGGTTGCCAAGAAGCTTGGGTTCAGCCAATACAAGAAGTACAAACTCTCTTTGGTGCTTGCTGATCGCTTAGTCAAATTCTCCATTGGTATCCTTGAAGACCTCCCTGTGATGGTGGGAAATTGTGAAATTCCTACTGATTTTGTTGTCCTTGAGATGGATGAAGAAGCTAGAGACCCCTTGATCCTTGGAAGACCATTCTTAGCCACAGCAGGAGCCCTTATCAATGTGAAGGAAGGCAAGATTGATCTTCATTTAGGGAAAGAGAACACTCTCCATGAGGTAATGAAGAGGTCAACTGTGCAAGGCCAAGTGTTTTACATAGAAGAGATGGAAGCTCTTGCGGATGAGCTCCTTGAGGAATTGGCACTTGGAGAGTTGACAATAGGGGACCCCTTGCAGCATGCTTTGACAGTGGATAAAGAGGTCCAAGTGGTTGAGAACCAAGAGAGTGATGCTATTGTGGCCATGCTGGATTCTCGCAAGAAGATTGATGATAAAGGCCAGTATGAAGAGCTCAAACAAGAGAAGCACCAAGCTTTTTCAGCCACTCAACAAGAGGACACCCAACAAGATGATTGGAGTGAGCTCAAGGCACCAAAACTGGAGCTAAAACCTCTTTTCCATGGTGTAAGGTACGCATTTCTAGGCCCTAATGAGTCATATGCTGTCATTGTGAGTAGTGAACTTACTGAACTTGAGCTTTCTCAACTTTTAAATGCACTTAAAAGGTTTAGAAAGGCAATTGGGTACTCACTAGATGATATTAAGGGGATATCACCTTCTTTGTGCATGCATAGGATACATCTAGAGGATGAGTCAATGACTTCTATAGTGCATCAAAGAAGGTTGAATCCTAACCTGAAGGATGTTGTTAAGAAGGAGATTCTTAAGCTCTTAGATGCTGGTGTTATCTACCCTATTTCAGATTCAAAATGGGTATCTCCTGTGCATGTAGTTCCAAAGAAAGGTGGTATCACTGTGGTTAAAAATGACAAGGATGAATTGATACCGACTAGAACCATAACTGGCCATAGGATGTGTATTGGTTATAGGAAACTCAACTCTGCATCGAGAAAGGATAATTTTCTATTGCCATTCATTGATCAAATGCTTGAGAGACTTGCAAACCATCCTTTCTATTGTTTTCTTGATGGGTATTCAGGGTTCTTCCAGATCCCCATACATCCCAATGATCAAGAGAAGACAACATTCACATGCCCCTATGGCACCTTTGCTTATCGAAGGATGCCATTTGGGTTATGTAATGCTCCATAAACCTTTTAAAGGTGCATGATGTCTATCTTCTCGGATCTTATTGAGGATATAGTGGAGGTATTCATGGATGATTTCTCTGTCTGCGGATCTTCGTTTTCTGCTTGTTTGTCCAACTTGTGCAGGGTCCTACAGAGATGTGAAGACACCAACCTAGTGCTGAATTGGGAGAAGTGTCACTTCATGGTCAAAGAGGGGATTGTGCTTGGGCACAAGATTTCAGAAAAGGGCATTGAAGTGGAAAAGGCTAAGATTGAAGTGATGGTCAGCTTGCCACCACCAAAGACAGTGAAAGACATCAGGAGCTTCCTTGGCCATGCTGGGTTCTATAGAAGATTCATCAAGGACTTCTCAAAGATTGCTAGACCCATGATCAAGTTGCTGTGCAAGGAGGCCGCTTTCAGCTTTGATGAAGATTGTCTTGAATCCTTAAAGAAGATAAAGGGTGACCTTGTTAGTGCTCCCATTGTCCAGCCACCTGATTGGGACCTCCCTTTTGAGATAATGTGTGATGCTAGTGACTTTGCTGTTGGGGCTGTCCTGGGACAGAAGAAGGATGGCAAGACTCATGTGATTTATTATGCTAGCCAAACCCTGAATGATGCACAGATGAAGTATGCCACAACTGAGAAAGAGATGCTGGCCATTCTCTTCGCCTTTGAAAAATTTAGAAGCTACCTGGTGGGTTCCAAGGTCATTGTGTACTGACCATGCAGCTTTGAGACACCTCCTAGCAAAGAAGGATGCCAAGCCAAGACTGCTAAGGTGGATCCTTTTGCTTCAAGAGTTTGACTTAGAGATTAGAGACAAGCCAGGGATTGAGAATGGAGTTGCTGATCACTTGTCCAGGTTGAGGATCGAAGGTGGAATCCCTATTGATGAGGGACTTAGACAAGAGCATGTCATGGCCATCATGTCAGTAGTGGCAGTCATTGAGACTGGAAAAAAGATTGAAGAGGTTAAGGCAGCTGAAGAGAAGGGACCTTGGTATGCTGATTTGGTTAACTACTTAGCCACTGGGAAGGAACCGTTGGGGCTTGCGGGGTATGAGAAGAAGAAGTTCTACAAGGACTTCAAGAGATACTATTGGGATGAACCATACCTTTACACCCTATGCAAAGATCAGATTTATAGAAGAGTTGTGGCTGAAGAAGAAGTTGAAGGGATCCTCTCACATTGCCATGGATCTTCCTATGGAGGCCATTTTGCTACATTCAAGACTGTCTCAAAGGTGCTACAAGCTGGATTCTGGTGGCCACACATGTTCAGGGATTCACAAGACTTCATTTCAAGATGTGACTCTTGCCAAAGGAGGGGGAACATCACTAAGAGGAATGAGATGCCTCAAAACCCAATCCTTGAAGTGGAAGTGTTTGATGTTTGGGGGATTGACTTCATGGGACCTTTCCCTTCTTCTTATGGAAACAAATACATCTTGGTGGCTATGGACTATGTTTCAAAGTGGGTGGAAGCAATAGCAAGTCCCACAAATGATTCAAAAGTGGTGGTCTAAATGTTCAAGAGCAATATCTTCCAAAGGTTTGGAGTACCAAGAGTGGTCATAAGTGATGGAGGTTCACATTTCATCAACAAAGTATTTGAGGGTCTTCTCAAGAAGAATGGAGTGAAACACAAGGTTGCAACACCCTATCACCCTCAAACAAGTGGCCAAGTGGAGGTCTCCAACAAACAAATCAAGGGAATCTTGGAGAAGATTGTGGGAACAAAGAGGAAGGATTGGTCAGCCAAGCTTGATGATTCTCTTTGGGCATATAGAACAGCCTTCAAGACTCCTCTAGGCACTACTCCTTTCAACCTTGTCTGTGGGAAGTCTTGCCACCTGTCAGTTGAGCTTGAATACAAGGCATTGTGGGCTGTGAAGCTTCTAAACTTTGACATCAAGGGTGCAAAGGAGAAGAGACTTCTTCAACTCAATGAACTTGATGAGATAAGGATGGATGCCTTTGAGAATTCAAGGATCTACAAGGAAAAGACTAAAGCTTTCCATGACAGGCACATCCTCAAGAGAGAGTTCAAGGCAGGAGATCAAGTGCTTCTTTACAACTCTAGACTGAAGTTATTTCCAGGAAAGCTTAAGTCAAGATGGTCTGGTCCATTTGTGATAAAAGAAGTGAGGCCTTATGGATCCATTGTGTTATGGGATAAGCAGGGTAATGACTTCACAGTTAATGGCCCGAGACTCAAGGAATACATGGCCACAATACCAAAGGAGGATGGGACATCAACCCCACTCTCTGATGCTCCCCTTGCCTAACCTCAAAGGAGGCAAAGTCAAGCTAGTGACTTTAAACAAGCTCACTTGGGAGGAAGTCCCATGGTTATCCTTGTACATATTGCATTAGGATTTTTATTTTTCAGCAACAAGTCCCTTGAAAGATGTTGGGTCATGTTGGGAGCTTGAGAATGAATTGGCTGAGGTTCTGAGATGGAGGAGACACAAAAAGAAGTGAGTTGGTTCAGTGATCAGGAGAAAAAGAGATGAAAATTTTGTGGTTTGGTCGAAGATACCCGGGTAATGGCACCCGGGCTGAAGAACCTGCACGGGCAGGACGGACGAACGCGAACCAACGGGACGTGCCCGGGCTGGAACACTCGGCTGGAGAAGGCCGCACGGGTGGAACGATCAGAACGTGTCGAACGGCTGTACGCGGGTGATGATACCCGGGACGCAGCACCCGCACGGGTGGAATGATCAGAACGTGTCGAACGGCTGTACGCGGGTGATGATACCCGGGACGCAGCACCCGGACAGGACGAAGGGACATACGCGGGTGGACATACCCGGGTCGTCCAAAAGCCCCCAATCATGACCCGCGGACGACCCAGATGCGACCCGCCGACCCAGGTAAGTTTTCTTCCCCTTTTTCCGACCCAAACCCGACCCCGACCACCCAGAATCGACCTGCCCGACCCAAAAACTTTCCCCAAAACCCTACATCACCCTCTCTTTCCTCATTTCATCCCCTTCCTCACATCAAAATCCTCTCTAGCCCCCAAGAACTAAAATCTCCATAACTTTCTCAATTCTCAACCAAATCATCCAATTCTTTTTCCCATATCCAAGTCTTCTTCCCCTAAGTCTATTTCCTTGAATCCTTTCATCCTAATCCTTCATCCAAAGCAAGGTATGGTACTTTTCAGTTCAAATTCGTAATGCTCATGAACCCTAAAATTTGAACTTGAAATTTTGACCCTTTTCTTGCTTGATTCTTGTCAAATAGACTAGGGAATGACTATATATGATACTGTGCTGTTGATTTCTTGGTAAATTTGAGATGAATTTGGAATTTAAGAAATTAGGGTTCATGAGATTTGAGGAATTTTTGAAAAAGTTCTTGCTTTTGGTTGTTTATGGTCTAGATTGATTGGAATTGATGTTCTAGAGCTTGTTTAACATTCAATTTCATCTTTCTTGGTGATTTTGCTTGGAATTGGGTAGATTGGGTTCCCTTGTTCATAATATATATATATATATATATATTATTTTATAAATTTGTTGACATGGGGACTTGATTGCTTTGTGATAGTCTTGCTAGGTTGCTGGTTTTAGACTAGGTTTGCAAGTGTTCATTCAAGAACCTATCTTTCCCAAATTGTTCTTTCTTCCTTGTGCTTAATCTTGTCCAAGTCTTGAAATTTTTTCAGGTTCAACATGGAAAGGAAAGATGAGGACTTGATTGAACAAGAAAAGGCTGAGGCTGCTCAGAGAGAGACTGCTAGGTTTGGGAAAGAGTTAGGCTCCATGCCTGAATCTGAGGAGGAACGTAGGCAACAAGCCTTGGATATGTTGAGACAGAAAGCACAAGCCAAGAAGGATGGAAAGAGAGTGGTTGATGGGGCAAACAAGCAACCCAAGAATGAAGGAAAAAGGATTGCTAGTGATGAGAAAGGGACTGCTGGTGCCCACAAGCAGTCTAAGAGGGATGGAAAGAGAGTGGTTGATGTTGATCACAAGACAACCAAGAAGGATGGCAAGAGGTTGGCTAGTGATGAGAAAGTGCTTGATGATGCTTATAAAAAGGCCAAGAGGGATGGAAAGAGAGTGGCTGTTGGTGATCACAAGCACACTCCTTCAAAGAAAGCTAGAGCTCCAAGATCTCACAGTGTGGGACCTCTTGTTTTGGAGAAGAACACTAAGAAGGATGATAAGAAACCAGCTCCTCCCACCAAGATCAGGATCAAGGCACCAAACCCAAAGAAATTGGCGCCTCCACCCTTGGAGCAAGTAGATGAAAATGTTGAAGAAGAATCTTCTCCAAATGGTAGTGTGGCTGAGCAAGAAACTCTCGAAAAGTTAGGTTTCAATCCTCATAGAGATAGACAGAGGAAGCCTACTGAAGTTGAACTATTGGAGCAGATGAGGCAAGGAGTATCTTGGCCTCCAACCAGATTTGCTGATGTGAGGCTAATGAGAGAGTTAGAGATTGACCAAGACATGAAGGATTTGCTTGCTCTCATGAACATGGACAGATTCTATTCCATGCCTCACCCAACTCATAAAGAGGTCTCTTGCCAATTCTTGGAATCCTTGGAGGCCACATTCCACTCTTCTCTACATGAGGAACAAGGGTGGGGAAGAATCAGTTTTAAGATTGATGGAAAGACCTATTTCATGACTTTTGCTGAGATTGGAGAGGTGCTAGGCCTCAAGGATTTGAAGGAGTCTTCTTTGCCTAAGCTCAAAGGGCTTCCTAAAGGGAAGACCCTTCCACACTTCACTTACAAGTTCTTATCCGGCAAAGATAGAGTGTCCAGCAGAGACAAGAATGCTTCTATCAGGCATCCATCAGTCCGCTACCTACATAGGCTGATTGTCCACACCATCTACCCAAGGAAAGAGCCAAGTAACGTGAATGGAGAAGACTTGAACCTCATGCACCAAGCTATCCAGCACTTTGCCTCACCTCCTCACTTACCTGAAGTCCCCACTGATTTCTACGCTGAGTTTGGTATGGTTGGATTCTTTGTGAGGCGCCTCATGTACTACAAGGATTATGCTTGGACAAACAGGGATCCAGAGGCTCAGATTGGAATAGGTGGCTTGATCACACCATTGCTTGTGCACCAAGGTATTAGCTTGGGCGATGATGCATCCGGTCCCTCTTTCATCGACCTCACCTACTTGAAGTCAGCTCATTACTTCTCTGGAAGATACAATGGGAGGTGTGTTTACTTGATTTGAGAGGTTCCACCACAGTTGAGCTGCTTCTCCCTAACTATGAGCTCACTTCATTGAGGACACCAGGAACTATAAGTTTTGATATCAGTGAGCAGCACCTCCTAGGTAGTCATGGGACTCTCAGCCCTATGGTATTAAATATGAACGAGAAAGCAGCAGCGAAGGCAGCTAAGTTTGATCAAGGTTATTCCAGCAGAGCCACAGCCCATCTCTTTGATCCTCCTTGCTATAAGTTTGAGCAATGCACCAGTGCCCTGCCTATTGGACCCATTCGCCAAGCTCATGACCAGATTAGCACGCTACAAAGATGGAACAGAGCTTAAGACAGGGCCATCTTCAAGCTCACCAAGAAGTGCAAGGAATTGAGGAAAACTGTGAAGAGACAAGCTGAAGCTTCAGCTCAGTTCATGAGAAATGTTGCTGATGTTCTGACTAGGGGAGCTGTAGCAGGCTGCAAGGCTGAGGATTTCGATCTTGATGCTTTCCTTGCACCCCCTCCCCTACCTCTTCATGACCCAAATGCGCCACAAACCAAGAAGCAAGCCCTCCGTAGCTTGAGGAACCCTTACATCGCCCCATCCGCGTCAGGAAACAAGTCACCAAGCCTAAGCACCACTGCTGATGAAGATGACTCTGAGGGTGAGGCATCAGCCTTATCCCATGCTCCATAGAGGTACTCCAACACCCTATCATTGTATATACCATTCATCATTTCATTTAGTTTTCAATTTTTTGGACCCTTCTCCGCATTTAACAAACACAGAGACTGTGTGAATTAAGTGTGGGGGAGGTGTCAAGTTGCTAATAGTCTTGTGTTTTATGTCATATGCATGCACTTGTAGATAGTTATTGCAAAAAAAAAAAAAAATTGAAAAAAATTTGAAAAGCACAAAAAGAATCATGTAGTTGCATTAGGATTGAGTCTAGATCATTCACTTGCATAAAAAAAATGAGAAAAATCATCATATAGGTTGCATCATGCATAAGGGGACAAGGATGATAGTTGCCTTGTAAAGATGCTCATGCTAAGTTCTTAAAGTGATAACCTTTATAATCATAGTAAGTAGCTTGAGCAATCTTAAGATAGCTTGTAAACTTTGTGCCTTGAAAGCTCTTCCTAAAGCTTATTTGATTGATTGATGCTCTCTCTTTGAAGTTTGCTCCTGTCATATTTAGACTCTAAGTCTCTTGCTCATGGTCCCTTGTGTACTAAGTCATGGATAGAACACTTGAGTTGTCCCTCCCATTCTTTGCCTATCTTTTTGGACAAAATCAAGTGGTACTCCACGCCCTTAAACCCTTACCTCCTTTCAAGCCTTCATTGTTTGTTGAGTGAGGCCTTCTTTGGAAAGCTTTACATGTGCATAATGTTGAGAGTATTGGGAACGATAATGCTTGGTCTCCATTTTAGCTAGATTAGACATTCATATTGTAGACTCTTAGAACTCAAAAGTGATTAAGTCTTTAGGGATAAGCAAATGAAAAGTCTAGCTCAAGTTTGTAATGAAAGTCTTGGCCTCCATATATATAAAAAAAAAGAGAAAAAAAAAATAATAAAGAAAGGGGGCTAGCCAAAGTTAGTATGAGCTAATAAGTGTTTAAAAAGTGTAAAAATCCCTTGTAGACTTCAAAAAGTGAAGAGTTCTAAGTGAGAAAATGTTCTTGAGAGTTTGGGAAATCTTTGGGTGAGTGAAGAGAGAGTGAGGCTTGGCAATGGGGAATAGAGTAAAATTTGCTTTCATGTTTAGGAAAAGGGTAGGAAAATGGAGATTGAGCATTGCATGCATGAATTGATCCCTTTCTTAGATATATTATGTGCAATGTCAAAGCTACTTTGTTTTGAGAGTAAACCACCTTGAAAGATGATCTTGAACCTCTTAATTCACTTTGCACTAAAGCCTTTTTCTTACCAAACCAAATGATTTGGACCATTTGACCATTTGCAAGATTTCTATTGAGTTTGCTTAATGATTGTAAGAGAGCAAGTAGATTTGTGGGTTGTAGATTCATGATGAGTAAGTGTAGGGATCAAAAGAGTTGAGATAGGCCTTGAGAAGTTAGAGTTGGATTGAGTGCTTGCTCTAGCTAGTTGGTATGATTATGCAAGGTTATCAAGTTGGGAGCTAAGAAGAGCATTCTTTTGGCTATGAGTCCCCTCCTTCAAACCTCTCCTCCTTAGTCCTTGCTAGTTTACTTGTGGACAAGTAAAGGACTAGTATGGGGGAGTTGATGTCTTGCATATTTTCATTGTTTTAGCTTTCCATGTTGTGCATTTTATCCCTTCTAGATTAGGCATTAGGCATATTTATGTTCATTTTGCATTCATAAGTCTTTATCAGGTCTTGGAGTTTACTTTGGAGAATTTGAAGGTGTTTGGGGGTACTTTGTTACAAAAAGGAAGGGTGAAAGATGAACATGGACGATGGCCATAGAGAAGTCTTTCTATGCTAAGATTCGGTGGAGACATAGAATTTTGAGTTAGCTTTCCTATGGGAGTGGTTCCAAGCCATTTGAAGCCATATTGGAGGAGTTATGATTATTTGAGTGGAGACATGTCAAGACACCCGGGTCAGAACACTCGACCTGACCAACCCGCACGGGACGAGGGAGTGATGCTGGACGATGAAGCACCCGGACGGACGTACGCGAACTCGACAACCCGCAAGGCCTGACCGCGGGAACAGACAGCACGTACGCGGCCTGGACACCCGGATGAAGTTACCCGCGTACGAACATCAACCCGCCGGACGCACCCGAGGTTGACGACCCGCACGGCTTCGAGAGAACGGACCAGCACGTACGTGGGACAATCATACCCGACTGGAAGCCACCCGCGTGCGAGCATACCCGGACGTCCACACCCGACTGGACGCCACCCGCGTGCGAACACACCCGGTAGCGACGAATGCCTAGGACAAGACGCGATCGGACGCACCCGAGGAAGACGACCCGCACGGCCCGATGATGGAGAATACCCAGGATCAGGACGTGGCCGATAACACCCGACGTCCCTCGCCCGCGTACCACTCCACTCGACCTCAGTACACTCGAGCAAGACGACCCTCGTAGCCTCACACCCGGCCATGACCACTCGAGCAGCACGACCCGCACGGCTTGGACGGCCTGGTCGAGATTTCACACCCGGGTGGTCATACCCGGCCTGGTGGGTGCCCATCCGACCAGGGTATCGGAGCTTCTTCCTTTTGGAGCCTTTTGATTGGTTTAGACCATTACTCTTCTAAGGGCTTTTTAGTCATTTTGCTTTTATGTTTTTAGGTCTCTTAAGCCTACTATAAATACTCTTATTATCCCTAGTTTGGGACTTATGTTATTTTCTATCTAAGGACACAAACCTTTGAGTAAAGCTTCATCTTTGATTTATAATCTCATCTCATCTTTGTGTTCTTGATTGTTTGATTTCATCTTCTTTCTTTCTCTATATGTTTAAGCTTGAATCTCTCATGGGTTTAAGAGTAATCATGTGGATTAGTGAGTAGATCCATTTAAGATCCATGGGTTAGGGTGATTGAGAGTGATTAAGTGTAGATCCAAGGTGCTTGGTGTTAGATCTATCCTTTCCTTGCATTGATTTGGTGTTCTTAAAGCTATATTTGAGTTGGCCTCTCAAACATAGAGTCATAGGCATTTCATGCCCGAAAGGTGTTCTATGAAATGCCTTAACCAACTCATCTATGCTTTTAGCTTGCTTTGCCTAAGAGATTAGTTGTCAAAGAAGCTAAGATTGCTTTTAGACTCATTCTTTATTCTTGCTTTGATCATTACAGCCAAAGAGATTTGGTGTACTTGGGTGATCATTGCAAAAGAGCATCCATCTAGAGATAGAGCTTGCTTAGTTTTGTTGTCTAGGCATAAGGAATTAGATTGATTGAAAAGTTAGCATCTTGAATTGAATCTTAATCATTTGAAATCAAGTCCCTATACTCATGGGTCTCATTCTCCTCATAAGAAAGAAAGTTTTACTTTTTGTTGCATTTTACTTATTGTCTTAGTTTGATAATCATCCTCTTTAATGATTGCATTTAGATTAAGCATAGACTTGCATTCCCTTTGCTTTATGGTCACTTAGAACTGGTTCGACAATCTTATATACTACATCATTTGATAAGGACCTTAGAAAAGTCCTTTCATCAGAAGGTCACCCTCATGCATGTCAACAAAGCTGTCTCCTATCCTCTCCAACCTCCAATGGAATCAGACTATTATGGGACAATCACTTGTGATGCACAAGCTGTTGAGAAGCCCCAAGATGAAGAGATTGTTGGTAAGAAAGAAGGTCTTGATGGAGAGTCTTCAAAAGAGTTGTGTGATGAGCACTTGGAAAGTGCTAAAACAAAGGGGATGAGTGAAGCCTCACAGGCCACTCATGGCAAAAAGAAGATGGTGAAAGAGCCTCATCCCCCACCTCTTGATTTGCTCCCACACACCCTCACTCTCTATCCAAAGCAGCTCAAAAATGGTGTCCTTGAGTACAAGATCAAGCATAAGGGCAAGCCCACACCATTCTCAAGTGCTAGAGCCATCATCACTCCTCAGCTCCAAGATGACCCAATCAAGCTTCGAGAGCTTCTCTCTCACGTCCTCACCATCACACTTGAAGGTGGGAAGGATCCTCCCTCTCACTAGTTCAAGAGACACGGTAGTCAAGCTAAGTGACTCAAAACAAGTCCGCTTGGGAGGAAGTCCCATGGTTATCCTTGTACATAGCTTTGCAGTTTCAATTTTCCTTAAGTTTTTTTTTAATAAAAGTGGTCAAGGTTTTCAGGTTGAGCCAAGCACTAGAGGAGAGAAGAAAGGTGATTAACCACCTGAGCCCTATGATTGCCATGTAGCAGCCTCCTCTAGTTGCTATGAACCATGCCAGCTCCTAGCCCCGGCACCAAACACCACGCCCAAACCTCCTTCTTAGGTATCACTCCAACCCTTCTTGTATATACATTTTCTTTTGTCTTGTTGGGGTATCTCCTTCTCTCTTACTCACACAGAGACTGTGTGATTTAAGTGTGGGGGAGGTACCAAGTATTTGATCATGTTTGCTTTGTGATTTTGAGTCTCATGCATTGCATTGTACATTCATATTTGCATAGAAAATTCAAAAAAAAATTAAATTTTTGAATCATGTAGATTGCATCACTTGCATCGTTAAGATTGAGTCTAGAGCATATAGGTTGCATTCATTTGCATATGGAGCATTGCCTTGTAAAGAACACTTGTTCGCACTGAATTTGGCACCCTATTTAAACATATCAAGTAGCTTAAGCATCTTTTGAAAGGCTTGCATGCTTTGAGCCTTGAAAACTCTTCTTGAAACTTGCTTGCTTGCTTGATATTGGCATTGTTCTTAAGACCAGCTCCATCCTGAATTTAGACTTGAATGAACTTAATTTCTCTTGCATATGGGCATTTGCATACTTGATCATGGATCTCATACACATTTGGGTTACCTTTTCCCATTGTACCACTCTTTGTTAACCCAAATGGCACCTCCTTACCTTTTAACCCTATCTATTCTTTGAAGCCTACATTGATTTGCATGAGTGAGGCCTCTTTTGATAGCTTGTCATGTGCAAAATCTTGAGAGTATTGGGAGGACATGGATTTGTTCTCATCTCTTGCTAGCATAGAGTCCTCGTTTGAGCTAGCTTCTAGGATGGTGAGTGGGGTCTTTGTTCCTTAAAGGTTTGTATCTTGGGTTTGGGATGTGACAAAGTTGAGATTGCTGAACAAAAGTTTCTATTGAGAAAGAAGAACCCTAGGGACCTAGAATAGAAAGATAAGAAGCTCTTGATTGATGTTTTTGACCTTCCCCCTTCATATAAAAAAAAAAAAGAAAAAGAAAAAGAAAGATTCAATAAGATAGTGGGGAAGGAAAAACAAAAAGTACTAGAGCTTAGAAGTGTACGTTGTGAATAAGAGGTCCTTAGTGGTTGTATCAAAAGAAGGAAAGTTGTTCTTTGGGTGAGTGATGTGACAATGTTTTTCATTTTGGGTTATGGGATGAATGAAAAGGGTATAGAATTTATAATCACTTAGGAATTGGGTAGAATGATGAGGATGGATCCATGTATGCATGAATGGCTCCTAGTCTTAGATAAATTTTGCATAATGATCAAGATCCTTGAATTTTGAGTGATTGCCACCTCGAAATGATGCACTGAAACCTCATTCTCATCCATATTAGACCATTTCATCACCTAGCCAAATGATTGAGATCATGTGCCCATTTTTGAGACTTCACCTTGTGTGTGTGTGTGTGAATCAATGTGAGGGCTGGTTAAGAGAGCATGTCGGTTGATAAGCATTGCATCTTGTGAAGAGACATAAGAGTAATTGATAGGCCTTGTGAAGCTAGAGCATAATAAGAGAATTTTGCTCATGCGATTTGCTATGTTTCTTTAGGATGTCAAGTTGAGTGCTATGAGTGTTTCTTTTGGCTTTGCTTCCATCTCTAAGTCTCTCCTCCTTTTTGTTTTTAAAAGATTACTTGAGGACAAGTAAAGGTCTAGTGTGGGGGAGTTGATGTCTTGCATATTTACATGTTTTTAGCATTCATATCTTATGCATTTTGATCATATAATTTAGGGATTAGGCATCATTAGGATCCATTGTGTATTCATTTGTCCTTATCAGGTGTTGAAGTATGCTTTGGTGTGATTTGGGGTGTTTGGAAGCCTTATGACCCCAAAAGAAGTGAAGATTCAAGGTTGGCCTTGAAAAGAGAAGTGAAATCATGAGATGGAGAGATGGTCCGGGGAGACCAGACCGGGTACACATACCCGGTCGGCTGGGAGCCGAGCAAGACGCGTCTGGACGGGGCGGACAGACCGGCTAGACATGCCCGGTCGGGAAGGACACCAGCAGAACGGACGGCCGGAGAGGATGGACCGGCTTGATGACCCCGGTCGGGAGAGAGATGATCGAGACACGTCCGGACGGACGGGGAGGATGGACCGGTGTGATGACCCCGGTCGGGAGAGAGACGATCAAGATGCATCTTCATGACCGGGATGGACGGACCGGTTTGATACACCCGGTCGGGCTGAAACTCGAGATGGACGAGGCAGGACCGGGATGGATTGTCCGGGATACCGAACCCGGTCGGGACGAGAGGCGACCTTAGACGAGGCTGGACCGGGTGAGCAGACCGGGTTGGGCCATTTGGCTAACCCCTGACCGAAAAATCAAGCTTGTTTCCCATTGGCTGAAGCCTAATTGACTCCAAGGATGTTTTAGTAATTTTAATGAGGTTTCTAGGTTTTCTAAGTCATGTATAAATACCCTTGTATCCCAAAGTTGAGACTTAACTTCTTTTCTCTCAAAAACACATTTAGATCTTGAAGAAAGTTTGGATCTTTGATCCTTTTTATCTCATTTATTTTGTGTATATTAGATTATCTTCTTCTCTTATCATGTTTAGCCTTGAATCATCATTGATTTTGAGGTTTTCCATGGCTTTTAGTGAGTAGATCTATCTAGGGTTCATGAGCTTGGGAGACTAAGGGTGATTAGGTGTAGATCTAAGATGTTCTAGGGTAGATCCTTCTTGATCCTTGCTTGTAGAGTGTTCTTCTTTCTATTTTGGAGTTGGTCTCTTCAAAATAGAGCTATAGGCATTTCATGCCCAAAAGGTGTTCTATTAAATGCCTGAACCAACTCTTCAATGCTTTTAACATTCTTTACCAAAGAGATTTGTTGTTAAAGGTGTTAAGATAGCTAATGGACTAGTTCTTAATGATTGCTTACATATTATTCAACCTAAGAGATTAGATTCTTGAGATATGTTTGTGAATGAGCATTCATCTAGAGATAGAGCTTGCTTAGGATTGTGTTTAGGCTTAAGGTGTTAGATTGATTGAATGTCTGCCATCTTAGATTAAAGCTTGATCACCCAAGGTCAATTCCCTTGTCCCAAGAATCCCCTTGCCTCATTGAGAAAGAAAGTTCACTCTTTCATTGCATTTTTAATATTGTATTAATTCATAATCATCTTCTTATCATGGTTGCACTTAAATTAAGCATATGCTTGCATTCTCTTTGCATTAGAATCACTTAGGATTGGATTGACAACATTTGATTGGACCCTTGAAAAGTCCTTCATCATGCACCCACGCGGGAAAGGACAGGCTCGGTCAGGGACAGAAACGCGCGGGTCGGGACGCTCGGGACAGTGTACCCGCGCGGCTGGCCGGCTCGGACAGGGACTGTTCTGCGCGGGTCAGGATGCTCGGGTTGGATCCGGGACTCTACCCTAAGCGTTTTTATTATGTCTGGCCAAGATTTAATGACTCCAGGGCCATTTTGGTCATTTCTTTTTATGTTTTTAAGGGCTTTCAAGCCTCATATACATACTTATGTAATCTCCTTGGTGAGAACAAGTTTTTTTCTCTAAAAAACACTTTTAGATCTTGAAGAAAGCTTGGATCTTGGATCCTTTTTATCTCATTTCTTTGGTGTTTATTAGATTATCCTTCTCACTAATCATGTTTAGCCTTGAATCATCATTTGTCTTGAGGTTTTCCATGGCTATTAGTGAGTAGATCTATCTAGGGTTCATGGGTTAGGGAGACTAAGGGTGATTAGGCTAGATCTAAGGTGTTCTAGTGTAGATCTATCTTATTCCTTGCTAGTAGAGTGTTTTTATTGCTTCTTTTGAGTTGGCCTCTCAAAGGTTGAGTTCTAGACATTTCCCACCCACAAGGTGTTTGATGAAATGTTTGAACCAACTCTCCTAAGCTTTTAACATTCTTTACCAAAGACCATTTGTTGTAAAGGTGTTAAGATGGCTAGTAGTCTTGCTCTTAATGATTGCTTGCATATTATTCAACCAATGACCATTTGATGCTTGAGATGTGTTAGCAAATGAACATTCTTTTTGACCATAGAGTTTGTTTAGAATTGTGTCTAGGCTTAAGGTTGCTAGATTGATTGTTTGCTGCCACCTTTAGATTGAAGCTTGATAACCCAAAGTGAATTCCTTTATCCCAAGAAACCCCTTTTGCCTCATATTGAAAAGAAAAATCAACTTTCTATTGCAATTTTAGTATTGTCTTAATCATATTCACCTTCACTCAATGGTTGCACTTAGATTAAGCATAAATTTGCATTCCCTTTGCATTAGGATCACTTAGAACTGGATTGACATCATTTATATTAAAACATTTGATAGGACCCTTGAAAAGTCCTTCATCACCCCCCCCCCCCCCCAGTACTCGCAAAACCCGGAGAAGGAGAGCCGTTATTCCTGTACATCTAGGTATCAGTTAGGGCCGCAAGCGGCGTCCTCATCCGTGAGGAACGCGGAGAGAAAAATCCTATCTTCTACGTAAGCAAAACTTTACTTGATGCGGAGACTCGCTATCCTTTGATGGAAAAACTTGCACTTGCGGTCGTAATGTCAGCACGAAAGCTAAGGCCGTATTTCCAATCTTATACGGTGGTAGTGCTCACGTCGTTCCCATTGTGGACGATCTTGCACAGCCCCAGTCAATCTGGAATGCTAGCAAAATGGGCAATCGCGCTAAGCGAATACGATATCGAGTACCAACCAAGAGCCCAATTTCTTAGTAGAACTCCCGACGGGATATACTACCAACCAAGAGCCTGATTCGTTATGGACCCTTCATATCGACAGATCCTCGTCAAAACAAGGTTTCGGAATCGGGATTAGACTCACGTCACCAATGGGAGAAGTGCTGGAAAAATCATTCCAACTCATTTTCCACGCCTTCAACAACAAAGCCGAGTACGATGCCCTAATCGCAGGATTACGATTGGCTCATGGTTTAAAAATACGCAACATTCACGCTTACTGCGATTCCCAGCTTGTGGCAAGCCAATACCGAAGGGAATACGAAGCAAGGGATGAAAGGATGGATGCCTACTTAAAACTCGTACAAAATCTGGCCCAAAGTTTCGGCCAGTTCTGTAATAACCCGCCCGAAGGGGTAAAATGGTCGAGATGGACAGAGTTAGAATTTGGAGCCGAGCTTTTGGGAATCAAAGTATGAGGAGAAATTTTGAGTTTCCATCATATAAAACTTAACATGGTTCAGAGAAATTAGAAGATTGGTCGAGCATCAACTTAGTGGTCGAACCGCGGGCAATAAGGGTCGATCGAGAAATTTCGAAGACGAGGTGGTCAAAGAATTGATTGTGAAGGATACTTCAGCTGCTCGACCTTGTTAGAGAAGGTGTTAGATTGATCAGACGGATGTTTTGGAAGAATAAAATTTTGGAAGCACGACGTTTTAGAAGCACGACATTTTCGAAGCACGACGATTCTTCCCCGCAAAGTTTTCCCGGAAAAAATTTTATATCATAAAATACGATTTTGGAAGTCGGAAGCAGTACGGGAATTTAAGCAGGACGGGATTTTAAGCAAGACGGGAAGTAGGCATGACGGGATCAAAGCACGATAGGAAAATCCGAAGTTGGCTAAAATCGCTAATTTTGGTATTGTGAATTTTTCAAGGAAGCCGGAGGCTCGGGAAATATTTTTCTCAAATTTCAGAATTCTTTTGGAGTTTATTAAAAATATTCAGCACATCAGAACGGGAGCGGAAAATTATTCGGGATTGATCGCGGGTCGAAAATTCACCGGAAGGGTCAAAACCAAACGAATGTACCGAGAAGCTCGAGGTAGCTTGATATAAGGGATAATAACATGGAGGAAACTTTCTAACCTGATGAGTGTCAACAGAAGCTCGAGGTGTCGCCGTGCATGGAAGCAAGACATGCAGGCTGACATGCAGAAGCACGAAGTGTCGCGATATCTGCAACTGAAACATCCTGATCAACACGCAGAGGGGGTGTGTCGCAACGCATGCACTCCATCCATGATGATGGACATCTGGTCGTACATGCAGGAGAAGAGGTGTCACTTTGCATGAGTTCTGGCCATGCTGAAACACATGTGGAGCACGAGGTGCCGCCGCGCATGAAACCGGAGCCATGCGAGCCTACACACGGGCTGCCACCATCCTGAATCTGAGTGGTTGCTGTCTTCTATAAATAGCCCACGACCCCAGCTCATTTCAACACATCCAGACCTGTCCAAAGTCAGTTAAAAACGTGAGAGAGAAAGATAAAAAGAAAGCAAGAGTTTCCGATCTTTTTTGAGAGTTTTAGAGAGTTTTCGAGATCAGTTTCTCTACTGATTTCAAGTCAGCGCCTAAGGAAGGTTCTGTCGAAATGAATTTACATCAAGTGAAGATCAATTCAAATGTGAAGCAATTCAACGGGGCTAGAGAGAGAGTAGTCATTTCCAAAGACCGATACTCCGACGAGAAGCCAAGTTCTGTTCAATCGATGATTCTCTACGATTGTAAAGCGGAAGCTCTGAGCAAATCAATCTGTCTACTCTATTCTTATTATTTAATGATCAAGTGGAGGTGCTGTCCAATATCAGTTCAGTTCCGTGGGTTCAGTTCAGTCGAGGTCATGGTTCGATACTCCGACCAGATTTCTGAATGAATCATCCAGCAGCAAGGGAAGGTTCTGCTCGAATCGAGTTCTTTCCTTACCAGTTTAAGAGAGGGTGGGGGGGGGGGGGGGGTTCTGTCCAAGTAAATATTAGTACAGTCCATTCCATTCAAGACGTCCAGGTTGGGTTTGGCCAAGTTCTCTCCGATCAACCAGCTGCTTATCGGCATAGAACACTGTGAGTTGGTTTGTTTAAATTCAACTTGGAATTTAGGGTAGTTTTATTTATTGATTGAGTTTCACTTGGAACTTAGGATAGTTCGAGTCACATATAGATTAGATTAGATCACATTATTGCATGGTAGAGTCCTTAGGGTTTTTATTTATTAAACCGGACTCAGCTTAGCACGAGCTGAGCTGAGATGAAAGGAATTAAGACTGAGTTAATAACCTGAATAGGACTATGACTAGGATGCATCATGTTTTCTATTCTTGCGTGTTGATATGGTTGAGTGCAGGTTCCCATTATCTTTAAAGATAGTTTCATAGCAGGAGGCTTAACTATCTGGGTAACGGTTTGTTGAGTTGATTCTTGTTTGATTAAATGCTTGTTGATTGAGGTTAGTCAGCTCTTGGTAAGGGAGTGACTAACCGGTTGATTTGATTATTATTATTATTATTATTATTGCTTAGTTTAGAAGTATTAGTGGTCTTAGGCCATATAGGCCGGGCTACTCGTACAAGTAGTTAGTGTCGTAGATTCTTAGGTGTTATTAGGATAGTGTGTGGAGTGTGTTGCCGACAGTATGTGCGTAACCCGCCCATACTAGGCGTGTCTAAGGGTGATTATTGTTTCCTCGCCCTCGTACCCAGCGGGTTCAAGGAATCCCCTTATTCGCTGGATTGGGAAGACTCAGAGGAACAGGGTCATGGCTTATGGCTGAGTATTACACGGCGGTGTAATGTGGGAGTGACCCGAAGGACTGTGGGCTGTCGCGCGGTGACCTGAATGAATTTGGGCTGCGGTCGGTTGAAAGTTCCTTCTTCTGGCCTTTGTGGTAGGAAGTTAGGATGTTGCCGATAGAGAGGATGAGCACAAAATCACCAGGGCCCAAGTTAAAGTGTAGTGTCATGTCTCGTTAGAGTCGAGTTATAGTTAGTTAGATTCTTATTATTGTGATTGTGGTTTATTGATTTGCTTTAAGGTTTCTAGCATTGAGATCTAATTCCGGATTTGGTACCGGATTAGGCTTGGTGTCTCTTTGGTTATAGTAGACCCGAAGTTGATTGTTATATTGTTTGAGTGATTACTTGTGAAGGGTGGTGGATATCAAAAGCTATGTAGTATCATTGGTTAGCCGATCATGTTCTTGTTTGATCGTTGGTCGACCAGTTAATGATTCTTGTATAGTCTAAGTGTCTACCACTACATGAGTATTGAACTCAGGCGTATATATGGTTAACTAGGGAATGGTTGTTGACTTGTTTTCATGCAGGTTCCCGTTACTTGAAGTTAGATCATGGTAGGAGGCCAAGTCTAACTTAGTAACGGTTTGCTTAGCTTTATCTTTGATTGCTTGCTTAGGATAGATTGCTTGTTATTTTGGGTTGTCTGGGTTAGTTCTAGGTTGGGGTAGTGGGTGCCAGCTCACTGAGTGACATTAGATTACTCACCCAAATCTCGTTGTTCTTTTTGAAGGTAGCTTTCGTAGGATTGATTGGTTAGCTTGGTGCTGGACGTTAGGACCACCAGTGTAGATTTCATGCCTTTCGTAAACGGTATTTCGATAAGTGTTTAGTTGAGTCAATTTGGCATTAGGCCGGGCCCAGTCTTGAATTATTCCATGTATGAATATTTCTTAAATCAATAAAGTAATTGTTTTATATGCGCATCATGAGTACTCTGATAACTGACTAGTCCGGTATAACAAAACGTTATGACTTGGTACAGGTTGCAAAGCCATAGGCCTCGATCTAACGGAAACCGTTGTCTTGGTACGAGGTTGCAAAGCCTTAGGCCTTGATTTAGCGGGACGAGTTAGTGGACGACTTGGTCTAAGTTGCGGAGTAAATTATGTGGCATTGACCGGATCGTTCCTAACCCGTCACGTAGCGCTTCCGGATCAGGGTTTGGGTTGGACGGTTAGTCATGTTCTTGTTTGATTGTTGGTGGTCAGTTCACCTTTATATTGCATTTTTAGTATTGTCTTAATCATATTCACCTTCACTCAATGGTTGCACTTAGATTAAGCATATATTTGCATTCCCTTTGCATTAGGATCACTTAGAACTGGATTGACATCATTTATATTACAACATTTGATAGGACCCTTGAAAAGTCCTTCATCACCACCCCCCCCCTCCTAGTACTCGCGGAACCCGTAGAAGGAGAGCCGTTATTCCTGTACATCGCGGTATCAGTCATGGCCGCAAGCGGCGTCCTCATCCGTGAAGAACGCGGAGAGAAAAAGCCTATCTTCTACGTAAGCAAAAATTTACTCGATGCAGAGATTCGCTATCCTTTGATAGAAAAACTGGGACTTGCGGTCGTAATGTCAGCACGAAAGCTAAGGCCGTATTTCCAATCTCATACGGTAGTAGTGCTCAAGTTGTTCCCACTGCGGACGATCTTGGACAGCCCCAGTCAATCTGGAAGGCTAGCAAAATGGGCAATCGAGCTAAGCGAATATGATATCGAGTATCAAGCGAAAACTTGTGCAAAGTCACAAGTACTTGCCGATTTCTTAGTAGAACTCATGACGGGATACACTACCAACCAAGAGCCCGATTCGTTATGGACCCTTCATATCGACAGATCCTCGTCAAAACAAGGTTCCAGAATCGGGATTAGACTCACATCTCCAATGGGAGAAGTGCTGGAACAATCATTCCGACTCATTTTCCACGCCTCCAACAACAAAGCCGAGTACGATGCCCTAATCGCAGGATTACGATTGGCTCATGGTTTAAAAATACGCAACATTCAAGCTTACTGCGATTCCCAGCTTGTGGCAAGCCAATACCAAAGGGAATACGAAGCAAGGGATGAAAGGATGGATGCCTACTTAAACCTCGTACAAAATCTGGCCCAGAGTTTCGGCCGGTTCTGTAATAACCCGCCCGAAGGGGTAAAATGGTCGAGATCGACAGAGTTAGAATTTGGGGCCGAGCTTTTGGGAATCAAATTATGAGGAGAAATGTTGAGTTTCCATCATATAAAACTTAACATGGTTCAGAGAAATTAGAAGATTGGTCGAGCATCAACTTAGTGGTCAAACCGTGGGAAATAAGGATCGATCGAGAAATTTCGAAGACGAGGTGGTCAAAGAATTGATCGTGAAGGATCCTTCAGCTGCTCGACCCTGTTAGAGAAGTTGTTAGATTGATCAGACGGATGTTTTGGAAGAACAAAAATTTTGGAAGCACGACGTTTCTTCACCGCGAAGTTTTCCCGGAAAAAGTTTTGTATCATTAAAATACGATTTTGGAAGTCGGAAGCAGTACGAGAATTTAAGCAGGACGGGAATTTAAGCAGGACGGGAAGTAGGCTTGACGGGATCGAAGCACGACGGAAAAACCTGAAGTTGGCTAAATCGCTAATTTTGGTATTGTGAATTTTTCAAGGAAGCCGGAGGCTCGGGAAATATTTTTCTCAAAGTTCAGAATTCTTCTGGAGTTTATTAAAAATATTCAGCACATCAGAACGGGAGCGGAAAATTATTCGGGATTGATCGCGGGTCGAAAATTCTTTGGAAGGATCAAAACAAAACGAATGTACCGAGAAGCTCGAGGTAGCATGGTGGCAAATTTCTAACCTGCTGAGTGTCAACAGAAGCTCGAGGTGTCGCCGTGCATGAAAGCAAGACATGCAGGCTGACATGCAGAAGCACGAAGTGTCGCGATATCTGCAACTGAAGCATGTTGATCGACACGCAGATGGGGGTGTGTCGCGACGCACGCACTCCATCCATGCTGATGGACATCTGGTCGTCCAGGCAGGAGAAGAGTTGTCAGTTTTCCTGAGTTCTGGCCATGCTGAAACACATGTGGAGCACGAGGTGCCGCCGCGCATGCAACCGGAGCCATGCAAGACTACACACGGGCTGCCACCAACCTGAATCTGTGTGGTTGCTGTCTTCTATAAATAGCACACGACCCCAGCTCATTTCAACACATCCATACCTGTCCAAAGTCAGTTAAAAACGTGAGAGAGAAAGATCAAAAGAAAGCAAGAGTTTCCGATCTTTTTTGGGAGTTTTAGAGAGTTTTCGAGATCAGTTTCTCTACTGATTTCGAGTCAGTGCCTAAGGAAGGTTCTGTCAAACTGAATTTCAATCAAGTGAAGATCAATTCAGATGGGAAGGAAGTCAACGTGGCTAGAGAGATAGTAGTCATTTCAAAAGACCGATACTCCGATGAGAAGCCAGGTTCTGTTCAATCGTTGATTCTCTACGATTGTGAAGTGGAAGCTCTGACCAAATCAATCTGTATACTCTATTCCTACTATTTGATGATCAAGTGGAGGTGCTGTCCAAGATCAGTTCAGTTTTGTGGGTTCAGTTCAGTCGAGGTCATGGTTCGATACTCCGACAAGATTTCTGAATGAATCGTCCAGCAGCAAGGGAAGGTTCTGCTCGAATCGAGTTCTTTCCATACCAGTTTAAGGGGGGGGGGGGGGGGGGGGGGGGGGGGGGTTCTGTCCAAGTCAATATTAGTACAGTCCAGTCCATTCAAGACATCCAGGTTGGGTTTGGCCAAGTTCTCTCCGATCAACCAGCTGCTTATCGGCATAGAACACTGTGAGTTGGTTGGTTTGAATTCAACTTGGAATATAGGGTCGTTTTATTTATTGATTGAGTTTCACATGGAACTTAGGATAGTTCGAGCCGCATATAGATTAGATTATATCACATTATTGCATGGTAGAGTCCTTAGGGTTTTTATTTATTAAACCGGACTCAGCTTAGCACGAGCTGAGCTGAGATGAAAGGAATTATGACTGAGTTAATAACCTGAATAGGACTAGGACTAGGATGCATCATGTTTTCTATTCTTGCGTGTTGATATGGTTGAGTGCAGGTTCCCGTTATCTTTAAAGATAGTTTCATAGCAGGAGGCTTAACTATGTGGGTAACGGTTTGTTGAGTTGATTGCTTGTTAGATTGAATGCTTGTTGATTGAGGTTAGTCAGCTCTGGGTAAGGGAGTGACTAACTGGTTGATTTGATTATTATTATTATTGTTGTTTAGTTTAGAAGTATTAGTGGTCTTAGGCCATATAGGCCGGGCTAGTCGTACAAGTAGTTAGTGTCGTAGATTCTTAGGTGTTATTAGGATAGTGTGTCGAGTGTGTTGCCGACAGTATGTGCGTAACCCGCCCATACTAGGCTTGTCTAGGGGTGATTATTGTTTCCTCGCGCTCGTACCCAGCGGGTTCAAGGAATCCCCTTATTCGCTGGATCGGGAAGATTCAGAGGAACGGGGTCATGGCTTATGGCTGAGTATTATACGACGGTGTAATGTGGGAGTGACCCGAAGGACTGGGGCTGTCGCGCGGTGACCCGAATGACTGTGGGCCGCGGTCGGTTGAAAGTTCCTTTTTCTGGCCTTTGTGGTAGGAAGTTAGGATGTTGCGGATAGAGAGGATTGATATCTTGCATATTTACATATTTTCAGCATTCATATCTTGTGCATCTTGATCATATAGGTTAGGCATTAGGCATCTTTAGGCTCATTTTGCATTCATAAGTCTTTATCAGGTGTTGGAGAGTGCTAAGGAGTGATTTGAGATGTTTGGGAGCATTGTGATCCAAAAAGGGGTTAAAGATGAGCATGGGCGGAGGCCTTAGAAATGTCTTCTGTTGCTAATATTTTGTGGAGACACAACAAATTGAGTTAGCTTTCCAATGGAAGTGGCATCAAGTCATTTGGAGCGTTATTGGAGGAGTTATGATAAGTTTACTAGATGCACATCAAGCTGGCCGGGTAGATAAGTCCGGGTTCGACCTCCCGGTCGGGAACAGGACGAGGCTGGCCGGGAAGATTCGACCGGGTTAGACCTGCTGCTCGACTCCAGACCAAAAATCACCCTCTCTTCCTATTGGTTGAAGCCTAATTGACCCCAGGGACCTTTTAGTAATATTTAATGATGTTTCTAGGTTTTCTAAGCCATTTATAAATACTTTGTAATCTCCCAATTGGGGACTTGTCTCTTTTTCTCTCAAAAACACTTTTGGATCTTGAATAAAGTTTGGATCTTGGATCCTTTTTCTTCTTTTATTCTTGTGTTCTTGAGCATTTGTTGCTCTCTAATCATGGTTAACCTTGAATCCATCTTGGGTTTAAGGGAAATCATGTCTATTAGAGAGTAGATCATCTTAGGGTTCATGGGTTTGGGGGATTTAGGGTGATTAGGTGTAGATCTAAGGTGTTTTAGTGTAGATCTATCTTTTATTTGCTTGTAGAGTGTTCTTCTTGCTATTTTGGAGTTGGCCAAGTCTCCAATGCCTGAACCAACTCTCCAATGCTTTTAACATTCTTTACCAGAGAGATTTGTTGTTAAAGGTGTTAAGATAGCTAATGGACTTGTTCTTAATGATTGCTTTCATATTATTCAACCTAAGAGATTAGATGCTTGAGATATGTTGGTGAATGAGCATTCATCTAGAGATAGAGCTTTCTTAGGATTGTGTCTAGGCTTAAGGTTGATAGATTGAATGTTGCTGCCACCTTTAGATTGAAACTTGATCACCCAAGGTCAATTCCCTTGCCCCATGAGTCCTATTGCTTCATATTGAAAGAGAGACCATTACTTTATTGAATTTTAGCTTAGTTTTAGTTTACTTCATTCCACTCTTTTGATTGCACTTAGCTTAAGTATAGACTTGCATTCCCTTTGCATTGAAATCACCTAGGATTGGTTCGACAATCTTTTATACTACATCATTTGATTTGGACCCTTGAAAAGTCCTAGCATCAAGGATGAACACGAAATCACCAGGGCCCAAGTTAAAGTGTAGTGTCATGTCTCGTTAGAGTCGAGTTATAGTTAGTTAGATTCTTACTACTGTGATTGTGGTTGATTGATTTGCTTGCAGGTTTCTAGCATTGAGATTTAATTCCGGATTAGGTACCGGATTAGGCTTGGTGTCTCTTTGGTTAGAGTAGACCCGAAGTTGATTGTTATATTGTTAGAGTGATTGCTTGTGAAGGGTTGTGGATATCAAAAGCTATTTGGTATCATTGGTTAGCCGATCGTGTTCTTGTTTGATTGTTGGTCGACCAGTTATTGATTCTTGTATAGTCTAAGTGTCTAACACTACATGAGTATTGAACTCAGGCGTATATATGGTTAACTAGGGATTGGTTGTTGACTTATTTTCATGCAGGTTCCTGTTACTTGAAGTTAGATCATGGCAGGAGGCGAAGTCTAACTTAGTAACGGTTTGCTTAGCTTTATCTTTGATTGCTTGCTTAGGATAGATTGCTTGTTATTTTGGGTTGTCTGGGTTAGTTCTAGGTTGGGGTAGTGGGTGCCAGCTCACAGAGTGACATTAGGTTACTCACCCAAATCTCGTTGTTCTTTTTGAAGGTAGCTTTATAAGGATTGATTGGTTAGCTTGGTGCTGGACGTTAGGACCACTTGTAGATTTCATGCCTTTTGTAAACGGTATTTCGATAAGTGTTTAGTTGAGTCATTTTGGCATTAGGCCGGGCCAGTCTTGAATTATTCCATGTATGAATATTTCTTAAATCAATAAAGTAATTGTTTTATATGCGCATCATGAGTACTCTGATAACTGACTAGTCCAGTCTAACACAACGTTATGTCTTGGTACAGGTTGCAAAGCCTTACGCCTCGATCTAACGAACTGGTCTAAGTTGCGGAGTAAATTCTGTGGCATTGACCGGATCGTTCCTAACCCGTCACGTAGCGCTTCCGAATCAGGGTGTTGGGTTGGATGGTCAGTCATGTTCTTGTTTGATTGTTGGTGGTCAGTTGGCCTTTCATCCCCAACCCTTGGCGTTGGTTGGTTCATCGGTCATGTTCTTGTTTGATTGTTAGCCGGTGGATCGACCTATGTCTAGGACGGTCCGGGGTGTTACAGGTTCGCCCTCACCAGGATCCCTCGTGCCGAGAACACACAGGCCAACGCCTTGGCCGCCTTGGCGTCAAGCTCAGACCCAGGTCTAAGCAGGGTAGTTCACGTGGAATTCATAGAACATCCTAGCATCGGACCCCCTGTCATCATAAACTTAATCGACTCGCCTGACGGCGATGACGAAATTGATATCCAGACAACGCAAGATTCTGCGCAGTCTGACTACGGATTCGACAAACCTTGGATAGAGACGATCCTGTCATACATCACCGACGGAAAACTCCCGGCAGAGAAATGGGCGGCCTGAAAGGTCAGAACCCAGGCCGCACCATACGTCTTGGTCAACGGAGAACTCTACAAGTGGAGGTTTTCCGGACCACTCATGACCTGTGTAGAAGGAGAAAAAGCAAGAAAGATAATGCAAGAGGTCCACTCCGGATCTTTCAGAAACCACTCTGGTGGAAGATCCCTCGCCATCAAAATCAAATGCCACGGACATTACTGGCCAACGATGATAAAAGACTGCGAGGTCTATGCGCGGAAATGTTAAAAATGCCAGAGGCATGCACCTACTATCCACCAACCTGCAGAAGTCCTTTCATCGATCTCAGCACCATATCCGTTTATGCGATGGTCGATTGACATAGTTGGACCCATGCAAAGATCAAAACAAAAGCGATTCTTGCTAGTTCTAAAGGATTTTTTCTCAAAATGGGTTGAAGCAGAATCCTACGCAAGCATTAAAGACTCTCAGGTCAAAAGCTTCGCATGGAGGAACATTATCTGCAGACACGGAGTCCCTTACGAAATTGTAACGGACAACGGGTCTCAGTTCAACTCGACCAGATTCGAAGCCTTCTATGAAAATGGAAGATACGATTGAACAAATCGACTCCCAGATACCCGAAATGCAATTGCCAAGCCGAAACAACCCATAAAACCATCCTTGGCGGACTTAAAAAACGGCTGGATGCTAAAAAGGGTAGATGGGCCGAAGAACTCGAAGGAGTCTTATGGTCGCATCACACTACAACTAGACGCGCAACGGGAGAAACTCCATTCGCCCTCATATACGGAGCAGAATGCATGATTCCAGCGGAAGTCGAATTTCCCGGAGTTCGTAAAAGATTAATCCCAGATCGGGAAGAATCGAACGACCTAATGTTGCCCGATGAGCTCGATCTAATCAACGAACAGCAGGATCAATCCCTTATACGAATCCAGAACTATCAACAGGCGGCCACAAAGTACTACAACAATAACGTACGCAGCCGTAGGTTCAAAGAAGGCGACTTAGTCTTACGAAAAGTTTTCCAGAACACCGCCGAGCGGAACGCAGGAAAACTCGGGGCAAATTGGGAAGGACCTTACAAAATCATAAAGGTAGTCCGACTAGGCTCATACGAAATCGCAAACATGCAGGAAATCAAAATTCCAAGAACTTGGAATACGATGTACCTCAAGAAATACTATCACTAAACTGGACGTGCCCACTCCCCTCCCCCTTTTTAGGTGGGGGGATAGCTGAACTCGTTGTTAGACGAGCTGCCTACGTACACCTTTCGGAGATCAAGCCATCTCGAGTTATGTTGGTTTGCGCGAGTATGTTTAATCGCCTGTTGAGTTTACGTCGATCACATTAGTTGCAGGATCGACGTCTTCTACCGGGTCGGCTTCTTCCGGCTGGATAGGGGCGTCTGGCTTCGAAACTGGTAGTTCTTTGGCCGTTGCCTGGGTTGACGAATCCTGATTGTCTTTTTCGAAAGCGTTTTCAGCCGGTGACTGAGTTAGCTTTGCTCGCTTGGGTTTAACCATCGCAGTCGTCGTCATCTGCCGTAGTTTGTGTTTGGCCAGGAAGCAACTTCTCGACTGTTTTTGGCATCCGCAGATCGCGGCGATTCCGTTGTTGGTTGGGAATTTAATGCCCAAATGATAAGTCGACAGGACTGCTCTCATGGCGTTTAGCCAAGGTGTGCCCATGATGACATTGTAAATGGCCGGGTGGTCGACGACCGCGAAGTCGACGATCTTGGTGAACTCTTTTGCCGCAATGGGAAGTTTGATTGATCTGAGAGTCATTGACGCCGTGCCCGAGAAATCAGTCAGAGGTTTGGGCGACGGTAGGACTTCTCCTAACTCATTGTTATTTCTCCTGATAGTGTCTCGGAAAATGATGTTGATCGTGCTGCCCATATCGATGAGGATTCTGGCAACCTCTAGATCTCTTATGGTGAGGTCGATTACAAGTGGGTCGCAGTGAGGTTGATCGGTTCTCTTGGGAGGTCGCCGGGACTAAATCGGACTGGAGAGTTAGCGCTTATTTCCGCTTTGCGCTGATAGGCTTTAATGGCTGAGACATATCATTGCAGTATTGTGATCCTCCGATGATCATGCCCTTCTCTTCGTTCCTCTTCCAGCGTTTTTCTCCTGATTGGGAAGAATTCTCCGCCTGAGGATCCTTCTCATTTTTTGGGGGACGGTCGGATTCGAGGATTAGATCCTTTACGCTGGTCACCCCGGCGAGTTCTCCTGCAAGCAGTCTTGCGGCCAATCTTGCGCCGAGAACTTTGCAGTTCATGGTCGAGTGGCCGCGTGTTTGCTGAAAGTCGCAGTAGACATTCTCATCGTAGCCCGTATTCCGGACCCACGTATCGCCTGTTGTACGCCCTTGCTCTGGTCCGGAGTTGATGGCGTAGTTTTGGGCTCCCTGGGTCTCGTCTTCTTTGTGTCGGACAATCCTGTCGCTGCAGGTGTTTTTCTTTTTTGACTTCGCGTCCGTCCCATGATCTCTCAACGATGTCTTGGTCATCTCCTGCTTTTGAGACAAGACCGTCGTCTCCTCTTCAATGATTATGTAATATGTGGCCTTGGGGAGTGCGTCCTGGATCGTACGCGGTTTCTCCAAGGTTATCCACTTCCTGAGCTTCGACTTGTACCAGAGCGTCTTTCGGAGCGCATCGATGGCAACCTTGTCGCTTATCCCGCTGACCCTAGCCATAATGGTTTTGAGCCGTTTAATGAAGTCGTGGAGTGATTCGTCCTCTCCCTGTGCTAGGCTCGACAGATCGACATCGGAAGTTTCTCGATCTATGAACATCGAGTATTGCTTGAGAATTTCCGTGGCGAGTTGACGGAAACTCCCAATAGAGTTCCGTTTTATATGAGAGAACCACTCGATCGCTGCTCCGCGGAGGTTCTCGACAAAGAGGCAGCACTCGCCAGCATCTCTCTCGCTATCCCTGAACTTTGCTCTCCCCATCACGATCTGGAAAGCCTGCAAGTGCGCCTTTGGATCAGTTGTCCCGTCGTAAGACACCACCTTGATTTTCCCGGGATCTGAAACCTAGTTCCGGTGATTCGAGCAGTGAAGGGGGTCTTCCGACCCTCTTCGAGCAGCAGATCGATCTCAGGTGCAGTCCTGATTGCGTGGTGAATCTGTGACTTCACCGCTTTAATCTCTGCCACCTTTTTCATGAGATGATTGTGGAGGTAGCGAATCGCAGGATTCTCGCTGGAAGATTTCCGAGCTTGTCGGCGTTTGCGGCGAGTGTTACGAGTTTTCTCCTCTGCCAGCTCTTCCTGTTTCTCCTAGAAGATCGCCTCTTCTTCCTTGGACATTGGATCATTGAACTAGGAATCATCCCAAACCGCCCGGCTCCTTGTGCGACGCGGATATATATGTCTGCCTGCTCGGACTGATTGCTCAAGTCCAGGTTGACGCGCTCGGTGTCGTTTTCTACGTTGCCCCTAGCGGGAGGTGGAAGATTCTCCGTGGTCGGCTGTCTGCCTGGAGGAACTGTCCTATCGGGGATGCTCCCTGAAGGATCTTTTTCGGCAACTGCAGCCTGATTCCCTGGAGTTGTGAAATCTAGCCTTCTGCCGCTACGGAGCCTGGTCGTTCCGCGCGGAGGTCTACTCGCGGTCGCCGTTAAGGTGTCGACCTGTTTGGTGAGAGATTCCATGAGTTTTTCTTGTTTGTCCGACCTTTTCTGGGCGGAAGTGAACATCTCTTTCATCTGGTCGAACATAACGTTGTTTGCGTCTGCAGTGACCGTTGAGACCCCCCTAGCTGGTGTCTTGTCAGCGTTGGCGTCGAGGAGATTTCCGTCGAGCGGTGGCTTAATATCGTCAGTATTCCTAGTCATGTCTGATCGGGCGTCGGTGGCTGAGAGTTAGATTGATCCGTATCCCCCTCCTTCTAGCGCCAAACTGTGGGATATCTGCTAAACCACACGCCGAGCAATCATGAAAGAGAAAATAAACTAAAATAATGTAAGAATCGAGAGGAAAAGCAAAGTAGGTGTTATTCCGAATCCGTGAGGAAGCGTTACAACGACGTAAGAGCCTTGGCCGCGAGAGCTGTCGGCGAGTTTCCTGGTTCTAACAACTGAAGACTGTAAAAACCTAGTTGAGTCGCAACTCAAAAAAAGGAAGAAATTGCCTATTGCTCTAAGTGCTAAGTTTCTTGCTGTGTATGCGGATCCCTCTGCATCTTCGACCTTGGCGTCCTTATATACTCCTTTTATGCCCCTGGTCGAGTTTATCGCCTCGCGGAAATATTCCATTTCTCTCAGATCTTCCTGTTTATCCTTGTAAAGTTTACATTTATCCTCCGAGCTTGACATTTATCTTCTTCTGCATAATAAAGATAAACCGTCGTAACAATTGGGCTTGATTTCACAAAAAATCGAGAATGGGCTTTTAGCCGTGTTTTGGACCCATTCGGGCCGTTTCCGACTTAAGCGTTTTCTTTTGATTTTATCGGAAGATCATGTTTTTAGAAATAACCTTCGATTTACGAAAACTCGATTTTATAGTTTAGTGGAGGCAGTACAAGGTGTTTAATCAATCGTTAGCATTTTACACGATTCATCCGAGTTTCATCAACGAAATCAAGTTCTTGTGGTTATTATCGTAAAATTTCGATGGTGGCTCCGATTGAGATGGAACAAGAAAGAGCGCGACCCGTTTTCAAGAAACAAGGTTATGAGGACAAGATGAAGAGCTGCTCAGGCAATCCAACTTGCCAAAATAGCGAGTTTGCCATCATGCTTGGTCCAACTCGCCAAAATGGCGAGTTTGGACGTGCTTCTTGGTCCAACTCGCCATTTTGGCGAGTTGGGGTGTCCTAACTTGCCAAAATGGCGACTTAGACCTCTTCTTTCTTTCTTTTTTTTTACCCAACTCGCCAAATTGGCGAGTTGGAGTGTTCCGAACTCGCCAATTTGGCGAGTTGGTTCTTTTTTTTTTTTGGAACCAACTCGCCAAATTGGCGAGTTGTGATGTTAGGACTTTGCAGGTCCCTAACCAAATGTTGTAATATAAGAGATGTCAAACCAGTTCTAAGTGATCACAAAGCAAAGGGAATGCAAGCTTATGCTTAATTTAAATGCAACCATTAAGTGAGATGATGTTTAAACTAAGACAATGCTAAAAATGCAATGGGTGATGAAACTTTCTTTGATTATGAGATGGGAAAACTCATGGGCTAAGGGAATTGACCTTCGGTGATTAAGTTTCAATCTAAAGGTGGCAGTTTTCAATCAATCTAACAACCTTAGGCCTAGACACAATCCTAAATAAACTCTATCTCTAGATGAGTGCTCATTTGCAAAGATAACTCAAGCATCTAATCTCTTAGGTTGAATATTATCTAAGCAATCATTAAGAACAAGTCTAATTGCCATCTTAACACCTTTAACAACAAATCTCTTTGGTAAGGAATGTTAAAAGATTAGGAGAGTTGGTTCAACCATTTCATCGAACACCTTTCGGACATGAAATGCCTAAAGCTCAACTTTAGAGTGGCCAACTCTAAAATAACATTAAAAGCACTCTACTAGCAAGGAACAAGATAGATCTATACTAAAACACCTTAGATCTAGCCTAATCACCCTTAGTCTCCCTAACCCATGAATCCAAAAGTGAATTACTCACTAATCATCATGATTCCTCTCAAACCCATGGTGGATTTAAGCTTAATCATGTTAAGAAAGGAAGATGAGAAATTAAAATCAAGCAACAACACAAGAACAATAAGGATTTGATTCAAGATTAGAACTTTCACCCAAAAGGTTTTTGAGTTTCTTAAGAGATAATAAGATAAGTCCCACTTTGGGGCTAACAAGAGTATTTATATTTGGCTTAGAAAATCTAAAAACATTATTAAAAATTACTAAAAGGTCCCTGGAATCAAACAGGCTTCGACCAATAGGAGAAAATTATGAAAAACGCTCAGGGTGGCTTGGACCAGCCCGACCTGCGCATGACCAGCCCGCGCACGTCGTCCTGGTCGGCTCCCCGTCCCGCGCGGGTAAAGTGACCCGTGTGTCTCGGCTCGCGCGCATCCCGTCTTTGTACCGTTCGTCGTACCGTGCGGGTATGTCGTACCGCGCACGTTCGGCCGCGCATGTCCGTCCGTCTTCGGCTCGTTCTGATCCCGCGTGGGTGTGTCGTACCGCGCATACGACCTCGCGCATCACTCCATCCTCGGCCTGTTCTGATCCCCCGCGGGTGTCTCGTACCGCGCGTAGGCCCCCGCGCATCAGTCCATCCAATCTTCTCGGCCGGCCGCGCGGGTACGCTGACCCGCGGCCCTTGACCCACATTATTCCCTCGTCCAAGTCACGTCCTGGCCGCACGGGTACTACATCCTGGCCCGCGCATATCACACGTCCCGGTTTCGTCCATCCGTTCACTATGCCTTGGTCACATCTGGCTGACTCAAATCGAGGCTGTCTCTGCCCAAACTTGGCCAAGCACCTTCTTTATCTTATTCTTGCATCATAATGACTCTCAACACCTTCTTTACTCCAAATAACACTCCAACACCTGATAAGGACTTATGAATGCAAACTGGATCCTAAAGATGCCTAAAATCTAGCTTACATGATCAAAATGCATAAAATGGGATGCTAAAACAATGAAAATATGCAAGACATCAAGTTGGAGGTGCTCCAACTGGCCAATTTGGCGATTTGCTTCTTTTTTTAAGCCCAACTCGCCAAATTGGCGAGTTAGTGATGTCTTGCATATTTACATGTTTTTAGAATTCATATGTTGTGCATTTTGATCATATAAGTTAGGCATTAGGCATCTTTAGGTCCATTTTGCATTCATTTGTTCTTATCAGGTGTTGGAGTATGCTTTGGTGTGATTTGAGGTGTTTGGAAGCCTTATGGCCCCAAAAGAAGTGAATAATCAAGTTTGGCCATAAAAAGAGAAGTCAATCCATGATCTGGTCTAGACAAAGATGAGCATGGACGGAGGCCTTAGAAATGTCTTCTGTTGCTAGAATTTTGTGGAGACATTGAAAATTGAGTTAGCTTTCCAAAGGAAGTGGTTTCAAGTTAATTGGAGCTGTATTGGAGGAGTTATGATCAGTTTACTAGAAGCACATCAAGCTGACCGGGAAGACTGGTCCGGGTACTCTCACCCGGACGGCTGAGACACTGCTGGACGACCAGGCTGGGGAGGTAGGACCGGGAAGGCTAGTCCGGGATGAGCTACCCGGTCGGGAGAAGCTCGAGATGGACAAAGCAGGATGTCCGGGTAGAATAGACTGGGTACACACACCCGGTCGGTTGGATGCTTAACAGAACACGTCCGGACCGGGTAGAACGGACCGGCCACACATACCTCCGTCGGGAAGGACACAAGCAGGACGCATCTGCCCGAGAAGGATGGACCGGCCACACACACACGGTCGGGAAGAGATGGATCAGGACATGTCCGGACGACCGGGATGCTGAACCCGGACGGGCTGGAAGACGACCAAGACAAGCTTTGACCGGGTAGTCAGGACCGGGTTAGGTCATTTGGCTTACCCCTGACCAAAAATTCAAGCCTTTTTCCATTGGCTGAAGCATATTTGACCCCAAGGACTTTTTAGTAATTTTTAATGATGTTCCTAGGTTTTCTAAGCCTTTGTATAAATACTTGTGTAATCTCCTTGAGGAGAAGAACTTCTTTTCTCTCAAAAACACATTTAGATCTTGAAGGAAGTTTGGATCTCTGATCGTTTTCATCTCATTTCTTTTGTGTTTATTGGAATATCTTCTTCTATAATCATATTTAGCCTTGAATCATCATTGATTTTGAGGTTTTCCATGGCTATTATTGAGCAGATCTATCTAGGGTTCATGGGCTTGGGAGACTAAAGGTGATTAGGTGTAGATCTAAGATGTTTTAGTGTAGATCTATCTTTTCCTTGCTTGATTGAGTGTTCTTCTTGCTATTTTGGAGTTGGCCTCTTCAAAATAGAGCTATAGTCATTTCATGCCTGGAAGGTGTTCTATGAAATGCCTGAACCAACTCATCAATGCTTTTAACATCCTTTACCTAAGGGATTAGTTGTTAAAGGTGTTAAGATAGCTAGTAGACTTGTTCATAATGATTGCTTTCATATTATTCAACCTAAGGGATTAGATGCTTGAGATATGTTAGTGAATGAGCATTCATCTAGGGATAGAGCTTGCTTAGGATTGTGTCTAAGCTTAAGGTGTTAGATTGATGGAAAGTTTTCCATCTTAGATTGAAGCTTGATCACCCAAAATCAATTCCCTTGTCCCAAGAATCCCCTTGCCTCATTGAGAAAGAAAGTTCACTCTTTTATTGCATTTTTAATATTGTCTTAGTTCATAATCATCTTCTTATCATGATTGCACTTAGATTAAGCATAGGCTTGCATTCCCTTTGCATTAAAATCACTTAGGATTGGATTGACATCTTGTATACTACAGCATTTGATTGGACCCTTGAAAAGTCTATCATCAAATTGGCACCGTTGCCAAATTCTAAGTTGATTTTGACATTGGGATTTAATCATTTGCTTGAGACTAAGTCATTTTTTTTTCTTTTATTGTGTTATTGCTTCTTCTTGCTCTTTTCCCTTTGCATTTCAGGTGTATGATAACTAGAAGCAGAGGTGCATCAAACTTGACAATTACTGTTGAAGAAATTGCTACACTTGAGAGGGAGATTACAAGAAAGAGAAGAGAAGAAGAGCAACAGGCTCACTTGCAGAGATTGTGGTTTGATATGGAGAATCAGCCTCAAGATGGTGATGCCCTAGGGGGCAATGGTTCAAGAGCTGACAGCATAAGACCACAGCGCCAGCCACAACAGCCACAGCGCCAAGCTAGAGCCATTGGAGCCTATGATCAACCTCACATTCATGGTCATAGGTTGGGGAAAAGAGCACCAGCTGTGGAGAACAACAACTTTGAGATCAAATCAGGGCTGCTGAATTTGATTGAGAACAACAAGTTTCATGGCCTTGCTGTGGAGGATCCCCTTGATCACTTGGACACATTTGATGGCTACTGTAGCTTGTCCAAGACTAATGGAGTCTCTGAAGATGCTTTCAAGCTGAGGTTGTTTCCCTTCTCTTTGGGAGACATGGCACATCTATGGGAGAAGGCTCTTGCAAGTGACTACATCACAACTTGGAATGAGTGCAAGAGGGCATTCCTAGAGAAATTCTTCTCTACCTCAAGAACAGCCAAGATCAGAAATGAGATCTCTAGCTTTCAGCAGAAGAACCTTGAGAGCTTTAGTGAAGCATGGGAGAGGTTCAAGGGCTATTGGTCTCAATGCCCACATCATGGCTTCACCAAGGAGAGTTTGCTTAGTACCTTCAACCAGCAATGGGTTCTTCTTTGGCAGAACTGAGCAGGATGCTGAGGAGCTGGTGGAGAACATGGCCAAGAGTGACTCAGTCTACAGTGAGGAGCATGATAGGGTCAACAGAGGCAGTGATGAAGATGATCAGCACACAAGGAAGGCGCTGAAATCTCTCCAAGAGAAGCTGGACAAGATTATTGCAGAGAAGGCTAAGCAGGAGCAGATTAACTCCATTGGGAACCAGCAACAAAAGAAGCCTGCTGGAACTAATCAGGTTAATGGTGTAGAAGGTCAAGAGGAGCTATGCTTCATCAATGCTAATGGCACATGGTACAGGAAAGAGCCAAACTTCCAATACCAAAACAACTACCAGCAAAGACCTTACTACAACAATCAACAAGGAGGTTACCAAGCCAACCAGTCTACTCAGCCCCAAGGAAGCTCTTCTCAAGATCAGGCTCCAAGTTAAAAAATGGAGTCCATGTTCAAGCAACTCTTAGAAGCTCAAGAAAGAAATGCTAAGGACATTGGTGATGAGTTCAAGAACATCCATGCCAAGATTGATGGAACCTATTATGACCTCAACAACAAGTACATGAAACTTGCCTCTCATCTCAAAGCTTTGGAGAGCCAGGTTGCTTCTATGTCATCATCCTCCAAGAGCCCAATGGGATCTCTACCAGGAAAACCAGAGAAAAATCCCAAGGAATCTTGCAATGTCATCCTCTCTACTACTTCTTCAAAGATTGGGATGTGCACTCATGAGAAAGAGAAGGATGAGATTGAAATGTTTGGCACTGAGTTTGGGGATGTTGAGAGATTTGTTGTGGCCACAGCTGAAGCACATATTCTGAGGGATGCTGCCAAGAAGGCTGAGGTAAAGAGTCTGCAGCAAGCTGAGCCTAGAGCTGAGACACCAACTGTGAAAAGAGCAGACAACAAGCTGAAAGAAGTGGAGCAGGAAGACACTGAGTTTGAGCTATCACCATATGATAAGCTCCCCTTTCCCAAAAGAGTTCTCACCAAAGCTCAAAAGAAGGTGATCTCAAAGTTCAGGAAAGATCTTAGTGATGTTGGAGTCAAGCTTCCAGAGATATCAGGTATGCGTGAAGCTCATGTCCAGATGATGCTCATCAAGGACATTCTAGACCACCAGGCTGAAGTGGCTGAGCTTTTGGACATCTCCATTCTGAAGATTGATCCAACAACCCCTCCAATGTCCCTCCCTAAGTTTGAGTCTCAATGGAAGTTCGCCTTGTCTTGCTCCCTTGGTAAACTAAGTATGGATGATGCTCTTGTTGATAGTGGTGCTAGTGTGAATGTCATCTCCTTGTATATAGTAAAGAGTCTTGGGATTGAAAGCATGGAACCAGATACTCCTCCTCTCACCCTTGGGGATTCTTCTTCTACAATCCCACTTGGTATTATCAAGGACTTCCCCTTGAAGATTGGATCCTGCACCATACCTATTGACCTCACTGTTTTGAAGATGGCATCTGAAGAGAGAGTCCCTTTGATCCTTGGCACTCCTTTCCTCGCAACATTTGGAGCTTGCATTGACTTTCCCAATAAGAAGGTCACCCTCATGCATGTCAACAAAGCTGTCTCCTATCCTCTCCAACCTCCAATGGAATCAGACTATTGTGGGACAATCACTTGTTATGCACAAGCTGTTGAGAAGCCCCAAGATGAAGAGGTTGTTGGTAAGAAAGAAGGTCTTGATGGAGAGTGTTCAAAAGAGTTGTGTGATGAGCACTTGGAAAGTGCTAAAACAGAGGGGCTGAGTGGAGCCTCAAAGGCCACTCATGGCAAGAAGAAGATGGTGAAAGAGCCTCATCCTCCACCTCTTGATTTGCTCCCACACACCCTCACTCTCCATCCAAAGCAGCTCAAAGATGGTGTCCTTGAGTCTCAGCATTGCATTGTGCATTCATATTTGCATAGAAAATCCAAAAAAATTTAAATTTTTGAATCATGAAGATTGCATCACTTGAATCCTTAAGATTGAGTCTAGAGCATATAGGTTGCATTCATTTGCATATTGAGCATTGCCTTGTAAAAAGCACTTGTTTGCACTGAATTTGGCACCCTAGTTAAATATATCAAGTAGCTTAAGCATCGTTTGAAAGGCTTGCATGCTTTGAGCCTTGAAAACTCTTCTTGAAACTTGCTTGCTTGCTTGATATTGGCATTGTTCTTGAAACCAGCTCCAACCTGAACTCAGACTTAAATGAACTTAATTTCTCTTGCATATGGGCATTTGCATACTTGATCATGGATCTCATGCACATTTGGGTTATCTTTCCCCATTATACCACTCTTTGTTAACCCAAATGGCACTTCCATACCCTTGAACCTGGCCATTCTTTGAAGCCTACATTGATTTGCATGAGTGAGGCCTTTTTTGATAGCTTGTCATGTGCAAAATCTTGAGAGTATTGGGAGCGACATGGATTTGTTCTTATCTCTTGCTAGCATAGGGTCCTCATTTGAGCTAGCTTCTAGGATGGTGAGTGGGGTTTTTGCCTTAAAGGCTTATGTCTTGGGTTTGGGATGTGACAATGTTGAGATTGATGAACAAAATATAGAAAGAAAAACCCTAGGGACCTAGAATAGAAAATAAGAAGCTCTTGATAGATGTTTGAGACCCTCCCCCTACATAAAGAGAAAAGAAAAGAAAATAAAAAGAAAAAGAAAAAGAAAAAGAAGGATTAAATAAGATAGTGGGGAAGGAAAAACTTAAAGAGTTAGAGCTTAGAAAAGTGAATAGAGGTCCTTAGTGGTTGAATTTCAAAGGAAAGAACGTTGTTCATGGGGTGAGTGATGTGAGAATGTTTTTCATTTTTGGGGTATGGGATGAATAAAAGGGGTGTAGATCTTGTAATCACTTAGGAATTGGGTAGAATGATGAGGATGGATCCATGTATGCATGAATTGCTCCTAGTCTTAGATAAATTTTGCATAATGATCAATCTCCTTGAATTTTGAGTGATTGCCACCTTGAGATGTGATGAAAGGACTTTTCTAATGTCCTAATCAAATGATGTAGTATATAAGATTGTCGAACCAGTCCTAAGTGACCATGAAACAGAGGGAATGCAAGTCTACGCTTAATCTAAATGCAATAATTAAAGAGGATGATGATTAAACTAAGACAATAAGTAAAATGCAACAAAAAGTAAAATTTTCTTTCTTATGAGGAGAATGAGACCCATGGGTGTAGGGACTTGATATCAAATGATTAAGATTCAATCCAAGATGCTAACTTTTCAATCAATCTAACTCCTTATGCCTAGACAACAAAACTAAGCAAGCTCTATCCCTAGATGAATGCTCTTTTGCTATGATCACCCAAGTACACCAAATCCCTTTGGCTGTAATGATCAAAGCAAACAAGGAGAATGAGTCTAATAGCAATCCTAGCTTCTTTGACAACTAATCCCTTAGGCAAAGCAAGCTAAAAGCATAGATGAGTTGGTTCAGGCATTTCATAGAACACCTTCCGGGCATGAAATGCCTATAGCTCTATGTTTGAGAGGCCAACTCAAATATAGCTTTAAGAACACCAAATCAATGCAAGGAAATGATAGATCTAACACTAAACACCTTGGATCTACACTTAATCACTCTCTATCACCCTAACCCATGGATCTTAGATGGATCTACTCACTAATCCACATGCTTACTCTTAAACCCATGAGAGATTCAAGCTTAAACATATAGAGAAAGAAAGGAGAAGAAATCAAACAATCAAGAACACAAAGATAAGATGAGATTATGAATCAAGATGAAACTTTACTCAAGAGGTTTATGTGTTCTTAGATAGAAAATGAGATAAGTCCCACATTAGGGATACCAAGGGTACTTATAGTTAGGCTTAAAATCCCTAGAATCATAGATTAAGATTACTAAAAAGCCCTTAAGCTAAATGGGTCTAAACCAATAGGAAAGAGGCACAAAACTCGGTCAGGGTAGCATCAACACCATCCAACCCGGTCAAGGCTACCCGGCCGTCCAGCTGGCCACGTTCTATGCTCCGTCCGGGTTCCATGCCGTCCGTCTCACCCCGGTCATCAACACTTTCTTCACGACCGGGTACTTCTAGCCGGACAGGCCACCCCGGTCGTCCTCGGTTTGGACGTGTCTTGTTCCCCTGTCCGGATGCACGTACCCGGACGCATCTCCCCGGCCGTCCATCAGTTCTCATCGTCCGGGTGCTCCTACCCGGACTCGTCTCCCCGGACGTCTCTCGGCCTGGATGCGTCGTGTTCTCCCGTCCGGGTGTACGTACCCAGACGCGCCTCCCCGGACGTCTCTCGGCCAGGACGCGTCGTGTTCTCCCGTCCGGGTGTACGTACCCGGACGCGTCTCCCCGGGCGTCTGTCAGCTTCTTATGGTCCGGGTGCTGGAGTTTGGACGCGACATCCCGGTCATCCGTACGAGCTCGTCCGTTCTGATCCGTCCGGGTGTGTGTAGCCGGTCCAAGCTACCCAGTCCAACTCCCTTCTCTTGGTTTTACTTCTCTTCTTATAGCTAATCTTGATTCTTCACTTCTTTTTGGGTCATAAGGTTTCCAAACACCTCAAATCTCACCAAAGCATACTCCAACACCTGATAAGGACAAAGGAATGCAAAATGATCCTAGACAAGCCTAAACTTCAGCCTACAACTCAAAGAATGCAATAAAAAGATGGCTAAATATATAAAAATATGCAAGACATCAACTCCCCCACACTAGTCCTTTACTTGTCCACAAGTGAACTAGTAAGGACTAAGGAGGAGAGGTTTGAAGGAGGGGACTCATAGCCAAAAGAATGCTCTTCTTAGTTCTCAACTTGATAACCTGGTATAAACATACCAAGTAGCAAGAGCAAAAACTCAGTCCAACTCTAACTTAACAAGGCCTATCTTAACTCCTTTGATCCCTACACTTACTCATCATGAATCCACAATCCACAAATCCATTTGCTCTCTAACAATCATTAAGCAAACTCAAAAGACCTCTTGCAAATGGTCAAATGGTCCAAGCATTTGGTTTGGTGGAAGAAGGTTTTATGCAAGTGAAACAAGAGGTTCAAAGGGATCTTTCAAGGGTGGTTCACTCTCAAAACAAGTAGCCTTGACATTGCACATAATATATCTAAGAAAGGGATCAACTCATGCATACAATGCTCAATGTCCATTGTTCTACCCTTTCCCTAAATACATAAGTTACATCCTTATTCCCAATGCCAAAATACCACTCACATCTCTCACCCAAAGATTCCCCCCAAATACTCAAGATATTTTCTCATTTGAAACTCTTTCTTAATGAAGTCTACAAGGGATTTTTCACATTTTAAACTCTTTTCAGCTCTTTCTAAACATTGCTAGCCCCCTTTTCATTATTCTTTTTCTCTTCTTCTTCTCTCTTTTTTTTTTTTTTTTTTTAATGTTTATGGAGGCCAAGACTTATTTACTAACTTAGAGCTTACAATCTTTCATTTCTCTTATCCCTTCTAGACTTAATCACTTATAACTTTAGAGTCCCATGAGTCAACCTTTTCTTTCATAAACCTTTCACTTTCCCAAGATCACACCATACAACACTCACCCCCATCCTAGAAGCTAGACATTATGAGTGTCTAATCTAGCTAAAATGGAGACCAAGCATTTTCGTTCCCAATACTCTCCACATTATGCACATGTAAAGCTTTCCAAAGAAGGCCTCACTCAACAAATAATGAAGGCTTGAAAGGAGGTAAGGGTTTTAGGGTGTGGAGTGCCACT
The DNA here is from genome assembly GCA_018703725.1 of Brassica juncea. NCBI lineage: Eukaryota > Viridiplantae > Streptophyta > Magnoliopsida > Brassicales > Brassicaceae > Brassica > Brassica juncea. The sequence goes on along the minus strand of CM031942.1, from coordinate 28,163,798 downwards.
TGAGTTTGTCCAAAAAGATAGGCAAAGAAATGGAGGGACAACTCAAGTGTTCTATCCATGACCTAGTACACAAGGGACCATGAGCAAGAGACTTAGAGTCTAAATATGACAGGGGCAAACTTCAAAGAGATAGCATCAATCAATCAAATAAGCTTTAGGAAGAGATTTCAAGGCACAAAGTTTACAAGCTATCCTAAGATTGCTCAAGCTACTTACTATGATTATAAAGGTTATCACTTTAAGAACTTAGCATGAGCATCTTTACAAGGCAACTATCATCCTTGTCCCCTTATGCATGATGCAGCCTATATGATGAATTTTCTCTTTTTTTTTATGCAAGTGAATGATCTAGACCCAATCCTAATGCAACTACATGATTCTTTTTGTGCTTTTCAAAATTTTCAAATTTTTTTTGGTTTTTTCTATGCAATAACTATCTACAAGTGCCTGCATATGACATAAAACACAAGACCATTAGCAACTTGACACCTCCCCCACACTTAATTCACACAGTCTCTGTGTTTGTTAAATGTGGAAAAGGGCCCAAAGAAAGAAAAATAAAACTAAATGAAATGATGAATGGTATATACAATGATAGGGTGTTGGAGTACCTCTATGGAGCATGGGATGAGGCTGATGCCTCTCCCTCAGAGTCATCTCCATCAGCAGTGGTGTTTAGGGACGGTGACCTGTTTCCGGATTCGGATGGGGCGATGTAAGGGTTCCTCAAACGGCGGAGAGCTTGCTTGCTGGTTTGTGTTGCAGAGGGGTCAATAAGTGGCTGAGGAGGGGGTGCATTGAGAGCATCAAGATCAAAGTCCTCAGCCTTGCAGCCAGCTACAGCCCCCCTAGCTAGAACATCAGCCACTTTCTTCAATAACCGGGCTGAAACTTCAGCTTGCCTCTTCACAGTCCTTTTCAGCTCTTTGCACTTGTTGGTGAGCTTGAAAATGGTCATATCTTGAGCCCTGTTCCACCTCTGGAGGATTTTAATTTGGTCATGAGCCTGGCGTAGGTGCAATGCTCAAGCTTGTAACGAGGAGGGCCAAAAAGATGAGCAGTGGTCCGGCTGGTGTACTCTTCTTCATAAGCATTCTGCTTGTTTGCATCCTTATCACCTTTGGGGAGGTTCACAGGGCAAAGGGGTCCATGACTCCTAAGGAGGTGCTCCTCACTGATGTCAAAGCTGATGTCTCCCGAAGTGCTCAAGGAAGTGAGTTGTGGGCTAGGAAGCAACAGCTCAGCCTTCTTGCCACCCCTTGAGTAAGAGTAGACACATTTTCCATTAAACCGTCCACTTAGAAATTGAGCCTTCCTCAGGTAAGCTCCATTCAAGAAAGTAGGACTTACTCCATCATCACCCAAATCAATCCCTTGGTAAGCTATTAATGGGGTTATCCAGCCACCAATACCAATTTGAGGTCCGGAGTCACGGTTTGTCCAAGCCCAGCTCTTGTAGTGCATGAGGCGCTGTACAAGGAAGCCAACCATACCAAAATCTGAGTAGAAATCATCCGGGACACTAGGGAGCCGAGGAGAGGAAACAAAGTGTCGGCGGTTTGGTGAAGGAATCTCAGCTCGTCTCCAGCAACATTCCCCACTTCCTTCTTCTGGAAGAGGGTGTGGTTAAGCAACCTGTGGAGGTAGCGCATAGTGGGATGCCTAATAGCTCCATTCTTCTCCTTCTTTTGGCCCCCTTTTCCTTGTCCTGTCAATAAGGTCCACATTGATTCAGCAATGGTCTTCTCCTTAGGGGCTGTCTTGAGTGTTGGAAGTGAAGGGTTTTTCTGATCCTCAAGGTCAAGAACTTCACTGATCTCTTTGAAAGACATGGAGTACACCTCACCCTCAATCTTGAATTTGATCTCTCCCCATCCTTGCTGTGCATGCTTGGAAGTGTGAAAAGTTGCTTCTAGTGTAGCCAAGAATTGGCAAGAGACTTTTTTGTGAGTGGGGTAAGCTGCTGAGTAGAGGCTGCCCACCTTCATTTGCTGAAGCATTTCTTTAACATCATCATCAAGGTACAGCTCTTGCAAAATCATCTTATGAACAAATCTGGTGGGGACCCAAGCAATGCCATTCCTCAAAAAGTCTAGCAGCTCATCTTCAGTAGGTGTCTTGGACCTATCCCTCTTGTCATATTTTGATTTAGGATCAGCATGCTCATCATTAGAAGATATCTCATCCTCTTCACCTTCATTTTCTGCAGTCATTGGTTTCTTGCCTTGCTTCTTTGCTCTAGCCCTTGCCAACTTCTCTTCCATGTTGTGCTGGTTAAGGCTCTCTACAACTTCTTGCACAGGGTCTGGTGCTCTCCTAGGTGGAGTCATAGCCCTCATAGTGTGAGCAAGGGTATGATCACCTTTGTTGCTTGTCTTCTCAATCACAAGAGCTCCCACACTAGAATTTCTTGGTGCCTTAGCTCTCTTTGGAGGAGCCTGCATGTGAGTGCCATCAGCCACATTGTCTCCAACAGCTAATCTCTTTCCATCCCTCCTGGCTTGCTTGTGAGCACCATCAGCCACACTCTTATCAGCAACAACTGTCTTCCCATCTTTCTTGGCTTGCTTGTGAGCACTTTCAGCCACATTCTTATCAACCACAACTCTCTTTCCTTCTTTCTTGGCTTGTGCTTTCTTCCTTAGCAGTGCCAAGGCTTGCTGGCGGCGCTCCTCCTCTGTACCAGGCTGTGAACCCAAAGATTTCCCAAACTGAGCAGTGTGTCTTGCTGCACGCTCTTGCTTCTCAACTTCAAGATCAGCTTCACTCTTTCGCCCCATTGGTACCTGAAACTTTAGACCTTGGAAAAGAGTAAGCTTGAGAAGGAAAAAGCTTTTCATATGAGGAAAATGATCAAAAGCATAAGAATTACAACTCCAATGATCAATTACTCACAAGAAACAAACTTTTAAGCAAAAGGGTTTAGAACATCCTAGAGAATTTTCATGCTCAAAAATCAAATTAATTTATTATTTTTTTTTTTATGAGCAACAAGAATCTCTAAGAATCAAAACCACTCAATTAAGCATAATCAAGCTTAAAATGGCCTAAATTGAAGTTCTCCATCAACCTAGCATCCAATCTAACCCAAGAACAACCTAAAACAAGCACTTTATGAAAAACCCCCAAATCTCATGAACCCTAATTTTTCAAAGTTCAAATTAATCTCAATTCCACCATGAAATCAACTACCCAGCATGATATATAAGCTTTCCCTAGTCTAATTTACAAGAATCTAGCAAGAAAAGACTCAAATTTCAAGTTGAAATTTTTAGGGTTCATGAGGGTTACGAATTTGAACTTAGAGATACCATACCTTGCTTTGGATGAAGGATAAAGATGAAAAGATTCAAGGAATTAGAGCTAGGGAAGGAAGGCTTGGATGTGGGAAAAAGAAATTTGTGATTTGGTTGAGTTTTGACAAAGTTATGGTGATTTATGCTCTTGGAGGCTAGAGAGGATTGTTGTGAGGAAGAAGATGAAATGAGGAGAGAGAGGGTGGCTTAGGGTTTTAAAAAGTTTCTGGGTCGGGTGGATGGGTGTTCGGGTCGGTTTAGGTGGGTTTGGGTCAGTTTAGGGGGGGGGGAAAGAAACTTACCTTGGCTCGCGGCCGGGTAATGCGCGGGTCGTGGGGCTCCATCGGGCTGTTCGCGGATCTTGGCATGCGGAGAACGACCGGGTAGGTTACCCCGGACGGTCGTCCCCGGTCTGTTCTGCTGTCTCCACGACCGGGTGCTGCTACCCGGACAATGCACCCGGTCAGTCAGTCCGTCCGATTCACGACCGGGTAGGTTACCCCGGACGTCCCTTCCCCGGTCCATCTAGCTTGTTGCACGACCGGGTGCTCACCCCGGACGGATGTACCCGGACGCGTTCCTTTCGTCCGTCCGTCCACTTCACGACCGGGTGCTTTCATCGGTACACTGCACCCCGGTCCGATGGTTCAGCATGGTGCGCGTCCGTCCGGGTAGGCGACCCCGGTCCACCCTACCCGGTCCAAACCTCCAAACCATTTTTTTTTATATATATCACCTCTTCTCAAAGCTTTATCCCACTCATTCCCAAGCTATCACCATTCTCCAAGTGACTTAATTGAAAAAGAACAAATCCTAGTGCATATTTACAAGGATAACCATGGGACTTCCTCCCAAGTGAGCTTGTTTAAAGTCACTAGCTTGACTTTGCCTCCTTTGAGATTAGGCAAGGGGAGCATCAGAGAGTGGGGTTGATGTCCCATCCTCCTTTGGTACTGTGGCCATGTATTCTTTGAGTCTCTGGCCATTCACTGCGAAGTCTCCACCATCCTTGTTCCAAAGCACAATGGCTCCATAAGGTCTCACTTCTTTGATCACAAATGGACCAGACCACCTTGACTTTAGCTTTCCTTGAAACAGCTTCAGTCTAGAGTTGTAAAGAAGCACTTGATCTCCTGCCTTGAACTCTCTTTTGAGGATCTGCCTGTCATGGAAAGCCTTAGTCTTTTCCTTGTAGATCCTTGAGTTCTCAAAGGCATCCATCCTTATCTCATCCAGTTCATGTAGTTGAAGAAGTCTCTTCTCATTTGCACACTTGATGTCAAAGTTTAGAAGCTTCACAGCCCACAATGCCTTGTATTCAAGCTCAACTGGCAGATGGCAAGACTTCCCATAGACAATGTTGAAAGGAGTAGTGCCTAGAGGAGTCTTGAATGCTGTTATATATGCCCAAAGAGCATCTTCAAGCTTGGCTGACCAATCCTTCCTCTTGGTTCCTACAACCTTTTCCAAGATTCCCTTGATTTGCTTGTTGGAGACCTCCACTTGGCCACTTGTTTGAGGGTGATAGGGTGTTGCAACCTTGTGTTTCACTCCATTCTTCTTGAGAAGACCCTCAAATACCTTGTTGATGAAATGTGAACCTCCATCACTTATGACCACTCTTGGAACTCCAAACCTTGGGAAGATATTGCTCTTGAACATTTTGACCACCACTCTTGAATCATTTGTAGGACTTGCTATTGCTTCCACCCACTTTGATACATAGTCCACAGCCACCAAGATGTATCTGTTGCCATAAGAAGAGGGGAAGGGTCCCATGAAGTCAATCCCCCAAACATCAAACACTTCCACTTCAAGGATTGGGTTTTGAGGCATCTCATTCCTTTTAGTAATGTTCCCACTCCTTTGGCAAGAATCACATCTTGAAATGAAGACTTGTGAGTCCCTGAACATGTGTGGCCACCAAAATCCAGCTTGTAGCACCTTTGAGACAGTCTTGAAAGTAGCAAAATGGCCTCCATAGGAGGATCCATGGCAATGTGAGAGGATTCCTTCAACTTCTTCTTCAGCCACCACTCTTCTATAAATCTGATCTTTGCATAGGGTGTAGAGATATGGTTCATCCCAATAGTATCTCTTCAAGTCTTTGTAGAACTTCTTCTTCTCATACCCTGCAAGTCCCAATGGTTCCTTCCCAGTGGCTAAGTAGTTAACGAAATCAGCATACCAAGGTCCCTTCTCTTCAGCTGCCTTAACCTCTTCAATCTTTTTTCCAGTCTCAATGACTGCCACCACTGACATGATGGCCATGACATGCTCTTCTCTAAGTCCCTCATCAATAGGGATTCCACCTTCAATCCTCAACCTGGACAAGTGATCAGCAACTCCATTCTCAATCCCTGGCTTGTCTCTAATCTCCAAGTCAAACTCTTGAAGCAAAAGGATCCACCTTAGTAGTCTTGGCTTGGCATCCTTCTTTGCTAGGAGATGTCTCAAAGCTGCATGGTCAGTATACACAATGACCTTAGAACCGACCAGGTAGCTTCTGAATTTCTCAAAGGCGAAGATAATGGCCAGCATCTCTTCCTCTGTTGTGGCATACTTCATCTGTGCATCATTCAGGGTTTGGCTAGCATAATAAATCACATGAGTTTTGCCATCCTTCTTCTGCCCCAGGACAGCCCCAACAGCAAAATCACTAGCATCACACATTATCTCAAAAGGGAGGTCCCAATCAGGTTGCTGGACAATGGGAGCACTAACAAGGTCACCCTTTATCTTCTTGAAAGCCTCAAGACAATCTTCATCAAAGCTGAAAGCGGCCTCCTTGCACAGCAACTTGGTCATGGGTCTAGCAATCTTTGAGAAGTCTTTGATGAATCTTCTATAGAACCCAGCATGGCCAAGGAAGCTCCTGATGTCTTTCACTGTCTTTGGTGGTGGCAAGCTGATCATCACCTCAATCTTAGCCTTGTCCACTTCAATGCCCTTTTCTGAAATCTTGTGTCCAAGCACAATCCCCTCTTTGACCATGAAATAACACTTCTCCCAATTCAGCACTAGGTTGGTGTCTTCACATCTCTGTAGGACCCTGCACAAGTTGGACAAACAAGCAGAAAACGAAGATCCATAGACAGAGAAATCATCCATGAATACCTCCACTATATCCTCAATGAGATCCGAGAAGATAGACATCATGCACCTTTGAAAGGTTACTGGAGCATTACATAACCCAAATGGCATCCTTCGATAAGCAAAGGTGCCATAGGGGCATGTGAATGTTGTCTTCTCTTGATCATTGGGATGTATGGGGATTTGGAAGAACCCTGAATACCCATCAAGAAAACAATAGAAAGGATGGTTTGCAAGTCTCTCAAGCATTTGATCAACGAATGGCAATGGAAAATGATCCTTTCTAAATGCAGAGTTGAGCTTTCTATAATCAATACACATCCTATGGCCAGTTATGGTTCTAGTTGGTATCAATTCATCCTTGTCATTTTTAACCACAGTGATACCACCTTTTTTTGGAACTACATGCACAGGAGATACCCATTTAGAATCTGAAATAGGGTAGATAACACCAGCATCTAAGAGCTTAAGAATCTCCTTCTTTACAACATCCTTCAGGTTAGGATTCAACCTTCTTTGATGCTCTATAGAAGTCATTGATTCATCCTCTAGATGTATCCTATGCATGCACAAAGAAGGTGATATCCCCTTAATATCATCTAGTGAGTATCCAATTGCCTTTCTAAACTTTTTAAGTGCATTTAAAAGTTGAGAAAGCTCAAGTTCAGTAAGTTCACTACTCACAATGACAGGATATGACTGGTCAGGGCCTAGAAATGCGTACCTTACACCATGGGGAAGAGGTTTTAGCTCCACTTTTGGTGCCTTGAGCTCACTCCAATCATCTTGTTGGGTGTCCTCTTGATGAGTGGCTGAAACAGCTTGGTGCACCTCTTGTTTGAGCTCCTCATACTGGCCTTTATCAACAATCTTCTTGCGAGAATCCAGCATGGCTGTAATAGCATCACTCTCTTTGTTCTCAACCACTTGGACCTCTTTATCCACTGTCAAAGCATGCTGCAAGGGGTCCCCTATTGTCAACTCTCCAAGTGCCAATTCCTCAAGGAGCTCATCAGCAAGAGCTTCCATCTCTTCTATGTAAAACACTTGGCCTTGCACAGTTGACCTCTTCATTACCTCATTGATATCAAAATGGAGAGTATGCTCTTTCCCCAAATGAAGATCAATCTTGCCTTCCTTCACATTGATAAGGGCTCCTGCTGTGGCTAAGAATGGTCTTCCAAGGATCAAGGGATCTCTAGCTTCTTCATCCATCTCAAGAACAACAAAATCAGTAGGAATTTCACAATTTCCCACCATCACAGGGAGGTCTTCAAGTAAACCAATGGGGAATTTGACTGAGCGGTCAGCAAGCACCAAAGAGAGTTTGCACTTCTTGTATTGGCTGAACCCAAGCTTCTTGGCAACAGATAGAGGCATGAGACTGACACTAGCTCCCAAATCACATAGACATCTCTCAAACATCAAAGGACCAATGGCACAAGGTAGGGTAAAGCAGCCTGGATCCTCTAGCTTCTTAGGGATTGTCAATCTCTGGATGATGGCACTGCACTCATGAGTAAGAACCATCATGCCTTCCATTTCCTTCTTCTTGGCAGCCACAGCATCCTTCAAGAACTTGCTGTATTGAGGGACAAGCATGAAGGCATCAATGATTGGCATTGTGACTTGAACTTCACTCATTTGCTTCTCAAAGAGTGCTTTGTACTTCTCCAAAAGTTGCTTCTTGAATCTTCCAGGAAATGGCAGCTTAGGTTCATAGGGAGGAGGAACAAAAGAAGACTCTTTCGTTGGAGTGGCGACTTCACCATGCTTTAGCGTTTTCTTCTCTTCTCCAACCTTTCCTTTACCCTTAGCTTCAACGATCTTTTCTAGAATCTCCTCATCAACTTTCTCATCTACAATCACAACATCATCATCAATGTTGATAGCCACCCCCCCACTTGTGTCTCACCATCCTTGGGGAGAGTTCTTGGAGGTAGCTCTCTACCACTTCTCAAAGTGATTGGCTTCATTGGCTCCTTGGGGTTTTGCTCAGCCTTTCCTGGTAGTGTTCCTTGTTGGCGACTTGGCTGAGAGTTCATTGAAGCAAACTGATTCTCCAAAGCTCTAATCCTGTTGGTTAGCTCAGTGTAGCTGCTATCAATCTTGGAGTGAACAGTCTTGAACTCATGGCCAATGTCTTTGGCTGCTCTAGCTTGACCTTCCAACAATTGTTTGAACATAGCTTCCATAGATGAATCTGGACTTTAGCTTGGGAGGAGCTACCTTGAGCTTGAGTAGATTGATTGCCATGGTTTGTAAAACCAGGAGGAGGATTCTGCCTAGGCTGGTAGTTCCCTTGCTGAGTGTTTTGCTTTGGTTGATAGCCTCCTTGCTGGGTGTTGGGATAAGACCTTTGCTGGTAGTTGTTGTACTGAAAGTTAGTCTCCTTCCTGTACCAAGAACCATTGTTGTTGATGAAGCAAAGTTCTTCTTGCCCTTCTAACCCTTCAACTTCATTAACCTTAGGAGGATTTTCCTGACTTGGACCACCCACAAAGTGGATCTGCTCCTGTTTGGCTTGGTTAGCAATCAGCAAGTCTATCTTCTCCTGCAAGGATTTGATTTCCTTCTTGGTCTGGTTGTCATCAGCTCTGGTTGTTCTATCAGCTCTGTCATGTTCTCCACTGTAAACTGAATCACTCTTCACCATGTTGTCCACCAGCTCCTCAGCATCTTCTTCAGACCTGCCCAGGAAGAAACCATTGCTTGCTGTATCCAATCTTGCTCTAAACTCAGGAAGGGCACCTCTATAGAATGTGCTCAGCAAACTCTCCTTGGAGAAGCCATGGTGTGGGCACTTAGCTTGATACCCCTTGAACCTTTCCCATGCTTCACTAAAGCTTTCCAAGTTCTTCTGCTGGAAACTAGAGATCTCATTCCTCAGCTTGGCTGTCCTTGATGTGGAGTAGAATTTCTCCAAGAAGGCCTTCTTACAATCATCCCAAGTAGTGATGGAATCACTAGGTAGAGATTTCTCCCATTGGCGTGCCTTGTCTCCTAGAGAGAATGGAAACAACTTGAACTTGAAGGCATCTTCGGACACACCATTGGTCTTGGACAAGCCACAATAGCTATCAAACTTGTCCAAGTGATCAAATGGGTCTTCTACAGCCAAGCCATGGTACTTGTTGTTCTCAATCACACTCAACAAGCCTGACTTGATCTCAAAGTTGTTAGCTTCCACAGCTGGTGCGCGGATGCCCGTCCTGTTGCCATGAATGTGAGGACGGTCATATGTGCCTATGGCTCTAGCTGGCCTCTGTGGGTGTTGTTGTTGCTGGCGCTGTGGTCTAAGGTTGTCAGCTCCTTGACCATTGCCATCTTGGGGTTGATGCTGGTGATCATCCATCTCAAACCCCAACCTCTGAATGTGAGCCTGTTGCTCTTCTTCTCTTCTCCTTCTTGCTATTTCCCTCTCAAGTGTAGCTATCTCTTCAACAGTGGGAACCAGGTTAGTTGCACCCCTGCTTCTTGTGTTCATACACCTGAAAATCGAAGGAAGATGCAAAAGGAGAATCAATATCACAAGAAATGAAAAATGATTTAGTCTCAAGCAAGTGACTAAATCCCAATGTCACAATCAACTCAGAATTTGGCAACGGCGCCAATTTGATGAAAGGACTTTTCTAATGTTCTAATCAAATGATGTAGTATATAAGATTGTCGAACCAGTCCTAAGTGACCATGAAACAGAGGGAATGCAAGTCTATGCTTAATCTAAATGCAATCATTAAAGAGGATGATGATTAAACTAAGACAATAAGTAAAATGCAACAAAAAGTAAAACTTTTTTCTTATGAGGAGAATGAGACCCATGGGTGTAGGGACTTGATATTAAATGATTAAGATTCAATCCAAGATGCTAACTTTTCAATCAATCTAACTCCTTATGCCTAGACAACAAAACTAAGCAAGCTCTATCCCTAGATGAATGCTCTTTTGCTATGATCACCCAAGTACACCAAATCCCTTTGGCTGTAATGATCAAAGCAAACAAGGAGAATGAGTCTAATAGCAATCCTAGCTTCTTTGACAACTAATCCCTTAGGAAAAGCAAGCTAAAAGCATAGATGAGTTGGTTCAGGCATTTCATAGAACACCTTCCGGGGTAAAAATCGGTCAATGACGAAATCGTCACCCGAAAATCCTCGAAAGAAAAGCCAAGCGACGATCAAATCCAAGAAACGGATCGTCGCTCGATAAAACTCACGGAAGGCTCTTCCACTCCCATCTGGCGCCAACGGCGAGGGTCCTGGCGCCCATCCATGCGATCGTCTCATGATCTCGGGCAATGACAGCATCTTGGTCCCTTGAAACCCATGTCTGGATTGTCCGAAATCTACAATGAGTCTTCCGTAAAGCCTTCCCGATTGTTTAAAAGATTCATATTTTAACACATCTAAAACTCGGAGCCACATTGCTCTCATCCTCGACGACGGAAAATCTGCAGATCTAAGTCCATCTCAAATCCCGATACTCGCGGAATCTCGTTGGATTAGAAACGATTATCTCAAAATCCACGGCTAGAGACCCTCCCAAACTCAAAAGATTTCCCGCAAACGACTGACGAGGGAAAGATCGAACAACGAAAAAACCCACAGACGGCAAGACGGCCTGGCACCGGCGGCACGCGGGATGCGGGCTGGCGCCGGAGGCACCCCGGCCTGGCGCCGGCGGCACGCGGGACGCGGGCTGGCCTGGCGCCGGCGGCACGCGGGACGCGGGCTGGCCTGGCGCCGGCGGCACCCCGGCCTGGCGCCGGCGGCATGCGGGACGCGGGCTGGCCTGGCGCCGGCGGCACCCCGGCCTGGCGCCGGCGGCACGCGGGCTGGCCTTGCGCCGGCGGCACCCCGGCCTGGCGCCGGCGCACGCGGGACGTGGGCTGCCTGGCGCCGGCGGCACCCCGGCCTGGCGCCGGCGGCACGCGGGACGCGGCTGGCCTGGCGCCGGCGGCACCCCGGCCTGGCGCCGGCGGCACGCGGGACCGGGCTGGCTTGAGGCCGGCGGCACCCCGGCCTGGCGCCGGCGGCACGCGGACGCTGGCTGGCCTGGCGCCGGCGGCACGCAGGACATGGCTGGCCTGGCGCCGGCGGCACGCAGGACACGGGCTGGCCTGGCGCCGGCGGCACCCCGGCCTGGCGCCGGCGGCATGCGGGACGCGGGCTGGACTGGCGCCGGCGGCACGCGAGACGCGGACCGGCCTGGCACCGGCGGCACCCGGCCTGGCGCCGGCGGCACCCGTCACGCGGGCCGGCCTGGCGCCGGCGGCACCCGTCGCGCGGGTCGGCCTGGCGTCGGTCCGCGGCCCTCGTCCCGGTCTCGGTCCTATCGTGCCCGGTTCGATCCCATCTTAGCTTGTTCGGATCAATCTACGCAAGTTTGGTATGATCACGGTTACTCTAGAACGCCACTTTCTCGACTAAACAAGGAATTGAGGTTCCTTCGGAAACACTGAAACCTTCAAAGACTGTCCTTTAGAAAAACCGTAAAAACGCCTAAGCGGCCCAACGTGGCCAAAACGGACCACGTACGATTTTCCGAAAAGGAAGGATAACTATGACGGTTTATCTTTATCCTCACATAAGAGATTAATGTCAAGTTTCCAGAAGATAAATATCAAGTTTCCAGAAGATAAATGTGAAGATTTCCGAAGATAAATGTCAAGTTTCCCGATAAACACGAAGATGGACGAAAATGGAAAAAGCCCGACTCAGCCCGCGAGAAGATAGACCGTCATAGGAGGAGTATATAAGGAGAGCTTTGAGCAAGAAGCAAACCAGATCACAAATTTTTGAGCACTTAGCACTTAGAGCGATTTAGCATTCTTTTCTGTTTTCACTAGCGAGCTGCGACTCAACTAGGATAGACTTAGGCGACCGGACTAGCGGACCTTTCGACAGCTCTTGTAGCTTACTTCTCACCTGTTGTTTACGCTCAAAACGCGAATTCAGAAATAAGATCTTTTTTCCGCTCAACTTTTACGATTTCTATTTTCGCAACTTCTACTTTATTTGATTGTTTCGTGTGCGGCCCAGCAAATATCCGGGACCTTCAAGGAAGATCGGGTTCACTCGGTTTTCCTCCATAAAACTTTATCGGAAATTGACGGTGTGAATTTCGGTTCCCACAGTTTGGCGCTAGAAGGAGGGGGGGTTACGGATCTATCTATCTCGCAACTGCACACGCTCGATCATGTCTGCCGACGCCACCAAGGATCAGCCAGCGCTAGACGGAACACCCGTCGACGCCAACGCTGAGAAGACTCCAGCTGGAGATACGTCCGCAGTCACTGCTGATGCAAACACTGAGGCGCTCAGGCAGATGAAGGAACTGTTTACCTCCGCCCAGGCGCGGGCGGAACAACAGGACAAGCTGATAACCTCGCTCGCAAAACAGGTCGATACCTTAACTGCGAGGAGCAAGTTGCCGCGCGGATCCACCAAGGCACGCCGCGGCAGAAGACTTGACTTCGGATCTCCCGAAGCACAAGACAAAGATGCCCCGAAAGAGCCCACTCCCGAGGAAACGGCTCCGAAAGGACAGCAAACGACCTCGCAGAACCTTCCACTCCCGGCTGCGGGAAACAAGGAAAGCGACGTCGAGCGCATCGATCTAGATATCAGCGACCGATCCGACCCTTCCGATGAAGACGCTGACATCCACCCCAGGAGAACCCAAAGCCAGTCCGCTCGGCAGACGGTATCCTTCGATTGGCCCATGACAGAAGAGGAAGAAGAACTCTACTGGATGGAGCAGGAAGAACTCGCGGAAGATCAAACTCGGATCTATAGCGACCAGCGTCGACAGGTTCGGAGGAACGCCGGCAGCAATAGCGAGATCCATGATCTCCGCGAATCTCTCAAAAAGACCGTGGCTGAAGTGAAAGCGGTAAAATCGCAGATCCATCAGGCGACCAGTTCCACCCCCGAGATCGATAGACTTCTCGAGGAAGCACGGAAAATGCCGTTCACACACTCGGATCACGGAAACACGGCTCTCCAGACCCACAGGGAAGATCAAAA